>JBBFKN010000012.1:5404313-6749355 GCA_039654755.1 Calcarius lapponicus | reverse complement strand
GCTGCCCTTTTTCTTTCTGGGTTGGGCTAGCTTGGTTGCACTTCCCATTCAGAGCTGATTTCATTTCCCAGGCAGGGCATCCCGGGAGGGCTCGTGTTCAGGAAGGAAATGGTTCATCGTGCTGGGCACAGGTGAGCTCAGTGCCTGCACACAGGCAGGTGCTGCCCCTGCTGCCTTCACAGCATCCAACAGGCAGCAGATGCTGCAAAAGTCCCTTTTTCCTGCCTGGGACTGGTACTGCCCATCAGCATCCCTTTGGATGCAAAGCAAGTGGCTGCACATGTGGGTTGGTGCTGCTGCTGGGGCACCACCTGTGGAGGGAAAAAGGGCCTGAAATGGGGCTTGGAAAAGCATTTGGGGAACCCCAGGGGTGAAACCCAGCTGGGTTTGGGCACAGGTCATGGTGCTCCCCACCACAATCCAGCCAACCATTAAACCCACCAGGCTCCATTTTCCTCTTTTCCCAATTTCCCAAGCTCCTGAGCCCCCTTCAGAGCTCATCTGAGCAAAGAAAGCAAACTCAGATCAAACACTTTCCTGTATAGATTCTATAGATTGCACATGGATCTACAGCACACCGACCTATGGAGCACTCAGGGCCGAGGCTGGATGGATGAGGCTGTGCCAAGCACAGGGAAGGCAGCCTGGCCTGCAATATTTAATAACATTAATGATAATCACAGTAATAATAGTAATAATAGCAACAGTCATTTGTTAGTTAACCGTTATTAATGAAAAGCAAGCCTGCAAATTGTCACTCTAGGAAAGCCCCAGGTCACCAATCTGCTTGACTTAAATCACCAAACCCTGTAACTCTTGGCCATTCCTCTGCCTTGGATGTTCTTCCCAAAGCCCCTTGGCTTTAATGTGCTGGAGGAGCCCAGGCTTCAGCAGAGCAAAGCTGGAGTTCAGGATGCCATCCTCCTTTGCTGTGCTGTGACAGCAGCCAGGGGTGGATCTGGGGGATCCCAGGAGTGGATCTGGGGGATCCCAGGAGTGGATTTGGGGGATCCCAGGAGTGGATTTAGGGTGTGGAGGAGCTCTCCCAGCCCAGGCTGTTGGAAGGAGAAGCTGATGACCAGGCTGGGTACCAGGGCTGGCAGCAGGAGCAGCACTTGGGGATGCAGCACAGCTCACACGCATTGGGAGTGAATGTTAATGGTGCTGAGCTCCTGGGAGAAATGATCAAATTCTTTGAATAAAGCGGGTAGGAGAGGAAGGGGAGGGGGAGGAAGGGAAAATAACTCCACAGATTAATCCTGCTGATGAAAATTAAAATTGGGCATTGCTGAACCAACCCCAAAATGAGCAGCTTTGGAGCCACAGCTCAAGCTCAGCCTGTGTCAGGTCTGCCTGAGCCCCTGCCTGTGCCCCCAGACCCCCAGTGGGCTCAGCCAGGGGCTCCCTCTGTGGCCTCTGTGGCCTCGGGACAGGATCAGGTCCCAGGTCTCTAAAGGGATGTGCAAACCTTGCTGTGAGCATCCCCTCTACAACAGTGCATATCTTTATCCCTGGTGCCTTCACTTCACCCAGCTTTACTTGCCAGAGGGCAAGTGAGCACCCAGAATTGTGAGGTTCATTTCAATAGCAATTTTTTTTATATATAAAATGTTGTGAGCTTTTAATTAATTTGCATTAACTACTTTGAGCCTTTAAAGACTTGGCTTTGTCCACTGTGATCTCTGGTGAGGGTGGCTCCAAAGGCTCTCCTGTCCAGAAAGAAGGCAGAGACTCAGCAGTGATCACAGGACTCGGGGAGCTGCTGCTTTAAAAGAAAATAAGGTAAAATTTTGGGAGTGGACCATGCCATGAGCTGCAGGATACAACCCTCCCAGCCAGCTGCTTCCTCCTGCTCTGCTCCTCTTGGAGCTGGAGAACCTCCTGTGGAGCCCAGGAAGTCCCGTGGGAGGGAAGTGACTCCAGCATTCCCAGGGTGGCTCCAGGGGCACAAAGGGACTTTCCTTGGCTTGAATCACCACAGCCACATTGGCTGGAGCTGCAGAGGGCACAGGGCTCTGAGCTGGGGGGCACAGGGAAGCCTCAGAGCTCTGTGCTGGGGCTGGGGCTGCAGCAATCCTGGGGGAACACCCATGGGTGGGACACCCCTCATGTCCTGCTCAGCTGCTCCCCCCTTTCCCTCCTGCCTGCTCTGTGCTGCCAGCCAGCCCCTCTCCCTGGCTGCGATTTCATTTTGATCTCGGGCTGCTTCCCTCCCTCCCTCCCTCCCTCCCTCCCATCCCTCCTCCCTTGCTGGCTGCTGCCAAGTCCGCAGGTTCCCGCTGTGACCTTGAGCTGCTTTCTGGAGCCGCTTGTGAGTTTCTTAAAGGAGCCAGGGGGTCTCCCACCAGCTCCCTCCTGCTGTCCCAAACTCCAGCCCAGCCATGCGCCGCCCCCCTGGGCTTGGAGGGGACAGGGAGTGAGAGCAGGAGCACCCCAAGGACACAAAAACTGGGAGAGGGTGGAAGTAGCCAGTTCTGTGGCTGCAGAGTCACAGGTTGGGCACACTCACCACCAACTCCTGTGCATTCCCTGAGGCCAAACAGCCACTGGGCAGGGGGTTCCTGGCCACCAGTCCCAGCTCTGTGCATGGGGTGGAGGGGCCAAAGCCCCCAGCTGAGTGTGGTACCCAGAGAAAGTGGTGGCATGGGAGGTGTGGGGGTGCTTGGGCTGGGGGTGCTCCCACGACCTCTCAGCACCAAGGAGGGCCCATGGCCCTCCCTGGCTGTGCCGTGGCCCTTGAAGCCCCACAGCCTCCAGCTGGAGCAGGGAGAGCTGGAAAGTGAAGGTGCTGCCAGCTCCTCTCCAAAGCCGAGGCACAGGGCAGGTGGCAGCTGTGCAGAGATGCTCCTGGACTCCCCACTGCCCCACGTGTGTGTCTGTGCAGCACAGTGGGACCCAGGGGGACGCTGCTGCTGGCACCCAGCAGTGGGTGCTGCACAGAAACCCCCAATGCCACGAGCATCCCTCTGCCCCAGTGAGCAGTGCCTGGAGCCCAGCAGGACAGAAACCCCTCAAATGCCCTCACTCCAACTCCTAAAGCCACATCAAACCCACCCAGGGAAATAATTCTCCAGGTTAAACCCTATGTGGGATGTGGCATGGCCCCATGGGGAGTCTCAGCTCTTGGGCTGAGACTGAGAAGCCAAAAAGCACTTCAAAGTGCAAACAGCCCTGGTGTGGACATGCACATGGAGACTTTCCCAGGAGCAGCTCATGCCACAGAGGTTTTAAGCTGTGATTTAGCTAAGCTGGACAGGCTGAGATTCCAGCCTTGCTTGCTCAGTCCAGGCCATACTAAAAGCTCCATCAGCCAGAGAGGACCCCAATCAATAGGAGCCTTCAAGGCAAGTCATAAAACTTTGAAATTATGCAGGCAGCTCTCGGTGCTCCACAGCAAAGGCAGTTTTTAATTCATGGGGATGCTCCTGGGGAACCAGCGAGAGGGCTCTTAAATAAGGGGAAAGAACAAGGGGCTGCACTGCTGCCACCCTCATGGCAGGTACAGGGCTTGGAAGGCCTTGGAAGGTGCTGCAGTGACAAAGCCACAGCTGAGCCTTCCCCCCTGCCCCGCCCGAGCACCTCATGCACAACCCCATGGAGGTGCTGCAGAAACCCAGAGGCACCTCCAGACCCCACCACAGGGCATCTCTGAGCCCCAGGGAGGTGCTGAGCAGGCAGCACCCCTGTCTGCACCTCACAGGCACAGGGATTGTGGGGCTCCATGGTCCTGGGGACCCCAAAACCACACAGTACCCTGTGAGCTGGGAACCAGCAACACCTTCTGCCTTGGGCATGGAGCTCATGGTGGCTCATAACAGCGTGGGAAGGAGCAGGCAGGGATGTTCTCAGCCCCCTCTATTATAGATGTAGAGGGAAACTGAGGCACTGCAGGGTTGCAGAAGCAGAAGGGATAAAAGATAATTACAGGAGAAACTCAGTAGGATCCTTGACCTGGAACAGACCAATCACTCAGGGAATAAAAACCCAGGGGAAAAAAAGGCCATAAAATGTAACAGTCACATTTGGACCACACAAAAGCACCAACAGGCCACCAAAAGTCACAACACAGCAGCCAAGGCATTCCTGGGAGCCCCTTATCCCACAAGGAGAGGAGAAATCTCACCTCTGCCACCTTCACCCAAGCTGTTGGGGCCGGTGCTGTGCACAAGGAGCCGGGTCCAGCCCGTGGGTGACAGGGACCAAAGTGCTCCAGGCTGCTGAGGCAGCACAGGAGGCTCAGCCATTGTCCCCAGCGCCCTGGGGCCAGCCAGGGGACACAGCCCGAGCTCACATCCCACCCAGTGAGGGGACACAACCCGAGCTCACATTGCACCCAGTGAGGGGACACAGCCTGAGCTCACATTGCACCCAGCCAGGGGACACAGCCCAAGCTCACATCCCACCCAGTGAGGGGACACAGCCCGAGCTCACATTGCACCCAGCCAGGGGACACAGCCCGAGCTCACATCCCACCCAGTGAGGGGACACAGCCCAAGCTCACATCCCACCCAGTGAGGGGACACAGCCCAAGCTCACATCCCACCCAGTGAGGGGACACAGCCCGAGCTCACATTGCACCCAGCCAGGGGACACAGCCCGAGCTCACATCCCACCCAGTGAGGGGACACAGCCCGAGCTCACATCCCACCCAGCCAGGGGACACAGCCCGAGCTCACATCCCACCCAGCCAGGGGACACAGCCCCCAGCGCAGGCAGCGCCACAGCAGGAGGAGGAGGGAATGGAGTGGGATCAGGAAGGAGAGAAGGGAGGAGAGGGAAGAAAAGGAGAAAAATGAGTTTTCCTGCTGCCCCAGCGGTGTGGCGATTGATCGGGTGCAGGCTGGTGTGGAGCGGTGCTGAGAGCCTCATTCCCCACCGCCGGCTCACAATTATTGGAAAAAACCCGGCGCTGCTGCTGCAGTGAAATTAGTTATTGATCTCTTGTCTGGGTGACAAGCGCGGGGCTGGGGCTGCTCTCCCACCGCCCAGCCCACCCCGCCGGGCTCAGCCCCCGCGCCTGCCCCGGCTGCGGCCGGGAGGGACCGGAGCTCCAAAGCCGCTCCCCAGAGAGGTTTTGCTCACCCCATCTCACGCAAGGAAGGTGCCAGGGGGAGAAAAAGGATGGGACCCTGAGTGCTGACAGCCCATGCAAAGCTTCGCACCCGCCACCATCTCCTGTCCCCCAGGGATTGGGGTCAGGCTGTCCTGAGCCCTTTTCCATTTCCCGATAACCTGGCTATCGCGGAGGGAGATAAGGCAGGGGGAAATCAGGCGGCCAGAGAGCTTTTGTTGTCTGGAAGGGCTCAGCGCATCTCGGGCTGCAGCTGCCGGGGAGGCTGGGCCGGGGGCACCGAGGGACTGGGCTGGAGCAAACCCTGTCTGCTCTTCCCAGGGGAACTTTCCAAGTTTCAATAACAAAAATCGGGTATTTGTTTTCTTTTTTGGAATTCCTGGCGGGAGGCAGGAACAACAGGGGACATTTCAAACAGTCCTGTTTTCTTCCAAACTTAGTCACCGGAGAAACACTTTGCCCCGGGGCGAAGAAGGGGTTTGGTTTCCAGAGGGTTTGGTTGCAGAGGGTTTATTTGGAGTCTCACCTTTGCTCAGAGTTCATCAAGGTGTTTCTTGTCACTGGCAGGGACAGGCTTGAGGCTGGCTCTCGAGTCTCCTCGGTCCCTTCAGGGTTGTTTGACTGTCCATAGGATTTTTTTCCCATCAGCATTTTGCCCCAAAAAGCAGCTCCCTGAAGTGATCCATCCCCGAGGTGTAATTAAAGTGGCTTTTGGGATGTAAATGAAAAGCCAGGTGATGGGTTCCTGAGGGCCAGAGGTCACTGCAAAACCCACATAATTTTTGCTTGGGCTTCTGTAGGGTGGCTGTGATGGGGATGCAGGCGGTGACCCACGGGTGGTGGCTCTGGGCTGGCATCTGGGGGTGCCCACAGGGACCTGGCCATGCAGAGAGCCTGCAGCCTGTGCTGGTGGCAGGATGGACACAGTGGGGACAGGATGAACCAGGACCTGTCCCATCAGTAGCTCCCAGGGACGGGCAGAAAGTGCCAGAGATGTGACAGGCGACGGGGACAACGGCTGGAGGCCACGAAGGGACACCAGGATGGCTCATGGGATGTCCCCAAGCCCTGCAGCAGCGGGCACAGGCAGCTCTCACCTCCCTCCTGCCTCTCAACATCCCAAGCAGGCAAGACCCTGTCTGCATGTGTGTCCCTGGGGAGGCTGAGGGATCCTGGCCCCTTTCCCAGCCCCAGACAAAAGCCTGGGAACAAAAGCCTGCGGGATGCGGGAGGCATCTCCCGGCCGGGGGGTATTTGTTTAGCCCGGGGGGGAGGTGAAGAGGGGAGAGGAAACTGCATTTCAAAGTGTTTCACCCTTTGAAAACCCTTCACAGCCCCCCCAGTGCCCTCTGCATGGCCCTGGTATCCCTGTGAGAGGACACCGAGTCCCCTCCGGCCACCTCCGCGTCTCTGCTGGGAAGGGAATAAGAAAGATGTGGAAAGTAAAAAAAAAAAAAAAAAAAGGAAATGCAGCCAGGAGGAGGGAGCAGATCATCGCTGCGGGAGCGTTTCTCTGGCTCAGCCCCTCTCTGGGTGGGGAAGTTGGAGCCCCAGCTCCAGGGACTGACTGCTGGGCTGAGGGTGAGCTTGAGAATCCGTGTGTTTCTCCCCAGTTGTCTTCATTTTGACAATCACACTGTTGGGTTTTTGGGGTGGGGATGGATCAAAGCCTGCACCTGGCCCCTTCCCAATCTACCAACACCCAGAGCAGAGCCCCGGGCACACAGATCTCCTGGGAGGTTGGCAGAAGCCACCAGTCCAAGCCCATCCCTGCCCAGGCTACTCCAAGAGGGTGCCACCAGCACAGGGAGGGCTCTGGCCACCTACAATCATCCTCAGGCTGCTTTTGCAGGTCCCCTCTCCATATCCATCACCCAGAGCTGGGCACATCCCTGCACACACAAACCCTGCAGACACCTCCAGCCCTGGCAGGGACACCGCACACATCAGGTCTCAGGTTTCCTGGGGCTGTTTTGGTGTTTCACCACCCTAAAAACACCCATTTCCTCCGGGGCCAAGAAGGGAGGTGCAGCAGAAACAGCCTCTGGCCTCTTCTCCTGAGAAGCAGCTTCCCAGTTTGCAGCTGGGCACGGTCCCAGCGAGCTCTCCTCACGCTGTCGCTGCACAGGCAGGTACCGTGTGAGGTCCCAAACCTCCCAAAGCCCAGCAAAGGTGGGATGTGGATCCCAGTCACTCCTGCCACCCTCCAGAGCTCAGCATTCCGTAGAGAGGAAGCAGAGAGAGGCGCAGACAGCGGGGCTGGCCACATCCAGGGGCTCTCCGGGCTCCTGCTCCCCTCCGGCGCGCGGGCGGACGCTGAGCCCACGCCGACAGCGGCGGCTGGGCAGATGGAAAGACCAAATGATGGCTTTGCAGGGGGCCTGGGATTTGTTTGAGCCATCTCTGTCTCAGTGAGTGACTTCGAATAACGGATACACTTGAGAAAATCGCCATCTGCTCCCGGACAATTCGCAACCAGAGGAAAAGGTGAAATAAATTCAGCGACTGTATTATCCGCCCGTCCGCAGCTCCGACAGCAGGGTCAGGCTTTGTGCGGCGTCCTGAAAGTGATTTGGGAATGAGAGGATGGTTTGGGATGAGCAAAGAGCAGACAACCAGAAAAGGATGGAAGAGTTGAGGCCCTGGGGTGTTGCGCCCACAGCAGGGCTCTCCTGGCATCCCGGGTTTGGTGAGTTTGGCAGGAAGACAAAATCTAACCAGATCCTTTTTTTTTTTTTTCAATCTCTGAATTTTGAGTACCTCCTGCTTCCAGCTGGGCTGGAAATACCACAAAAACAGATGCTACAATGCAGCACATTTTGTGTTTCAAACACTGGAAGAAATCAGACATGAAAAATAAATGCAGGGGGTTGCAGTGGCTGGGCTGGTGATGAGGCTGAGGGCACTTGGAAGAGCCCTTGAACCCACAGCCCAGCCCATGCCAGCTCAATCGCTCCAAAAATCAAACCTTTCATCCTCAGCAAAGCAAACCCACTTCCAGGAACAGATAAAAATGCTCCCTGCATCTCTGCTCGGCCATGCCTGTGAGCCCAGAACCCACACAATGCTTAGACTGGTGTTTTTTATACAATTAGGAGGAGATGAATCCTTGCCCCAAAGTCACGGCACTGTGCAGCAGTCCCTGTCTGAAGGGATCCCTGGTGCTTCCAACAGAACCTCACTGGGGAGGAAAAACACTCAGTGTTTGATCTTGCAGGGGCAGGAGGAACTGGGGAAGAACAGGGGTAGATGTGACCATTTTTGGTGCCCTTTTACTCCTGGCAAGCCCAAAGTGAGGGTGCACAAGCGCCCAGCACTAACACTGCCCTGCATTGTGCCTGCACCAAAGGGAGCCTGTTGCACAGATGGTGATGGGATTTCTTCTGCCTTTTCCTCCTCACTGGACTTTACCTGGGCATGAAGGTGTGCTGCCAGCACAAGAGATAAAACTCACATTTATTTGGAGCAGGCAGGAGGTGGGTGCCTCCAAGAGAGAGAAAAAGGACTGTGACCCAGCCCAGACACCTGACTGGGGTGCACAGGGAGCCCCTGGCTGGGTGGGTCACTGGGGGGCCCTGTGCAAGGTCCTGGGGGGCACTGCAGCCACACAGGGTCCCACCCTCTGGCACAGACCCCTGGTGCTCCGGGGTGTGCCCCACCTCGGCCTGGCTGTGCCGGTCACAGCCATCACCTCCTCACGGTGGCGACGGGGACGGGTCCCCACCTGCATCCCTAAAGGTTTCCTGCCAAGAGCCACGGGCAGCTCTGCTCGGCACCGGGAGGGAAAGCGAGTGCCCGGGAGCAGGAGCCCTGCTGGCACCCTCAGAGGGCGAGGATGGAGAGGAAGCAGAGGATGAGGAAAGGGAGGAAGTGGAGGATGAGGAAAGGGAGGAAGCAGAGGATGAAGATGGAGAGAAAGCAGAGGATGAGGAAAGGGGGGAAGGAGAGGATGAGGATGGAGAGGAAGCAGAGGATGAGGAAAGAGAGGAAGTGGAGGATGATGATGGGGAGGAAGAAGAGGATGAGGATGGGGAGGAAGCAGAGGATGAGGAAAGGGAGGAAGCAGAGGATGAGGAAAGGGGGGAAGCAGAGGATGAAGATGGAGAGAAAGCAGAGGATGAGGAAAGGGAGGAAGCAGAGGATGAGGAAAGGGAGGAAGCAGAGGATGAGGATGGAGAGGAAGCAGAGGATGAGGAAAGGAAGGAAGCGCAGGATGAGGAAGGAGAGGAAGCAGAAGATGAGGAAAGGGAGGAAGCAGAGGGTGAAGATGGGAGAGGAAGCAGAGGATGAGGAAGTGGAGGATGAGGATGGACAGGAAGCAGAGGATGCGGACGGAGAGGAAGTGGAAGATGATGATGGGGGGGAAGCAGAGGATGAGGAAAGGGAGGAAGCAGAGGATGAGGATGAGGATGAGGATGAGGATGAGGATGAGGATGAGGATGAGGATGAGGATGAGCGCGGGGAGGCAGGCGGGATGGCAGGGCAGACCGTGTAGCCGAGCGGCAGCGAGCGGGAGCGGGAAGGCGAGGCAGCGCGAACGAGGGAGAGGGAGCAGAAATCTGTTGCCCAGGCTGTGCGCTCCGCTGTCAGCCGGCTCTGATTAACGGGCTGCCTTCCAGCTCCGCGCCGGCTGCGTTCCTGGCAGCAGCGGAGCCCCCCGGCTTCCTGCCGTAGGAGTGGCTCGCTGAAAGGTTACATTTGCACAATGTGCCGCTGGAAAAGCGGTGCCAGAGGTTGCAGGCGGGGGAGCCGGGCGAGCGGGCGAGCAGGCAGCTCCGCTCTGCCTGTGTAATGGAAAAAACCCTCTGGGGACGAGCAGGAAAATATCAACTTGCGCTCCCCCAGCACTGCAAGGCCGGGCCCGGCCGGCCGGGGATGGGGGAAGGAGAGCAGGGGATGGGGCGATGGGGGTGAGCACCCCCAGGGCCCCGGCGCTGCCCCGGATCAGCCCCAAGGAGGGGCAGAACAGGCTCTGCCCGTGCCCTGGGCTGTGGGGCGCAGAACCCTTCCCTCGGGATGCTCCCAGAAACCCTCTGCACTTGCCATCATCAGGATCTCTCGTCTCTGCTGCTCGGTGGGGAAAGCTGAGGCTGTTGAGGGGAAATGTTCAGGTCTGGCAAGGAAGAATTTCCTCCGGTGGAGGCTCAGGCCACACTGCTGTGATTTATGGGGCTTGGCACAGCCACGGCTGCATCCACACACACGCACATGTCTCATCCCCAGCTTTCCCAGCCCTTCTACTTCATAACTTTTGGTCTGGGAATATTATTTTGGTGTCTGGGAAGTCCAGCTCAGATTGCTGAGCCCACCATAGCTGCCGTCTGCTCTAGAGCATACCCTAAAAAGCTCTGCTCACCTCCTCCATCATCCCTCTTGCACCAAAACAAATTCTCCTGAGCAGCTCAGCACCCTACAGGGCAAAGCCCTTCATCCCTCCTTGCACAAGACTTCCTTTCACCCTCTCATTTCTTCACTGCATCTCAATTTGGCCGCCTTTTTGCACCACAGCCACGGAGGAGAGGTCAGGGCAGCAGGGGCAGCACCCAGCCTCACCCCAGGGTGCTGGAGCCAGCTCACTCTGTCTTGCAGGAGCTGACATTTCCCTTTCTGTCTCCCTTGTTTCCTTGGTTTCAAGCTTTTTTCTTCCTCATTGAGCCCCTAATTAAAAAAAACAACAAAACTCTGGAGGAGTCCCAAATTCAGGGCACTCAGAGCGGGGCTGCAGCTGCCCCTGCAGGCTCTCCCTGCCCGGGTGTGGGACCCATGGCCGTGCCCTGGCTCCTTGGGTTTAGTCCCAAAGCTTTTAAAGCCCCAGACTCCAAACCCCACCAGGTGGCCCCACTCAGCATGGCCCAGCTGGGTCCCCACCACGCCGGGGTTCCTCCCCCTGCGCTGTCCCCAGCTTCCCTCTGTGTTTTCATTAGGATTTGGAGATAAGCTTCCAAATAAAGGCAGTGTTTTTAACCACTCTGCCTTATCAGCCAGCATCCAACAGCATTCCCCAGCCACACAGCCAAGCTTGGAAGACCCTCTAGGGGAAAAGGGACCCCAAACATGCAGACCTCTCCTTCTCCCAGCCCTACAGCCTGCACTGTGCCTCTCTGGAGGGCACCAGGGGCTTTGGGAAACTATTTCTAGTGCTGGCCCCTGCTCAGGGACAGCTGTGTTAATGCAACCACACGCATGAATACAACCTAAGAACCAGTTCAGCACACCTGGATTTTATTCCTGGTTGTGCCACTGGCCCAGGGATGACCTTCAGTGAGTTGTTTCCCTTCCCTGTGCCTGCTTTCCCTTCCCTGTTTCTGCTTCTCTCCCCTCTCTCAGCCCTTCCTAAGCCCAGCATTGCTCTGCCCCAGCCCAAGGAGATTCCATCTGAGCTCAGCTTCCCCCACAAAAAGGTGAACAAATGGCAGCAGCTCTGAGCATCCCTGGGTCCTACATCCTCCAAGTGCTCAGCAGAGACACCCCTCACTGAGCCTCCTCCCTGCTGGGCCATCCCCTTGCTCATTTTTCAGTGTGTGTGCAAAGGCCTGAATATGGGAACCAGCTGCCAGCAGCTTCCAGCCCCCAAACACTGCCCTAGGGAAAATCAGAGCCTCACAGGAGCCTTGCCCTGGGGAGTCCCCTGGGATGAGGCTGAAGATGGGTCTCTCCCTCTTCCTCTCAGTACTGGGGACTGCTGTGGGGGAGAAGACCTCCAAGGAGAAGCACAGGGGAGTAACGCCAGTGACAGCCACAAACTCACTCCCTTTCAGCACCCAGCTGCTTGGAGGCAGCAAAGCAACCCCAACACCCCAAATAAACCCTACTGTGGTTGCCCAAAGAGCCACCACACCGCAGAGGATCCCCATTAGAGCTCAGCCCCATTAGAGACCCATTGCTGGCAGCAGGAGCCCTTCCACTTGGCTGGCATGGAGGAGCACAAATATGGACCATTCCACCCCTCACTGGCAGGGGTTTGGTGCACTGGAGGCAGAGGCTGCTGTGGGATGTGGGCAGGGAAGGCAGGAGATGCATCAGATCCTGGGCACAGCATCCTGCTCACAGCACAGCCCTGCTGGGCTCCCTCCCTGCACAGCAGAAGGTTTTGGGGGTGGCTGGGAGAGCAGCATGGGGGGCACACACCCCTCCCCTCCTGGGGTGCAGTCTGGCAGCACCCACCTCCACAGCACATCCAGCCCTGGGAGCAGGGCAGGAACCTGGGACTGGGAATGGCAGGGGAAAATAAGTCCTGTGGTGGATGCCTCCAGTGCAGAGGGATCCCAGAACCCTCCCCTGCAGGCCCCTTGTGCCAGAGCATGCAAAGAATCCCAAAGCCAAAGCACTGCCAAGAGTCTGAGCTCGCTGGGGGATTGAGCCTGGCCACAGCACTCAGCATGGTGGCTTCTGGGGACAGGAATGTCACCCTGGGAGCGCTGAGTGCTCTCACCTCCATCCTGCACACCTGCCTTTCATGAGTCAGAGCCCATCTCAGAGCCCATCTCGAGGATGAGGTTGTTTCCTGCCCTTTTCCCAAACAAGGTCTCCCACCATACCAAAACCCCTTCAGTCCTCAGTGCCCTCGCTTGCAGACAGCGGAGATCTGTTGGATTGCATGGGGCTGGCGTTCTTCCTCCTTTCCAGCTGTTCAATTGCATTATAGACAGTTAAAAATACATCACATACTTTCCTAATGTGACTTTTCCGTGGTAAGCAGCAGCACGGCTGGAGGTGAGATGCTGGAGGTCACAGCAGAGCTGCTCACTTGTGTCCATGGATGGACAAAGTTGGGTCCCACAGAAGGGGATTGTGTGGCCCTGTGGCAGATTTGACCCAATTTGTTCACTGTCTCTTGCCTCAGTTTCCCCACTTATGGTCTGTTCTCTGCAATAAGATCTCACGTGAACTAAAACTTGACAGGGTTTGTTGGGCTTTATAGAAAATGGGTCTTCTGCACAGGATCAGAGATTAATAGAAATTATCTGTTTTGAGCTGGAAATGACCTGTTAGTACATTGTAGCAGAAAAGCCTAATTCCTGAGCATGACTGGAACTGACCACATGGGATCCATGGAAATGCCAGAGGGATGTGGTCCTGCCAGAGCCCATAGTGGGCACAGGGCAGTGCCAGGGCAGCTGAGCTCAGCCTGAGGCACAGCATTGCTGTGAGCCATGTGTGAGCTGGGATCAACCCCCCAGCAGCACTGCAAGCTCTGCTGAGGTCTGGAGTGGGTGGGGAAAAAACCCTTTGGCTTTCTAGAGCACTTGAAGGAACAAGCTGTGTCCCCAAGGATGGGCTCCCTTGCAGCCAGAGACACCTGTGGTGTGGGGAAGGCAAAAAGAGAGCAAAGGAGATCCCCTTGCATCCAGGTCCAGTCCCCTGTGCCCTGACCAGGCCTCATCTGACCCAGCCCAGCCCTGCCAGCACCTCCTTAAACCCCCAGGACCAATGGCACAGCCACAGAGGGGAGCCCAGAGACACCCTGGACCCAGCAAGGGGCTGGGATGGGGACGAGAACCTACGAGAGGGTGAGGAAAGAGTTAAACCCCGGCACTGCCAGCCCTCCCTCCTGCTTCTCTGCTAACTTTGGGAGGAAGGGAATAGCATAAAGGTAAGAGTGGAGGAAGGAGAGAGGAGACAGATGAGAGAAGGAGCGAGGGAGAGGGGGAGCGGGAGAGAGGAACAGACGGCAGAGAGGGAGAGCGTGGGGGGGAAGATGCTGACGCTTCTCCTCCATCTCGGCGAGAGGCAGATAGAGGGGAACAAGGGGGGGGAAAAAAAGGAAGGCAAAGACCAAGGGAACATGGGAGAGGGAGAAGGAAGGAGCCGGAGCGAGGGAGCATGTGTGAAAGTCGCAGTGAGAGAAGGGGCCTCTTTGATTCCCCGTGCCTCATACCAGACAGTGTCTAGACTGCAGCAATTATTGTCAGCTCAGAACACCCAGGCATTGCCATTTCAGCTGAAAGGGAGCTTAACAAAGAGCGAGGGAGAAAAAAAAAATACCCTGCCGGCGGTTAGCTGGGCTCCCTCCAGCACAAGGGGCTCTCGGAGGCTCCTCCATCGCCCCCCGCCAGCCCCAGCCCCAGGTGCCCTCCCAGCAGCGGCTCCGGAGGAGGCCACGGCTGCCAACAATTCCTGAGCCGGCCCTGGCTCTTCGGCTGCTTTTGGGGAGCAGCTGCTGGGTCCGGCTCTCCCAGGGTACTGGGCTGAGGGCACGGCAGTGGTGGGGAGGGTCCCCCTGCGAGGGAGGTCGGGGTGTCCCAAGGAGGGGCAGCTCCCCGGCTGGCAGCATTTGGCCGGGAGTGCCGCGGAGCTGCTCCCCAGACCAACAGCTGATGGTCAGATGGACGCCTCGGCTCACCCCAGAGTCCAGGGGATGCACTGGGATGCACACACCTTCTCCAAGAAACGGGGGTGTGAATCCTAGAGCTGGGCACCCCAATGTGTGCTGCTTCCTGCAGCTCCTCAGCTCCTCTGGGTCTCAGGAAATCATGGGAGGTCACTCCTGCAAATTCAGGAATAAAAATCATCCCTCCTGTCCTCCCCTCCATCCTGCCTCCCCACCCACTGCTAGAGTTACCCTCTCCCCTCTGGAGCCCTTTGCCATCTGAGGGGTTTGTGTGCTGCCTGCGGGTCTGGGATGCGGCTGAGACTCCCAGGAGGGAATTAACACCCAGAACTGGCTGTGAGTCAGGAATTCCTCCCTCCTGCTGGAAACACCCCCCACGTGCCCCCCCAGCCCTGTGGTGACAGCCAGCTCCAAATACCTCAGAGGGGAAGAGGTGAGAAGGAGAATGTGAGTGCCCTGTCTCAATCACTTCCATGGGTTTGGGGGTGGTGATGATGCCCACGGGGCTGCCGTGCACATCAGCCCCTTTGGAAGCATCCCCAGCTCCAAGGCCGTGCCACCCATCTCCTAAATTTGGGTGCACCAAGCAGCATGGCCAAGTGACCTTCTCCACTGCTGGATGGCACCAGGGACCGTCCCTGCAGAGGCTCTTGGCCCGTCTGCTGGGAAAGGCAGCTGATCCCTCCAGATACTGGAGCAGCTCTGGTTTAATTAGCACTTTTAATGCTTGGAAAGGAGGCTCGAGGGAATACCCAGCAGGTTGGACATGATTTCCTCACTAGCAATCCAGCCTGGCAACGGGGAAGCTCCCCGGCTTCAGCTTGCTCAGCTGGGATGGGGTGACTTTGCCCTGGGGTCTAAACCACGGCAAATATCCTTGGTGAGCTCCACTTGGGCCCCTCACTGCAGGGACACCTTTGTCAGAAGGTATTTTTGCAGCAAACCCCAGCATTCAGCATGCTCTGCCAGCGTGGGTTGTACAGTGAGCAATGCCTGACCCCAAACCAGCTCAACTCAGCTGTTTGTCCTTGTCCCTCTCTGCCTTTGAGGAACAATATCCATTTTCTGGCCAGGTCTGGTCATGTCTGCTAAATCAAGGACTTTTTCTCCCCTGGGTGCAGGGCACTGATGTCGCTGTGTGGATAAAATCAGCCTCGTTCGGGGTCTGGCTGCTGTGGCAGATCAGGGGAGGTGACAGCACAGCTCCCACAAAGGGCCAGGGTAGCAAAACCTGCCTGGGGAGGGACTTGTCCCCTTGTTCCCTGGCTGGCCATGGTGTGTGTGTGGAGATGATGCCATTTCCCACTGCAGGGGTACCAGGGTCAGAGTCAGAGGAAGGGAATGCCAGCTCTGCCCATTGCTCATGTCCCATCTCAGTGGTGTCCTCAGCTCCCAGTGCTGCGGTGCTCAGCTCCCTCCTGGGCTTCTGCATCTCAGGATGGAGCTCCAGCAAAGCCTCACAACCACGGCTGGGAACGCTCCAGCCATGGAGAACACCGAGCTTCCAGCACATGTGGGTGCTGCAGTGAAACAAACATGTGATATGAGCAGTGGCAGGTCTTCCCCTTGTGAGCTTGGGCTTTGTTTGACCTTCACAAGGAGATTTTGGCCAGCCCACCCTGACCCAGACCTGTGACTGACCTGTGGGCTTGGGGGAGTGTTTTCCCAAAGACCTGAGCAGGCACGGCCATGAAATGCACTGGGACTGCCACCGGGCTGCCACTGAGGCCTCTGTGCCCATCTCTGATGCCAGACTTCCACTGAAGCCTAGGAAGGACATGCAAGAAAGGCCTTGCCTTCTCCTCCATGGCACTTACAGCGTTCCTCCTTCAGGCAGCCTGAGCCTTTGGAGCAAGGGGAGCCCCAGCTCCCCACAGAGCCCTGCAAGGCTCAGCCCTGCAGGGAGATGCAGGGTCCCAGAGCAGCCCATGAAGCCACCAACATGTGCCCACAGTCAGGGCCTTGCATGGTCCCCCTGAGTGTCCCCAGAGCGTCCTCAGAGTGCCTCCTGTGTGTCCCCAGCTCGCTGAAACAGCCACAGTTCCCAGCAGCAGGGAGAGGAGGGATCCGGGAAGCCACAACCACCGGTGTACGTGCTGGGCTGTGCTGTGCTGTGCCGTGCTGAGCTGTGCCATTCTGTGCTGTGCTGTGAACTGCCATTCTGTGCTATTCTGTGCCATTCTGTGCCGTGCTGTGAACTGCCATTCTGTGCTATTCTGTGCCATTCTGTGCCATTCTGTGCTGTGCTGTGCTGTGCTGTGAACTGCCATTCTGTGCCATTCTGTGCTGTGCTGTGAACTGCCATTCTGTGCCATTCTGTGCTGTGCTGTGCTGTGCTGTGAACTGCCATTCTGTGCCATTCTGTGCCATTCTGTGCCATTCTGTGCTGTGCTGTGAACTGCCATTCTGTGCCATTCTGTGCCATTCTGTGCTGTGCTGTGAACTGCCATTCTGTGCCATTCTGTGCCATTCTGTGCCATTCTGTGCTGTGCTGTGAACTGCCATTCTGTGCCATTCTGTGCCATTCTGTGCCATTCTGTGCTGTGCTGTGAACTGCCATTCTATGCCATTCTGTGCCATTCTGTGCTGTGCTGTGAACTGCCATTCTGTGCCATTCTGTGCCGTGCTGTGCCGTGCTGCGCTGTGTACTGCCATGCTGTGCGCTGCACTGCTGTGCCATGCAGTGCTGTGCCGTGCCGTGCTGGGCTGTTCTATGCCATACCGTGCTCTGTGTGTGTGTGAGCGGTGGTGGGAAGGGATCCGGCCCCATCCTGCTGCCGGGGCAGCGCCGAGGGCCGGCAGAGGCCGGAGGGAAGGCGCGGGGCAGCCGGGGCTCTCCGGCCGCAGCAGGGACAGCATCAGCCGGACCTGGCACGGCTCTGCATCCTGTCCTGTCCTGTGCTGAGCACGGCGCCAGGCCCGGGGCCGTGCGGGAGGCACACGGGCAGCCCTGGCACCCCTGTGCCGCACCACGACCCTCGCTCACCTTCCCGCTCTCCATCCCTCCCCTCTGCAAAGCCGGCTGCAAATGCCAACTGCCTGTTTTCCAGTTCCTCCAGATTTACCCCCTCCTCCTCCTCCTCCCCCCCCCCCCCCCCCCCCGCTCCCCTTCCTTCCTTTCTTCTTCCTGGGTTAAAAATAATCAAGTTTCTGGGAAGCAGCAGCCCTGCTGCGCCTGCCTCCCTGCACTCGCGCCCCGGAGAATAGCTCGGCTCGGCTCGCTCCGGCCCCTCCTCGCTGCTCTCTCCTTCCTCCTCCCCACCCCCTACAGGGATCTGACTAATATGCTTGGGCTCTGCTTGCCAGCTCAGCTGGAAAGGAATTTAACCATTGCGTGCCCTGGAGGGGAGGAGTGGAGAGCCCGGACCTCTCCCCATCACCCGGGACCCCCGGTCTGGGTCCCTGCCCGGCCGTGCTCCCCTGAGGGCTGCCCAGAGGATGATGGAGGGGAAGGGATGCGCGGTGCCAGCGCTCCATGGCGAGTGGTGGTCACAGCCCCAAAGTTACACGGGTGCCATAACCCTCCTGGGCTCCCTCGGAGGGATCCTGTAGGCAAAATATGTCACCATGGCCCCCCGTGGCTTGGCCCGTGGGAGCTCCTGATCCAGCCACAGGTGCTCCCTGGGCACCCACACCCCTGCCTGGGGCCTCAGAGCTGGGTGAGCGTGGCAGCGATGCTCGCAGGTCACAGAGGGAGCAGCAGCTCCAGCCCCGCGGCTGTGAGGTGTGCAGGGACTGATCCCCGGGCTCAGCCCTGCTGCAGTGCAGCTCTGGCAGGAGCTGGCAGCCCTTTGCCGACTGCTGGGGCTCAGATTATCCTTCAGCACAGGGAGTGGGAAGCAGGAGAACAGGCAGGGTCACAGCTGGGTGAAAACCACGCAGGGGGAAAGTTCCTCCGAGGCTCAATCCCCTCCGCTCTGCCCCCTTGCCAGCCAGGCCCTGAGCACAAGCAGCTTTCCCAGCACAGCTGTGGGACACAGGGCGCTGCTTTACAGCAGGGCAAGCACAGCAGAAAGCCTTGACCAAGGTTATCCCAGTGAGTTTGTGGCAGAGCTGAGAACTGACCCCCCCCCTCCCGCCTCCTCGAGGCTCCAGCTTGCTGGTGTATTGCAGCATCTCCCTGCTCGGCCAAAAACTCCCCTTGAAATCTCCTGGCCAATGCAGAAGGACTCCCGGGCCAGAAACCCGAAGCTCAGCAGCCCCGCGGAGCCAGGAGGCAGCGGCTGGGCCGGCGCTCACCCCCCGCCCGGGCTGGCTCGGCCCCGCCGCTCCCGTGCCAGGGCACAGAGCGTCCCCCAGGAGGACACGGCCCTTCCCGGAGCCGCTCCGGGAGAGCTGGAACTGCGGCCCCGCCGGAGATGGGGCTGGGAAGGAGGAGAGGGCGCCGGGCACAAGGCAGGGACCCGCTGAGCACGGGACAGCCGCTGCCAGAGCATCACCACCCCCGAGCCGCCGGGATGGGCTCTAGAGTGAGGTCCAGCGCTGCAAAAGGGATCTGAAAGAAGATGTCTTCTCTCCAAATCCTCCCTTAAATGGCAGTTCTGCTGTAAAATAGGGGAGGATAGAGCTCAGTGTTTGTTTTCTCTGCAGGACCCAAGCGCGGCTCAGCTGGGACTGTGAGCCAGGCTGGCTCAGCCCTGCAGGAGCACGATCTGCAGCCCCAGCTCTGCTCTCCCAAACGGCCCTGCAGAGCCAGAGCTCGGTGCAGGGCTCGGGGCAGGACACAGGAGGGGAATAAGCCTCCAGTTCATTCCTAACCTAGCTGCCTGCCCTGGCAGCTGGGGCTGGAGGCAGCAGGATGGGTGTGGGGGGGGACCTGTGAGCCCTCCCTCTGCACCAGGAGATGCACGGCCAGAGCCCCTGTGGCCCCACACAGCCGACAGTCAGGGTATGAGAGACGTGATGGCAGGACACAGCCAGGAGCCAGAGCATGGCCAGGCTCTGACCATCCCTAGGTGAGCAAAAACACTCCCATTCCAAATTCTCTGGTGCCTTGGGAGCTCCCTCCGGCACTGCCTGTCCCACAAGCCCTGCAGCAACCTCAGCAGCCAGGAAACGCTGGCAGGAGTGAAAGGGATTGAGAAATTGCAGGCAGCAGGATGAGACACGAGCCAGCACAAGCAGGATGTGACTCGGGGGTGACTGGGACTGCCGGGGGTGTCACCAGGGATCAGTACCTGGGGCCCATCCTGTACCCTCCCTCCCATGCTCCTCACAGCTGAGCCCAAGCCCAGCCTCTGTTCCCCACACAAGTCACCAGGCCCCATTTGTGTTTCACCACTAAATCCTCTGTCAACAGCATGGTTGTATCTTCTCCCTCTCTCCACCCCAGGCTTTTGCACTCCCAGCCTGCCCAAGGCTGCTGCCCAGGGCTGTTCCTGTCCCCGCCCCATCTGCAGGGCACACCTGATATTTCCCGAGGTTTTTCAGCACAGTCTGGATGGCAGCAAGGGGAGGTTTGGGGGGTGAAGGGGAGCTCAGACACTGGCTAGACTTTCCCCTTGTCCTGCCTCAAACCAGCTGTTGTAGCACTGCAGGAAAGGAGAGAGGAGACGATGAATGAGGAGAAGCAGAGAAGAAAAAAAACAACACAGGAAAAATATTTTTTTCCCCTACTAAACACCCAAAGCTTTGTTTATCCACCAGCCCCTCAAGCTGAGGCTGGCTGATCCAAGGTGGCCCTTCCATGGGTGCTGTCTTCCCTCTGGCTCCCATCTCCTATTCCCTCACCTGTCTGTGGGTGCCATGGTCCCTGATGGGCTCATCCTCACATTTCATAGCTCCAGCACAGCTAAGGAAAGCCAATTTAGCTGGCATTCCTGCAAAATTACCTGTTCTTCCAGCCAAGGAGTTCAGCTCAATTCCCAACCCCTACCTGCATCCAGGCTCACCAGCCTTCCCTTCACATGGGCAATTATTTACCTTGGGTGAGGAAAAACAGAGCAAAAGGGGATAGATCCAGCTGTTAAATCCAGTAAAGCCCAAAGCTTCTTCTCCTTCAGCTATGAGGGAGGATAACAGGGAGATGTCAGCCTGCCATGGGCAGAGCAAGGACACCCAGGACACCCAAGGACACCCAGCCCTTGGTAGATAAGGTCATCCCACATTCTTACAGAAAAACACCATGGAAAAGACCCTATGGCACCAACAGCTCCAACACTGGACAACAAAACCTTAAGGGGTCCAAGATGTTGCAGCTCTTCTTTTCCATCTCTCCCACAGGTAGGGCATAAGGAAATGTTCCCAGGGGAGAGAAAATTCCAAAGCCTGGGATGGAGAAGTGGCACTGCAGGAGTGCAGTTAAGTCTGGAGGCCAGGATATCCTCCTGGGACACTCCTCTGGACTCAGGAGGATGCAGGAGCAAACCAACACATCTCAGCAATGCCCTGAAACTCAGTTGCTCTCTGGGTAGCACAGTGTCTCCAAGGTGGGGCAAAACCTTTATCCTCCATCCATGATCCAGGAGTGTCCCCATTGTCCTTCCATGGCCAGCTCCAGCCCTGGCAGGGAGGCACCAGCTGGGAGGCTGTGATGGGGACTTGCTCTGTGCTCTACTCTCCTGGTCACTCTCATCTTTCTAGGAGCTGAGGAGGATTTTCTTTGTTTGGTTTTGAGGGAATAGTAAACTCACAAACAATTGGGAGATTCAAAAAGGCTGAATCATCCTGAAACTCAGGGTGAAATTGAAAAATTCTTTGGAATGAAAAAAAGAAAATACCAGTGCCAGGCAGAGGAGATGGCTTTAAAGATGTAAACCACCTTCTTCCATGTCACCTGATGATCTGTTGTATTCAGGCATTTTCTAAAAGAATCTTCTTGATTTCTTCATTTAAAAAAGCCAATTTTTTTCAATTCAAAAAATTGTCTCAATGTAAAAGAAGAGATATAAGTAAATTAGGCAAATCCCAAACAAAACAGAACAAAACAAAAACATTTCAGGCTAAACCAAACGTTCTGGCTTTACCTAAAACAATTGCTTGCACAGGGATGGGGTATTTTGTGGTTTCTTTTCTTTTTCATTTTACCAGAAATTGCCTACTAAATCCTTGTTTGGGTTGACATGGTCCAATTCCCACACCCAAGACATTCAATTTGGGCACCAAGCAACACTTTCCATTCATTTTTCCAGCAACGTGGTTCTCCACCAATGGACCAGACCCACTACAGTAACTCCCTTCTCCAAGAAAGATGAACCCTTTGGTTCTGCTTCCTCACAGACCTTGGAGCCTGCCCTGTGCATCCTTCCCAGGACCCTCAAGGAGCCTCCTCCGGAGCAGGGAACAGAATCTCTTCTCAGGAGATCCGATTTCCAGCCCAGCCCATCCCAATTTAACTGAACCCAACCCAACCCTACCCATCCTTGTCGTTGCCACCACCCATGCCCAGATCCTCCAACCCCACCACGCAGACCAGGTGGCATCACATCCAACTTAAGCTCACCACACAGCCCCAAGAAGAGGGATTTACAACCCAAAAAAATAAAAACAAAATACACACACCCACAAAAAAGCAGGTTTCCCTAAGGATGCAGTGGAGCAGGTTGGGAGGGGGGTGTTAGGCAGAGTGCAGGGCTGCATTCCCACCCTCACACCTGGCTGCAGAGGCAAGCGGCAGCAGGGCTGTACATTCCAACCCCAGGCAGAGAGGTGAAACCCCAAGAAAGTAGCAAACAAGTCGAGGCGTAAATACAGCACGAATCCACGGCACTTCAGCGTGGTTCGTTATCTCCGCTTAGACTGGAGTCGGTGGAGCCGGGTTTGAGAAGAGCAGAAATATCAGCAATTAAAGATATGTCGTGTCAAAAAAACTCTAAACTGATTAAAGTTGAAGGCTCCGTTTTCTTCTTTTCATCAGAGAACGGAATCAAAACCTGCCTGGAAAGACGCGCTCCCCCCGTTCCCAGCGCTCCGAAGGCAGCGCCTGCATCCGTCCTGCTGTGTCCCTGCATTTTAATTACCACCTTATTAATATTCATGAGGCTAGGCACTCAAGGGGGATTGCAGTCTGTCATTCTCTCTCTCTTTCTCTCTCTCTTCCCCCCCACCTCTCTCGCCTGAGTCGGTGGGGTTTTTTTTCCCTTCCCCTTCCCAACAGTTGGCGCGCTGCGGATCCGGGTGCGCGCAGCCCCGAAGGCGCCGGGCGTGCGAGGGGCCGCGGCGCGGGGAGGCCGCTGTGCCGGCCGGTGGCAGCGCTGGGAATGCGGGTGGCTGCGGGATTGCCCCTGCCACAGCCCCGGCAGCCGCAGGTAAAACTGCCCCCACCGGGGGAGTGATGCTGGCACACGAGGGAGAGCCGGAGCACGGGGGAAATGCGTCTCGCACACACACGCACACGCACAACTCTTGGTAGCAGCATCACTTCTGAGTGCTGGCGTGATGTTGTAGGACCTCTGAGAGAAGAATGGGGTTGTGTAGAATGGCACCAGGTGAACACAGCTGCCCTCAGCCCCCACAGCACCACCTCTCCTTGGGGACTGAGCACCGTGCAGCCCAGCTCACCCTGCAGCCCAGTTCACCCTGCACCCCAGCTCACCCTGCACCCCCATTCATCCTGCACCCCAGCTCACCCTGCACCCCAGTTCATCCTGCACCCCCATTCATCCTGCACCCCAGTTCATCCTGAACCCCAGCTCACCCTGCACCCCAGTTCATCCTGCACCCCCATTCATCCTGCACCCCAGTTCATCCTGAACCCCAGCTCACCCTGCACCCCAGTTCATCCTGAACCCCAGCTCACCCTGCACCCCAGCTCACCCTGCACCCCAGTCCATCCTGCACCCCAGCTCACCCTGCAGCCCAGCTCACCCTGCACCCCAGTTCATCCTGCACCCCCATTCATCCTGAACCCCAGTCCATCCTGCACCCCAGCTCACCCTGAACCCCAGCTCACCCTGCACCCCAGCTCACCCTGCAGCCCAGTTCACCCTGCACCCCCAGTCCATCCTGCAGCCCAGCTCTCCCTGCTCCTGCAAAAGCACCCACTGCTGCAGCAGGTGAGAGCACCAAGCCCCAGCCACGGTGCCACTGTGTCCTTGGTGGAGTCACTGCTTTGGCCATCAAGGTGAAGTGGGACCTAAGGAGTCTTGCATGCATCCAGCAAGGGGCTGCCCCCCCAGATGTGCCCCAGCTGCTGGTGCAGGTTTCTGGCTGGGCAAATTGGACCCCATTTGTTTTCTCAGGTCCAAGGCAGTGAGGTGAGGGGCAGGAAGCCTGGGTTAAGGGCACACAGAGGGAATGGAGCTGGAGGTAAATCGATTTCTCATTCCTAAATTGAGCAATGTGGGGTTTGCACTCTCCTTGCTGCCATGCAGCGTTTAACCCTTTCTACTACCAGTTCTGAAAACAGAGACCACATAGGCAGCAGAAAACTGTGCTGGCTTTGCAAACCCTGCTCCTCCTTATCCTCTCAGGTCACTGTCCCTGTCCCTCCCCAAGAGATGATGCAGAGCCCCGCCACAGGTGATGAGCAGGTGCCCCTGTCACTTTACATTGCTCAAAGCTCAAAGCCATTGGCAAAGGGACACACGGGACTGCTCCATCCCAACAGCCACCAGTTCCAGGCTGGAGCCCACCTCCCTTTTTCAGTCCCACCTTCCCCCAGTATCTTCCTCTTTCATCTAACCCTAACCTTAACCCTAAGGACACCCTTTGAGAACCTGAAGGGTCTTTGGAGATGCATCCTGTAGCCCTCAGTGCTGCCTCCCCATCACCAACCACCTGCAAGCAACCTGTCGAGAGACACTCCAACTCGGCGGCTCCCCAACGCCCCACTTGCTCAGCTCCACAAATATTTGAATTAAGGTCCCCTGGGGAGCCACAGTCACAGAGTAACTGATTTCTCCTCCTTCATTATATCTCTGTGTAATTTACCGAGGGACGGCGGCGTGTGCCTCCGTTCGAGCGAATTCCCAGCAGGACTCCCAAGAGCTCACAAATCAGGAAAAGGCAAGGCATTAGAATATGAAAGGTGAGGATGGTCTCCCCACCAAGACTCATCTTGATCTTCCCCAGCTCCTCCAGCTCCACCAGCCCTGAATTGTGTTTTATTTCTGCCTGCTGCCCCTTGTACAAGAAGGGAGGTCATGGGTCCATGGTGCCATGTTGTCAGCTCTGTCCCTGACTTCTGATCATTTCTGGGCAAGAAGAAGGGAGAAAGGGTCTCCTCCCTCATGGAAACATCTCAAGAAATGCCAGGGAAGCTGATGCAGCAAAGGTTTCCAAGTGAAATTTTGTCCCTTGGCCCTAAAATCTGATTTCATTTCACCTGGACAAGTAGCCTATGCCTCAGTTTCCACATCTACAAAAAAAAGTAGTCACTCCTTCCACTAACTGGCTTAAGACTCCCAGCACTCAGATGTTGAAGGTCTATAAAAGGCATGAATCCATCTGTGTTGCATCTCTAGCAAGGAGGAGCAGGGGGACAATTTTGCCAGCATAGCTCTAAAGTTACCAGAAGGAGCTTGAAGAGTCACCAAGGAAAAAGAGAAGGGAAAAATGAGGAATTTGGACCAAGGATGCACAACTGAGCTGCTCTGCACTGTTTTCTTGTGAAACACGACGTGTAAGGAGGTTGGTCTTGGTTGGACCCACCTCAGTGTGAAGACAACCCAGCTGAACCACGGCCAACCCCCAGGTCTCAGTCCCGTGCTGAGGCGCCAGGGCAGGAGCAGCTCACCCTGAGAGTGGGAGGATGTCACTCCTGGTGGCTCAGGGAAGATGATGGGATCTTTTACAGATCTTTGCAGCATCTGTGGGCTGGGTGGGAGTTGTCTCTCTCCAAATCCCCTGGCCAGTGCCATGGATGTGACACTGGAGAAAAGCGCTGGACTGGCTTGGATGCAGCGAGTTCTCTGTTCCAGCAACGCTGCAAACAGCGGAGGGCAACATTTTGCTTCCTGGAAACCCAGAGAAAGAAGAATTTTTTGTGAAGAGCTGCAGCTCAGAGGCAACCTGTAATGGAGATTTCAGAAAACTGGGTGTTCCCCCTTCCACCTCCTCTGCAAAGACAAAGACTTGGCAGATGGTGGTGGTGCTCACAGGGCTTGTGCTGGGCTTTTTTTGGGAGCTGGGTATTCAAACCCTCACTCTCATTCTTCACTTTAGAGGTGTGAGTGATATAAAATCTGCCCATCCCAAAATCAGCCCGTCCCTGGGCTATCTCAACTTCTCAGAGCTCTTCCCACAAGCTGAGTTAAAGACCTGGGGCTGTTCAGCCTGTAACAAAGAGCTCTTTTCTCCCCAGCCTTCACCAGTTGTTGGAGTTAAATAGGCTGCGCTGAAACCAAACCAAACAAAGCCCCTGCAAAGCAGCTCCAAATCCCCGTCCCCTGGCCAGCACTCAGCATTTCCCCCGGAGCACAGGCACGGCACTCCTCGCTGTGCCACGGCTCCCTCCCCACTCCAAAAGGTGGGCTGAAGCAGCAAGGCTGTGTCCCCTCCTGTGCCTCTTGCTGCTGGACACCCACGGGAGGTGAAGAGGGGGTCTCAGAGTGGAAAACATGCCACGGAGCTGTGCAGCCTCTGCTGCCATCCCCCTGCTCCAGTGAATGTGCTCCAGACTGTGGCTGCGCCGCTGCCAGCGCCGTGACCCCCGCGAAGCAGCGCAGGAGGAGCCCTCATGGGCACCACATGGCTCTCCCCGCTGTGGGCACCCTGATGGGACCTTTCCAACCACGCTGCCTCATCCACCCCCTCACAGCCCCTGTGGGGCAAGTTCTCCCCGTCCCATTTTGTGGGCCAGGTCCCTGTCCTTGGGCAGCCAGCCCTCCCCCCAGCGCTGCAGCGGCCACCTCCGTGAGGCAGCTGCCTTCCCCGAGCGGGGATGTGACGGCAGACGGGGCTCTCCATCGAGGCAGGGGGCAGATTTTGGCCATGGCAGCCGCTGGAGGGGCTGCTGGCGCCTGCGTCCCGGGGGTGCAGAGCGCGGGGGTTCGGGGCTCTCCGCGCAGGCTGCTCAGTGATCAAAGCGCCGAGCACGGGCCGGGGCCGGGGCCGGGGGGAGGCAGGCGGCGAGAGATGAAACGGAGCAAAGTTCCCCGGGTTCGGACGCGGGAGTTGGAAAGGATTCGACGGCAGCTTGGAAAAGGAGGAGAAGAGGGCCGGGAGCAGCAGCGTTCAGCAGAAAGGAATGTCCTGATGGGACGGCAGCCTGAACGCCGGCCAGGAACCCCCCCCCCTTCCCAAGGCTGTTTAAAAGCCCCGGACCTCTCCGAGCCCTTTAATTGGCGCTTTAAAAAACTTCCTTGTTCCCTGACGCGGCGAGGTTTGCGTTTCATGCCCAAAATGACTCAATTCCCCCTCTCCCCTCCATGAAAAAAAAAAAAAAAAATCTCCTTTGAAACGCTTGCTCGAAGCCAGCTTCATCCCCTCCCCAAAAGCCTCGGTAGCCCCCAGCCCTCACCCCACCAGCCTCTTGTGTGTATTCTTGTTCTCCCCTAATAATCCACATCCCAGCTGCCTCCCTCTGCCTTCGCCCTCCTCCTCCCTGCCTCTCTCGCTCCCTCTTTCTCTCTCCTCCCCCCTTCCTCCCCCTTTCCATAACTCAAAAGCTTGTCAGGCTGGTTCCAGACTGCTGGCGCCAGGCTTCACTCCAGGAAAAAAATAAAGCAAAAGAGAAAGGCATGCAAGGCAAAACAGCCCCGCCACATGAACACACATCAAACCAGCCCTTTATCTCCCCGGAATGCTCTCCCCGCTGCAGAGCTCCCTACCCCGGCCCAACAGCCGCGCTCCCCATCCCCGTAACCCTCATGCAGCAGCGCCAGGCTGCGAGCGCACACGCCCTGCCAGAGACAGCGAAGGAGCAAATACAAGATCTATTATTTATCAGTCTTATCAATTATTTAGAGCCTCGGTGCAGGGAAGGGGTGGGGAGAGGAAGCCATGGAAGAGGCAGTTCTTACCCTGGTAGTTCAGGTGAGGGGGTTCTGCATGGTCCCACCTCCCCACTGGTGCTGGGATGTCCCCAAGACCATCTCTGGCATGGGGTTGTTTCTATCCCTGACCCATCCTGCCTTCAGCAGAGCAGGGCTTCCCTTCACAGCAAGCCAAGATATGCAGCTCCAGGAGCATCCCAGTTCCAGAGCCACTGGTGGAGGGCTGCACTGTCCCACAGCCAGAGTGGCCACCCAGAGGGTGAGGGTTCACACATGGGGACCTTGGACCTGACTCATTATCCAAGGGACCAGACAGCTCCCAGAAATGCAAATTTTAGCACCAATGTACATTTTTCTCAGGCACTTCCAACAGCACTCTCCTGGTTTGCCAGTGCATGTCTCCTCTCCTGCAGCCTGGAGGATGCACCACTGCTCATCACCACTCCCAGACTGCAGAGGTGGCTGGTGCGGGGCTCTGGAGCCTCAAGTCATCCTCACATCCAGCCAACCCTGCTGGAGATGGTTTGGCTCAGGGCAGGAAGAGGAATGCATCCAGGGCTCTCCTCCTCATGGATGTCTCAGGTCAGTCTTGACCCCAAAAGGTCGAAACCAACATTCCAAACCCCAAACCCATCCCTTGCTGCGGACGGAAAATCACACCGCTCTACGCAGCCCCTTCCAGCTCTGTTTTCTCTGGGATTTTGAAGCAAGCTCCAGCCCACCACCTTTGTGAGGATGTTTGTGAAGTGTCCCAGCCACCAGGCGGGTGACACTGGTGGCACTGTGCCGATGGGCACGGGTTCATCCGCGGGCCACTGCCGCGAGGCAGATGGCTACCGCAGCCTCCCCGCGAGGTAGCCGCCTTCCCGCGGCAGATCGCACCAAAGTAGCTACAGTGGGAACGTGTGATGAGGTGGGTGTGCTAAGAAGATTTTTTTTGGCAGACTTCAGGATGACTTTATTGCTCACAAGTTCTCGAGTCATGGCTGAGTAACACGCTCATCGCATGTCTGAAATGAAAAAAAAAAAAAAAACCCTTACCCCAGCACAAAATAAATAGCCCGGACAAAGCGCGTTTGCCTTGCTGCCCTTCCCTGCTCCAGGGGTTCCAAGGTTCCCACAAGGGCTGCAGCAGCTGCTGTCTGTGAGCCCAATATTCCCCCCTGAGTTTGAGAAAAGAGGCTCCCATGCACACAAGCACCAGTCCAGTCCTGAGAGCTCCTCATCTGGTCCCCCTCCAAGTGATGGGCTGTGTATGCAAGGCAGAGGAGCAGCATCCACTCTGGCAGGATCTCTGTGACATGACTTTCATTTGGGTGGCTGAATTAGGCTCGTTGAGCCCAGACTTTTGCATTGGAAGGTGTGACCTCAGCCTGTTTTGGTCTCAAGTGTTTTCTTCTAAAGCCCAAGAGCTGTGTCCCTTGTCCCCACATCCCAGCCAAGTCATGTGAAGGCTCCTGGGTTGGGTCAGGAGAGACCCTCAGATCACCAGGGAGGATAAATTTCTGCAATGCGGATGCTGGTTTGGATGTTCCTGGGTGCCAAGAGGGTGCAGAGAGCTGTGTTGTCTAAGGATAGAAGCATCCCCACCTCCAGTGCCTTCAGCTCTGAGAAACCAGTAGCTACTTTTGAAAAGCAGCCAATGTACTTCCAGCCTGGAAGGAAAACTACTGTCCTCTGCTTCAACTGAGTCAATGGGGGCTGATCAAATTCCTGTGGCAACTCCGTGATCAAAAGGTATCAGATGCCTGCCTAAGCCCACAGGTGCAAAGAAAGTGCTCTCCTCTTCTCGAGGTAAGGAAATTAATGTGAAGAGTGACAAAGTGACTTCCCCAAGGTCACCTGGGAAATGCTGGAAGAGCCCAGAACAGAACTCAGGTTTCTGCTGTCCAGCTCTCAAGTCCTCACATCCACCCTGACAATCCCTGGGACAATCCCAGCCCTCCCACAGCCCCACAGACCCCCAAAGACTTCTGTACATCCCTTCACTGGAGGGAAAAGAAGGTCAGAAGCATGAACCTCTCCAGATGTTGGCTTTTGGGTGCCCTCCAGCCCCAAAGGAAGAGTTCAACTGGGATGGAAAAATCTTCCCCTTGAGTATAGAAAGAGTAGGGTCTGTTTTCTGCCATTTATTATCCCAGTTCTCCCACCCTAAAGACTAAGAACAGATGAGAACTAGTTGGAAGAAGGGGGGAAAAACAAAATTAATTTCATTCCATTGTAACAGGTTCAAAAAGGATGTTTTAATAAATTTTCTACTATTTTGGAAAAAAAAATCCAGAAAAAAACAGAACAGTTTTTATAATTGCTGTGCCTCCTCCTGAAAGAGCATATTCTGAGGAGAAAAACGGGGGCTTAGGGAAAGGAGAAATTTCACTGAAGATTGAGGGGGGAAGAGCAGAAGGACAGGAGGAACCCTTCATTTAGAAATGTCACAGTCAGTTTCATGAAGAAGAAAAAAAAATCCCATTATGTCGAGTATTTTTCACAAAAAAAAAAAAAAAAAAAAAAAAAACAAAAAACTTTTGTGTGTGTTTGTTTTTTAAAGGCTGGGGGTTTTTTCCAGCTAAAAATAAAACTCCACATGTTAAAAAAAAAAAAAAAAAAAAAAAAAAAAGTCATCCGTCCCTGGGCAAAACCGAGAGCGCTGGAAGGGACAGAATCTACCCTGGGACGGCTTGTGCCGCTTCTCGACAGGCGGCCCTGGTGGCGGTGACACCTCCAGCTGCCGCTCGGGCCGGGCAGGGTTGGCAGGACGGGAGCGGCCCTGAGCGCACCGAGAGCCGGAGCTGCCGGCCACCGGAGCAGGGCTGTGCCCGGGCTGCCAGCTCCTGGCACACGGGGATGCCGATGCCCAGGAGCATCCCCGGTCGCCGGTGGCCGCGCTCCGGAGCTGCCCCGATGGGCTCATTTGAGGCAATTCCCGGTGGATGCTTCCAGGAGCCCCGGTGCGCCGGGAGGCAGCCCTGACCCTGCCCATGGCCCCAGCCCATCCTGGGGGAGAGGCGGGAAGGGGACACTGCTGGGGCAGAGCGCACGGCTGTCACGGCCGGTCCCAGCTGTATCCTTTTCCCATTTCCCTTCCATGCGTGCGGCCGGGCTCCCCTCCCTGCTGAGGTCAGCTCCGGCTATTCTCTCCTCTGCTTCCCCTGCTCTTGCCATGCACTTCCCGTCTCCCTTTGAAATTTCACCTTCACTGCGTCATTCCCCTGGGCTGTTTTGGGGCTCGGGTTGACATGGACGTGCTGCTCCCCGCTGTTGTTCAAGAGCCAAGGTGGGGCTGAGCCTCGCTCTTTGGGACCCCTTGTGCTGGGGAGCACACAAAGGAACCCAGCTCGCACAGAGCCGCGTTCAGCTGAACAAGCACGAGCCCAAATGCTGAGCTTGCACCAACAGCCTCGAGCAGCACAAGAGTCAGAAGGGAAAACGCCATGAAAAATAACGAGGAGCTGGGAGGAAACAAAGGCTGGGCAAAACAGGGAGTGTTTCCAGCAGATGGAGATGGCCAAATCCGGCGGTCTGCTAGCTGTGCTCAGCTTAAAGCTGAGCAGGACCTGGCCCTGACCCAGGACAGGCAGAGGAGCTGTCTCATGTCACCCACTGCCCCAATGCCACTGAATGGAGGGAAGATCCAGGCAGATCTCTCTTGGGCATTACAGATGGGACACCCGAGCACCCGCTCCGCCGACACGGGGAGCAGCGCTCTGCCACAGCCTGAGAGAAACCTCCAGCGGGCTTTGGGAGTGAGCAGCTTCCTCGTGCTCCCACAAAGCCCCAGGGAATTCAATGCCGAGGAGAGAGCAGCTGGGCTCCTCCCCAGGCGGAGCGGCTGCCGCGCTCGCACGCGCCCCATTTTGGCCAACCGTCCTTGCCATGGAGGAGCCACAATGCTGAACAAAAGCTGTCCCTGCCGGCCCCCAGCGCTGCCTGCCGCGCTCCCCGCGTGGCACAGGGCCAAAGCCCTTAACAAAGGAGGGCTGGGAGCAGAGCACACATTAACTCCGTGCTGGATTTCCCTTGACAGACCCCAGCGAGGAGCATCGCCCACCCCTGCCCGGGCTGGCAGCGCTGGCAGCTCGTGGCGCTCGCCCATCAGGGCAGCTGCAGTGACGGGGTCACTTGGAGCTGCCTGCACCCCTGGCATCCCCAGGACACCGCTCCGGCTATTTCCCAGCGACAGCCGACGTCTGCCGGCGACCTCCTGGACACGGGCTACAGCCGAGCCGTGTCAGCGAGATGAGACACAGCACAGAGGGGCTGCTCCCTGCAGTTTGAGGGAGGAGGTGGAGAGAATCGCATGACATGAGAGCCTGGAAGAAAGGCCTGACCCCAGGTTATAGATTTTTGCCTCCTTCCATGGCAATCACCGACAAATGCTCACAAGTACATTTCTTTGGAGGAGCACACACGCACTGAGAGAGCCGAGGGAAGGGCTGCACGCCTTCTCCCCTGTGCTCCCCTTCCCAGCTGCTCCCGCCAGGAGAGGCTCAGCCAGCCCAGGTCCCATCCCACCCCACTTCAGGGATTCTCTGCAGGCGGGGAACTCATCCTGCTCTGCAGGTGGTTCCCAATGAAGAGCGGTGCTGCAGGGCTATGGGTGAAACTGCAAACACTTTCTTTGCCAAATGGCTTTAAAGCTTCCCCATCCCCTTGGATTGCACCACCTCTGTCACTAGAATGTTCCCCAGCTCTCCCCTCTTATGTCCTTTCCGTGCAGGAAGCTCTCATACAGTCATGGATGTGCTCCAAATTATCATAGACAGTGCTGATTACTTGAAGCCTTAATTGGATATCATCCATAAAGGGAAAAACTCTCAGTGCTTTCTCCACTCTACTTCCAGCTCATGGATGCTCAGGATAGGGTTGATGACTTCAAAGGGTTACACAACCATCTCTAGCTGGGACCTTGGGGGTCCTTCAGGAGAGAGGAGGGCTTTGAGAGACAAAATCTGTAGAAGGAAATGTGAACCTGGCAGCCTTGTAACCCAAACCATATTGTGGATGGTTATGATCTCCTGGCCCATTGCAAGGAGCAACAAGAAACAGGCACCATTTTGAGTCTTCAAGCTCAGAAATAGTGTTTGAGTGAGTCACAGGGAGTTTTGGCCCTCTCCTGGAGGCTTCAGATTCATTCACTCTTCCTTTCTTTTGTTATTTTCAATAATCTGAAATATTAGTGAGCTGGGCTGAATCTGCAGGGTTTACTCACCATCTCCAAAGGACTGAAACACAGCAAAACAGCATGGCAAACCCCAAACATTTAGAGCTCCTGAAGATTTCCAGACACTAGAAAAATCAGGGAAGAGACTTTAAAATGAGATTTGCAAGGAAAAAAAAAAAAGAAAAAAGAAAAAAGGAAAAAGAAAGAGAGAAAGAGGGCCAGTTGCCTTGCTTTTATTTCCCTGTTGGCTTTCAAGCCTGTAGGCCACTCTGACATCACTCTGCTAAGCTCCTCTTACATGAGGTAAGAAGCCCTGAAACCAGCACCCCCCTGCCCGTGCTCAGCAATCACACAGCTCCTCAAAAATGGAGGAAAGAAGGAAATGCTGGCATCCAAGGGAAATCCCAAGAGGTTTGGAGGACCATTGATAGGACCAAGAGGAGCATCAGTGGGCGAGGCAGAGTGAGAGGTGTCCTTGAAAGCCCCTCTGCACCCCCAGGGTGATGGAGAGCTGGGGACAGGGTTTGAGGCAGGGCAGGGGACGTGGCCGGCGTGGCCGTGCCGCGGGGCTGGCTCGCTCCCGCTACTAAGGACAGTCCCAGGAAAGGGAAAAGGCTTCCAGCACATCTCAGCAATTTCTCTCCACTCCCAAAGGAAGCGTGTTTATTGGAAGCCATTTTCTGCATAAATAGCCCTTTCCTGCTGTTTCCCACAAAGTCAGACTAAAATAATTTCCTAGGCTTGAGGACGCCAGCCCACAGCTTTCTAGATGGATGCACAGAGCTCAACCTTGAGCAAGAGACCAAAGACATTCCCAAAATCCTGCCCAGAGTCCAAAGCAGAGGTTTTACATCTCCTCCCCAGATGCACTTGCACCACCTTCCAGCTGCCCCACCACATCACCCCACCCCAGCACTTTCCTCTGGGTGTCTCAAAGCCCCCTGCAACTTCCAGCCCGTTCATTCCACGCACATCCCAGATTGAAGCAAGACCCCAAATCACTGCTCAACATACAAAGAATAAGGAGCAGCTTACTCAAATACCCAGGCAGTGCACACTGGAAAATAAACTGGTCTTCAGCCCCTGAAGGACTGGTGTGCAAAGGGAACAGCAGGGATAGAGACAGTCCCGTGTCAAGGCTCTCTCACCCCACACAATTTAGAGCTGCTGTTTTCTCCACAGCAGGGAGCTGGTGACTGGAACAGATTCACACATGGGGGTCCCATGAAGGGCCCATGCAGCAGCACTTTAAGGGCTGTGGGGGAGAGCTGAGGTGCTGCAGTGCCCAGGGCAGGGACTGGGCTGGTGTCTCTCCTCCATCCTCCCTGGCCCTACAGCACAGGATCCCACAGACAGCCGGAGGGGTCTGTGCCTGTGCTGCCACTGGCTCTGCCACCAACCCTCCCTGGCCCCACTGCCCAGGCTGGGGCTTGGCTGGGACAGGCTGAGCCAGCACTGCAGGGCCCCCAGCAAAACACCAAACACCCCTGGGAGATCCTGACCACAGCGATGGAAACCACCGTGCATGTGGCCCGAGCGTTCCCAGCAGAGCCCTTGCTCTGCACTCCAAGGCCAAGCAGCCCATGGATGCTGCGTGCCAGGCTGCTGTCCTCAAGTTTGGGCAGGGAGAAAAGCAGGGAGATTTGGAAAAGCTCTGTCTGAAGCTGCTTGGGGACTGAAGGCAGAGGGACTGCAGCGCTCTGGAACTGGAATTGGGCAGGACACAGTTAACGCCTGGTTCCTCGTGAAGGATCAGGAGGAACTTGGCTTCATATTTCATGTGTGGGATGTTGCAAGAGGACAAGGAGCCCTGAACCCCAGCGGCATGCGTTCCCTGGGAGGAACCCACGACGTGCCCCTCTCCATGGCCGTTCCACCGAGGGCAGGACCCTCCCTCCCGGCCAGGGACGGCGCCGCCACGCCAAGAGACACCGGAGAGACACCAGGGCCGTGCGGACCCCACGGTGGCGTGGAGAACGCGCGGTGGCCGAGCTCGGTCGGGGCCGGCCCTTCCCACGCGCGGCGTGGAGCGGGGCTCGCAGCGCCCCGGCCCCGGGCACATACAAAGGCTGGGCTCCCCCAGCCCGGCTGATGCTCGACCTCTCCGTTGTCCTCGCTGCACGCCTGTCCCAGTTCCAGCAGCCGGTTGCTACAGCAACTGAGCTCTGACTAATCATTTGCGCAATGACCTTTTTTCCCCCCAGAGAGAGGGAGGGAGGGAGATGGAGAGGAGGGAGGGAGGGGAGGAGAGGCAAAGCGAGCGGAGGTTAGCAAGAAAAAGCAGCCAGAGAGAATGTGGGGTTTTTTTAGATGATGCAAGATTTTTTTTGGGGGGGAGAATTAGGGGGATGAGGGCGGCAGGAAGGGGAGAGGAAAGCAGGTGTTGGATGGATCCCCCACTCCCGGCTCTATGCTTCAGAAAGGGTGGATGGATGGGGGCAAAGTCGGCTGCCAGCGGGCAAAGAACCTCACTGGCATCTCTTCCCTGGGCGCGGGGGTGGGGGGAACTCCAGCCGGGGCTGACATTGCAGCCCTCCTCCTCCTCTTCCTCCTCCTCCTCCCCTTCCTCCTCCTCCTCCCCACCCCACACCGGCCTTGGCCACTGCTGAAGGGCCAGAAGTCAAGAATTTGGCTCTGCCTCACCACCGAGTGCCTGCAAAGGGCTGGTTGGCCCCAGGTCAGCTGGGATGGAGCACCCCAAGCACAAAGCCTGACTGGTGGGTGGTGTTTGGGGAAGCCACGCCAGGGCTGAACGGAGCTAAAAAACTCCCGTGTCAGCGTTCCACCAGGAGGGAACAGGGCTGGACTCTGCTGAGCCAGGAGAACCAGCCAGGGAAGAAACCTGAGCCCAGCTCCAGTGGCTCTGATGGTGTTACTGGGAGGGCTTCACTCCCACCTCTATTGCCTTGAGCTGAACAAGCCCAGAGTCAGGTCTGGCTCCAGCTCCAAAACAGAGTAAATAATGCAAAAGCCTCTTTCTGCAGAGCTCCAAGAAGAACATGTGAGGTCACATCTTCCTGAGTTGGTAGGAGAAAACAGTTTAGAGGTTGTGCATTGTTCCTCACACCAGAGGAAAAGAGAATAGAAGTTGGTGAAACCAAAAAAGCAGTGGCAAGGTCCTCCTCCCCAAGGGATGGATGATTGTGCCCCAAGTTTTCACAGCGAAAGGATTTGGTCTTTATCTCAGTGGGATCAGAAAACACTGACATCTGACTTTGACCAGCTGCAAATTGCTAAGCCAGAGATGAACAACAACAGTGACCAAGAGCAGTGTCACAGGGTTGGCAATCGGAAAGAATGGGAAGTTTGAAGAAAAATTAGTTTTGTGGACAGAAATTCCACAACACATCCTGACAAACTGCAGTTCTGTTGCGTGAACTGGAGAAGGAGGACGTGGTATGAATAATGAGTAAACCAGAGAATGAGTTATATCCTGAATGGTGCTGGGAACACACTCTGCACACACAACTCCTGCTGGCACAGGACAGGGAGCTCTCATTAGGCAAGACATAATCACAAAGTGGTTCTATGGTGGGGCTTCTACATCTGTGCCATGTAAAGATGGGCCCTTTCCTTAGAGCAGATCAGACAAAATCCTAGCTCCAAACACTTCCAAAAGGTCCTGGAGCCAATCCTTCTCTCTCAGTTTATGCTTCCCCCTGCACATCAAAACAATGCAATGGACAAGACAGGCATTCCCAGCTCATTTGTACACATAAAAATGTACAGCAAGATTCACAAAATCACCTGTGGCTTAAGGCCAGGTTGTGAGGAACACTCTACACCCAGTGAGCACCCAACATATTTCCCTTATCAGCATGACTTGGCACCTACAGAAATTCCCACTGTAGCATCTGATCCCAGACTTGGAGAAACCAACAGGAGGGTTGGTACTGAGCCCATTGCAGTGCTTGCACTCCATGGGGCACTGCAGGCAGCCACAGCTTGGGGCTAAGAAGACCATGTCAAGCTCAGTGTAAAAAATGCTCCTGAATAGCAAGAGATATTAACTCAGGCTTGGCCACGGTCACAGGGCTTGCAGATCCAGCCTGAGCCCACGCCTGCCTCCAAACCCCCTTGTAGGTGAACCTGGGGCTGCACTGAGCCTCAAACAACATGTGTAGAAATAAAACTCCTTTCCACCTCTCTTCAGTTAAATCGCTCTGCAGTTTGCAGAGCTCCACCAAGGACAATTATTTCCAGCATGTGCCGTGCATGAATGCTGTGAGCAAGGCAGAGCTGGAGTTTCATCATAGCCCAGCTTTGTGTGCAGAGCAAAGAAGGAGGGAAAAAAATAGAGGGGAAAAAAACCAACATCAACAAAAAAGGAACTTGGAACTGGAGGCCCCCCCCGGCCTCACCCTGATCCCGAGGAGGCTCCGCTCTGCTCTTGCTCAACCCAACTCCGAGAATGAGGAAGCGGAGGAGACGGGCGGGGGAGGCGGTCAAGCTGCCGACAAACAGCCCCAGAGCCGGGCAGCCTGGAAAGCTCCGGGAGCAAGAGGGCACTGGAGCCAAGAGCAGGCTGTGCCCCGAGCCCTCTGCCCCTCCGGGCTGGGCCCTTTGTGCCCTCTCTCCAGGGGATGCTCGAGATTTTTCTGAGTGCAGGTCTCAAAGGAGATGTTGTCCAGCACGGAGCTGTGCCAAGCCCTGCTGTGCTGCCAGCCCCGATCCCGCACAACCCGGCTGTGGCCGGCGACAGCCCAGCTCCCCCTGGGCACACCGCCCTGCCCAGGCGCCTCTGTGGTGCCCGGGGATGGCAGAGCTGTGCCATGCTGTGCTGTGCTGTGCCATGCTGTGCCATGCTGTGCCGTGCTGTGCTGTGCTGTGCCGTTCTGTGCCGTGCTATGCTGTGCCATGCTGTGCAATGCTGTGCCGTGCTGTGCTGTGCTGTGCCGTTCTGTGCCGTGCTATGCTGTGCTGTGCTGTGCTGTGCTGTGCCGTGCTGTGCCGTGCTATGCTATGCCATGCCGTGCCATGCTGTGCCATGCTGTGCCATGCTGTGCTGTGCTGAGCCCTGCTGTGCTGTGCAATGCTGTGCTGGGCCATGCTGTGCCATGCTGTGCCATGCTGTGCTGTGCTGAGCCCTGCTGTGCTGTGCAATGCTGTGCTGGGCCATGCTGTGCCATGCTGTGCTGTGCCATGCTGTGCCATGCTGTGCTGTGCCGTGCTGTGCTGTGCCGTGCTGTGCTGTGCCATGCTGTGCTGTGCCATGCTGTGCCATGCTGTGCTGTGCCGTGCTGTGCTGTGCCATGCTGTGCCATGCTGTGCCGTGCTGAGCCCTGCTGTGCTGTGCTGTGCCCTGCTGTGCTGTGCTGTGCCATGCTGTGCCGTGCTGTGCCGTGCTGTGCTGTGCTGTGCCGTGCCATGTTGTGCCATGCTGTGCTGTGCTGTGCAATGCTGTGCTGTGCCGTGCCATGCTGTGCAATGCTGTGCCATGCTGTGCCATGCCATGCCACGCTGTGCCGTGCTGGTCACAGCCAGCCAGCTCTCCCCCTGCCCAGCCAGAGGCAGCTCTCAGCTCAGCATTCGCCTCCACACTCTGCGGTCCTGGGAACCGCAGCACCGCTCTCGCTGCAAACAGGATTCTGCATCAAAAAATAAACCCCAGCTAAATGTGAGATGTTCCAGACAGCTCCACATGCCTGGGGTTGCTTCACAACATCCCAGCACCCTTCACCTCACTGCTCCAGGAACTTAGCTCCCCTCATCCTCTCTGCCAATGGCTGCTCTCACCTGCCCTGGGCTCGTCTCTCCTTCTCCTCGTGCCCTGGGCTAGGAAGGAACCCAGCTGAGGGGAGCCCAGTGCCTGCACAGCCCCTCTGGTGGCAGGCCAGACCCCAACATGATGCTGTCCTGCTGATCTGCCCTTCTCCCTCAGGAGGCTGGAAAGGAGCTCTTTGATCCCACCCATCTTAGAGCAAAGGACAGTGTGGCAGAAATGCAAAGGGATGGGTCCAAGGCCAAGGAGGACACAGCAACAGGCAGAGGAGTTGGTTGGGTCCACCTGTTAAATTTTTTTTTTTGACAAGCAATATTAGCTGTACCCCAGAAGTGCCGTGACTGATCAGGATGACCCCACAGTTCCCAAATCTCTCCGGGTCCACCAGCAAATGAGAACCAAAACACCAAGACTCAGCACCAAGTTTGGCCAGTTCCTGGTAGCCCACAGGGATGGAGCTATTTTGGGGTCATCACATCCCCCTGAGCATGTATTATCCCAGTGTCCACATTCCCAGCATCCTGAGGTGAGGGGAGACTACGACAGGAGGGAAACAAGGTACCTTTCTCAGGAAACCCATCCCAAAGGAAAGAATTTGCTGTTTCCCAAGAGAAGTGTCCACTTCTACTGGATCTCAGACGGAACAGCCCTTCAGGAGTGTCAGAGAAGTACCAAAACCTAGAGATGGACAGACAGGAGAAGGAAAATCCAGCAAACTGGGGAAAACAGGTGTTTTTTCCCTTCCACAAGGCTATTACAAGTTGGGAGCTGGGTTGAGGAAATCTTTACCCCCTTCCCAAGCCAGGCAGCATCAGAGCCTGCCAGAGAAGGTGTTGTGGGAAGAAGAACAAGGGCCAGGCCCCACGCAATAGTGAGTGAAAATTCTCTAAGTTCACTCCCAGCTTGCATTAGGTCACCCACCACCGAGTCACCTGGGGGGCCCAGTTGGGAGTGAGCCCCTCGGAGCAGCAGCACTGGGTTTAAATAAATAAATACAATTCTGCTGAAAGGGGAGAAGAAAAAAAGAAAACAAGAGGAATAAAGGATGTGCCTCTCCAGCGCCTCCTCCCCTCCCATAAACCTGTGTGCTATGCAAATATATGCAAATGAGACATGGAAGCAGGGATGAAATTGGCTCTCTAAACCAGCGTGGTTTTAGACTGGGGAGTGTTGGAGGCAGCTTCCTGGGAAGTTGAGGCAGAAATAGCTGCACCACGAGAGGGACAAGTAATGACAACTGGAGGGGATGTGTCCCCAAATGCCTTTGGCCATGGGATCAGCTCCCACAGAACCAGCAAAACGCAGCACCACCCCTCCCTCTCGACACCCCACTTCAACAGCTGGGCTGGGGAGGGAAATGAGAACTTGCTTTTCCCCTGTTTGTGATTCCACTCATGATTCCTGGGAAGGGATGGCAAAAAGCACTGCAGTGCATGGAAGCCCAAGCAGCTCAGTCCAGATCAGGGGACAGCCAACTCAGGCAGCCCAGGGTGATGCTCCCCGGGGTGGGCACTTCCTCCAGGGACTGCTTAAGGAGTGACATCTTTCTTACATGAAGAATGGGATCGTACAAATTCCAGCTCGTTTGTTCCAGGCAATTTATCCACCCAAGTATTGCCTTGTTCAGTAACATTTTCTCAAGGGGTTTCTGCAGAGAAGCAGGTAAAATCCAGAAAGTCTGAAGGCTTCGGGGTGTAAACAGCATTTGCCTGAGCAATGCTGCTCACGTTGATAGTCAATGCCTGAGTGTTTTTTTGCTGAGAAACAGGAGGGATTTTTGTGTTAAACATTCTCTGCTTAAGAACAGACCTGGCTGCAGCAGAAGCCCCTTTCCTGCCTCCTGACCCAGCACAGGATTTTTACAGAAATAGCCCAGATGCTCTGAGCTCAATGGAAAGTTTAGGGTGGACTGCCAACCTCCCAGACAGCCCTGGACCACATCAGCCCTGCTGCAGGGAGCCAGCAATCTCCACCAGCATCACTGGGACATGGCTGAAAAGTTTTCCTGCAACTGCAGGGCTTCCCAAGCCCACTCTAGCCACTGGAGATGGGGGAAGGACAGGGGAGCTGAGACACCATTATTTGTGCACTTTGAGACTTAAGGTGCAACCCAAGGGTCTGTTTCATATCTCACAGCGGGTTCTGGAGACGTAGGGTACCTGCAAAAGGCACTGGGAAGGATTCCAGAGCTCTCTGGTTTGAGCCCATCCAAGATGACCATCCCCTGCAATTGCCTCTCCAGTGCCTCCACCACCATCTGCAACCCCAGCTTCCCCCCAGGAAAGTCGCAGCGCTGCATTCAAGACAGCTCCCACAGCCCTGCATCTTAATTTGCTTTTCATTTTGCTTTATCTGTCTCATTAAAGGCAATTCCAGCAGCTCCAGCACCAGGCTCTGGCATGGCAGGCACTCTGTTCCCACTGCTGGCTTGAGCACCTGTCAGCAGTGACAGCCCAGGGTGCCACACTGTCACTGAGTGGCACTGAGCGTGGAGCAGAGGCACCTTCCATCCCCTCACTGCTCTGCACTCGCTGTGGGGTGTTGAGGGGTGTTCCTGCACCCCAGAACCACCCCCTGACAGATATTATGGCTTCAGCATCTGGGTGGGGCTCATTACCTGTGTGCCTGGGGACCTTGCATCACACACCAGCCACTTATGGACATTGTCCATAAACCCGGGCCCTTCCTTTGCCACAAACCCAGTTGGTTTACTTGACCTGGTCTATGACACCGGGACAAACTTGAGCATCTTTCTTGTTGGTGAGGGAATAACAACGCATTTCAGCTCTTCCTTGTGTTTTTCTATCCTTTCATCTGCCCTTTTTACCAGATTTCCCTGAGCTGCCCTGGCACTGGGGCTCCAGAACTGGAGCTGTGGCTGTCAGTGCACACAGTCCCTCCAACCACAGTGGTGTTACACAAACCCTCAGAGTACACAGGAGTCCCTGAGGATGGTGTTCTGTGACTCTATCAAAAATACAGCCTTAACCCACCTCCCTGAAGAGAGTTTCCATGAAAGCATCATGGTGTGGCAAGTCCTGGAGATACCTGGCAAAGGTAAAAAGCTTCTGCTCACCCACCTCTTCCCAGCCCCTTCCCCAACTCCTGCTTCCATCTAAGGGCTGCATTTTTCTCCCCATGCTCACCCTGCAAAACACTGTGAACCTGAAGCATAAAAAGGTGCAGACTAGCTGGGATTTCAAATTCTGTGATTAAGGATGGAGGCAATTTCTCCCTCCCTGGGCTGATAGAGCAGGCAGCAGATGAAGACAGCTTTTTAGCGTGCTGCCAGCAGCTGCGATAGGCGCCTGTGCCGTCACCAAGCAGAGAGATTATTCTCTGGATCTCCGGGGCTGTTTATCAGGAACACTCACTGCTGCAGCCGCTAAACCAGCTTAAATACCAAAATTAAATAATAATTAAAAATAAACCCAAAATCTTTTCTGTAACCTCAGAAGGAGAGGGACTGGGGAAGGGGAAGTAAAAGCCAGGGTCTTGATAAAATAGCCATAGGCATAGGCAAAACAGGCTCTGTAGCTGGCACAGTGGGGATGGCCAACCCTGGCTGGAGGAATAGAGCAGCAAAACTCGCTGTCAGGGGACCCCAGAACCTGCCTGGAGCAGGCAGCTGCCAGCCTCAGCCAGAGGGCACATCACTAGAAAGCCAGGGTGAAGCTGTCAGTGCCAATGCCAGCACATTTCCCTGGCTCTGCCTTGAGTTTCATGGGATGGGGAGCACACAAGGAGCAGCAGCCTCACACCATGGCCAGGGCAGCCAGCTCTGGTACCCAAGGAAGGGTATGCTCCCTCCCCATGCACAGCCAGGGAGGGAGTGGCACGTGTCAGGGATAATAAATTGCATGAAAGTCTGGATCTGGGAACTGCATGGAAAGAAAAGGCATGAGGTCTGATTTCCTTGGGCATTCAGAGCCTTTGAAGATCAGAAAGCAGCTAAGTGCAAGGCAGGCTTTCAAGCTGCCAGTGTGGGTTAGTGGTGGGCCTGGGACTCCCCAGGGAGCAAGAGCTGTAGAATCCCAGCTGCCAGGTCAGATCCTGCCTCCCAGCCACAGGAAGGTAAATGGCAACAGCTCTATTGACACCACAGGAACATCCTCCTCACTGGCACATGGGTGTGAGCTGGGGAGCACCAAGCTGCTTGCTCAGGGCTGGCTGGGTGCTCACTGGATTTGGATCATCCCAGCACATCCACCTGCTACAATCCCTTTCCTTGACTCCTGTTTAGACAGCCCACTGTGCTGGGGATGGTCCCATCCCTGATATCAGAGGTATGACACCCAGGAGAGTCCTCCAGGGGGAGAGGGGTCACTACCCCACTTTGGAAGCAGAGTTGGATCCTCCAAACCTACCACTCCCCTGGAATTCAGGACAAGCAAGACCCCTCATGGAATTTCTGGCAGTCAGGGAGTGTCCCAGCCACTTGCATGAAAGGTTAAGACCACTTTCCAATTAGAGAGGCAGGAGCCATCGCAATAAAGCTCTTCTGAGGGGATATTAATCAGGGCATCTTCCTCTTGTGGAAATGCAAATCAGCAGAATGGAAACGGGAGTGATTAGAGCCAGAGAAGAACACAGACACATCGATCCCAGCTCCATGAGCAGCAAGGGCCATGAGGGCACAGGAGAGCTGCCCCAGGCTCCCATATCAGAACTCAGGTGGAGGAAGGGGGGACCCACAGGCTCCACCTGGGAATATTCAGCATCAGGGAATATTCAGCATCAAGGTTTCAGGTCACCACTGGTGCCAAGGGCAGAGGAATGGCACCAGTCATAATAAAGCATCCCCCAGACTGGCTGCAGGGTCCATCCTCATGCACCTACCCAGAAGCAAGGATGGAGTGGGCACACGGGCTGGGGACCTGGCAGGAGAGATGGAGAAGACACCAGAGAGGGGCAGCAGCATCAGCTAAAGGAAGTAGAAAGGAAAGAGGGGGTGAAGAGCAAAAGGTGATGCAGGAAGGGACCAAAGCATGGGCCAAGGTGGTGGGGGCACAGAGGAGCTCCCAGTCCTTGCCCAGGCACGCTGTGAGTCCGGAGATGGCTCCGCTCCTCACGGCAGGAGGCATTAGATCCAGCTGAGCTGCTCCAACGCAGCCTGCATGCAAATCAGCTGGACAGGCAGAGAGGAGAAAAACAAGGGGATGAGATAAGAGGATAGAGAGAGAAGCAAGGGGAGGAGGAGGAAGGAGAAAAGGGGAGGAAAGAGAGGAGCAGGTGTGGAGAGAAAGAGAAGCAAAGAGAGGGGAAAGGAAGAAAGGGAGAGGGAGGAGGAGGAGGGGTGGGGAAGCAGAGAGCAGGAGGAGGGCAGGGGGCTGGGTGGGGGGCTGTTGGTGACTGGTCACACGCTCAGGCCAGGGGCAGCCATGGGCAGGGGAGCACAGGATGAACAGGGTGGAGGTGCCACAATGTGACCCAGTCTGGGCCAGGGCAGCCCCAGACTTGGGCACCCTTCTCCTGCCTCTTGGCTTCCAAACCCTGCAGCGAGTCTGGGACCCTGCTGGGGTCTGGGATAAAGCAGCACCACACTGAAATTTTCCAGCCATGAGGGAGATGCCTACACAAGTGGCCAGCCTGGCATCCTTTAATCCCTCACCTGCAAGCACAATGCCTTCAAATCACCTGCACATTTATGATTGAAGAGTTGGTGGGTATCAATCCACAGGTGACTGCATCTGGGGGAAGAAATGACATGGACATGTGACTCCTTTAAGTCAGGAATGTCTTGCAAAGCACAGTGAGTGATCCCTGATAAATAATACCTGGCCCAGCCTCTTTCAGGCAGGGAACTCAAAGGCTAAATATTACTACAAAAGCCTCAGGCTTTGGATCAGCAGCCTCTGAGAAGTTTTCGTGACTGGGCAGGACACAAGGATCCCCTGACATCAACATGCACTAAGCAACCAGAGCTGATGCAAATACCATCTGCTACAATCATGACATCACCTTTAATTACACAACGGATGAGGATGTCGCCACATACGGACTCCTGACATCACCAGCAGAGCTGGAAAAAGATCTGGAGCAGGATGATTAAAAAAAAAAAAAAATTTAGTCCAAAGGAGGAAGATCTCAGCCTGGAAAAGCAGCAGCCAGAGAGGAACACTTGTGGCCTCAAGAGGGTGAACCAAGATTGATTGCTTGCTGCGTCTCCCAATAAAAGAATTAGGAGATATCCAATAACATTAAGAGGCAGCAGGTTCAAAAGAAACGAGAGGAGACGGTTCCCTACACGGTGCATGGTTAAGCAGTGAAGTCCTTGCCACAGCTCTCTGGGGATGATTAAAACTTACGTGTTTACAAAAATCAACTAGACAAATTCATGGGAAATCCATTGAGGGGTATTAAAGATGAAATGCCACTTCAGCCTGGGGAGTCCCTGAGCTGCCACGTGCTCAGGGCTGGAGATGCTCAAGAGATTCATAGGTCCTGGTCATTGTGGGGACAGGCAGGGGACAGCTGGAGCGGGGACAGCCCTGCACAGCTCCTTACGCTGCAGATGGCAGGTGACATCTCCAAGGCAGCACGCTGATGTCCACAGGCTCTGTGTCACACTCTGGGTGATGTCCAGGTCCCATCAGCCGGGTGCATTTACAGCCCAGTCTTGGGGTTTCTGAACTGCTCCAAGGTACAAAGTCCCTAAGAGTGGGGCCACACAGCGCCACTATTGCTCTCACTGGTTCAACACACACGGAGCCACCCTTAACCTCACCCAGCCGGCACTGGGCTGCGCTCACATCTCTTCACCAAATATCATTTCCCAGGGTCCCGCCGGGAGCCCGGCTGGAGGCAGCGGCCATCCTTGGGAGGCAGGGGCCATCCCTGGCCGCGCACTTCCCTGCGCGCAGCATCCCTTCCACGCACGCCAAATCCGGGCACGTAGCAATCCCAATTAAACCAAACTGCCTCGCACAGGGGCCTGGCAGCGCTGCATTTATCAGCCTGCCTGGAAGGGGCTTGTGCAAGCTGTCCCCCCGGCTGACGGATTAGACAGCAGACAATTAGGTTTCAGACACACACACACACACACACACACGCACGCAAGCAAAGCACACGCAGGCACACAAATCCTTTCTCCCCATCCATCTGCAAGGCCGAGGTGGCCGAGCCCAGCTGCGCGGCCGTCCGGCGCTCCTGGAGCTGCGTGCAGCTGAATAAGAACGAGCCCCCGTGCCTCGGCTTTCAGCGCCCGCTCGCGAAATGAGCGAGAGGTCCCCGAAGAGATGACACAATTGCAATGGAAATTATTAACCCTTGGCGGGGCGGTTTCGCCGCCTCCTCCCCGCTCCTCGCAGCCGCAGCCAGCCCGGCGGCAAACTCGCACTCTGGGTTTCAAGGACAAAGCCGGAGCGAGTTGGTGGCCAGCTGACATCGCAGGGGAGCAGCAGCCTCCTGCGTTCGTGCTCCGAGGTGAGCTGGGCCTTTCTGGAGTGCAGATTGTTGCCGATGCATCCCTTTGCTGCTGGGAAGATCCCAGCTCCTGGAAGTGGGGATGGTGTCTCAACATGAGCGCCACTTCTGCAAACATCCCACCAAAAGCATCCCCTCTTGACCAGGAACTATGGCTGCTCTGGGCAGATTCTAGGTGCAGCACAAGGCAGTGGTGTTCCTCAGATTGTTCTTTCCAAGGGCTACTGAGAGCAATAATTCAATATTTCAAAATTAATTGAAACATGAAATGGCTAAGATAGAAATGGAACAAGCCCGGCTGGCTTCTAAAGGCAAAGCCTGCACGTCTTCTCTGGGAGAGGATTTCTGATGGAATCAACAAAACTATGGATAAAGGGAAATCACTAGATATAATTTATTGGGATTGTCCTAAAGCCTTTGAAAAAAATCCCACATGAGACGCTATTAAGGAAACCAAGCATTACTGGGGAAGATGTAAAATATTGCTGGGGAGCAGGAAGCAGTAAAGTGGCACAAACCAGTGCAGGAGGAGATGCTCATGCCATGCCAGGATGGAGGAAGATGGAGCATGGCCATGCACAGCCCAGCTCCTGCCAGCATCAGGAGCCAGGCACCAACAGCTGCAGGAAAGCAGCACTGTGATGCTCAGGGGACACCAAAACCCTCACAGGACAGCCCCAAAGCCCTCACTCCTCACAGTCTGTCCCAGGCTCTTTGTCCTCCTGCAGGGCAGGGATATGGGAACATGAGCAGCCTCACCCTCCATTCTCCCTCACACCTATTTGAGAGACACTATGTGGAACAGGACATCACATCAGCCCCTGGCCTCACTCCTCACACTCACAGCCCTTCATCTCCCCAGGTCCTTTCAGAACACCTCTCAACCATCCATGTGGAGAGGAGAAAGTGCCAGGGGAGCAAAATCCCATCCTTGTTAGGAGTGGGACATGCTGGGAGAGGGAGGATCCTCTGGAAACACCACACTCAGCTGTGCAAAGAGCTTTCTAGAAACAGCACTGTATTTTAATTTTTCCTGTAGTTACTTTTTGAAGAAAGGGAGATTGAATGAGAAGAGCCCTTTTTGCTCCTTGGTACCCATCTCACCCTGGTAGAGGATGCAGCCATCTCCAAGACAACTGATGCTGAGGTAGAAACATTACAAAGGTAACTCAGCACATCCCTCAAACCAATTCCAGCAATTTTTTTAGGTATGTTTTCACAAGATACAGACAGAAGCCCTTAGTGTTACAAGATGCATCATCCACTAAAGTTAGAAGAAGCTCTCTAGATGCACTGGGGAATGTCTAGATGTTTGCCAAGGAAGATTGCCACTCTCCCTGAGCTCTGATTATTATTGGCAGCATAACAGTGGAGACATGAGGATGGACCTGGCCTCACAGAGCAGATCACAGAGGAATTTAGGACAGCCTGGAGCTCACAAAACTGTGAACTGCTCCATCTCCAGACCCAGCAGCTTCTTCACCTGCTCCAGCAGGGCTGGCCCAGAGTCTCATCCCCTCCTTCACCCGAAATCAGTTCCTCACTTTCAGCTTTAACTTACTTGTGGGCATTTTCTAGTCATTTGGTCATCAGCCAACAGTATCTGTCAGTGAAACAGCTCCTCTTCTGCCCTGGTGCCCTGTGGCCTCTCATCTACTAGATTTGCAAAGCTGAGTTTGCAGAGTCTCAGGAGATGGGCCATTCACCACTTCTCCTTGGGGATTTTGCCATCATTTCATGTATCAATCCATAAATCATCCCTCCAGGTTTATCAAGGACCTACATGTTTCCCTCTGCAGCACTAAGCAGGGACCTGAGGAGAATTTTCTGACAACTGCACTGCATTTTCCTTTCCTCTATTCATCCCATTACCCATGGTTATATCCCTTAGACCACTCTAAATAATTACTCAGCTGTGTGTTTATGACCTTCAGATATTTGTCCATCTCTGGTTTAAGTGAACTTTTAGTCAAGGTATGCCTAATATTTAGACTGCACAGAGAAATGTTCATGTTCAAAACACATCCAGGCTGTGGTGGGGAAGTCAACAGAAAGGGTTGATGATGCACCACGTGCCACAGTTCTGAGGCCGTTTTCCAGTTCCAGGCAGCTTTCTGCTTCCTCAGTGTGATGTATTCCCACTAAAAACCCCAACACCTGGAAACCTCTCCATGCATTCTTCCTGCCCCTGTGCTTAGGGAAAAGGGAGTGCAGGGACAGTTTATAGGGGGTGGTTCACACAGAGGTGTGAGATCTCCAGATAAAGCTGCTCACACATCTCCTCTGGGAGGAAGAGCTGGGGTGTCTGCAGAACACCGCTGGGAATTACAGGGAAGGGAGCAACAAACCTTGCAAGAGGAACCAGCCTCCAAAATAACAGCTGATGAGGCCAAGAGGATCCAACACTTCCCTTTGTGCCAGGAACATCACTGACACCAGCAGGAATTCCTGCTCCCCTCTGGCCTCCCAGGGATGAGAGCCTGGGTGAGGTGAGGGTCAGGGCCACAGAGAGGGACAGCAAAACTGGCCCCAGTAATGGAGATTTACTGCTCCAGCCCCATTAGCTGGGCCATCTGCATCCCAAACATCAGCACAAGTTATTGGAGACCACAGAGTGATGTGGCACAGGCACAAAAGCAGGGAGAAGTGGGAGAAACTGCAATAGCTTCTCCCCATGTGGGAAGAAGGTGGGAGCTCCAGGAAGGTTTCTGCTGGAGCAGAACCCCAGCAAAGGGAAAGAGAAAGGGAAAGGCACACTGAGCTCAGGGATGGCAACACAAACACACCAGTGGTGCATCTGCACTCACAGCTCTGCATGGGTGCTCACACCCAGGCACAGCCCTGCAACTGCTGCAGGGGCAAGAAAAGAGAGAGGTGGAGGGAGCAGGAGGAGGAAGAAGCAGGATGAGCTCCTCATCTGCAGCACTGCCAGCCTCAGGCATCCATCATTGCCAAGCCCCAAACAAAATTATGAGGAGGGTCTATAGGAGTTTGTGTCCAAAGAGTGCTCAGCTGGCTGGTTATGGTGTATCTTCTGCTTTTTGATGCTTTACAAGGCCATATTTACCTTTATTGTTTTTTGCTGTGTCCCCAGGAGGTGGAAACACTATTTTTTTACTGAAAAGTAAGATCTCTTCATGGCCACCAGAATCTGTAACCTGAACTTTAAAGTCAGTATTTGTGATAAAGCAAAGAGCCTGGGTTGGTGTCTCCATTTTGTGGGGCAAATCCCCCAGGGCCTGGCACAACAACACCTTCTTTTCTTCTACCCAGTCTGGGTTTCTCTTCCTTTTCAGGGAGCTAGGCTTCAATGTTAGACCCAATATACACCATGCAAGAGCCTCCAGTCTGACTCAGAGAGGGGAAATGACTCGCTGTGGTTATGAAGCATCACTTTCCCAGAGAGGAAAACAATCCAGCACATGAAACAAAACCTCTGTCCGTCCTTAAAACTGGGCAGCACCTGTCAGGACACAACAGACAACCCAAGCTCTAAAGTGTATTTCCCTCAGACCTGTGCAAGTCCCTGGGCTCTCCAGGGACCATCCCAGATCTCCACCAACAGCCTGGCCCTAATCCTGCACCCATTTTGGTGCTCTGTGAGTGACCTGGCTGCCTCCAAAGCCCTAATCCTGCACCCATCTTGGTGCTCTGTGTGTGACCTGGCTGCCTCCAAAGCCCTAATCCTGCACCCATCTTGGTGCTCTGTGAGTGACCTGGCTGCCTCCAAAGCCCTAACCCTGCGCCCATCTTGGTGCTTTGTGTGTGACCTGGCTGCCTCCAACCTTCTGCCCCGAAGGGAATAGACCTGACCACGTCCAGCCCTAGAGAAGAGGACCCTTCATGCTTTCCCTGCAGCCCCCCACCCCAGCACTGCAGAGAAAGAACCCCCCAGTCCCCCCCGATGGCTCCTCGGAGAGGGGCTGGAGCAGATCAAACGCTGCGAGGGGAGGAAAGCAAAAAGGGAAAGGAAGGAGGACAGAAATAGGGCCGGGGATGGAGGAGGCTGCCGGGCCAGGCTCCCGCAGGTCTCAGCCCGGATCGGGCTATTTTCTGCCTTTTCCTTTTCCTCACCGCCGCGTCGCCATGGCAACCCCATCAGCTGAGCGGCTCCGCTCCCGACTCTGCTTCCCGCTCCGTGGGGATTTTTGGGTTGGTTGTTTTTTGGTTTTTTTTTTTCCACCCCTTCTTCTCATCTTGATTTCCTGCTCGAGCCCCATCCCCGGGGGATTCTCAGCCAGTGGTGACCAGAGGCTTCCAAGGGATGCTCATAAGGTGTCCCTTGTGCAGCCCCTCCCAGCCCCAGGCAGGGTCGGGTACCCACCAGTGAGGCACAGGACAGGCTTTGGGAGCAGAGCCCTGTGCCAAGGGAGTCCCCTACACCTCTCCCTTTTGCTATCCTGCCCTGGGGAACATTTTCCCCTTTAGCAGCTCCAGCCCCAGTGCCCCCAAGCATCTCCCATGGCAAGGAGTGGGTGTTGATGTTTTTGGCAGCCATCCCATAGGAATGGGATGTCCCAGTGCTGCCCTGGGACATGGCCATCATGCAGGGAAGCCTGGAAGAAGCCCTGTGCAGGGTGGTGGACTCACTGCTGAGGAAAAGTTCTGTCTGGGTATAACTCCTGCCACCAGGACACATCAGTCCCCAGAGGTCACTTCCAGCCCTGTTTTCTAGGCCTCAAAATGACCAAGTGTCTCATTAAAAAAACAGCTGAGCCAGAACCTTGGCTAAATCCTCGGGTTTAGAATTAAACAGAGGAAGAGAAATGTAGCAAAGCCAAAATTGGTGACAGAGGATGCAGAGAGGTCGGAAGAGGAGGGAATAGGAGGAAGGAATAAAAAGCCTTTCCTGCCCTCCATTCAGACAGCGTGTCCAGGTGTGACAGGAGCCCTTGACAAGGAAGAGGGGTTTTCAGAACATCCCCTGACATCAGATACATTCTTGTAGTTACCAGCACTGCTCCCCTTCTGTCTTTGAAATCCCCAACCTTAAATACAAAGGAAAATCTCTGCCTCCCTGAAAGCCTGAGTTTGAGGAGACCAGATTCATCTCCAAAGCATGCTCTCCTCTTTCTTGCCTAGCACTGGGCTGGCGCATCCCCAGAGCACCATGAGCTCATCCTGCCTGGCCAGCTCCTCTTCAGCACAGAGGAGTCCCTTTGGGGTGTTTTGCATTGGTTTTGGTGCCTTCAGAATAGCTGTGGTTGGAAATCAGAGGCTCGGTTAATCTGACCCTGTCATACATATCAGATGTGCAGCAGAAACAGCCCTCCAGTGAGCATTATCATGACATTTGGGGAGGGTGGGGTTTTTTTCCCCCCTTCTTCTCTTTTTTATAGCAGACATCTGCAGCAGGAGAAGAGGGATAGAGCAGAGAGGAATGAGAAGAAACAGCAATTCTTCTAACAGCCAAATCCCCATGACTCAAAGCCCCCCATCACCCCCAAATCCCAACTTGCTCAGAGTGAGGCCAAAAACCACTCTGGAGAGGAGCAGCCCAGCGGGGCTCTGGATAGCTCAGCACAGCCCCCTGGCACCAATATCCCTGCACACATCCCTGCCAGACTCTGGGTCTCTTTAAATGCAGAATCACACTGGCTTCACTGAAGGTGCAATTTTGCAGCCACTTGCTGGGGAAGCAGAGTTTCTTTCCATGTGGTTTAAGTCAATTAGGAGCAGGTTGAAGCTGAAGTGAATTAAGGCATTCAGCTCCAAACAGGAGCGTGTGCCTGGAGGAAAAGAGAGGGGAAGGCAGCTCTGCACCACTTTTAGCTAATCCAGTGCAACTCAACCAGTATAAATCCAAGGACAAGGCAGCATCCTTCACTCCTCCTCCTCCTCCCTGTTCTCACTTTTTCTCCCCCCTCCTTGCTTTCCTCATCCTTCCCCCATCCCCTCACTTAAGAATTCTTCTCCTGCTGTTCATCTCTTCCCCACTTTCTCAGCTCCTCCCGGTGCCCACATGCAGGGGGGGGCTGGGAAGCACTTGGAGATCAAACTCCTGGCAGCACCGAGGCACCGGCCACGCCGAGAGCCCCAGACAGCTCCGGAGCAGGGAGGAGTGGGATGAGCAAAAACTGGGTGGTTTTGGGGGATAAGCAGAGGAACTGCTTGCAGCCTGGGAAGCTCAGGATATCAGGCAGCAGGGAAGAGTCTGATTTATAGCACCATGAGCACCTGGAGTCACCCAGAGCCCCCACACAGAGCTGCTTATATCCAGCCCCTCCCAGGACACAGGGCAGGGAGAGCTGGGGGCTGCTCTGAGAGCCTGGGAGCAGCTCAGCTGCTCTAGGGGAAAGTGCCCCATGGCAGCCATCATCCTTTGAGTCTTTGCTGGCATCCACAAGGACAGCAGCCAACAGTTTAGAGACCAATTCTTTGGGTGTTTGGAATTGTGTAAGGACACCATTAACACAAAAAGATGCATTAACATGGGTGCCACAAGATGTTTTTAAAGTTTAAAAGCTCCTAGAGTACTAACTTCCTCTATCCTCATCCCCTCTCCCCCCTCCTTAATCTCCCAGCTTAACATCCGGAAATAAAACCAGCAATGTTTAAATTCCTTTAGACCTCATCCAGCTACTCAGGTGTCACAGCCCCTGGATGAAGGAAGAGAGGAAGACATTCCTGCCCCCACACTGCAATGACAGAGGACCCTGTGCACACCAGGAAACAGCTCCAGCTGCTGTTAGCAGCTTCCCTCAGCAAGAGGAAGAGCCCAGAGAGGGTGAAGCAGCTCCAAACCTGAGCTGCTGTGCTGGGTTTTCAGTGATGTCGAGGCCTCTGTCCCCTGCAGCCATCGGTGGGATTTCCCCAGGAGGCTGGGGGAGAGAAGGAGAAGCTGACAACCCAACCTCACAGAGCTGCTCAGGGGCTGTTTTGGAGATGCCAAAGCTCTGGCTGCTCCCAAGGACACACACGGCACAAACAGGCTGCACAAAGAAAATGCCACTGGAGCAAAGCCCCACGCACCCTGCTCTGCACCACAGAGCTGCAAAATCCTCATCCCTGGGTGCTCCCTGCAAAGGGCAAAGGCAGCAGACATTTCCAGCAGTCCCTGCTGCAGGTCAAGCTGGCAGCACTGTGCAGTTTGTCTCTCTGGCTCTCAGTATTGGCTGCTGGCAGCCAGAGAGGGAGGAACTGGGGGGTAGAACAGAGGAATCACAGCGAGGAACAGTTAATTAGAAAAGCTGCCCGATTCCTGGACTTGCCAGGCAAACTTTGGGATGTCCCTCCACACCTTATCAATGCAAATGAAGCAGGCGGGCCCAGGGGGATATCCGAGGCTCCCCACTGGATTTGTCCCCAGATAACCAGGTGACAAGGCTGGCCCCCGGTGCTCCTGGAACCCTCTGACCCTTCACTGCAGCCTTGCAGCCTCCACCAGCACCGGCTGGGACAAAGATGTGGGAGCTGCTCAATGCTGAACCTGCTGCACTTGCAAACAATGCGACTGCAGGAGGAAATGTGGTGTGGGCAGACTGGTGTGAAGGAGCTGTGACCCATCACAAACATCTCTCCCCTCTCTGCTTCCCTCCAGCTCCCTCAGCACCCACGCACACTGAGCTCCTGGGCCACCACTGGAGTGCTGCTGTGATCTCCTCAAGCATTAATAATACCAAATCACTATTTCCTACCTAAATACAGATTTTCCTCAACACTCTGTGGTTAAGCACCCTAAAGAAGCCCTTCCCAAGAAGGAAAAGCAGGAGGAATCCCTGCAGAGGGTCTGTTCTCTCTTCCAAGAGACAGCAGAGTTGGCATGGACATCCCAAGCCCTGGGTGGAAGAATCTCCAGGCAGAAAGATGTGAGGCAGGCATGTGCTAAGGCATAAAGGCTGGACATGTGGGAGAGGAAGCCAGATCCCATTCCCATTCTATCCACAACTTTCCCCATGACCTTGGACAAATTCCAGAGGCACCAGATTTTCAGACAACTTCTGTTCCCTTTAAACCAACACTTATGTGGGCAGAGCCTGGCATGGCAGGTCACTGAGAGGGCTGGAAGGCCAAAATCCATTCAACACTGTAGCTCCTCACCCTTCCAAAGGGCATCATCAATGCTGCCTTTTCTGCCACCCCACTTCCAGCAGATTTTTCATATGTACCGGGGTGGCAAAAAGATACTTCAAATTTGTGCAGCTCTCCGGGAGTTAGAAAATGTCCTGGGGGTGGGGGGAAAGGTGTCCAGGAAGAGAAGAAGCAATAAATAAAACTCTCCTTAAAGAAACCAAACCAAAGTGTTAGGAGCTTGTATGGAGCCAGGATGAGGGGTGAATTCATGGGTCTTGTTCTTGTGGGGGAAATCAGACAAGCACAGTACAAACCTTCTGTGTTGAAGCAAGTCCCTCACAAGGGGCTTTGATTTCTCCTCAATGTTCTGGGGTGCCAGAAGCCCATAGCAGCCCCAACAGGAGCAACATTTGTGCTGTTTGGAAAAGGGAAATTGGAAAAAGCAGCAGCAGACAGAGCACTAGCTCTGCCAAACCCCAGCATGCTGGGCAGGGCTGGCCTTTGCTCTCTGCTTTGCTGTCCCCAGGAGTCATGTAGCTGTCACCCAGCACAGCTTTTTGGGGACCCTTTGGGGCAGGGCAGCAGGGGCGAGGCAGAACCTAATCCTGCAGGATCAGCTCTGACCACTCCAGCTCTGACAGCAGCAGCAAGGACGAATGGAAAAATACAGAAAGGAGCTGAATACAGCTGCCTTGTAAAGGGGCTCAAACCAGGCTTTGGACCCTATTCCCCACCCTTGGTCCCTTGTCCTGACAGCTGCACAGTGTCTCCGTGGGGAGAGAGCAGATTCAAGCTCCAAACTTTAAAAAAAAAAAGGAAAAAGAAAAAAAAAAAGAGAGAGAGAGGGAGCGAGCAAGCGAGAGAGTGTCTGACTACAGCCCTAAGGGCTGTCACAACAGATAAAACCTCAGCCAGGATTCGCAGTTTGAGCTCCTGCACGCTAATGCACAGCAGAGCTAAAAATACCGACGTGTGGAAAAGCAGAGGCTGCTGTTGCTGCCTCCCGAGCTGATGGCAGGCTCCAGCTTCCCAGGCAGCCCAGAGCAGCCAGATGCACGGCCTCAGAGGGGGAACTGCAGCCCCAGAGAGGGGCAGGGGCACCCGGGGTCCCCCCCCAGGGCCCGGCTGCAGGGCAGGCTCTGCCCATGCAGTGCCCGGCTGAGCCCTCTCGGAGAAAGATCTGGGTTAGGTTTGTGCTGATGTGAAGTAAAATATCTGGGCCACGAGCTTTGTGCTCTGCAGGCAGAGGGATGGCAGTGCAGGGATGGAGCAGCCTTGGGGAGAGCAGCTGACGCCAGAGAGAGGGAAGGATGGAGCCTGTGATGAGGAGGAGGATGCAGAGAGAGGCTTCAGGAGATGACAAAGAGGTGGGACAGCTCCAGAGCCCCAACTCTGGGGCTGCAAAATAAGCAGCCCAGTGCTAATCCCCAGATGGGAATGAGCTCGTGGCTGTGTTGTCACACTATGTCCCAATTTTTGCAGCCATCTTTGCCCTGTCTGAAGCCCAGGAATGGGAACATCCTTTACCATGCACTTAAATTCAAGCATGCACCAAAAGTCTCTTTCCTTCAGTGGAGCTGAAGGGTGAGCTCAAGGGTTCTCACCTCATTAGCTGCCTTCACCAAGGTCAGTTCTCTGAACTGGGGCTGGCTCAGAGCCCCCACCCAAACCTGGGGAAGGCACCTGGCTGTCCCCAAGCTGTCACATCTCCTCCTGTAAATGCAAAGCCCACTGCTCCTGGGGACAGCATCCTCCAAAGTGCTGATTAACACCAGGTATGGAGCAGATACCACTCTCCCTGCATCAGGTTTGTGTGGTCCCCATCCCACCCGGTGGAGCAGCTGCCTGCCCAAAGGCCCTGGCACTGCTGCCCAGGAAGGGCTTGCTCTAATTTTGGAAACCATCAGGACAGTGGGGACTCAGATAGTCTCCCTCAGCTCAAGGGCAGAATTCTTCTCTCATGTTTGTGCATGCTCTGCTCATTCCTGTGAGTGGGACAGACATGACCATCTCAGGGTCGCTTCACCCCAAGACCTGGAGCCCAAACTTGACCTCAGAGCGCCAGAAAGAGTCTCCAGAGCCCTGGGAAACACAGCCCTGACTTCCTTGTAGGAATCAAATCCTCTCCAAAATCAGAAGGGAGCAGTGATCAGCACCCCTGTCCAGCCCTCCTGCACTGCTGACACACCTGCAGAGTTCACAGCCCCATTACCCTACACATCACCCAATTCCCTTTCTACTCACAGCCACATTCAGGACACCAGTGCAAAGTCTCTGGATCTGTCTCAAGTTGCATTATCAGCACATTTAGTATTTTCATCATGCTTAGGACATGGTCCCCTACAAAAGGCCAATTTATTTTGAAAGCAAACCCTGCCTTGGGGGCTGCTCTTTCCAGCAGGCAGCACCTTGGGCAGGCAGACAGTCCTGCTATACCCAACAGCACCAACCATACCCTGTATTGGGGCACACACCCAGAGAAGGAACTGCCCCAGCTCCAGTAATCCAATTTCTCATTGTCTGGATGGGTTATTTTCACCCCACCAGTGCAAGCCATGATAGCAAATTGGTTCTTGAATAATAACTATTATTTAGATTAATTAATTGATGTTTCCACAGTGTGTTGAGGAATTAAAAAGAGGGAGAGGTAAAGGAGGGAGCAAATCAACAAGAAAAAAGCGTTACCTAAGGCCAGGGAATGAACGCCATGCAGGAGGAGAGCAGCAGGTTGTTACAGTAATTATAATGTCAGTATTTATGGATGAAGCCAAGAGGGTCCCCCCAAGCACTGACTGCAGCTGGGTCTGTCTGTAACCAGCCCCACTCACACAGGATGGGGCAGGAACACTCCCTTTCTGATCCCAGCACAGCCCATCCAAGCTGAGCATCAGCCACTCCTCTGTGAGTCGTTTTGCAGCATGACAAACTCCTAAAACAAAAAAATCTGGCTTACCCCCCACCCCCCATCCAGCTTCCAAATCAAGTAGACACTTGCCAAGCAGCCAGCCCAGCCCCACACTTCTAGTATTTCAAGGGTGCTTCCAGCCCTCTTTTTTTGCTGCACACAACACATTCTTATTATCTCTACAGTAGATATATAAACCTTACACATCACCATCCAGCTATAACCCAGTGCTGGCAAATATCACAGCACCATCACAAGGTGTTGCACAACCTTTTGACTTCCAGAAAGCCCCTGCTCCCAAAGCCATGAAGTTATAGAAGAAAAATTTTAAAAAAGAAAAAAAAAAACAAGCCTCTTCTTTCATTAAACAGGAAAATTCTCAGCCCTCATGGTTAGAGGCAAAGACTTGAAAATATGAGTTCTGAAAATACAGCTCCTAACCACACAGGAAAGGGAAAACACATAGAAATCAGAATTCTTCACACAAGTTTTATAGCAGATTTCTGATCTGGGGGCAACAACTGGCATTACAATCACGCTCCTTATGTGCTTACATTTGAGCACACAAAGAGGAGAGTTCCCAGCAGAGCAGCACTGACAACCAGGAGCACTCTTCCAAACAGAGTCAGCTCCAGCAAAAATCCAGATGTCCATGGAGATATCCATGACCTAGACACAATCCCTCTAACAAGGAGCCCCATGGCCCAGGGATGTCAGACATGCAGACCCCCTAACAAACACTGCAGCAGTCATGACTCTCAAAAATCCCCAGTTCCTCATCCCTTTGGCCCAGAAGGTCACTGGTACCCACCAACTCTCCTGCTGACCCATCAGGCAGCTTCATCATGAAGCTGTTAACTGAAAACCCTCCAGAGGCAGCTGCACCAGCTGTGGTCTCTTGAGATGGTCTCACAATTTGAGCCCTTTTGAGGAACCATTTTGCAAAACAGAGGTAAAGAGATGTTGAAATTCCACCTGGAGACACAGAGCTGCCCAGCCCAGGGCCTGGCAGCAGGTGCTCCATACCCAACACCCTGCCTGAGGTGTGGAAATCCCAGAGCCATTTCAGATGTGGCTGCTGTCCCTGGGGTGAAGAACCAGGCATTCCCACAATTCAGAAACCCCAAACCCTGCCTCAGCCCAAACTCCTAAAGAGGCTCCCCTTGAACACTCCTGTCCCAAATTCATCAGGCCTCTGCCAGCTCTGGCCTCTTGAAATTCTGCACACTAATAAAATCCTAACTAATTTACATCCAAGATGGGGAGTGAGTGGCAGCTGTTGCTATAGAAACCCTCTCCTGAGCCCTGGCTCCTGGCTGCTGCTCCAAGCTGAGAGCCTGGAAGCCAGCTTGGAGCTCAGTCCTGATGCCACTGGTGCATCCCATGGTGTCCAGCCAGTCCCACATGGGCTGAACCCACTGCTGCTGCCCCAGGTCCCACTGCAGCAGGGAGGTCATGGTGGCCACCACAACCACCAGCCAGCCCCTGGTGTCCTGTCATCCCCCAGGCTCTGTGTTTCCCACCCTCCATCAGTGAAGGGTCTTCTGTGCCTGCCACCCTTCCTGAAAGCCTTTAACCAGCAGCTCTTGGAGCCAAGGACTGTGTGACAAACCCTGCTCTCACTTGGGGAAAGGAAGATAAAGATGAAAACAAAGCAGAATCACTCCCTGAGCTGCCAGACTTTGGGAAAATGCTGGAAAACCCAAGTTGAGGATCCCACCAACAGAAGGAAAACTTGTAATGTGTTTAACACTTAATGTAGATCTGTTTTTTCTTAAGTTGGACTGATAATTATTCGGTGCATGACCCCTGGAGGGGTTAATGCTTTGTGTAGATAACAGCACCTTACACAAACCCCTCCCTCAGCTCTGAGCAGGCTGTGCCTCAGTTGTTTGCTTTACAGAAGGAGTTTAGCTTACAGCATGAAACCTGCACTGATCACCAGGACTGCACCAACAGCTTTGCTGGGAATGGAGACACCACATCTCCATGGTGAAGCATCCAGGAGTGAGCTTCTTCAGCAGAAAAGCAGAGGACATCATCTCCCTGAGGAAGGGAAGGAAGCAGCTCCCCTTTCAGAACAGCATCCGAGGATCCAGAGTGACTGTCCCACGTCCCTCACACCAGAGCCAGGCAGTCACTGCCCATGGGTGCTGCACACTGAGCTCTGCTCACAGCCCCTGGATGCAGACCAGGGGACAGTCAGTGTGTGCTCCGTGGGGCTGATCCTGCTCTCAGTCACCCTCTGCACAGCTGCAGAGAATCCTGCACCGACACACCAGGGAGGGTGGAGGAGTGGTGAGCATCACATCGTGGACACAAGCTGTGGGGTGAAGGAGCTTCCTCCCCGTGGATGGGTTCCTCAGGTCTTCCTGGGGGCAGGATCCAGCCCACAGCACAGATGCTCCTGGGCCAGCCCCTTTTTTTCTCTTGGTTGAGATGTCAAGGATGTCTGAGGGTTGCTCAGAGGAGACATCTCCCTTGTCCCCTGGCTATGTGCTGTGACACATGGACACTGTGACCAGGATCGGGGTGGTGGAAGCTCCTGGCCCAGCACCCTGTCCCCAGGGACAGACGTCCCTGGCATACCTCAGGAGTTATTTATTCCTCCCTCCAGCCCTCAGCTGCCTGCTCTGTCACACAGGGAAAAACTGACTCAGACCTTCCCAAGATAAGGCGACCACATCTGCAGCCCAGCTCCCCAGGAATGCAATCAAAATAGCGACCGGCAGCCCGGCGGGGGAACGAGGGGGGGCAGCATTTTTTGCTGTCGACTCCGACCCCCTGATGGACTGTTGCCATGGAAAGCCGGCAGCCAGCAGCCCCAGCTGGGGTCTGCTGAAGGATTTTTCCTGCTTGGCCTGAGGCTAGGGCAAGGGGAAGAAGGGAAGAGCTTGCATCTGGCTGTGACAGCCCTGCCCTGCTAGCAGGTGTGGAGCTCACTTCCCTCTTGGCTGGAGCATCCCGAGATGGTTTGTGATCCAGCATGGCTCAGATGCTGCTGGGCAGTGTTTGAATCCTGGTGCAGGAGCACAGATAATAAACCCAATAAATCCAGCTCAGCATTAATGACAGAGGGACCAGGCAAGGGACAGAGAGATGGTAACCTCAGACAGGGCTGCCATCCTCTGAGCTGGTGAGGTCACTGGGGCACCCATCCAGCTCCTCTCCCCTTCAGCCCATTTCCAATCCCTTATTTTTGCATGAAGAATTAGGACAGTAATTTCTCTCCTGCAGAGAGAAACAATACAGGAGCTGAAGCCGACCCCTTGCAGGCTGCCTGAGCAGGCTGACGTTTGGGGAAGATTTGTACAACTTTCTTACTGTGAAAAAACCCCCATGGTTGGAGGTTGCACGGAGCTGGGCACTGCATGGTGGTTCCTTACCCCGGTGCACTGAGATGAGGTGGAAAGGGCCACAGCCTGGAGCTGCTTATTTACACCAGAGCCTGGATCAGGCACTGCAAAATCTGCTGCCAGCAGCAAGCACCCAGAGGAGCTGCCACCCCTCCCGTTGCCTCGCCGGGAGCTGGCAGGAGGGGACGGACAGCTGCTTCTCCATAATCATCTCTCCAGCACTGACAACATGCTGGAGCTCATTTTCAGAAGACACCTTGGGAAGAAGAATGCATTTACAACAGCAGAAGCACCAGGAAGAGCATCTCCTTCCAGAAAGCCAAAGATGCAGCAAAATAAAATGTCGCTTCTTGTTAACCCTCGCCTGTACCTGAGCAAGCAGGACAAAAGTTGCTGGTCAAATCCTACCCACATTCACAGTCCTGGAGCTGAGTGGATTGGCTCAGTGGCTCTTTGGATACCTTAGTGACTGAAAATCCTGCAGGAGGGACCATGCCCGGGTTTGAAGCCAAGATTTGCTTTCCCAGATCCCTGCTGAGATCATGGTCCCAGCAATCACCATTCCTGGCACCTCTCAGCTGTCCAGCACATGTGTGGCATGCACGGCATCCAGGATGGGGGATGAGGTGCAAAAACCAACAGCCAGCAATCCCAGCCCAGCTCTAATTTTAAAAAGCTTCCCTGGCCCAGGAGGGGAAAGGAGAGCTGAGGAAGGTGAACGGAAAGGGAGGTGGAACGCCACCTGCGTATTGATCTGACGATATGAAATGGGTTTTTCTTCTGGTTCCTGAGCTGGAGACAGGAACCTATTGAATGCAAACCTCAGCTCTCCCGCTGCCCTGGTTTCAGCCACTCCAGGCTGCTGTTTAATTAGATGAGCATTAGCAGAAGGGAAGCTGGGCAGCTGGGAGGGGCCGGCTTTCCACACCCCACGGTCACCCACCCGATGTGAGCGTGCTGCTGTCAAAGGCACCACTCACTTCTACCTGCCCAGGCATCCTCCCAGCTCCCCCAGCAGCCAGGCTGAGCCAGCCAGGAGCCTGCCCCAGACACACCAGGGAGCAGACCTGGCTGATCCTCGAACCATTGGGACCCCAGCTGCCCCCAAACAATGCAGTCATTAACCCTTTCCCCCTAAATTTCCAGCAGTCCCGCACAAAGCCCAGCAATGGGACAGCGTTTCCTCTTGCATCAGCCTCAGGTTCAGCTCAGTAATGACCTGGGAGCCAAGGAGGCTGGAGTGTGGAGCAGGCTGTATCCTATCTGGGAGAAATTACAACAAAGTCGTGAAGGATTTGCAGCTATTTTCACACTCCTTTTCCCAGATTAACACATGGATCCACTTTCTGTTCAGCAGTCTGAGAGCGTATTGTTTTGTCTCTGTCGCAACCTCGCACTCCCACATCCCAGAGCTTTCCAGCGCCCCACTGATGGCTATGGGATATCAACAGGAATGGAGGAGCTCCCTTTAATTAGCGTGCACTTCTTAATTGGGCTGCAAGCTCCTCAGCAAGTCAGATTGTATTTTATCTTCATTTCACAGACCTGGGAGCAAGGAGACAGCAGGAAGACCAAGGAATATGACCAAGGGTAGTCAGCAGGATGGGCAGCGGAGCAATGGAGGGATGCTGAGTTCCCCCACCCCCATTATCTGCACTGAACCCAGCAGTGACAGTAGCTGGTGACAGCTCACCAAAGCCCTCTGTTTGCAAAGAATAACAGGAAGATCCCATACCCACCTGCATTAATCAGCCTCTCTCCCTTGCTATCAGTGGAGCAATGCAGATTCAAGAAAACTGGGTTAGATCCACATTTATATTAGGATTCAACACTCACAAGTTAAGAGAAGGTCCCCCAACTATCTGACTGATGTCAAATCCCACCAGGGAAAAGACCCTGATCAGATGGGGCTTTATGTCAAGGTTTTACCAGGGACATGGGACAAACTCTTATTGCCTGTTGTAAAATAAACTGTGCCTCAATGCAGGATGCAGCTGTTTCAGCTGCTTTCAGCAGAAGACATTATCTGTGGTGCAAATAAACCCAGATCTGCCTTACCTGCAGCCCTTCCACAGCAGTGTCAGCACTCAGCTCACTGCTATGAGCACATCTGCAACACATCCATGCTGGAGCAGCCTCATGCCTGCTGGTTTGGAGAGAGAAAGCCAAAGTTTTGCATTGTCCTTCTCCAGTGGAGCTCTGGTCTGGCTGGTCAGAACTGGCTGTGGTGGGAGCAGGAGCTCTCAGCTTTGGTTTCTCACCCTGCTTTTCTGTCCCCATCTCTTTCTGTGCATACTTGTTCCCAGACCAGCATGGAAACACAAGGAGAATTAAACGGCTCTGAACTCCCAGGTTGAAAGGGGCACAACATGGGGCAACAACCCTATGGTTAATGCATTTCCCCCTTGCTCTCTTACTGTTCCCCATCATCCTTGAGACAATGATTTCATGCTGCATCTGCCCAGTGAGAGATGTTAGATGGAGATGCACAACTCACCACAGGAAGATGCTGTGTCCCAGCTCTAGCCCAGCAAGCTCCAACCAGCCATGTGTTGTTCACCCCTAGGTCTGAAACCCCTTTCATCTAGCTCAGGAAATGCCAAATTTACCAAAACCTATGGAAAACAAGTGGAAATTGGGAGTGGGGAGCCTAAGGGTCAGTGCAGACTGGCAAAAAACTATCAATTCTGGGATGTGCTAGAATGTCTGGTGTTGGCTCTGGGATTGATATCCCTCCATGCTGATGGGAATGGGAGCTCAGGTCCTCCCTTAGGACAAATCCAAAGGATAAATTTTCCCTGCTGTGTCACAAGACTCAAGGCAACAGCCCCCACGCATGACACGCTTCGACTGCTGAACCCCACCGGTGCACATATGAGCACTGGGAAACTCTCACAAGAAAAGCAGTGAGCACATCCCACTGAGCAGAGATGGAGCTCCAGCAAGAGCTGCAGGAAGGCTGTGCCAACACCTCCATGCAACCAGGCAACAGTCCACAAGCAGAGAGAAGGAGAGCTACAGGCACCACGTCCCCCTCCGGCTCCCAGCGTGATTCACACCGGTTGCCATGAAGAAGTCAACATTTGCATGCAGCCACCCCACGGTGGAATGAGAAGCTCCCTCAGCTATTTGCTGGCTCTCTGGGGGAGGGCAGCAAGCAGTGGGACCTCAGGGGCCAGCGTGGTACCAGATGGCAAACTCTGGCATTTCCACAGGCATCTCCAGGCTGCTACCAACGCGGTCCGTATGTGCAGCATACCCCAGACGATGCTCCGTGCAAATGAGATGTTCAAAACAGAGAAGCGAGTTGGGCACCCGGTTCCTATCAGATTTAGTTCTCCTTCAGCTTCTCTAAACTCGCAGCCTCGGAGCTCCCCACCCTCGCTAAGCTCTGCATAGAATTAGCTCGGCACAGAGCGGTCGATTCCGGCTCCCGAGCAGTTCACACCCACTCGACACACCCTGCTCGGCACAGAGCCGGCCCAGCCCTGAGCTCTGGCAGCCCCAAAACCAAACACATCCACAGGCACCTTCTCCCAGCATGGATGCACCCGCGGATGTGCTCTCTAGAGCGGGGTGGCTGCTCCTGCAGGCGTGGAAAAGGCCCAGCTTGGGAGAGAGGGGGTAATTATATGCCAGAGGAGCAGCTGATTCAAACCCTTCCTGACCCCAGGCTGAAGAGTTCTCCTGATCGATCAAGAAGATGCTCTTTCATTTTCCTCAAGCGTTTCGCTGATGGATGGAAAAATCAATGCCCCATAGAGGAGTCTGGAGGGGGGTGGAGCAAGGGGAAGAAAGGGAGAGAAAGGGAATGAGGAATGGAAAGGAAGAGAAGGGAGAGGGGAGAAGGGAGAGCGCTGGGGGCTGCTGGAAGGGGTGGTGGGAAGGCAGATGGGCTGGCAGCACCTATGGCTATCACCTGCACCTGAGGTTTGGGATCTCCTCCCCACATGGAGAACCATGGGCAATGCAAAGCTTCTCCCAGCTGCACACCATGGAGCCAGGGCACTGCCAAGAGCCTCTATCAGACTGGTGCCTCTCCATGCCAAGCACTCCTCCTGCAGCACTGATGAAGGGCCCAAATCTGTGCCATGGGGTCCCCCCTGCAGCAACATTGCTGGTTTCCATGGAAACACCTCCCAGTTACCCATATGGAGACAGCCCTGGTACCCACAGTCAGAAGAAACCCTCAAAGTCCGCAAGCCTTTTGAATGAAAATTCCCCATTGGCTTGTTTTTCCTTGAAATTGCCTGCTGAGATCCTCTAGCTCTGACTCACCACGTGGGTGCAGTTCAAGCACCATCTTTGGGTCCCATCCTGCCCACACAGCTCTGCAGGGTGCCCCAGGCTGGGACAGGATCCCTCGTGCCTCTGTGCCACCAGATCCTGCAATTCCAGCATCTTGCTGGGCAGAGATGCTGCTAAAAAGGACTTTATCCCTTAGGGGCAAATCTTTGCTAAAGACCAAACTAAGACCTATTCAGCTCCTCAGTTTAGGAGTGCTGTGGTTTTCAGAGAGGGGGTCAAGCCCCTTCATTCATACTTGCCAACACCAGTCACTGGAAAAGACACCCATAAATCTCCCCTTGGATCAGGAGGAAGCCAGGCCACACCACTAGACACAGATGAGGTAGCAGCTTGCCTTAAACAGTTGGGGTTTTCCAATGTTTTCTTCCCCATATCCTATTAATAATTAACACAACTGCAATGAGACCAGCTTTTAAGAGGCTTCACTGCCATGGGCTGTGTTACAGTCCCTCTTTCAGGAGCAAAGGTTTGTCTGTTACCACTGGAAACAAGGAAGGCTCCAGTCTCAGCCAGGGATGCTGTCCTCATGGGAACCTGATCCTGTGTCCCCAGTGGGCTGAGCTGATCCATCACGCTGCCAGAGCCAAGGCAGCCCATCCTCTGCTCCTTCCCAAAATTCCACCCTATGTCAGAGACACCTCACTGGGCCATTTTGAACCCTCCACATTCTTTTCAAGGCTGACCTGGTGTTTGCTCATGAGGACAAGCTAATACTCTCCCTCCAGATGGGATTTGGAGGTGAAAGGACAGAGTTTGGGGGTCGTGGGTGGTCTCTGCCTGATGATGAAGAACCTTATCCCCTGGCACCTCCAAAACAGCGAGTGAGCAAAGCCAGAGCAGCACATTTTAGGCCACTCTGCGGGTGCATTCCAGGATCTCCCTTTCTGAAAAGCTCCTTACAGATCACTCATCTCCCAGCTGCCCAGATGACCATGCTGTGACAGGCTGGGGACAAAACTCTGGGCTATCCAGGAAGGAAGGACAAGGTTTCAAGCTGTCCCCAAATCCTAGGATTTGGTTTTGGGGACAGCTTGAGATTGAGATCCAGCGATCTCCATGCCTCCAACACCCTGCTTGGGAGAGAAACAAACAGAAAAGAAGGGATGTGATAAAAGCAACCCCCTGGGCCCAACCAGCCCTGTCTCCCAGCAGTGGCCCACCCCCAGCCCAGGCTGGGGCCCCGCTGGCCCCACGCAGAGCGGCCACACCGGCCCAGCTGGTTGGGGGAGGCAGAGCAGGGCCTGCAGCAGCCCTGGCAATAAACAGCTTCCACATGCTCGAGCCGTGCTGAGCCCTCAGCCCCGACATACCAGCACACTTATTCATCCCTGTGGAGGGGCTGAGGCAGCGCCATGGGCTGCAGCCCCTCCTGGACAGGGTCCTGTGAGCCCCCATGGCCCCTGGGGGTGTGGGTAGCCCGAGGTGCCCGTCCCAGAGATGTGCCACAGCTCCAGTGGTGCTGCAGAACCCCCAGGCCAGCAAACACCCAGTGTAAGTGTGGGCTCCAGTGCTGGCAAACCCCCTCCAATCTCACTTTAATTTGACCCCCAGTTTTCCTCGTCCCTGACTGTCTGCATCCCTCCAGACCATCATGCCATGCTTCTCCTTCACTGAGGACCAGTTCAAACCCATTCCAGCCTCTCCCCCAACAGCAACACAGTCCTGACCCTCCCTTGCCCTCTGTTCTCTCAAATTAGGGGTTGAGAAAGTGTTTCACCCCTGGCCCTGGGGCAGAGGGGGATCAGTACCCTGCAGAGCCTGCAGATGTGAGGATGTCTGGGACACAGCACCCAACAAGATCCCAGTGCTGTTCCATCAGGCTGGGACTGTCCCATCCCACAGCCTCTGGGGGTGATAAACCCCCTTTAGAGGCAGAGAGCAGGCAGGGCTCCAGCTCGCTGGCACCCCGGTGGGTTTATGAGGAGATTTTTAGCAGCACCAGGAACAGTCCCCGGATTAGAGCTCCAGGCTTCAAAAGGAGCTGCCGAGCGCGAGAGCCGAGGGCTGGAGTCGCTGTGGCTGAAAAGGGAATGCTGCACATTATAAATAGCTGCTCACTGGCAGCACATCTGTTTCAGACAGCGGCTCGGGAAGGCTGTGCGTGTTCTGGTTTGGCTATTTTGGGGGAAAGAGATTTGAAACTCACTCATTATTATTGTTCACCCAAGAGATGCCTGTTTCTCCTTTGCCTTTTCAAAGTGGAAAGCAAAACGAGGTGAGTTTCAAAGCACACAGTGGCCTGAGGTTCTCTGGGAACTGCAGCTCTCGCTGGGAGATGGTACAAGCCCGCCAGTGACACTCAATGGGTTGTGCCACAAAACAAGGCTGGCCATGGGACAAGGAGAGCACAGCTCTTGTCACTGCTCAGCCACCTTTCAGCCTTGGGAAGCTGTAGGGTGGGAGGGAGAGAGGCAGCTGCAGGCAGCAACGGGGCCAAGGGTGGGTGTTGAGGTGATGCTGTGAGTGACACTCCCCAAAATAGTGTGAGCTGTCACCTGCACCCACCAGATGGGACTGCCTGGTGGCCCTGTTGATGCCACCATGTACCCCCACAGCTCTGGTCCACCTTTGCACCAGAAGAGATGCCAGACCTGCTCTAGGATCAACACCAGCGCAGAGGAGCAAGGCCCCGTGTCAGGATGAAGGCCACAGCCCTAAGATTGGCCTGGAACCATCAGGGCAGGGGACAAAGGGATGTCCCAAGCCTGCCCCATCCCTCAGAGGGCTGACATTCCACAGGAGCCCACAGCACGGAGATGTGGGGCGATGCAGAAGCCAGCACGCCTGGGGGTGAGCAGGGGAGGACCAGGAGCGTCCAAAGTCCGGCGGCGCTGGAGCAGCCCCGCGGTGCCCGGGCCGGCCCGGGCGCTCCCGTGGAGCCCAGCACGGCTCATTAATCACCCGGCACCGCGGCGGGATGGAGGCCCCGCTGCCGCCGCCAATCCCCGCGCCGTTACCACAGAAACAACCCTCACCCTGCACAGGCTTCAAAGGGTTTTGTGCGTGTGCCTGTGTGCGCTGCTCCGGCTCCCCCCTCCCCTTGTTGTTTTTTGTGTGCGTGCGCGCAAGGAAGGGTTGGGTTTTTTCCTCTTTCTCGGGAAGGGTTTGGCACCAGGGCTCCGATCATGTGAAAAGCAAGGGCAGGATAGACAGACAGACAGACGAAGCAGGAGAACCGGCCTCGATAGCCCAAAGGCTGGGGGGGGGGGGGGGGGGGGGTGGTCTTCTGAAAGGAGAAGGGTTGGGGGGCATGGAGGCAGCTGTGGTGCTAACGAGTCAAAAATAAATATTTATATGGGTAGAGTTTTAAAACCCTATTTTGCATCGTTATAATAAATTATTCATCTGCCTGTTTCTCCCTGCCTGCTTCTCATGGAAGGGAGCTGTGAAAGGGGATGATGCTGCAGGGTGAGTGAAGGGGGTCATGGCTGACCAGGACCCTGGACCCCTCCAGCACCCCAGGGAGAGGAGGCAGAGAAGCTTGGGGAGGGAAGCAGGGACAGCACAGATGTGGCTGAACCCCAACACAATCATGGCACTGCCAGATGGAGAAGGGTGAGGAGAGGTGGGTGTCGGGAGCAGGCAGCTGAAGGTGCCCAGGGGACTGCACAACCTCCCAGCCAGCAGCATCAGGAACAACGTGGCTGCTCATGTGCTTGCTTTGGATGGAGCCCTCTGTGAGTTTTGGGCTCCCTAATTTTTATTTTGGCAAAGACAGCAGTTTGGCTGATGCCTTCCCTGCAGTGTCCTGCTGAGGAGGTGGGGATGGGGAGCTCTGCAAGGAGTCCTGCTTCCCTGGCTCCCCCAAATCCCTGACTTCTGCGTGCCCTGGTGTCCCACTGAGGGTGGGCACACACCTGCTGGCAGTGGTGCAGCTCCCATCCCTCGTGTCCCCCCTCTCACAGTCAGCCCAAGAGCTGAGCCAAAGGGAACCCCACACCACCAGCTGAGACAGCACTTCCAGGAGCCATCAGTGCCCTCCCATCCCCACCTGTGCACTGGCAGTGCCAAACATCCCTCTGCAGAGCTGGCAGCAGCTTCCCATGGAGGGCCATGAGCAGCACCTCTGAGCCTGCCCCCCTGACCCTTCTGGCTGTACCAAATTGTTTTGATGACTTCTGCACGTCCCAGTGCTCTGATGGCAGCTGCCATTGCCTCCACCAGTGTATGGGGTTTGAAAGAACCACCAAGCACCAAGGAGAGGTTTGGGGAGGAGAGCCTTGCCCTGATTATTTCCAGGCTTGCTGCAATTGCATTTGCCAGAACTGCTGCAACAGAGACAAAAAGCAAGAATAGAGAAAGGCATGAACCTGGTTGAACAAGCCATGAAAAGCCCCTTGCCAAACTGGAGGCTTCCAGCACATGGAAGGGAAGGTAAGAGGGCTGAAGAGGATGAAAAATAATCTTCTGGATCACCCCACTATCCCTTGACTCCCAGCCTCTCCTGACACCTACTCATCTCACCTGCCCTTCCAGTGATTCCCCAGCAGCCTCCTCTGGTGCTACACCCCCAGGATATCTGAACATGAAACCTAAATCTCTCTTGTACTACAGTTTAAGCCCATAATTTCTTGTCCTACCCACCATAGGACATAGAGAATCGTTTATTCCTGTCCTGTTTGCAGCAGCCACTGACATATTTTTGAAGGCTGTTATCACATTTCACCTTCAGTCTTAGACCTTTTCATGAAAGATGGAACAGAAACACGAGTTTGTGACGGGGAGGAAGGACAGAATAACAAAGAGGTTTTTCTGGATCACACATAGAAACCAGGAAAGGCAGGGAGCCAAGGAAGGAGCAAGGAGAAGCCTGTAACACCCTGAAGGATCTTCAGTGCCACCAGCCAAGCCCAGAACACAAAGGGAGATGCTGGAGACAGCAGGGAGGTAAAGTGAGGACACACCTGGACAAAATGGGCCTGGGATTCCCATGCAGGATGTTGTGGCAGTGCCCAAAAGGGGTGTTGGACTTGGCTACAAGCAGGAGAGGAGCCAGCTCGACTTACATGTGATGGTACCAGTATGAATGGCAGGTAACGTGCCAGCTTGGCCCTAAGATGCAAGGAGGACAAGAGACATGAACAACAGACACCAACAGTGTGTTCCAATATGCTTATCGTGCCTGTGCACGGCTGCACGTGTCAAAAGTACTTACGAGAAGGAGATAATCTAATTTGATAAGGGAGAGGGTAGAGGAATGACACTGTGGGCACAGATATCAGGAGCAGGAAACAAAGGAGAGACTTCAGCAGGCAGCTGCTACAGACCCCCAGGACTGGAGGAGAGAAAGAAAGAACAAAAAGATTCCTGAACCAACTATCAAAGAGCTCACAAACACAGGATATTTGTACTCAGGGGGCACTTTAACCACCCAGACATCTGTTGGGCGACACACACATCAAAACATAGTCAGAATGGTTCCTTCGTTATGTAGAGGACAATTTACAGATGAAGGAAGTAGAAAGGCTCCACGAATCTACTCGCCAATAAAAAGGCACTGTTCAAAAAGCAACCTTAATAGGGGAAGTTTGGAGCCTGTGATCACAAGCACAAACCCACCAGAGTGAGGACATGGCAGCACAAGACACTTCACAGCAGCCACGCTGGAAGAGGAACTGAGGGGCAGGCAGGAGCAGGGGCAGGAGCTGTGCTTGTGCCCTACAAGAGCATGGCTGTTGATAAGGGACAGGATAAACTTCCCAAATGGGATGGAAAGAAGAGAAGCAGAAAGAGCAGCCCTTTGTGTCAGAGACAGCCCTGAATGCAGGCTGTGGACCCAGTGAGCAGGGGAGGCTGTGATCCCACCTGGGCTGGCTTTTCCCAGATTGTCAGGGAAGTAAAGGCAGGAGCAGACAGCTTGTGGAGCTCATCTCTAAACAGCAAGAATTGCCATGCCTGTTGCATGAGGAAAACCCACTCCTGTACACCACCACAGGAGCTGAGCACCTCCAAACACCAGGATGCCTCTTAAACATTGCCCCTTGGTCCCTCTAAATCTGTGCCAAAAGCAAAGACAAGATCTGAGTTCCACAAGCCACAGCTCCAGCACAAGGTCAGTGTGCTGCTGTGGTTCCCCACTGAGGGACTTTTCTGTGCTACTGCATGGAAAGGAGTTTCACAACAGCGAGCAAACAGACACAGAACACTCTTACGCAACTTGGAGATGCAAATGTCCACCGATCTGACAAGTCCTAGGGCAGCAGAGGGGGTTTCCCAGCACGCAAGGCCCTTTGGCTCCTAGAAACAAAAGTAACTTTGTCTATGAACTCCTGGATGAGGTTGAAAAAGATCTGGCTTCAACCTAATTATCCATGCTCCATGGAGAGAGCCAGGCTTGTGGAGGGCACAGGGAGCAGGAGACTGCCCAGGGCTCCCCCTGCCCTGGGGGATGTGGCCCCCAGCTCTGGGCAGCCTCTCCTGCTCCACATCCCCAAACAGACATGGCAGCTTGGAAAGGCTTTGGCACCCCATAATGGTCTTAAAAAATAACCAGGTTTTAAAGATGTTTTGTCTTTAAAGATTAAAACAGTGAATGGCTTGAAGTGCCTAAAATACACGTGGAAATCTGGCTCTTTGACCCAATTTAAAGTTTCACCGCAGGAGGTGGGAAGCTGTGTGAGCCTCCATTTCCCCTCCAGAGTCATCTGGGAAATAAAGGGATGTGTCATCCCCTGCTTCCCACACCAAGAGCAAGGACCTCCTCAGCCTTCACAGTACCTCCAAGCAGATGCGAAACTGGAGGTCTGCAACTTCAAGTGGCCTAATTAAAAAAAAAAAAAAAAAACAACCTATTATCACTGGGGACAGGAAAAGCACCCCACTTCTTTCCACATTTCCAAAGTTGCTTCCCACATTTTGGCCTTAGCTGGAGTGCAGTTTCCCGTTTCACTTATAAAAATGTAGCTCCTGGTATACAAGTGGCCAGAGTTCACAGGTGCTGGTTTTGAAATGCTTTGGAAAAATACAGCTATTAAAATAGGAGGGAAAACAAAGTAGCAAGCAGCCATATACTACCACCCTTGTAGGGAACTACCCTGGACATCTTGTTTCTTATTTATTAAAATAAAAAAATAAGCAACCCAACATTGCTTTCCAGGCCTGAAACACAGATTCAGTTATGACATGTGTCTATTTATCAGGAGAAAAGCTGAATATTTCCACTATCACAAGATTATTGCCAGTGCTTAGATTTTTTTCCCTAACCTCCAGCTAAAATCCTTTGAAAATGGAATGGCATACAAAATACGCTGCCTGACTCTCAGAGTTGAAGCCCACCCCCCCCCTTTCTCCCAATAAACAATTTTGCATATATTTAAACCTCCTTTCTCTGGTTTCCCAACTCCTCCACCCTCCCCAGCAAAGAAATTACAAAAATCCGTCATTTCTCTCTTTTCCCCTTGCACCTCCATCTATCAGCGTTTCAAAGGCAGTCTCCTCGAATGCCGAGCAGAGCAGGAGATGGGCAGCAGTAATGGGAATGTGCTCCTGACTGTGCAAACCCACACAGAGAGTGAGGACAGGAGAGACTGCATTTGCATACATATTAAACGAGAGCAGTAAAAAATGCAGACGTGCAAACCATTTGGACATGGCTCGGCTCGGCGATGCGCCCTGCAAGGGAATCAATCTTGTGCGTTCTTAAAGGGAAAAACCTGTTACGGAGAGAAAAGCAAAGCCCAGAGACGTCCGCCCGCAAACACTCGTCAAGGTTTCAGGACAACCTGACCTTCACAGCCATGCAAGGCTATTGTGAAGGAGGGTGAGGTCCCAGAGATGTTCAGCTGCTGCCCCTGCTGTGGTTCCAGACAGACAGACTCGTGCCTTTGGTCCTCTTCCCATTATCGCCAACGGGAGGAGAGCTGGTGAGACCCCCAACGCCAGCCATGCTTGCACTTGAGCTGAAGCAAGATGTTCTGACAGGAATCAGGCTCTCAGGTGAGGGCAGCACAGAAACATCCCTGAAACAGCCTGAGCTAGGCTCCATGGAAGAAGTAAGTGATGCCTGAATGTGCTGAAGAAGTCCAACCTCTGCATCCCAGTACCTTTCCTGACTGAACAATGACATCCTTCTTTAGATCTGGATGATCCCAGATATGGGGAGCTCCAGAAAGCAAGGCCAAGCTCCAGGCCAAGGCCAACCTGGAGGGCATGACTCCCCAGAATGGCTCTGGTAAAAAGTTTTTGAGCATCTCTTTGCTGGATCCATGGATTTTCACATGTACCCTACCACGACTGCTTGACTGACCCACAGGAGTCACAACAACAGCACTGCACACACGAGCTTCTCCCATGGTCAGGTTCTACCTTGCCCTGGAATGACCCAACCCAACCTCACCTTCACTTGTCCCAATGCCCTGGTCTGGTTAAGGATGTTCCCAAGATAGGATGTTACACCCAAGACAACAAGTACAGTGGAGCTTACATAGTAGATCATTCCAAAGTGTCTGCAAGGATACGGATCTAACGAGGCAAATCACGCAGGCAAACCTACTGATTTCAAAGTCTGCAGGTTCAGATGCATAAAAAGTGCAAAATCAGTAACTTTTATATTGCCACTCAAGGAACCACAAAGATAAAAGCAATATTCTGGGAGTGAAGATGCCATGAATATTTCTCATCTGCACTTATAAGGGATATTTGGGACCAACGGCTTGATTCTGCGTTAGCCTTGTTCAAATGAGATAATTTACATTCCCTGCCAGCTGAAAACAGGCTGTCAAGGTATTTACTTGTGTCAGGTTTCACTTCCCAGCCACAGCACTAAAACCCACTAGGGGCACATGGGGAGCAGAGGTCCAGGACCAGGAATGGCAAGGGGGACACCCTGACATGGTGCAAGCTCACCAAGTGTAAATGTTCTGCAGGGAATCATGCTATGGTGTATCAGCAGCTGCTGCTTTGCATCACATTCTCTCAGCTTCTCCCTGCAAGGGTCCCTTCTGGAAAACCAGGAACTTGCAAAGTTCAGCTGTCCATCCCTGAAGATCCCAAGGCTGCAGACAGACAACTGGACATACCTGCCCACTGAGCCTCACTGTCCTGCAGGGTTTGACCCCTCTGCTCTTGTGGGAAAGGCTGTCTGGAGCCTGCCTTCTCCTCCCTTGTCCAGCTACCCTCTGCTATGGCCAGATCTAATCTAACACCTGCTTCTTCGTGGCTGAGTCACCCTCATCTGCCTTTGCACCTACAGCCCAAAGGACACACAGTGGAACATGCTGCCAGATCTTCCCCATCAACCTCCAGAAATATCCCTTTTGCCAGGTCCAGCAAGCCCAGGATAGCAAAGCAGTGCTCAGCTATCTTCTGCTCCCTACCACCCTCCAGCTCCTCTGAACCAGGCACTTTTGGGGTGGGAAGGCAAAGAAAACAGGCTTCCCAGTAGCCTTTCCAGTGTGGATTCTCTGGTGTCTCATAAGGGTTGAGTTCCCATGCAGCTATCGAGCGCTCGACTCTCTCTTTACCCACCCACCCATTTTCACAAGGCTTGTGGGAGCCACACAAGAGCTCTTTCCTTCAGCCAAATGTAATTGGAACTCGTCGCTGGGTAAAAAACAGGGGGAGGCGGGAACAAATGGAGAGAGAGAAAAGGAGAGACACGTATGCACACATGCACAGGCTGGATCACAGAGGGCCTATTCCCTTAAAGAAAAGGGAAAAAAAGAAAGAGGGAAAAAAAAAAAAGAACAAAACAAAAGAAAGTAAGACTACAGTGGCAATGTGCACCAGCTGAGCTGTTGACTTGCTTGTGTGCTGCACAGTCCCACCCCTCCGCCTCAGCTGCTGGGGATTTACAGGCACAAACAATCTGGGAAGGGTTGGTTCATCTGTACATGGGGGTTTCTACAGCTCCCTGCACAACACCAGCTCCCCTCCCAACAGCAAGGCACAATTTGCAAACATTTTGGGCCGTTAACTATATTTGGATTGATTTTTCTTTTCAACAGAAATGGCCCTGTGAAAGGGCAGTGGGTGAGAATCTCACAGAGGGAACTCGGGGATTTCCACCCAGAAACTGTCCCCCTGCCTTGCCAGAGAAACATGAAGGCAAAAGAAAGTGGTGTTTGACAGAACAACAGAAAAAAAACTTATTGAATAGCTGTCATTAGACAAGTATAAATATATTAGTGATTGTATCAATATTAAGCTGATATCAAAGGTGATTAATTTGATAATTGCCTGTGTAGAGGAAAAAAAAAACCACAATCAAGTGTATTGCCACTGGCATCTGAAATGCCTCCTTTGGTTAAATCAATTTCCTTTTTAACTTAATTTGAGTTAATAGGAAAGTTATGGTGTAACCATAACCCAGAATCACACTCCCCCTTTTATTCCATTTTTGACTGACCTTATTTTCACGTTGGCCCATGAGCCTGGAGGAACCAAGGGCTTTATTTGTCAGTTTGGAAAAGTTAAGAGATAGTAGAGAAATGAAAATTGTTTTGCTGAAAAACTTGTCCACAAACCTCCCCAGTGACACTGAGTGCCACCTCCCACGTGTGCCAGGTCCTCCCGCAGGACACACATCCCTGCAGTAGTCAGTGATGTCAAACTCACCCCGCAAATGGCCCCAAATGACATTTTTAGAGAGGCTCTGTTATCTGAGACTACAAAATTAGCACCATATAACAGCCTTGGTCTGCAGGACTGTTCCTGCCAATGTCAGTGGCGGTGCTGTAGAAGATCAAAGGCAAAGCACAGTCCTTCAGCAACAGAAACACTTTGGCTGGTGGGAGAACATGGGGGGAGCACAGCAAAGCCAGCAGCAATCCCTTCCCTGGGCAGAAGAAGCCCCAGTGAACCCCAGAAAGCACCAGAGCAAAAAATCATTCCTGCCATTTGCTTAAATCAGGCAACTCGTGCACAATTCTTCAGGAATATTCAAGAGATTTATCTGGAAAATCAGCACTGAAAGCATTGACCTTCTGCCAAAGAGTTAACAGCCCTGAGAGCGAAGCGGAGGCCTCACTCTTGCTGCGAGATTTCTCCCAGTGACACCACGTTCCCACTTGGAGACAAGTTTCTTTGTTTGCTTTTCCCCGGTTATATAAGGGACATAAATTTTTCTTGCAGAGAGAACTCCAGGCAATCTGCATCTCCCTCAAAGTATGCATCTCCCTCCAAGGCTTCTCACTATGTTTCGGCTTGAACACTACTGCTGTTGCTGCAGTTTTCCAGCTCCTGCCTGTGTCTGCACTAAACCCTCTCCCCTGCCCCAGGAAGCAAGAGCCTGCCCAAAACTCAGCTCCCCATCAGGTGTAATCCCACAGCATCAGCCAAAGCAGCTTCCCATTCCCTGCCTGTGGCATTCAGAAGGCGAAGACATGAGCATAGGCAAGCTACAAAACCTTGGGCCAGCACAAAGATGTGTCCAGGGAAAAGAGAGTCTCAGTAGAGCCCAGACTGCTGCCTTGCAGCTCGACTCTTTTCCAACTGGAATCCTCCAGCCCCTGGCTTTGCTCTCCCAGCAGGTCCCTGATCCCCAGCCCCATCACTCAGCACTGCAGGAGTGAGCCAGGGGAGGCTGTGCCGGGAATTTCACAGCGCTGGGGCAGGGCTGGGTGCTCTCGGCCGGCCAGCACCGCATCGCACACATACCAGCAAACCTCAGCCCGGCAGCCCCGGAAGGGCAACAGGCAGCCAGCAGCAACTCCCAGGCCAGCGAGGAAGCCTTAACCCCTTCCCTGCTGTGGCCAAAAGGCTTCTCAAGAGTCCAGAGGCAGTGTGAGAGAGGAATCCACTCTGCAATCAAGAATCTAAATGCAGCACCACTCCCTCCCTAAAAAAAAGCCCAGCAAAACCCTGAAAAATCCCTGGGAATGCAGCCCTCCTCTTCCCCTTCCCATGGCCTGATGGAGAGGCAGGGGCCATCCTCAGCCCTGGCCAAAAGCCATCAGAGCTCCCAGCAGCCAGCACAGCCCCAGGCACCGCACAGCCGGATGTCCCCTGCCATTCACAGCCCCATGTTCTGGATGATGGAGGGTCCTGTGGGGGCCCAGGGACAGCCACAGCCTGGCAAGGCTTACTGTGCACCCCAGAGAAGGGGAATGTTGAGTCCTTCCATCCACACCATTTAAAATCATGGTGCTGAGGAGAGCTTCTCATCAATACCACCGGAGGAGAAATCTCTCGGGGTGAGGTTTGGCTCCGAGGTCTGTCAGTGTGAATTCCCCATGACCCAGAGGCAGGATTTGACCCATCAAGAGTCAGGGACAACCTTGAGTGCCCAGAGGAAACCCAGTGATTGTTCCTCTCCCCTGCCCCTTTCTCAGCCTGGTTCCTTTTGATCTCCTGATCTCTTGATCCCCCAGAGAGATCTGGTCTCTGCCCTCCCACACAAGTGGGTCCCTGAGAGCCAGGGCAGGAGAAGGTGGCACAGCACCTCCAGAGCTGGTACCAGCTCACCTCACCTCTGAAAAAACAGCAACCACGTGTTACATCAACCCATGTGAATGGACTAAAAAATGCCTGTGCCACCCCACTTGGAAATCAGCTTGGTCTGAGCAGTCTCCAGACAGCTGCAACAGCTTAAAAGTCCCATTTATGGATCCAACACAACAGCAAATGCTTTTCCTTTTTTTTTTTTCTTTTTTTTTTTTTTTTTTTTTTTTTTTTTCTTTTTTGGACTAAGTGGAAAAACCAGACAAAGCCCTTTCCAGCACAGGTAGGATCACTGAAACCCGGGGCTGAGCCCATGGCTTTGGCAGGCAGAGAGAACAGAGGCTCAGGGGCAGGGGGTGTCAGCCAGCTCCAGTCCAGGCTGCCTTCCCAGTGGAGATGGGATCTCCCACACCGATACTCAGCCCTGCTCGGCTCCCTCCAGCACCAGTCCCATCAGATCAGGCCCAACAGGATTAACCACATATCACAGAGCCAACAAAAGGCAGATTTACCTTTTAAAAGAAACACACACACACACCAAAGTCCATGTTAAAGGAATTGCCTTGGTTCAAAAGCTGCTTCCAAATTTAGGTTTGCTAAAATTAAAATTTCATATTTTTAATAGAATAGAATTAGACTCTTCATGATAGATTAATAATCAAAGGCCCACAGAAATGTTTCCATAAACGAAGTTTTCTAATTCCAAAGGAAACCATTTGTTTAAAAGAAGCAAGTGTTCCCCTGCAGAGCTGGAACTTCGGTAATTGCAGCATGATGATAGAAAATGGGGCTGGATAGCAAAAATAACTTAAAACTATTCTAAACAACCATGACGCTGAGTCATCTGTTTCAAAGTCCAAATGAAGCTATCCCAGTGACAGGGCCCACAGAAAATGCTAAGGTGCATAGTTAAAAGGGGAGGGGAGAAACAAAAACAAACAGTAAAAATAGTACAAATTCCTTCAGATACTACTTGTGACAAAAGATGAAAGCTGGGATTTTCACCCTCTTTCCAGCATCTCAACTGCACTGAAGCTCAGGGTTTCATCACACCAGGCATCCCCAACACAACAGTACCATGGATGTACAACCAAGACCAAATACTGGAGCTTAGTGTTCCTCTAAACCAACTTAAGGAAAAATAAATGCACTCTCTCCTCAGCTGGTATCAGCCAGTGTAACCCCACGAAGAACAGGGGAAGGAAAGACCAAACCCTGATCTCTCAATCTTCTGTACTCCAGCCTCACTTGTATACACTGCTATCACATTACACAGTGTGTAAGTTGCTGTATGAATGGCAAGGTGCCACGGGCATAAATACATTCATATCTGGAGAAAGGATCAGTCTGCATGCCAGGATCTTCATTAAAAACGAGTTTGTAAGCACTTCCCCTCATTCTTTTGATTCATTTCCACAAAAACAAAAATGTATCATTGCGTCAAAGCTGCAAGGACCCAACGCAAGACTGGACCAAGCACCTGGTGCTTCAGACCAAGTCAGCTGTGCTTCCACAGCACTCCAGCTTTCCCAGGCTCATCCAGGTGTGGGTTTACAGCACTGGTATTTGATCCTGGTAACCAGCTTGATCTAATGATGGGCAGAGCATGTGCTCACTCCAAGAGAGACAGAGCTTGGTAGATCTGGTCTTATCCAACACACTAAGTCCTTTATGCCCTGCTCCCAAGACTAATTTAAAGCTAGTTTCAGGTAGATATGGGCACACCAGACCACAGGGTTTGCCCACGCCAAGTTGACAACTGGAATTCAACTGGAATTCACCTCAAAGCAGCACGCTGTGGAAGGTGGTGTTTCCAGAGCTGCATCATGAGCAGTGCATCCCTCTGTGTGTGAGCAGCCCCAGGCAGAGCAGAGCAGGAGCCTCCTCCACTGTTCCCCCATGCCCTGGGGCACTGTCTTGTGGCTGGGACTCCAAGGACAATTCAATCTCCTCAGGATTTCACAAACAATCGACAAAAGCAGGAACCCAGGAAGGAGGTGACAAAATGATGGTAAAGCCTGTGGGAACAAGCAGCCTGTTACAACAGAGGGACAAGTGACAGGGACAAACCTTTCCCCATGCACACTCAACAAAGGCCTGCAGGAAAGCTGGTGGTCATCCCCACTGTCAGCACCTCCCTCTCCAACTGTTTCAGTCTTCCCTTCTCCTCCTGCAAAAGATCCAACTGCCTTAAATTCTGCCTTGTGCTGCTGTAACGAGGGAGGGCTCTTGCTTGCTGCTTACTGATGAGGAACCAACATCCAAAAAAAAGAGCATGGATCGAAGGCAGTCTGAGAGGGGGAGAAGGGAGAGACCATAGCTTTTATCAGGCCAGCTGACAGAGCCAGAAAAACAACAGCCTGGATTTTGGGCACAACTGGCTTTCTTTAAGGTCTGTCTATGTTGCAGGCAGGAGAAGCCTGTATTTTAAACAGGGTGTTCCAGTTTTTTTTCCTTGGGCTGCACCCTGAGTTAAAAACACCACTGGCTGAAGGGCTGGAAAAAAGCAATGAGTTCAAACAGAAAGGCATCCAGGAGGGGGATTTCCGAAAAGGTGGGGGAGAAACCATCAAAGCAAGATTTCCAAGGAGGTTGGCATTCTTTGGGAAGGGAAAGTTTTCCAAGATCTGACTCCAGGACCACTTCAAGACAATGATATCCTCTATGTGTGAAGCTGCCTCTGTCTCCACTCCTCAAACACGGATCCAGGGAGGCAGGAGACAGATGGATTACAGAACTAAACACAATGGGAGATCTGATCCTCATGTCCCTTTTACACCACACTCTCGTTGCGAAGAAGTCATAAAGCAAATCATCCCCTGAGCTAATAGATGACTATTTTAACTCTTATCTTTTCTCAGCAAGAAAAGGACTCAACACATGGAGAGCCAAACTTTGCACCTTGATCACAATTTGATCCTCCACCTCCCAACAGCCAGGCAGGAACACTGTGGGCTTCCTTACCCAGGTCATTGATGGAGCATGGAAGTACCTTCCACATCTGATGTTACAGCATCCTCCAGGCTTTGTGCAGTCTCCAGCAGTGCTGCCTTTGGGGGCCAGATACCTGCTGGGTCTAATGCCTGGCTGGGGAGATGAAGATCTCTTCTTTTGATGAAAGAGCAAAAGAGGATGAGTTGTTCCCTAATGATAAGCAGGGTGTAGATTTGCCCAGACTCTGCTCCCTCTCATGCCTAAAGTACATCCTGGGATGTCTCCACTTCTCAGGTCTGGCAGTCTCCAAGGTGCTCGTCTTCTGGCTGCCCCAAGAAAATGAGGCAGCACTTATCTGTCTCTTGCAGATGGGTCACTAAAGGCAGAGAGACAAAGCCCCATCTTCCCTCCTCATAAACTCCTCAAGGCACCAGGTTTGAGGATTTCATGGTGTTCAGGCACCTGAACCTGGGCCCAGTGTCACAGAGAGCAAAGAACAACTTCCAAATCCCAGAATCAGGGTCAGAAGCCCTGACTACTGTCCACCTTTGCCACATCCTGGCCAGCTGCAATTGCTCTCCTAGGTTTCATCCCAGCCTTCATGCTCTGGACTGCCTCAGAGAAGCCTCTGTGCTGCTGACAGAACAAAATTCAGTCTTTGATGCCATTGGCACTTCCCCCATTAGTTGCTTTGAAGATTAGAGCCTTAAATTGGATTCTGAAGCTGATGGGGAGCCAGTGGAGCAGCTTGAGCTCCTGGTGGCCCGGCCCTTTGGGTTGGTGAGTGGTGGTGCTCTGCACCACCTGGTCCCACCACACTGTTTCTACCCTCAGCTTCTGCTGCACTGCACAGAAGCACAACCAGCTTGAGCCAAGCCATGGCTTCAATACAGCAGACAAGATTGTCCCCATGCTGGAGGGAAGAAGGCAGTGATTTTGGAAACAAGTATTGCCTGGCCAACATGGCTAGCAAAGAGGCTGGAAAAATTGGGATTCTCCAAACCACACCCACAGTTCATGGCAGCATAGTGACAACAGAAAGCAAAATGTCACTGCAGACTTCAAAGCCTCATGTTTTCCAGACTGCTTGCCCTCCATCCTCAGCTGAACTAAGCTGCTCATACCTGCATCCCACAGCAGTAGCAGATCTAGTGATTGTGCCAGCTGGGAATGAGAAATGTGCCCATGGCATCCATCTCCCCTCCTGCTGGGGAGTCCCTTTCTTCTGTCACACAGTGCTGCCTGACCAGTGGATGATGGGCAAAGCAAGAGGGGGAAGCAGGCAACATGTAAGCCAAGAGCATCAGGAACATCAACAGGAGCCCAGAGTGGGAACACAGAGTTTTGTTTTGGCATGATTTTGTTCCTCTGTGTTTTTCACTGGAGCAGTTCTTATGCACAAAGGAACCATCTTTGCTGTAATCTGTTCAATTTCAGCACTAAATAGTGCCTGCAGAGTTCTGCACACAGAGCTCAAGCTCTAGACACTCAGCAAAACATCCATTCCCCAGCCACATCCCCTCCTTGGCCCTCCATGGAGCAGCACATCTGGATTTCACCCACACCCACCACCCAACAGCATCCCCCAGGATGGGGAGGGGTGTCCCTTTGCCCAAATTCCTTCAATGTCTTTGGAGACTGGCAACTCAAATGGTGCAAAGACAGGAGGAATAAGGATCACAAAAAGCCACAGCTCCTCTCCCCAGTGAAGTTGAATCCCCAAGTGAGGAAGGAGATCCACAAACTTGCTTCCAAAGCATCTCCCTCCTCCAGGAGCCAGGGCACAGGGGCAGCAAGACACTGTGTGCCGTGAAGTGACACACATCCAAGGAACATGTGGCTCAGTCACAGCAACTCTATTAATTTAAGTTAATTTCCTGCAGTTCTGTCTTAGTTTTCCAGCAGATTCAGGACTTAAAGGTTAAAGCATAACCTTGTCTCAGTAGCTTGCTATTCGCTCCATGCAAATGTCTACCTACAGCCTGGTAATTACATGCATTTCCACAGAGCCAATCCGCCGTCAGCCTGACAGATACTGATCTTCCCGTTTTATTTTTAGCTCTGTGCTTCCCCCTCTAGATGCAAAAAAAAATTCTGTTTGTTCCATCTTTTGCTGCAGCCTCTTTTTTCCCTGGCTCACCAGCCAGCTCCCAGCTCAGCCAGGCTAGAGCAGGGAGCAGCACGGGGCTGCAGGCTGGGCAGGCAGGGGGCTCCTGCTGGGTGTCCTGCACGGGTCCCCACCACGGTGACAGTGGGCAGCCACCTCCTTTGGGGTCACCCAGGGAATTTGTCACCTCCAGCAGCAAGGGGTGTTTGAATAGGAAACTGAAGTGAGACATAAACAGTCCTTTGTAGGGGAGCTGGACACTTTTTCCTGGGGACGTCTCCAAGCCTCACACATCCAACCAAGAGAAAAGGGGTCAAATCTGACGAAATGCAGCCCATGTGCCTGTGGCTCTGCAAGTACAGGATTTATCACCTTGCAGAGGTGGGGGGCTTCTCCCATTAGCCACCCCATTGGGGCCACCCAGAAAGAGGAGGCAATGCCAGGAGGGTTGACACTCGAGGCAAGTCACCCACACAAAGACAAAGCTCAGTTGACATTTCCAACCCCTAAAATGGGCACACATGAGACTAAATGTATCTGGTGCCACTGAGGCCAGTGTGCTGCTCTCCTTCATGAGTGGCTCCTGTGACTCTGGGGAGGAGGCAAGGTGGGCAAACCACTAGAAATCAGTGTCCTCCAGAATTTTAATTCTATGAGGCAGCCCCCCACCAAAGGCTGATTGTAAACCATGAGATTTGGAAGAAAAGGGGATCACATGGTTCTTTTTTGCCTTTCCTTTTGGAACAAGTCTGAGAATGGGGGTGGATTGGGCTTTCAGGGTGAGGTCTGCATGCCTCTCTCCCACCCTCTCTCTCTCAAATACATAATATAGATTTAAACCAAAACACATTTGTACAAACTTTAGTCATGTAAAGGGGGGGAAAGGCACTGAGCATCAGAAGTGAGAGGAGGAGAGCCCTGGCAGTTGGTATTCCAGCACACAGGGCAAACCCACCATGGCCAACCTCGACTGTGGGCCACAGGGTGCAGCTCAGGGATATTAAGGGGGTGAAAAGTGTCTGCACAAAGAGAAATAAAACCTGCATGCAAGGTAGCCACATTAAAAATATATTAGGAATCTTTCTAGACTAAATAGCTGAAGTAAAGGAGGAAATAGGAGCAGGAATGGGATTAAGTAGAAGGAAGGGCCAACCTGTATGAGCTTCCAGTAAAAGCCAACAGAGATGGAGCTGATGCATCTCCCCAACACTTGTCCAGTGCTTATCCCTGCATTGGCTACCTCAGCCACATGAGAATCAGAACTGGGACTCCTACCTGCAGAGAAAGGATTGCTTGTCTTGTTATTCTTCCAAGGATCCTCCTTCTCCCAGTGTCATTAAAAAATAATAATCAAGAAATTATCCCTACATGGGTTTACATTTCCAAGGGAATCTCTTCAAACCTCATCAGCAGTTCCCCTCTTTTGAATTTTGTAACAAATAAAGCACACAACATTGGGAAGCTGCTTACCCAACATTCTTCAAACATTTGCAACAGGCATTTTGGGGCAGTTAGAGGGAACAGGGCTTTTATAGAGATCTGGGCAACACTGTCCCAGTTTTCCCCTCCCACAGCTCCAAACATGAAGGTCAATCTAACACACAACCAGGGGATCAGGAGCCATCCCAGCAAGTGACAGGGATGACAAAGCTGGGAGTGGGGAGGGAAAGGTCCTTCACCCATTACAGAACGATAGCCAAGGAACAGAGATTTTGTTATTCAGCCCACAAGCTAGGAATCAAATTCAGATTCCAAAATCCTATCTTTCTGCACCAAAATAAACAAATAAACCAACCAGCCAACCTGCCTCCCATCGAGGAGGAGTTGGGGAACTCCAAGGGAGCTTTCCCACCCTCTGCACAGCTGCAAGCCCTGGCTGAGCTCCGCAAGAACCAATTCCTCTAAAAACAACAAGTTTAGCCAGAGGAATTCAGGGCAAGCAAAGAGAAAAAGGCCGAAGCAAACCTATCCCTTTACCATATTCCTGCAAAACACCTTTAAATCTGTGATCTTTGCATAACTGTGTTTAAAACAACTCAAACCTGGCACTGCCAGCCTGTCATTGGAGAGTCACTCTTGCTGCTGGCTCGTTCACTGGGATTTGCAACTGTTATTCAGTCTCCATTTTCCTTTGTGTGATTCAGTCCTACTGCTCCCACCTTCTCTTGAAATTTGAAAGGCTGGGTACCTCCAAATCCCTTTCTTTGCATTTACACCCTTCTTTTCCAGACAACAGTGACAGTCTCTGCCACACATCGTTTCACCAAGGACTGCACCCAGGGCTGCAGTTGGTTTCTTGCATCTTGGACAACCCTGCAAAGTAACCAGCAGAATCCAAGGCTTTAACTCCTATAACCTTTCCTCCTGCACTTACCCATCAGGCTCCATGTCATTGCAGTACTTTACTCCAAATCCCTTCCCACTGGGTTTACACTCAACTGTCATTGCAGTGCCCAGACTTGAACACTGGAAAAGTGCTGTGAGTACAAGCAAGAGAGAAGGAACCAGGGTAGTGTCTCCAGGGCTGTCTGACACGTGGCCTCAGCATCTGTTGCCCCAAAAATATCAAATAGCAGATCTTGCCCTTACACAAGATGCACACAACAGAATGTTTCAGCCTTTCTGTGACCACAATGGCTTAAGTGAAGAGTCCCCAACAACACCATTTACACCAGTGCTCTCCATTCCTCTGGTGACACTTATTCCAAGTCTTCCAGTTCTGCAGCTGCTCTGCAAGAAGCTCTTTTCCTCTGGATCTCTGTTGCAATTACATCCACTTGGCATTTTCCTTGTGGCATGGCTATTTCTGCCCTCTTACAGCAAATCTTCCCAGGCTTTCTCTGTAGTTCTTTCCTCTTTGACTTCACTGACTTTGAGCATCTAATGAAAACATTCACGATCGTGTGGGAGAAGGATGTGAACAGTGACACTGACCATCCTGAGAAAAAGCTCACGATGGAGAATGTGATCCTTGGAGGGGTGCTGGATGCTCCCACCATTCAGCCTACCCCTGTTAACCCACATTTCATTTACAGGAACTCATGGCAGCTTTCATTCCATGGCCATTCCAGAGGCACTGGGCAAAACTGGAATATTGTGTCCATGAAGTTCCCTTGGGCTTCTCTGACCCCCAGTAAGCACTTGCATGTGCCATGCCCTGCTTCCCACAGTCCTGCCAACCTCCAACAGCTCAGACAACACAGGAGCAAATTTTTGATTTCAGGAGCATTGTTGAGAGTGTGAAACAGCACTTCTGCCCCCATGCCAGCCCTGCTCTTCCTACCATGTGCACAGATGGAAATTGCCCAGCTCAGCCTGTTTTCTTACCTCAACCCCCCTTGCCCCACGCTCTCCCATCCCATCCCACATCTCTCCTGTGTCTCAGGTGAAACACAAGCACCATCCCACAGCAGGGACATCTCTGACCTGCTGGCACGACATCCCAGTGACAGCTACCTGGAGTCAATGTAGCCTTTCCTCTGACTTCAACAGCTGCTGGCTTCATTCCCCTATTCCTCTTGGTCTCTCTATTTCCTCATGGGCTGCTCTTCTATTTGGGAGCCCATGATTGTATCTGACAAGGTCTCCTAATTGTCTCCACTGATTTTACCAGAGACTGATTTTAAAAGCAGCTCAGTAACTTAGTCACTTCAATATCATTGCTGGATTCAGCTCCCTCATTTATTAATGGGCCTACTTTTGCTCTTTTTCCCCTGATATGGTTGCAAAATCCCTTTTTATTTCTCTTAACCCCTTTGGCTAACATTATCAAGCAACAACTCAGTAATATTTGATATTATATGTGTATAAATAAAAGCAGGAAAAGATCTTATTCACTCCTGTTATAGCTACTAAAGCAGGCCTAGGGCTCTGGAATACCAACTTACTGCATACGTTAAATATCTCCATTACTCTATTAATGCCCAGTGTTGGAATTTTATTGGTTGGTTTGGGTTATTTACCTTATAAAGTAACATGGGCATCACAAAACATGAAAAGAGGGTACTTAGTATCTTCTTAAGTCTGCATCTCCACAAGCCAAGTGAACACAAGACCACAAAAACAAAACCCCATGTGCTACATGTTCCTCCCGTGAGAGGGGGAGAGGGGAGACCAGCAGTTATCCAGGCACCAACTCCATTGCATGCTGTTCCTCAGGAGGAAGTTGGATGGGAGATTTGCAAACAGCAATCCCATCCTGCTTTTCTGGCCATGGTGACACAGCCAGCAAGTGTGAGGCACTCTTCATCCAGTTCAAAAGAGGTTTTGGGGTACCCCATCCTCACAGCCCAAATTGACATATGACAGGAAAGAAAGGGAATAAAAAACCGAACAACTAATACCAAAAAAAGAGAAACTATTTCCAAGGGTGAATTTTAATATTTTGTATTTTCACTGACTTCTCAAACACAATTCAAATAATGCCTTAAACTGTCTGTAAAATTGTAATAACCAGAATTACTTAGAAAAGTGTCCAAAAACCCCACTTCCAAAAGTCCTTGAAAAAATTAAAATAATCTAGATAAGTCAACTCAGCCCTGATGAGAGGCCACCTTCCCTTTGCAGGCTGCACTTTTATTTCCCTGCCTTTAAATTGATGCTTCGAATTCTCCACAACTTGAATGCTCAGAGACTGGCTCCAGTTCCCTGCAGAGAGATGACCACTGGAACACAAGAGATAACTCAAAAAAAGCTGCCCCATAGTCCTGTTCCCAAATTTCAGTGTTGAAGTGAGGGAGGAAATGCCAAGAGCCAAAACCAGGCACATGTGGTTCAACACCTGCCTCAGTTTCCCCCCATTCCAGCCAGCTCATCCCCAGGGAGAGAAAGGGAAGAGCGGGTGGCTGGTGTGAAGTGTCTTTCCCCAGACAAAACCCTTCCTGGGGGCTGAGAATGTGGCAATGTGAGGGGAAAGGATGCTCAGATCCCACCCCTGCCAGGCAGGGAAGGATCCAGGTGACACAGCCACAGGATGAAATGGATGAAAAGGATCCAGCTCCACAGCATTGGGTGACTGGAGGTAAGCTGAGGTCACTCCCAGCAGGGCTGAGGTGATGGGTGACAATGACATCCCTGACTTCACCCCTGCAAACCCTTCCCATTCACTTTTTTGCACAAAACAGAGGGAGTCCGGAGCTTTCCCATCATCCTCTGCCTCTCCTCTTTAAGTGCAAAAAAAATTCCCACCGGCACCTCTCTTTAAGCCCAGCCCAGTGCAAGCAGGATGCCCAGGGTGGGATTTCTGTGGGGAGCTGTGATTTTGGGCAGCAGCAGGGAGGCAGCAGCACCTGCCAGCCAGCCCCGAGCCTGCCCGCAGAGCGCAGGCAGCGGAGGAGAGCGAGGGAGGGAGGGAGGGCGAGCGAGCAGGCTCCCCTTGCAAAGTCTGTCCTGTGCTGTCTAATAACACAAGGTGTCATTGTATACCCAAATCAGTGCCTGGAGCTTTATTTATAACAACTGAAACACAAAACCCAGCAGGCCAGAAACGGCAAAGGGAGCGGGAGACCAAGGAGGGCAGGGACGCAGCCGGGCGAAATCTCCCTATTTAGCAGGATTTGCTTGGAGATTTTCAAGTCGGATTGAGGCTGGAGGGGGGGGGGGGGGGGGGACTCGGAAAAAAAGATGAAAGGGAGGGAAGAGGGAGCTGGCAGAGCGGCGATGCCTGCCTGGCTGCGGCAGGGCGGCGGGGCTGTCTCCCTGATGGGAACGCTTTGCTCGCAGCCCCCCGCCAGCCAGCCAAGGGAGGTGGGGGGAGGCTCCAGCTCCCCTGGGACTCTCTGCCTTCTACAGCAACTCTTTTTAAAGGTTGTTTGCGGCTCTTTAGCCACTTCTCATCCCAGGAAGAGCTATGCAGCTCAGCAGCTGGCTCCGGTGGACTCGCTCTTGCACTGGAATAGGCTATACCTGGGAATTTGGCAGGGGCCGTGCCAAAGGGACTCGCCCAGCCCGGCAGGCAGCAGTCCCGGCGCGCTCCCTCAGGTGTGGCTCCTGTCAAACCCAATGCCAGCGGCTTGCACGACCCCGCACCTGCGAGAGGCTGAGCACCCCGAACTCTTGCTGAACTCGGTGCGAGCCGGGGCAGCTCAGCAGCGAAAGGTCCCAGCCCGGCACTTACAGCGTCGGGAGATGTGCTCTCCTCGGGTGGGTCCAGATGTTATCACCACCGCTGCCACCCCCGGCAGCTTGTTCATCTGCTCCCTTGTGCCGGAGGCTCCCGCTGCCGGCGCAGCGCCGGTGGAACAGCTCTCGCACTCTCCTCCGAGGCTCCTGGGCAAAGGCTGGCAGCTCTGCCTAAACCCCCTTTCCCCAGCAGCTGGAAGGAAGCCGCTGCCAGACTTTGTGCTGAGGTGGGAGCATTCATGTCCCATTCTTCTGACACACCGTGGAGGTGGTAAGCAGCAGCAGAAGGGAAATAATAAACAGCTGGAGGGGATGAAGGGGGAGGTAATGTCTTAAGGAGTTGCAGCTAGGGATGCCGTTTGGTGTTCACCTCCCCTGCAGACAGATATTTAAATCTCCAGGTGCAAAAGCCACTGAAAGTTCAGCCTGAGTCAGAGCTCCAAAATTTGACCCACTAACAAGCAACAGAATGGGCCCCTTAAAGCCAAATTCTGAGTCTGTTTTGCACTGAGGCCACTTCGGTCCAGCCACTTCGGTCCAGCTTTGCTGAAGACAGCGGGAGCCAAACCATGTTCCCTACAAACAAACTAGAGCCAAGCTATGAAAGCAAATTCATAATCCGTAAAGGAAACTGCTCCCATTATCTTGACCAGGACTTTAAAATCTCCCCTTCCTCCCACTCTATCCCAGTATTGGTCTCAGATGTTTTCCAACTCTTCATTTGAAGAGGGAAAACAAAGCAACACCAAACCCACAAGGCACAGGGGGAAGAGGGTTTCATGTTCCTTTGCTAGCGAGCGCTCGCCCAGCAGCACCCGCCGCCCTCAGCCCCCAAAGCCTACCTGCAGAATTACATTTGCAAAACTGTTGCCCAGGAAATGTGCAACTAAAATCTGTGAAATAAGCATGCCTGGAATCAGACGTTCCCAGTGTAGTTAAACGACCGTGCCTTGAAATCTGCCTCCGCGTTTAGCCACGCTGCCATGTACAGAGCTACAAAACAAAACGCTTGGCTTGTTTCACATCCCAGCCTCACCACTGGGACTCTTGTTCTCTGCAAATACGGAGCCCAAACTCCTTCCCCCATGGGTTTTAGGAGAGTGGCAGCAGGACAAACTGTGAGATTGGGGCCCTACCCTGATGTACAAAATCAGTGCAAAGGCTCAAGTGCAGGGCACTGCCTGTGCAATGAACTGTAGCTGCTCAGGAAATAAAAGCCCAGCAGAGGAACAGAGAACCAAGGCACTGGAGTTCCCCGTCTCTTCCACCACGCATGTCCCTTCACAGGGCAGAGCTGGTGGGAACACAAGCCCAGATGCCTTGTTACAGCACAATGAAAACAAGAGCTTTAGTGGGGAACAGCAAGGGAATGTCCAGCCAGGTCTGTCCTGGGGAGGATGGAGACTTCAGGGCAAACAAACCCTGCCAGTCCCCCATGGAGCATCAAGGAAGAGAAACCCAGGTCCCCCCAGCCCACACAAGGGCTACAGACACTGTCATTCATTATTCCAGAGGATGGCTCAGAAATCCTGAGCCCTGCTGGAAATTTCTGACAGGTTATTTCACAAGGGTTTGTCCTATGCAGTAGGAGGGTAGGATTTTATTTTTTCAAGATTTTTGTAGATGAGAAAACATCTCTCCTTCCCCTCTCTGGGCTCAGCATTCCAGCCCCACATCCCAGCAGAAAACACAAACTTTCTGCTTGCCTCTTTTCCCAGCAGCAAAGAAATTTTCAAACCATTTTTCTTTCCTAGGGAGACTGAGCTGCATAGGCAGGTGGGCAGCAGAAAGACAGGTCTTCACACAAAACCATGGCTCCACTGCAGTTCCCAAGCCCTCACTTGGAGTCCCCAGCACTGGGGGGAGAACTGAGGGTCAGGAGACCCCTCTGAGCTCAGCTGCTTCCCAGGTTTTCACACAGTACCTACACCTGAGAGGAGACACCACGTGATCAGAGGGTGTTGCCTCCCCAAGACAATTAGGTTATGTTCGAACCACGACCTCGAGGAATCAGATTAATTACAGTGATGTCGAGCATGACTTTGTCTACAGGGACAAGTCATGTTTGACATTGCTGCCAGCTGGTTACAGGTCTGGAGGATGAGCAAAACTGGAACAGTCCCTCCCTGGGCTGGTTCATTGGCACACGTTCAGTGACAGGGCAGGTTTTGGGGAGAGCAGCCTGTGTGAAAGCCTCAGCAAGCAAAACCCCTCATCAGAGCATTCCCACATGGTCTGAGAGATCACATAGCACTGTAACGCTGACACACACTATGGGAAGGGTAGGCCTGGTAGAACCCTGGCATCTTCCAGCAAGCAATGGCCACCAATGGCCAAAATCCATGGTTTTATGAAGCATCTAAACAGAATATGACTTAAATTGTTGTTTTAACACAGAGAACATTTCTCCTGGTGGAAAGGCAACTGGCCTTGCCCACGAAACAGCACTTTAGCATTCTTCAGCCTGATCCATGGCTTAGCTTGCATGCAAATAGCTGATGTTATTTCTCACCTGATGATGTGTCCTGGCCAGGGGAGCATTTCACAGTCAGGCCAGAGTCACAGATGAGCCTACATACTGGAAAAAGGTCTCCCCAAAGGGTCAGCATCTCCCCAGCCATCCTGTCTGTACCGCCCTCACTCTGGGCTGCCCACAGGCAAGGCTCTGCCTCAAGAAGTCTAAAACAGTACAAAAAAAGCCCCAAACCCAGGCTGATCTTTAAGGCTAAAAAAGGCTAAAGCAAAGGGGAACGGGGGGAGGTGGGGAAGGAATCTGTGGTTGCATCATCTGGAAATACCCGAGTGCTTTGGAGATGTATGTACATGTTCAGCTTCCTACCATTTCTCTAGGAACCTACTTGGGAACAGCAAAGTGACACCAAAAGGATCACAATGACATTTGCCTGAAGCAGATAAAACCAGCCTTGAATTTAACCCAAATGAGCCCATGTGCAAAATACTGTATTGGAGCTGGGCACTTTGAGGTTTGAAATTCCAGGCAGACAAGTGGGGCAAGAGAGGTTTGAAATATAAATCAATCAAGAACTTTTGCCCTTTGCCTGGGCTGAAAACCAATACAGAGACATTCTCCATTGTATTTCAAACATTTCTCAGAACATGGAACCAAAACTGAGTTTCATTTCCTTCAACAGAATTCACCATGGCTCCTTTATGACAAGAAAAGAAGATTGGAGGGAAAGTCTTACTTTCAGTAAAGCTTTTGTTCTTTCAGAAAACCAGGCTTCTTTCTAAGCAGCTTTCCTGAAGATGGATACCTGCATCCAGTTCCAAGAGATTGTTCCCACTGCCACCCAGGCAGGTGCACTGAAACCCAAGGAAAGCACATGGGCAGCACTGCAGGTGTGATCCCATTCAGAGAGCATGATGCCCTCCAGGGAGTCCAGTTTCGATGTCAAGCCAGGACACACCCCTAACAGGGCCCAGTCTGGGTCCAGCTCAGCTGAGGAGACACAAACCATCCAACCTGCTGGGCTAGGAGTGAGCCTTACCCATCCCCTAACAGGGCCCAGTCTGGGTCCAGCTCAGCTGAGGAGACATGAGCCATCCAGCGTTCTGGGCTAGGAGTGAACCTTACCCACCTCACCCAGCTCCAGTGGTACAAAACACCCTGCTCACTGCCCAGCTCTGCCTTCCACCCCCTGCTCCCACATGGACCTGGTTCTCCAGGGGCTCCCTTCTGCAAGGAGCAAGGCAGGAGGAGGGAAAATATGAAAACTATGGGCCTGGTGTTCCATTTCCAGAGGCCACCGTGAGCCACCGATCCAGACTGGGAGTGGCCCGACTCGACGCCTGCAGCCACAGGAAGAGGATCCTCACCGGGGCCGTTCCCTCTCCCCGGAGCATCCCCCGGCCCCTGCTCCCACGCATTCCCTGGCGAGCTGCCCGGCCCCGCTGCAGCGCCGCTCCTGCCTGCCTGCACAAAATGGTTAACACAGCAGGAGGGCCAGGTGGCTCAGGTGTGCGTGCCAAGCAGCTCCCGGCTCACCTGCAGAGACTTGTCGAGGGGGAGACGCATCTGCCCTTTCTTGTCTGGCTTCAGTCTGCCTGGGGAAAAGGGAGAAAAGGGACTGGGGAAGGGTAAACACGGCTTAAGCAGCTGCAAGTCCCAGCAACCAAAGGGCTCAGCAGGTGATTCAGAGAGCTGGGGGCCTGCAGACACCCTGTTCTCTGCCTCCCACCGATATCTCTGGTGGTGGCAGCAGACTGGGAATTGCTGGCAGGAATGTGCTGGCTGCCAGGGCTGCAGAGTCCATCCAGCAAAGTCAGGACAGAGAGGCTGAGCTACAGGGTCTGGGGTAAATTGCTGCTTCTTGCTCTGCTTCACCACCTCCCAAAGGACCCAAGAAAAGCAAGAGAGCACGGGCAGGTCCTATGGCAGAGTACCCGGTGCTGCTGCAGAGGCTGTGATGTCCCCTTGGGAACACCCATGCTGTCCCTGTGGAAACACCCAAGTCAGAGCTGACCCCTGCTGCATCCAGCCCAGGCTTTGCACGGCCTCAACAGAAAGGCTCAGGATATTGGGTATTGGTCCTCAGCCAGCTGAGAGACAGAGAGAAAGGAGCCTTTCCAGCTGCAATCATCCCACTGAAGAAGCATTCCCAACCTAGCCTGGGACCTAGGAATCTGCCCAGCCAGTCCAGAATATTCTGCCTGGGTGAATCAGCAGTCAGCCCAGCAAGGAGCCCCAGTATAGGTCAGGAATGTGAGTGGTGATGTGAGTGCATGGAGGAGGTGAGGGGAAAGGGCTGGACAGTTTTGAGGGCAGTGGCTCCCTTGAAACTAGGCCACAGCTCAGAAGAAGTCATGTAACATCTCCCCAGGCACTGCTGCCTCTCCCCTCTGCAAGGAGCTGGGCTAGCCCTGTATGAGGAGGAGACTTGCCACCCCTGCGGTCTGAAGAGCCACTGACCCCACTCACAAGGTGGGCAGGGCCAGACAGTGTGTTCTGGGGACAGCAGAAGTCCCCAGTGCAAATCCAGGAGAGCCACTCAACGCATATTCCACCCTTTCTCCACCCACAAGGCACCCTGGTGCACAAGGTGGGGTGCAGCTGCATTACAGGGATCTTTTTTCAGCTTGCCAGACTTGGAAACAGCAAGAACTCTGCAAATCCTTCCCCTGCCTGCCTACCCTCTCCTCTCTGACTCAGGGACAGCCATAACCCGTTGCAACCCCTTCCCTGAGACAGCAGCAGTGCTTGGAGCTGCCCTGGGGAGATGGGAGAGCCAGTCTGACTGGCTCAGGGCTCACCGAGAGCTCCCTGGGCGAGCAGCCTTCCTCATCTGGGAAACACAGGGAGACCTGTGCTCCCAGTTACCTCCCAAGCAGGTCAGGGCGAGAGCCCTTCATTGCCCAAGCCTTTGGGTTAATTATTTTCATTCCTGTCCCCACACCCTGCCCATAAGAGCAGGGATGGAGATGCCTATTAGAGCACGCGTGTTTCGGAGGCACTGCCCTGTCTGACGGCTGCTCCGAGCAGGTGAAGTGGCCAAGCCAGAAAGAAAGGGTTTTGCAAGTGCAGCCTGTGAGGTTGAACCCAATTTGGTGGGCACAATGAGTATTTGGGGCAGGCCAGATGAAATGATGGGGCAAGAGGAGAACCTGATTGCTGATGTAAACACACAACCGGGTTTGCAACCTTGCACACCAGTGCTCACATCCATCAGCAGGACACCAGGGTGGCCACAGCAGCAAGGCTGCCAGAAAACTCCCAATTATTCCCAAGTGCCATCAACACCACATGTGGTGAGGGCTAAACATGCCTTGAACTTTTAGCCTAACCAACAGAAGAGGAATATATAGACACAGGGAGGAAACTTGTGTGTGTAGGAAGGAAAATATCAAGATAAAAAACCCTGAAAGAATTAAATAAGAGGAAAGAAGGGCTGGGAGAAAACAAATATGGGTAGAATAGTCAGGCTCTGGCAGCAGTTAAAACTTCCATGTGTTTAGATTCCCGAATCGACGGTTAGAGATGCTACAACAAATGTCACCTTCATGTGAGCACCAGAACTGCAATTTTCTTATCATCCTTTTTATTTTTTTCCCTCCCCCTCTCTGTGTCGGAGCCTGTTTGGAGGACAGCCTGTTGGGGGCAACCCCTGTACCCAGCAGGCACAGGGTTTTTTCCTGGGCTCCCTCTCTCCTCCTCTTTGTCGCTCCTGCACACTCCCTGTCAAGTTTCTGGCTGATCCAGAGGGAGACGTCGGTCCTGCCAGCTCCAGCATCCAACGGCTCTTCCCGGGCCCGGGAGCTGCAGTAACCATAGAAACTGCATCCAACGCGCAGGCTCCGCTGGGGGGGCCGATAGGATGCTCAGACACATGCACAGACAGGTAGGGACCGGCCAAGGCTTCACCAAACCACCTCCAAATGATGCCCAGGTCAGGGAGAGGGGCGAGGTGGAGGGAGGATGAGGCTTTTCTCCCTGAAGCCCCGCGGAGGGGCTTGGAGCAGGGTCGGGAGGTGTTTGGTCCCCGGGCTGAGCCGGCTGCAGAGCTGACGGTGCATTTTACGGCGCGCGGGGAGATCGGTGAGGTAATTGGGAGGATTCTGTTGCAAAGCTTTGTCTTGGTCTGCCCTGCATTTTATCTGCAGACTGGATGGGTACCCAGGGCTCCCGCTGGCCCGAGAAGTAATCAGTCATTAATCCTTCGGTCCTTTTTGCACCGTGAATATAAACAGGCCAAATCCTATCCCCGGCTGCGCTGCAGAGAGGCTTTATGTTGATGGCTCTGGCAGCAACACACATGCCTCCAAGGGCAAGATTTGGACCAGCACAGTTAGTTAATGAGCTGATCCAAACATTGCATTAATTTTACACCCTTCCCAACGCAGATATAACCCCTGCTTTTAGCAGCACAACTCAAAGTGGGCTCGAGCCACAAGCACCCCTTCAGACACCTCACGTGGAGTCCTTAAATCCGTGCACGGCTCCAAAGAGGCGCGATTTTCGGAGTCACTGGGCACAGCAGATGCTCAGTGTCTATCAGAGCCAGACAGAATCCATTTCAGTCTCACTAAAGCAGAACAGAGGGGGTCTGGTGAAGGAGGACGGGGAAGCAATGTCTGCAGACACCCATGTGCAGCCCATGGGACAGGAGGTGGCTGTGGCAGCCACACAGGAACCTGGGACTAACAACCAGCATGGCAGATGGAGATGGCAAACACATAAAATGGGGGCAGGACAGTGGCTTCACCAGATGTTGACATCTCATCCCTCTCACTGACCACAGTCAATGGCTTTTACGAGCACCACAACCTCACCATGGGGCTTTTCTTCTCTCTGCCCCTTGGCTCCATAGCCCAGCCATTGTGGCAGTCACAACCATCTTGATCTTGCACCAGGACAGAAGTGCCTGACTTGCAAGAAAGCATAAGCACCTACGGGAAGATGTGGGGTGGGGACAAAAATACCGTCAGTCCTGCCTTTTTAACACCAAAAACCAAATAAAAATAAGGTCACGCAACTGCCAGGCTCCCTCCTTCCTTCCCCCTCTCCCAGCCATAAATACTCCACAAAATCCCCACATGCAAACAAGCCGTGGCCTCCAGACAAAGAGGCCCAGCCTCTGAATGGCCACCAGGTGCCTATTTTGGGCTGTAACTCGGCTGGAGTGGAACAAGCGGGCTCAGCTGTCCTCCCTGTCCACAGCCCACAGCCGGGCCAGCCAGGCCTCACCCCCAGCTCCAGCCCCTCAATGGCCCCATTGTTCAGGGCTGGGAGCTCAGCTGCGATGGCCAGGGCAGCCCGTCTGGCTCCCTGACATCCGGCAGGGGACAGGGCCCATGGTGGGCTGGGGGCCTCCAACACGGCCAGGGGGGATGCCAGCCCCTGGCTGAGGAGCCCCACAGCCCCCCAAAAAGGGGAGGGAGAAGGGTTTGTGTCCTGGCAAGGCACAGATGAGTCGGGGTCCCTTCCCTCACAAGGGCTGTCAGGGTAAGACACGTCTCCCACTTCCTTGCATAGCTTTTGGGGGCTTTTTTGGGAGAAGAAGAGGGAAATGTGATATAATGAGACACATAGAAGTTAAGCTTTCCTCTCCCACCCCAGAGGCATGGCTTGAAATCTCCCTGCTTCTCTGGCCAGTTCCCCTCGTCTTACTCCCCCGTGCCAAAGTGGGGGTGAAAACAATCCCACCGGCAGCTCCCATCTCCAAAACAGGCCAAGGGATCACAGGGCAGGCATGCACACACACACACACACAAACCATTGGAGCAGGGGCTGGCGTCAGGGCAGACACACTTGAGCAGATCCCAGATCTGCAGGAGATACCGGCGCTCACGGAGCCTCCCCGCAGCTGGGCACCCTGCCAGCCTGGCTCTGCCCAAAATCAGAGCCCTCAGGCTACAGCGTGGAGTGGCTCCAGCACCCTCCGCCCAACCCTTCGAGGACTCTGCTTGACAAACAGACACCTCCACCAGGAGCTGAAATTTTCCAAAAGGAAGGATTGTGTCGACATTTCTTTTAAAACTCCCAGCAGTTTCCTCCTGAAAGATGCAAGCAAAGGGCTGAAATAAAACCTTCCTTGTGCAGCGCGAAGGCAGCATCTTCAGCAAGCTTCAAACACCACACAAGGAAAAATGTTAGAGACAACAGAAGCCCAAAAATCAGCCCAAGGCATTTCTACACCCATGTTCTTTCTGGGCCAGAAGGGGTGAAAATGCCTTGGGAGCAGCAGTGGGACATCGCTTTTAACACCCACATGAAACACAAGGGACTGTGTCCTCCACTCTGTCACATCATAGTGTGTCACTCTGTCCCTGTTGCAGAATCCCACCCAGGGCCAGCCATACCAATTTAACCACAGGAGCCAGGAGGATCCTGTATCAATACCTGCACAGCCCAAAGGGTCACCCACATCCAGCACGTCCCCATGAACCTCCTGAGGCAGCTCCATGGAGCAGCACCATCACGTACTGGTTGAACTGGCAGGCGATGCCTATCGATACAAGACGTGCCTTCTCTTTGCACAGCTCATTTCTCTCTCCTGAATGAGAAAAGCTTTCCTGGCAGCACCGGTAGCCCACGCTCAAGAACAGCTTGCTGTCTGTACTCAGAGCAGGGAAGTCGCAGAGCAGCCCAGCACAGGCCAGCCCAGCGTTGCTGACTGCTTCAGACAACACTCCTGGTGTTTAAAGGGCTCTGTCCTGGTGCAAGGTTGGGCAGATCTGGGCAGGGACTAGTAAAGCAAAGGGTGGTTGGGATTCTCCCTCAAAAACATGCCCCCATGGGGGTAGGGAGACCCAGCCTGTGCTGATTTATTGCAGGAGATACAATTTAAACCAAATCCCTCTCACAGTAATTCTACAGCTTTTCAAATGGAGCATCTGCAACTCTCACGCTGTCCACATGGACTGTCTCAAAGGATCCCAGACGAAGAATGTAGGCAAGCAGTCCCCAAGATCAGCTACAGCTGACACCTGCCTCCCCTAAACAAGGGAGAAAGGCAGTAGGTAACTCTTCTTCACAGCATGTCCCCAGACCAGACTTGGAGAAGACAACCCATCTCCATGGCACCATGAAGGCTGCACAGTCCTCTCCCTCCCACCATGTTCTTCGTGCAATATAAGACAGTCTTTTCACAAACAAAATCCCCTTGGTAAGAGTCACAGTGAGGGATTAAAAGAAAAAACAAAGCAAAAAATCTAACTGGACCATGCCTTTCACAGGCTTTCCTTGTACGATTTCTCTCACATTGGCCTGATACCTCCTTGTGCCACACAGGCCCTTCAGCATCTTTCATGAAGGTCATTTAGCAATTGCTTTTTTCCCCTGTATTGATCTCTCTGCCAGTAACCCACCCCTCAGCTCCCAGAAGAAGATCTAGCAAAACAGCCAGAAGCTGCCGAAGACCTGGAAGAGCCCTTCAATGGGTCTTGCAAATTCCTGAGATGCTTCTGTTAAAGAAGTTTTGTAGGCTGTCTTTCCCCAAGCCCTGCTGGAGACAAAGGCAGCAGAGCACGCTCCTGCCAAAACTCCTCTGGTTGCCCTTTTCCCTGTAAAAGCCCTCTCAAGCCATCCCAGAAGGGTTTCTATTGCTGTTGCTGTATCCTAGCATTCAGGAAACAGAGCTTTAGTGGCAGAGAGCAGGATGATGCTATTTATGTGTCTTCTTCAAGTAGGATTGCCCAAATAGCCTGGAAGCAACGTCACCTCCAGCAGCCAGTTGGACCCAGCGATAACCCCATGCCAGATCTCTGCTCTGACAGCTCCAGAGGATGATTCACCAAAGAGATATTCAAGCCGGGATCTCCCCATCCGGAGGGAATACCCAGTGATCTGATCTCTCAGACACTATATTTTACTCAGCATTTATCATTGGCAAAACACTTGATAGGACCCAGAGGGATTTCTGCATCTGCTGATCCGCTGCCTCTTCTCTGCGTTCCTCTCCAAGTTTTCATTGTTGCCTTGAATTTGACTTCAAGCCTCTTTCTTTTATGGTGTGACGCTGATACGATCACAACATATCTTCCCAGAACTTTTAAACCTACTGACCCACTTCCAGCCAAGTCTATCAGGGCAGGTGCAGACCTCAGAGATAACATTCCTGCAGCCACAGAGAGCAGTCGTGGGATGGGCTGGGGCTCAAACTCTGCTTAGACATCACATAACACACACAGAGTGCGACACTACAGGGTTTTTTTTTCCCCCAAACACAGGGAAACAAAACAGGCTTCAGAATTAGACCTTGTGATTTTCAGGCTTCAGAATCAGACCTTGTGATTTAAAACCTAACTGCTAGACAAAGCCAGAGGGATTTAAAACCTAACTGCCATCCAAAGCCTTTCATCTACAAGGCCAGAAGTGAGGTGAGACCCCAGGCTTCAGGTGACAGCTGGAGGGGCTGTTTCTGAGCTGGTCACACCACAGTAGCCACCCCTCTCCCAGCAGAGGAGCTGAGCACTGGTGGCAGAGATGATGCTGCAATCACTGTAGACACATACCCCACACCCAGAGTACCTCACCCCTGTCCTGTTCCCCACCACACACCTCCCCAGGACCTACCAAATGAAAAACAACCAAGAACCCCAGTAAAGGAGCCACAGGTGCAGCACAGGAGAGATCAGGGACGTTGCAAACCTTTCATGTTCCTGCAAGAGCAGGGCACAATTCCCTGAGCATCCTGGGAAAGGATCATAGCCCCTGCTACAGAGCGGGTTTCCTGCCAGCACAGGCAGATTCAGCATGAAAAAGCTCAAGTCTCAGGACAACCACCCCACAAATTGGCATCCTGGAGATTTAACATCCCCAAGGAGCAGTCTATTGGGTTGGCATGGTGAGGGGTGGCTTCTCTGAGAAGCTGCTGGAAGCTTCACCTTCCTCCAACAAAGCCCGTGCCAGACAGCTCCTAGACAGGCCCACAAAGCAGCACCTCTGGGATAACATAGCAGAAATGGGGGGAAAAATCCAACAAAACATCCAGAGCAACTGCTGCCAAAGAGCAGAATGAGAATATGAGAGAGAAACAGCTCTGCAGACCCCAAGGTCAGTGAGGAAGCAGGAGGAGATGCTCAGACAACAGAGCTGAAATTCCCCTGCAGCCTCTAGTACAGACCATGGTGAGGCAGCTGTGCCTCTGCAACTCATGAGGGTCCAAAGGGTTCAGAGAGGCACCTGCAGCCCATAGAGAGCCCCGTGCCAGAGCAGGGGGATGCCTGAAGGAGGCTGTGACCCCATGGGAAGAACATGCTGGAGCAGGCTCCCGGCAGGACTTTGCAGCTCCATGGAGAGAGGAGCCCATGTGGGAACAGATTTGATGGCAGGACTTGGGACCCCAAGGAAGAGACCCACAATGCAGAGGGAGGACTTGCCCCAGGGGGAGGACTTGCATTGGAGGAGTTCATGGAGAGCTCTCCCCACACCTGGGCAGGGGAAGAGTGTAAGGAGTCCTCCCTCTGAGGAGGAAACAGGCAGAGACAGCTTGTGATGCACTGACTGCAGTCCCCTTCCCTGTCCCCCTACACTGCTGGGGGGAAGAGGTAAATAATTTGGGAGTGAAGTTAAGCCCAGGAAAAAGGGAGGGGTGGGGGGAAAGTGTTTTACGATTTAGTTTTTATTTGTCATTATCCTACTCTGATTTGATTGGTGATAAATTAAACTAATTTCCCCAAGTCAAGTCTGTTTTACCCATGACAGTAACTGGTGAATGATCTCTCCCTGCCCTTATCTCACCCCATGAACCTTAAGTTGCATTTTCTCCACCCTGTCCAGCTGAGGATGGGATTGACAGAGTGGCTTTGGCGGACACCTGGCAGCCAGTCAGGGCCAACCCACCACAACCAGCATCCTGTTACATCCTGCCTCTTCCTGTGCCCAGTCTCCCCACTTACAGCAGAAACAGCTCCACGTGCATGCTTGATACACCAAGGTCTGCAAAAAAATAAATCCTTTCTTGCAGGAAGTATGCAGAAGCCTGGAAACGTGGGCTTAACAGTGCAAGATCACCCCAAATTTCTCTCCCTCTTTAGCTTCTGTCGCCATTATCCTGCATTCCAGCCCTGCATTTACTCCCACACAGGAGTAAGGTGGGAGAGGGGCACAGCCCCATGCTGGATCTCTGGAGGGATGATGCCTGACCCATATCCCATCCCAGGTACCAGACCATCTTTGCCACCAGTCCCTTACTGGACACCCTGTTCATTAGGGATGGGCTATGAGCCCACAGCTCACAGCCTTGTACAGCTGGCTGCCCAATTTACTCTGCCTGCCCCAACTCAGGGACAGAATCTATGTCAGACAATCTGAAGTTATTATCTGATTAGCCTGATATTGCAGTGCCTGATTCAATACCCATTGAAATCAAAGGCCCCTTGATCTCAACAGGCACTAAATCAAGCCCCGGCTCCCTCCAGCAGAGCACAACCATCCTGTCTTCCCCTGGTTACTCCAGAAGCCCAGGCCGCTGCTGCATAATTAGAGGGCACAATGCTGGGTTTAACCCAGTGCACCAACATGGCTTTTCTTATCAGCTGTGAATTTCCCCTTGCTTTGGACTTCGTTCCAGAGGAGTTAAGTGCTATTAAAAGCTTCTGTAACCATAGAATCATAGAATCGTTTAGGTTGGAAAAGACCTGTAAGATCATCAAGTCCAACCATTAACCACTCACATCTGAGGATCTCCAAGCACTGCAGAGACACCAGCCAGTTATGTTAGCAGCTCTCCTAGGAGAGTTTGAGCAGCTTTTAATACAAGGCAGAAATGGAAGCACTGGGAGATTAAATTGGTTCTATCCCAAAATGTCCCTGGGCTCAGTTACCATCTTACTTTCAGAGCAGAAACAAGTCAGAAGTAACTACCCCAAGTCACAGGGCTGCAAAGAGAGCAGGAACCTGGCCCATTGCACCCAAGCTGCAATTTGAGATGCTATTTATTTTTCTTTTGCTCATTCAGTAGCAGAGCTGCCCATGTTAGCAGCCACGTCAGTTCTTGGCTCCACGGGGCCCAGGCTAAAAGACAAAGCAGCAAAGGGAAGAGGAAAGTGGAAAGTGCTCCATACTGTAAACAAGCCAGGGATCATTTCTGGAAAGCTGGCACCTGTTCCTGATGTACTCTGGAGCAAAAGGGGACACAAGGTCCCAGCCTTGCCATCCTCTGGAGACATGTTCCTCAGTTCAGCCTTTTGCAAAACAAATTTGAGGCAGCAGGAAGACATCCACCTGTATCTGGCTCCATGTCAATGAGCCTTGGAGTCTGTCTGATCCCAGAAGCCTCAAAAGGTGGTAGAAGAGTAGGAAAGGGAGACTCAAAGCTCCCCTCCAACAACATTATCCTGTCCCCATCTTCTAAAATGTCCTAGAACAGGGGCTGGGAAACAGCTCAGGAAGGAATGCTCCTGCCTCCAGCACAAGAGATTTACCATGTGCTCCTCCAGCAACAGCCAAGACAGTAAAAATTGTTGCATGAACAAGGAGAGAGGGATGGGGCTGGGCAGCAAGCAGGATACATCCTCCCTCACTAGAACAATCACTTTCTGTTCCACTCTGCCAAGAGCAGGAAAATCCCTTCCATAAATAAAACAAACAAACAAATAAAATAAAATCCCGAGTTTGGAGGAAAGGAGAAAAATCCAGTGCTAAACCAAAACAGCACGTTTCTGGGCCCTGCCAGTTGGCAGCAGGGCTAAGCAGCAGGAGCAGCAAGCAGTGGAGCTCACAGCAATGAGCACTGGGAGCTGTGGGGAGGGTGGTTTATAGGCCAAAAAGTGGCTTTATAAAAATGGATCTTTAAATATTTGCTCTGACGTTTCTTAAGTCCCATCTGCTGTGGTGGTTAAATGCTCACAGCCCTCACATGTGTCCAGGTCCTGCAGCAATTTGGGGAGAGAGCACCAATTCCCAGCCCAGATCTCCAAGCACAACGTTGACATTTCCATGCAAACCCAGCCCCTTCTGACTTGAGCTGTAGAAGAAACAGATGTGGAAAACACTTCTAGGAGTCTAGGAGTGACTCCTTTCCCACCTCTCAAAGAGAAATGATAACACCAAGTTGGCCAAAATCCTCAGATCTGCTCATTTTGGTGATGATGGAAACATCACCTTCTAAACCAGCTAGTCCAAAATAAAGAGTCAGGGGGTGGCAATTTGAGCAGGCATCATCAGAAGAGGAACTCCTGTTGTCTGTCCTGGGGGTCTGCAGCCTGAGCACAAAGACCCTCCAGGCCACCTCTGGCCACTCCTGGCCCTGGATCTGCCTGAACACCAAAGAGCAGCAGGGAAAAGTGGTTCTTACACAGCAGATCTGGCACAACCAGCTTCTCAAGCAACTTTCTATATGGCTAAAAGAAATGTGACTCTTTAGCAAAGGCTTTTGGCTGGGTTTTCCACCCCCAGTCTACATCCCTTTCTGTGTTCATGGACTCTGCTCCTCCCAGTACAGAGACCTTTCAAAGCAGCAGCTGCCAGCATCACAGAGTCCCAGGATGTCCTTTCTCACTCCTGCATGGGATTTTGGGGTAACCAAAGGCAGTCTCTCACAGAGCCCCACAGCTCTTCCTGTCCAAGGACAGCATTCAGGGCTGGGAGCAGGTGCCTGATCAAGCCCTTGTGGGGTTTCAGCCTGGACAGAAATGTTGCTTCAATGCCTGGAGCAGGCAGGCAGTGCAGGCAGGACATCACAGTGACCTCCCAGGAACAGCTCAGCACCACTCAGGGAGCAAAGGAACATGATTCAGGCAAAATTTCTTGCTCAGAATTGGCCCGAGCCTGCCCACGTCCAGCCTCTTTTGTAAGCTGAAATCACAGGGTTTCTGGAGCTCCTTCTTTCTAGGAGAGCAAACAGCTGCAGCAAGCTGGATTCCTGACCACGCTGCTGTAGGGCCTTCATTTCCCAACAACTGCCTGTCTCAGGCTGAGAAATGCTGGATGACCTCCCCTGCACAGCACCCAGCCCCACCTGCACTGACCTGCAATGCCCACCCCTCCTCCAGCCCCCCAGCACCAAACACACTCCTTCACTTATGAAGAGCCTGAAGGTGCATCCACAGCTCAGGGAAGCAGCATTCAGGCTGCTTCATTTTCTGTTCTCCTCCTCCTCTGGCTCTTTGCTGAGGCATGAGAGCCTTTTCTGCACCCCGTGCTGCTGAGCAGCCTCCACCTCCCCAGCTCCACAAGCCCTTCCTCTCCCTGCCTTTGCACTGGATCTGCTGAGCAGCTCAGAAGCAGCCTGCATGAAAGGTACTGACAAAATAAAGTTGGATTGTACTGCATTATTGAAAAAGTGACCTCCAGTGGTCAATAAAGCCTTTGCCCACCGTTTCCAGGCAGCGGTGCCTGTTGTCAGGCTCTGCCGCGGTTCAGCAGGACGGCGGCTCCTCTCTCCCAGTCCCAGCTCCCACGGGTGGCTCGTTAAAACTCAGACTCTGCACTTTGGTAACGAGGAGCTCAAAGCACTTTAATGCACGGATGCAATCATGAATGCAAACAGGCTGCAGGCAAGAGAGCAGTGTAAGAGCAGGCTGTTCCCCAGCCCTACAGCGACTGGCTTCAGGCGAACGCACAGGGTCTGATAAGAGAAGTTGGCAGAAGGCACAGTTCTAGGATGAGGCATTTTTCGGTTTTGCTGCAAACTCTCAGCCACACTGTGTGGGGAGAGGGAGAGGGTTTCAAGGGACACCATTCCCTGTGTCTCAGCAGTGCTGAGCTCAGCATCTGAACCAGGAGGAGGCTGATGGACCTCATGCAGGTGGCACACAGGTTCCCCTCCAAGATGCCCTCTGCTGTGCCGCAGCATTCCCACTCCTTTCACATTTGATTTTTATGAACTGCACAAACAGCTTCCTCCCTCCCTCCCCTACTCCAGCTACAGAAGGCAGCAGGATCCTGGCACATTTATTTTAACCTTTTGGTGGAATGGCTACCTCCCTCCCTCATTGTGTGGTTCACAGACCCAGAATCGAGAGAGGGAAATTGCTTTTCCCCTTAGTAGGCACCCCAGCTCTCTCCTCTGGCTTTGCTCACATGGTTCTTGCAGCCAGCAACTGGTACATGGCATGCCTTCCATGAGGGTAGGAGAAAGTAGCTCCAGCTGAAATAGTGATTTCAGTGCTGCTCTCCAGACTTTGGCATCTGGCATGGCTGTGGAGCCAAGGGCAGGACACCTTCAGGCAGAGCCAGGCAGTTGTTCTGTTGTACAGCACGTTGCAAGTTCCCTGAGGAGAAGTGGACCATGACATTTGGTGGGCTAAAATCAGCCTGCAACAAGAGGGGATGGGCCAGGAAGAAGGGAAGAAGATGGGACCCAAGCCTTTGGGATGACAGTACAGCCAAGCCCCAGCTGCCTCAAGACTACAAAGCCCTTCTCCTCCTGCCATGGATAGGTGGGCTCACCTCATCAAGTAGGGACCTCATACAAAGCTTGGTGTGGTCCTGACACCACTATTACAGGCAATGCCCCAGCTATTTATCCTCCTGAGGCATAGAATACATCAGCAGCTCCTTGCAGGAGGTGGAAGTATTTCCCATGAAACATCTCTGAGCTTAACCTTATGGGGCAGTCACAGAAAGGGTGGCTGTTCTGAGCTGCTGTGAGCTCCCACTGGGACATGTCACACCAACTGGTCATAAACCCCCTCTGCCACTTGCTGTTGGCATGGGGTCATTCCTGGTGAAAGCAGCTCTGGCACCCCTCCCACCCCAGAGGAAGAGGTAAAGGATGGTGTTGGGGACTGGCATTTCACTTGCCTCTTTACACAGTGCTGAAGTACAACTGGACCGAGTGTCACTTTACACAGGTGCAGGCATCGCTCAGGGCTCCAGTGAGGTCCAGCAGATCCTCCAGGACCCATCTGGTCACACTCAGGCTCACAAAACATCAATTTCTCTCCAGAGAGATGAGCACACACCATGTGAGTCAAGCCTGGGTTTGGGGATGCCAAAGGCAGCCACATTCAACCTCCTAAAGCTTTGACTTCAAACCAAAAGCTGAGGCATACAGCTGGGTGGAGATGAGGGATGGGGTGGGATCCTGATGCTGCTTTTGCAGGTCTCATTTGGAGCTGCACCAGCACAGCCTTCCATAAATGGCATCATACCCAACCTTTGTCCACAACTCCATCCCTGGCAGATCAAGTCTATCAGGCGAATCTCTGCCCAAGTCACAGCTTTGCAGCTTCAGGCTTTAGAAGTTTTAAATAATAATAAGTCGTAGCCTTGCATCTCAGATCAAGCTCCCTTTTGGATCATCCAAGCCCCAGCTGGGAGTGTTAAACCAGACAGGCAGGACCAGAAAACATTCCCATCCTACTTCTGCAAAGAGGAGCCTCCACTCCACACCCTTCCAGTCTGCCCCTGGGGTATCTGTCTGACAGGTGGAGCAAGGCCTTTGTTGTTTAAGGCAGCCTAATCCTGCAACCCTTCCATTAGTGGGGCCAGATCCCAGCTCTCTTGATTCCCCCAAAGCTGGACTGACCCTTCTTGAGTCCTCCAGCCCTGGGACACAGCTGGGAAGGGAGGGTGGCTGCAAGGGCCAAGAGAGGGGACACAGTTCAGGGCTGTCACACACTGCCAGGATGCAATAGCTCTTCCCTTTCTTCTGCTTCCCTCCTGCCTCTGCAAACCCCTCTCGGCGTCGCAGGGCGAGCGAGGCTCAACCCAAAACAGGGCTGCAGCAGGGCTGTACCTGCACATGTTGGTGAGTCAGAGCTGGCCAGATAGACACGCACCAAGCCCTCCCCCACAGCCCCTTCAGCTCCAGCCTCCTTGACATGCCCTCACCAGCAGTTTAAAGAGGGTTTCCCCCCTCCACCCCCTTTTTCTTTTCTGCTCTTTTTTGTCTTCAGTCCTCCTGGTGGGTGGGGAAAATCCCGGGTGTCAAACTTCAAAAGGGAAGCCTGAGTTCACATTGCATTCAGGTCCAATGCGCTGCCTAACCACAGGCTGCTGCCCGCACCCACACCCGGGGCTGGCACAGGATGGACCACGCTGCTGCCTCCCCTCCCGAGCCCCGTGCAGCAGGGATGTCTGTTTGTCTGTCCATGGCTTGTGCACCAGCTAAGGCAGAGAGGAGAGGAGGGTTTGGACGTGGAGCACTGCTTGGGGGGGGTTGCAGGGATGGGACTCGGCCCCTTGCCAACAAGCCCACCCTAAAAGCAGCGTTCTTGGAATTCATCTCTGTAGGAAGGACACCTTACCTTCTCCCAGCTCAGCACCACACCCCTGACAGTAGCTTTGTGACCCATGAGATGTCTTGGTGGCACAGAATGGCCCTAGGATTTCTCACAGCAAATATTTTGCTTGAATTTCACTCTTGGTCTCGTTGATTTTTGCCAAAGGCTGTGCCCACCAACACACTAGCCAGTCCAAGGAAGAAACAGATCACAGACCAGCAGCACAGGGGCAGAAGATGTGCTCCATGTTGTATAGGAGGCACAAGGAGAGAGCCTGTCCTCTGCAAGGGCTTGGGCAGGGATGAAGGCTGGACAAAGCCTCCCACTCCAAACCTGCCGTGCTGTGCAGAGCTCAGGTGCTCTTTGAACCCTGCAGAGCCAACCTGGGGCAACAGAGCCACCAGCCTCAGCCTTGTGTTGGTCCCACCCACAGCAGCCCTGGCCCACACAAGCAGCACCTCTACATCTCCTGCTTTCCAGATTGCCAGAGCAGGGCAGTTTGGACCTGGTGCTTTCATAACAAACCTATTTTCTTTCCTTCAGTCACCTGCAACAAAGGAAACCAGGCACACAGACAGTCAAAGGAGATGTAGCATCTCTTTGATTTTCTATTGTATTTCTGAATAGTAAGTTAAAGCCTATTCACAGTTGATTTGGTTCTGTTTTCGGTAGCATGAGACCTCAGCTCATGGGGAGATGAGCTCTCCCACAGAAGAGCTGGCAGGAGCCAGTCTTGCACAGTTAGGAGCCAGGCTCTCGGGTCCTGAGAAGTGAGTCAGAAACCCAACACAGAGCAGAAAAGGAGGATGCTCAGTGCACAAGAGCCCAGACCTGTCTGCTTACACCACGAGCCCCAGTCAGGGATTGGAAACAGCTTCACTCCCTGCCAGGAGCAGAGAGAAACGTCAGAGCAGCATTTTGTTGGAAAGGGATGAGCAGGAGTGTGGGAGGATGTGTGGATGCTCCCTCCCCAGAGAAAAGGACACAGTTTTCAGTGAGAAAAGGCTGTGCCATTGAGGATGGAAGTGCTGGACAGGGAGGGCTGCAGCCTCTGCTGGTGCCCAGGATACATCAGGGCAGCTCTGACACTCAGGCTGACCTGCAGAATCCCTGGCAGCCCACCTCTGCCAGCCATCACCTCACAAGTGTATGCACCATGATTTTAGTCCCACTCTCCTCAGCATCATTTGGATGCAGTGTCCTCAGCCATGGCAGCCAGCACTGCCTGGGGAGGGGCTCTTACCCCACCTCCTCTCTGGGCTCACAGGCTCTCAAGCACCTGTATGGAGCACAGGACCAAATCCTGGAATGAACAGGACACCAGCCTACTAAAATCCTTGAATAATGATTTCTGTACACAGTGCCAGCAATGCAGTTGGGGACACACATCCACTGTGCATACCTGCTCTCAAAATACCTCCTGCAGGCTCAGTTCCACCAAGATGTTCACCTCCAGCAAGGTGCTCATCTCCACCAGCCTACAGAGACAGCTGGGCACAGAGATACAAGCAACCCCACTTTCTCACATAGCCCAGGGTGCCCAGAAAATACTCAACCTGTGTCTAACATGTGAAAAACATTTATTTGATTGCGTTTTTTTTCTCCGTCCCCCTCCAGGTAAGCAGGGACCTCTGAAAATCCCCCCATGCAGATGTGGAGAGCATGCTTTGAGCAGTACCCTGTTGCAGTGGAACAAAGCCCTACTCCAGGATTTCTGGGACAAAAATCTTGATTTTAAGAAAGCGCTGAAGTTGGACGGAGCATAAGAGAAGGAACAGCCTTGCAAGTGAGGCCTTCCCAAGGAGACACAGGGCAGCAGGTCCCCAGCATCTCCCCAGGGCTGTCCCCAGAAAACCCTTCAGCCCCCACAATGCCCTTCTGAAGGGGCTTTCACTGCAGGACACTGGCAGGAGGCCAGGAGCTGAGGGAAGGGCGATGCTGTTCCTCCAGCCTGTGAGCCAAGAGGGATGCACGTGACGAGGTGCTGGCTTGGATTTCCAAGCCCTGAGAGAGCACCAGCTGCTCCTGCCCATCGCTTTCCTCCCAAAGAGGCCCACAGATCAGGTTTCCTGGGCTGCCACATCCAGGTGAGTCCCCACAGACCTGGCCAATGCCCCCTTCTCTCAGCCATTCCATGGAGATGCCAGATGAGCCCTTCAGCAGGGGACTACTGGAGCATCCCTGCCAGCTCCAGCTGACACGTGGGCAAGGGAAGACTGCTCCTCACCTCCCACAAGCCTGGAGGATGCAAGAGGTGTGCTGGGCAGGGACTCACCCCAGCAGAAACCAGATCTGGGCCGCTCCAGAACCAAAAATAACCTGCCAGCTGCCCAGGAAGAGAGGAGAGCCAAGCGCACACAGATCACGCACATGTCAGGAGGGGAGTCATCTGCATCCATCTTCAGGGCTGACAGAGGGGAACATGGGCTTTGGTGCAATTCAATGCAGAACAGCAGCACTGAACAGCCCTCAGGCTTTTCTGGGGCAGCAGAGCAGCAGACGGTCAATACCCCCAGGGTCCTGTCCTCCATCTGGGGAAGAGCTGCCATGCCTGGTTCCTGGGAGCTGCAGAGAGCCCCAGTGCAGCTGTGCCAAGGAGAGGAGACCCCTGCTCAGCCCCTCCTGTCCTCCCCCAAGAGGCAGCAGCAGCAGCAGCCACAGCAGCTGGGTGCCCAGAGAACTTGCAAACTTGTCCTGGGTAGGAGGGTGTTCTCCCACCTCCAATCACTCCAGCAGTAAGCACCCAGAAAGGCTCTCCCTGCCTGAGCAGGGGCGAGCAGGGCTTGGAGAGGGCTGGAGAAGCAGGAAAGAAAATCTGAATGTGCAAAACAGAGCAAGGAGGAGCATCCCACGCCAGTCTCCTGCCACAGGCTCTTGGTGCAGACACACCTTCGGTTTTTGAGGAGCAGCCAGAGCCATGATCCTCACAGCTCTTAGGGAAGAGGGGAAGATAGAGCCTTTTGTCCCTTGGCTTACCTGTGATGGGACAGAAAACCCAGAGGTGCCTTTGAGCAGAAGGAAGGCAGTCAGACTTCATAAACAACAGCTCTTTGAGCAGACCCAGTCCATATCAGAAATACTTGTTTTTTCTACTACCATTATTACACACCAATCACTACCAGAGCTGAGGAACAGGGTTAGGCTGAAGTAGAAAAGCAGCAGATAACATTTCTCCATCAACCCATACTTCAAGGAGTATTTTTTTCCGTGGTCATTTTCAAATCTTCAACTTTTCTTACTTCTTCCTGCCACCAAGGCACTCACAACTTGATGTTTCTGAATCTGTCACCTCACAGTGGTTCAATACCTACCTCCAAACCCCAGCAAGGAGCAGAAAGGAACAGAAATTCCAGGTGAAAATCATCTAGCACCTCAACTTCCTCAGTCTCCTAAAGGCACCAGCACTGCTCATCTCCAAGCACTGTTACCACAGCCCAGGGGAGGGCATTCCCAGGGCACACCTCATGGAAAAGCTCTATAAAATGGGGCCAAGCCCTCAGCAGGTACAAGCTGACCTCAGCGAGCAGAGCTGACCTCATGGGGAATGCAGGAATGTTTCCAACCAGATTTGGGAGGGAAGCTGGCATGAACAACACAAAGGTGCAGTGCTGCAGGATGCCAGCGTTTACATTCATGCCACCTCCCAGGGTTGTGCACAGGATCAAGGCTGCTCCTGCTTTTTCTGAACCAGCCCCTCTGGGCAGGAGGAGACAAGCATGAGCTCCATGCTCCTGGAGCTGCAGTTTTCCCTTCTCCAGTGGTGGGAGAGGAAAACAACATCAAACAAGTTTTGGGCTGTCGCTTCCTGGCACCTTGGCAGTGCTGCCCGTGCCAGCACAGCATTCTCCCACCTCCTTCCCATTGCTGTGGCTGGAGAGAGAGAACGAGTGGCTCTGATTCCCAGCCTGGGGGTAGCAGTGGCTGGGGAAGGATGAAGCCAGTTCCTCTCCATTTCCCAGCTCTGGGGCACTGCACCAGCCAGAAGGGAACATCTCCTTCCTGCTGTCCCAGCTCCTTGTGCAACAAGGACCGGGTGAAACCTCTGCACAGGACTGCCACTTCCAAGGGAAAAGCTCATCTGGGCAGGGTGGAAGAGGAAGCCCTGGCACCTCACAGCTTCATTGTCATCTCCCTGGAATTGTTTGCACAGAGCTGCTCTGTCCAGATCTTCCTGCCTCTTGCTTGAAGGAGGAAGGCACCAGCCCATCTCCCACACCCAGACTTCATTGGCTCTGCTTCATCAAGAGAGCTTCCATCTCTCTGGCCACCATCACTAAGTCTTCTGGGCCAGGGGGTTTAGCACCCAGCACTCCCTGCTCTGCCCTACCAATCTTCCTGCTGTGGAGAAAACCCTTTAACTCTTCTTTCCAGTATGGGTGCCCAAAATACTGACCAGGGATTAAGACCTCCCTGTCCTGACTCTCAGCATCCTGAAGTGCTAACTCAAACACATAAAGAAAGCAGGAGCTCCACACTGGTGATCTGCACCATCTAAAAGCCTTTTATTTCATTTTGCTTGCTCTCTCATTTTAAGCTAGCCGCCAATACCTTGGGAAACACAGGCTAGAGAGACTTAGGATTTATTTTTGAGAGCTTAACATCCATTATGCTCTTAAAAAATTTATGCCCTTAAGCATCTCCACAGTGGCTGCTGAACACCCATTAAAAAAATTTCATCCATTGCTTAAGCCTGACAAGTCTCACCTTCAAGAGATACCCGTAAAGACCTGACAAGACAACTCAGCTTGAGCCCTGGGCTCTCAAGACCTGACCATACCACAAACAGCCCTGGGAAAGACATTATCCCCCAAGAGAGCAAGACACCAGAGGTGAGGTTTATATCCCAGAGCAACCACGATGCGCTGACTTTGCCGCAGACGACCGTGGCAGGACAGCTTGATGTGTCAGTTGGAAATGCAATTAACTTCGATGTGCAAAGGGATAAGGGAAGAACTGAGGTTCCTATGGATGCAGTTGCTTGGTTCTTAATTCCTCTAGCAACGCTAGCCTAGCGATGTTATCCACGTTTCATTCCTACCCTTGCCAGAGTCAAAGTTCCCTTCAGCCTTGGGGATGCCTGTGCATATGGGAAAGTCTCACGGTGTAAAAAGTGCCACTGCACCCAGGAGCTGATTGCAAACAGCTTCATCTCCAAGACCCCCAATCCACAGTTCTTGCTGCCTCCTCCAGCAGCTGCATTTCACCCTTTGGGGCTTCTGCTCCAACATCAGACAGGAAGGGTCCAGGCTCAGCCTGAGTCTGAGCACGACTGTGTCAGAAGCAATCAGGTCAGGGGGTGTGGAGGGGTGCACACCTCAGCAGCCTCAGAGCAGGGCTCCTTAGAGGCACCTGCTGCAAAACAACCATCACAATGTGTTAGGCAGTTGTAAGGCTGCTGGTACGAGGCTCCCAAATGGCAGGCAAGGGATGAAAAGCAGAAAGGAATAAGCAACAGAGCTAAGACAGGCCTGTAGGAGAGCTTTCCTGTGCCCTTCGCCACCAGAGATCCTCACCAGGTCTCTGTGGAGCCCATAATTTCCCCCAAATGCTGTGTCAGGGTTCACACAGCCCTGCAGGCAGGTTCCCTGCTGGGCCAGACACAGCACACACCTGTACAGGAGCTGTTGCCAGCACTGCAGCACCAAGGAGGACAGGGAGTGAGTGAGTGAGTGGACCAGGTTCAGCCCAGTATTCAGCACCCACCACCTCACCTAGCCCCTGAACAGACTCTGGAGAGCAGCCAGGCACAGCATGAGGTGTTAGACTGAGCCCTTACAATTTTCCCTGCATCCCATAGGATCCTCATTGTTCACAGTTCACTATAAAAGTTGCATTGGTGATTCCATAGACTGCTGTGAAGTGGCACCACCAGCAAGGGCAGGACCCTTTATGGTTCCTTGTCTCAGCATCCCTGAGGCAACAGGCTGGCTGCATCCACAGCACAGCAGCATCATGGGCTCCCTGCAGCCCAGGTTCCTTGAGGGATGCAGCAGCCAGCAGCTCACCAGTGGCAGCCTCTCCCACTCCACTGTTTCCTTTTGCACAGAAAAGGATGTGATACAGATTGCTGCAGCCCAGAAGGGTCTTTCTGCTGCCCTCAGTGTGTCCAAGAGGTCACAGCTGCATGGGTTGTGCTCCAGCACCCAGCCACATGAGTCCCTGCACACAGGGCAGCCAGGGCCAGGCACAGCAGAGCTCTCAGACACAAGCTCTGATGGGCTTCAGCCCTTCTGCTCCCATCATGTCACTCATACACCAGGAGCTATCTGCACCCCAGGGAAGAGTTCCTCTGCTCTGGGTATGAATTTCACCCAGACAACTGCAAAACCAAGCAAGACCAGCAGCTCTGCCCACTGCCAGCCATGCCAGACCAGGGGCCAGACTGGAAGCATTTTGGACACTAAAGTGAACTCATAGCACACACCAGTTAGAGCCCAGTTCCAGGCAGGAGCATGTGTCCCCAATGCTCTTTCCAACACCCACACTAATGAAGGAAGAAGCATCAAGTACAGCCCCTCAGCAGGCAAACAGGCCGTTTGGAGGCTGAGCTGCACCCAGCAGCCCAGGAGCAAAAGGCTCAGCCAAGAACCCTGGGCTCATCTCTGCCACCCAAGCCCTCCCCTTGCCTTCGTGCTGGTGACAACCCACGTGTGAACCACAGTGTGTGACCCTGGGAAGCAAAGGCAGGCCCAGAGCATCACCCAGCACCAACCAGCTCAGCTGCCAGCTCCCTGCAGCAGCACAGCCCCCCCACACCAGTTGCCTTTGGGTGGTTATTCCTGCTTTTCCAGTCAGCAAGGTTCCCATGCTGCTGCGCTCCACCGGCCTCTCTCCAGCACATTCCCCTCCAGAGAGATTTCATGCCCCTCTGCCGAGGCTCAGAGGGTCATGGAGGCAATGACCACCGGCACGGGGAAGCAGGGACAAAGCAGCTGAAAGCAGCCAGCGCCAGGCTGCAGCTGCCCAGCTTCACTGGGACAGATGTTTCACAGGCACCCCCGCCACGATCCCGGGACAGGGTCGCCCACCCAGCTGTGGCTCCCAGCACACACCCCAGGCAGCCTCGGCTGCCCCCCAGCAGGCGGGAGCTGCTGAGGGCTGGATGCTCCGCAGTCATCTCCCTCCAGGTTTGCACAAGCTGTCTAGAGGTAGCTGCTGGCGAGGGGCCAGGCAAGCCGCGGTGGCTTTGATGTGGGTGTCTGCTGGGCACATGCCAGGGCCGGGCCAGGGTGTTTAGCTGGAGGCACCGGGTGCTAGACTGAATTATGCCGGAGGGAGGAAGAAATCTCCAGGTCACGGCTGTGCCACAGCGGCACGAGAAAAATCTGCCGCGCTGCCCACGTCGTCGCTACTCCACACTTCTCTCCAGCGCTCTTTATCTGCGGCGACCATGAGCGGGGATGTCTCCCCTGCAAGGAAATAGATTTTCCGTGGCATGAAGAGCGCTGGGGGTTTCGGCACTCACAGCCCGGCAGCTCCGGACTCGCAGACGGAGAGCGCCGGGAGGAGGATGCTCTGGCGGGGATGCAGGACCAGAGCGGTGCAGCGCAGCGCAGCAGCCCCACGGCGGGCGGGCCCGGCTGGCGATGCCCAGCGCCGAAGGAGTTACTGAGAGCGGGAGATGTCGTTAATAAGGGAGGCCACGCGAGTGATTTTTATCTTTAAAAAGCCCACAGCCCGGGTTGCGCGGCTCCGCTAGGGAGCTCGCTCGGGCACAGCCACTGCTCCTTTAAGGTATATAACAACAAAGTGGGTGAACACGCTGGCTCCTCCCCGAGCCGGCACATTCCCTCCGGGTCCCCCCGCCCCAGCCACGAGTGGCAGCGGGGACCCCCACGCCCGGCCCCGGACTACCAGTCCCGGCACACCCCGGGGGTTTGCTCCCTGCCGGGGATTGTAGTTCTGCCGCCGTCTGTCCGTCCATCCGCTGGGCACCGTAAGGCCACGCTGCTCCCGGCCGGAGGGGCTCTGCTCGGGAGAGGCTGGCTGGAGGTTCCATGACAGACGAGCAGCCATTAACCCTTTCGGAGCCCCGCGCCCGCTGCACTGCAGCGCTCCTGGAGTCACTTTCGGCGGGGAAGGGGATCCCCACTGGGACCCCACCACGCTTGTGGCCAAAGTGCCATTCAGCACCCCAGCGTTCATTCCCCAGGTGAGCCACAGCTCCAATTTTACCACAGTTTTTTACCCCAGCAGATTTGGGAGAATTTACCGTCCCTACAGATTTGGGAGGAACAGAGAGCTCGGTTTGGTTGCCCTCAATGCCGAGCATCTCGTGGCAGCCCGAGCCCTGGGCAGGTCGTGTCACTGGAGATGAGCAGTGCCCATCACAGGAGTCACCCAAGGGTCCCCTGCACCAGACACTGCCTGTGCGGTAGAACAGGCCCTGCCCTACTCTGATGAGTATCTAAAAACCACGGGACAGGGGAGATGGGAGGGAAAACAGGCAGGATTAGCCCCAGATCACAGGTGCCCGGTCTCCACCCCTCCCCGAACCCTGCAGCAGGTGATGCCCAGCCTCCTCCGAGCCGCTGCTCCCATCGCCAGCAGAGAGCACGATTACAAATCCCACTGAGTCCCCAGCAAGTCCTGTCCTGCTCCACCCAGGACAGACGGGAACAGGATTTGCAGGTAAGATCCCTCATTCATGCTGGTGTTGGAGACAGACTTCCCAGTTTGGGTAAGGACTGTGCTCCAGCACAGCCTCATTTACAGCTGCAACTCGGGGTCAGACCAAGTCCAGGGATCAACTCTTGGCTACACAGCAATAAAGGCTGCAGGATATCTGACCTAGCAATTAAAATAAGGTCTCTATCAGATACCACAGCCCAGCAAACAGCACTGGTTGCCCAGGGCACCTCATGGCTCCAAGAAGTGATGCAGTGGGGCAGCAGCAGGACCCCACAGCAGCTCCAGAGGGAGTCCCCTGGCACAGACTTGCTATCTCTCCAAGAGTGTCAGAGGAACTCCTAGGATTCCACATGACCCCAGGAGAAGGGTGAGCACCACGTCTGTCAGGGAGGTTTAATGAGCTCCTTGGCTGGCAGGGACCAAGGGAGCGCCCAGTCCGAGGTGTGAAATGCTCACAGGAAGGAGTAGACCCCAACTTCATCGCCTCTTCCCAAAAGGGCAGCTCCCGAGCTTGCCACACACCGTTATCTTGCAGCTTTAGTATCCTGCAATGGTTTTGCAGGAAATCAATGGCCTCCAAATGCCAGGAACAAGGAGAGAAGGCACCAACAGCAACCAGCACAGCTGGACAGGTTTGTTAGAGACATGGGGAAGTGCCTGTGCCAGGAGCTTTACAATGCTGCCCCTGGAGAGCATCACACAAGCTGCTCTGGGCATGAGATGAGCCACACAAATCACACCAAGACCAACCAGGACACTGCAGCCTCTCCATGAACACCCACAGCTCTGCTTACACCATCAGCAGCTCATTGCCCTCCTCAGCTCTAGCAAGGAACAGATCTGCTGTGGGCACAGCAAGCCATCAATGGGCTAAAATACATCAGCACACACAGAAACCCCCTTCTCCTTTGGGTCACATCACCAGCTGGCCAACAGAGCCAGCATTTTCCCCCTTGCAGCAGGGTAAGCAGAGGCCATTCAGAAGAGGATCAGAAGTAGGATCCTGGCAGCAACAAACTCCTCAATTCCACCCTTCCAGGATAAGTCAAAAGAAGAATTATACAATTCCCATCCAAGGGACCTCCCAACACTCCAGTAGGCACCAGGAGAGTTTGTAAGCACCATGTGGGACACAGGTGCTTGGTCACACAGCAGCAAGAGGCCATGAAGCAGTGGCAGGGAAGCTTACAGAAGCACCCATACTCTGCACAGTGGTTCCTAGGAACACAAGAAATGAGCTGGTGAATTTAGGTAGGAGCAGACCAAATCAAAATACTGAGCATGTCATCATGCCCAGTGTCACGGTGGTGCTTGGGAGGCTTTATACAGCTCCCCACCTAAAAGCATGGAGAAAAGATAATTAAATGGATGCTTTTTCAGTGTGGTTTCAATCCCCTTTTCTCCAGGATTTTATACACAGTATTTGACTGTGATACTACAACAGCGAGGTGACAGCCCTACCCACAGCCCACTCAGTCAATCCAGATGGATACACCTCTCCAAGGGCTGCTGGCTTTGGGAGCTGGCATGCCCCATTCCCCACAGGCTGCAGCAGAACCTGTGGGTCTGCCCTACAAGTCCCCTCAAGATGGGGAGCAGCCTGGGGAGCCAGGCAACCTTAAGCTCGCTCAGCACAGAGGAGAAGGTGGCAGAAGCCAGCCCTGCTCCAAGAGCTCAGCCTGAAAACCTTGTTCTGGCTTGTTTTCCCACTAGCTTTGGGTGCCTGACTTGTAATAAGTAAGCCTGAAAAGCAGGCTCCTTTTCAGACATGCCAGGCACTCGCAGCTCCAGCTCATAGACGCATCTCCAGGGAGTCAAGTTCCAGGTGCACCCAAAAAAACCTCGTGTTTCAGCCAATACCCAAAGGCCTCCGTTTCCTTGTCTGAGAAAAGCTGGGCAGTGCCCAGGCCCAGGACTCCGAGGCTCAAGGGGAAATTGCTTTATAGCAGCCAGTCTAATTGCACTGAAATTATGAGATCAAGCAGTAAATTCACGTCTGTGTTCGTTGCTCTGGGTGGCAAAGCTGCACTGGCAAGTGCCTGATCTCCAATCGCTGCAAATTCACGTTTCATTGGAAAGGGAAGGAGGGGGTTAATGAAGGAGAGCATTGCCAGTTGGAAGTGCTACCTAAAAAGGGTTTCTCCTACTAGCTGAAGCAAAATGGTTTCTCTTGCCAGCTTGTTTACTCTGCAGCTGAGAGCAGCGGACCGCCAGGTTTTGCTGCTGGGTCCTGCTGCAGGATCGACGGCTGCGAAACCAGCCCTGGCACCAGGACATCAGCAAGGCTGGCCCAGGTGTGCCACAGCTGCACCATCCCCAGCCCAGGAGCAGCCCCACAGAGCCCACATCACGGGCAGTCCCCAGGACCAGCATCATCCACACCAGAAAATGTGTAGCTCAGTGCTTCAGAGAGCAAATCCTGGGCCCATCCTCTTCTCCTTTGGGGAAATAATGGTCCTCACCATATAAAGGCCAGGTAAAAGCTGGAATTACATTCAATCAAGATGGTTTTACATGAACTGTCCATTGCAGCAGTAGGGTCCTTAGGGGCTTTGCCCATGGAAAGGGCACCCAAACCCCAATACCAGGGAATAGGGATGCTGGACAGGACACACAGGTTTTCCTGAGAAAGGCAAGCACCAAACCCATCCTGCCCCACCTTGCTGCTTCAGAGCCAGAAAATGGACAGGACTCGTTATCCTCTTTAGAAAAGCAGAGCTTGCAATCGTGTGCCAAGACAGGTATCAGCCAGATTCCTGTCTCTGGGAGATTTTGGAGTCCACAGGCCAAATTGAAGCAGCGTGGCTCTTGCAGTGCACAGCCCATCCCAGCTCCAGGATTAAAGCCACCGTGTCTGCAAACAAAACATTGGCACCTGCCAGGAGAGCCAGCTGGGGAGGAGAGCCAGCCTGCAGCTGCTGCTGCCCTGCCGGCCACAGCACGGTGCCCAGCAGCCAGCGCCAGGATCAGGCCCACGTTTTACAGCCTTTATATTAATTACCCAGAGTCTAAATAAGATTAAAGTTTTAATTCCGTCTTCATCTCCTAGAGGCTCCTGCTGTGTGCTCTCGGGTTTTCCTGGTGCCACGAAGCTTCTCAGGCAGTTACAGCAGAGGGCACTTCTCTGACAGCCAGAGACAGCAGCAGCTCCTGCATCCAGGGCTGCCCCACGGTGCCCGGCCAGCCCCGAGGATGCAAAACCCTCTGCACCTCCATAAACCCTGCACTGCTGCAAGCAGGGCTCTGCAAAACCTGACCCTTCACTGAAATCCACAACTCGAGGCCAGCTGTGCCACTCTGTGATTAGAAAGCAGAGAGACAGCACTGGGCAGTGTCCGAGGGCACACTCGAGTTGTAGGTGGGAAGGTGAGCAGGAGCTCGAGGCAGAGGGTGTCTGCCAGGGCAGTGCTTTGTGCGTGGCCCCATCTGCACCGCCCAAGCCACCCCATCACAGTTGGCCAATGGGCAATTCAATCTCGTAGCCTGGACCACCTAGGCTGGAGTTTTACAGCTGGAGATGAGCCAGAGAGCAGCAAATGCCAGCTGAGCAGGAGAGGAAATCACTGCCTGCGCTGGCTGGGTGGAGGATATGGCACAGGTTGGCAGCAGCAGCGCTTGCTGCCCTGGTTCCCCAGTGCCCATGAGGACAGAGAAAATGCTGCAGAGCTGCAGCTGCAACTCAGTCCACAAGCACCAACCCCAAGAGCCCATGATGGCAGAGCCTTTGATCTCACTGAGCAGCAGCAAGACCTGGCCCAAGCTACCAAAGCACCCAAAGCTCAGCACTGACCTATGCCATGTGTCCAAACCTAATCCTGCTGCACTCTGTACTATCTGCACAGACCAGCTCCAGTTATCACCTCCTGAACCTCCAGCTGCTGTGCAGCCACAGCCCTGGAAAAGCCAACTTGCAGCCAGGGAGAATTGCAAGGGAGAGAGAGCCTGGTGGAGGAGAGGATGGACACAGCATAACCCCCCATCTCCAACACTGCCTGTACCCACTGCCTTGAGCTACAGCCACCCCCTTGGACAGGGTTATGATCACTTTTTATGTTATGAACAAGGAACAAGAGCATCTTGCGAGCCTGGGAATGCACAGGGTATCATTCACCCCAGTTTGCCTGGCTGAAGGCAGATTGTGGAGAAGGTTGCTCCGTGAGCACGCAGGACTTAGCCAGCTGCTCCTGAGGGAGCAGTGAGCTGCCCTAGCTCAGCTGCTGCCCCAGTCACCCTTCCACAGGAACAAAATCCTCTCTGGTGCTGGGTCTGCTCCCATTTCCTTCAGTGGAGGACATGGTCAAGCTGAGCCAGCAGAATACAGCCAGGCCAGGAAACAAGAACAGCCCTCCAAGCATCCCCCTCAAAGTCCCCTGTGGAGCCCAGGTTTTGCACAGTGAGCTGATGACCCCGGTGATCACCTTGTGTCACTGCCCCTGTGGTTTGGAGCTTGGGCTGCACAGCAGGAACAAGGGCTTCAGAGATTTTCTTTCCAATGGGCTCCCCACCACACACAGACACGAGGCTGCCCATAGCCACTGCTAAAGTATGTATGCCAGCGTGACCCTAAAGCAGGCACCCAGCCTGGAGGACCTCTGCAGCCAGTGGGGAAACCTCCCCCCTCTCCCCCTTGCCTTCTGCTCTCTACAGAAGATGCCTTTCAGAAGCAGCTCCCGTTGCCCCGGCACTGCAGTCCTTTCCTGGCTATCCATCTCGGAGCCCTTTCTCCCACCCAGACACCACAGCCTCCTGCCTTGAGCCGCCCAGCTCTTACCTGGAGGACAGGGGCTGCTGCTCTAAGGTGTCACCAGCTTCGGTGGGTGCTACTGCTCCCCGGGCGCGCTGCTTGGGTCTCTCGGTCACTGGGGCTTTTAAACAGCAAACGTGGGGACACCCCTGAGTGTCTGCATCCCCTAAACCCGCCCTGAGCCGCTGCAGTCCCCAGCCCCCGGGGAGCAGCCCAGAGCCCTCCCCTCACACCCCTCTGTGAGGAAGGGCAGGGGCCGCGCTGCCCTGCAGAGCCCGCGTGCCCCGGGGCGGGACGGAAGGCCTTAATTAGCCCATCATTAACCCGAGCGCTCTCACTCTGGGGGAAAACCAGGTGTGATTGGGGCACTTTGTGAGGAGTGACTGATGCACAGTCCTGCCCCCACGGCGGGGGAAAGCCCGGACTGCCCTCCACACGCGGGGTGACGGCGGGAGCTCCGCCACAAGAGCCGTCCCCGCCGCGGGCTGTCGGGGCGCGGGGGGTGTCCGGCAGCACTGGGGTGCGGCCAGCACCTGAACCGGCAACTCCCGGGCTTAGGACAGTCCAAAGCGGAGCGGGGCATCCCACCGCACCCGCGGGGATGGGATTCCCAGACGGTGCCGGTGCCACCGAGGGTCCTGCTGAGGATTCGCGGTGCCTCAGGGCTGTCACAGGGCGGGACGGGGCGGGGCGTGCCGCGCCCCCGCCCCCGCGACTGCTCGGGACCGCCCACAGGGGCGGGCACCGCCCCCCGCTCACCTGTGCGAGGGGAGAGGCGCGGGGAGGCCCCGCCCCGGCTCCGCCGCCGCTCGGGCGGGACCCCCGGTGCCCTCAGCGTCCCGAGCCCGGCCCGGCCGAGCCCCCGCCGCCCTCACAGACCGCGCCGCGCCTGACACCGTTTGAACGGCGCGAGGCGCCCGCCTCACTCCTATTGGCCGCGATGCCCGCCCGTCAAGCCTACCTTCGCCTTTCCATTGGTAGCGCCGGCCGCGGGGGGCGGGGCCCGGGGGCCGGCGCAGCGGTATAAAAGGCGGGGGCCGGGCGGGCGGGCGTTCAGTGTCTCTGCGCGACAGGTACGGGAGGGCGCGGGGGGGGGCCGCGCGCGGGTGGGCGGGGCGGGCGGGAGCGCGCGGAGGGGCGGGCGGGGGGCGGTGCCGCGCGGGAGGGCGGGGCGGGGGCGCGCGCGGCGCTGGTGGCGCTGCCCGCCCGCGCCGTCCGTGCTCGGAGCGCGGCGGCGGCGGCAGCAGCGGGAGCCCCCGGCGATGCCCGCGCCGCTCCCGCCGCTGGCCGCCCCCTGAAGACACCCCTCTCTATTTGCCCCCCTTCTCCAGCGACCTCAGGCTCTTTCCCCCCTTTTCCCCTTCCCCCCCTCCCCTTTATTCCCTCCCCCCCCGCTTCTTTATCCTCCTTCCTTACGACCCTCCGCACCCGCCCGGCTGCCGTGTGGATGCGGGCCGGGGTGCCTGGCTGCGCGGGCGGCGAGAGCCGATGCTGAGGGGCCGGAGGAGGATGGAGTGCACCCTCGATGCGCAGAGTTTGATCAGTATTTCCCTGCGGAAGATCCACAGCTCCCGCACGCAGCGAGGCGGCATCAAGCTCCACAAGAACCTGCTCGTCTCCTATGTGCTCCGCAACGCCCGGCAGCTCTACCTGAGCGAGCGCTACGCCGAGCTCTACCGCCGCCAGCAGCACTACCCCGACGGCGCCCCGCTCCTCGCCATGCCCGCCTGCCCGCCGCCCGCCGCCGCCGCCCCGCCGGAGCTGGCGGCGCTCCCGCTGCCCGCCGACACGCAGGACCGCGAGGCGCGGAGCTGCGGGGCCGCGCGGGGCGGCGCGGAGCTGCTGGAGGTGCCGGTGTGCGCGGTGCCCCCGGAGATGCAGCGAGCGCCCTGCAGAGACTCGTCCCCGGGCTTCTACCGGGCCGCCGGCAGCGCCGGTCCCGGCGGCGGAGGCAGCGCGGCCCCGGGGCTGCTCTACGCCGCCGGCTGTGACTTCGGGAGCGGCGGGGCCCCGCACTGTAGCAGCCGCACCACGGTGCTGGATTTGGACACTCACGTCGTGACCACGGTGGAGAACGGGTACTTGCACCAGGACTGCTGCTCGCAGTGCCCCTGCTGCTGCCAGCCGGCACCGGGGCTCGCCTCCCCGCCGCCCGCGCCCGGCACCAAGCGCAAGTATTACCCGGGGCAGGAGGAGGAAGAGGAGGGGGTGGAGGAAGGGGAGCCGGGGGGAGGCGGGGTGGCGGGCGGCCCCCCCTTCGCCCCGTGCACCAAACGCGCCCGCTTCGAGGAGTACAGCGCCGAGCACCCCCAGGACTCTTCCAACATCTCCAACTTGATCTCCATCTTCGGCTCCGGTTTCACGGGGCTGGTGAGCCGGCAGCAGGCGGACTCGGAGCAGCCCCTCAACGGGCAGCTGTGCAGCAAGCAGGCGCTGGCGAGCCTGGGAGCCTGGACTCGGGCCATCGTCGCGTTTTAGAGAGAAGTGGGGGAGCGGAAGGGGTGTGGGGGGGCTGTTGACAAAACGGGGGTGCGATCCGAGGGACGGCGGCTCCGGAGGGGGGACCCTGAAACAAAGGCAGGGAGGGGGGTTGGGGCGAGGGGAGGGGGGTGCCGAGGGGTGCGCAGGGGAGGCGGGGGGGCAGAGCCGCGCTAGTGTTTTATAAATTGTACAATAAAGAAAAAAAAAATCTAAGATCTTGGGACTTTATTTTTGCAGAGATGAGAGAAAAAAAAAACAACAACAAAAACAAGCAAACAAACGAAAACAAAACAAACAACAACAAAAAAAAAAAAACAACAACGAGGCACCTATTTAAATAATCCTCTTTGTGTCCGCTCGGGCTCTCTTCGCGGCGGGCTTCCTGGGGCCGGTGCCGGCGGCCGGTAGCGCCACGTGAGAGCCGGGACCGGCCCCGGGACCCCGCGGCGGGAGCGCCCCCGGCCCCGCTCCCCGCCCCGGGCCGCCCCGCGGGTCCCGCCGCCCCCGGCTCGGCGCGGTGCAGGGTGCGGACAGGGGAAAGCCGCTGCTGCTGCCCCGTCGCTTTTGTGCGTTTCTTTATATATTTAAAAGAACAACAACAACAACAAAAAAAAGGCAGAAATGAAAACATTTCAACTTTTCTCCCAGAAGAAACGTGTGCGATGTGACTTCTTCCCACCGCTTGTGCCAGGGGAGCGCTGGAGGGTTCCGAGAGCTGAATGTGGGAAGGGGAAAAGCAGGAGCCGGGGGTCCCTCCGGGCTGCGCCCCGCCACGCCGGGGAGGGGGCGAGCCACCCCCGGCAGCCCGGAGCCTCCGCCTGGGTGTGCGCTTGTGATGCCGCAGGTACCCGTGTAACACGGCTCACGTCTCCAATGTGTGTGCCGGGTCTGACCCCTTTTTTTTTTTTTTTTTTTCTTTTCTCCCCTCTCTCTCTTTTTTTTTTTTTTTTTTTTTTCCTTAAGTTTAACTGTTCTGGTTTCAGCCTTCCCAATCATAAAACCAGCAGTGTTTGGTCTTGTGAAGAGATTGTCTCCTGTAGAGTCTCTTGATTTTTTTTTTTTTTACATTATTTTTTTAAAGAAAAACCTTTTGTTGTAAAAAGGTGGGTTTTCTGGTCGTCGTCCCCTCCTCTTTCTTTTGCCCACTCCCAACTTCACGGTATCAGCACTGTGTGTAACTGAGGATGCTTTGCAAAACGGTCTGTTGGGGTCTTCTTTTTTTTTTCCTGCTCCTTTTTCTTTGTTTGTAAGCCTGTATTTTTGTGCATATGGAATTGTATATCACCGGGTAAAACTGTTCAGATTTGTTTAAATTTATAATCTTAATAAAAAGTCGATTATAAAGTTGCTGTGCCCTTGCTTTCCTTCACCCCGCAGCCCGCTGAAGCCCCTCTCCCGAGCCACTGCTTCCCCTCTGCACCGGGGAGCCTTTACCGAAACTCCGGCTCCCCCTCACCGTGTCCCCCCCTCGGAAAAACCCCTTTGTCTCCTCCCCAGCACCATCCAGATTCACCCTCTCCCCCCGCACAGCCGCAGCCCCCCCGGCTGCCAGGATGCAACAAAAGCCCCCCCTTGGGTCAGGCTGTGCCGCGCAAAGCGAGTCCCAGGTGGGGCCGGGGCCGGAGCTGGGGTCCCTTCCCCGCGCCCCGAGCTGGGGGAGCAGCCGGGACCCCCCGACCCGCACCTGGGCAGCGCCGCCGCCTCCGCGCCCCCCGACGCGCTCGGGAAGTTTTTTTAAGTTGGAGTTTGTTATCCCCGCGCGGGGCCGCTGGGTGGTGCGGGCGGGTTTTCCTTTTTTTCCCCCTTTTTGTGCATGTGTTTTTCTCCTCCCCTCCTTTACCCCACAGGAACGAGCCGGGGCCGCTCCGCACCCCTTCAACACCCCCCGGCCACCTCAGGAGGGAGAATTATCATTTTTTTTTAACCTGTGCACAACGGGCAGTTTCTAGCACGCAGCTCAAACCCCGCAGATAAAGCCGTCCTTCTGCCGCCGCACCCCAACATCCCCGGGCTGGATTTGGAGCCCCTCACATCAACACATGGACAAAACCCCCCTTTTACAGCCCCGCGCATCGCCGCGGGAGCGCAACCTTCCCTTCTCCCGGGCCGGGAGACTGAAACCATGGGGTTGCGGGGCGCGGAGGGGTCGCGGGGGCCGCGGGGGCCGCGAGGGCCGAGGAGCCGGAGCGCGGAGCCCCCGGAGCGCGGAGCCCGCGGAGCGCGGAGCCCCCGGCCCGGCTGCGCCCCCGCTCCGCGCCCGCAGCGCCCCCTGGCGCCCGCCGCGGGACCGGCAGCGCTGTGCGGGCCCGGGGGAGCGCGGAGGGAGGGAGAGGAGGGAGAGGAGGGAAGGAGGGGGCGGCCCCGACCCCCCCCCCCGAGCCGAGAGGAAGGGGCAGGGGCGGCCGCGTTGTCCCCAAAAGCCGGGGCTGTTCCCCCCGGACAGCCCTGTCCCGCTCAGGACAGCGCAGGGCTGAGCGCTGCTCCCCTCCCCTGCTCATCCTCCAAACAGCCTCCCCGCAAAACAAATCCCAGTTGAAAATAGAAGTCCTGTAACCCCCTGCCCAGGCGCAGAGGCACTGCGGGAGCACCGCTGAACGCACCAGCGCTCGCTCTGTGAAACCAGAGCTGGATGCTTTGACCAGAGAAAATTCACCCACGGGGCCATGGAGAGGTCCCCTTCCTGCTCCGGACCCTGGGGGCCTCCCCCGGCCCCATCCCGCTTCCTTGCCCCGGCAGTCGAGGCTCCCCGGCAGTGGGATTAGGAGAAGCAGCAGCTCCTGCACCCATAGCTACTGCACACAGTATTTGGGGGAAGTTTTATAACCCAGGTGCTGCTGCGGATGATGCCCACAGGTCAGCACGGCCGGCTGCTGAATCTTAAACCCAAATCCTTTTCCTACAGCCCCTGCTCCAGGCAGCCCGGGTCAGACCCAGCCAGGGTCAGAGCTCGCTTTAGTCCAGCGGCCACTGCACACACCCATCACCCTCCCAAACCGCTCCCCATCTCCCAGACCTCGGGGTTTCAGTGATAAAGGGGCCGCCAGCAGGACAAACACCCGTTCCTGCAGGCTCCACCACCCCAGGAGCACCTATCCCTCCAAATCCCCCCTCTCCCGGGGGGAGCCAGCTCTCGCCCGCCTTCACAGTGGAAGTTTCTGGGGCTTCAGTCAAGGTTTCAAAGGCTGGAATTGGCAAAGACGCCTCCGCATCGCCGGTACACACACGGGGAGGGGGAGTCGGGGTGCATATGCCACAGGGACACTCAAAAATCCCTGTCACTGAGGAGCGAGGAGATCCCACAGCTCCGCGGAGCCGCGAAGACTCTCACACGCTCTCGGTGGCGCAGTTATTTATTTATTTTAAACGCTGGTACATGACATTTTTCTTCTTACGAAGGCGGCAGCAGCAGAAAGCCCATCACAGCCTCTCCTGAAAGCAGAGCCTGGAAACCAGAGTCTCATCTGCATATTCATAAGTACCTGATAAATTAATCATGATGGCAGAAGCATTCAGGCTAGAAGGGAGGTGACAGGGGAAGGTTGCACCCCCCAACACAAGCCCATCCTCACTCTCGCACACGCTCCTCGTCTTCCAGGCACAAAATGTTTTGATCCCTTCACAAGTCGCCTGAACCCCCTGGGTGCTGCGGGAAGGGGGCTGTGCCCCCCCAGCACGCGGTGGGCGCCCACCACAAAGCCCCCCGCCCCTCCGCTCCCCGGCTCCGGTGGGAGATGCAGAGGAGACGGGCTGGAGCGGGGTGGAGCACCCAAAATCTGAGCGAGCTCAGCTGCCACCCCCAGCCCAGCCGTGAGCTCTGCTCCGTGTCACCGCCTGTCCCCAGCGTGCCCAGCGCTGCCCGACCTTTCGCTGATGCTCAAGAGTTTGACCCTAAAAACCCTTCCACGTCCTCTCTCCGCTCAGCGCTCTCCCGGCTGGGGGCGGACGGGCATCGCCAGCATTTCGTGCCCGGCAGCCCCGGGACCCCTGGAAGGGACGGGAGGGGCGCGGCTGGCACGGAACGGCAGCAGCGGGGGATGAGGGGAGCCAGGGGAGCCCTGCCCCGTGCCAAGGCAGCGGAGCCGGCTCCGTGCGCTCGCCGCTCCCTCTGCCAGCTGTGAGACACATGTGGCTCTCCCTTCCCACTGCAAAATGCTCTCCACAAGCGGATCCGCTGCTGGTGTCACCGCACGGAACCCCCTTGTCTGGGGAAAGAGTCACTCTCACCCTGCCCGGGGCAGAGACGCTGCCTCCGGTAACAGAGGCAGAAATTCAACCCGCGGCTGGAGCAGAGCCCGAGCCCAGCCCGCTTTTCCCCCGGGCAGGAAGGGCAGAAAGCACCTGGGAGCCGCCTCTGGAACCCAGCAGGGTCCAGATCTCCTTCATTTCCCTGACCCAGAGGCGGCTGCCGGGCCGGGCTGGGCTCACCAAGAGCAGAGGGTCAGCACAAACCCAGCACCCCCGGTCACAGCTCTGCCCTGCACCCCCAACGCCCCCTGGTGCTGGGGGGGCTCAGATCTGGCATTAGGGAGACACAGGTCAAGCCCAGTGCCAAAGCCAGCGGCTCAGCCCAGATGTCACAGCACATCCAGCAGGTCTGTCCACACCAGGAGGGACAAGGGTGAGCACAGTGATGGAGAACTGACCCTCCCCTCTCCCAGCCCAGCTCACCCCCAGCTCTTGGGGGACATTTGGCACCACCTGAGGAAAACCCACCCTCACACCATGAGCCAAGCACCAATTCCCAGGTGCTGCCCCACAGCTGGAGCAGCTCCACGTGCTCCTACACAAGTGCCAAGAACAAGCCCATATCCAGCCCATCCTCAGGAGAGCAACCTTGTGCTCTGCAGAACCCAGGCAGGATCTATCTGTCCTTCTTTCCATCTGTTGATTTTGAGTCAGATCCCTCCCATCTCATCTCCCCAGCTTAAACACAAATGAGCAGAAGAATATTTTGGGATCTGCACATGTTAGCAGATGTTTGCAGGAGTCCCCTGCAGAGAGAGCAGCAGGAGAGCAATGGGGGACCCAGCAACGTGGTCGAGAGGCCGCTGCCATTAGCTGTGTGTTTAATGTGGTGGGTTTGGTCTGGGCCTGGGTAATTAGCACCTGAGCAGTAATTATTCACACTTGGCCTTTCTATATCCTGCTTATAGATTCGATGATTAATGTTGCTCCTTGAGTTAAGCCTGTCCTGGATTTACCAGCACGCAGTGGGAAAGTTAGGAGGAGGCTGTTGTGTGGCAGAAGCTGCTGTCCCTCACACAGAACAGCAAAAACAGCACAATAGAAAAACTAGAGTAAAAAGCACTTTTCACAGAAGCAGCAGCCACTAAGCACAGAGCAGCCATCTCAGCAACACTCTGCCACCACCATCGACGCACGAGGAGCTCGGCTGTACAGCAGGAGAAGCAAAAAAACCTCCCTCAGCATTCCAAAGACACTGATGCCAAATGATTTAGGGGGCTACTGGCACCCCAGAGACACAAGCTGGGCAGATCTGCAGCAAAGTTGGGGTGCACAGACCACCTCAGCCACCTTTCCATCAGAGAAACACAATGAGGGCTCTGCAGAGCAGGACCTGCTGCCCCCACAAGCTGGAAAATGGGGAAAACCAGCTGCTAACTTCTCCACACTGGGACTTGCGGAGCTCAGCCAAGCAAAATCCATAACCCATGAGGTGGGCTCACCTGCTCTCCTGAGCACTGGCTCCTCTGGGGTCACTGCAGGTCCTGGCTGAGGGGCTGTGCTGCCAGGGATGGTCCTGGTCACCTGCAGAGGGACCTGGGGCTGCTTTGCAGCACTGCTGACCCAGACCCTTGGAGCCTGAGGGCTTCTCCAGCTGCTCCTCAGGGCAAAGGACATTTCCAGCAGAGTTACTCTGGGATTTCTGTGCCAGGCAGGCAGGAGCTCCATCCAAGATCTTGGCCAATGCCAAGCAGCACACAGAGGTTGGCCTGGAGAGAAGCAGAGGGCCAAACCCAGAGGCAGAGCCCAGGCAGAGCCACCCTGGCTCCTTTCCTCAGGGAGAACACTGACTGACTCCATGTCTTACAGATAAAGGAGCAGAGAGAGGAGAAGCCCTCCCCAAAGCTCTTATCCTCACTGCTCACCCCAGGACCAGTCCAGCTGAGCAGAATCACCTGTCCCACACCTGCAGGGAATGAGACAGAGCATTGACCCCATCTGCGCTTCTGCCCAGGGGAGGGGAAAAGGTTTTCCCAGGGAAACCCCCACATCCATGCTGCTTCTCTGGACCATTCCTGCTCCCTGCCATCCTCCTCCTTTTCCTGGGACCAAAGCTGCCCCTTCTTGCCTGGCTGGCAGGTCCCCCATTGGGTGGATCATGTGTTTTCCCCCCATACCTGCTGTCCCAAGCTCATGAGGACTCTTGTGTGCCAGAGCACAGCCTCTGCCCCGGGCCCCTGCTCCCACCTTTCCCATGTGGGAAGCGCCAGCAGCCACCTCATGGCCCCACTGGGCTCAGCCCCAGCAGACAGGAGCAGATTTGGGGCAACCCCACCTGCCTCAGGTCCCTGATTATTTCCACACTTCCATTCTGGGAGCTCGATTTCTCATAAAGAACCCCCAAAGCAGTGCTTTCTCCCTCTTTTCCTCACCAAAATGAGACTTTTGCATTGAAATGTGTGAAGCTGCGTTTTTTTCCCTCCCTTTTTCCCCAGGTTTTGCAACATGAAAGTGGATGTTGATGTGAATGGAATTTAGAAATTGGAGACCGGGAAGTCCTGTGCTGGGAGGTGACTGTTTGCTCACAAAATCTCCCTTTCTCAAGCTCCCCGATGAAATTCTGCACGATTATTTTTGTCTCCTCCTCGCCCAGCCAGCCCGGTGCCCTGCGCTGCTCCTGCTTTTGTTTCTCCTCCCTGGTGAGGATGAACAAAACACCAACCATTGCCCATGCCCACTCCTCCTCCTCCTCCTCCTCCTCCTCCTCCTCTGGCGGCTGCCAGCGCAGCCCGGTGCTGCCCGCCTGGCAGGGAGCGCTCAGGATTGGGAGATTCTCCCGTGAGCTCCCCCAGCAGAGAGCCAGGGCTGCTCTGCACAGCTCGGGGAAGGGCATGCCAGCAACTCACCCTTGTTTGCTTTGGTGCTGGAGAGCAAACACCAGCCCAGAATACGTGTGAAGGAACAGGCTTCACCTCACCAGCGAGGGTGTGAGGCAAGGGAGAGCTCTGCAGGCAGCTTCCAGCAGGGCTCGGGTTGGGATGGGGGATGACCCTGCACAGGGATAAACAGCACAGGGGAGAACCCCATATCCAGGCTCTGGACTGGGTTGGGATGGGAAAAGACCCTGCACAGGGGTAGAGCAGCACCCAGGGTGTGCTCAGAGCCACAGGAGAACCTCCATATCCAGGCTCTGGACTGGGTTGGGATGGGGGATGACCCTGCACAGGGACAAAGCAGCACCCAGGGTGCTCAGAGCCACAGGAGAACCTCCATATCCAGGCTCTGGACTGGGTTGGGATGGGGGATGACCCTGCACAGGGACAAAGCAGCACCCAGGGTGTCTGGGGAATGCTCAGGACTAGGGGAGAACCCCCATATCCAGGCTCTGTGGCTGCTCTCTTCCATAATCCACCTCCCCCCAGAGTGTCCCCACAGCACCATGAGCATCCTGGCTGTTCCACAGGCACCAGAAGGCAAGGACAGGGCAGCCCCAGGAGCCAGGACATGGAAGCCCAGGCTCTGTGGTGCTGCACCCTTGGCTCAGTCACACCGGAGATGAGGGGGAGGACTGAGCCTCCAGCTTCTCCCCCTGGAGTTACCACTGGATTAACTCAGCCTGAGGTTGTTTCAGGAGCACTCACACCCAGAGCCCCTTCAGCCTGGCCCACTGCTGCCTGCAGGGTCAGGCAGTGCCTCTGGCTTATTCCTGGGCTTGGGAGCTGTTGACTTGGGAAAATCCTCAGGTTTTGGAGCACATCTATTAAAACAAGCAGTGCTGTGGCCATCCAGGCTCTTCCCTTTCTGCCCACAGACCATGGAGACATGCTTCAACCCAGCAGGAGGAGAAGGGGAGCCAAGTGCCAGCCAGGGTGGATCAGCAATTCCTGTCCTGATCCTGTGCGATTCCTGTCTCTGTCCCATGCTCCTCACCACAACAGGCAGCAACCAGAGCACCCAGACGTGTTTGGAATAGGCAAGATAAGGGGTGCAACCAAAGATGGAAACCCTGCAAGAGGGAGGAAATCTGGTCCTTCTGACCCCAGTTTCAGATTTTCCTTGTTTGTGGTACCTCAGGTTGCAGTAAATAGGACAACACCACCAGGCTGGGTGGAGAGGACACACAACGAGCTGCTGGAAGCCATCATGTTCAGCTCCCTGGATTTCATCTTGCTGCTGTATTTATGTCACCCCAAGCCCAGATTCACTGGATTTGTACAGCAGGAGGGTGGTTTTAGCCTTGGTCTCCAGGTGGGAAAGGGAGGCAGTGTCCTCAGGTAAGGTTGCAGTGGGCTCCAGGTAGAGCAGGCAACTGAACACACAGATCCTGAATCCATCCCAACCAGTGACAGCTCTCTCATGTATATGAAATTTATGTTTGACTCTCTCCCCAGGGATTCATCTCCCATCTTTCCCCTTTAATTATAAAAATTAGTAGGTTTCAGGTATATTTTGAGGGTTTTTCTTTTCCTGTGTTGACAAAGTGCAATACTTGATGACTCTAACCCCAAATTCTCTGTGACACAGATACCCTACCAATTATAAAATACTTCCAAGCTCGCTCCATAAACCCCTTTGCTGTTGCTATTAGTATGCATTAACATTTTATTGGTGTTACAGGATGAAACATCCAGTCTTGCAGCTCCAGTGGGCTTGGGGATTTCCAGCATCCTGCAATATGTATCCGTGCAGAGGAAATTAAAATGTGGATGGATCAGCAAGATACAGTCAAATCCTCTACAGTAATTTGGAGAAGACTAAACTCTGGTGCTAGTGGAGCATATTCCAAGCTATCTAATAGAGAGTTGATGATCTCTGTAACAGCCTTTTTGTAAGTTTTATTCTTGCCTACAAGGGAATTTTTTTTCAAAGGGAGTATGTAATACCTAAACTAATATTTTTAAAGGTATATGCTCTAAACATGGAAAAGTAAGGCCCTTTGCAGAGCAGTCACTTCCAGTGATCAGCAAGTACTTGATAAAAGAATTTACTCTCCTATCTTACAATCTAGCTGGAATTTCTACCCACACCAGTCATTTCTCTATAGTTTGTATCTTCATAGGACACATACATTTTTAGGAATATTGTCATGCTTTGCTCTTTTAGCCATAGTACATACAACACAGATATACTTTAGCAGCATCAGCACTTGAAACCTGAAGTGCTGTGTCCACCCAACAGCTGTTGGAGCATGGTGCTGGTGTCCAGCATCCCACACTTCACCATCTCAAAGAAAAGCCCAATTTTCACACATAAAACTGGGAGGAATTCACATCCAAATGGAAAATCTGGGTAGTTGATTTGTGCAGTGCAGTCTGCTTGGGTTTATTTCTCCCAGGTGCCTTAAAACACAAGAGAAGCAATAAAGACTCTCTGCCTTCTCTCCTTCCTCCATTTATAGGGTCAGGAAAACCTTAATCTGCTTTCTAAAAGGAAGGAAAATGTGCTCAGGAGGACTCAACCCCACACCTTGGTGCCCGTTGGGTCAGGGTGCCACAGTGCCACTCCTACAGGACCCCCCTCCTGGGGATTTTTTGTTTCCATGGGTGTGACTGTACCGAGCATTAAGGAGCCCAAATTCTAATGAGGGATTTTGATGTTATTTATTATCCATGTTACAGTTGCAACTGGGAACATGGGGAGGGACTCGTTCCAATTTTAGCGACAACTGCATTAATGCCCTGCACAGAGCCGGCCCATGTAGACATTCCCAAGCCCAGGCTTTTTATAGCAAGCAGAAGCAACCACTCCACCCCCTGAAAGGCCTTTTCTAACCTCCAAAACCTGCTTACAGCCTTGTGCTCCTCACAACAAGCCTATCTCCAAGCTGATGATGCCCATCACAGTTCAGCCCTTGCTGAATCTGATCTGGAGACAGCCCTTTTTCAATTTGGCTCATCCTAGTTTGAAGTCTGGCACAATTTTACAAGACCCTGTGTGTCCCCAGGATGTTCAAGGAGTTTTCTCCAATGTCAATGGCAAGAGTGCTCATCCACCGAAGGGGAAGCAAAGTTAAACGATGAAGATATCTCCTCTTGGATATTAGAGCATGAAATGACCTCCAAAAGCCCTGTTAAATTCTACCTCTGAGCCAGGGGAGTTCTTGTTGAAGCTGCAAGATTCTTTGAGCTTCTCAACTGTACAAGGTTTCCACCAGCATGCTGGCAGCAGCAGAGTTCAGGTAACTTTAGCAGTTATCATTAACAACCTGTTTCAACTCCTCCAACCCATTTCTGCCTCCTTCCCTCTCTCAGGAAGCCAGTGCAGTTGCAGGGACACAGTGCAGAGTCCAGGGCTCTTGTGTGGTTCAGCACCAGGTCCTTGGGGTACAAAGTGCATCTTCATCTTGGCAAGTGCCTGCTCAGATTCTGAGCCACAGGTCAGAATCTTTGACCATTGGCTTTGCTGTGGGGGCTGCTTTGTTTATCCACTCACAGGATAAACTGAGTTCCACTCACGGTGGAACTGAGCCACACACCAGGGACAAGTTAATACAGCAACAATGACATCAAGTACTTCTATTTTTTATTCTGTTACTTCTAACTCCACATGAGGCTGCTTCTCTCAACTCTTGCTTCATCACTGGCTGCCATAAGCAATCACTTCTAAAGGAGGGCTGTGAAGGAAGAGACAGGGCAAGGCTGGCGGCGATTCACGAAAAGCACCCCGTGCAAGGCAACAGCTGTTAAACAGCAACACAAATTGGCCTACGTATGGCAACCCCAAAGATCCAGCTCTGAAAACTGAATTTAAAAAAATGGCTTGGTCAGTGGGCTGAGGGGGAAGATGGCCAGAAACCCACGCTACGTCTGCTTCCTCTTCACTGCACGTCATGTTCACCGAGGGACACGCTCAAGACAATTTCAAGCACCTTCAAAGACAACATTTGTGATCCAAGATGACATTTCTGCTCACCATCCACCCCTTCACACTGCTGCCACTTTTAGCTCACACAGTTGGCCCGTGTTGATGGAGAAGATGTAACCCAGAGACAAGAAGAGGAGCATTTGCTAAGTGCAGCTACACTACCTTCCACCACTTGTGAGAAGGTCTAGGTTTAATTTAATCCAGGTCTATTATAAGTCCAACAAAGCTGCTGAACTACAGTGATGCTGGAAGTCCTGAGTCAGCTCCTACAGCAGGACAGGAAAAACATCTGAAGGAAAAGGTTCCAGTTCTCACCCTGCCTTAGAAACAAGGCTCAAACATCCTTTGGTTATGAGAGTCTCTGATCTTCAAGAGATTTGCTGGCCTGGGATCAGGCTTTGCACATCACCTACCTGCCAAACGTCAGATGGGATGGGGGGTGGACATAGCAAAAAAGTTAATAAATAAACCACACAATACAACAGAAAGACACCTTGGAAGGACACAAAGACAGACCAGATGTACTTGATCATGCAGTTAAATAAAGAATCAATTTTAGTGCAAACACGAGGTCAACCACTGACATGGCAAGTGCCTCCACAGGGCCTCTTCCCTGTGCTGAAGGCTCCAGCCATTGGCTTTGCTGGTTCTGCTCCCAAAGCAGGAGCAAACCCAGTCTGAGAGAGACCAACACAGTCACCAGTGCAAAACACAGAAACTTTAATTAAACCTACAACACAGGGGGAGGTGGGAAGTGCTGCTTCGGACACGGAGCAGCCCAGGGTGCTGCCACGTGCGTGGGCAGAGGAGCTGAGCTCGTGGGGGATGTCACTGGGAGCAGGAGGGAGGCAAAGCAAGTGGCTGCCATGTGACAGGGGCACATCCCAAGCGGGCTGAGAGGACTCAAACGAGAATTAGCTGCTTGACATCCCAAAATCCCCAGCAGGACAGATGTGCAGACTCGGGCAAGCAACAAACACAAAGCTGTGCGTGAGCCTCCTCCCACCGCCTCCACAGGTCCCAAGCCCAGGGAGCCTGTCCCAGGGAGCAATGCTGCAGCTGCAGGGGAAGGAAGCACCTCTCCACCCTTTTTTGGTGCTGTATTCCACATTCCTGGAGTCCCTCCCATGTATCCATGTCAAAATTTCCACCCATCCTTTTGCATGGAAGCTTCATTTCCACAAGACAACCTGGAGAGATGTTTTCCTGACCCTCGGGCAGATAGGAGAAAACCAGGGACTTTTGCTCAGCCACTGCTGGCCAGATGCTGCACAGTTATTTAAAGTATGGGGACACCTGCCAAAAGACACAGCAACGTGAGAGGACACAGGTGGAGACACCATGAGTCTCTGCTCCAGGCACAGGCTGCTCCACTGAAGATGGACTCATCAAGTCCCAGCAAGCACACAGATCTCCAGCAACATTCCAGGAGTGGATCCATTTGAAAAGCAAAGACAAAACACTTCCCATTTAGGAGTAAAACAAGACTTAACCCCAGTCTTCCATTTTCATTTAAAATAGAAGTTTATAGTTGGTTCAAGCAGGTCGAAAGCTCCTTGTCCCCCACCCCCTGCCCAGGGCCAAGCCAGGAGCAGACAGGACAGCAATAGTGCCAGAAAGCTCTGCTTCAGCTCTGTGGACATTTCACCACCTCTTAACTTTGACTCTTTTTTTATTTTTACTCTCCTTCCCGAGTGCCTGCAAGAATCTTTACAAGAGGGAGTGAGTAGGTCTGTTAAAAATAATGAAAAAATAATAATAAAAAAAAGAAAAAAAACTCACAACCATGTTTCCTCCTCCCACCCCAGCAGTAAAGCAGTGCAGCAGCAAAAGCTGAGCAGCCTGGCTGGGGGCAGCCCCTTCATGGTCTGCAAGAATGCCAGAGGAAGGATTCCTGCTGCTCCTGATCCCCAGCAAACACCAATCCAGACCTCTGTCCCTGCCACACCCAGCCTGGGAACCCCAAGAAGAAACAACCCCACTGCAGCTGCAAAGCTGTGCACCAGCTTGGTCACGACTTGTGGACAGACAGCTCATCTCAAAAACAGCACCAGCCTTTTCTGCCCTCCAGTGATGCTGCTGGTGTGATCCAGACCACCTGTCTTACACACACTGCTGCTGGTGGCACTGCAAGTGTGGTTCCCCTGCCTGAGGTCCAGCACAGCAGCACCAGCAGGGAAGGACAAAGGAAAAGAGCTTTCTCCAGGTATAACCCGCTGTCCTGGGCTACTTATGCTTTTGTTTCCAGCACGAGTGTATGAATGCATGAGAAGCTGCATGCTGTCCCCTCATGCTGCCTGTGCTCCAGGGATGTCCCCCTCAAAGAGCTGAGGATCCTGCTGCTTCGTGGGGAAATCCCTTTGCCATGGGGGTGTCACTACAATTTATGACCAAGCAGGAGCAACCACGGTCACCTTGTGCCACTGAGGCCAGCCCAGCCCAGAGCAGCAAAGCACGGGGATTGCAGAGGGCAGGTTGGACCCAGTTATGGATGTGTGTGAATGTGTCAGGGTTTGTGCCAGTTAAGAGGGGGCCTGAGCAGTGTCTTTGCATAGCTGTTCCCACAGAGCTGGGTCCCTCCAGGGACCTTGTCTCCAGCTCCAGAGCCAGCTCAGATGCCCACAGCCCAGAAGCTTCCCAGCTTCACCCAAGAGAAGAGATGCTAGTGAGAAAGGAAGACCCTCTTGCAGAAGAGGTGGAGGGAGGGTGCTCTCCTTACCCAGAAAAAGGGAGAGACAGTACCCTGGGCTTCCACAACCCACAGACACTCCCTACAACTCCCTTCTCCCAGTTCAGATCTCCGGTGCAGGCAGAGCTGGCTGACACAGACACGCACAGGCTCACACCTCACCCCACGCAGCGGTTTCCCAAAGCAAACAGCAACAGGAAACTCCAATGAAATTCAAAAGGGAAATTGCAGTTACCACTGCCCAACACATACACACGTGCCTTCCTCCCCTCCACACCCCCTTCTCTTGGGAAGCCAAGCAGAGGGCCTTTTCTGCAGGACAGCCCCTGCTCAAGCCCATCCCCATTCCCGGCAGGGACGCGGCACAGCGGAGCAGCGCGGCCCCGGCTCGGCCGCTGGCGAGATGTCCCCAGGGTGAGGACGTGCAGGAGGAGCTGCTCCAGGTCCCATCCCTGTGCTTTGGATCTGTGGTTGCCGATGAGGATGTGCAGGAATGGATGGGCTGGGTGGTGAGGAGGGGTGAGGGGAGGAGGAAGAGCGCCGTGCTGTGCCTCCGCTGCCTCGGCTCCTCCTGCGGTCTCCTTAAGATGTCACAGGCTGGATGGGGAGCAGGCTGCCAAACTTAAAGTGCTGGATCACAGGAAACTTCTCCAGGCACTGCAGGAGGAGAGATAAAGAGAGGTGAATTCAGGAGACATTTCCACCTTACACACACAGCCTGAGCCACATCCTGCCTGCAGGGTCAGGGTTCGAGGCCACTCAGCTCAGACAAAGGGAGAGGATCAGCCCCATGTGTTCCCCCACACATTCCAGTCAGGCTTCTCAGGCCAGCAGCACTTCATAATCCCATCCCCTTCCCTTCAGCCAGAGTCTTTTTCTTACTGAAATTCAGTATGGGGAGGCCTGGAGCATGAGCAGAAGCAGCATGTCTATGTCAGCAGCTTTCTCCCTCAGCACTCTCCTTGCTCGAGCTGATGTCTTTGAAGAGTTTGCCCCTACAAACACTGAGAACTGCAGAATCCCCTGGGGCAGAGAGACTCTCCCCTCCAGGCCAGTGCCTACACTCTGGGTTTGAGGCCCCATTCTGCAGCTGCAAGGCACTGCCCAAACTGCATTCCAGACTCTCAGGTCCTTGATGGACAAGCACCAGTGATTTTGCAGCTATAGTTTAAGATATCATCCCATTTCTAACAACCCCTCACCCCTGAAATTCCCACCTCCCATTGAAGAGTAATGGATCACAGGTCAGTCACACAGATCCACTACAAAGCAGATTAGCCCAGAGCTGCTTCCTGCAGCTACAGCAGGGCCCTGCATAGGGTGAGTGGGGCTGCAAGGGCACAGCCCCTTCCACTCACCAGCCAACAGCAGGAAGGTCATGGACTGTGGTCAATAACGTCAGAGTTTGCCAGCACTTGTCTGGCAGAGCCACTCAGAGCTCTTCTTTTTGAGTCACTGCAGACTCAGACTGCCCAAACCTCATGGAGGACATAGAGCAGGCTCCACTCCATCACACAGAGCTCAGCAGTGTGTGTTCACCAGCCATGATGTGGTTACAACTCTCCATAGGAAGGAGTCTTGTGCTCTCCACAGGGCCAAACTGGACTTGTTGCAGTTCTCTGGGGCTGGAGAGGAAGCTGTGTGCTGCAGACAGCTCTCACGCCAAGGCAGGACTCAGGCACCCTTGCCCTTGTGCTGTCATCATGGGCAAGCAGGAAGATCAGTGCCCAGAAGCCCAGGACTACAGGAATCCCTTTGGAGCCAGTGGTCAGGCAACTGGTTCCAAGCACCAGCACACTGGAGCCAAACAAGTTTGGAGGTGGTGAAAGTACAGCATGGCTGTATCCACTCCTGGGGAATAAGAGCCAGGCAGAAAACCACAAATCTCCACGGCAAGGAGAAGTAAGTCCTGTGAGCATCAGGCCATGTCACCTTCAAAGCTTCCTAATGCTCAGAGCTGCTGCTGTCTCTCCACACAACCACTTAGACAAACTCTCAGAGGAAGCAGGGCTGGGTAACACGGGCATGAGGGGAGAGCAGAGAGAAATGAACACTGGAGATGCTGACAGCTCAAAATGTCAGCCCAATTAGCTCCAAGGAGTCCCATGGAAGACCAGACTGGTTTGGGCTCCAGATGAAGAGACTTTACCACCAGTGGGAAGAAGGAGTATCCATTCCATGTAACACATCACCAGCTCAAGAAGAGACAAGCAAGAAATTTCTCCTCCTCTATTCACAAGCACAAGTTTACTGAATTATTAGATGTACCAAGCAACAGGGCCTTCCTTGCATCAGCTGTGGATGAAACTGTACCCAACTCAACTGTACCCTGCTCAATTCAGGCTTATTTCTTCTTGCCACCATCTTGATGTCACTGAAATTCTGCTTGGGACTCAACTGGGGAGTAGATTCATGCACCAAGTCCAACCTTTAAAGATGGAACTGGGACTAGATTAGTTACAATGGAAAGTATTTCCTGACTGACTGCAAAGAAGGAAAGGTCAGGAGACTCAAAAGCAGGCTCAGGGGAAAAACATCAAGGCTGCTGCTTTAACCACACTCTATTCTGTCAACTTCTTCACTTGCCTTTGATGGAGAGAATAAGAAAAGCCCATGGACTTTCAAGCAAACACATCTTCACCCATTATATTATAAGCAGACACATTTGGGATTTCATAAACACACAGAGTTGAAGACACATTGTCTTCAGTCTACTGCTCATCTGCCCTGGAGTGCCTGGATCCAGACCACAGCTCCTGGACACACAGACACACCTGAGCTTTCTGTCAGCTGTTAAAAGCCATCCCATAGAGGAGACAGAGAAGAGATAAAGCCTTTGGAGTGCTTTTTAGATGAACTAGGTCTGGGGGCTGCCCCACTCCCACCAAGTGGGATTTCTCCTGGTCTGTTTCCAGCGAGTGACCCCCTCCTCTGCTGCTGCCTCCACTCAGTCCCAGTCCTGGCCAGCACCACCCAGCACTTCTCAGGCACCCCAGGTGTGTTACAGAGCTGGAGCCTCCAGCTGAGTGTCTGATTTCACCTGATCTAATTGCAATGGGTGATCAGAGGGGCAGGGAGAAGGAAGGGGAAAACAAATAAAACCTGAAATCTTGCTCTCACTTTGCCAGTTAGACAAAGCAACACCAGAACCCCAAACCTTCCCTCTCTCTGCCATCACACTCCCCAGGCTCTGCCACACAGAGCTGGACTAACACCCATGTCAGTACTTGAGGGGTGCTGCTGACTTCTCTTCTGCTAATGCTGGCAGTGGCTAATTGCAGAGAGACTGCACTGGTGAAAGTTACACAGAGAGCAGAAATACCCCAGGAGCCAGCAGAAAAGAGACAAGGTCTCCAGCAGTGACTTTGTGCCTGGACTGAGACACCCAGATGGATTCAGTTTGCAAAGGATGAAGGTTAAGTGACTCCCAACCTCATGTCATTCCCAGAAAATCAGTCTAAGATATCCTCCAGTTGCAAATGTTGGTGCAACCTGCAGGGCCAGGCACACCATAACTGAAAGCTCTGTCCAGCCATGCTGCCATGTCCACATCCACACCCCTGTCATCTCCCAAGCCAGGCAGGAACTGGCTGAGCCAGCATCAGGGTAGATAACTCCCCAGAACAGATTATATCTAAAGATAGATCTACTGTAAAGAACCCTGAGGACCCCTGAGCAGGAGTGCCCCCTCTTCTCTGCCTATCCAGGTGAACACAACTTCCATAGCATGGCAAGAGAGGACAACATTGCACAAGGATCATGTTTTTAGGATTAGTCTTTTAAGAACTACAAATATTATCTGAGGAAAAAAATTAAATTTAAAGTTCTTTGCTTGACTCAACATTTTTTACACTTTAGCCTAAATTAGTACCATTACCCTTCCTAGCAGTTTTTGCATTCTCCCCTTGACACAGCTACATCTCAGATATTTCTAGAAACCTACCAGTACTGGATCCAGCATTTTCACACTGAAAGTCACCTGCTACTCAAAACAGACTAAGGCCTTCAGATAAGACCATGTCTTGGGTGCATATAAAAGAGCCAAAAATCTCCCAGTCTCTAGAGAATCCCTGTGCTCTCTCCAGCCAGGGGACAGGTAGATCTGCCAGTACACTCTGGCCCCAAGACATCAGTGAATGTGAGCTCATCACTGCCAAGTTCCTCCAACCATGTACAGGTGGGAGCAACCATGGCACAGGGCATGTGAGGTACCAGGCAGGAGCACATGAACATCCCAGGCAATGTAGGATGCCAGGGGAGCACCCAGCTTGTGAAGGAACTGATCCAAAAAAAAGGAAGGACCACAGCAAGGCTGCTGAGGCAGCAGCAGACCACATTGAAGCTCTAGGTCTTAGGACACTCATGCTTCACTTTAAAGGCACTCACGGTGCTGTGGTCTCCCCTTCAGCTCTCACAGCTTCGGCTCCAGCTCAGGCTTTTCCAGCAGGCAGCGTCTCCAGCCCCTGTGCTGGAGCTGCAGCCCAGGGACAGCCCCCTCTCAGAGGAGCAGCCCGGGGCACCCCTCCCAGGAACAGCCAGGCAGGGGGTCGGGGTCGGCCCCCAGCCCCACTTCTCCTCGTTGGAGGCTGGGAGGAGGAAAACTGAGCTGGGGGCGGAAGGAGCCAGCGGGCCTGGGAGTGACACCTCACAGATTAGAGAGGTATGTGGCCTGGAACCTAAACACAGGATGTGCAGTGCAGAGGAAGGGCTGGGGGAGGGAGCGGCCGGCAGGCACAGTTAACCCCTTGGTGTGCTGGGCCTGAGCACAGCTGTGTGTCCCAGCAACGGGAGCTTGTCCCAGCTCCCAGCAGGAGCATGGCTGACACCAGCAGCACTGCAGGGTGTGGGATTAATTCTTGCAGGCACCACCAGTCCCCACCCACCCGGTGCCAGCAGGGAGTTCCACCATCCCTGCTCCTCTGGTGCTTTAGTGCAGCCAGTGAGTCCTGCAGAGCCAACACCATTCCCTCCAGAGGTTCCTGTCCTGCTTCCTCAAGCCCAGGGTTAGCTTGAGCAGGAAGGAAGATAAGGGAGAGCCAAAACTGCCCAGTTCTGCAGGTCAGGGTTCACTAGGAAAGCCTGGGGCAATGCCAGCAGAGCTGGTGGGCGGAAGGTGGCCAAACCAGAGAGGTGGCTGTGGTCTCACTGGGCTGGCACATGGCATGGATGGGGCTTGTAGAAAGGGTAAATCAGTAGGAAGCATTCAGCCTGTTCTGGGGCTCTTGAAACTTGGGATGGTAATTTAAAATAAGTCTCCTCAAGCTGGTAAAATGGTGGACCAGAAGACCAAGCAGGTCAAGACACTGACCCTTATTTGGAGATCTGCACTTGCACTATGGTAAGACAAGACATGGCAAAAGTCACGTTTGCAAGGAATGGCCACTTTGGGATTGATTTTGGGACAAACACAAGGCAGGAGCTTCCTTCAAGCCAGCAGCACCTGAATGGCCAAGGGCTCCCAAGCCAAAATCAGCAGGGGGTAACAAATGGCTGTGATGGGGTCCCCACAGCTGGAGCAGCACAGGAGCTGCCCCAGGGTGCTGTGGCAGAGCAGGTGTGTGGCTGAGCAGCCTCCCCCTGCCCACAGCACTCACCTCTGCCTTGTACATGCGGATGAGGCCCTGGTTGACCTTGGACCAGGAGGGCACGGCGCTGATGTTCCAGAGCTGGTTGGAGTGCTCGGCAAAGGGGCCTGTCTTCATCTGAAAGACACCCAAGCACAGGGCTGAGGGAGCTGGGCCAGCCAGGAAGCTCGTGCACCAGCGGTGACTCATGCTCACACTCTCTCCAAGCAAACATTCCCACCAAGCCCAGTGACCCACGCAGCAGCCACCTCACTGCCTCTTCCCTCCCTCCCTCCCTGCTCCCTCCCACTGTGGCCACATCACATGAAGCCGTGGCAATCCAGCTCCCCTCCTTCCCTGATAAAATTAAGCCTTTTCCTGCCACGCTTTCCCAATCAGACCTCCTTCTGCACACCTCCCTTTTAATGACTGTATTAAAAAAGCCCCACATAAGTCCCGTTCTTCCCCCCAGTAGAGCTTGGCTCAACGCTGTTCCTATTCTACCCAGAAACCTCCCAGTGCAGCAGTGCTGGGCTTTCCAAGAAAATGACTCATTCCCCATTCAGATCAACAACAAGCAGCAGCGACAGCCATCGCTGCCTTCCCTGAATACAGAGGGCAGTGCAGGTTGGCAGCAGCTCTGTGTCCACAGCCCACTCCACACCTGCCTCTAGCTGAGGAGGGCTCTAGGGAAAGCAGGAGCAGAGGAGACTTGCTCTCCAAACTAGTTCCAGAGCTGTGAGCTGCTGGCTTGCAGCAGATGCTTTACATTTTTTTTTCTTTTTTTTTTTTTTTATACTCCACTGTTTCTCCTCCCAGGGCGAAGGGTTTGGAGGAGGGAGGGCAGGAGGGAAGCTGCAATCAGGGGCAGTTGCATGCAGATTCCCTGGGTGGTTGTCTCTCCTTCTCCTCCATGAACAAAAACAGACCCTCAGGGAGAAAAAGAAATACAACACAGCCACTCTGACTGAGCAAAGTTCCCATGACATCAGAAACCACAAGGCCGAAGCTCACGCTAAAGAGGAGCGTGGGGAGAGAGGAATCTCTTGGACTCTCATTCCCGACCTGGGGCTCGAACCACTAACCCCTTCCCTCCGTGCACGCACAGGCCTGGAGAGAGGGTGGGAAAAGCGCCTCCAAAACAACCTCTCTGCTCACTAAAAAAGCAAGCAGGGCCAATCAATGTGCTTTGGGAAAATGCTGCTGCCTTTCTGCAATGCCTGTGTGACACCAGCCTGCAGCAGAGAAAGAAAGAAAGAAAGAAAGAGAGGGTGGGAGGACCCAAAAACCTCACTGCTTGGAGGATGATGTGCTTCAAACCCGCTGGCCTTGGGGCTGGAGCAGCAGGAGAAGCGGGTCTGCAGTCCTGCCTGGTGCTGGGAGAGCACGAGTGCAGCTCCACTTCCCCTCAGAGGTTCCTGTGAGCTGGAGGATGACAGCTGAGCCACTCCCTGTCCTCTCTGCCACACGCTTCCCTCGTGGGCACGAGATGAAGCGTGCACACACAAAGCACGGTGTTACCCGGCGCCAGGATTTGGCACCGGTGGGTGCCCAAAGCGGCGGCTGCCAGGAGCTCTGAGCCATCAGAGCCTCCCATCCCCACACAGGAGGTTTGGCTGCCTGGGTTTTGACTCCAAACCTTCCTTCCCCCAGTGTCACTGCCCTTCACAGGGGCACAGCTGGCATCAGCCACCACCACTGTGCTCTTCTCCCCTTCCCAAGGCAGGGAGAGAAGGAGGCAAGCACAGCTGGCCAGTCCCAGCTCATGCCCAGTGTGGCCCTCCTCACCTGGATACCCAGTGAGGGATGGCTTGGCCCTGGTTTCAAGCTGGGGCAGGAAAAATAAGAGGGATGAGAAGGGGAACAACAAAAAAAAAATCATCTCCTTCCAGCCACAAAGGGCGAAGAGGGAGAGCTGGGGGGAGAGCGAGAGGCGGCGAGCGCGCTGCAGTCCCGCAGTGACCCCAGGGGAACAGAGTGAGTCAGAGCAGCCATATTGAGCAGGAAATTACTCACAGACGTGGCGTTCCTGCCTCTCGGTTCCCAAGAGAATCGGCCTTTTGTAAATGGTTCCTCTGTCAGTGCAGGGGGGAGGGGGACGGCTGAGGCCGTGCTTTCCTGTCAGCTCCTTCCCTTCCAGCAGAAACCCGAGCCCTCCCTTCCCAAATTTAGAAGCCAGATTGAAGCTGAAATTCCTGCTGCCTGCCCTGAGCTCTCAGAGGAGCATCTGGGCAAGTGCACTGATCCCCCACAACAGCTGGGGTGTACCCAGCTCCCCTCTCTGCACACCCACAGGCAGCCCTACATCACTGTCCTCTACAGCCCCTGTGCGGCAGGCACCACAGGGATGCTCCCAAACCCTCCTCATCCTCACACTTTCAGGTACCACACACACCCTTTGGCAGGCAAAGGCAGCAGCAGGGGAACAACTCGAGTCCCAGCCAGCTCTGCAAACCTCACCCTGTTCAAGAACCATGTGTTCAGGTCCAAACCCACCCTGCAGATTTCCCAACATCAGGTCAGCTCATACAAAATTCAGTGCCATGCCTGGGCGTTCCTCTGAGGAGGATGCCATGGTGGGTTCAGCCTGGACATCATCTTGCTGCTGTTTTAAAAGCCTGAGGTTTAAATACATGCCTGGCAAACACCACAACAGCCTATATTCATATTCCTGCAACATCACCTGGGGGCTGAGAACAGTATCTGCTCAAGAGAATATTCTCTCAGTTGACAGAAAACAACCTTCCTCAGTTGTAGTCTGAAACAAAACCTGCTCTCATGTCGGCAAGACCCACTATGGGAACTGCTGTGGTGTTTGTTACATGTTTAACACCTTTAAAGGAGAGCTGTTTCCAGATGACAAGCTCAGAAGAAAATAATATCGTTCATTTATTAAAGTCTTTAATCCCTTCTATCTTTTTTCCCCGCTATTTTGTTTTGTTGTTGATTTTGGAGAGAAAGCATTTGGAGGGCACTGAGGCTACCTCGCCCCCCCTAGTGGCAGTCACGGCCTTCCCGGGAGCTTGGGAGGCAAAAACCCCAAGATTTAAAAGGAAAATCTTCATAAAAATGAAGCAGTAACCCGCACGGAGATGCACCGAATATTCCATGGATTTGGTAATGCAGGTTGCTGCCGTCCCTTTCAGCCCGCGGCAGGAGGGCCAAGAGGGCTCCTTGCCACCAGGTGGCACTGGGGATCTCGGAAGAAACACTGAATTCCATGATTTCACAACAAATGTGCAGAAAAGGAGCTCAAATCACTGATTTGAAAAGCCTACTAAAAAGCTGACTTTCTGCAGGCAGAAGCAGAGTGACCTGAAGCAGCAGGATTGTGCTGGGTATTTTAAACATCACCTGTCAACTGGGCGCTGCAGAATCTTCTACACACGTTTCAAGAGATGTATGTTTTTTAACAGGTCAGTGCACTGTCTGGATATCACAGAGGCCTAACCTAAAATAAATCTTTGACCATCTTGGCTCCTGGTTTCCTGTCCTCATCTTGATCTCTTCCACCAGCACCTCTTTATTATCCATAGTATGATTTATCTTGGCATTAAGGGTTAAACCCTGTGAGGTGCTGAGTACCAACAAACCCTACCAGATTTAGCAGGACTTGACACAGCACCTCCTGGGGTTTGGGCCAAAGGCTCCTATAAAGATTTCCTACATGAAAGGCTAAGTTCATAGTCTGTAACCTCCTTTCCCATCTAATCACTAAATTAGAGAGGCAAGGAAGGGGGAAAGTGAAGAGAACAAAAGGGAAGAACTGCACTCTGTCCTTCAAAATTAATCCCATCAACTTCCCCCTGCCAGAGACAAGAAATCCCTCACCACAACAGAGCTGGTAGCTCTTGCTCTCCCTGTCCAGACTGTGCAGTGAGGGAACTGGGAGAAACACAGCCAAATCCTGCACTGATGCTACAGGCAGCAAGCCATGAAGCTCCCTCACTGAGAAACAGCCCAGGGCTGCCAACGAGCTGAAGATCACCCACCCCTCTCCAAAGGGCCCTGCAGTGCCTGAGCAGAAACAGCCCTGAGAGTGCTGCCAGCTGGGGAATCTCAGCACCACCTCTGCTCTAGGTCAGCTGCAAATAAGGTGCATTTCATGGGCAACTCTTTTAGTAGAATCTGGAGGAAACAGCAGCACAGAGGTTTGGGAGCCTGCCCTAAGCAAGGGGTGGCCCAGGGCTGCCAGGCAGTACTCAAGGGCTGCAGGGAAGGGAGGCTGTCTTGGCAAGCCCAGTCATTTTGTAGCTCCTACTTCATCTTCCTAGTGTGTCTACAGGAACCAGTCTTCTCCATATAAGCTCCCACAGACTGATCCAAGTGATGATCCAAAGTTATTTGTTTGCACTTGTTACAGCTCCCTTCAACTACAATCCACAGCCCATCCTGCTTAATTACACTTTCTTCTCAACATCCCTGTCTCAGCTCAGTCAAGGAGAACACCTCTGCCATGCAACAATGGTTCGTCTGCACAGTTCCATGAGAGCAAACAAACAGGCAAAGGAGGAAGAAAAAAAGCCAGAGCAAGTATCTAATGTCAAGAGAAAGTCCCTGTGGGACAAACCTTCCATTCCTCACCTCTGTAATGAAGAGGATGCACTCCAGGAACATGAAGTCCTTATGGTTTTCATTTACCACCTTCTCATCAACAAAGTGCCGAGGCTCCAGGCTTGGATGGTCTAAAAAAAGAGACAACAGGAAGCAACCTGTATGGTAATCCCCCCTGAGACCAAGCTCAACCAGGTGGTGTGCTGCCCCTCACCCAGAAGCACAACCCTCCCATCAGAGCTCTTTAAAAGGCAGCACAGAGTTGCTCCCTTCCATCTCATCTCCCACTCCAGTGCCTCTGCGGGGACAAAACTCCAGAGAGCAGAAATTGCATTTTTAGCACCAAAACCAAGACTCTCCTTTTAAAAAGCTTCATTGCAGTCATTGCAATAAAGACAGACGTACTACACAAGGAAGCTTTCCATCTCCCAACCAGCTTTATTTGGATAGCTGAGGTGAAAAAAAATCCAAGCCCCAAACTCTCCTGCTGTATTATACACACACCTGACAGATGTGAATTTAAAAATCAGCCCCAAGTCCCATCGTCTTTACAACCTAGACAAATGGGGCAGAGGGTAACCCAAGACACAAGAAGATTTTTATTAGTACCTATCAGCTGGGAACTGCCCCATATGAAAGGCAGGAATTGGAAGTCATCCAAGCCCCACACACCCTGGCTGCCAGCAGGTTCCATCCTGTAGGTTTTCTGCAGTTTTCGCATCACTTCCAGGTACCTGAGACCAAAGAGAACAGGAAGGGTTAAGGCAAAGCCTTCTCCTGTCTTTGACTTTTGTGAGGACAAGAAAAACCAGTTGGGGAAAGGACACAATTTATCACTTGTAAGCAGGACCCCCACCCAGAGCACAGTTCACAGAATATATATTCAGCTCCTTTGCCATAGAAAGCAGCCTGATGGTACCTAACACCAAATGCACAGAGAAATCCAGTGGCAGGGGTTTGTTTTATCTGCAAAGTCTTATGATTGTGCAGATCCTTCCTCATCCCCACTGTTATTTGAAAACATTGACACTTGGCATCCCTTCACCAACTTCCAAAAGAGCACAGAGTTTTCTACCTTACAGCAATCACTACTTCCACTTTTCAGGTGGAAAATTAAAGCTGGAAATACTATAGAAGGAAATTGTTTCCATGCCACCAAACAGTGATACAGCTGCGATGAGATCTCTGGACTCCAAACACCCATTCCACCAGTTTCATCACTACCAACCCTACCTCCTGAGCTGGAAACACATCTAGAGGAGCAGTGGAGGCCTGCCAGTTGCATTGATTTTTTATTTTTGATGCCTGAAGAGATGTTAAATCCTCTGATCAGATACTCCTGTCTATCACAAAGCACAGCCTCACCCACAGAGTTCAGTAACTTGTGCTCCACTAAAGTAACTTTCCAGAAGGACACTCTCCCTCTGAAGACAAGGGGCCATCACCTCTTTTTGAGATACTTATAATGGGTCAGTGTACAGTCCATTAAAATGTACATCTGCTCCTAATTTGGTCTAAAATTGTCTTCAGCTTTCCTATTCTACCCTTCCCCCCCAAACAGCCCAATGCTTTCAGCCCTTCTCCTCCCATTACCTCACCTGTTAAACACTTTGAAGACAATGGCCATCTGGTCATCCACTCGGAGCACACCGATTTTGCAGAGGCAGCAGAGAAAGGCTGCAAATGCAGCTTCGTGCCCTGGAGTTAAAAGACATGAAGAGACATGACACAGGTGTCTCTGGCCCCCAGGACAACCTTTCTGTGGGCACCACAACAGCTCTTCAGCAATCACAGCAGTCACAGTCCCCTCTCAACCCTGTTGTCACTGTTAATGCCATGAGCTGACAATATTTCATCCCCCTGCAGCACCCACCCAAATTATACCTCCTAGACATTCATAAGGTGATCATTAACTTAGAGAAAAGAAGTTCTTAAGGGAAAATAGCTCCAACTGGGCATGCTGGGAGCAAGGCAGGGACTTTCCCAGGAGGTTGGCACAGCAAGGGAAGTGGAGCACTGCAGAGTCATCTGCTTGGGGGGTGCAAGAGAACCTCACATCTGCAAGCAAACAGATTTCCTCCTGCTACAAAAATATCTCTGTGTTGGAAGGATGCAGATCCCACGACACTGCCAGGAACAGTCTGTTCCAGAAGGAACTGGGATCTCAGGCTAAGCCTCTGCAGCTTGGCCCTCCAGCTAACAGCAAGGAAAAGAAACAAGCAGCACACCCAGAAATGTCTTTTAGTGGAAAGGACCAGGGAAGAAGGGAGAGTACAAGATCAGTTCCACACTATGGACAGGTGCAGCTCCCAGTGTAGGAACAAAATGCACTCATGGTCTGGACACTGTGAGCTGAGACATGGGCCCCTGGCTTGGGACACACGGGATGCGAGGAGAGGTTGAATTTCCTTCTCTGAGCTGACCAAACCCCATCCAGCCTTTCCAAGGACAACATCTCCCCCTGGTGCCAGTGAGCCGCAGCCAGCACTTGCACAGCCTCCAGTCCTTCAGCCTTTACCCACAGCCTCCTCTTCCTCTCCCTGCCCAAGTCCAAAGCCATGTTTCCTTGCACTCATCCTGCTCTCCTGCCTTTTGGTGAGGACACAGCTATCTTCCAGAGAGGAGCAGAGCATGCAGACAATTCTGTATTTAGCTCTTACTGAAGCCTGTGTGGTTACTTCACCTGCAATTCAGTATCACCTCAGATGCTTCTAACTTCAGATTTCACAGTCCCTCTGTAAGCAGTGATTCCCTTCTAGGGACCATCAGACCATTATGATGTCCCTCTAGGGACACCTCCTACTGAACATGAACATGGTTCTCACTCTAGTTCCAATTCAAGTGAGTATATTTTATTCCTTTAAACTGTCTGCTGCAGGACTGCTGCATGCAGTGAAGCATGTCCTACAGCTCATCCCAGAACAGCTTGGCTCCCATCTCCTTGGATGAGATGTGAAAGGGTGTCACAGCTCTAGCACAGCTCCCAGCCCCAGCTCTCAGTCACAGCCCACACAGGGCAGAGGGGTGAGGGGGCCCTAAAAAGAAGGTGTTCAGTTCAAGCTGGCCCTAAAATAGTGGTAATGATATATTTAAATAAATACAGCACCCTTCCTGACAAACCCAGCCCTGGCCAGGGTGCAAGCCCAGGTACCTGTGCCATAGTCAATGCGGGTGGAGTTCCCCACGGATTCCTTCAGGTACACAGCCACTTCTGGGGCAGCATCAGCCAAATGCTTGGGAATCACTGCTGACACCAACTTTTCTGCCTCCTGAAACACACAAAAGACTCCCCTGGGTGAGCACAGATCTGTCACAGTCCCCAGGGACAAGGCACCCTGTGTTCAGATATTGTCACAGTGTCAGGGCTGCAACAGTGCTCTGCAATGCCTGGAGGTAGCATGAGAGAGGAGCAAATTCTCCTGTTGGAGGAGTCATCTCCTGAGATGGAACAAGTCAGGGAGAGCTTGTCCTGAGACCTATTCAGGCCACACACATCCTGTAGGATAGAAAAGCCTCATCACCCAAGTACATTGTACCAGTTACCCACTGAGCCATCTCCAGGACAAAAGCACCACTAGAGCAGCAGAGCAGCTGCAAGGCCACTGCTGCTGGGACTGGGGCTGTGCCACCTCCAGAGCCTGGGGCAGGGCAAGTGCTCTGAGCTGAAGGAATTCAAGCAGTTTTCCCTGATCTTTCTCTCATTTTGTGACACAGTGGGCAATTACAAAGCAAAGGAATTCCTTGGGCTTGGACAGCCCTTGTGACTCACCTAGAACTTGGAGACCCAGCCAAGAGCATTTACATGGCCCATATGCTCTCACAAGAGGAAAAGACAGCACCAAGTCTATGGTTAGTGATGTGTATCAAGGGGTGGATCCTTCAAGGCTTATCTGAGCAATTCCTCTGTGAGCTGCTTGGCTGCCACACAGTGACAGAGCCATTCTCCCACCCCTGCTGGGCACACTGCCCTTCTGTGGGAGCTGCAGGTAACACCACACAGCACAGATATGCTCACCTGGTCTAGTTTGGCATACCAGGTCCTGAAGGCTTTGTTCCCAAAGCGAGAAGGTTGATCCACTGGCGGGGTTTCATCGATCCATCTGTCGAGGGTGTTCAGCAGAGCCACCAGCTTTTCAATGGGCTACAGAGAGCAAGAGAGTGAGAGGTCACAGGGACATAAAACAGAGCAGTCCCTCAGTCCCTGACATCTCTCCCCTTGATGGGAGTCATTAAAGCCCACACCATGCTTCCCAAGAGAGGCATGTGGAAATGGGCTGCACCAATCCTCCTCAAAATGCAGAGGGGACAGAAAAACCATTTTTCCCTGCAGGAGAGCAGTCCAGTACAAAGCCCAGCCTGAGGCTGACTCCTCAGTCACCCACACAGTCTTCCATGAGCTGTAACAGCACCATGCTGCAAAATCTCTTGGAGAATAGCTGCAGAACAGTTCTCACAGGACTGAGAGGCAGGGAAGGGACCTTCAGCACAATAACTCAGGCTCAACATCTTAAGGGTCCTGCATTCCCTGTAGGATAAAGAACAGCACATATACAGTGCTATGCATCCTTGCCACTGGCTGATGATATGATGTAAAGGCCCTTCTCAAGGCTCTAATAATTGTCCTGAAGTGTCTCTAAGGAGCCAGGATTAGCAGTTGATGCTGTTAAACCACGACACATTTGGACAGCAAGTGTGCCTTTTCAGCATGATTCCTGTTGCCTCAAACTCCTACCAGCCAGACCACCAGGCAGCTCCAGCCCAGGGACACCCACTGCATGTGCCAAAATACAACCTGCCCAGGGGAACAGGCAGCCTGGTTAGCCACCAGTGCTCCCATGAGAACAGGAATGAGAAGCTCTCAGAGAAATATCTCAATTCAAACACAAAGCTGACGGGAAGACAGCAACAACAGCAAGGCCACAGCCATGTTTCTCACACCCAGTGCTGGAAGTGAGGGACCCATGTGGAAAGAAAAGAGGTGCAGCAGATGGCACAGCACAGTGTCTCCAGCTGTGCTGTCAGACCAGAGCTGGCCAACGCACACCATCTCCCTGCCTGGCCCAAATGGCTGGAGAACAGCTACACCCCCCCATACCAAGAGGCAACACCACAGGCAGCACTTTCAGCAGCTCCAGACAGTTTCAGGAGGCTCTGCTGACAACTGGTCAAGCCTGCCAGAGGCTCTGGGATTCTCCCTGCCTGACTCCAAGCAGCTGGAGAGCCATCAGCCGCCACAGCAGCTGGCCAGGCCCCGGGCAATGTAGGCTCCTCTGTCTCGAGAGGGGATTCCTCCTTCAAGGGGACAAAGAGGACAGCAGGAGCGGCGGCTGCTTTGACTTTGCTGGAGGCATCGACCGTGTGAAGCTGGCTGGTCTCCTGGGTTGTAGTTCAATTCTTCACGCTGCTGTCGGGAGGACAAGGAAACAGCAGAGCCCAGCAAGTTTCCAGCCCTTGAAGTGCCACTCAGAGGGGGTGGGCAAAGCCAGGCATGGCAGAGCTGTGCTGCCACTGAACCAGCTGCAGGTCACTCCTGGGGGAAGGGTCTCATGGCAGACACAGCCCTCCACAGACAGTGACTCCTGAGGTGCCACCCCAAAGACATGGTGGGATCCTCCCACCCCAGGACCTCAACATTTGGCCACTGAGCCAGAACAGAGACTGGGACAAGAACACCTGAGCACACTGAGAACATAAAAAAAGGGACAAGACATCCTAAAGCTCTGGGTGACCCTGGAGGCACTAACAGACCAGTGCCCCACATACATGTGGACCAAAGCCCCTTCTGCTTCAGCTCTCTGCTCCTGAAACACCGTAGGAATCAAACACATTCCCATTGCACTGGGCCACATTTGGACTCAGCCCTACTCCTTCCTGGCTATTGCATTCCCCTCCAATTAAGCAACAGCATCCCCAGCACTGGGTTGCATTAAATAATTAAATCGTGCTGGTGATTTATCCGCCGGCACCAGCAGCTCATTATGAGCAGCCACCGTATTTCAAACCCTCTCCACAAGCACTCGGTGCTGCCTGGATAAATGGCTGGCACGGACCAGCTCCTTCCCTGGGGAGCAGAGAGCCCAACCTCCCCTTCCCCACTCGCTGCCTTTAAAGGGATTAAAAGCCCAGCCCCACTGAACACGGGAGAGCAGGACCCAGCTGCTGGCTCAGCCACATCAATAAATAATTAAAGAGCTGTGGCTCATTTTGGGCTCAAGGCCCTTTGAAAAGGGGGTAACTAAAAGAAGCAGCTTCCCATTGTCCAGCAGAGGAAGCCTGTACATCCAGGGCTGACCCCTGTGGGGGAGAAAGGAGCTTATGGGAACACAGCCATCAGCACCACTGCAGCCTGTTTTGCCTGGCTGGGTTTTTAAGCTCTATTTTTGCTTTACCTTTTCAGTGATCAAAGCAAGGGCAGCCTCCCCCCTGCTCTCCTTGCTCTTCTCGTTGTGCTGATTTTGCATCTCCTTGACCCTGAGTCTGCCACCGGTCCCAAAGGCAAACCACAGGGCTTCCTACGGAGCACAGACCTGTCAGCAGCTCTCAAGAGCAGGGACCAGGCAGACAGAGGTGCTGAGGAGGCATCACGGCAGCCAAAGCTGCCTGTGGCAACCAACTCTCCCCCTCTGGGCTCCTCAAGCCCTGTCAGAATGGGGAACTGATAAAATCAGAGCATTTGCTGCTTCCCCCACTTCCTTCCTGGAAGCAGAGCAAGCCACAAGACCAACCAGTTTCCCCCAGTGCATTGGGCTGTTTGACAGGAAGATCTGCTCCTTGCATGGCAAAAATTAACCTCGTCCTCCTCACTGCACTGCACCTCTGATCCAAGCCAGGGCTCCAGGCTGCAGCCCCAGCAAGTTGCTGATGGATCCCCACATGGAAAGCACTCCCTCCAGGAGGGGAAGGCAGGTCACAGCCTATCACTCACACAACCTTGTGCCAGACACAGTGTTTGTGCCAGAGTCTGCTATCAGTGCCTGTCAGATGCCTGCAGCAAACCCTGGACAGCTCCACACAATGTGTCAGTAGGAGCAGAGCAAGCTCACCAAGTCTCCAAGGGGGCTCAGCCCCCACAGGATCCAGCAGAAAGGCTGGTATCAACACACACTCTGGAAACCACTAAGCTGCCTCTTTCAAAGCAGAGCACACCATACTTCCATTTTTTATTCCATGGCAAAGCAATACCAGTAAGTCACAGAGTGGATATGCATTCAGCAGGAAGGATTTCAGGAGGTCATTTGCCAAAGGAAGGTGTCCCTGGCATTTGATCAGGGAGGAAGATGGGATGGCACAAAAGCACATTGGTAGCAGGTACAGCAAAAGAGAAGAAAGCTGAGCAGAGATGCAAGAAGAGGCCACGAGAGGCTGAGCCTTTAAAAGCACAGATAAGCAGTTTGATCTACAAAGGAGCCTGTGTGAACAAGCAACCTCATCAACAAGACAACCCTGGGGATGCTCCACCTGTGCCTCAAGTCACAGGCTCCTGTTCTCCTCAGTGTGCAGGGAATGAGATTTGTTCCCTGCCCCTTCCCAAGCAGCTGGGATTGTGTCTCTTGTTTGTTACTTGGACTGGGACCATGGATGGAAAACATTCACTCCAAGAGGGCTCTTCTGCAGACACAGCCCTGGTACAGCTTTTCCTGACAGCTCAAAGGGCTTGTGAAGAGGGTTGGGTTCCCCCCCCTCCCCGCTTTGTTTTGTTCATTTTTAATGCTTTGTTTCCCTAGAAGTGCTCTGTGAATGGTTGGGAACAAGCTAGATCATGACAAAGACAAAACTCAAAGGTGAAATGCAACCAGCAGAAAGCAAGAGCAGCATTTGACAGCAGTTTCTACTTAATTGAAGGAACAAAAGAGGGGCACAAAGCCTGTTAGGGAGAGACTCATTATCCCTGATCCCCTCCATGAACTACAGGGGAGTTTCTCATTCACACACTGGCTCCTGGAAGGGAAGGCTGGACTCCACACAGTACTTCAAACATGAAGACTGGATTAAACACCACCATCAGCTGCCTTCCCACACCAGAATGAAGCTATAAACACAGGGCCCGGTCTGCTCCCATTTTGCCTACATCTTTATACATCACTCTCAGCTTTCTTGCACTGCTCTGATCAGTAAAAATGTATCCAAGAATCTGCTCACTGTAGCACAGACCAAGGGAGGGGGATTCAGTGTGAAACATGGAAGCAAAGCCGGTGGCCAGCGTGTGCTCTGTGGATTGGCAGCACCCAGAGAGCCCTCAGAGCACCACTGAGGGTGCCTGCCCTTTCCCTCTGGCTCCACTATGCCCTGAGAAGGTGAACAGCCATTAAAAGTGGCTCTGGTAGCAGGCAGGGACAAGTGACAGCCACTTTCATGCAAAGGGAAAACCAGGGGCTTTCTGCTTAACACCTTGGAAGGGGAGATGCTGCCCCACAGGTTAAACCTCCCAGCCCAACCCAGCAGCCCTGTGAGCTCTGCAGGCCCCAGGACCTTTAGCAGGACCCTGGGCAAGGCAGGTGCAGCTGGTGACACACCTTGAGGTCACAACTGCCCAACCAGAGCTTGCACAACTCAGCTACAGCCTGGGCTGAGGAGATGGGTGCAATTAACACAGTCTGAGCAACGAGAAGGGACAGGGAGAGAAGTGGTTTGCCCACAGATTTTCCTACAGAAAAACCACTTGGGGGACAGGAATGGTACAGACATGCCAGCCTTTTGCCTGCAACCAGGAGGGAATATCACATCTTCAAAGCATCACTTCTGTTTCTGCCTGCTTGCTCAATTTCCCATCCACCAAGCACATCCAGAGTCTCTACATCCGGAGGGGAGGATGGCACCCTGACATTTGCATCCCCAACCATAGCCCAACCACATTCAATCTCCCTTGCCTCCCAGATCAGTTACTAATTCATTCCTCACCCAGGAAATACTCACTGTACAGCCAAAAAAAAAAAAAAAAGTGAAAAAAGACAGGAAAGAAGTAACAAGGGGATCCAAACTCTTGTCCTACCTCTGAAATTTTGTATTCACAGGTCAGCTTCTTGCCCCTGACACCTTCGTTCAGAGTGAGGATGAAGCCCATGTAGTCTGCATATGCCTGTGGAAACACCGAGAGGGCAGAGCTTTAGGGAGAGCCCAGGGTCTGTCAGAGCACAAAGCACAGCACAGGAGCATCCTGCAGCCCAAGAGAACCTCCCCCAACACACAGCAGTGCTTCCTTGGAGACACCCAGGGGTGCAGGGCTTGCTGTGAAATTACCGCTCTTTTTGGCGGTAGGCAGGTGGCGATTGCAACGCTGCAAAAATTACAGAAAGGAGAAACCTAAAAATGCTCACACTGACCCCAAAATCATTCTCTCAGCTCCCATCAGGTCAAATTCAAGCTCATCAGTTCTACAGAGTCTCAGCTGTGCCCAGGCACTGTGCTCTGCACTGCTCCTCCCAGACCTGTGCTTTATCTTCCCTTTCCCCCTTGGACTCTTCCCCTGTGCTCACAAAAGGGAGGTGGGAGAGAGCCCAGGCTCCCCACTCCTCCTCTCTTTAGATTTGTTGCTTTGGAGTGCAGCTCTGCAGCAGCACACTGCCACTTCTCCCTCCCTCCCTCCCTCGAAATCCTGACCAGGAGGAGCAAGTCCTTAAACCCAGGAGACTGAAATTGGAAGCTGCACCCAGAGGTTTGTTTGACACCTGGCTATAACCTCAGTTTCTCTCAAGACATCTCTCATCAGTCATCAAGCAAGAATTTGCTCCTAAGAGGTGGGGCAAGTCTGGGCCAACACCCCAATCCCTCAAAGGCAGAGGGGGGAGAAGCTGCTTGTTCCACCAGCTCCACACAGGCTGTAAACAAAAATTACCCAGGAAATTGAAGGGCTCAGCTCTAGAGTCCTTTCCAGAACAGCACAGTGGGAAGGAACCAACCCAGGCTGGTGCTACCAGGGCCAGGCAGCAGAATCATGTTTAAGGTGAGCTCAGACAGGGCTGGGTAAATCCAGTTTGGTTATAAAGCACAGGCCAGGAAGGATGAAACAGTCACCAGCTTCTCATGCAGCTTGTTGGGAGGAAGCAGTAATCACTACTGCCAAGTAATTTTCCTACAAACAAGCACCAACTCTTCTTCTTTAAAACACAAATTCAATTATTTCCCATTCTCTGCCCAAGCCTCCTTAACATCCTGGCTGTTCCCAGACCAGGCTGCCACCAAAAGATCAGCAGCATTTCCCAATATTCCCTGTCCCCAGAGCCATACCTGAGATCGCTTCCACTTGGCCATGTCAGAAACCACATTTATCTCCTTTTTGGGGACCATGAAGCATTGCTGGACAGGAGGAGCCACCTCCTCAGAGGTGCCTGGGAGATGTAAAAAAAGAGATAAAACAGAGGCACTGGGGTAGGAGAAATCCTCTATTTTTCTTACTTAGAAATGAGCTTTATTTCTCAGGAGATATAAAGCACACAAATCCGTCCCAGCTGGGCTGTAATCTCTCCAAGTCCTCACCAACATCCTCCTAAGGACACTGCAAGCCTTCAGACAGAAGCATTATGTCTGTTTTCATTGTTAAAGATGCATTTCCCATTCAGACAGAGAGACTAGTGCAGGAGATAAAAGCAACATCCAGCCAGTTTAATTATTTCTGTCTAGTGCAGCCAAGCCTCAGGTCACGCTGAAGCACTGAGCTCTCCTACAAACTAACTGTGCCTTGTTTTTAAGTGTTAAGCCTGACCTTCATTCCCCTAGAAAGGATAATTCCTGCATGGACAAGCTGGAGCAGTGCAATAAAGGGAGCCCAGAGCCACAGCTCTGGTCCAGGCAGCACCAGGACTTGGGGGATGATGGACACAGCCTCTTCTAGGTGGAAGTTGTGAAGATCATTTCATTTCAAAGCCCTCTCAGAGCCTAGGATGCAATATTTAATGCAAATGTGAGTTGCTAATGAATTAGAGGGGATCTTTTCCCCAACATCTCAACCCAGGGCCCAACCTGCAGAACCAGAAAAGTTCCAAGAGATTTAAAGTAATTTGTATTATGCTCCTGTAAGTGCAACTTTTAATAGGAAGAGGCAGTGCAGAGAGCACTGTCAAGGAACCTGGTTACTAATGTCAATTTATGAATTCTGTCAGTCACTCAGTTCACCTTTTTAAACCCAGAAAATCTGCAGGCACTTATACAGCACCAGCTGCCCTGACACACTCCAGCAACTGCTGTCCTCAACCCAGCCAGCTCAGGCATTGTCTCCCTAACAAACACCACCAAACTCCAACTCCTTTAAGTATCATCAGCTGCATTTACATAGAAAACACCATCCAGAAGCACCAGCAGCCTTTTCTACAATGCTCTCTAGCAGGCAGATTAGATTAAAAGGGATCCAAAGTCCCAGGAAGCACACAGAGTCCACTGTAGATTTGTCATACAACCTTTGACAGTCATTTAACTTCTCTGCCTTTCACATTCCCCATGCACAGAACAAATTCAGCCTCATCTCCTGCCCTGATTGTTGTAATGTTCGGTTCATTCCTGCAGAAGTTACAGCAAAACTTGCAGGTAGGAGTGATGAATTTAAATTAAAGACACGCGTGTCTCTCTTCTGAAAATTCAGCACGCAACTCACAGCAACTGGCACCACAGCAATGGAGCTCTGCTTTTAAGAGTTTATAACATGGAAACAATGAAAAACTCCCAAGCAGTGAAGTGAAAAGGCAAACTCTGATGTGTTCATCAGTACAGGTGACACATAAATCCCAGGGCAGTGTTTGTCATTAACAGAACTGCTTTCCTCTCTTGGTGTTTGTTTCTCAGCCATCACTGCTTCTGACCCACACTTTGTGCAATTCCTCTTGGTGAAGAGACCAGGAATACTCAAGGAAGGAAACAGTGAGGGCTGCAGGGGTTACAGTATTCTGGAATGAGTACATAGGAGTCCAAGGCTCCTGGTATGATGGAGCGCGGCGGGTCAGCTTTATGGCGAGCAGCAGCTTGGGCAGAGGAGGCACTTTCAGCCCCGTGGCACGGTGTGAGGAGGGGGAGTCAAAGAGAGCCAGCCACAAAAGCGGGCTGGGGGTCACAGGGATCCTCGATCCAGAGCCTCAGTCCCGACCACCAACCTCGCCCTAGGGTGGTGCCAAGACTCGGGGCCCCAAGTCCTTCACACCCTCAGCAAATCGCCCCCTTCCTCTCCCTCCCCGGGCCGGGCGCTGCTGCCACCGCCCCCCGCAACCCGGGCCCGGCGCCCTCGGCCCGGCACCCCCGGAGCATGGGCCCTGTACCGGCGCTCCCCGGCCCCGAGCACGGCCCTGAGAGGCCCCGAGCGCAGCCCACAGTCCGCTGGTTCCCAGAGCTCCCCGGCCGCCGCTCACCTGCCCGCCGCTCGCTGTCTGCCATCTTCCCGCAGCCCGGCCCGGCCGCCCCTCACCTCCCACCTCCGCGCACGCCGAAGCCGCCGGCGGCCATCTTTGAGCAGGGCACGCCGCCCGGCCCTGTCGTTCCTGGGCTGTCACACGGCGGAGCGGCCCCTGCCGGCCACCGTCGTGCTCACGCCGCCATGTTTGTGTAGGGCGCGGCCCTCCCTGCCCATACCGGAGAGGGACGGGTGTGCGCGGAGGGGCGAGAGACAGGACCCTCCTCACCATCTCCCGGAGAAGGCAGCGGAGAGAGGGTCCGGAGCACGGCTCCGCCACCGGCCGCGGCGCTCCTTCCGCTCAGAGCATCACCCTGCCTTTCCCAAAGATGGCACCGCGGGATTCGCCCCACTCCAAGATGGCGGCGGGGCGGCCCCGCCCCGGGGCGGTGGAGCGGCGGCGGCGGCCGGGGTGTCCTTGCGGCGGGCCCGGGGCCCGGGCTGCGGGGCCATGCTCGCCTTGGTGGCCAGGGCTGCGGTAAGAGCGACACCGGGAGGGGCGGCTCCGCCAGGACCGGCCGGAGACGGGGCGCGCGGTGGCGGTCGAGGGTCGCTCCCTCGGGCAGCGGGCAGAGTGGGCGGGCGGCGAGCCTGGGGCCGTGCGGGGCCTTCAGCCGGGGCAGCGCACACGGTCGCTCCCGGCAGTGCCGCGGTCGGGTCTGGCCCCACGCCCCGGCCCGGAGAACAAGCCCAGGTCCCCGGTCAGGGCCGTGCGGGCAGGTGCGCTCGGATGGGCTCGGTGCCACCTCCCCCCTGCCGGTGTCAGTCCCCCAGGCCCGCTGGTTTCTTCCCGTGCCTGGCGGCAGCGTGCCCGGTGAAGCTGTCCGGGACGGAGGTGACAGTGCCAGAATTGTCAGGGTTGGAAGGGATGGATCTCTAGAGATCAGCCTGTCCCACCCCCCAGCCAACGCAGGGTCACCTGGGGCAGGTGACACAGGAACGTGTCCAAGTGTGTCTCCAGAGGGAGACTCCACACCATCCCTGGGCAGGCACTAGGACACAGTGCTCTGCCATCCTCAATGCAAAAAAGTTATTCCTCGTGTTGAGGGCGGACTTCTTGTTTTAGTTTACGGCCATTGCTTCCTCTCCTGTCACTGCACACCACTGAAGAGAGTCTGGCACTACCCTCTTGACGCCCACCTTGATGATATTTATAGGGATTGTTGAGATTCCCTGTCAGCCTTCTCTTCTTCAGATTAAACAGGATGAACTCACACAGTCTCTCACTCTCCTTATACGAGGGATACTCAAGTCCCTTAATTATCTTTATGTCCTCCTCTGGACCCTCTCCACCAGTGCCTTGTCTTGTACTGGGATGTCCAGTTGGGGCTGGACAGCAGGAAGGTCGCTCTGGACAGGGAGGGGCCAGGGAAGCCCAGGCAGGTGGCATCGGTGCCTCCCAACGTGCCCATCCTGCTGCACACAGGGCAGCGCTGTCAGACCCCTTGCCAGGCTTGGGAGCTGCTCTTTGAAGTCCCTTTCTGGTCCTGACAGGAGGAGACAGAGCAGCAGAACAGCAGCCTTAGTGTGGATCCACTCACAGTTACTGAGGGACCAGGTAGGGCACCCAGTTGTCTCTGGGCTTAAGGGGCACTCCAGATGATGATTTAAAAATGAAAGACAAACCTCGGACATCCTGGTACTCAGTTCTGTGGCTGTGCTAAGAATCAGCTAGGAAATTCCTTCTGCCCCCCAGCAGGTGGATTTCCCTTCCCACCAGCTTTGCAGGCTCTGGAAAAGGTTCTTTGCTGTGCTGGAAGGTGGCTCAGCAGCAATGCCAGCCCACAGGCTGGCCCTGACTGCACACCCTGCTCCACTGGTGTTTGTTTTCCTGCTGCTTGTGGGGAGGATTGGACTGTTCCCTCTGTTTGCTGCCAGCTGCCCCCTCAGCTCTGACCACTGTTCCTTCTCCCACCAAATCCTTGAGTTTAACCCCAAGCCAAATAAGCAGGGGACAGAAAAGAGGGAAGATAACAAATGCATTCCACATTTTAACATACAGTGGCCTCTATGGGTTTGTTTTGGGATTTTCATTGTTACCCCATGGAAAATCTGCAGCTGTTTGTTTGGGATCATCATACTCTATTCAAGCTATGCAGACTGTGCTTCCTGCCCCTCAGTTCATTAGACAGACACGAAGGAGGGGCTGATATTCCTTGTGACTGCATAGCACTCTGCCCTGCTGTGGAGATACTTTTTGGTTGTTTTTTTGGTTTTTGTTAAGAGTTGACAACCCAGAACTCCCCAAATCTCAGCTTGCAATAATGACCACACGTGCAAGGGGAGTGAGGGCAGTTAGGGTACTGCCCATGGTGCCACCTCCAGGACATAAACTGGGGTCTCTCCTCCCTTATGTCCAGCCACAGTAGTTCCATGGTCCAGGCAAAGGCTGAAGGAACAACATCCCCACTCCTGCCCTAGGTGGAGCCCAGAGCTTGGTCAGAGAGAGGCTCTAGCCAGGTATTGATCAGCTGCCCAGAGGGACACCTTCAGGGCAGCTGTCCCAATCCAGTGCTCTGATAATTCCTGTCCCCTGCCGGGGCTGTGCCAGCCCTGGAGCCCTCTGGTTGCAGCAGTCATGTGGCAGTTGGCTAATAAGGTGACGCCCTGCACGGGCAGCACATTGTCAGGTGGAAGAGGAGACCCACACAGGCCCAGGGAGAGCTTTACGGTCTGTTCTGTCCTACCGGCCATGGATAGGAAGCAGAAGCAAGCAGAGAAGGTACAGTATGCCCAAGCTGCTGTGATCAACACCTTTAATTTCCTCCCAGTCCCACTCTTCTTTTATGCTTCAGTAATTCCTCCTCCTGTTGTTTTTCTCATTCCTTCTCCAGACCTCAGTCTCACAGTTCTTCTCAGGTCCCACAAAGACCCAGCTGCCCAAAACCAGGGCAGTTTCTGGGGGGCTTTGACAACCTTGTAGATTAGCTCTTTCTTCTCTGTGCTTAACTGCTGGGAGGAGGTGTGGGGACAGCTATTTTCTCAGTATTTTGGAAGTCAAAGGGAGTGTTCTCAGTGGCTTTGCATTCTCAGTACACTGACAATGCAAAGTCCAGAGTCCTGCAGGAGTGTCTGATTCAGTAGATCCATGGGAGAGGGAGGTGCAGAGGGAACTGGAAACCTTGAGAGTACTATTGAAACATCTTCAAGCTGAAGAATGTGCAACCCAAACGGATGTTGTTACTCTTTTTGGGGAAAACTGGTGAGTTTATTTCCTGGTGAGCCTTTGGGTTTCCTCTGTTATATTTTTCCAGCCAGGGAATTGGTTGGTGCTTTTTTCCCCACATGACCCAATTGGATCACAGGAGCCTTTTGGCTTCACCCACAGTTTCCTAAATGGACAGAGAAGAGGCATTTTAATCTTACCCCAAACTTAGCTAAATTCTGCCTCCTCAAAGCCAAAAGGACAGTTTGGTTTGGCACAGGGCTTCTGCTTTTTTAGCCTTATGGTTTTGTAAGAAATAATGAAAGTTCCTGATAGTACATAAGTTGATTATTTTTTTCACAACTTTCTTCCCACTTACCATGGGATGGCAGGGTTTGACTTTGTCATCACATGGAGACTCTCAGCTGGAAGGTGTCCGCAGAGTGGGGAGCTGTGTCATTATCCCAGCAGCATTTTCTCTGAGGAGTTGAGAATAGGTATCTTGGAGATGGAGTTTCTCTTTCACACCTTTCCTGGATGTCCTGCACCCTTCTCCAGCACACAGCCGTGCTCTGCTCCCAGGCTGGGACACCCATGTGCCCACAGAGAGGCTGGGATGGAGTCTCCTAGATCCAGGTTCTTTGCTACCTCGGGGGAACTTCTGTCTCGACATTTGCTCTGTGCTTTGCAGGCCAGGCCCTGTGGCCTGCTGAAGCAGACACCTCTAACCAAGATCGTGGGCAGATTCCAGCTGCACCAGGAAGCTCTGCCCCACCTGCCCGTGCCCCCACTGCAGCAGACCCTGGACCGGTACCTGCTGGCCCTGCAGCCCATCATCAGCCCCGAGGAGCTGAGCCACACGCAGCAGCTCGTGGCCGAGTTCCGCAAGCCGGGAGGCGTCGGGGAGAGGCTGCAGAAAGGCCTGGAGAGAAGAGCCAAGAAAACAGAGAACTGGGTAGGTCAGGGCTCTGGGCCCAGCTCTGGTCTGGAAGGGTGGAGGGGTGATGTGCATTTCTCCCCTGTCTTGGCTGCATCCATTGGTACCTGTGTTTTAATGGTTTCACCTTCCTGAGCAGTTTGCTGCTGATCTCCCCAAGCTGTGCAAACTCCTCATCAGGACTTGGGTGAGCAGAGAGATGATGGCAGAACAGGGAGTCACTGGCCCTGCCTCTGGCTGCTGAAGGCTTGAACCTGTCAGCATCACACAGCTGCCTCAAGAAGTTGAATGAAACCCTCTGCTCAAGCCCTGCACCAAAAGCCACCCATGCCTTGCTCAAATCCTCCTTTCCTCTTCCATGTGCATAGTACAAACCCTGCAATCCCCCCTTTATTTGCAAAGTGTGGGACAGAACTGGGGGCAGGATGCTGAGACCCATCAGCCAGAATTGGGTTGGACAGCAGCAGCAGCTCCCTGCATGTTTTCTTTTTCCATCCCAGCTCTCAGACTGGTGGCTGAAGACAGCTTACCTGGAATATCGCTTGCCAGTTGTGGTCCACTCCAGCCCAGGTGTGGTTTTACCTAAGCAGGATTTTCTGGATCGACAAGGTCAGCTCAGGTAAAATCCTTTTCTACCTTCCCTTAGGTTATAGGTGGGATGAGCTTTCTGTGCTCAACAGGGATGAGGGTATTAAGGCAGATTGGGAATGAGTAATGTGGTCCCCAGGTCTGAGCTGTCTTTGCTGTAAGGACAAGGCTGCCAGGCTGTAAGGAAACTCCTCATTGCACCAGACTAAATATTTCATCAGGGGAGAAAACCAAAGAGTCTAGTGGTTCAGGTATTAAACAGAGACTGAGAAATTACATTGAGGTCTTTGCTCAAACACAGATCCACTGCAAAATGGTCCCATCACTGGCTGACAACATTGTGAGGATGTATTGGAGGCACTGTGATTGTGTGTGCAGTTAAAGGAGGCACAAAAAGTAGCCCAGGCACGTAAAGGAGATCACCCAGAAATGCCTCTGGAGTTTGCTAGTTAATGGGGATGGGAGAGCCTGACAGGGACTGTCCCCTATTGTGATTCATGGTTTGGGACACCACAGTGACCAGCCTTCCCATTCCAAGCTTTTCCTTGCAATCAGACCCTGCCATGCCCTCTCTTCCTCTTGGGCTCCCTTTAATTTTTAACCACCACTAGCAGTGTGTGTTGAATCCATCTGCAAAACATCAGCACTGACCTTTACACAGGTACCTTTGCCACAGTTACCAGTCAGCACTGCCCAGGCAGATCAAAAGTACCAGTCAGGGGATCAATGAGGCTGGGAACAAATCCTCCCTCCCACCCCTCGATGCACCTGAGCAGAGGATTAGCCTCACAACAGTGCAAGAGTACACAAATGTCTTGAAAGCTCTCTGTCGTATTATTCACTCTTAAGTTTTCCAAATAATCTGGAGAGCTGCAAGTGCCCAACCAGTGGAATTCAGCAGTTGCTTAAGAAGGTGGGCTCCTCTGTAAAATACAATTTAAATGTGTGTTTGGGTAGTTTGTGGCTGCACAAAGAAGTTTGACAGTGCAGCTTGAAACTAAAGTTTCCAAAAGCAAAAGGCAAATTTGGAAAGTGGTCGTTTTTTACTCCTTAACCTGGCAAAACTGCTGGCTGGAAACAAGTCAACCAACCTCTCCTATCTCCTCGAGCCCAAACTCTGCTTCCAGGCTGTTAATTATCTGGAAAGGAACACAGACTCTCTTACTTGTGTTTCCCTCATGTTTTGCAGTAAGGCTGAGGAATTTTATTTGAAAACTACTTTGCAGAATATCTCATTTCACAGAACCCTTATGTTCTTGGAGTTGTGTCCTTTGATCTTTCCTAGGAATGGGCAGGCTGAGCCAATCTAAAGGATACTGCCTGCAAATGCCAAATGTTGGCACCACATCACTCAGCCAACAACACAACCCCCTGTCCCAGTGACCTCCTGCCTCCTTTCTGCAGGGACAGGGGAGCTCCCATGTCACAGAAGGCCGATCTAGCTAAGAGAAGGTCACTTCTAGCTAAGCAGCTTGATGTGGCATGTCAGAGCCCTGCTGGGAGCTGGCATTGGCACTGTTTACATTGATCCTGGTAAACACAACACCTCAGTGTCCTCATGCAGCACATCTGCTTTGTTTCCAAGCCCTCAGTGCCAGAGGAAGATTCTCCAGAGTTATGCTAGCAGCAGGATGTTCACTGCAGTAGGAACTCAGTCAGTGTTGTCTTAGATGCAGGGAGAAACAGCTGCATCTTGGCTTGACACTCCAAGGTGGCCCCTAGCCAGGGAAGGGCAGAAATCCTTGGTGCTGTTTTAATGCTGAGAATCAGAACTCAGATGTGATAAAATTGTAACACATCAGTAGCAAACACTGCTGTTAGAGGGTCATTAATGCATGACAATCTTTCTTTCTTGAAAACTGTCCAAAGTTCCTTGGCTGTGTAGTAAGACACATAAAAAAAGAAAGTGCCACACAGTAGGACTATCCAGCCATCTCAAATCACAGCCCAGAGTGGCTGTGTCAGTGAACCAGAGATGGGCACAACAGGGGCTTGGCAGAAAGGCTGAGCTTCCTGAGGAGCAGAGAACAGCTCTGCTAATCCTCCTCAGCTCGTCCCTCAGCCCCAGACACATCTGTGCCTGATCTCAGCTTGTTACATTTGGTATTTTTCCAGGTTTGCTGCCAAGCTGATCGAGGGTATCCTGGATTTCAAGGCCATGATTGACAAGTGAGTTACTGACCCTCCTGAGAGCTCACACCTTCTTTAACCTCACAGAGAGGCTGACCCTTGTCCATAAATCTCCCACATAGAAAGGCAAGAGATAACAGCACAGTTTTAGAAAGAGATACTGTAATCCCCAGTCCCCTCCAGTGGAAAAAAGCAAACTTACTCTTCTGTCTTCACGTTGTTTACCTTAATGCTTTCATTGGCATGGGAACATGCTTGGAGGGAGCGAGCACGACTGACAGTCTTACAGAGCTTTGCACTTCTGTTTGCTCACAGGAGAAGCTACAGCTCAGGCAACAGGAATTTGAGTCTATAACATTGGGTTCCTGGTGTTTCTCGCCTCCCAGCTAGATGGAATGAGCTATAGAGAAATTTGTTCCTCCCTTACCCTTTATCTTTTGGTCATCAGCAAATCTCTGCTGGACACACCTTATTTAAGGTCCAAAAATATGTTTACCAACACCAGCAGTCAAAGTTCAGGGTGGTTGGAATATGACTGCAGAAGCAAGTGATGGAACCCCTGCCTAGTTCATGAATCACATCAGATACTCGTCACTCAGAGGTACAGCCACGGAGTAGGTCCAGAGACCTGATTCTCTGGTGTCACAGAAAGGACAGTGTTTTTTTTTCCCTTCCCAAATCAAAGGCCAGCAGACAGACATTTTTTGTAGCCTGTACTAAGAAAGCTGCTAGGAATGGGGAAGCACAGCCCCTTTTTTATGCCACCAATACCTTCAGGTTTTGGCAGAGGGAGGGAGGGAGGGAGTGCAGCTGCAGGGCAGAGCCTGTGACCTGTGTAGGGAGCACAGGCCTGCTCACACTGATCTGTTCTCTCTCCTTCCTCCTTACCTTGCTGTGTGTCCAGTGAGACCCTCCCAGTGGAGTACATGGGTGGGAAGCCCCTCTGTATGAACCAGTACTACCAGATCCTCTCATCCTGCCGCATTCCCGGGCCCAAGCGGGACTCCATTGTCAACTATGCCAAAGGCAAAAAGCAGTCCAGACACATCACAGTTGTTCACAACTTCCAGGTAAGGCAACTGCTGGGCTTTCAAGGTTTTTTGAGCTGCAGGTGTCCCTTTTGCTAACTGTTATACAGAGGAAAGGGAATAACAAAGTCTCTGCCCACAAGGTTTTTCTCACCAGGGATTTGTTCCTGCTCCCTTTATCCCCTTTGGCCAGCAGCAGAATTGCCATGTGTAAGCAGCAGACTAGAGGCAGAAAAATACTGTCTTGCTCTGTTTCTTGTCCCTGTAATTAATTCCTGTCTCTCAAAGCCCAGACACCACGTCTGCAACTGGAAACTGAAAACTGGGTAACAAACCCTCCCACTGCAACTTAGTCTCAGAAACAGGAATTCCTCCTTGGTCCTTGTTGCCATGGCTTCATAAAACCAGGACTGTATTTATGCCCTGCAAAGGAAGCTGGACTTGGGTCTTTCAATTCTGAGCATCCTTCAAAAGTCTTGCAAACTGAGTTCTTCAGCCAGGCCTTACCTTCTCAAAGTAGCTGTTCCCAGTTCCTGGGGCTGGACAATTATCTTCTCTCACTGTCTGTATCTGTCCTTGTCCACTCTTCTCACCTTCAGTTCTTTGAGCTGGATGTTTACAACAGTGATGGATCTCCCCTTACTGCTGACCAGCTCTTCATTCAGCTGGAGAAGATTTGGAACACCTCCCTCCAAACAAACAAAGAACCTATTGGGATCCTCACCACCAACCACCGAAACAGCTGGGCAAAAGCCTACAACAACCTCCTGAAAGGTCTGTAGAGCCCCTAACACACTTGTGCTAACACTGCAGATCCTTGAATAACAAACCTCCCACTGTGCTTTGCTCAGTTTTTTCTTTTGGAAGCTTGTTTTGGACAGATAACATGAGCTTTCCACCTTAAAGAAGCAATCCTTGCAATCTGTTGTAATTTTTGGGTTGGGAGGTACCGATTCAAAGCATGAAATTTAGTGAAATCCCAGAGTTTGTTGCCTTGCAGGTGGGTAGGATGTAAGAAAAGTGAAAAAATGAATACAGCATGTTCACACCTGTAACAACCCAGTTGGCTGGAATTTTAATAGTTGTGTACACGCCCACTGAGGTACAGTGGGAACCCAACACCGCATCCTTCAAACCCACACTTTCAAATGTCTCTCCTTCCAATGACACAACCCCCACTTACTCACAGTTCCTTTCTCTCCCAGATAAGACCAACAAGGAGTCCGTGCGTGCGATTGAGAAGAGCATCTGCACCGTGTGCCTGGACGCCCCTATGCCCCGGGTGTCCGAGGACATCTACAAGAGCCGCGTGGCCGCGCAGATGCTGCACGGCGGCGGCAGCCGCCTGAACAGCGGCAACCGATGGTTCGACAAAACCCTGCAGGTAAGAACTGATGCTCTAAAAGTACTGAAGAGGTGGCTCTGGAGGTGTTTCCTGAGACTACAAAAGTCTAAAAACTCCCAGGAACCTTTTGCAGCAAAGGTCCTCATGTCAAGTGAGTGGAAAAACAAGGGAGATGAGGAGTGGTGGCTGACAGTGTGAGATCCTGTGGTTCCCCCTGCAGTCACCAGCATTTGTTGCTGCCTCAGGGACTTGTTTCTTTTCTGCCTCTGCCCACGTTTATTCAGTGCAGCAGGTCTTTGTGTTCCTTATAAATCAATTTTCTGCCTGCGGTCAACAATGCCTCATCTGCTCAGAGGCAGCCCAAACGATGGGAGGTCTGTTCCTTGGATCTCCTCCAGGCTTGTCACTTTTCCTGGTTCTGCCAGAAGCTGCCCAATGGCATTTTGTTTAGTTTTTTGAAACATGCACTGCCATCCCACAGCATCCCTCTGATCTCTTCTCCATTCAGTCTTGTCAAGATCCTTCAACAGCAGCTGCTGTTGGAGCTTTTTCCTTCATTAGTTGGTATAGCCTGGCTTGCAGACTGTAGCAATGGTGCTTTAGAGGACTCTTCTCATACCTGCTGAACTCTTCATAGTGTTTTCAGCTGTTTTGTTCTTATTTGGAACTCTTCACCAAGGGGATAAAGTTTAGATGTTCCAGCTGATTGAAAAGGGTAAGCCAGCATGTGGCAATGTAATTCCTGTACTGTGGGTGCATCTCAGTAAACCAGAACCACTGAACCTCTCTGTGTGGCCAAAGCACTGAGCACACTTATGTCAGGCACACCCTTATCCAGGGAATTTTGCAAACTGTAACAGTGCTCTCAGATCTTCTGCACCTGCTGAAAGGATTCCACTGCTGTGCTGCTAAAGGAGACCTCTCAGTGTGCAAGGACAAGCTCTGATACAGAAAGGGAGACACTGAGGTCTCTCTGGGTGTCTTCTGCCTCACACATTGCCTGTCTTCAACACTGTCCTCTCACGCTTCTGTCCCAGTTCATTGTGGCTGAAGATGGCTCCTGTGGTCTCGTATATGAGCACGCTCCCTCCGAAGGCCCACCCATCGTTGCTCTTCTGGACCACATCGTGGAGTTCACGTGAGTCCTGCCCCTGCCTTTCCTCAGCATTGGAGATCCCTTATTGGCACTGTGAGGGGTCTTTCAGGCTGTGACCAGGGTCTTAGGGAAAGTCTCCTGTGCATTTCTATCCAGGCCTCATGCCAAAGCTCTGGTCAAACTGAACCATTTCTCTGTGCAGGAAGAAATCTGAGATGGGCAAATCGCCTACAGTTCATCTGCCAATGCCCAAAAAGCTGCGGTTTAACATCACTCCAGAAATCAAGAATGACATAGAGAAGGCAAAGCAAAACCTCAACATGTGAGTATGGAGAAGTGGGTGGGTGACTGAGAGAGTAATTCTTGTCCTCGTTTGGAGCCTGTCAGTGGCTTAAATGAGGCTTTCCCCACTGCAACCAGGGAGTTTTCCCAGTGACTTCTGGGCTCAACAGCATTGAGCTGAGCTGAAAAGCACTGCCAGGAATAAGGTCAGAGGAGCTAGAAAAGGGTTATTAACGATTCATCCCATTTGCTAAGAAAGAGCAAGGCTTTACTGGATCCAGCCAAGAATACTGGAGTATAAACACACACGACCATCTAAGCTGGTGGAGATTTTCAGCAATGGCCAAAAATTCTTACCTCTGTGGTGCTGCCCAAAGAGATCTGTGTATGCTGGAGCTCTCTGTCCCTGCATAGGTCAGATCCAGATGGCCTGTTCCCTCTGAGCCTTGAGAAAGCAAATCCATTCCACTGTGTTACAAGAATGAGCAACACAAAGGAACAGTTCCTCTTTCTTTCCTTGTAGAATGGTTGAAGATCTGGACATCAAAGTCATGGTCTTTCATCAATTTGGGAAAGGTTTTCCCAAGTCAGAGAAGATAAGCCCTGATGCTTTTATCCAGCTGGCCTTGCAGCTGGCATACTACAGGTAAGACCACGCACAGTTCATTCCTCAGCCTCCTCACTGACAGACTCACACATGTGAGCTTGCTAAAGCTGTCACAGACCAGGCTCTGCCAGGGCAGACTCACTTGTGTGCCTTTCTCCTCGCTGTCCCAGGATGTACGGCCGCGCCTGTGCCACGTACGAGAGCGCGTCGCTGCGGATGTTCCGCCTGGGCCGCACCGACACCATCCGCTCCACCTCCGTGGACTCCCTCAAGTTTGTGCAGTCCATGGACAGCCCTGACAAATCGGTGAGGATCTCAAAGTGGAGTCAGAGAAATGCAGAAAAGACAAAAGCTGCTTATTTGGCTAACCCAGTGTCATCTGGTTTCAGCTAAGGAGGGCTGCACCCCATATTGAGCTAAACCATAGCTTGCAGTATCTTTACACATCAGGGGTTGATTTGACTTTTCTATCAGATGTACTGAAATCTGAGAAACATCATGTGGATGTTTCTGAGCCCACCAGAAAATCCTTTGTAAGGCTCTTCAGCTACTCAAACTAAGTTCTGCTACTGATGAATGAACTCTATTCAGAATGAAGTAATGCTGCCAAACAAAATTATGCAAAAATTAAATCTAGTAAATATAAATGAGTTTCATACAGACACACAAAGCAGAAATATCCTCCATCCTAGAGAACAGCCAAAATGAGGTTCTCCATTCTGCAGAAAAACTTAAAGAGATTTGTGTGTTCTCAGGACCAGGAGAAAGCCGACCTGCTGAGGAAAGCCACGCAGGCCCACAGGGAATACACAGACATGGTGAGTGTCCTCTATACAGACAGGCCTGGGGCTTTACCCAGCAAATGAGAGCTCTGAGGAAAGACGAGACCTGAACATCTTTTGCTCCTGACACAGCAGTGTGGCCATCAGTGTTGCAAAGCTCTGATCTGACATTGCTCTAAAGCCGCAGACTAAATCCTCTCTAGCTGGTGTGTTAAGTGTCCCTTGTGACTGGCCTAAAGGAGAGAATCAAATGTTACAATAGCTTCATTTCTTACCATCATTGTTGTTGATAAACACTGAAGTTGCACAAGGAGCCTTTAAACCAGAGGGAGTCCATGGGCAGGAACTGTGAGGTTGTTTGCACTGGTGTGTTTAATTTCACAGTCCTTACAAACAAGGTTATTTGTCTTTAAAGCAACATCTAGTTTCCTTCTAACTTTAGAGACTTTTTAGAAGTGTTTTCTTTAAACCAAAGAGGCTCAGGCCTGGCTTTCATCTGTCCATCCTTGCTTTTCCCCCAGGCCATACGGGGCAATGCCATAGACCGGCACCTCCTGGGGCTGAAGCTCCAGGCAATTGAGGACCTGGTGAGCATTCCTGAGCTCTTCATGGACACAGCCTATGCTGTTGCAATGCACTTCAACCTCTCAACCAGCCAGGTACAACTCATCTGAGCCAAAAGCACTCTCTGTTCCTTTTCATGCCTGCCTTCCCCGTGTTTCTCTTCACTTCCTTTCTGTTAGAAACTCATCCACATTGGGTCAGAAAATTCTAAGCTGGCTGTCAATCCCACAAAGCTACAGATCTGATCTTACACCTGCCACAGTCCCTCACAGACATGTAAAACACTAAGATAACCAAAGCCAAGATCACCAAGAGTGTTTTGTGTCTAGATCTGAGTGATATCAATGAAGTTAGCAGCCAGAACAGCTTTGTGTTAAATGCTGTGTTCTGATTCTTACTGAATAATTCTACTTGTGACTTACTACAAGCTTACCCTGGGGAGAGGCACTCCTGTGCAAATGCAGAGGAAAACACATTGCTGCTAAATGGTAGGATTCAGCACATGTGGTGGGAGGTGAGGGTGACCAAAGGCCCTTCTAGAGCAGTTTAATGAGATGAGTTTCCTCTGTTGACAGAGCTGTTTCCATTTGATGGTTTTTCATTTTTCTCTGACCGGTCAGAAGGTTTTAATCACATTGTCTCCACAGGTCCCAGCCAAGACAGATTGTGTGATGTGTTTTGGTCCCGTGGTTCCAGATGGCTATGGAGTGTGTTACAACCCCATGGAGGAACACATCAACTTTGCAATTTCAGCCTTCAATAGCTGTGCTGACACAAACGCAGCCCGCATGGCACATTACCTTGAGAAAGCACTGCTAGACATGAGGATCTTGCTCCAGGCTGCTCCCAAATCCAAACTGTAAGAGGGAAACCCCCCAGTTAAATGGGCTATCCCTGATGCACTGAAGCTCCCAGTTCCTCAGAAAATGATTCAGAGAACAGCTTGCCCTGGAACCTAAGAAGATATCTACCATTTGTTTTCAGCAAGATGTTACAGAATAGTCACCCACAGATGTCAGACTCGGTAGTGAGAGGAAACACTGCCTCAAACCAAAGTAGAACTGAGAGGGCCTCTCCCATCAATGCAAAGTGCACCTTTCTGTCCTCAAAGAGGACACAAATATGATTTTTATGAAAACTACTCTAAGGGAATACAGAAAGCACAGTCCTTGCCAGTATCTAAATCCATTTGGTGAGGAAGGTAGTTCTTGTCCATGAGAAGCAGGGAATAATTATTGTATGATAGAACTACTGTAAGACCAAGTCTTTTTCCTGGTTTCATCTTCTGAAGATGAAATCTTCCAGTCTTGACTGAAGATTTTTCTACTGCTCCAGCAAAGCATCATCATTCAACTTTAGCAAGGAGAGAAGGAAGTTCAGCCAGAGCAGATCCAGTCTTGTTAGAGTTCACTGCACTACTTATCCCAGGCACTCCAACCAGTACAGGCTCTACAGGAATGTTCCCTTCCCCTTGTTCAGGACACTGGGATCTGCTTTGTCTTACACTGACCCTCTTAACAACAGGACATGACTTGATACAAACTAAGGTGATTTTTACTGTTTCAGGTTATTTTTGTTGTTGTTCTTGCTCTGAGCTTTTTGTTAAGCTTCCTGCCATGGTCCTACCATTGATCATCCAGCTCAGCCTTAAGCTTTTTCCCCATAAAGCTTCTACAAAACTCTCCTCATGTAAGTTTTGCCAGCCTTGGCTTTAGGTACCTTCACATCTGAAGAGATGAGAAGGAATTTCATAGGCATTTAGCTTGACACTTGCTCCATTGTACCTTTCTTTGGAGCTGAAGAAAAGAAAAAGATGCTGACTCTTTATTAACAAGCCACATGCCTGATGTCCTTCAGGACACACACATTAACCCAATGTGGTTTTACACCTTGCTTTCAGAAACAGCTTTTTGTGCACAATGTTACGCCTGAGCTGCGGACAAACAAGGATGTTTCTGATCAGGAACTCCAGAACATACTTCCATTCCTGGCCCACAGAGTTGAAATCTGTTAAAGGGCAAAGGAAAAACAGCTGCAGAAACCCTTCTTTCACTCTGCTGTAACAAGGCAGAAAATCTTGAAAAACAGGAAGAAAGCTGTAGGGTTTTTTCTGCACTGTTCCTGCACAGCACCTTTTCTGCCACACTGGGGAGTTATTTCTTACTGAAATACTACTCCAATTTGTGTCAGCTTTATTCTGTGAGAGAATGATCTCATACTGTTTTTATGTTCAGTTGACAAACTTGAGACAGTAAAAGATTATATATAAACATTAACATACAATGGTAGCATAGGAACTACTTCCAACCCATCTGTCAGAACCCAAGCTCCTGACTACACTTTTATTTAGTAAAACCATATGGTAATAAAGAAATCTAGTGTTCTTTCTGCAGTAGGAATTCTGTATTTAAATTGCACACCCTTCAAGATGTGTCTCCTGGGATGTCACCATAAATAAGAAGCATTAGGAGTGTGATGGCCTGTTTTGTTAACAGGGAAATAATTGCAAGGGACATGAGCAAAGTGCCTTGATGAACATATATGAACAAATTTGCACTAAAGATTTTTAAAGTAAAAGAAGAAAAAAAATTCTAATTTGCTTCTCAAAACATACATGCCAATGCTTTGGCATTTTTTTTCCTGAAAGGATGTTATTTCAAAGCTTCTATCTTATACCTAATAACATACCTTAAAAGAGGAAAATTTAATTGAAACTCACCTGCACAGCCAGTGATTGTATTGAACTTGATTGAACTGCCACTTTCACATCATCTACATGGATTTAGTTGATCTTTTAGAAGAATCCTGAATGGAGTGAGACAGCCTAAAAACATGAATAGGAGCACTACAGACCTGCAAGCAGAAATCCCTGCTCTGGTGACTCTCTGTATCAATCAGACTGAAAACTGCAAGAGGATACTCAGTATTATCAAACTCTTAAGTGATTGTGTAAATACTACAGACAAGAACAAACCTTACTGGAATAACATCTGGATTTATGGAGCCTTTTACATGGAAAAAAATATTCATTTTGCCAAAGTAATCCTCCCCCCATACTGAATCAGCCTCTGTTACCAGGGGATGAATTTTTCCATGTCTGCAATGCCTTCAAGCACAAGTAGCACCACTGAAGTATTTGAGACTGGCCCTTTTCCACTTCTGTCTCAAAGGGGAAGGCTCTCAAAGCAAAGTGCCTATTAAAGACTAAGCATAAGCATGTGCTGCTGAAGACTGCACCTCAGAAGATTGGATTGATCTGTTCTGGAACTAAATCTGGACATCCCACTAGCTTCAGCAGAGTACAGCTGCAGGGAGCAGCCTGAAAGAGATACAAGATTCATAAACCACCTAATGCATCCTTATTAAAATACAGAGCTGAAATTCAGATGAATGAGGTTGATTTTTAAAGTGCTTGAAAGGACACTAAAATCATTACAAGTTTTTTTCCTTTAAAAAGTCTATTCTTATTTTACAAGTTCTAAAATGTGATGTCTTTCTGGTTTGTATCTTCAAGATTTTTTCACTGTTGACTTACTGAATACTCTTCTCCCTGTTTCTGATTGTTTTATCAAGAGATGCCCATTGTCTTAAAGGCACATTAAGTAGAAGAAACTAAAGCTCCAGAAAAATGACTGATTTGGAACAAATTATTTCAGAAACTCATAGACTGAAAATACTCAGATAACTCTTGGGGTGAGTGCAATTTTTGACACAGCCTGGTAGTGTTGCATGTTTTGCTGGTTAGCTGTGTTAAATACTGTTGGGTAGTGGGATCCATGTCATGCAAAGTTTGGAAATGTTTGTTGAATAAACTGGGACACAATAAACAGAGAAATGCTACAAAAAGACTCAAAGCTCCTTAAACACTGCAGAAGTTACATAACTGCCCTTAATGGGACAGTGGTTGTGTGGGGACAGCAAGAACAATGAACCACAGCATTCTGTCACCTTCCTTTTATTGTCATATCTCCATCCAGCCCCCTTGAGTACAGGGGAGGAAGAGAAAGCATCTGCTTGCCAAGCCACATATTCCAAAGAAAACATTCAATTTCAGAAAACTAGTGGCAGGAGATTTCATACAAGTGTAGAATAATAAGGCAGAGCTCAAATCTTTTTCCTGCACAGCACCATTTAGTTAAGAAAATCCATGGAATCACTAAGGAATTTCTACTGTATATCAAGTATTGCAAAGATTTCAGAAAAGGTACAGCAAAAGTAGGCAGATGATGCAGATTACAAACAACTCAGAGAGAACAGAAGAGAGTTTATTACAGTGTCTTACAAGAGCTTTTCTTCCTCTCCCTCACTCCTAAGAATTACTGTAGGAAGCTTGGGTTTGAAGGCAACATGAAGTGGAACAGCTTTTTACACTGCACTGCTCTCCATGAGGAGATGAACCCTCTTCCCTATGCTCAATAGGTGTTTCCATATATTTATTTTTTCCAGCAGTCTGTCGTAACAGCTCGAGAGGCTGGGGAAGTGCTAAGCCACTCCTGAAACAATCCACTCCTTCAGCAACTTTGGAAGAGAGGTGTGATCTCTGTTTTGGCTTTGACAGTGCACTTACAAAAGATATAAAGAGAAAATGAATGGTTTTGCAAGACATAAGTACCAGTTTTCAAACTGAAACATATGGTACCACCATGTCACGGGACCTGTCTGATGTCCTGTCTCATCCCAACAGAGCTGGTCTAAGGCAGATCAAATGTCCTTGTGAAAGCTGCAAGATGCCTCTTGATTATGATGCACCTTCAAAGCAGATCCAGTGCTTGGGTCCTTCAGATATTACAGGATTGCTTCTGTTTGCAAGTGCTAACCAGGTCTTAAAAAATTTATATATATATACTTGCTGTACCAACTGAAAACAGATAATTTACTACCCGTAGCTATTTAAACACAGAAATTTAAACAGCCTTCATTCCTGATCTCCTGAATCAGGATCACTTTCTACAGTTTACACTCTGTCCAACAGCAGCTCCACACAAACACACAAACTCCTATAGCAACAGGCACAGATGAAAACTTAAAAAAAAAAAAAAAAAAACAGGATGAACAGAAAAAAAAAAATCTGACTTCAAGCAGCTTTATAATGCAGGAGTCTGATTAAAGTGGAGATAGTAAAACAAGCAGCAAGACTGAGATGTGACAGTCATTTTACCTCTGCTCATGACTGCATCGAAGGCACACCGATGACCTTTGAGCCAGTTCAGAAGCTGTCCTTTATCTGTGAAAGTTCAAGTCAATTGTGCTTTGAATAAATACTTCTCTGTAGTTACACTTGAACTGCTGCATTATATACTAGAAATACAGAAAGTGTCCATGCACAGCCCTGAAGCACTTTGAGAATAGCCCTTGGCAGGTCACTGATGGCTCACAGAGGTCAAAGGCATCACCAGCACACAGAGATGGCAGGCACACTCCCACAGAGACACAGCACCCAGAGCGCCACCGGCCCCACGCACAGTCACCACGGAAGAAGGATGGAGAGCAAAACTTGCTGGTAGGAGTTCAGCATTCAAGGTTACAGCTGCAGAACCCCAACCAAGCTACTGTGATGGAGCCTCTGCTAGGATAAATTCCCTACTTGGGGTTCGTGGATGGAGTCTAACAGGGCTTTTCAAGGAATAATTCAGAGAGCAGCTGAGCTAGTTATTAGTCATTTGCCTTGTTCATTTGTGGTTGTCACTATGTTCATTCATAAAAATCCCTCCCTTAAGCTTTAACAGGAAAAAAAAAAATCCAGTGCTTAAGACAGACCAGCAACTGAATTTTGTAAGGCTTTGGGCTGACTCTCACTGGAGCACAGCACTGCTTATAACCAATGGGCTTCCCAGTGCCCTCGGCACACTCAGTACAACAAAGGCTGTACAGATCACAGCAACCCTGAGATAATAAAAGTATAAAGGAAGAGATGGAATAAATGTGAGATACGTATGATAATCTTGCCACCTAGAAGAGATTCTGAAAAGGACACTCTTGCTAATTACACAACAGGAGCAGCAGTGGAAAAAAAAATAAGAGTCAGTATATTTGTGTTTTTCCTTTGTTTTACACACACACTCCCCTTAACTGGTATCCGTGCAGCATTCCCTGCAGAACTGTCACTAGTGTTAAAAATCAGATCTTTATAGTCCGTCTTTTTGTCTGTACAAAGTACAGTTGGAATTGATTTTGATCTCCCAAACTGACTGCAGAAAGGAAAGTCTTCCTCTTCCTTCTGTCTTGGTCACCCCTCCTAGATCCCCTCCCTCCTAAGAACCATGTAAGAATTAGAAGCCCTAATTAAACATGACCAACTTGAGATTATAGTTTTGTCATCTTCTTCCAAAAAAAAAAAGTAAAAAAAAAAAGCAAAACACACAATCAACGCCTCACCCACCCCATAAACAATAGTTCCATTTAAAAAAATAAATAAATAGTGTGTATATTTCATGCTGAAAAAAAAAGTCACAGAAAGGATTCATTTTTGGTTTTCCCTCCCCCGAACACGACACCAGGCATTTTCTCCCCCCTCCCCTGACGTAGACACGATGGTACATCCAACCATGTGCATCTGTGTTCAAAATGAGTTTCTACTCCTGCACGGTCCCACATGCATCAGGGAGCATCCAGCTTAGCTGCTAAAGCAGAGCAAAGGCTTTCAGGTTTTGGGTATGGTCCCTGCCTGTTCCTTTGGTCCGTCTGTAAAAAGGCTCCTTGCTGCTCCCAGGTCTCTGCTCTTGTCTGTCTCCATTAAAGCGCGCCCTGGTCCTGGTCACTGGAGCTTCGTACCCAGCTTGCGCTGTCTGTTCCTGCAAGGCAACACAGGGGACCCAGCTGTCACAGACATATCTTATGAAAAATCCTTTCATTAGGATCTTTTCTCCTGAGAAGCTTCAGCTTCTCCATGTTTTGCTGCTTTGGAATGTGATTTGGAGAACTGTTTACCCAGCACGTGAAACTGTTTTTACTTGATGACCAACGACAGCCACCTGTGTTGAGGCTGCGAGCAGTCACAAGATTTTATTACCATTCCTTTCTATTCCTTTTAAAGCCTTCTGATGAAATCCTTTCTTCTACTTGTTAGTATAGTTTTAGTATATCATTTTCCTTTAATATAATATATATCATAAAATAATAAATCAGCCTTCTGAAACATGGAGTCAAGATTCTCATCTCTTCCCTTGTCCTGGGACCCCTGTGAACACCACCACACCCAGCCCCATCCCAGGGGGCTGCAACAAACCAGAGGCAAATACAGGAGGATTAAAGTATGCCTCTGCTTAGCTCCACACAAAACCAAAGTGCCCCTGCCATACCCACCAGGCTGATCAGCCCTTCTCACTCTCCACACTCCCAGAACACCCACCCCATCTTCAGTGTAAACAAGCTCACATGGGGATGCAAGATTATAAACAACTGCTGGCAAAAACCATAAGCCAGGGAGCTGAAATGCTACTTAAATGAGATTAAATTCTTGAATCACACCCTCTCCAGACTCACCCTTCAGATGCAGTCGTTGACCCACAACTTGGTATTTCCTTACTTTGAGGTATTCTACCCACAACAGCCCAAAATTATCAGCTACATATCAGAAAATTAATTAATAACTGCATCTGAAAGGTCAGAGCAGCAACAGCTCCTCCACTCCCAACAGAACTTACCTTGCTTCTGCTCTTGTGACTGTGTATTCAAACCACAGGATGTTAGGAATGAGGCTGGTATCTCGGATTAAAAAGAACTCTGAAATTGGCCTGAAAAAGGACAATGTGGTGGAAAGGGGGAAATAATTAGACTTTCTTCACTGGAATTTTGATTAAAAAAAAAAACAAAATCAAAACCTGCTCTACTTAACAGTACTATTCTATCACTTCAGGCTCTGTTACATTTTTTTTGTTACATGTTAAAAAAACATTTTTTTTCCTTTTGCAATATTTCCAGACTATATTACATGCAAATAGCTCTGCAATTTGACTGGGTCATTAGACATTCATTAAGAAAGGTCGGCTGTTCATCTTGCAAAGCTCCTCCAGCAGGCTGCCACACCTCACAGCTTTAGTAGGGCTTTACAAAATGTAGCAATTGATTGAATTCCCTCTTCCCCACCCTTACAAAGGACATATGATCCTTTGTATACATGCATGCAAAAGAAAACATGGAGGAACAAAGTAGGTTACACAACCAGTATGCAAAACTGGGACAGAGCCCAGGAATTCTCATTTCTAACATCCATAACAAACCTCCACAGAATAAAGAGACTTACCACGCAGCTATCCTCGGGAAGAGGGGAGTTAGGATCTCCTGTGTGAAGGCAAACCAGGCTATGGCCATGATGCTTCCTGCCACACCTCCATATAGGACTTGGCTCCAGGTGTGGTAAAGCAAATAAACCCTGCAGTGGAAGAGAAGAGTCACCAGAAAGGCTTTAAAACAAAAGGAGCCAATATCATGAGCTGAGGTGTCACTGGACCCAGACATGGGTGCAAGTTATAGTCCAGATGTTAAATGTGGGTGTCTTTTTTCAGTAAAATCTGGCAAAAATAGTGGGGGAAAGAACCTGGGGAAAATTCTTCCCTGCTGCAGCAGTTTCAGCTTGGAGCACTTCTAGTTTGAGCTTAACTCAGTAACCCTCCACATTCTCCTTCATCCATCTTTGGATCAGCTGAAGAACTAATATTGTTAGTTCCCACAAGAAACTTTCAAAAGACAGTAACAGGACAAGTCTCCTCCAGGCCACCAAAGCTGGGGCTTAAAGGCTTTTAAGAACATGGACAGCATTTTTTTTTGTGATTTGGGTGCTCTCCAATGTGACAGGCACAGAAGCATGCATGACCAATGTGCTCACTATGACTGCAGCCACTCAGAACTGCACTGTTGGCCTGTTATGTGTGCACAAGCTACATTCAAAATTCTTTTTGCTCACATATCATTATGATCATCTTATCTGACCTTCTAACACAGATCACTTGATTTCCTCTAATTTTGTTTTAATTAGACCATATACCTCTGACAAATTTGTCCTGTCAGGCTTTTAAAATAATTAGTAATAAGTAATCAGCTGTAGCATACAGTCAACTGTGCCAACAGGTAATTACTTTCCTGTGGAAAATGTGACCCTATTTCTAGCTTAAATTTGTCTGTTTTTCCAATCACTGGAGCTCACTTTGCATTTAATCTACTAAAGAGAAAAAGAAAAATCACAAACACAGTTCCATTTTCTCTATCCATCTCAATACAACTAAATCTCGCAAGCTAACAGCTATAAGTGTTTTGATTAACTAATGCTCAAGCAAAACAGTGGGATCGATCAACTGTAGTGATCCACATGCTGCAGATGCTGGTGTGCCCAGATGGGGCAATGCCTCCACACTCAGTGCTGGAAAGAGGGCAAGGCAGCGAGGCTGGATGAAGGAGGGCACTGGAGCCCGTGGGGAACTGGCACAAACTCAGCTGATCTGGGGTTTTGCAAATGCTTGTGAAGCACCACACACATAGCACCTCTGTTTATTGGGTCTCATGGCAACACTTGTACAAAGCTCTGACTCGTAGGGCACAGTGCAGAATTAGGTGGGAAAGGCAGGATGAGGAATGCCAGGACTGCTGGCTGGGACAGGCCAGGAGGCTGTGTGAGAGCAGAAGAGAAACAGCTGCTCCATACCTACTATATGAGACTAGCAAAGCCACTGTGACGAGGCAGATGGACAGCACGTGTCGCCATAGCAAATCCAGAAACCTCGCGTTGTTTGTTTGGTGCATTCTGAAAGAGATGGAGAGCCATTAGCACAGGGCAGGGAGCTGAGCACTCCTCACCTCCCTCCCTCTGAAACCCTAGGAAAGCTTTACTCCACTGGGATCATGGGCAGCTCAATCCCATCCCAGCAGCAATCTGGCAGCAGTTAAAGAGCAGCCAAGAAGCCACAGGTGCTTCTCTCCAGCTGTGAGCAGGGATTGCTGTGATGGAGGGCAGGATGCTCACACTGATGTGAGAGGCACATGCAACAGGGAGCCAAGACAGAGTCCCTCCATCACCCACAGAGCCAGGAGGAACTGAGAGTTTGTCTTCCTCCACCCAGAGCCACAAGAGTTTTGTCTTCCTCTATCCAGAGTCATGCCCCAGCAAGAATTTCATTAAAGCACAGGTAAACCCAGTACTCGGTAAGGGAAGTCAACTAAAAAGTCATGCAAGTGGACAGCTGGTATTATCCAAAAGACTGCAGATAACCCCACTGAAACTGAGACAAAATGAGAAAGCAGCTCTTCATTTCTCCTCCCTATCCCCTACTTCCTCCCTCACACTGGGGCACCATCATAGCTTAGAAAAAGAAACTCCAGACCTACATGCAGATTGAGACAGACATGTTCCAATCCCACCCGAGCCACAATAAATTGCGCAGGTTCTCGGAATTAATTCCATTATCCCACTCAAGTGGCACCCAGCAAGGGAGCCACCCATTTCAGGTGTTGTAACATATTAACAGCCAAAACCTGACCCAGAATTTTTACCTTAAATAAAGGAACAGAAAAGAATAGACAGAGAAAAACCACATGAATTGGGAGTGGCTGGACGGCATCCCATATTTTGTGGTCACTGTTGAATGGGCTTCTGGGAAGAGAAGAAAAAAAGAATATGGTCAAGGTTATGGTCAGCAGCTGGAACACTCCAGATGTGAAGCCAGCCCATGCTGCTGGAGCATGCACATGTCCCTGCTCAGGAGGCTCTGTCAGCCTTTTCACACCCAAACATCCACAGCCAAGGTGAGGCAAAGGGGGGGAAACCCCTGTAACTCCCCCCAGTCAGCATTCCACCCAAACTCCCCTGACACCACCACGCTCATGGTGCACACCCTACCTTCACACGGCCGAGGCTCCCGGATTACATTTTTTATTAACCAGTTCACTGCCTCGTTGAACACCAGCCCTCCCAAGAAAGAGATCTGTGAAGGCAAGACAGCTGTGTCATCCCCTCTAAGAGATCCTTCTACTTACCAGGCTCTCTCTGTTGACAAAACCCCAAACATTATGCTTCTAATTTTCTTTTTTGACTACTAGAGTTAAAACCAATGGCTTCCAAATTCTACACCTGAGAAGAAAAGCATTTATTTTCATCTCACTTTCTATTTGGCAACATATTATGTACATGCAGCTTTTTAGCAGCTGATACACAGAAAGACAAAAATGGCACAGGAGGGCACTTCTGCCAGCAACTTGCACCAGTGAGTGCAGAAAGTGACCTTTTTAATAGGGCAGGTTTTGGGAACTGGCTTTTCCCAATGACCAACAGGGGGAGTGCAGACACTGTTATTTGGGTAAATAGTTTAAAACAAAGGTGACTTTTTAAGGCTTTCTAGCTTTTCCTTCTATGAATATTTTAATCTTGAAGCTGCTCTCTTCAGTCCAAGATGAATTCACATTCTGAGCTAAGCCAGACCAGGCAGCATTTATTTTTGCTCTTCAACTTCACAGTTCATACACCTCCCCTAAATTAGCCCTGCTGCTGTGATCAAATTCCCAGCTGGTGATGACACTGCCTCCTTAGCACTCAGTCCCATTCCACATAATGAAGCAATTTTTCACTCCTCATCCTGAGCCACAGATCAGGCTGCTGCAAGGCAGCCAGGGTCCCTCTCCAGCCCAGTGGTGACTTCCCACATGAAGAACAGAGACAACACTCATCTTGTTCCCAACACCAAGCAAGTCCCTGTATTGAGAAATCTGTGCAATAGTTACTCTGGCTTCTTTTCTCTTTTGGGCCAACACAAAACCTTTGAGTTGTCAAAAACTGTACAGCTGCCTTCCCTAGTTAAGAGTTCCCTGCTCCCAGGTCCCTTGGGCCACTGGTTCCCATGACACTGTGGCCCTACATTCAAAATCCTTCCAGTGGCCCCTGTTTTATCTGTTTACTGAGGACAAGTGCTACAAGAGGTTTATATGTCCTAGAGGGAGTTTATCCATGACACTGATTCCCAACTACCTGGCAGAGCAGATAAAAAGCATTTTAAGAATTTGGATTGAAACAAGTCTCTTCTGCCCCTGGTATTCAACTCACATTTGAAAAACAGCCCTTAAAGACAGATCCACTCCCTTGGAAAGCTTTAGGTATTATTTTTATCCCCTTTTCTGCCTCAGTACTTCAAAGAAAGTGCATCCCCTGAGTTACACACACCATTTCCTGCATATGCTGCCCAGTGCTATGATCCTACTGGATCTTGGGAGTGTTCTCACTCTGCAACAGCATTCTGTACTTCCTCAGACATCTCCCTCGATGGTTCTGGACAGATAATGTCCAAAACACACCAGAGTAACAGAGAAGTCAGAAAAGGCTGAGCAGCCTTTTAACCTGGTACAGGTGCTAAGTGTCTCCTGCTGTTCCCTGACAGGAAGATGGCTTTCCTCAGCTTGCTCCTTTTAGAGAGAAAAAGAAGTGTGAATACAGGAGCCCCAGGTGACAAAGGAAAATACTTTTGTCATAAGGAGAGGCTGGGAAGGGAGAGAAGGACTCACCGTGTGAAGCTCTCTCTTGAATATGATGAGTGTTACAAAGCCAACAATAATGAATATTGGACCAAGACTCAAATAAGCTAAAAGCTGGCCAGAGAAATCACCTGGGGAAACAAACAAGAGAAACCAATCAGTGTGAACTTCAGGGGTACTTGCTGCCACCACAACATGGGTCAGTCAGAGCCCTGCATCGCAGAGCAGAGGGGCAAACTCAGCAGTGCAGCCAGTCCCTGTGTTCCAGAATGACAGGGAGACAGCAGTGCTTCCATGCAGGTTCAAAATTAAGGGTGAAAGGAGCCCGGAATCATTCAGCAGAGATTTACACCCACTTTACAACAATAACCATGGGTGTGGGCCCAGAGCCACTTTAATCCAACATGAGCACAGGCTGCTGCAGAAGAGGCAGCATCTTTCCCTTCCCTTCATTCCTTTTTCTTCTCTGAGCCAGCAAAAGTCCCCAAACAAATCCTTTCCCACTCCCTCAGTAAAATGGGTTCGTTTTCAGCTGGATCAGCTTCCTAATCTGTCTCACCATGTGTCTGCACAAACACCAGCATTAGCAAAATGGGAAGGAAATAAATAGCTAAACATAGCAGGAGATGTCAGGGAAATAAAGGAGACTCTGCCTTTTTAACCAGTAGCCCACTTGTACCACAAAGAGGGGGATTTGGGCCTCCAACCAAAATAATTAACAGTCTAGTTATCCCCCAGGGAGAATCAGGAAGCTGCAATGGGACCTCACAGAGGTCATAAGGTCCCTCAAAATCTTTATTCTGAACTACAAAAGCCACAGAAGTGGGCAGCAGCAGTAAGGAGCAGCTGTGCATTTTGACCCCAGTTTCTCCTGCCTCTCTTCCCCAAAAAGGGACACATACAGAAGTATTTGGAGAAAAGATGTCAGCACAAATTCCGAGGACACAAAAAATTATCAGAGCAATTTTGCTCCAAATCAGCAAATTTGTATGAGAAGAGTGAGAACTGTCTGCCAGAGAATCTTTAAATACAGAAATCACCACAAACTCGCTGTATGAACCCAGCAAGCAGCAGAAGAGATGGGTACTTTGAGTATTGGTTCTCACACACCAGATCCTCTCCATCCCATCACTGAACACAAAAGGCTCAGCTGCCACAGAAATTTGTCCTTCTTCCCTCCTCTCAAAAGGAAACAGGATGCCTCTGCAAGTCTGAGCATTGGACTCATTCCTAGATCAATTCCACTGCAAGACACCCAGGCTTCCCCAGCCCACACACCCACATTTCAAAGCAGCACTTGGTGAAAAGGACTTTAACCTCAGCCTCTGAGTGCTGGAACTGATAAAAAAAGTTATTGCCCCTTCACAGCAAAGTTCATGCTGCTGATGTTATTGCCACATAGTTGTGGTTACATCAGGTACAGCGCATGGAAGCCTCTGGAATTCCAAACTCTGGGTTAAATTTGGGAACCAGCAACATCATCAGCAAGGATTACTAGAGGAGTTAGGTGAAAGGAGGAAGATTTGGAGGACAAAACCCCAAGGCATGCTGGGTTTCCACTGAAGTGAGGTTCTGCTTTGGTTTTAACCTGAAAAGCATTGGAAGACACTGAATTTGAAATTTTCTTGCTCCATATGGCAGGTTTGTCTTGCATCAGGTGCATTCCAAATGCTCCCAAAGCAATGGATTATGGTAACAAAAGGGGATGTAAGTGACAGTACCAGTTACTTGGCAATAAACAATCGAGCCTCTTATGGTTTTATATAAACCACAAACTCTCAACAAAATGAGTTCTGTCATCAATGATGAGGGAATTCATGAGAGAAGCCACCTTGTCAAAAGACAATTAAACTACCGGGAAAGCCTTAGGAATACTTTCCAAAAGTCTCAATTCCAGCATTGCCAAATAAAGAGAGCTCATCATCAAGAGATCACCATGTTTCAGTTCACTCATTCTGCTAATCCACAGTACATAAAGGCTTAGCACTTCCACATTAAAAGCCATAATTTTGTCAAGTAGAAATAAAACCAGATTATTTATCTTCTCAGAGGGTTCTATTTCTTGTGCAGATGGTGGAAAGGTACTTAAACAAGTAGTCTTTTAATTTAAATAGGATCAGCAGTGGCGAACTCAAAATCTTCTGTTATGTTACATGATAACATTCCCAAAAAATCAAATCACCCAGACTTCACAGGCACAAAAACCACACCTGAGAGGGGAACCAGACACTATCACTCCCAGATGTGCCTACAGGCACCAAGTCCTTCACTCAATCTCAACACAAAAGCTCCTCAAATATTTCAGCAGTCCATTTAGAGCAGATAACACTAATAGTACTTCATGTTCCTGTGGCTAATGGCAATTAAACACAGTCACATTCTGAAGCCACTTTTTATAGAGGAAGCAAATAAACAGCTGGGCACTGAAGGCAGCATTGGAGCTACCCCAGGAAGACACTAATGCCATCACAAACATCCCCACTGGATCAGCAGCTCAAGGCAGAGCTTCAGTGACTAACCCAGCTCAGAAAGGACTGGAAATCCCCAGTGGAGGAGGCAAAGTGAGCTCTGAGAGAAAGGCCAGCGCTGCTCAGCGCTCCAGGGGCCTTGGAGCGTGATTACTTCTGTCACTCCTGTCTCCTCTCACGCTCCAGCGCGCTCCGAGACTTATTCCCAGGGAAAGGAGACGTGCAGGAGAGCCACAGTTTAAGGTCCAGTCAGATCTAGCAAGCAGCACCCCTGCCTTTTTTTATAAAAAATTAATTTCCTTTTAATTTTATTAACTTGGGAAATTTAAGGCAGTTCCTCCAACCAGAAGAAACAGAGACAAAATCGCCGCAAAAATGCAAAAAGAGAATCTACTTAATGCGTATCTTGGGTTTCATTTAGTTTTAAATTCTGCTTTTTTTAAAGTCCAGCTTTCCCTGGACATTATTTGGAGCTCAAAAAGCAAAAATAAAGGATGCAGCTACCCCATTTTTGGGCAGCCAAGAGATAAGTACATGCAGCACTATACATAGCTCAGACACACGCTATTTTTTCAGCCTTCATTCAGCATCTACTTCTGCTCCAATTCAACATTTTACCCAGCATCCTGTCGGTAGAAATAGCTGAGCTTCACCACATCTACTTAACCTGTATAGGATGTAAAAATGTGAATCAACAGCCCCCAACCACATCCTACCACAAGACTGAGCTTTGCCACCACCACTTCCTATTGAAGGATCTATTTGTGGCACTGCCACTGGTTGTGTGTTCTTGGCTAAGTGCATTTGTGCAAGTTGCACAGACAACATGCAGTGTGTGTGTCTCACTAAATCACTGAATCTTCACAATACAAAAGAGTCATTCCCTCTGCTTGTGCATATCCCCATAACACGAGCTGGGGGACAGCAATAATATCTACAGGAGGCTTTAAATTATGGCATAAAATCAGACATAACTTCTGCAGGGAGATTAAACATAAACCCTGCATTAAAGCAGCCAAACAAGAGTGGGATCTGCTTCTTCCAGGAGATACTGCTTAGCTCTGGAATGAGCCCTGACTTGTGAGCTCACACAGAAGCACACGAGGGTTATCAGAACAAACATTCCTATAGGAGCTGCATGTGCTGATACTGAACAGCAACAAGAACTGCTGAGCCAAAGCACAGACACAGCACCTCTAAACCTCTTTACCCACTGGAAACCTGCCTCTCCAACTCTGCCTGGCTGCAGGAAACATCCTGGAGAAACTGGGAAAATGGGAATATTCTGTCATTCTGCAGAGAAAAGGTTTGGCACATCAGGTTTCTCTCCTTAAAGAATTTGTCCAGTGTGAGAAGGTCCTGAAAGTCCCAGAGCTCTAAGAATCCCAGCTGCACTGAAGAGAGGAAGTTTTCTTTCTTTTCTCCAAATAATAACAAAAAACCCAAACAAACCAGGAACTCAATGTTTCTCCAGTGAAACTCACCCTACAGGCAGGAAGTCCCTGAAGATGAGTTTTAAGTCTGCAGCACGAAGTCATCCCATGCAAAGCAATGCATACGGGAAAAAACAACCCTAATTATACCCATGACATGACAGGAATTAGTTCAGTTGTTATCAAACAAAAACCCTCAGACTCAGAGTGTGCCAATACCTTCAGAGTAGCACCCAGTGCTCTGCAGCAGTCAAAAAGGCAAGAAGAACATTTTTAAGAGCATGACAGAAGTTACTGTTACAGCACTACAAAAATTTATTATGCAATTGTGGTGTCACCAGCTAAAAAGGGAGAGTACACACAGAAAAGGCAAATAGAATAGGGACAAAGATAAGTATGCAACAGCAGCCATTCAGAAAACATCAAATAAATCAGATTTTCAGCTGAAAAAGGAAAACAGATGACACAACAGTTCTATAAAGTCATGAATTATATCAAGAAATTGAGAGCAAACAATTGGTGCCTCTCACTGCACATGAGTGAGTGTTTGATGAAATTACTGAGCAGTGGACTTAACAACACATGTTGAGAAAAGAAACAACAACCACATTAAGCTACAAAGCTCAGTGCCAAAGATACGGTGAGATCCAAAGCGGAAATGGATTCAAAGAACAATTAGAGATCCAGCTTTTATCCATCCATCAAAGGACTGCACAGTCCTGATGCAATCACCAGCTCATTACTGGAAGGACATAGGGAAGAAGGATTATTCCTGCCTACCTGCCAGCAACCTGACACTGTGCCAGATCATTCCTTGGTCTCACTAAAACAGAGCTGGTAATATGAAAAGCTCCAGGATCAAAAAATTCTGAAAGCAGCATCAGGATGATATTTTTACAGGCTGTCCTCTGCAGCAGCGTGCTTTAGCACAAGCAGGCAGCACTGCCATGGCTGATTTTTTTCTCCCTATGTTTAATCCTAACATTCCCTATGGGTAGTATTTCAGTCAGGTCTCCAAGACTGCATTCCTCAGACCAGTCTGCAGTTGATTACCACAGCATTCATTTGCTGTTTCTCATTTGTTTTGCTCAGTGGACATCACAGAAAGCCCTGGAGAGCTGTGCAGCCACACAAGCAACTCAGGATGGGTTTGATGTATCACTATTGATAAGGAAGCATTAGATCAGAACAGGGAGCACCTTTCTGGAGACACCTCTCCCCTTCACAATTAGAAGCAGAAGCCCAAACCCAGGCTTGATCTGCCAGGCAGAAATCAGCTGTGACAGCTTTTTACCCAGGGAGCGGGACCATCACCCACGGCCAATGAAAGCTGGGCTTCTGCACTGGGAATCTTTAAAGATGTGAGATTTTCAGAAGCAGTTGCCACAGCAGCTCAGCAGCCTCTGGGATCAGCCAAGAGCCGAAGCTGTTTGCCACAGAGCAGTGCATGACATGCCAAGACAGCTTAATAATTGATGCTGGTAAAAGCAGGATCCATTTCTCGTTCCGACCCTCTCAGCAGCACAGGGCTGCATTAACTCCACTGTGCTGAGCCTGCTGCCAACATCACTCCCTTAGAAATATACATTATCTAAGCCCTTTATGGACCTGCAGTTCAGATGTGCCCAGGCTGAATGTAAACAGCTTTCTAAATAAAGTTAAGAGTACTTTCCCCAAATCCAGGTAAAAGCTTCAGATCTATGGATTACTGCAAGTCATTATTTTAGACCAAAATGTTGTCTGCCTTGCCTTAGTAAAGCAAAGGCAGAGTCTGAGTGCTGGAACTGATAAAAAAGTCAAAGAATTGACTCTGCTTTCCACAGCATTCTCCTGGAGAACATCCACAGCTCTGTTTTCCTGGTAAAAAAACTGTCCAGGCCCAGACTGGTGGGGAATGGAGCTAAATCCAGCTGGGGCTGGGCTGAGTTCTGAGGCAGGCTCCGTTTCATATGTTTATTAATGAACTGGACAAGGAGATCAAGTGCACTCTCAGTTCACTGATGACACCAAATCTCCCTGTGCTGGACACTGCTAAGGCCCCACCTCAAATCCTGGGGGCAGCTTTGTGCCCATCACAAGAAAGGCACTGAGGGGCTGAAGCATGTCCAGAGGAGGGAACAGAGCTGGGGAGGGATCTGGAGCACCAGGAGCAGCTGAGGGAGATGGGGGGGGCTCAGCCTGGAGAAAAAAAAGGAGGCCTGAGGGGACCTTCTGGCTCTGCACAACTCCCTGACAGCTGGGGGGCAGGCATCAGGCTCTGCTCCCAGGGAACAGGGACAGGAGAAGAGGAAACAGCCACAAGCTGCACCTGGGGAAGTCTGACTTGGATATCAGGAAAAGCTTCTTCACTGTCCAGGGCAGTGGTGGACTCCCCCTGCCTGCAGGGATTTAAGAGCTGTGTAAAAGTGGCACTCGAGGATGGGGTTTAGTGGTGGCCTTGGCAGTGTTGGAGGAACAGTTGGACTCAGTGATCTCAGGGGCTTCTCCAACTTACAATGATTCTATGAAAATTAATTAACAAACTTTTATACCCCCAGCTGCTTTATTGTTTTAGTCCTTTGTCTCCACTTTATAGGCTTTCATAAACACAATCCCCATCCCCTCCAAACACAACCCTAAGCTGGGTGATGACTTACCCCTCCACACAATCACCTCCTCCCTTTGCCTGTCTAAGAGCTCTCAACGCAGAGAGAAAATATTCAGGTTATGTCACATTGTTCAAGATCTGACAGATAACCCTTGTGCAGGGATTTCCACCACCTTCATTTCCCAAACCAATCCAACAAATGGAGCACAGGACGCTCTGTGTATACTGCCAGGTTCAGATAAGGAGATAAGCTACAAAGATGAATATATCAGTACTACTGGCAAGATTATTTCCCATCTCTCCCAAACTGACACATTAATATATTTGAGAAGGGGGATGGCAGAGGACCTGACAGCATGAAGGAAAATGCAAGACAGAAAAGGAAATGCCAATATTTCACATAAAGCATCACAGAAAACCATCAAACAGCCATAAGAGGGAGGGCCAAGAAATAATGTATCTCCAGTGCCAGATATTTTTTCAGTGTTGTCACATTTCAAGTCTCCTAGCTAAATGGGCACTTTCAGCCCAGAAGATCCCTAAGCACTTTAAAAGCTTTAAGAATTGCACTGCTGAGAGGAGCTTTCATCAGGAACTAAAATCCAGTTACTGGAACAGGACATACAGCAACACTCCATGGCAAGTTGGGGGCTCACTAGAACTGGAAATACTGTTTAGACAAGATTTGGATTTTGAGCAAATGCTGTAACTCTGACAGTTCATTTTTCTGTTATCTCTGATTGTAACAAGCACCCAAACCTAGCACAAAGCACCCACAGGTACTGATGGGACACAGTTTAGACATCACAGACCCGTTTGCTCTTGCACATCAGGAGCTCATTCCCCCTGGTGTGCAGGACCTTCGTGGGTCACACCTGTCCCAGCTGGAACAGCCCACCCCGCACTCAGGCACCTACTGCTCCTCAGTCGGGACACAAACCCACCTTGCCAAGAGCTGAGCCACAAAACCTCCCGTGCCTGGAGCGCTCGGGGCATTTCCCTCAGCGCTGACTGACCAAAGTGCTCCCAGGGAAAGCACCAGATCCACGGGGACAGGGACACGCCGCCAGCCCCACTGCCAGCACAGCCCCCGAACTCCCCCGGCAGCCGAGCCCACCCGGGGGACACGGCCCCTCCGGCACATCCTCGCCCCCTGAGGGGGCACCTGGGCCCCCAGGGTCCCCTGGCACGGTGACACACCGAGCCAGACCCGCAGCGCTCGGAGCACGGCGGTGACACCGACACCGGCACGCTGCTGAGGCGGCACCGGGAGCTGCACACCGTGGGTGGGACCCTCGCCTCGAAGCCGGGGGCACCGCACATGGCCAGAGGGCTGCAGGGGCGGCGAGGCGGCGGTGTGGAGCGGGTAGGGCGGCAGTGGAGGGCCGGGCGGCTCCGGGATCCCCGGGACGGAGCCGCCCCCCCGAACCCATTCCCGGTCCCCTTCCCCGTCCCCCCCTCCCGCAGCCCCCCAGCCCGGAGCCCCTAACGCGCATGCGCATCGCCGCTCCCGCCGCGGCTCCCAATCTGGCAGAGCGCCTCGCCGCCCCCAACGCGCACGCGCGCCCTGCCGCCTCAGCGCTGCTGCTCAATGGCTCACTATTTGGCAGCCACCAGCGCGGCCCGCGGCGGCGCCGCGGGGCGGCGGGAAGGGGCCCGCCGCGCCCGGAGGTGCGATGGGGAGGCCCGGCGGCGGCGAAACGGAGCGTTACCTGCGGGATACTCGACGTGAGTGAGGGAGACCGGCCGCCACGGCGCGGGCAGCGAGCACTCCCCGACTGCGGCCATCTTACCCGGATACCGGGCCGGGCCGCTACGGCCAATCGGGACCCTCTTGAGGGGCGGTGCGGCCAATGGGCGGGGGCGCGGGGAGCGGCGGACCAATGGCGGCGCGCGGCAGGTGAGGCGCCGGGCTGCCCAGCACCGCCCAATTAAACATCCAGCCCGGGGAGCAACTCAGCCAATCGGCTGACGGCACCGCGGCCCGGCAGTGGGCGGGCACAGGGAGCGGCACAGCCAGTCGGAGGAAAGGCGGGCTGCACGGCGTCTTTTCATTGGCCAGCACTGCCGTGCGGATGGGCCAATCAGCAGCTAGCCCTGGCGCCAGTTCTCAGCCAATCAGCGTTGGCGTTGGCGCAGCGGGCGCGGGGCGCTGAGGCGGGGGCTCGGCGGGAAAATGGCCGGGCCGGGCTCCCCTCTGAGCCCGGCGAGGACGGCCCGGGCTCCCCTCATATCCCTGAGCCCGGCGAGACCCGCCCCAGGCTCCCCTCACCTCCCTGCGCCCGGCGCCACCCGCCCCAGGCTCCCCTCACACCTCGGCGGGACCAGCCCGGGCTTCCCTCACACCCCCAGGTTCCAGCCCGGGCTGCCCTCACACCCCTCTGCAGCCTCCACAGTTGCTGTTAAAAAACAACAAACCAAGAAACAAAACGGAAAAAAAACAAACAAAAAAAAAGGATTTAAATGAGAATCAGAAGGGTATTACTCCACTCAGCTCTACATCATATCATCCCTACCCCGGGCACATTTCTCTTTGCCCCACACAGAAGTGATTAACTGGTAACACCCAAGCACCGTTGAAAGTGAATATTTGGATTTTTTAATATAACACCTAGGAACCACAGGTGTAAAGAACAACCCGCTCCCATGTGGGTGTGCACACGTGCAAATAAAAACCTGAAGTAAAGTCATCGAATCCCAGAATGGTTTGTTTGAGAAGGCACCTTAAGGCCTGTCTCATTTCACCCCTTCCACTAGCCCAGGTGGCTCCAAGCCCTGTCCAACCTGGCTTTACTCACACAGAACGATTTCTTCCTAAGTCCTGGCAGAAAATCCTTTAAAGATTCTGCAAAGGCCAGGCAAACACCTGGTCCAGGTGATAGTTTGGGGTTTTTTCCCCCAAATACCTTTAACTACTGAAATCACTTTGAAGGACCAAGCCAAAAGAAGTGTTCCCATATGTGACCCCAGAAATAAGACTTACCTGGGGAGCCTCAGGAAAAAGCAGAACATGGAGCAGCATTGGACAGAAAAGCTTTCAGAAGGCAAATCCACCTTCAGACCAAACAACCAAAGTTAATTCAATATAAAAAAAAAGATATATAGAAAAAATAAATATGCAAGAGACCCACAAGAAGTGATCAACAAAGGCATGGGGTTGCCTTTAATTTGTGTCAGGGAAGCACATGGACCAGGATTTCTAGCCGTTAATTAAGATTTCAAAAAGGGTAGAAAACTCCTTTTCCTGCAGTTGTAATATACCCTCTTCAATTATGATTATGTCTCATTAATTTCAACAAGCTCTTCATAGCTGACATTCTCCCTGGCATTTCAAGAAGTAAAATAGTATTAAAGTCTTATTATTTGGCAAGAAAGAGAAAATATTTACTGCAGGAGCTCAGTTCGTCGCAGAAGACTGCTAAGAGGGAGCATGAGTGATTTACTCCTTTCATTATTAAGTTAAATAAATCTCCTCCTTTCCAAGCTATTGAATGTAGAGTTATGCTGGCAGAGTGGATTACATTTGATCTATGTACCATGACAAGTACTGAAAATTGTGGGCTTCATTGCTGTATTCACCCACTCCTTCCTGAACAGGAGAAAAAAGTGTCAATACATGGAGCAGCCTTTGCTCTGTGCCTCAGCACAAGAAAGCACAAAGCTGCTCTGGAGCTGTAATGAGTGTGGAGTCTGACTCCATGGAAACTGAGATAAACTCCTTTTAACTCTCTCAACTAATGATCAGGGTGTGGTGTGAGACAAAAATTTTTCCTATCCATGAACATTTTATTTGCATATATCAGAGTTCATGACAGGCTTGCATTAATGCTAACAGAGACTAGTTTTTACTTTTTTATTTTTAAGCGTAGGGATGAAATTTTAATCACTGTGGAAGAATCAGCCAATCTGATTCAGTCTGGTTTCTCTATCGTTTGAAAATGAAAGTATTTAAATCCACTGTAGTTGTTTCAGGAGAGCAAGAAGATGATTTTCTTGCCTTGCTCAGCAGATAAGCACTCTGATACCAACCCACAGGCTTTAGTCTGGGTTTCACAGAGTTTGGGAAGCTGGTAAATGCTGCAGGAACTTGGACAATGTTTAAGAGGTTCTGCTCCTCACTAGGATTTCTGTTATCTCTTCATCACAGCCTACTCACACCACACCCCAACACAGCCAAACCACCACAAAAAAATCTGGAAAATGAAACCCCACAGTTTCCAACCACAGCTCAAAGTACAAGGAGTTTTGTTTATTTTATAGCCCTCTTCATCTGTGGACTTTTCAGCAGGCCCAGGAAGATTCTCCATGCAATCAAACCCTTTGACTTTACACTTAAACCTTTCAAGTTCCTCATTTTAGCCCTAAGAACAGCAAGATGTTTGATACCATCACTAGCAGCAGAGGTGCCACCACAACTGTCACCTAAATAAGAAAACAAAGACTGAGTTTCTAGCATGTTTCTCCAGGAAATTTAGGAAAGAAAACCACAATCATGAAGGAAAGTTTTATTTTACTTGTAATGCCCACATCCTAAGATTAAAGATATTTTTTAAAAAATTAGCTGCAAAGAAAAAGATAAAAGCAAAACAAGAACAGATTTTTACACCTTTAGGAAATCAAGAAAAAAATAGGCACAAGTTTACATTCATTAGTTTCAGATATGGCAAAGGAATGTTCTACTAAAGAGGGATAAATAAAATCCTGCTTTCCCACTTCCCTGTATGAGACAACACAAGTCATGCTCTTCAAAGCCACACTGATCTTGTAGATACAAGGCAGATTTTTCCTCATAATTTTTTTATTAATGTGCTTTAAAGACCATAAAGACCCTCCTAGAGCCATTTGGCATAGTCTCTACATACATACTAAAGTACCAAGGATGTACTTTAACCTCTGGTGAAGCTTGTTACAACCTCCACATAAAAAATGAAAGTCATGCATATTTTAAATTCTGTTTAAGCATCAGACACTATTGAGGGATTTTATTTCATTGCTGCTAAGCCATTTTAAATCCCCATCAGTGTTAAAATCTTGCAAGTGTCAGCCCAGAATAATTTAACCCCTTGAGCATAAGGGTTCATCATGAAAAAAGGTGAACATCCTATCTCAAGGGGTTCTACCCCAATACACAGCTGCTACTAATACTGAGGAATTTCTGTTGCTAAACGCAATATGCTGGGGAAGGGTTTTCTAGGGATCTCAGGAAGCCAGAGGGCAGGCAGGTGTTCCATCACACCCTTTAACTCTACCCTGCAATCCAGGTGAATAGGAGAGTCACCTTTTGGGCTGGGCCCTGCTCTGGGTGGGATCAGTGGAAGCAGCCTGAGGGCTGCATCCCAAGGACTTGAACACAGCAGGTGCCTGACACTGCTGCTCAGGCCAGGGAAAGCTTCCACAGGAACAGCTCCTGTCAACCCCCTGATCCCTGAAGTTCCCTCCAGAGCCTGCAGACCCCTTTCTGCCTTTCCTCTTGAGCTGCACTGGGACTGGGGATGGACAAAAAGCAGCGATGAAGTGAGGGGGAGGTGTAGAGAATTTTAACATCCATCCCAGTAAAGTTAAAACCAGTTTGTCTCGGCAAACATCCTTGGCTGGTGCAGGACCAAGTCACTGCTGGCGGGAAAAGGCGGAGAACTCGACCTTCAAGAAGCTGCAGATGTTCCTGAGGCAGATTCCTCTTTACCTTCACTGGGAGGGATGTGTAACCTACTTGCAATAAGGGCTAAGGAAAAGCATCAAGCTGTAATAAAACAGTCTTTCTTCATTTGATTGATAAGGAATTTACAATTTCTCAGCTTAAAAAGCCACAGTGCAAGTTAGTGTTTGCTTCAGGGGGACCCTGTTTCCGTATCCTCTCCCGCAAGGATGCAAAAGCCCAAAGTCAGCAGCCAGTGTTTCTGTCTGTACACAAAACAGGCAGGCTGCCCAAGAACTGAGGACAAAGACACTCAAAACAGTAAATAAATACACATAAAACAATACTAAAAAACTAAAAAAAAAAAAAAATTACAGCACTGATTGTTTAGAATTACAGTCCATCTCATTATATTAATCTTCACATTTTAGCATCTTTTTAACCACTATAGAAAAGCTGCTGAAGTGACTTTCTTCTAAACCAGCCATACCAGAGCACAAAGCACTATCAACATTATTTTTTTGGCAAAGTAACTTGCTTTCAGAATATACCATACTTTCGAATCACAGTTTACATGTAGCAGGTGTGTCATGCTAATACAACATTCTCCATTTCTTTTCTTCCTGCACACTACCAGGAACAAGACACCTCAGAGACCCTTCCTAGTTCCAACTGCTGTCTCTTAAAGCCTTCTCATAACAGTTTATTCCACGCAGCCTCACTTGGGGCAGCTGCTCCTAATTTCTGCCTCAGCATTGTCCTGTTTATTGCATTAATCTGGTTTCCAGGATAAGCCACATCAGCCTGATGTGCTTACAGAGCGCCAGATGTTACTGTGCTCTACACACACCCCCCTGCAAACAACTCAGGAGCATTTCAAGGAATCACAGAACCACAGAAGGGTCAGGTTGGAAGGAACCACAGTGGGTCATCTGGTCCCACCTCCCTGCTCAAGGAGGGTGTCCCTAAAACACATGGCACAGCACATTTATCTGCTCCTTTTACATCCTCCTGTTTACTTTTTTCTCTGTTTATTTCCTTCCTGCTTTTACCAGCAGAATCCACATTAAATATCTGAAGAGGAAGAAAGCATTTGTATTCTCCAAGCCCACACACTTACTTTCCACTCATATGGAAATTCCAGATTCTTACATATTTTTTCCACTTGCAAAAATACATCTGGGTAAGCCTTGTGTCTTTCACCCAGAACAGGCACAAGGGGTAACTAATCAGTCTGGAACAAAAACAGTGAGACTCATGTTTTTGTGCAAGTCCTAAAGACCTCCTCATTCCAAGGGTTGGACTTGGACTGAAACAGAAGAAGGCACAGGCTTGATCTCTACTTTTATCTGTGGCATTGTACTCACAGAGGACTCAGCAAATCATTGCAAACCTCAGTCCTGCAAGCCAGGACTGCCTCAAGTCAACAGCATGAAGCTGAGTCAGGAGACGTTTAGGTTGGATATCTGGAAAAGGTTTTCTACCCGGAGGATGGATGGGCACTGAACAGGCTCCCCAGGGAAGCAGTCACAGCACCAAGCCTGACAGAGTTCAAGAAGTTTGGGCAACTCCTTCAGCCCATGGTGGGAATGTTGGGATGTCCTGTACAGAGACAGAAGTTGGGCTCAGTCCTGATGTGTCCCTTCCAACTCAGTATATTCTATTATTCTGTGATTTTTATGATTCACTAAGTCCAGCATGCTCCACTGCTGCTGTCCTACACGAGTATCCAGCTCAGCTCACATCCCAAAGTAGCCACATTCCAGGTGCTGGCTGGGCAGTCAGGATCACAGCATTTGAGAAGCACCACCTCACACATATACATCTGATCATTACCCAAAATTATGCTGTATTTCTTAGAACTGACAGACTGTAAAGAGTAATTTCCTCTCTAGAAGCTTGATCCCAGCTCTCCAACCATCCACACACATAACCTCACATCCAACATCTACACCTCTCACTACCCTGTGCACAACAGCAATAGGCACCACTGTATTACCCCTTCCCCCTGCTTGTACACACCCCACACCTCCTACCCAGCAAAAGCTGCTGCTGGCTCATTCTGAAATCCAGCAAGGCACTTTGATGGGTGTCAAAGACTTTGTGCAAGCACAGGCAAGATGCAGATCTCCAGCCCCTTCTCACACTAACCTGCCTTAGGGGCAAACATAAACCTCAGCAACCTCCTAAGCAAGGATGACCAGGACACAGAGCTCATCATCTGGTCTCCAAAGAGCAGCAATACCAAGGGAACAGACCAATTTCCCCAGAGCTTCAGACTCCTTACAAAAGTCTGCATTTTACTTCAGTGCTTTACAGAACTATTTCTTCCTCCCCAGGAAAGAAATCTTTGCTAGTCACATTGCATATGTTATCACACTTATGGTACAAATCAGCAGTAATTAGTGTCTGTAGGAACACAGCAGAGAAGAACAGTAATAAAAATCCGAAAGCAAGCAAAGCCTCTTTGAGAAGCTAATGGTCAAGTGGAGAATTTACCAACAATATTCCTGTTCCCACACACAATCGTAAACGTCAGGGATTCACCTCCCAGAAAACACAAAGGCAAAACTGGTACATACATTGCCCTGTTCAAGAGAATTGGGCAAAAATCTGGGCCCGGGCAGTTCAGGACACAATGTATATATGAAACATTGAAAGTAATAATAATGACAGGAAGGTGGAACAAAGAAGAAATTCAAACCATAACTTGGCAAGTGGTCCTGGATCCATCCCAGCAAACACTACTGGCTACAAAAGGCAGAAGGTCCCACCAGATTGCTGTGTGTTCACATAGTCTTGCTGCCACCGCTGCACTTTGCAGGTAGTTTTATCCATCTCTGGGAGGAAAAGGTCCTTGTACAAAAGTGTTTTCCTGCACTGACATCAGATGAGCTCGTCCTTCAGCGGCTCGGTTTCCCCAGGGAGCACGCCGTTCATCTCCGGGGCGCTCTCGGTGCCCAGATATCCTAAGAGGATCTCGCTGCGCCGCCGCGACAGCTGCAGGATGTCCTCTGCCAGCAGCTGCACCGTCGTGTACCTCACGTTGTCGAAGTCAAACATGTCCTTCAGATACTGCACGATCTGGTGCTGCAAGAAAAGGAAGGTTACAGTCAGACCTCCTTCACCTGCCAGTACCAGCCACCAAGAGCACACAGCAGCAGCTTTAAGCCAGCAGACAGGAGTCCCACACAGATGAGGCACACAAAAAACACCTTACCTTGAAGAAACTGCAGACTTCAGAAAGCTGCTGCTTGGGCCCCAGAAAACCAAAGGCTAGAACAGGACTGACATGCTCCGATACGGAGTAGAAATGAGAGATAAAGCCATCTGGTACCTGTCACAGGGAAGGACAGAATTAGTTGGTCTTCATTCTCAGACAGAATTAGCAGCTTATTCCATATCAGCCACCAACTTCTCTACCAGAAATCTTCAGTATCTGAAGTTAAGAGCTATTTGGAACATATTTTCCTGCAAAACTACATTTATCTTTCAGATCCCTTGAAGGATGGCTAGAGCTTTTTATCTTCATGTTTCTAAACTGCTATTTCAAGAGGCAAGTGAACAGAAGAAAATGAAAAGCAATCACCAGCCAGCCTTTATAGTCTCTATTTATAATTTGCTGACCAAGCCAGGAAAGGACATGCACATATCCAAGGCAGAGCCACTGCATGACAGCACCAGCAGAGCTTCCAATTCTCTCATTTCTTTCTGTGCCATCTCAGGAGCCAAACCATGCCATACCAGCTGGCTGTGGGATCGAGCTGAAAAATTGCCAGAGGCCACAGACCCTGTGGCAGAACCAGGGCTGGGAAGTTGTGGCTTCCTGTTCCTCTGCTCCATAAACTCGTCTGCTGTGATACTTTAGGAAGTCACAGATTTAAGTGAAACTCATCAAGTAATGACTAATTAGCATCAGCAGTGGGGAGTGGAGCAGTGCCTGAACCTTCCTTTTGCTGCCAGCAAGGAAAGCACAATTCAGGAGCAGTCCCTTGTTGCTTGGGGTCTGTGGCCATTCCTACAGTATTGTGAGCAGGCATAGGGGAATTCCAGACAGGCAACACTGTCGTTTGAATCCTCACACTAAGGAAAAAGGACAATAAACTCAGATTGATTCAATAAAAAAAAAATACTGGCATAGCACTGGAGCAGTGACTGCAGGACCCCAGGGCTCTAAAGCATCACAAAGAAGGTGACTCTGTTCAGTCTTCTACCACCTAAGATTTCACACTTTGTCAAGATCTATGTGTTCCCTTTTCAGCCTCAAATACATTAGATTCTTTCCCTTTTGATTAATTTTGCTTACCATCAGAAGCCTCCTTTTTGCTTTCAGAACTGACCAGCAAGCAGTTGCTAGAGCCTACAATTAACAGAGAGAGCCCATTAGTTACTTGGATTATTTAAAAAAACCCAAAGTTTACCAACACATTGTCATCAAAACATCAAAGCAGTCACCCTTTTGTGCCAAAACCTCTTTAAAATGTCAAAATTAAAGCAAACTGGAAGCAGATTTAGCCACTTCAGATCCATTCCAGAGAAGCCTAAGGGGTTTTGAAGATTTTTAATATGATCTGACATAGTTGCCCAACAGCCCACGATCCCCTGTAAGCAGACAGCTGTTACAAAGTGCCATTTTACTCTCAATCTATCAAACTAATCAGGTTTAAAAATACAGCTGGGGGGCACAACTAAAGGAAAGCTTTGCAATTTGAGCTTCAGTGTCTGCTGAGGTACTGCCAGAATGAATGGCCACATGCTAAAACCCACATATTTTCCCCCACATTTTGGCCCTTTTATTCTCATTCATAAAAATAGGTGCTGTCATCTTTTAACATCTCCATGGCATCACTGATAAAAGCCCCTAGAGCCATAAGTCTGGTTGCCAGCCAGATGCTTTCAAAATAAGGAAAGCTTTCCTGTAAACAATTTCCATGCACAAGAAGGCTGTTGTTTAGAACTTCAGGAAAGCGTGGCAATTATAAAGAGAGAATTCAGCTCAGCTGGGAAAGATGAGGTTATGCTCTTTCCTGGCCTTGGCACTGATCTCACACTCAGAGCAGCCCTCCCTGTCTCACACACCGTCTCCTTGAAGCTGTCGGACAGCCAGCGGTTGCGCAGCACAGCCAGCACCGAGGAGGGAGGGTTCTCCAGATCCTCAAAAGCATCCATGAGGATGAAGTCCAGCACAATATCAAAGAAGCTCATGCACACCACCTGTCAGGGAGCAGAACAGTCTGTGAAGGGAACGGGTTTTAAAAAGAGAGACGGGCTCTTTTGGTTTGAAGCAAGAAGATGTAAGAAGGTGAAGTCAATGTAATCATATTTCAACAGCAGGTCTTTCCCACCTGGGCCATTCCCACATATGCATTGTAATACAATCACAGTTTGGCTTGTAAGGGACTTAAAAACCATCAGTTCCACCCCCTGCCATGGGACACCTTCCACTCAACCAGGTTGCTTCAAGCCCCATCCAGCCTGCCCTTGAGCACTTTCAGGGATGGGAATTCCACATCATCTCTGGGCAAGGATTAACTTCTATCTCCTCTGCAGCTCTGTAAAGACAATGTTTTTACCAACCCCTCTTCCCTCCAGCTCCTGCTGAGTGGTTGGCCAGGTTTCCTGCTTCAAGGCATAACGCAGCATCTCTTCGTAGCTTTCCAGGAAAGCTTTGGGATTCTGGAAGAGCAGAAAAACAAACCAGTTTAACTACTTGGATCTGAGCTGACATCAACATCACAGTAACCACCAGCATGCAGATGAAGTTTTCTTCTTCCAACACACTGGAAGAACTGAGTTGGGATGGGGGAACAAGTATCCCTGCGCTCAAGACAGTTTAGCTGTTACACAAGCTTCCTACCTTTTCAGCTTTTGTCATCAGTCCTATCATCATCTGCTTTCCAACCTCCCCAAAAAACAGCTGATTGCTTTCATCCTCCAGCAGCTCCTGCAAAGGGAACAGAGATGTCTCTGGTGAGCACCTACACACCCTCAAATCCTAAGCTGGGAAAAAAACCCAAAAGGGCAGGACATGAAGCAGTGCAATGCTGCACACAACCAGTGTTGTTAACCTTTAATAAGCTGGAACCTAGGAAACAAAACTGCACAGCCATGTGCCATGGAAACCTGAGAGCCTGGAGCCATTCTCACCTGGAATGCCTGCCTGACACAATGCAGCTTCGCCAGGAAATCCTGGTCACTGTAGCAGCCAAGGAGCTCCGTCCTAGAGGGAAAGGGGAAGAACTGTGTAAATTCCACTTCTGATGTTGGTGCTCCTACAATTATGGTCCCTTAAAAACAAAACACTAAATTCCCAGTCTGTGCATAGGAGAAAGGAACAGTCACATTCCCTTTATCCAGCTCCCTGGGGGAACAGAGCACCTCTGCCAGGCTGGCACAGGACTATGCCAGCCTCCCAGAACAGTCACACTTCCTATCACTGATTTCCTGGGACAATTATTCTTTCCTAACTTGTGAGTCCCTAAAATCTGGGGTTAATTCCCTGGGAAGGCCAAACCAGCAGGAAGGATGCTGTGATTTTATGACCCCAATGGGTCATTCTGGTTATGGGGCTGCTCAAAGGCAGATGATGTGTTCACAGAGCCCCAGGGGACACCAGGTGCCACAGCTCCAGCTGGCTCTTCACCTCAGCGTCCGGCATGCCACCTTCCCTTCTTTCACCAACTGCAGAGCTTCTTCGTATGCTGCCACTGGCTTGGAGAGGTGGAATGGAATTTGCTCAAAGGGGAGAGAGTCAAAGAGCTGTAGAGGTAACAAGAGACATGGGAAGAACAAAATGAGCTCATTAAATATTTGCAAACTCGCAAGTGAGTGCACACAAGCAAGGTGGGCCTTCTTCAGAGAAGCTTCAGCTAGCAGAGTTTGTCAGTGACAGCTGTTTCATGCAAAGATATTTCACTTTTCACTAAAAGTTAGCTCTGACACTGCTCAATATTCCATAAAATTTACATCCCCAAGCCATCTTACATAGATAACAGTACTTTCCTAGCTGTTATGGCATGTGTTCTGTAGCAGATAAGATGACATGGAAGTGCTGGTTGGAAAAGCCTACCCCATCCCCCTCATTAAAACCTTTTCCTAACATCCATCATGAACCTCCCAGCCTGAGGTTGTTGCTCTGTGTTTGATCATCTTCCTCTCCCAAGATACGTTTGGCTCTGCTGCCTTTGTGCCCTCCCTCCAAGCCACTGGGCTGTGACACACAGGTGACACTTCAGTCACCTCTGCTGCAGAGAAGAAGGAATCCTCTGAAGTGGAGCTGTCCTCATCATCCGTCCGCAGCCGCAAGGACCCGTCTGCCAGTGGAAGCATCAAAGTCTTCTCTGGAGGAGAGAAAGAAACCACATGTGTTGGAGTTCATGGACCAACATTCCTCTTAGCTCCTGTGCTCTCTTCCACTCCCACTTTGTCACTCCTCCTTCACCTGGCTTACAGAAAAGACATAAAACCAGGCAGGAAATTGGCATTTTACTGCAGCCATGTGCCCTACCCAGATCCAGCAGCACGCTGTCCGATGGGAGAGAGGAGCCAAACTCTTCCTGGAGGTGGTAGGCTCGGTGCAAGAGGGACTCCAGCTTCTCAGCAAACTCCCTTTTCTGGGACTCCTCCTGGAACACACAGAAATGTCACCCTTAGTTAGCCAGCTGGGCACAGACAGATTGGACAGCACAAATACGGGAGGAAATTTTCAGTAAAAATGGGATTTGCAGTCTGCAGATTAAATGATTAAAAATAAAAAGAGAGAGGATTCATTAATCCTACAATGCAGCTAATAATGCGTGGGGAGGGAAGCTTCTACACAGCCTACTCAAACCCTCTGGCTTTTAAGCTTCACAATTTTGTTTTCCTGTTAAAAAGGGAAGAAAAAACTAAAGAACTTTAACCTGCCACCCAAAAAAAATAGATATTTTAATAAATTATCCACCACTTAAATCTCCTGCCTTTTGACTTTAGCCTAACTTCCAGGAGAAATTGCATCAGGAAACCTGTGTTGAATATAACAGGATATCCAGAACTGGATAACAGAATATTTAGATTAAGGTGCTGGGCATAAGCAAAGTTTGCTGTAAACAACAGGGGGATGGAAAAAAAAAAAAAAGGTGTGGGGAAAATAAGACTTCAACAGCATCTTGCCTTCACGCCCCTATGTTTGCATGAGTATCTCACCCAGAAGACAGGAGCATTAACAAGAAGCACAGAATCTATTTTCATAATGAATCAACTGGTTTTAAGGCAGTTTTAGAAACACTACAGGGCCCTTCAAGGAGAGCCAACAACAACAGAATCCAGATTTGCCTTGGATAAATATGATCCAGCACAAAACACAAATGTCCCACATACTTACTACACCAGACTGTTTACAAAAGGCTGGGAACACTTTTTTTTTTCCAGTGAGAACTCCTGGAGAGTTCAGAGTTCAGCTCCTTTCACAGTCCTGAGTTACAGCAAGTTTTTTTTAGCTTTGTGGCTGTCACTGAGCCATTCTAGTTTAGACCTCCTTTGACACAGATCTTCCATGTGGAGTCCTCAAGTCCCAGACAGCAAGGGGTGTCCTAAAATCCTGCTTTCTGTAGCTGCAGAGGCTGAGTGAGGTATGCATCTCCCTGCAGGGACCAGGGCCATACCCAGCTCCAAATTCCCACTGCTTTCCTCATCCACACACACAGAGCTGGGCTCTGCTCTCCACCAGCTCCCACAAGTGGCAGTGACCATCAAGATCTTCATTTTAAATGCATTAAAAAGTTACAGAGACAACACTGCCAGCCAAAGCAGAGCTGCATTCATCACAGCCTTTTCTCACCACAGGCTGTGCCATGGGAGGACACGTGTGACAGTGAGTGACACAAGGCTGGAAGGTGGATGGAAACGCTGGGGAATGAGGGGGCGAGACGTATTAAAAAGAGAAAGAAATTAAAAACACCCACTCCCATTGCATAAGGAAGCTGCAGATACAGACAGCTCTTAAACAGAGTCTGGCCTGACTCTGCCCTTAATATGCTCTCCTTTTAACCTCCCACTGTTTACTGCTTCCAGCACCCAGGCTGGCCTTTCAGCGTGTGGGGACCTACCTCTGAAAGGTTCTCAGACATGCTCTCTTGCTGTTTGCTGCTGTCCCAGGGCACAGGGGTGCTGGTACAAGCACTGTCCCTCTGCCTGATGCTCAGTGCCTGTTCCCATTTCTGCAGGGCCTCCTCAAACAGCTCCATGCCTGGAAACCCAACCAAATACTGGCTGTGAGAGTCCCAGGACACTCAGGAACAAAGAGATACAGGATGAGTCTTTGCTCACTCAGACAATCCAGCAAGGAGGGAAATCCCAAAATAAAGAATAAACATATCCTATTTCTTTCCTGTTTAAATCCAGTTTACTTTGGATTAGAAGGAGAACATCCCCAAACTGGTTAAAGCATCATCCATGTTACTGCCAAAATACTGTTCTCTGCACAAGATGAGCCTGTTGCTCAAGAACAGTATTTTGGAAGTAAATTGTTCACTGACAAAAAAAGGTTTGGTTTTTTTTGTAAGAGAAGATGAGATTTTTATTTGAGCTTAAGCTGAGAATGGAAGGGATCTTTCTGTTAGAGCTCTACACTGAGCTGCTGATGCTCTGTGTCAATTCTCACCCCCTTCTTGCTCTCACAGTGATTAACAATCCCCCCAGAGCAATGTTACCCTTGTGCCTGCTTACCTTGAACATAGAGGCTTTCTGCACTGGAGTCACCAATGGCCCCAGCATCTCCCATGGCCTGGGCCTCCCACATCCCTGGGGGAACTGGACTTGAGGAGTTGACTGCTACCATCTGCAGGAGGGGAACAGAGAGCAGCAAATGCCTTCTGAATTCTCTTAAGGTTAGAGATGCTAAGATCAAACCAACACCACCACCCTTCAGCAAAAAGGAATTTTCCTTCCCCATGCTTGCTCTCCTGTACCAATGAGCACTGAAAGGAAAGCCCTGATGGAGAAAACAGCCCAGGGAAGCTCCAGAGCAATCATTACAAAGGCATCAGGATTTTGATGGAAAGCTCATGTCAGCCCCAGCTGCCTGTACAAAAAACACTGGAGGTGGCAAGGAAGCAAGCACAGTCCAAACAAAAGAAACAGTTTCCCAGAAAAAATACAGCTGAGGATTCCCCAGAGGGCAAAGGGAATCCTCACTCTCCTCTTTGTAACCAGACCCTCTCCTGGGAGCGCTGAGCTTACAATCCACACAGCAGTGTCAGTTCAGCTTTGTCCAATTTCCCACAAGGCATCAATGTCTTCTAAAGTCTGACCCAATAAATTGCTGGATTCAACACTATCAGTGACCAGTGTTTCCTGTGGCTTACAAGAAGGACATCCAAACATGAGCCTGGTACTAAAAAAAAGCTATAATAATCAGCTGACAGATGAATTCCTGTCCTGCCTCCATTGATCAATCCCTGTGGAGTGTTAACAAATCACCTTGAGATCCTGAACTGCAAATCATCAGTTCACTGCTGCCAGTTTACTTACTGGATGGCAAAGAGGAGCCAGGAAGCAAATGAGAGCTCAGGCAAAACCTGCAGCTGTGCAAAGGATGAGCTGTTTTTTTCCACCAAGTAATATAAAAAACTGTAAGTACAGGGTCAGCTCATCTGTACAGAAACAGATGCCTCTCCGTGGGGATACCCCCACCCAGGCACCCACAGTGGAAAAAGGTGTTTAATTATGGATTGCTTTTTCTTTAAAGAGAAACAGAACTTCAGCGATACAAAACCTGGGCAGCATCTGTGTGAATTGAGAAGCCATGGGGGAATTGCATGGATGCGAGTCCCTGTAGAGGGGAAAGAGCTGGACAGAGCTCGGTGCTCCAGGACACATCCCCTGGCATCCCAGCTCCCCAGGGAATGCTGTGGAGCATGCCGAGCCGGCACTGCCGCCTGCTGGAGACACGCTGCGGCCAGCACGGACTCTGCCAGCTCCCGCTGCTTCAGCTCTACTAAAAACAGCAACACCAGCATGTGCCGAGGAGTGCTGGCACCCAACAGCTCCTTTCAAAGGGGTGATTTTTCCCCTCTCCTTGCCCCAGCATTGCCAAGCAGCCTCTGAGCCTGGGTGATGACGAGGGAGGGCTTTGCAGCAACTCGCAGAAGTTCACCTGTGTCCCCCCCTGCTCCAACAGAATGTTAGCTCTGAGCAATGGGGATGTGGAACAGGTCTTCCAGACACAAATGCTTCCCGTTTCGGTCTCACAAAAGGTGGATATAAGCACCGATGGCTTCTCCCTCCTGGTTAAGCCTGAATTACCTGTACTCATAGGCTGCTCCTTTGGCTTTGGAGGAGGTAGAATGACTGGGCTGTGTTCTCCCCCTGTGCTGTTTCCTGAACAGAGCTATCAGATTTTGGTAGCTAATTTGGTTTTAAGAAGAAAGCAAGCTGTGAGCAGCCCCAGCACAGGAGGGAGGGGCTGCTGGGCCACCCAAACCCCCACCACAGAGGGAAGCAAACAAGCTCCCCATTGCTGTGAGACCCAGAAACAACCCAGCCTAACTCCCTGAGGGGGTCACAGAGAGCTCCAAGGATTCATGGCCATGTCCCACAGGGAAATCCTTCCTGAGACTCCTCCTTGGCCCAAGAACTGGCCAAGGAAGCCTGGAGCTTCTGGCCACAAAACCTGCTGCTCACAGGGAACTCCAGACACTCAGTGCAAGGTTAACATCAGAGCCTGCCCTACAATTACACTGCAATCTGTTGTGCTCCATGGGCCAGCACAAGCCCAAGGACTTGGTGATCTCCAGACAGGTCTGTGCACTGACATCTCCCAGCCCTGCTGAGCAGGTCCTTACCGAGGCCAGGCTGTGGGAGGAACTGGAATGTTTGCTGGGCTCAATGGAGGAAATCCCGCTGAGCGTGTCGTTGCTCTTGCTGCCAGGGCTCTGCACTCTCCTGCTGGAGTATCCTGCAGTTGGGGAAGGTGACACAAAAACAGGATTTTAGGCCCAGGTGATTGCAGAAGGGAATAGGGAGGGGAACATCACCTTGTCCAGTATAACTGTGAATGGACAAAGCAGTATCCAATACCCAGAAATAAGCCACAGATCTCCTGCCTGCTCTGCTTTGCTCTGAGACTGGGGTCAGTGGGGATCTGAGGCTGAGGAATGTATTCACTGCTTATGGACAGCAAGGGGCAAGTGGAAACCATCAAGCAAAAACTCCACCTTCCCTCAGGACAGGCAGAACATGGACACTGCTCCCTTGATTTTCATGTTTCACCAAACAAATGCTTAATCCCTAAAGTGCTTTGTGAGGGCCTGGGTCAGTCTTACCCCTAAAATCAGTACAAGTGGTGAGGAAGCTGCCCAGGGTCTGGGAGTCACCACAGACCTGGATGGACACTCCCAACTGCCCAGCCTGGCTCAGGTCACCCTCCCCTCCCCTCAGCTGAGCACTGACACCACGAGATCAATGCAGAGCCAGGTCACTGCGTGCCCAGGTCGTTATTATTGGGGCAGCCTGGTAATGGCTGCCTACAGGGAAGGGGATGTGAACTACAAACCTCAGGGAAAACATCAGGACACCTTTTGTTCCCAAGACTGTGAGCTCACAGTCTCTCCCATTGCTGCCCAAACCCCGAGCTCATGGCACTGCTTTTCAGAATTCCCACTTCATTCCACATCACAGCACTACACAAATGGCTTTGCTCTCCCCTCCCCACACCTCCCCATCGCTCCCTGTACCACCTCTCCGGGGATTTTCCCCGTTTTGTGAGGCCAACCTTTCTTCACAGAGGACACCCTCCTGGTTGGCAGGATGGGCACTGTGATCCCTCCTGGTTTAAAGCCACATTTGTCCGGAGCAATTTGCTTCTTTCGGCGGCGGCGCCGCTTCAGCTGGTGAGCTGCCAGAGCCAAGGCCACGGTCCCCAGGGCTGTGGCAAACAGAACCTTGCGCAGGCCTGGAGAGAGCCGCAGCTGAGAGAAGACAGACTTTAAACACAAAAGAAATGGAAGAGCATCGATGAAAAACCAATTCACTGCCCTTTTTATTAAAAAAAAAAAAAATTTAAAACAGTGTTAAACATTAAACACCTTGGCTTTACCCTCTCACCCATAAAACACGCCCTCTGCTACACAACTAAGGTAGAGCAGCAGAGAGACTGTGGAGCATCATTTTGACAGGAGCTGGAGAACTCGGTCTCAGTTCCTCAGTGCCAAAACACACTGCAAAATCTGCACACAGCCTGGGACAGATGCAATCCAGGTTACCCAAATTCAGCTCTGAAACCCTGGTGTGAAGCTGAGCTTCACTGCTCTGAGTGCTGCATCACTACAAGTGGGGAACATATTACTCTTCTTTAAAAGACAAGTCTTTTTTTAGAGCCTTTGATGAAGAGAAAGATTGAACCTGGGTGTTCTCCCAGGGAGGGATGTGGGAAGTGCTTTTCTCTCCTCTCCAAACCCACTCAGAACTCTCTTCCACCACCCCAAACTCCCCCTGCAATTCCAGGAACCCCTCAACCTGCCCAGGTCCTGCTGTGCCTCCATCTCCCACAGATGTCTGAGAGCCAGCCCAAGGAATGTGACAGGAAAACCCTTCCTGCTCCTCCTACCTGCCCAAAGGTGGTGTAAACAAACACGGGGATCTCAGCCACGGTCATTGCCAAGGCCTGCATGATGGACATTCCCTCTGTCCTTCGGAATGCCATGGCTGCACCAGGATCTGGGCACCTTCGGGAGCCACAACAGGGAAGGGCACTTGTGGATGCTGTGTGAGCTGCTCACAAAAGAATCCAACTTTTCTCTGACATCTGGCTCAGAGTCCTGGAGTTGGCCTTCATCCAACAATCCTCCTCCTGTGGGAAGAGGGGGAAAATCAGGTGAGTGAGGGGAGCACCCGCCCTGTTCCTTCCTGCACTTCACAAAAACACACTCCAGGTCACTTGGAGCTGCGAATCTAAAATATCTTCTCATCATCAGCAGCAGCAGCAATTCCTTTGTTTGTCCTACCAGCCACGGGGACAGATTCCCAAACTGCTCTACAGCAGCAGCACCCTGGGATTTGACAGCTCCCAGAGATTTCTACACGTACCGGACCTGGCTGCACATGGTCGGAGGGATTTTGTTTGCAGTCCCCATATGACAAAAGTCCCAATTATCCCGAACAACCACACACACATTTTCGTTGCCAAAACTCTGCTTTCACACAGTTTTCCGTGCATCACACAGAAAACTCTCGAGAGCCGCCTACCAAAGGGGGTTTGCCCGGGAGGTTTCAGCGGGTCTGGGCAGGAAGGATGTGCTCAGCTCAAGGACAGAGCGGCAGAAGGCGCTGATGTGTGACCCCAGGGGCGGTGACAAAGCCCTGACACCGTCCCCGCAGCCACTGCCCCGAGCACCCTCCGGAATGTGCTCCGGGCAGCGGGAGCCCGCAGGGACCGGACACCGGACACGGGCTCTCCCCACAAGGTTAAACACAACGTCCTGGCCACAGCAGGGATGACAAGAGCAAAGTGCAAGGAATTTTGGGCACAGAAGGCAGCCCGAGGTTACCATACCGGCATAGGGAGCGCAGGCACCGCGGTACCAAGGCAGCCCCTCTGTCCGGGCATCTCCGCCCAGCCCTGCCCGCCGTGGGCACCGAGCGCTGGGGGTTCAACCCTCCGGCCCGGCGGGGAGCGTCCCACGGGAGCCCCGCACCTGCACTGCAGCACGCCGGGCCCTGCAGAAAGGGCTCCCGCACCCCCCGCAGCATCCCCGACATCCCCCGCATCCCCCCTGCGCCCTCGGCTGCCTCGCACCGCTGCTGCACCCCCGGCCCCCGCATTCATTCACCCCGGGGGCAACCCCGCCGCCCCCGCACCCGGAGATCCCGCACCCTCCGGGCCTCCCACCCCCATGACCGGCTTCACCCGGGGGTCCCCAGCTCGGCGCTCCCCTCTGCATCCCCCCCCCCCACTAACGATGGTGCGGCCCGGCGGGCCCGGCCCCGCGAGCGGACGCGGGCGGCACCACTCACCGCGGCGGGGGGGGCGCGCGGCCCCGCTCGGCGCCCTCTCCCCGCGCCGCGCGCCATGGCCGCGGAAGGGCAGCGTCTCCTTCCCCCGCGCCGCAGCCCACCCCGCGGGGGGCGGGGCCAGGCGGAGGTACCGCCCCCGCGCCCATTCCAGCCAATCAGAGCGGAGAGCCGCCCGCCGCCTCGCCAATCGGAACGCGCCCGGCTCGGGGTTGCGGCGGCGATCGCGGCGGAGCGGGAAGGGAATGGGCGGGGAGCGCGGCGCGAGTTCCTATTGGCGGGGGCTGACAGCTCCCTCCGCCGCCGCCGCCGCGCTTAAAGGGGCCCCGCCCACGCCCCCGCCCGCCGAGGGAGCTGTCAGCGCCTGAACCCTGTGGGAAGCCGTAGCCCTTTTAAGAGGTGCGGAGCGGGCGTCACCCGACGCTATAAAAGGCAGCGGCGCGGCGGGCGCGGTGACAGCGGGGGCGCGGCGCGGCCGGGGCGGCTTCGGGGCCGCCATGGAGTTCAACGTGAAGAAGCTGGCTTCGGACGCGGGGGTCTTCTTCTCCCGCGCCATGCAGGTGAGGCGGGGCGGCACGGCAGCGGCACCGCCCGCAGGCCGCGGGGCGGGGGATCCGCGGGTCTAGGCCCTGACGGAGCCCGGGGGCTTTGCTCGGGCCCGGGGGGGCTGGAGAGGAAGGTCGGAGCTGGGTGGGCCCGTCTGTGTGGGCCGGAGCGCCGCCCGCAGGTGCGTCCCCTCGGGAGCAGCGCCCCGGCCGTGGCCCGGGGGTGCAGGGGGAGAGCCCCGGGGATGGCCCTCGGAATGGGGAGGGGATGCGGGGACACTGTCGTGCCTGGCGTTATTGACCTTAAAGGAACAAAGCTGTGTGGTCTGGCCTGCGGCTGCTTTGTCCGTGCCCAGACCCGCCGGGAAGGGGTGCGGGGATCTGGAGGAGCCGCCCAGGGGGGATGTGGAGTCTCCCATTCTGGAGACGTTCCAAAGCCACCTGGACGCGCTCCTGTGTCACCTGCTCCAGGTGACCCTGCCTTGGCAGGGGGCTTGGATGGGATCTTCTCCAGAGGTCCCTTCCAGCCTCAGTCATTGTGGGATCCTGTGGGACGGTCCCTGTCGCTGGCGAAGGGTGCTGGAGGTGCCTTCAGCCCCTGGGGAGGAGCAGGTGGTGCCAGGCCTGGGAAAACACTGGGACCATAAAGGGATGGGAAGGAGCTGCTGGGAGCCCGCAGGTTGGGCCTCATGGGGCTGCTGAGGCACCGGGAGGAAATGGCAGGAGCTGAGCTGGGGGTTAGGTTGGAATTAGGATAAAACTCTTCCCCCAGAGGGTGCTGGGGCACTGAACAGGCTCCCCAGGGAAGGGTCACAGTTCCAGGGCCTGTAGAGCTCCAGGAGTGTTTGGACAACGCTGTCAGGCACAGCGGGGGATTCTTGGGACTGCTTCTGTGCGGGGCCAGGATCCCTGCGGGCTCCCTTCAATGGTCCCTGTGGGTTCTTCCAACTCAGAATATTCTGATATTCACAAACTTGAGATCAGGAACTTTTGGGGATGCAGTAACTCCCCCCTGGAGCTGTGAAGAAATTTGGGTACACATGAGCAGTAGACATGCAGCAGGTGGTGAGATGGAGCTGCTGAGTGTATTCATTTCTTGGGCATAATGGGTGAAAAACTGCTCTTGTTTGGCCAGGAGAGGAGAGAGGCAGGTCAGAACTGGTTGGGATCCTGCCTGGAAGGTGGGGTCCAGCTGGTGGCTCTGGGACTGGGCTTCTTGCTCTGCCCATTGTGTGGGGGCTGGTAAACAAAGAGAGCAGAGCTGCCTCGTTCCAGACCTTCTGTGCAGTGGAGTAATTCTGGCTCTGTTGAGGACTGGTCTCCTGCAAGCAGATATCACCTCCTGCAACCATGCCAGTGAGTCATATGTTATGAAAAAGGGAGATATTAACTACAGGTGCAAAATAAGGAGCAGATGGAAAACCTAAAGATGCTGTTCTCATGCAAATGACCTTGGATGCAGAAGAAATGCTGGAGAGAAATCTTATGTTTAGAAGCCTTATTGTAAGTCTCTGGTAAGTGTTTTTTAGCTCCAAGGCGTAGGAAGGAGACAGGCCTGGGAACAGTGTCTGCACACAGTGATTCCAGAGCAAGGAGGCGTTCATAAATCGTGGCTGCTGCCTGCTACACCTACTCCACTGTCTCGTACATGAATATTCATATGCCTAATTACAGTAGTAATTTCTTGTAACCAAATGAGCACTGGCACTTGTGGACAGCGAGCAGCTGTGTAAGGAGGGGGAACTGGAAAAAAGGAGATCTCTGAGGCTGAAAACCACCTCATGAGGGGTCATTGCTGGGGGAATTTTGGGTGCCCACGGAGCCCTGGTGTGGGTGAGCCCTGCCCCATCTCCCCCAGAGCCACCACTGACAGCTGAGCTCTGCTGTGGGCAGTATGGGCTGGCTTTGGAGCCCTCTTTAGCACTGCAGATCTTCTAGGATGGGAATAAGCTGTCTAGAAAAAGCTGCTTTCTGTAGTGTTTGGAGATGCTTTCTGCAGCTCCAGGCATTTAACAAAGTGATGTTTTACTGGAACTGCAGCGACTGGGAGATAAATGGACTGGCCATTATGTGCTGTTCCACTCAGACAGCATTTGCTCCTGCTGTCTGGCAGAGCTGTCTGACCAACACAGGAGCTTCACTTGAGCTGGAATTAGGGCTCAGCCAGGGGGAAAGGAGACAGGGCATGGTCAGCACAGCACCTCCGGGCTGGCTCAGGGCAGGAGCTGTTTTGAAATCTGTCAAATACAACCACAGATGCCAGAAGAATGATTTTAGACTAGGCTCCTCATGACAAAACCCAATCAAAACAGCTCAAACCCCCTGCTTCCTTTACCTGGCTCTTCCTTGCTCAGGCTTCACTCACAGGACTCCTCCAGAAAAGCAGAGCAGACAGGAAAGTTGGGATAGGAAAGCAGTGGACAGCTCTGCTACCCTGGGAGTGGGGAATGAGCTTCTAGGCTGGGACACTGCCAGGGTACAGAGCTTGTATAGGATTGAGCATTCAGCTGAGGATGGCCTTTGTTGCCACCTGTACCAGTGCAGCCATCAGATCTGTACTCTCTGAGGGGATGCAGCACCTGCAGACAGACTCCTGACAGGTCACTCTTCATCTTCACTTGAAGAAGGGCCTCTGTCTCTGATCAGCTGCACCTTCCAGTTATCATAAGTGGGTCTGATCCCAAACCTTGGCCAGTGGAGGCTGTGTGGCCACACACTGGATTTCTCTGTTCTAGATAGGCTGCAAGCCAGGCTCTTTCAGAGAGCTCTGGAAATAACTGTAGGTGTCTGTCTTTTGTCAGTTGTGAAGCAAACAGGCTCTGGGTGAAAATGCCCAAGGGTGAATGCAGCTTTTGGGTGCTTATCCTCCCCTAATGTCATTACTGAAACAGCTAGAGGCTGACTTGCTCATCTTGAAGCCCCTGCAGACAGACAGACAGACTCCCCCAGCTCCCTGAACTCTGGGAGCTTTTATCATTTGTAGATAAAATAAACCCTCTGCTTACCAACCTTATTAGTGCTCACACTTGAAAAGTGGAGAGAGCAGAAGGTGACCCAAGGAAAGGACAAGGTCTTGGTGGGGACACAGCCAGGACAGCTGACCCAAGCTGCCCAAAGGGATATTCCACACCACAGGACATTGCTCAGCAATAAAACCTGAGAGAGAGGAGGAGGTGGGACATGATTACAGAGCACATTTGTCTTTTGGAGTAACCTGGCCATGGACTGAGGCCCAGCTTCCCAGGCAGTGGTCACACCTCACTAAAGATGGGAAGAAGACAAGAAAATCTTTTCGTTTCCTTTGCTTCCACACTCAACTTTTTCTTCATTAGACTGCCTTTATGTTGAACTATGAGGTTTTTCCATCTTATTTTCAACTCCTCTGTTGTGCTGAGGAGAGAAGTGATAGAGAGGCTGGGTGGCACCTCATGTCCAGCCAAGGTCACCCACCACTGCAGTGTTTTTCCTCTCCTGAATGCCTGCTCATGAGTTAACCAAGCTGTCCCTGTTAATGGCTTCCTTCTGTCCTCTAGCACAGTTTCACTTGGCTCCCAGCCTGGCTTTCCTGCCTCCTGGTGACCAAATACTTGGAGCAGACTCTCTATCTGGTCCAGAGTTGCTGAAAATCAAGTCGTTTTCAGATGCTGAGTGGCCGTGGCTTCTTTCCTCCTACAACCCTGTGCAAAGAAGGAGCCAGATTTGCTGAACTGACTGTGTTGTGCTTTTGATCACCAAAAGAGCAAATGTTACTGTGTTTTGGGCATTTCGAGCTATTTGGAGGCTTTGAAAACCCCAACAGTATAAATCTACTGGCAGCTACAGGAGACTATTCCTGGTTTAAGTCTCCAGTTTGATCTTTGTAACTTAAAGTGGAAAGTCATAAGTAACATCCAGCTGGATAAAATGGGGACCCTGCAACTGGTACAAGGGCCTGAGCTCTGCCACCAGATCCTCTGCAAGGGGGCTGCAGCCACCCTGTCAGAGATACAGCATTCAGGCCTGGGCTTTTATTATGCTGGGATTTTATTCCCCTTTTAAGGAGAGGAAGGTGCTGGTGCTTTCAGCATGGGCTATTTTAAAGCCTGACTCTGTCCTTTACACAGGCCCAGCCTGTCTGATCTGTACCTGTAGTGCAGAGGGGCCCCTCCAGCTCAGCACTACTTGCTGAGCCTCCTGACATCCCAGACTTGTGTCAGCCAGCTCTTCCTTGGGGAAGGGGCTTTTCCCCAAGCTGTGAATGCTTAGGGCAGCTGCCCTAACTGCAGTCCAGCACATCCATGCTCCTGTTGGGCCTGTGGCCCAAGTGCTGCTTTCCTGCTGGGTCACCCTGTTTGTCCACCTGGGCCCTGATAAAGCATCTCTTGTTCCTGCTGGCCAGCCAAGCCTCCCAGAGGAAACTCAACCTTTGGCTGAATTATTGATGTCCTGGAATGCAGCACAGCTCTGCTCTTCCTGGAGAGTGAGAGTGGCACTGACAAAAGGCTGCCCTGCATTATTAAGCACCTGCTCTGGGTCAGCTGCAAGGATGTTTCCTGCAGGGGAGCAGCCCCAGCACTGCCACCTGGCTCATGATCCCAGGATGCAGAGCTGGGAACTGGTTCAGGGATGTTGACCAAGTCCTCAGGTTCTAGAAAACAAATGTGAGTAGATCTCCAGGCAGGATGGAGGAGCTGGAGGTTCTTCTCAGCACTGCAATTGCCTGTGCTCTGCCAGCCCTGCCTCTCTCCCCAGGGATCTGTAACAGACCAAGCCTGTAAATCAACTTGATAAAACCCAGTATCACACCCATTTTTGGCAATCTGTTGTAAAAGACAGCAGTGCTTCTAGTCTGGGAGCAGCAAGATATAAAATACTCAAAATCTGTCTTTTTACAGTCAGGAGGCTTGAGAGTATGATCAGTTCATTTCTCCTGAATCTCTCGGTGTCACAGTGAAACCTTTTCAATCCAATTTCTTTATTATGAAAACAGATTCCCAAGAACAGAAATTCTTTACAGGGGAGTTCTGCTTGAAGTGCTTGAGTAGCCAAATTTCATAAACTGCTGTTCTTCTACCTTTCTTTTCACTGGGCAGCCAGGTAAGAAGGGACCAGCAGCTGAGGTCTGTTGCCACCCAGAATCTCAGATTTCCACTTGCAGCAGACAAAAACACATGCCAGCTCATAGGTCAGTGTAATTTACCTGTCATCTCCTGAGCTGGCTGTGCCTCCAGAAGCTTCATCTGATTTCATGGCAGGCTGCTCCTGCAGCAGGTGGTCCTGCTCTCCTTGCACTTCATGGCACATCCCCACTACTGCTGTGAAGTCAGGTGGGTTCTCTGAAAGGTCTAAAGAGTCACATTGGAGGTCAAATTGAGCTGGATCAGTGACTGTGCACAGGGGGGAGGAGGAGGAGGTAGCACTGGGCAGGGACAGCACCCAGGGCAGCCCCTGCAGTGAGGCACCAACCACCCAAGGCTGAGCCTGGGCTGGGTTCAGCACCTCCAGCTCCTGGCCCGGGGTCAGGGGGACACTGAGGGAGTTAAGGGTCAGTGGAGTCACAGCCTCCTGTGCCTTGCACCCACTTCATGCCCTCCTTTCCAACCCTGAAAGAAAGCCTGAATAAGAGATTGTTTTCTGGCCTGACCCTTTGGAACCAGGAGCTGTGACTGAGATTCCTGCCCACCCTCCCCTTCTGGCATTGCCAGGCATCCCCAGGCTTGCTGGGATCCTGCTGCTGCCCTCAGCCTTGTTGCAAGACAAACAGCTTCAGTGCCTGACTTGAGATAAGAATTGAGTTTCTGAGTTCTGCAAATGCTGAGCTGTGACCCCTGCACTGGGTTACACAAAACAGCCCCAGAGGACAGTGATGCCAAAGATGTCACTTGCTAATAGAGCAAAGGACCCCAGAGCTGGAGTGTTCAGGACAGGGCCAGTAGCACTCTGAAGATGCTGGAGTGATCTGGCACTGCAGCAATGCTGTAAGTAGCTGACTCAATTCAGCTGAAAAGAAATTGGGTTTAGGTTTGACAGCTCCAGGGCAGATGCTGGTGCAGGATAAGCCTAAACTGCAGGAAAAAGAGCTGGACTTGAAAGTGAGATGAGGTTTCAAAATGCTGTCTGGGAAAGGGGGGTTGAGAGAGACTTACCTTTGCATCAAAGAGTCTTGTTTAGGAAAGATCTTTAACAGATGACTCAAGAATTGGTGCCAGATACCTGGGAAGTCCCAGTTTGCTGCATGGCAGTGACTCAGCCCAGCCTGGCAGAGTCTGAAAACAGCCCTGGGCTCCCAGACAGAGGAAAGCAGCCTCAGCCACTGAGAGCCATGTGTGACCCCCAAAGAAATCACAGACCAAACAATACAAGCACCCTCTCACACTGAATCTGCTTTTACCCCTGTCCAGCATTGGCCAGGGGACCATGGCAAGACCTGGGTATAATTCCATGGCAGTAACCAGGGGCTGCTGGTGCAGAGAGCAGGGACAGGATCCCTGTCCCCAGCCCTGCAGCTGAGGCTCTGTCACCACCCACATCTGACAGAGCACTCCAGTGCATGGTGCCAAACAGGTGCTGTGTAAACATACCTGGAGGCCTTGTATATCTCAGCCATCTGGTAACAGGACTCCAAGGGCTGTTTGCCCCCGCTCTGGGCTCTCCTTATCTCACTTGGTTCCCAGCATTGGGCTGGGTGGGGAAGGAAAGAGCTGGCCAGGAAGCCTTTCAGAAGAGCAGCAGACCCCAGGTCAAGACCCCATGGAAGGGGCATCTCAGCCCACCTAGAGCTGAGCTCTGGAGTAGGGAAACAGAGAGAAGGTACCTGTGGTAGATGAGACAGGAGCTGCATTTCATCCCAGAGCTCCAGCCAGGCTGTAATCTTTGGCATCTGCCTGTGCCAGTATTGCACAGCACCATGTCCTGATGAGTCAGCAGTGGCATCAGAGAGAAGTAACAAGGGTTAAGGGACAGCTGGAGCCTCTGTTGGACCTCAAATGGCACAGCTGTGCAAAGGGTCTTTTAGCATGATCCAACAAGATGCTGGTTCTGTCAAGAGCAGGGAATTGTGCCTAAAAATACACTGAAATTGGCCAACTTCACTGAAAAGGGCAAGTGGGAAATGGGGATGGGATGAGGGGGAATGAGCTCTTCTCTCAGAAATCCCTCAAGGAAGCAATGGAGGGTTGTCCAGGCCATCTGAGGCTGCATCTGACAAACCTGGTCAGGTGCCACTGCCCAGTATGAAAACCCTGGAGACTTGCACCACTTAATTCTCCCTGCTGCTAATTTTAGACTTAAAAGGAATTGCAGAGGGAGGGATTGTCCATTGCCAGTATGAATCTGAGTGCTGTGAAGAGTTGGACAGTGTTATTATTTCAGTTCCCTGCTTCAGAGTGTGTCCCAGAAGAAGAGTCACTTGCTGGAAGTGGTTTTATCTAAATGCTAAGTTTGAGTCTCCTGACTTCAGGTGGTAGTGGCATTCCTGAGCCCTTGGGTTTGCAGGACACAGAGTTGGTCAGTAGGAGGTGAAGGGATTTAGCACCTTCCCTCATGTGAAGGATGTCTTTTGCTCTCCTGCACGAAGCAATGGAAGCCATGTGCATATTTAAATAGATCCCTCTCAACTGGAATATTTCTGTACTAGACCTTATTAAAAGTTACTTATTCTGGAACACCTCTCAGACCTGGAGTCTATTTTTAGCCCAATGCTTGTTCTACTCTTGGGCAAAAAAATTGCCCTCTTCCCCTGAAAGATGCCTGGGAAAAAAGAATGATACCTTGAAGGGTTTTTAGCTCTATTCTAAGGTAAATACACAAGACAAGAGCAGCTTCACTGTCCCTTATTATCTCTCCAACACACTGTAAATCTGCTTTGGAAGAACAGACCTAATGACTGCCATCTTCCTGCAGTTCACTGAAGAAAAGCTGGGCCAGGCTGAGAAGACTGAACTTGATGCCCACTTTGAAAACCTCCTGGCCAGGGCAGACTGCACAAAGAACTGGACAGAGAAGATCTTGCGTCAGACTGAAGTTCTGCTACAGCCAAACCCCAGTAAGTCCAGCTTCTCCTAAGGCTTGAGGGACCAAGCTCAGTGCTGAAAGGCATGGCCTCTGGCAGGGTTTGTGGGGTTTGGAGAAATGTGTCCTTGCAGTGCCTGTCCTTCTTCCCTGTGCAGCTGAGAGCACCTCACAGCCTGGCAGTGCCCTGGGTCAGGGACACCTGCTCCTGGCACTGCTGCCTGCTGTCCAGTGCATCACTGAGGACTGCATGGGCTGGGCTATCATGATTCCCAGTTCAGGGACCCTCTTTCAGCCTCCCTGGTGTCCCCACTCCAGGTGCCAGAGTAGAAGAATTCCTGTATGAGAAGCTGGACCGGAAGGTGCCTTCCCGGGTCACCAATGGGGAGCTGCTGGCACAGTACATGACAGAGGCAGCCAATGACTTTGGGCCAGGGACACCTTATGGTAAGTCACCCTGGCTAATGAAGAAATCCTGGGAATCCATCCCTGTTTTGCATTGAGATGTTTGCAGCAGGCTCCTTCCTGACCACACAGAGCATCTTCCTGCTCTTAAATCCTCACAGCACACAGCCTTCACTTCCAGCTGTCCTTGCCCCTGCCATGAGCTTTGTTCCTGCTCTCCAAATCAATAGTTGTTCAATAGTGAGTCCTGTTACAGCCAGAGCAGCTGTAACTGCATCTATAGCCAACACTGCCTAATCAACTCATGTTTTCTGCTCTGGTGCTTTTTAATTTGCTGCTCTGTTCCTGTGCCTCTGTTTTACGAGGCAAAGAAGGATCAGTCTGTGCAAGCAGGTAGAGCAGTAAAATACATCAGTGGCATGAGTGCCTGAGCAGGTAGATAAGATCAGAGCTGCCCTGGGAGCAGTGAAAAGATGCCTCAGGCCAGCAGCAGAGTGGGCAGGGCTGGAGCTGGGGTGGGACAGGCACGGTCACCTTGCCCAGGCCAGGTACAGCTGTGCCTGTGTCCCCCAGCACGGCAGTGTGGAAGCTCTGGGTGAACTGGCTGAAGCCAACACATGTTAATTGGTTTCTCTGGAGCTGAAGGTTCCTGTTGTTGCAGGAAAGACTTTGATAAAAGTTGGAGAGACTCAGAGGCGCTTGGGTGCAGCAGAACGGGAATTCATTCGCTCTGCCTCCATCAGCTTCCTGACCCCACTGCGCAACTTCCTGGAGGGCGACTGGAGAACCATCTCTGTGAGTGTGCTGCCAGGGCAGGGGAAGCTTGTCACAGCCCTGGAGACAAGGAGGGCAGGGGGAGAGGGAAACAGTGCTAAGAGAACCCCTTTCCCTATGAGAAAGGGTGACTCCATACCTCTCCCCTTAAAGAATGCAAGGATGAGGAAGTACGAGCCCTAGATCTGCTCAGGTTCCCCTTCTAAAAAGGGAGGGTTGCCAGCTGATGTGCATGAAAAAAGTAACTCATTTCCCCACTCGTGCAGCTTGTGGGCACCATCCATCATAGGCTGCCCTGTTTCCAGGAGGTTATCCTGTATCCCTGGCAACCAGCCCCAAAACTCTTGCTAAGGAGATGAGCATAGCAACTGGTTCTTTCTCCCTGGCATGTTTTAATAAAGAAATAGATTTGATGCCTAGGTGATACCACACCCCCTCCTCAACCCTGCCTCTAAGCAGTGTGCTCTGAGCCATCTCCTGTCCCTTCCAGAAAGAGAGGAGGATCCTGCAGAACCGACGCCTGGACCTGGATGCCTGCAAAGCCAGGTTGAAGAAGGCCAAAGCTGCCGAGGCAAAAGCAGCGGTAACTCCTCCCCTCATTTCCCTCCCCGTCCTTCTGGCCCCAGGGCTTGGCTCACATGGTCAAAAATTAGGTTACCCAGCTGTGTTCTGTCTCTGGCAGGCATGGGTGGGGGAATTCCTCATCTGGGGTGGAAGGGAGCTGGAGCAGGAGCCATGTGCCTGTTTCTGAGATGTCCTCCCTTGGGGAGTTGTTGAAGCAAATAGTTCTGAGCTTCTGGAGTCTGGAAACTTGCACTTGACCCAGGCTCCTGCCTGATCAGGGTTGCTGTATGAGTTGTGCTAGTAACTAAAAGGCTGCATCTTCTCAGGACTTGCTAATTTTCACAGGGGATGTTAAACCAAGGCAAGAGAGAGCTGAGCTGGGAGGTGCACAAGGGAAAGGCTGCTGGAGCTCTGCAGCAGTCCCAGCCTGTCAGACTAGTTAGGATTCTGCCAGCTCCCAGGCAGGAGTGCTGTGGGAGCCTGTAAGGGGTGGCCAGGGTCAGGCTGGTTACAAGGTCTGTCCCTGAGCCTCTCTGCTCACTCAGTTCATGGTGCTCTAGTTAGAGGCTTGTCTTGCCCTCTGGCTTTGGGGAATTCATCCCACTGGGTGCTGATGGGTTCCCTGGAGGGCCTGGTTGGAGCTGGTTGTCATCCTGTAGAGCTCTGGCTGTTGGCACAAGGACCTGCCAAGTTCTGCTCTTGCCTTGGGGCCAGGAGCTCAACTGGCAAATGTGTGCAAGTCAGAATCAGCCTGTCCTTGTCAGTCAGTCCCTGGGATGCACTGGGATACCAGGCCAGCAGCCCTGCTATGAGCCTGTTTCTAACCATCTGCCAGCTGGGCCTCTGGCCTTCTCTCTCCCTGGGTAGCCAGTTCCCAGGTGTTTTCCCTTTCCTCCAGCTCCAGTTACATCCATGGCAGATGGGGAAGCTGTGCTAAGCTCAGCAGCCCTGACAGAGTGCTCAGACCTACACAGGACAGCTGTGAACAGAAGCAGTAGCTGCCCTTTTTAAAAAGCCTCCTCTAATCAGTCAGGTCTCCCAGATCCTCTGAAAGTAACTTCAGGAATCCCCCATTCCCCTTCTGGAGGGGACAGTGCCCCCAGTCTCAGGGGAAACTGGTGGTCATTGCTTTATCTTTAAGCTCAGAGCTGGAATTCAGATACCTCCTGTGCTTCCTCCCTTTCTACCCTCTTTACCCTGCTTCCTACAGGAGGTGATCCCAAGGCCTCTCACCTGCACACACACTCCTGGTTTAGGGACTCCCCTGTAGCTGGAAAAGAAAAACTTTGTTTTCCACTGGAACTTTTGGGGTGCCCCAGGCAGGTGCAGAGCCAATCCAGGCTTTCCAGGGTGTCCTCCCCAGGCCAGCCTCAAAGTAGCAGAGTGGCTGAAACAATGAGCACAGCAGCAGAGCACATTCAGCTGCTGCTCTGGGGACCCATCTCTCACCCAGCTCAGCCTAAAGGTGGAGTCCCTGGGCTCTGGGTGTCTCCCTGACTGCTGAGTGACAAGGTGGAAGCTCCCAGCAGTGGGGAGAGCTGCTCCCTCTGCACTAAACACCTCACCTGGATCACAGCATTCCTGTAACCTGCCTGGAGTCCTGTGTCACACCTCCCCATCCAAGCTGAAGTATCCCAGCTCTCCCAGCTCACCTCTCTCTTGCTGCTCTTTCCCCTCTGTAGTGCAAATTCATGTTCCCACAGCTTCTGTCTTCTGATTCCCCTGGAGCTGCTGCCCAGACCTGTGAGCTGCTGTGGAGCACTTGGGCTTGTGCATTTCCCCCAGACTCTGTGCTGTGTCCTCCTGTTGATGCTGTTTTGTTTACTAACCTTTTTGTTTTGTTTCTTTGTGATTTGCTCAGTGTGAGGGAGATGTGAGTATTGACTGTGCTAACAGTGCTGTGATTTTTTTTTTCCTTTAACACCTCTCATTGTCTCTTTCCCATTTTTAAAAAGAAAATTCATATCTCCTTTGTCCCATTGGGACTGGCCCTGGAGCATGTTCTGAGTGTGATCAGGGCTGTGGCTGCCTGGGGAAGGTGCTCCAGAAGGATGGGAGTGTCAGAGACCTGCCTGCAGCCCCTCTGGAGCATCCCTTGGGTCCATCCACGTTGCTGCAAGCAGTGCTCAAGAGAGGCAGGGGCTCCCCTGAAGACCCCCTGGGCTTGGGGGGCCAGTCCCTCTCTGGAAGGGCAGCCCAGAGACAATGACAGGCAGGATGATCTGGTTGTGCTGCTGTTCTGCCCCTTTTCCCCATTACCAGAGGGGAAGGGGGAGGGAGGTGGGTCCCTTTTGATCACTGCTTGCAGATACAACTTCTCCATGCACAGAAGTACAAGAGAAGCTTGCCTCCTTCATCCCATGTGCTGTGACTAGTTTTGGGACTCCCTGGAGACCAGGGAATGGGAGGAGAGGTTTCTTCAGTTGCTCTTGATCTTCAAAAACCAAAAAGCATAAGCAGCTATTTCTCTGAACCATCCTTTCTCCCCACAGGGAGGAGTCCAGCCTCCTTGCTATGCTGGCCTCAAACCTCACTGGTGCATTTTTCTCCCTATATTCAGGTTTAACTTGCAATAGGAATTGCTCCTCCTTATTCCTTCCTCCAGCCATCCCTAAAACTCCTAAATGGTATGAAAAAGAAATATGGTTGGGACTGCCTGACTGCTCTTCCACACCCTGGTCACTCATTCCAGCTGGCTGCTTGGGCCCAGCAAAGTGGGTCAGTGTGTATAAGTGGATCTGGGTGAGTGCAGAGAGATTAACCTGGGAGAGGGAGCGAGGCCTGGGGGGATTAACAGCAGAGCTGGGATGCTGCAGGACTGTGCCAGTCCTGCACAGCAGCCTGTGTGCAGTAAGGGCTGCCCAGGAGGATTCCTGGTGTCATTGGTTTGTCCCTTTAGGTAGTGCTGCAGCCAAAGGCCATCCCAGGAGGAGGCCTGGTCTCACCTGAATAAAAGCACCACGTTCTGTGGTGGGTAGTGAGCCCAGAACGGGGGGGTGGACTGGATCCATTGCACTTCCAGGGAGGAAACCTCCAGAGTGCTCAAGTCTTGGTGCCCCAGGGCAGAAGTTTAGCCATGGAGAAGGGGGTTTGGTTTGGAGGTTTCTTGACTTCTGGGATGAAAACTCCTGCACTGCCTTTGGCTAGACCTGGCTTGGCTAAGCCTGGAAACTGCAGATCTGGCTCTGTTAGGAGGAAATGTGGCTTGGAGAGAGTGAGAGCAGCAGAAGGCACTGTGGGAGGGATGCTCCAGTGCTGGTAAACATTCCTACTGTACAGTGACTGTAGGAAGCAAGGGGAAGGGAGGTCCTGCCCACAGGACTGAGTTAATGCAAGAAGAGCAACCTGCTGGCTGCAAGGGAGTGGGAATGCCTTTGGGATGGTGCTGTATGGGCTGACTCTGTTCCTACAGAGTTCCTAACAGCAGGAGTGTCTGCTGTCCAAGCACCAGGTGTGGCTGCACAAGCCATTCCACCTCCCCCTGCCCAGGCCTGGCCTGCACACCCATGGCTGAGCTGTCAGGAGACCTCCTCTCATCAGAGTCTGAGCAAAGCTCCCAGCACAGGCAGGAAAAAAGCCACTGGTCTCTTGTTCCAGCCATCACCCAGTGACTGCTGTTGGCTCCTCTGGTGCCTTGTACATGACCCTCTATTCCCCCCCAGGCTGTGCCTGACTTTCAGGAAACCAGACCTCGTAATTACGTGCTCTCCGCCAGCGCATCAGCGGTAAGATCACCCCTTCCTGGGTACTGCTCCTCCTGGATCCTGCCTCTCCAGCCTCTTCCTGCCCCTCTCTCTACCTAACTTAGGCCTAGTGCTCTGCTGTTTTCAACATTTTAATGTGACATGGGCTGCCCAGGCTGTGACTCAGCCTTCAGGATTCACATCACCCCTCTGGGGGTGCCTGCTCAGGGTCTGGCCCTTTGCAGCTGGGTTTGCTTTCCAAACCAGCTTCCCTGCCAGCCCTCCTCCACATTTCCAGTGGGGAACTTTTGATGGTTTTTTATTGCTAGGGGAGCAATTGAGAGGAACAACCCCCAAGAGTGGCCTTTCTGGTTGGTTCCAGCTGTACACTGGCAGTATCACACATGTGACTGCCTGATCTCAACTGTGGTATCAGAATCAGAGGCTTTGAAGCTGCTCAAGAGAAGCAAAGGTGGAGGAATCTCTGCCACCAGTGTCAATAACAGTGCAGGTTTGTCTGTTCTGCAAACAGAGGTCATTTTTTCAGTTTCAGTGTGTTGGCAGCTGTTCCACAGCCAGATGTGCCTGGGGTGGGTGAGCAGCCCCCTGTTTCTCCACTCTGTTGCACTGAGTGGATGTTGGCCAAGCAATTGACTTCCCATGCTGTGTCCATGGCTCCCCATTGCACAATGTCACATTTCTCGTTAAAATGTTGAAAACTGATCATCTTGCTTCCTAACTAGCACTCAGAACAACACTGATGCCTGCTAATAGAATAATCTGGGAGTGGGATCTGCTGATATGAAAAAGGACAGCCCAGCCTTCTCAGAAACAAAAACCACAATGGAAACAAGCTGGATTTGGTTAATGGGAAACCCATCCCATTTGGAGACAGAGGTGTGTCTGAGCTGACAGCATCAGTGTTAGTTCCTAGGGGGATCTGTCCTGACCTTCTTGGAGAGCGATGCTGGGATCAGAAACAGCTTTGCACAACATGACAAAAAATTCCATCAGTCCAGGATCAGTGATGAGAGTCCTGCAGAAGAAGCTGGTGCTGGTGATGCTGCAGTTCTCCTGTCTCCTCGTGCAGCTCAGAGCCAGCCTGTGGCTCTGCCTCTTCCCTTGGGAAGGTCTGTTCCAGAGGGCTGCACTGGAGACCCAGAGGAGAGAAGCTGGGCTTTCCTTGCCTCTCAACAGAGCAGGGCTAAAGCACAGCTGAAGACAAACATTTGTACAGTGTGCATTGGCATCTCATGGAGTGCCCAGACACTCAGTTGAACACATCCAGCCCTCACCAGAAATTACCTTGATCTGCTTCTGCTCTATGGCAAGATGCTCTGGGGAGCAGGTGCCACATACAGGAACATAACAGAACAGATTTTGTGAGTTTTTTTAGGCAGTGAGTGTCTACCCTGGGACATCTGTGCCTAGTTCAGTGCTCCCTCACCGGGCTCTGCTGGTGCTGGTGGCACTGGGCAGTGAGAGCTTGGCTCTGGGACAGCAGCCAGCACTGACCAAGGGGTATTATTGCACAGCAGGGCCTCCTACCAGGAGTGCCTGTGGGAAATGTGCTGGCCTGAGCAGTGTCAGGCCTTGTGGCTTCCAAAACTCTTTCAGAGGCTGCAGTTGGTGGGTGAAGGGCCACCTGAAGTCCAGCTGCACCGGCAGGGGTGACATGAATTACACTTTGCATCTCTAATTAGCAGAACACAGGCTGAGCCCAGGCTGCTCCCTGGCTCTGTGCAGGCAGGGCTGCTTGGCTGCAAGCTCTCAAATCCCAGCATTCATCCCAAAGGGTCAGGCACTGCAGCGAGGTAGGAGCTCTTCATCCTGTTGCTCTGCTTTTCTTCCAGGCCAGAGTCCTTGTGCTACTTCTTAGTGTGCACTGAGGGTGCAGAGCAGTGGCTGCTGCTCACCTGCTCCTTTCTGGAGGGAGGGGTTGGTTGTGCCCAAGGGAACAGCTTTGCCTTACAGGTGAGCAAACAGGTCAGCTCTCTCCTGGACCCCACATGCCCTCAGCTGGGCTCTGATTTGGATTCTAAATTTACTTTGTTGGTTTTTGGAGAGGTGGATAACATGGTGCTTTTATTTTTTTTTCCCCTTCCATGACAGGAGGGCTCAGATGGAATTAAATCCAAGAAAAAAAAGCACCTCCCTTGTTTTGTATGAGCTGGAGGCTGAGGAGCCATTTCTCCTCTCTCCCACACTGACCTTTTGTTTTTGTGTAAGAAGGTGTACATGAGCTGTGCAAGCCTGAATATCCCTTTCTCTCAGCCCCTGCCATGTGCTGTACTCCTAGGAATGACTCCAAGAAAAACAAATTGAGTGCCTTATAGAGGATTCCTCTGGCTTGAGCTGGGGTGCAGGAAGACAACAGCAGATCTTGGCCTTTTCTGCCCTCTGAGCTGCCCAAAGAGGAGCTGCACAGGGTCTTAGCCCAGGGATAAATCTGGGCAAAGCTGGGCTGTCCCAGAGCACCACAGGGTTGGATCTGGAGGTGGCACAGCAAAGGCAACAGAGGAGAAACAAATCTGGCTACAAATTCAGTGGGTGCTGCAGGGATTAAATGGGGCTGCCATGGCTTGAGCACTGTCCAGAGTGTCTGAGTGGAAGGCCTGGGATCAGAGGGGAGCTTCCCCTTGCTCCTATAGCAAACCTTGCTCCAAAACCCTGGGGCTGTGCTGGCAAAGGCCTTAGGCCACAGGAGCAGTTCAGGATCTGTTTCTCACCTTCCTACAGGATGCTGCCATCACCTCCTTCCACAGTAGGAGCTCTTAGAAGGGGAAGGGACCTGTGTCCCCACACATGGCTGAAATTGGCCAGGCCTTACTCAAACTCCTGATTGGCAATAACAAAACATCCCCATAAAAATCAAAGAAAACACCCACCTCAGCACCCAGACCAGTACAATAATGCCAATCAGGTAAGAGGGGCTTCAGCCCCTCCCCAGTGCAGGCAGGTCCTGTGGGTGCTCCTTAAATTGGCTGCTGGAGTCTCTCTGCACCTGGGGCTCTCACAGCCCACCTGGGGACAGCTGGTGAGTGAGCAGAGCTCAGCTGGGAGAGCCTGGTCCAAGCAGAGCCTGCTCTCCCTCTGAGCCCCCAGTGCAGATTGAGCTGTGTCTGGTGCCCTTCCCAGGCCTGCAGAGGGGACACTCTGAGCTCCACAGGGCTCATTCCCCAGCCCTGCTGGTGTGGGTGCTGCAGAGTGCTCTGCTCCTGGATCCAGGGGGATTTCACATTGCCAGGACTGAGGCAGCAGTTGGCTGCTGAGGAAAGGCCAAGCCAAGGACCTCTGGGAAGGATCAATGTGTTTTTCTGTTTTTCTGGCTCCTGTCTCTCCCTTTGCCATTGCTGGGTGTGATTTCTGTTCATTGTTTTGGGTCCTGAAGCCAGATCCCACAAGCAGCTGGAGGTCGCCAATGTTCTGCTCCTCAAGTGTGCCCCTGTGGATGAGGAGAGTAGGAAGGAGCTGTGTGATGTTTTGCCTGGCTCAGAGGCAGCATCCAACCCCTGCTTCCTCCTTGCTGTGCCTGAACCGCTGTTGGCACTGCAGGCTGCATGGGTTATCCCATTTCTCTGGACCGTGGGTGAGGAACACTTGCCTCCATGTGGCCTGAGCTCAGAAAGCTCACTTGCCTCTCCACAATCCTAAAAAAGGGCTGTCCCCCAGCAGCAGCCTCTGCAGCTACAGCAGAGTGAGCCTGGCTGTGCAGAGGACTCTGCTGTTACTCCTTTTTTCCTGGAGCCCATGGAATGCAGTGGCTGTAGCAGCCCTGGCTGGGACTCACTGTCCCATTGTGAAACTGAACTCCAGGGTGCAGGGGTGAGGGGAAGGGGCGTGGATCTGGCAGCTGCTGCTGGGTGAAGGGCTGGCTTGTCCCTGGAGCTGGCCTGCTGTGTCCATGGAGGGTCCTTGCTGTTGGTGTCAGTGCCCAGTGCCTCCCGACGTCTCCAACACTGATCTCCTCTCCTGTTGCTCTGTGGCCCCCACAGCTCTGGAGCGACGAGGTGGAAAAAGTAAGTACCCAGCTGGAATTGTGCTCAAAGCTTCTGGGGGTGTTCAGAGGACAGGGGTGCTGTGGAACCCCTCCTGTTCCCTGGCAGGGAGGGTCAGGGGCTGCTGCTGCTGTTGTGTGCCCCAGCCCTGATCCCTCTGCGTGGTTCAGTGCAATGACAGCAGCTTGGGATGAGCCATGGGCCCCTTGGCTGTCCCTGGTGGGAGACACTTCCCTGTGTGTGGTAAAAGGAGGTTCAGAGCCCTGCCCTGTGTGACAGGAGCAGAGGTGATGCAGTTGAGGCGTGACCAGCTCTGCTCCTGTGGCTCTGATCCTCCATGTCCTCTGGCCTGACCCATCCAGCTGGCTCCACACAGAGCTGCAGCAAGGACAGAGCACATCCCCAGCTGCTGCAGGGAGCAGCTTGGTCACGGGGGGAGGTTTGAAGCCTCATGGAGTTGATTCTCTCTGGATGAGCTGCACTTACCCTTCTGATCCATGGAGGCTCTGGAAGGGAAGTGTGACTTGTCCATGAGGGTGGATGGAGGGTGAGACCAAGGTGAGCTCTGTGTGGAGCTCCAGCACAGCCTGGAGCTTCCTGAGACACCTGGGCTCCTGTTCTTTCCCACCTCAAACACCCCCAGCAGGCATTGCTGTGAAGCCTGAAGTGCAGGATGGCAGAGGTTCTGTGTGCTGTGCATGACAGCAGCTTGTTGCTGTTACTCCAAAGGCATCTGCAGAATGGACTGGCTGTTCCCGACCCAGCTCCTCCTCTTCTTTAAATCCTTCAGTCCCTCAAGCAAACAAGCTGGCTACAGTCAGCTATGAGCATGCAAGGATCTGTTCCTCTGTCCTCTCTTTGGGTTATTCTGCTTGGATAGACTGAAGTGTGTAAGTAAATGTTGGAGTTCTCCACATCTTGGAGAAGCACAAGACTGGAAGAGGCCTCCCAGGTCACCATCCAGCTCTGGTTTTATAGGAAACTGCATCCTGCAACTGCTCAGAGCTGGCAGGGAGAGGCAGATCCCAGGCAGCACCAAATGGAGCTGGGGCTGCCTGGCACAAGTTTAAATAGCTCTGCATGCTGGAGTCTCAGCTCACAGGAGCAAGAATCAGTTGGTGTTTTGAAGGCATTGCACTGTTGTTTTCTGTTACATTCCCTCTTCTCCTTTAAATAATCCCCTTCATACAGAGGATGCAAGAAAATAGATCAGTTGAGTTGCAGCTTAAAATAGACAAATCTGATTAAAAGGCAGTCAGAGCATTTCTTTGTTGTAGCCTGGCTCTACACTGGTAATGCTGCTACCAGAGGAGGGCTGTGCTGGCCCCAGCAGCATCTCCAGCTTGTCCTGCTGGGAATGCTGGGTCTCCTCTGGGGTCACCACTGATGTGGCCTCTGCTCTGAGACTGTCAGTCTGGCTGGATCAGCCCTCTGGGCTCAGTTCCAGGCATGTCAGTCCTGTGCCAGAATGGTCAGGGCATTCCCAAAGCAGCAAAAGGAGCCCCTGCAGCAAGGCAGCTCCGATGGCTGCACACTCCTGGAGGAGGGGAAAGGATTCTCCTTCCAGTGAGCTGGATGGGTGTCACTCTTCTGTGACCAGTCCCAGCACATCCCAAGATGACACCACAGCACTGGTGTTAAGGAATGCTGCAGAGAACAGAGAACACGTGGGGATGCTCGTCACCCCTTTCATCAGCAGGAGGGGAGAGGCAGCACCAGAGCACTTGGCTGCTCCAGCACTTCTGGATCTCCTTGCCAGGATCCACCTGGGTGTTCTGGTACTGCAGAATTGCCCCAGTGTAAATGCAATGTTTGGTGGGGGGAGAGATGGGTCTCCATGTGAGTCTGAGCTGCCTGCTGTTCACCAGTGTTTAATCCCTCCTAGCTCAGAATCAGTAACTAGCCCCAAAGGAGACCCTTGGGTAGAAGTTGGATTGGGATGTTCATCTCCATTGCAGATTTCATTAGCAGCAGCAGTTTGGTAGATGCTGTCTGGCCTCAGCCTTTGTTCTGTGGTGATAAAAACAAAACCACTGCACACAGAGAAACCCAGGGAGGCTGTGACATTCCTATGCCTGCAGGTGCAGAAACAGGGGATTAAAGGGACCAGAGCTGGCATGGGACTGACTTCCCACATAGCTCAGGATTAACAAAGCCTCCCCTTCTTCATGTTCTAGTCTAGGAACTTCCTTGCTTGATGCATCAGTTTGGAGCTGCCATTCCATCTCCTGCAGTGGTCCAGTGCAGGATTAAGAAGGAATCAGGCTGAGATGCAGCCAGAGGTCTCTGGGATCCCAACCCAGGGTCTCCTGTGCCTGCTGCTCAGTGTCAGAGCTGCAGGTGGACCCTGCTGCCAGGGGGGTGTGGAGGGGGGCTGCAGAGGCAGCTCAGGGCTGCTGCCTTGTGCTGCCTGAGCCCCTGTGCTGTTTGCAGGCGGAGCACGAGCTCAGGCTCACCCAGACCGAGTTCGACCGGCAGGCGGAGGTGACCCGGCTGCTGCTGGAGGGCATCAGCAGCACACACGTGAGTCCTCCTGGGCTGGCAGGGACCACAGAGACTCTGGGCTCCTGCCCACAGGAGCATGGAGTCCTGCATGTGGAACAGAGGTGGAAGAGGGGGTAAATTGGGGGTAGCTCAGGGGAGCTGTAGCTGCAGCAAGAGGGTTTCTCTGCCTGGCAGCCAAACTCAGCCACGCTGATGGTTCTTTTCCCTCCAGGTGAATCATCTTCGCTGTCTCCACGAGTTTGTGGAGTCTCAGACCAATTACTATGCTCAGTGCTACCAGTTCATGCTGGACCTACAGAAGCAACTGGGCAGGTAAGACAAGAGATTGATTTTACTTCTCTGAGAGTTATTGATCTCCTTATCCCCAGGCTCAGGGCTCTTTCCCCTTCCCACATCATAATGTTGGGCACAAGTTATAAAGTGTCCTCACAGCTCTGACAGAGTTTCTGAGTTTACAGTGGTGACCAGTCCTGGTGATGGTGGTGCATTTGGAGCAGGCTTTTCCCATGGATTTTACATTCCTCTCAAAGCATGATGGCCATGGGACTTTGAACATTCTTCCTCTAAATTAGTTAAATCACACAGGACTCAAATTCCTGTTGCCAAGCAATGAGGCTGAGCATGCTCTGCTGCAGCAGTAACAAATCCCAGATTCCATATTCACTGCTGCTGGCTGCACATCCTGTGGGGTGGGCTGGGATGTTCTGTCTGGTCCTGTCACACCAGCACAGGCCTGACCCAGGAGGGACTGTTGCCTCTATGTGCTCACTCACACTCCTGTTCCATTCTTTTTCCATGCCTGCAGCTCCAAAGGAGAAATGTAAGTATGATACTGGCCAGGATGAGCTCTGAGAGCTCTCCTCCCCTCAGTGACTCTGGGATCTCTGTGTGATCACTGCCAGGGCCAGAGCTGTACCCCCTTAGATAACTGAGCCTGAGCTCCATCACTGTGTCTCTCTAGAGAGCCTGCAAAGCCTGGGAGCCTCCAGCTGTGTTATCCAGTTCAACAGCATCAATGCCCATCCCTTTACAGAAGAATTAGAGGCAGAACAGGTAACACAGACTGTGTGAGAGCAGGGCAAGGACACAGCACATGGACCCAGTCAATCAGAGGCCAGAGCAGCACCTGCTCAACACCTGAGAACCGAGGGTGTTTCCCCACATGAGGGGCAGTGTTGGTGTGTTTCAGCTGGCTCTGTAGGCTGCAACTCTTGAGCATCATCTCTGCAGAGCAGCTGCTGAAAGGAAGAGCTGATTGTGGTTCCTCAGGCTGGAGCCTCTCTGAACTGGGCTCTTTTCTCCTGTCAGATTTTCAGGTACGTTTGTGGGCAATGCAGAATCCGCGTCTCCCGCAGCCGCCGCCTCTCCTCCTGTTGCTGCTGCCACACTCCCTGCTGTGCCTACAATCCCAGTGGTGCCCACGATTGTTGGGGTGCCCAACACCGTGGCAGAGGGTGTGCTGAACCCCAATGAAGTCAAACCTCCTGCCAGCGGGACACGCAGGGCCAGAGTCCTCTACGACTACGAAGCAGCCGACAGCACCGAGCTGGCACTTCTTGCAGATGAGGTTGGTGCCTTTCCTGAGTGTTGGGTTTGGCTGTAGCTACCCAGCAGTCCATGGTGTGCCCACCAAGGACTTTGGCTCCTTTTCCTGCCCCTAAAACCTGCTTTATTAATAGAGTCTTTTCCTGGATGGCAGTATCTGCTGAGTTGCAGTGAGCTTGTGCTCATTTAGCTATTTACTATTTAGTATCACCCAAATAACTCCCCCTGTTGAAGCCCAACTGTACCAAAAATACTCAATATCCAATACTCCAATACTTAATATCTTCACTGTGACCCTCAAATACAGGTGCCTTATCCAGAGCCATGGGATAAGCTGTTGGCTGGAGGCCTGCCTCTAATCATGCTGAGAAAAAAAGAAAAATCAGCAAGTTGGAAACTCTTCTCTTCTGTAGACTGAACGTCCATATTGAGAAGGGATGACATAGCAACATGTAAAAGTACCTTGAGTCACTTTGGAGAATGAAAAAGCAACAGGGACATCACTGGGCAGTTTTCCACAGATCTTGTGTTAAAGCTGCAGATAGCTCCAGGGAAAGGGCACAGATGGCTCCTAAATCAACTTCAGGAATTATTGTTCTTTCAGTCCTCATCTGACTGAACTTCTTGTCTCTGTCTGCAGAGTAAGGTCCTGTCTAATGTGCTGTCTTCTCTCCCCAGATGATCACTGTGTACAGCCTGCCAGGCATGGATCCAGACTGGCTCATAGGGGAAAGAGGGAACCAGAAAGGGAAAGTTCCTGTCACTTACTTGGAACTGTTAAGTTAAATGTTAAGGAAGAAGAATGTACAAGCAGAATGCACCCCTCATCTGGCACTTCCAATGCGGATTTCCTCATCCGAGACCATTGCTCTCTTCAGGGTCGACACTCCATTGCTCATACAGGAATTGGGGGAAAGAAGTGGGAACACTGTTCTGGTGAGGTTTTGGGAAAGGGCTGATGGCACCCAAGACTGAATTGGTTACTACCAGTGCAGCCTGCTTTGAGGTTAGTCCTGATGGCACAAGATTCCTGGATTACATTTTCCCTTCCCTGCCCTAGTCCTGTTCCTCCCAGTGGCTTTCCTGGGGTGAGGGAGCTGTGTCCCTCAGCAGCTGCTCACCACTTACACTCCCTGTGTCAGGTGTGGGTTGGTGCCTGTCTGCCCCTCCTCTCTTCTCCAGCAGTAGAATTGCCCAAGTCTGACCATTGAGCATTCCAGCAGGGAAGTGTCCCACACACCCCCTCTGACCTGTCCTGGCACACAAGGCAAGGAGGCTGCAATTAAATTTAGGAGCCCACCCACCCTGCTCTCCCCTGGGAGACCAGCAATGCACAGCTGGCCAGAGCCACAGTCACTGTCCTGGGGCTGGAGGCTCCCACCTGCCCCTGTCCCCTGAAGCTGGAAGATTTCTCTGTGAAGACCAACCTGCTACCATAGGGCCTAACCCCAAACCTCCGTGCAAGGGACCATGCATCTTGCTTGCATTTCCTCTGGGAAATTGCTCTTGGACTGCAAAGTTTACAAGCCTTTTTACAAGCTTTGCTCCCTGTGTTATTGTCCAGGCTTTTCTTTCAGTGTGTCTGTCCACAGGCATGTTTTAGCCTGACTTTATTTCCACCCTGAATCTCTGATTTAATGAATGTTTCCCCTCCCATATCAGCAGTGAACAGACTTGGTGCATCCTAGTGCAGAAAGGGACAGTCCCAGCTGCTGTGACCCCCAACAAGGAGCTGTTCTTGGCCACACACTCCAGAACCCAAGCTTAGCTCAGGTGTGTGTGCCTGCTCACTCTGGAATGAACTCCTAGCTAGAGCTCACCTAAAGGACTTCCACTTGATGTGTCACAAGTTTTCCACTCAAGCTGGATGGAAGAAAAACTCACCTGCACCAAACTCTGTTCACACCCTTCCCCAGGTATGTCAGAACTAACTTTGCTTGTTTATTGATCTTTTGCACTTTCCCCAAAGGTTTTGTGACCATTCTAATGTAACAGGGCACTGAGCACCTGTGTCTGTGGGGCTCATGGTTTTCAGCACTTATTTGCCAATAAACAAAACTGCCTGACCTCCTGCCTCAGCATCTTCTGTGGGCTCAGGGCTGTCCCTGCTCCCCAGGCACGGGGCTGTGGGGACAAGCAGAGACAAAGGGAGCAGCTCAGGTGAAAGCAGTGCCCTCCTGCTACCCCAGGCTTGGAAGCTGGGGTTAAAAGCAAAACAAAGCTGCTCATCCTTCCTGTCCCACCCGACACTCCCAACACTCTGTCAGAGCCTTGTGGTTCCTTTCCCAGCTGCCACATCTCAGTTGTACTACAGCTTCAGGGGCTCTGAGAAACAACAGCTCCTCCTGCACTTGAAGCAAAAATAGAGCAGCAGGATGACTTCAGCTGCTGAGAGACCCAAGTGCTATTCTAGATCTAACAGACTTTTTGAGTTGTTATGGAAACCAGATCTGCTGCTAATCTAAAATCCTAGTCTTGTCCCTAACACCCAGCTTGGAAGGAACTGCTGGGAAAAGCAGCTGTTGAAATGCTCTGTGAGGTAGCAGTAAAGCTTGGCTGTTCTAGTTAAAGAAAACAGGGAAATCAAATGATGTTGCTGTTCTAATTAGTTTTGAAACTGCCAGGACTAGCAGTCTCATAGTTCTGATCTATTAGAGAGCTACTCCTGCCTATTTCCCTTCCAGCATGTATATTTTCCCTCAGGCCAGTGACATCCCTGTTCCTCTGTTATTCCTCTCCTTGGTACATTGAAGCAGCAGCAGCTTAATGAAGCAGAAAATGGTGTCTTCTCTCAGAGCAGCCAGAAGGAATTCTCTTCCTGGCACCAGCACTCTGTTCCCTCTGCAGTAGGAAAAAAAGCACATGGAACATCTCTTGCTGCTCCTGACTCTGCACAGGGAGGTGACAATTGTGCTGCTTCTTTGCAGATGTCAGGGGACATCCTTGGCTGGATTCCTCTGTGCCTGAGGGACAGGGGCAGATAAACTCAAGACTGAAATGCTGCTGCAGCTCTAAAACACACATAACCAACAGCACCCACTGCTTTTGCTGTCTGGCACCAAGGGCTCCTGCCAAGCACCACCAACTCACTCTGGTGCTTGAATAAACATCTAGAAGAATCCATTCTTGTTGAACACCAGTACAGTGATGAGCACACTGCAACTTCCAAAGCCAAAAGGAAGGAAGGAATGAAAAAGGAAAGATCCCGACCACAGCTGTCAAGTAACAGCCTCTGCTGTAACTGAACTTGCTTAGATGGACCAGATTCCAGCTTTGCTTTCCCTCCCCTTGGCAGCCCTCATCCATTCTGTCTGTGCAGTTGTTCACCTTCAGCTCTCCCTGGTCACACCCAGTTCCCCAGAGCACAAAGTGTTTCTGGTTACAGGCTGCCCCATCAAAACACCACTGGGTTTAGGACTGTCACACCACCTCACAAGCCCCTTTCCCTTCTGCTTTAAGACTTTACTCCAGCCAGTTCAAATCTCTCCAAAGCCCTTAGGGCAGGTGACACCCTGATCAAAGAAATGTGCCAGGGTATTGCCAGCACTTAAGCTTATGAGGTAAAAAAGCCCAAACAACCTCAAAGCAAGATAATCTCATTTTCTAGCTCTAGTCTCTTAAAACCATTGAAATTAAAAAGGTTCTGGCCGGTAAAGCAATCAAGTGCCTATTTAGGAAAGAACCGGTAGGTTATTAGCTCACAGCTGCACTGAAATTTGATTTCTTAGCTTAGATAAGTCTGTCTAGATTTCAGGCTGTATTTTAAGCAATAAAAATACTCCTACTGTCATTACTGCACACTGAGCCTCAGAACCTCAAAGCGTTTGTTGATCTAGAGCTACACCACATGCTGCACCTTCAGCGTGCAGACGGATTCCTGTGCAGGGCCCTCACCACCATGTGCAGGGGAATCATCCCTGAGGAGTATTTTATAGTGCTGCTCGTTTCAAACCTCCCACGAGTTCCCCAACAGGAGAGTAAGAGAAAGGGAGTGGGTGTGGGGAACCCAGGGAATCAGCCTCTAATTACAATCATTTCAGACAGTCCCTGGATTGTCACTTAGAAGTCACAACATTAGCTGGGATTTCAGTTCAGCAGAACTACCACCCAGACACTGCAGAACTGGTGCTGCTGTGTCCAACACAAACCCATGAACATAGCTGCTGTCTATAAAGGTTTTAATATCAGTATAAATAGGGCACAGTTACAAAAAACTGCAAGACTGGAGCAATGGAATTTTGACGTAAAAACCTTAAGTGAGGCCTTGCTCTTCAGAAACACACAACACACAGACTGCAGGGTGAAGGGAAGGCGTGAGCACACATACACCATCGTGCCTGGAACCATTCAGTACAAAAATAGCAGTAGAAAGATGGTCTCTGAATTGCTGGCTGATCCCTTGGGTGTGCCTTAGCTGGACTCCATGCAGGAGACTGCACCTTGTGTTAGGAGCAGAGTAATGCCCAGCAGAAAGCATCTCCTCTCTCCACCCAGCCACAGCTTCCCCAGCTGAGGTACAAGCTATAAAAATAAAGGTTTTGACTGTTCAGTGCTTGTACCCAGCCAGGATGCTCTGGCACACAGGGTGAGCAGACTGTGCATGTGGGCTGGTCATGGGGAGCCAGCTGGGCTCTCCTTACATTCACTCTGCTCCTGGGTGGCAAGAGTTCCATGGGATCTCTCTGCTCAGGTGACACCACAGCCCACACCTGGCCTCCCTCCCTTCCCAGTCCTCATTACAGCTCTGCCAAAGGTGATGCCTTCTGTGGTGGATGGGAATTGTTCTGCTGCAGGTCCTGACAAGGGAGGCAGGGCCAGGACGGGATCTATCTCTGCACGTGCCGGACAAAGGCCTGCACCAGCTGAAACAAGGGCTCCTGGCCCTCTGGACCCAGCTTGGAGGCAGACTTTCCCTGGGGAGAGGGAAGGACCCCGCTGGCAGGTGAAGAGGGACCTCCCCTGCGGAAGTACCGGGACAGGCTGGAGAGCAGCGTACTCTGCAATCAAAGAGTGCAACAAGTCAGCTTCCTTCCACCACAGCCCCTCTGCCTGCCCCAGCCCCACAGGAATGTGCCACTATGAGCAGCCTGAGGCTGTTCAGTCCTGCTGGGGAATGGGCAGCACAGACAAGGCACACTGAGCAGGGAGAGGACAGCACAAGGCGCTCACCAGCTCCGAGCTGAGCTCCTGCTTCATGCGCTGCTTGTCCCGGGGGTGCACGGCCGGGTCCCGCAGGTACCGCACAGCCTGGGAGATGAGCAGGTAGAAACAGTTCTCCATTGTAAACATCAGCAGAGACCTGTGCAAAGAAACACAAATCAGCAGCAGCCAAAAGGGTCAGCACACTCTGGTTTCCAGGTCAAATAGTTAAGGGATGTACGAAGATGCACAAATGCCTCTAAACTTCAGTTCTGATCTGAGGAACTGGGACTGCTGCTTGGCTGTAACTACATCAAGTAACTGGAAACTTACTTGAGGGTTTTGGTTCCCTCTTGCATATTCAGCCCTGCAGCCTGAGGGAAAGGTTCTTTCTTCTTATCCATCTTGGAGGGAAAAAAAGACAGGCATTAGAGACAGGAGATAGGAAAGAACTGCTCATGCTCCTCAGAGTTTCAGCTGAATGAGCACTCTGGGATCTGTACAGCTGCTGGACTCCCAGACACACGAAGGGCCAGTACCTCTCCCAGCATGTTCAGGGCCACGTTGACTGTGGCAAGGAGGGTCCCGAAGGAAGGTGCAACGTCCGAGTCAAAGGCTGGTGTGGTGAAACTCAAGACAAAGAGCACATTGTACTCAGCAAGGTCCAGAGACTGTGGAGGAACAGAAAGAGCAGTGAGACCCAGGAGGCCATGAGGATGGTGTTGCCATAGGAACAGGAATACCCAGTCCCTTATCACGTTTTTTATATGGAGAAATAGAAGCACTGTGATAATTTCCCAAGTCTCAGGTGTGCAGCTGGAGCAGTAAAGTGTCCTGCACAGCACTGCAAGATCAGACTCCATAGCTCTCCTCTCACAGCTGCCATCACTGGCACCCCAAAGTACTGGCTGCTCCCAGGGGCACAGGAGGACATTCCCTACCCAACACTTAGCAGCAGGACACTGCCAGAATCAAGGATTAAACCTTCCCTTTCTGAATCTGGAGACCAGGCATTGGGTCACACAACCATGGGAGGATGGCAAGAGGATTTCTCTTGTAGAATGGTACACTGAAGGTATAAACCAACTGGGTTATTGTCTGCTCCTGTAAGATCACACACACACAGCTTTGTGTAGATCACACAAAAGCTCAGCCCAGTCTCCCCTTCACACTGTGCAGTGCCTGATTCCCAAGGCAAATTCCTTGTCTTCTGCCTTCCTGCTCTGTGCAGAGCAGCAGACAGGTATACAGTGGGGTCACTGCATCAAGCAGGACACACACATCCAGAATATCCCTGGAGATGCTGGAAACTCCCCCCTTTGGAGCACCCACCTGGTCAAGGAGGATCTGGCAGACATCAGGGGTGAAGTGGCGCAGGGCAGCCAGAGACTTGCTGAGGATTTTGAGGAGGCTGTACTGCACTGTGAGCAGGGCCTTCTGCTCTGCTGCCTCTGACTCGGGGCTGGGGTGCTTGGAGGAGGCCTGGGGGTTGCGCTGCACTCGGGGAGTCACGCTGGATGGGAGGGAGTCACCATTTTTTGTCTGTGGAGAAAGGAAAGAGAAAGTCTTGGATATAGACAGGATTATTTTGCAGTAAGACAAATGTTTGGAGAAAAAAAAAATAACACTGTGAACAAAGAGAATGAGGAAATAAGGCACCCAAAGTCTGTCACTTGCTGAGAACCAACAGTTGGTGTGGGCTGGGGAGACACTGCATTGCAGGGAGGCAGCTGCAGAGGCTGTTTGGATTCCACACTCAGAAAAAAGAATGATCAACACACCAAGCCTGAGCCATGCTGAAGGAACTCTGCAGCAGCAATGCATCATCTCCACCTCATACATCTGAAGATGTCCCAAGAACAAGAACTATCCCCCTTTAACAAATTAAATCAAATTAAGGACACCAGGTCAACAGTGGCTTAATTAATGGCACTCCAGAGTCCTACAGCAATGCAGCCTCTTTGTAACAGCAGGCCATTCAGCACAGGCTACTGGTTATCTAGGACTGGCTTTACACAGTCCAAAGGTTTTCAGAGTCCAGACTCCTCTCTGCACATTTTTATTTTTGCTGTAAAGAAATGCAAATCCTAACTGTTGATGGGTGTCAATAATCACCATGAATTTTATCAATAATCCATTCAATATCTAAGGCCCTTTATAATGAATAATGCTCCCTTGTAACAGGGAGCATGGTGAAGTTTGGTGGAGGATCCTCACCTGCAGGTAGTGCTGGAGCATTTTACGGCTGTGCAGGAGGGAGGTACAGGCCTGGCACAGGTAACACAGATTCACCTGAAAGGAATAAAGTCCCGGAGAAATCTCAGAAAAGCTCAAACGCTGTCTATTCACTGTCACTGCCTTAAACTAGAAAATCCAAATATAGCACTGTGATCATAAAGGACCGACACAGTTTCTTAATTTCCCAGTATTTTCTTGAAATCACCGGGCACTAAGAACTGAAAATAAGCCACTGAATTCCCCAATTTACTTTACCAGGCTACCACTTCTCTCTCTCCCAACAGTTGTATTTCCTTACTTGAGAGCAGGTACTTACAGAATGGACAGTTAAATAACCTCAGCTGTAATTCTCATTAAAGAAGTGGTAATAACAAAGTGATTTTGTGCCATTTCCTCTTCAGACAACCAAATCCCTGCACTCCAAGGCAATGTATTATCACGATTCCTACCTGCATGTCCCTCATAAGCTGTGGCAGGTGGAAATGCCACTCCTTTGTGAAATTTGAGAGCTGAAGAATGAAGCCAACAGTGTGATCAGCCTCTTCCAGACAGGCCAAGCTCTGCACGGTCCGTACTGCATTCAGGCACTGGGAAGGAGAGAGAAGCAAATCAGGGCCATGACAGATGAGGGACGGATGGGGTAACATCCCATCCTGCTCTCACAGCTATTCCCACTGTAACCCTTCCCAAGGCAGCAGTGACTTTTCAGTGCATCTGCCCTGACTCATTTCCACTGCTGTTGGAACAGACGAGTCAAGTGAAGCACAGGGGCAGTTTGTGGCACACCTGAAGGATCCTCTCTTGATGGACACCCACAAAGTCCAGTGCTTCTGTCAGGAAGTTGTATCTCAGTGTTTTGAGAAGACGTTCCATGAGGGACATGGAGAGCCGATAGACCCCGGGCCAGGAGGGGGCATCCAGGGACTTGCGGGATGAAGCAGATGTCTGAACAAATCACATACAAAAAGAAGTGACTTTTTCCCTCCACACCATTCTGGCAGCCTCCAGCCACAGCCTGAGAGGGCATGGGAAGCTCTCTGGGTGCATCTCCAGCTGGAATGAAGGAAGCAGCACCCACCTGGATAGCTCCATTTGTGCTGAGCTGGTACACGCTCAGGAGGGGCAGGCAGACGCTCTGGGTGACACCAGCTCCAGCCATTGCTGCTGCTCCCTGCAAGAACAGACTGCAGATGGAATCTGTGCCTCTGCTCTCTGAGACTGAGAAGACTTGTGTTGCAGTAGATATTTCTGTCCTGTGCACTGTCACCACCCTTTTACAGAACTTTCATCTACACACAACTCTGTGTCGTTAAAAGTTCAACATTGAGAAAAGGAAAATTAAACCTGCACAACTGTACTCAAAATTCCCATTTATCACCTGTTCTGGTATGTACATAATGTCTGCAAAGGGCTTTGGAACAACCTTGTTTTCACCTAAAGCCCCACACAAGTTGAATTTGCAATAAATAAGTAACATTTTATAAAAACTAATGAAGAAGCAGGTTCCAACACTCAATGCTGGTTTAATGAGGGGTATTTGCATTGCAGAATCCATTCAGTGAAAGTGCCTGCCCTAAATGACAGGTCTGCCTGGCTGGCTCAGCTTTTCCCAGACATCCCACTATGGAGAACAAGGCACACTAAGCAGGTGTGCATACAGGACTGCTGCTTGCCAATCTCAAAAAAAAAAAAACCTTTATCTGCAGCTCATCATTCAGCTGCACCACAGACAGGATAATGAGATAAAAAATGAGACAGATTTTTCTTATTTAAAGTGTACAGCCATGCACTCTCACTTCTCTGCATCTCTCACCTGCTGAGTCCTTGCTAAGGTCAGCAGCAAATGTAACGAGGCTTCTGTGAAGTGAAGGTTTTGTTTAACTCTAAGGCTGATCTCCAGTGCAGCAAAGATGGTAGGAAGCACAGGGACTTTCCTAGTAATCTGCAGCCAGTAGTCTCCATCTTCATCTACTTCACAGAGCTCCTTAGCCAGGTGCAGACCCAGAACACACACCTGCAGTGACAAGGAAAGGTACAGGGCTCTACCAAGAAAAATCTCAAAAGCATTTACTAATACCACCTAAAGTTCAATCATTCTCTGAATCACAAATGAAGGCTCCTGGTATCCCTCACATTATACTCTGTACACCTCTTGGCTGTATTAACACTTATGAAAATGTTTTTTAGTGCACACCTGAAGAAGAGGCAGCAACAGCCAACTTCCCAGACTGATGTGAGCCAAGAAAATTCTGATATAGAAACTGCTGAAACTTCCTCTGAAGGCAGCAGGCTACAAAGGAAAGCTGTTCCAAACACCATGAAACTTTTGTCTAGAGAGGAGACAAGACTGCAGAGCAGATGAGCAGCCCTTTACCCCATCTCGCTGGTCCTTGTGCTTCAGCCGGGAGGCGTCGTCGGTCTCCATGCTGTCCTTGTCATCCGCAGCATCGCCCACGGTCAGGCTGTGCCGGGTCTGGTCCAAGAGAGCAATGACCTCATCCTGGAGAGTCTCACACACACTCAGCACCAGCTGGGGGTACTGGGGGATGTCATTCACTGTGACACACACAACAGACACCAGTTAACACACGGTCCTTGTACTCAGCTTTCCAGTTTAACTGGTAACATCACTGAGCCACATTTCCTGGAATTAGTATTTATTCTGTTCTCATTTCAAAATCTACGAAACATTGAGAGCAGCTGTGACTGAGTTGGATGTCTACATCTAGGAGGATATATTAAGGGATTATGTTCATCTCAATAACAAAACCATGTAGATTTTGTCATACAAAGTCATATAAACTCATGACATGTCAAAGCACAAATCAAGCACTACTATGGACAGATTATTCCACCACAGCAATTCCCACTTACTGCTCCAGACTGCTGGTATCAGCCTATGCAGATTGGGTGCAGTCCATGGTCTGTGAATCCATATAGATACTACATTCTTATCAAAACCATTATAATAAATTGCCCCACCTTTTACCAGCATGACTACAACCTCAAATTCAACAGCAAAGAAAACAATTAAGATTGTTTTCTTTAAACAACCAACCCTCCACTTTCTATTTATTTTTCAAAGTTTAAATGTTTGCAGAGCCAAAGCAATGGGACAAGGAACACAGACAAGTAACCTGACACACTTTTAATCACAGTTGCCTTTGTTAGGTGTTGCACAGAGAAATACTGCCCAGATTTCACTGAGGGTCTTCAAGTGCCACTGCAATGCCAGATGCCCCACAAGGGACAGGAGTAGTTACCAGACTGGTTTATGTGGTTTGTAACAAAATGTACCCTTTCTTGTGTTTGGGTCTTTTGTTATCTCCAACTAGAAATCCATGTCAGAATCTAAGCTCTACAGTCACCCTGAGAGAGCCTGACTTACACATCCACTGAGCTGTCTCCAAAAACACACAGGAACCGAACTGATCAAACAGAGGTTATTGTCAGGGAAAGACGAGAGAAGGGGAGACGTGGACATAAAGCGAATGAATGATAAACCTCACCTCCTTCCAAAACTAGCTAAAGAAGGGAAGAAAAAAGGAGAGAAGTCCCACAGGCTGGTGACTACATTCAGCACCCTGCATGACTACCAGCACCATGCGTTTATCTTGCACATGCTGGGGGTAAGGTGTGTTCAGCCCTGGCACCTCAACACCTGCACATGCACCACCTCACCTTTCATCTCCTTCATTTGCAGAACAGTGATAAGAGCTGAGAACACTTTGGCTTTGGTTTTCTCCATCATCTGCTGATCTGCCTGTAGTACTCCCTCCAGAATCTGCGTCAAGGAGTTTATGATTTTATCCACAGAACTCAACTCGCTGACAACAAAAAGGGAGAGCTCTTCAGATTAGACAAGATCCCTCAATAAATATACTGGCTTGAATGAGCTGTGTGGATCATAAGTTATATGACCCCTAAAAACATAAGCAGTTCTTCAAAGTAAAATTTAAGTCACCACCTGGATCTCACTAAAGACATTCCAGAATGAGAGAATGCTTTTTCCCTTCATTGTGAGAATCAGAGTGAGAAAGCAGGACTAACTATCACGAAAGCTCTTTTGCTACTTCTCACCAGCAAGCAGGAAACAAAATTAACTGTATTGCTACCAGAGATTTCTCACAATTTCAGCAACAACCAAGAGACATTTGACATGCCAAAAGAGAATTCCATGATAAGGCTTCAGTTTTCTCCCCAGATCACTAAGGGATTCTCACTACAGCAAAACACCTCAACATAATCTCGCAAATTTTTTTTTAAACATGACCTCCAAAGCTTTTTTCTAGCAGTGACTAAAAAATACCCAAAAATACCTACCTTTTCCACTGCTTGAGCAGGATCAGAAGAAGGGTACACAGCATAGATCCCAGCTGCAGACAGGGCACTGACATGGGAACCTGGAGCTAAGGAGAAATACTGTAAGAGTTACAGCTGGAACAGTCACAGGTAGAAACACTTCAGAAATGCTCAGCCCGAGCACCACCACCAAATGACCAGGTTTGCTCTTCAGTAGAATTGAGGGGATCAGAGCCAGGACCCCCACAGGGTCATTTACTGATGACAAGAATGACATATACAAAATAAAGATTTGAGCAGCTCATCAGTTCATGGAGAGAGAGACTCTGTTTCAGCCCATTTTCACAGGATCTAAAAAACCCTAAGATTACAAGCATCTGTAGGAATAGTGCAAAGAAGATAAACAATTAGGAAATGAAAGAACTGATAGGAAGCAACACCTACCAAAACCCTGGTGCCATTTAGCACATCCAGAAACAACTCCTGATGAACTGCAGAATCAGTCAGATGCATGATATCAGCCTAAATCAACAAAGATAAAGATCAATGAGCACAACAAAATGTGCATCTTCTAAGCAGCCTAAAATCAGTCTACTGTTTTGTTACTTTAAGAATCCATCAATATTATAACTGCTGAGTTTTACTGAAATCACTTTAGTCCTACATTACCATTGACAAAAGCTGGTCATGACTAATTGCTTAATGGTGCATCCCTCCCTCCCTCAACAGAGGAAAAGCTTGTCAGGGTTGCAAAATTACTAAGAAACCCTCTAAAAATTATTTACTACCTCCCTCCTTGAGAGGGCAATATGGTCATTTTGATCAAACAAAACACCACCCACTCTAACCTCTTGCACCATGCCCACACCAACCTGTACTGTGCTCACACATACAACAAAACCGAAAGAACAAAAACAGTGAATTCTGCTTAGCTGGCCCTAGGAAGCTGCTGACATTGTATTACTCAAAATGTTCATTTGAGCCTCTCATGCAGGGTAAGAGGCAGCCCTTACATGGCTTGTGGAGATGATGAGCAGCATCCTCCAGGCTGAGATGAGCATTTGGTACTCGGTGACAGAGGTGCAGCTGCTGCCCTCGGTCTCTGCCACATGCTGGGCCAGGGACCTCACGTACTCTGACCAGTAGGCAAAGCGCTTCTTGCTGGAGAAATTCTTCAGAGTGTCTTTCAGGGACTGGTCCAGTGAGCCCCTGACCAAATCAAGAGGAGAAGTGATCTTCAGTTATTCTTGGGTCAGAAAATATACTTCTACTGAGATTCAGGGAGGAAAGCCAAGGACACAGCTTGCAAGTGAAGGTTATTCCACGTATTTGACCTGTGCAGGGAATTCCACTTTTTGCATCAAGTATTAAGGAAAAACATGAGCCTAAAGAAAATCTCTATTTTTTTTTAAAACAGATTTTAGTTAATCCTGACTTTTCAACATATGAAACAGATGTTACTTTCAGGAAAACAAATCAAGTGGGAGAAAACTACTAAATGTGATTCAACCACTACAGGTTTACTCAGATTAGTTGACAATTAGTTTTAATAAATACTATATATTCTTATTTCAGGATACAAGGAAAATACTGATACACTCTCACCTAAAGAAGAAGAATTGTAATATCTTTCTTGCAATCACTAATTGCAGAATCTCAAATGTTTGCCAGGTGCTCATGAATCACCCCCAGATTTTCACAGGATTACAAGTGCTCTGCCCATTAAAGCCCATATGGTGTATCAAGAGTTAACACACACAGTTTAGATAAGTAACAAGTACAGGGATTAAGGAAAGACTACCAAAGACTCACTTGACAACATAGTAGATCTCCAAGCAGATGATTTTCATTATTAAGGCACAGGTATCCAAGACACTGAGCTATGAAGAAAAAAAAAAAAAAGGAAAAAAAAAATCAAAATCTGAGTTCTACAGAGTAAGTGAAATTATCCCTACCCATCTACTTGGGATGGTTGATACTCCAGTTCTGCAGGAGACTCATTTCTCCCACAATAGCAATACTTATGCCATTTTGACCACAGACTGGTGACAAGAGGGACAGAATACTGTGCTCAGAGTTTGAACTCTTCAGTGAGAGCATATGGCTTTCAGAATGAAGGAAAAAACTTGCAGAGAAAGGAAGAACAAGAACCTAATCAATTCCTCCATTATATCAGTCAGCCTGAGCCCAATTATGGATACACTTCAGACACACACCTTCTACAGTGAGTGTTACCACAGCTGCTACACAGCTATTTTGGTTTCATGTGTGAATAAACAGCAGAGAATTTCAAAAGGCAGATCATGGCTGCCCAGTCTCTGAAAAGCCAGACAGCATCCACTTCATCTTCTGCCTGTGTTTAACCCACTTGGTCACAGCTCCTTTTAGGAAGCTGGAAGCAGAGGGAATGGCCACACACATCACTTAGAAACCTTTTGTAAGGAGTACATAAATCCCTTCATTTTGTTTGGATGTAACTCACCTCTGATGATTCGGAGGGCGGAGGAAGGGTCCCAAAGAGGGGATTAGTTAGATTTTCCCAAAACTTTGGCCTAAAAGATAGAAACAAAAGCATTATCAGTTATCTCCCTCATGCCACATGCCTAGCAGCATTTTGAGTGTCCCAAACTATGTAGAAAATATCCTTTGATAAATACAAGTTTATTTAGCTTTGTATAAAAGAAATAAATTTGATTCTGACACACTGGGGCTTCTCATCTTCTACACTCAAAGCCTACACACTGCATACTCTGACCACACACACTAAGATGCAAATGTCCCTGAAAAGTCTGATAAACCACAGAAAGAGTGTTCTGGAAAAGAGGAAGGAAAATGCCTTGTCAAGGAACACCAACTCACTTTGTCCTCAGCACGAGCATGGCGCTGTCACGACGGTCCTGCCACAGCGCGTGCAGGAAGGCGATGGCAGCGCGGTGCAGGAGGGGAGGGCACCAGTACCTCTCCTGCTGCTTGGAGTCAATCAGCTCTAACACCACTTGAAGGCAGCTCCACTCCCCCAAGCTGAATTCCTAAAGCAACAGGAGACAAGAAGTTATAATGCTGGAGAACTGTATTGTCCATTGTACACAAATCTTTATCTTTCTCACAGAGTGTCATGAATGAGTGTTTTAAGGTTGCTTAAAGAACAGCACATACAGTGAAGAGAGCAGGTCACAGGCACCTTTGGTCTTTGTTGATGTTCTGTTGCTAACTCAGTATCTGCCTTGAAATACTGGAGAAAGTTTCTCTTTGGTTACAGGGAAAAGTAAACAGGGAAACTGGGATAGCACCACATCCATTAAATACAAGCACAACCTGCATTTATCTTTACATTAAGCACATCAGGTTACAAGGAAGAACTATCAGATTTTAGCATCCAGTGCTGTAATATGCAGAAAAAAGCCAGTGAGTCCTTAGGCAAGTATCTGCCATTGTACCTTTGACCCATCACTGCCATCCTTCACTTCCAAGTTGAGGAAGAGCTCAATGAGCCCAGGCTGTGTCTCCACTGCCACTGTGAGGAACTCCAGGATCATGACCTTGATGCGCATGTCCTCAATCTTGCTCTGCAGGTGGGTGAGGAAGGCGTCGCGGATGGCAGCAGCGTCACTGCCCAGGCAGGCATACACAGACATGGGAGCAACCTGCCCATGGAAACAAACACCAGAGGGAAAAATAAACATGCTGTACACAATGCTTAATTCTACACAAAAGGTGATTGTATTGAAAGTCAAAAATATTTAATATAGACTCTATGAACCTATCAAAGTAAGTTGTCATTAAGCAGGAAGAAATGTGACAAGTGATCCAAACTTCCCTCTTGAGCAATTCTACTCTATCCTCATCTACTTCTCAAAGGTTACAAAAGAAATAAAAGAGACAAAGGAAAAAACTATTTTGGAAATACATTACTTGAAATAAATGAGCCAATATCTGGATTTATATGCTTTCAGAAAGCTACAAATATTCTGATGTTTAGCAGACAAAAAGAGTAAGTGTAAAAGGCTTTCTAAGTCTAAAGTCTACTTCTACCAAGTCCAGAAGTCTAAAAGTTGAAAGGTCCCAATAAAAACTTAATAGGATACTCTTCTCAGTAAGATGGTAGGAAGGTTCCAGGTAGGAAGGTCTAGGAATTGTATTTAAGAGTGTGACTAGAAAGTTGCTCAAAAATTGGGAAGAGAACAACTGGAGGTGCAAATACTTTGCAGAAAAACCCCCACTAATGGGATGCCTCTCAGTGAGTGCTGAGTGACTTCTGAAACAGCAGATCACATCAAAAAACTAAAGGATCCTTTAGATGATTTTTCATATGAGTTAACTTACAGATATCAGTCCACCCTGCTTCAACTGACTTGCACTAAGCTCCCTGATACAAAAAAAGCCTGAGGAGATTATTTGAAAAGAATTCAATGGTGGATTCAGTCACAAGGGGAGAAACAAAGCAGCACTGATGTGTCTTATCTTACTGTAGCCAGTCGTTTGAGCAGCTGGATGGCCAGGCGTGGAAGTGCAGGGTCATGCTTGTGGTAGATGTATTTGGCCAAGACAGCAATAAGGTTGTTCCCATGTGCACCTGGAGAGAACACAAATAAAATCAAAGAGAAGAAACAACAAGATGTAACTATTTACCACATAATGATTTCCACAGCAGAAGATGAGACCTAAGTTGGTCTCCCAAAAGAAGACGGTATGGGTCCAGCCAGAGGCATTAACAACAAATGATTAATATATTCTGTAATTACAATAATCTCATTACAAAGCAGCAAACAATAAGCCATGTTTGATTAATCCTTTAAAAGCTGTCCCAGAGGGGAAGAATGCCTTAGAGGAGGGAGAAGAGGCATCCTCCCATCAGTAGCAACCACTTTTTGTAACCTTAACTAGTGTTTGTGATGAGACAAACAGTGCCATTTGCAGATGCCCCAGCAGCACAGCTCCCAGGGTGCCCCAGGCAGTACCCACCATGCTGAGTGAGTGCCTGCTCCAGGGGAGACACCACGCTGGACGGGGGCTTCAGCCGGATGACGTTGTTGGTAACAGAGAATGCCAACTTCACTGTCTGGATCAGCAGCTGCCCTTGGCCTTGGGACTCATCACTGTGTCCAAAGAGAAACCAAAGTAAGGAACTGTGCTCACAACCAACATTTATTATTTTATAACATTCACAGAGGAAACTCCATCAGAGATACAAGACATTTTCACTCAGAGCCAGCACACAGAAGCTGCCCAAACAGGCACACCCCACTCACCTGCTGGACTGGGAGGCCATGACCATGTCAATGGTGTCCACCCCAATTCCCATGATGTTAATGACAGCTTGCCCTGCCTCTGTGTTGGCCAGGCTGAAGATGCACAAGGACTGCAGGCTGGGGGCATTGCTGTGACACAAACACAGGAGCACTTGAGGTATTTTTCCACACTGCACTTGGAAAACTACCACAAAGTAACCTCATTTCTACTCCCCCTTCCTTTATTCTCCCTTCTACTTTCACCAGAGTACACCAAATAGGAAAGTGGATGGCAGTCTGTCCCAAGAAATCTATTTGCTCATTTCTTTTTTTTACCAATAGTTCTAGAAACCAACATGATTTGCTCTGTCCCTAATCTTTTGCTACCCTTCCTGTACTCAGTAATGCAGCAAGGAGCTGAAACCAGCGCTACACACCTATGCCAGCTCCCTCCAAGTCATTTGAATTCAAAAACTGAAACAAAGTTACAGTGATTCCTGCACTGTAAACCAGGCTAATGCAGGTGTGAGACCTCTCACCTGCCTTACCTGCTGCGAGGATCCATTTCAGGGCATAAGTTCAGTATAGCATGGATCAGCTGCAGAATTAGGCACCCTAAAACAGAGACGAAATTGACTACTCAGTTTTTGAAAACTTTCGCCTTATTCCTAGTATTTTCAAACAAATCACAGCATCTAACAGGATCAGGACACGTACAATGCAAATCCCAAATGGCTGCTAGAAAAAAGAAGGCAGGTGATCCCTTTTATTCCCTTCCCCTCATACCCCCCCTTTTAACATCCTCACCGATTTTCTCTCTCACTCCATGAGAGTTGTATCTCCATTTGTGGTAATTTGGTAACATTTCCTTCAGAACAAACACAATGCAGGGCACCAGGCCTTGGCTCTGGGTGCTACCAAGCTGTCCCTAGGAGAAACAGAAATGCTATTTAACCAGGAGGGGAACAAGAAAACTTTTGGAGAAAGATATTTCTTATTGTCTTTGAAGTGTGAGAAAACCATGGAACATGGGGACATAGATTTACAAGCAACTTCTAGTCTTTTGTAGTCATTTGAGACGAGTCAAAATGTTTTTTTTTTTTAGAAGAATCACATCACAGAAAGCACAAACAGCAGTACAGAAGGGAGAGTCAAGCAAATATTACTTAGAGAGCCCTGCTGCAAAGAGACTGGTCTCAGACATGGCTGAGATCACTTTCATTCTCAATCATAACAGCTCAGAGCTGGTGTAACACCAGAGCACTCCAGAAGCACTCACCCGGACAAGAGTTGTTACCAGGTTCAGGAAGGAGATGGTAACACTGTACTCGCCTTGGGGCTGCTCCATGCTCATCAAAAGGTTTCCATAGCCCCCAGCATTCATTCCCTCTGCACTGTGAAATGAGCAAGAGTATTCATCACATGAATAGCAGGATTCTGACATGAGTGAGAGATGTCAGGTGCCGAGATTGCACACTGGCAAAAAGTTCTTATTGCATGTTATGAATTGGTTAGGCAAAAAGAATGGGGTGGGGAACATGAATACCTGATCATGTGATTCATACTGGACAGTGGATTGGCAACAAATGGCAAGAACCCCGTGTGGTGAAGGTCAGTCCAAACCTGCAAGAGAAGAGGTACAGATACTCCTTCTGATTTACCTATAAATGTACTAGTTCTCACCAACAGGTCCTTTCCTCACCTTGGCTGGCATTCGAGAAGCCAGGACTGTCAAGCAATTGACACAAGAAGCAATAACATCCACAGGGGGAGAGATTACAGTTGTTAGCCTATAAAAGAGAAACAGCATGCATGAAAAAAAGCACTGCCACCTGTGGTCCAGCCTGTTTTTTAATCAAAAAGCTTCTTTCCCTCTCACTGAAGTACACATATATAAAATTTAAGCAGATAAATACAGACACCAGAGTCAGCACTTTCAGTCTAGACTTGCCACCTCCCCCTCACACCTGAGTCAGATCAATTTACTGCCAGAGCAAGGCTGGCAAGACAGCAGGTTGTCACAGCAAACAATAATTATACAGCTGAACATCAATTCCCAGGCAGTTAACTCTAGGAGGGGTTAATAATTACAACTGTTTTAAAACCTGTGAGCTACTGCTCTAATGCTATGTTTTATCCCTGTTTCATGTAAATACAGCTACTAATCAAAATTACTTCTAAAGCGATAAAACTGCACACCTTTCAGGAAAGAAGTAGAAGAGAAGGCCATTTCTGCTGTATCAAAACATTAACTTATGTGTAACCAGAACAGTTTTGAGAGCTGAACACCTATCTTGGGGAATTCAAGCACTGACACACATCCTGTAAAGCTCTTGGCAAAATAAGTCATCAGCTACCCTTCAGGTCACTCCATCTGCTTAGGTACCTCTGCTGTCAGGGACTCACCTCTGCAGGAGCATGTAGATTCGTGATGTGATTGGCAGAAGACAATCTGCTATTGATACATCAGTGCTGATGACTTTATGAACCAGATCAATTATGGGCTTGACCCTCTGGCAATGCTGAATCACATCTGGATAAAGAAAACCAAACATTAGAATACAAAATTGTACTTCAGCAGTAATAAAGCCTGGAACAATGCACATTTATCTTACCGTGTATCTGCATGACTCAAAACCATCCATCTCTCATATCAAAAAACATTTGTTTATCTATCTCAACTTTTCCCTCATCTGAAGTGTATCTCATTACACTACATGCTCTTGGCCTTTTGCAGTGAATTTTACAGAATAATCACCATCAGGTTTCTGAATAATATTCCATGCTCTTCCAAATGCACTCAGAGCTGTTCAGTCCTACTACTAACCTCAAATTGACACCAATTAATAATTATTTATTCTTTTTTACACTCCCAGCCTGTCTCACCTGCTGTTGACACAACATGGAGCAGCATCTCAATCTCACAGGTGAACAGAGTCCAGCTGCTGTAGGAATACTCCCACCGTACCAAATAAGCCCGATCATCCAGCATCACTTGGCCCACTGTTCCCTGAGGTATCCGTAGATTTGTCTGACCTAGTCCTAAAGATTGAAAGAGCAGGTGAAATAAAGTCACAAATTTACCCGTGAGTTAGAAGCCAGGTAAAGAAAGAGCTGAATTCCCCAAAGCATTTCAGTAAGAAAAAGTGAAGTGCAGTTTCCTTACCAAGAGGATAGAGGAGTTTTGGAGCCTGTCTTCGCCACAGCGTGCCATCCTCATGGGAGATCACATCTGGAGGTTTGTGCTTGTACAGCTCAATATAGAAGGACATTTTATCCAGGAAACTGTACACCTGCATCAGAGAGAGCTTCAACAACACAGCCAAAGAGCCAGAGCTTCTTAAAAATTTATCAACCAGGTCATTTCCAGTATCAAGCAAGTTTACTTGAGGTGTACAACGATATCCTTCTAATACATCAACCCTACAAAAACATTATTACAAAACCCTCATGTTCAGACAAATCTCATCTAATGAATCAGATAAGTACCACCCAAAAATTAGCATCTTAATCTTCAACCATTAAAGCTGAAAAGTTTTCTAAAAGCCAGAAAACAGTATCCTGAAACACCACACAACTCTGAAGGAGCCATGTCCACTGTTCTTAGACAAAAGCTTATGTCTGCTATCTAAGACTGCAATTGAGATAAGCACATGTAATAGAAAGAAAGAATCCCAGAGCATGTCATCCCTGACTCAAAATAAATCCTCTCCCAAACACCAAGAGAGATCCTGTACCTTTTTTGCAGTAGATTTATCAGACACAAGGGCTTGGAGCAGCTGAAGGAGAGGAGTGAGAAGATGAGGGAACATCCCACAAACACTGTCCAGGATAATACCCAGACCTGCAGTAGGTTCCTGGTGGTGGAAACAGAAAACAAATGTCTTACTACTAAAAAGAAAAGCTAAAAGGGTGTCAGGATAGCACAAGGTTACAGTTCTATTTTAAGCTGTACATTTAACATTAATCATGCACAAAAGTATCGCTCCAGTGACTGGAGATCACACTTGCACAGACTAAAGCATGAGACAGTCTGCAAGTATAAGGCAAGAAGACTGTAAGGCATTACATATCATCCTAATTCTGTGACAACAAAAAATAAGCACAATGCTTTTTGCCAGCAGTTAGTTCAATCCTTGCAGCCCCAGCCCTGCTATCAACTATCACCTATATTAAAACTCGTTCCAGTATCCTTTTCAAGTGTAAAGCCAAGGCTGTACCTAAAAAGCAGGAAAGGGCAAAAGTAAATCAATGATAAATGCAAATGAACATTTGCTCCTCAGGCCCTCCTAGAAACCAATTCACTAAATATAACCAGCCTGTTCCTTTCCTAAAAGGGAACCTTTTATCAGGTCATACTTATAAACAAGGTAGGTTAAAAAGTTGCAAACAAACTCACCGTCTTCCAGAAGAGCTGAGGAATGCTGGAAGCTGCCAGAACTTCACATGCAGCATCAATTATATCCTACAAAGGAAGACAGGGTGGAAAAAAATCAAAGCTACTTTACACAAGAGGATTTTGTCCCAACCAGATTCTGCCACATCTTTGGAATTTAAGTTTCTATGTTTACCCACCACATGTAAATACTTCCAGGTGCCAAAACACACCCAACACTCCCACCCCCAGACCACAACCTAAAGCCATGCTCCTCATAATGAATGAACTGGCCACAACAAACACATCCACAATGTCTGCAGAGGAGTGTAAAATGCCCAGTCCAACTCAGAAAAGGAGTTGGCATTATTTCCATTGTTTTGGGAATAACAGATCACCAATCAGCTTCACATCCATATTACTTCAAATGCATGATGTGCTCTTTCATTACTAATCTGCCAGTCTGCAGAGGTGTTTACCACATTTGCATGGTGTAAATGCAGTAGGAAAACCAGCAAATCACTCATTTGGGTCTCCCTAAGGCACATAAAGCTTTCAAATTTGCTTAAAGCAAATTTGCATAACGCAAATTTGCATAAATTATGCATTTTTGCATAAAGCTTTTCAAATTTGCAGTCTGAAATGCAGGATTACAATTTAATAGGCAATTAGCATCAGTTAGGTAATTTTAAATTATGTAACAAATGCAAACGCTCTTGGATGCTTACCTGCTGATTACCCAATGTATGTAATTCTAGTGATGTCAGGACAAAGGAAAGAAGTCCATAAATACACATACAAGCTGTGCTGGCAGTACACTGCAAAGACAGAATACACAAGGTTATTATGGGAAAGATTATGAATTACAAACATGCTGTAACTCTGCTTTACACACCAAGTAACTGACTTTTTATGTATCCTTGCTGCAAAGGGGCAGCAAAACAGGGAGCAGTCATTAGTTAAGCTCCATATTAACACAAAATATTTCACTGAAAGGAGAAGTCTTGCCATTACCATTATCACTAGAAATGCCTTGCAGGCATCAAAATAAAAAAAAAAGGCACTCAACACTTCTAGGAATCAAAAGGACTTCCTTTCACTGGCTTCTATCTACAAAGCAGTTTACCCTAGTACACCATGTTTTCTAATGAAGATACAGAGAACAGTGCAGAGTTAAATCATCCAATACTCAAGATTCACAATGGCAAATACACTTATAGAGGCAAATCAAAAACTTTGATTAACTGGAGTCTATTCTGCTCAAGAGAGATATAGTTCCTTGCTTAACAAAGCTTTACTTAATTCTCTGGACATAACAATCCGGTTTGTTCCAACTTGATTTCTGATCCTCACTTAAAGAAGATTAAAATGATAGAACATGCTTTATTGCATGTTTAAAAAGAACAGTGGTTCAGTCTCTGCTTCCCATCACAGCTGTACATCAGGAGCAGTCAGGCCTTCAAAAGCTTACATGGACAATTGAAGAAACTCACATTCTTGCCCCCACTGCTGAGGGATCTCAGCAACTTTGTCAGATACTGGAAGACATTCAGCTGGATAGCAGTGCTGCCCATCCTCCTGATGATGTTTGTGGACTCATCTGGGTTTATGGTGTGACGGAGCAGAGCCCAGGCCAAAAGCACTGGAGCATGATGCGAGACATCCCCTAACTGCAGCAGCTGATTGTCCATCTCCTGCACAGAGACAAATCAAAAGCAAAATAACTGAGATCTGAAAGTAATTCATACTCAACAAGCACATAGCTGATTGTGTCCTCCTCACGGTATGTGGATGCCAGTTTCTACACCTGGCCAACAAGCACAAGGACCACAAGTTTACAGACACAGACTGGATAATCACAGTAATAGGCTTGAGGAGGGGTTGGTTACTCTGCCAGTGTTTTACCTGGTGGATGTGCTGATTGTTGGCCAACTTGTGCTCCTCTGTCCTGTCATCCAAAGCACGCTCATGGAGGGAGTCAATTTCCATGCCTTCCACCAGAATAAGAGCACTAAAGTAACTACAAGCAGTAGAAGAATAAAAACAAATAGGTCAGTAACTTCAGAATTCAGGTGAGTTTTGTTTTTTTTTAACTGTAAGAGATCAAAAAGCAACCTTTAGTTTGCTTTGTTCATCTTTCTTTGAAGCAATAAGAAATTACAAGAAATAAATGGCACATAATCCAAATTTTGTCTTGAAATACTGGTAATACTGGTACAGGAAAAATTACTATCTTCAGAACTACCTTTTCTGGTCGAATAGACAAAAAAAGGGGTCACTAAAATTTGAAGACAGCTTTTCCACCTTTATAACTCTCTGCCACCAGGAGGTATGGCAGGATTCTCATTCCCTCTTTGAGTCATGGCCCGCACAGAAAAATGAGGACATTAATTATAAATGCATTTTTTCCTGAGAAAAACAATTGTTTTGCTCTGTACCCACATCACAAATACACACAACACTTACCCAATACGATCCACGAGGTGATCCATGCTCTCATCTACTAAATGTCTGTTGGTTTGTCTTGTGCCAAATCCCTGCTCCTTGAACATCTTTGCAAAGGCCAGGAGCTCCTCAGGTGCCATTTCAAAGTATGCATAGTAGAGGAAGATGACTTCCAGGAGCATGGACTGTTCCCGAAGGCATTGCACAAACCACCGGGAAACCTGACGTTCTGTCTGCACCAAGGAAAGTTCCACCATCACATGTCAAAGCTCACAGGGCAGCCAAAGCAGTCAGAAGCTGAGAAATGTGGAGGCATTTCAACAGCTTGTGCAGTCAGCAACTGTGTCAATGGCAAGGAAAGCCACTCTAGGTCCAGAGAGATCATGAACAACTACACATAAATGGCTCTGTTGGCCCAGTGCTTTCTACAGATTTATTTCCAGGAACAGTAAGTTTCATGAAACTCTTGTCCCTGAACAAAAGTATGTTCTGTTACAGAGAAAACAAATTTTATGTTTCTTGGACCAGGAGAAATGTCCTGCTTAACTGCATCTGTACAGATACATTTTCCAATACACTACATATAAGAAACAACTTTATAAGCTTGAGAAATGATAGTAAGAAACAAAATACCATCAGATTTCCATGTGTTTCCCATGTAGGAGCTTCTGCTTTGTACAGCGCTTCGAACTGCTTGTGGTAATTCGGAACGAGCTCCTTGTCCAACTTTTCAACACACTGGAAGTACTGTGCCTTAAAGAGACAAACAAGTCCATCAACTTCTCACATGCATGTGGGCTTTCTGCACAAGCAGGGAATTACCCCACAGCTTCCATATTTAGCCTGTTTAAATGGCATCACGTCCTGGACTCACTGTGTAAGGGTGTCTCTCGTCCTGGAAGTAGGTGAGCAGGTGGAGGACGCAGCGCAGGATACAGATCCTCTCCTCATAGTAGTAGTCAGCGAGCTGTGAATGTAAAGTGCCATCAATACCAACCTGGCACAGTGTCCAAATCCCTGCCACCTCCCTCTCCCAGCCACTGCCAAGGCCTTCACCACAAGAATACAGAGTTATTACAGATGGAATTTCAACTGAGCAGTTCTGAATTTAGGGAAAATAACCAAGACTTAAAAAACGTTACAGAACTCAATCAAGCATTGCCATAACAACAGGTCTATAATTACACTGTTAAATGAGAAAACTTGGAAATTTTTACCCCTACTACCCTCTGTCAGAAATGATCATCAATCTTGTCATGACACATAAAACCTACAAGCTTTGGAAAATAAGGCAGTGTACATCTACCCAGCTAAATTCCTTAATATCAAGCCTAAAATTTCATTTCTGTAGCAATTACTAACCCTCTTCAAGTCTACATGCACATCCCTCAAATTCAGAAGCACCTTCTAAAAGCCATGCTTTATATGAAGGAATACTTCAATTATTTCAAGATTTTCCACAGAAATAAAGTAGGTTTGCTGCCAACAGATTTTTCCCCAGAAAATACAAATGGAAATGACTAACCTTCAGCATCAGAGCCTGACTCTGCCTTTCATCCTGAAGAACTGTCTGTAAAAAAAATATGACAAAAAAATAGCTACTGGAGAAATACCTACTGACAAAATATATGTTCACAAAATGACTAAAACAAATAAAAGACAATTTTTCTTTCATTTGGAAAGACAGATTCCAAAAGCACAAAGCCAAAACATTCATTTTTAACTGTGTATTTATTTTTTAGCTCCATTCTCATTCACAAATCTGTAGCTTTCCTGTCACAGAGAGAGGAGTTGAGTTCCTGCAGAGATCCAAGAAGGAAGAGATAAGCCTGGATGCAGGTCCAGAGAAGAAAAGCTACAAAGCCATTTCCCAGTCAGAACCAGGATTCACATGTGACCATTTGCATCAAAAAACAACTGTTATTAAGGAAAGATGTGGAGTAAATAGAACATAAATGGGAGCTATGGACCTTCAAGGAGTCTCTTGTTCCTCTGTAATCCTCTTGAAGATAAGATTGTAACAACTGCACACTCTGCTCTTCATCCAGACCCTGAACAAAAGAAAGAGAAATTATCTGAAATTAATAAAAAGCAACTGAATTCATTAAAGATTAAGATTCTCTCCAAATACTCAGGCAGCTCTTATCTTCAAAACAAATAACATGCCAAAAGAATATTTTTGCACCAGGCAGATGCTTTAATCAGCACTTCTTTTAAAGCCATAAGCTTTAATGTCACTGAGCTGCAGTTTAACTTCAGTTAAAGGAAAATCAGTCATTTAAATAAAGGTACCACCAGCCACTGAACTCTAAACTTCTGGCCTAGAGAAACAGAACCTTGCAGGTAAATTGAGAGGATTGTCAAACAAAGCAATTGATTTAAAGGACATCAGTTTTTTAGCTGGCCTGGAAGAACCCATCTCAGACTCACAGCAGGTGGCTGCTGCTGAAAAGGACCAGGAAAACCACAACATCTCAAAGTTACTCATCACTTTGGAAGTTTGACCTAGAGCCTCAACATGGCCTTCAACATCCTTTAGATTACTTTGAACTGAAAGCACCTTAAGTTTCTCTCGACTCAACATCACAAAGGTTACTTCAGTATCAGAATCCTATAACAATTCATTCCAGGGATAAAAAATAATTCAAGAGCAGCTTCACTCACCAAAAACTTGCTGACTCTCAGACCCAACTCTTTTAGTGGAGCAGCAACATCTTTATCAGCTTTAATTTTTTCTGCTGAAGTCGTACTAAAGTGAAAAGACATTTTAGTCATTAAAAAGGCAGCAATCTCAAAAAATTAAATAGGCATAATTTCAAAGTTCCCCACTCTATCAGTTTAAACTGAACATTTGCTTTTTCCTCAGTGACCTTTCAATATTTCATACATTATTCTGTAACCTTTCTTTACTCACTAGGAAACTCCACATTAGAGATTCATTTCTAAAATCAGACAGTGACTGTACCTTGGTGGTTTGTAGTATGACAGTCCCTCTAAGAGCCTCTGCCAGTGCTTGTTCAACTCTGCAGCAATCTGGGCCTAAAACAGAACCAAACACCACTGAACAGTCTCCTCAAAGTGCATTGCCAAATATTAGATCTGTTAAACTTCAGCAAAGCAAAGAAATTCCACCAGTACAAAGAGGCAGGAACAACACAAGGCAGGTGTCTGTGGCTCAGAATAATTTCAGATGCAGAACTGAACAGGGCACTGAGCTGCACTGCCCATTCCGAGGGAGGGTGGGGAAAAGGGAGGCAATGGCCTGGGTTTAGAAACATTTGGATTCCCAACCTCTGGGCAAATTCTTGAAAGCACAGGCTCCAGCCCTCAAAATAAGACAGCAGTTGTAACCACACATGAACACCCCAGAGCAATCCAGGCAGCAGCAGTTGTGCCCACTCCAGAAAAGGAAGCACCTTTTCCATACACCCTTCCAGGCAGTTCATGTAGCAGCTGTAACCAAGCAGTGGAAGAATAAACAAGTAGCAGAGGTTGGGAACAAAATGGGAACAAAAATCACACTGAGAAAGAAGGAAAAGCAGCAGAAAACATTTTCACTAATATTCAAAGAGATACACAAATGATGTGTTTGGCCATGGAGCCCAGTAAGTGATGGCCAAACCTGCTCTGCAGGGAATGAACTTACTGGTTCTCTTAAAGCTGATCTGCCCAGCAGAATTGTCCATAATTCTCTGCTGCTCCTGCAAACACAAGGAAAAGGTGGAGAGCATTTTAATGATGAATGTTTTAATGATGAATTCATTTAGCTTACACTTTTCAAACCTGCAATTAACTTGCAGCAAATGACACTGCAATGCGAGAAAAGTGATTTAAGGAACATTAGCTTTTAGCTAAGGAGCTTCAAATGTCCTAAAAAACCCAAGGAAAAACCCAGAGAGGGTGACAACTGACACAGCAAGACCTGTGAATTCACATCAAAGCTTCACATTGACATCAGGTTACCAGCTCAATTTGATTTTGCTATCTGAACATTTCAGGTTCCTAAGAAGAAAAGAAAAGCATAAAGCAGTATTCTACTGTTACATTCAATGCTCTCCTTCAAACAAATTTTTCTATCAGTTTCATCCCCTGCTCTAAGCAGAGCATAAAACTATGAAGTGAAAAACTGCACCATCTTTACACAGACACCAGAACATTTACACTCAGCTTCTCATTTATTCATTAGAACTCTGTAGAAAAGCCAATCTGCACTATAAGAATTTACAGATCACACCCTGACCCTGGCACATACATTCAAAAAGTCTCCCTACAACAGCCTAGAGGAAAGATATTTGCCAAAAAGAGTATTTCATTTAGATAAACTATGATTTGCTAGCAACACATTACAAATGAGGATTCAAACACTCCAACTCCCCACACAAAGACTGTCTACACAAGAAGACTCATTGCCTTATTTTTAGAATAACATTATCAAAATAACTCAGTATGGCAGTGAAAGTCATCTGTGACTTCTGCCATGTGGTGACACTTAATGACAACACCTGTTATTTGCAGCACACCCATCAGTATAATTTCTCCCTGCTCATTCCTCGATGGTTGTGGGCACTTCTCTGCCATGAACCTCTCCAGCCACACAGAGCACCCAAAGGCCCAGAATTTTACCAAGAATTGAACAGCAATGTAAAAGAAGCAATTGAATGAATCCCAGGTTCAGCGATCATGTCAGATCAGTTCATTTGTCTTGCAGTTTCTTTCACTCATTGTCAAATCTGAGCCCCAGCCTAGCAACGCCAGCCCACCTGCTTTTCACTCCTTCACAATCCCCCCTGGGAATAAAACAGACCGTGGTTTGTTGTCTCCTCATTAAAAGGCTCCAAGACAACTAAGGAAGGAAAGCTCTCTGCATACGACCACAAGTAACAGTGCTGTCATTAATTTAATAAAAAATAGACACTAAGGAAACTCCAGAACATAAAAGCGCTGTCATGAATTACAAAAAACGTGCTCTAGAGAAACGAAACCGCCGAACTAAGGTGATCACTGAACACGGGATTCATTAAATCGCTTCCGTTACACATCTCCACGTGTGTATTTTGACTCGCACGTCCGCAGGAGCCGCGCGGGAGGCGCAGCCGGCCCTGGCGCGCCCCTCGCCTCAGGGCAGAGCCGAGCGCCCGTCGGGCACCCCCGCGAAGGGAGCGCGGACCGAGCCCCGGCCCCGTCAAAGCAACGGCTCCAGGGAGCGCTGCCCGGCTCTGATCCCGCACGGCAGAATTCAATAACTACAAAACGCCGGCAGTCGCTGCTCACTGCGCCCTTTGAGCCGGAGGCCCCCGGAGGGTCCCTGAGGGTCCCCCAGCTCGGGGGGCGGGGCCTCACCGCGCGCGCGAGGCGGGGGCGGGGCCAGCCCGGCGCGCGCCCCGCCGCAGTTAAAACCTCCCGGCCCCGCGCTGCGCCCCCTCCCCACCGGCCTCCCTCGGCCCCCGGTCCCGCGGAGCGGGGTCCGCCCGCAGCGAGAGCCGTGGGCGCCCCCACGCTGCCCCCGCGTTCCCTCCGCCTGAGCGGCCCCGGCTCCTCACCTCGCGCTCAGCCCGCCCGCCGCCATCTTCGCTCCGTTGTCACGTGACCCAGGGGTTGGCTCCCTCCACCACGCCGGTGTCACGTGGTGCTGCACAGGCCACGCCTCCGGACACGCCCTCACGGCTGGGTCATGTGACAGGCGGCGCGGCAAGATGGCGGCGTCCTGCGAGGTGGGTGCGCGTCGGGCTCCGGGGCGGGGGCCGCAGCTTCGCGCTGGAACCGGGAACCACCCGGGAGCGCCTCCGGCACCGCCCGCGGGCGGATGGCGTTCCCAGTAGCGGAGGCTGGGCTGTGGGTCTCGCGGCTGAGTGGGACAGGGCGCGGGCAGCCCGCGGGTTGAGGGGAGCCCACAGCGCTGCGGGGTCGTGGGGGGGAGAGAGGGAGCAGGCAGGGGCTGCAGCGAGGCGAGGGCTACAGGATGTTTGGCAGCACGTCAGGAGGAAACTTCCCTGCCCTGAGCAGCCGGGGATGCGGAGCCCGAGCCGGGCAGCAACCGCTCGGTGCCGGGTCCCGTTCGCTGCTGAGAGCGGCGGCGCCGAGGAGCCTCACGTTGCCTGAAAGGAGGCGCGGAGGAGGGGATTGCGGCAGGCACAAGAAAACGAAATAACTCAGCAGTGAAATACATGGCGTTGCAGATTGTCAGGTGTAAACATTCAGAGCTGCTGCAGCACAGACCTCAGGCAGGGTGAAATTCTGGCAGCCTGGCCAGGGAAGTGTCCGTGCCGTTGATACCAGAACTTCGGTGCAATCCTAAGGTTGCCAGACTGAGTAGGAGGACTCGGTCTTTGGTTGGCAGGTGGCATTTACTCTGCTTCTCAAATAACCCTTAGGCTTCCCCCTCCCCACAGTGCCCAGAAACAGCAGGGAGTACAACCCAAAAACAGTTATTGGTTGGAGGCAGATATTACCCAGACCAGTTCTGTTTTACTGACTGTATGATTAATTCTTCTCCTGTTTAAAAATTAATTGCAATGACAAAAGATTACATTTGGCCTGAAGGAGTGTGTAGCAACAGTGCATGTAACAAAGCTGTTTGGCAATCAAGTATTTCAGGCTCTATGAATAAGGATGCCAAAAAGCAGTCTACCAATAATTAAGTTTTCAGTACAAAGTCATAAGTAGCTAAACACTGCAGACACACTGTCTAAGGAAGTTTGACAGTACAAACTGTAATAGTTCCTCAGTAATATTGCTGTTGCTTTGTCAGCTTTGTAATCTGCTATCACCATTCAACGCTGGCTGAAAATCCAAAAGAGAACCTTAAATAAACTTCTGGCCTTCCATGAGGGAGCTGGATTGGCAATGAGACTTGGAGAGAAGAATTAAGTAAGACTTTGCTGCTAATCAGCTTAAGGGTGGGCCAGAAAGGATAAAGTAAGTCCCTGTTTCACAGCTGGATCAACCATAACATTTCCAACAGAAATAAAGAACCTGAGACCTTCAAAGACCCCAGAAGAGGTGCCAGTGTAATGGCAGAAGTTTACATATGGCTGATTATCAATTTATGTATCCATAGAGAAATCAAGGCTGCCAGAAAGCAATAAATGCTGGTGAGAATTGCACAATGCTGTCAATGCCCACAATTCTGTGAGGAAGATCAGATGAGATTTAACCTAACAGAGTAAATGTGCCTGTTGCTGATTATCTCAACTGCTTATCTTCCAGTCCAAAAGTTTAAAGGAAAGTAGGGTTTGCAGGGCAGCTGACAGTGGGCTGTGAGCCTTCACTCAGAGAAGGTGAAGTGCATGATTCACTCACCTCACTTCTTTTTTTTTAATCATCTGTGTGTTGACATTAGCAATTGGCACATAATTATCAATTTAAATTGACTTTAAGAAACAAATAGCAGTGTGTGGTGGTGTTTGCAGGGGTCCCAGGATGAGGGAAGAGACAAGAACCTTGACTTCATGTTTCAGAAGGCTGATTTTTTATTTTATTATATATATTATATTAGTATATAATATAATATATATATAAAAGAACAGAAGGAAGGATTTCATCAGAAAGCTAGCAAGGAATAGAAAGGAATGGAATGATAATAAAATCTTGTGACTGACCAGAGAGTCTGAGACAGCTGGACTGTGATTGGCCATTAATTAGAAACAACCACGAGACCAAAGATGCACCTGTTGCCTTCCACAGCAGCAGATAATTATTATATAACATATATTAATATATTATATGTAATATAATATATATATTATATCTTATAATTATTATACTATAATTATAATATCTATACTATGTATATAATTATAATTATATAACTATAATGTATAAAATATGAAATTATAGAAATATCATTATACTATTATAATTACAATATTATATATTATAATATATTATGTAATATCTATGATTATATATACTTATAATTATAATATATAATTATAATATATATAAAATTTTATATTGAGATGTATAGATATAATTATAATATTATAATTATGATATTCTATATTATACTATATTAGATATTATGTATTATTTAATAATATATTATATAATTTAGTTTCTGAGGCCTCTCAGCTTCTCAGGAGAAAAAGGATCCTAGCAAAAGGATTTTTCATAGAATATGTCTGTGACAGCTGTGCAAACACTTCAGCTGTCCAAGTAGTTACTTTAATTGCTTGCTTTTTTTTTTTGTTTTTTTTTAATAGCAATTGCAGTAGCACGGAAGGGAATTCTTCCTAAGGAATTCTTCCTAATGGACAGCTGAGCACATCGGGCCTGCTGAGATCCTGCAAGCTTGAGGCAGGCTGGGCTGGCACCATGCTGGACAAGGCAGTGCTGGTGGAGTCCCTGCTGGTGTTTGGTGTGGTGCTGTCGGTGCACGCCGTGGTCTGGGACCGCTTCTCCTGGTGCGCCCTGGCCTTGGCCCTGCAGGCCTTCTACGCGCAGTTCAAGTGGGACCGGCTGCTGCGGCAGGGGGGAGCCGTGTTCCAGTTCCGGGGCGCTGCCAACAGCGGCCTCCTGCCCGCCAGCATGGTCATCCCCCTGCTGGGGGTGGTGATGAAGGAGAGGTGCAGGGCTGCCGGCATCGTCTACTTCGAGCGCTTCGGCGTGGTGGTGGCCTCCGCGGGAATGCTGCTGGCGCTCTTCCTGTCCGTCCTGGCGGTCGGCATCACCAAACCCGTGCCCACCAACACCTGCATCCTGACTGGTGTTGCTGGCAGCGTAATTATCTACACCATGAAACATTCCTTGACTGTCTCAGAGGTGATAGAGGTTCTGGAAGTGCTGCTCATTTTCGTCTACCTCAGTATGATCTTGCTGTACTTGTTGCCTCGGTGTTTCACTCCCGGCGAAGCGCTGCTGGTTCTTGGAGGTGTAAGTTTTGTTCTCAATCAGCTCATTAAACGCTCACTGAATGTAGTTGAGGGCAGAGGGGATCCCATTGACTTCTTCCTCCTGGTAGCAGTTGTTGGAGTTGTTCTTCTTGGTCTTTTTTTCACTGTGCTCTTCACGTTCATGGATTCGGGCACGTGGATCTCCTCCGTGTTTTTCCACATGATGACAGCAGTGTTAGGCTTAGGGGTCATCATGCCTTGGCTGTACCGACTGATCCAGAGGAACCCTTTGTTCTGGCTGCTCCAGTTTCTGTTTCAGACACAGACAAGGCTTTACCTCCTTGTGTATTGGACTTTCTTGGCTGCCTCAGCATGTGGGGTGGTTTTCTACCAGAATGCCAAGAGATCATCTGAATCCAAAAAACACCAGGCTTCGACCATAACCAGGAAATATTTCCACTTCATTGTTGTAGCTACTTATGTTCCTGGACTCATTTATGACCGCCAGCTCCTCTATGTTGCTGCAGTGCTGTGTCTGGCAGTGTTTATCTTCTTAGAGTACGTGCGGTACTTCAGGATCAAACCTTTTGGACAAACCCTGAGGCATTTGCTCTCTCTCTTCTTGGATGAAAGAGACAGTGGACCTCTAATCTTGACTCATATTTATCTCCTCCTTGGCATGTCCCTCCCAGTGTGGTTGTTTCCCAGATCTTGTGCTCCTAAAGGCACCTTGCCCGGGGCAGGAGCACTGGTCCCCTACTCTGGGGTGTTGGCAGTAGGGGTAGGAGACACCATTGCCTCTGTTTTTGGCAGTACAATGGGGGAAATCAAATGGCCAGGAACAAAGAAGACCTTTGAAGGGACAATGACAGCTATTTTTGCCCAGATCATTGCTGTGGCTCTCATTCTGATATTTGACAGCAGTGTCAATCTGAACTCCAGCTATGCCTGGATTCTGGCATCTGTGAGTTTGGTTTCTCTTTTGGAAGCTTACACTACTCAAATTGATAATCTGCTGTTGCCTCTCTACCTCCAGATCATGCTCATGGCATAGAAGCACTTCCAGGAACAGAGTTTTCTCCCTTCCTAGAGAAAGGTACTCGAAAATGCACTTTAAGGGAAGCTCAAAGATGATGTTTTGGTACAGCAGAGAAAATGGTTGAGAACAGAAATGAAAAAGACTTATTTAAAATAAAGGTTTTGATTTAGTCTTGTTTTTACCCATCGAAAATACAACAAACACGACTGATAAAAACAGCACTTGTGTTTAATAATCCAATTTAAGTTTCTTCTGGGTACCCAAGGGAAGCAGAGATAGAAGAGGTAAGTCAATTAGAGAGGACAAAATAAACAAGCAGGTCTCTCAGATGTTGCTACCTCTGTACTGTACCTTGTTTTCTGTACTGAGTCCTGTGTCTTATGTTTGATGTGTGTAAGTCTCACTTCTGTATAAGCACGATGTAAAGCATGTTTGATAACAAGGGAGGGCACAGGAACCAGGCACAAGTGTCCAGTTATGTCCAGTCCTCATCAGCAAGAGCCAAAACCACACCATGATGCACAAACACAACTCCAAAACCAGCACCTGCCACAGCTGAGTTATCCAGGGTGAAGGTTTGGGGATGTCAGACACTGCTCATTCCAGATTATATAATAAGAACAATGAATCTTTAGCCCTGAAGTTTGCTTCAGCAAGAAAAATGTTTTATCTTTCTCAAGATTTAATCTCCAAATTAATTTGGAATGAATATGGGGGGGGAGGGGGAATTAAGCAAAGTCACAGCTAAAACTAATTACACCTTAATCCTGAAAGCAGAAAATCTGTTGAAGTCAATAAAATTTTCTACTATTACACTTTCCTACTTTTCCATTTTTTCAGCCAGATGTTTAGTCAAATAATGTATAAAAATGCTTCTATCAACAAATTGACTAAAGCTACTGAATTCTATCCATTTAATTAAAATTATAACTACAATTTTGTGGCCCAAAAAACCACTTCATTTCTATGTATGAAACCCTTCTGTATCAACATTCTCTTCTCACAGGTTTGCCCAGTGTCCATTAGAACAAAACACAAGTGTCCTTCCTGTCTCCAGGGATGTGTCCAAGCAGGAGATTGTCATCCCAGGCTTCTAGTTTGCATCATGAAGTTCACTTCTGACCCTTTTTTAATTCACTTTTGGGAACAGTCTGGGGGAAGTCCAAGGTACCTTTCACAACACTGTCCTGCAGGCCTGTAGCTCTGAGACCTTGGGAGGGAGCCTAAGACCAGGGGTGGAGTGAAACCAGTCCCTGAGTCAGCAGAATTGGCTCCAGGATCCAATATTCTGCGTCCCTGCAACAAGCCAGGACTGGAATAGCTGAGAAGCAGCATTGCCCAATTCATCCTCCTGCCTGGGAAGGGCTCCTGGGATTTGATGCTGCTTTTCCTGAGGGTGTCAGAGCTGGTAACTAACACAGTAAATTGTAAGGACTCTGTAGGAAACCCAACAACTGCTGGGCTGTTTCCTTCACGTTTAACAGGAAATCTTGCCAATCAATCCAGCTTTTTTTATTTTATTTATGCACCTGAAGTAGATGGTTTTGCACATTGCAGGTAGTGCTGTAAGTCAGGACAAATTATCCCTCCTCAGCAGAATTCTAAATTATGAATTCCTCTCATGGAAAGACACAGACAAAACTTAAGTTGCTTCTGTCACAAGCCACAGCCTTCACTGATATCATAGATTGCACCAGAGTTAGAGAAATGTACTTTCCTTCCACCCTGCTTCCAACTTTCAAACTGCAGGACAGGTAGTTTTTGAATGCAGAAGCTTTGCATTCAATGTTCCTGCTGTTGCCATGACCCAGCTCCCCAATTTCCTTTTGAAAGGGAGGAGTCAGTAAGATTTGGGTCCACTCTACCACCTCAGCAGCCTTAGGGTTACTCTGATATAATTCCTGCACTGGTGGCACTGGGCTCCTGTCTCAGGGTTGCCACTGCACCGGTGCTGGTGAAATCACACCTACACAGCTTCTGTTCAGTTCAGGTACAGACTGGGATGTAGCCTGCATTTCCAAACATTCCTTGCTGTAAGTTGGTTTGAGGTTTTGGGGATATAAATTATTCTTGCGCATATTGAGAGTTCCAGCTGCTCACCAGACAATTTAGCACTGTTCCCATCTGTTGGAAGAAGGTCACACTGTGGATCTTCCTCAAAGAAAAGATGACGGAGATGAAGAATTTCTATCTTTTTATTTAAGTGTAAAGAGTTTGATTGAGGTTCTTTGTTTCCATCATTTCAACATGAATCTTTAAAAATTGTTGTATTTTTAATCACACTCAGTGATAAAACACTCAGCTACTGTCTGCCAGGAGTATTTAGAAGATTGACTATAAAAAGCAGACCTCTTGCTTCATTTCACCCCCAACAAAATTGTTTTAAATCACTGTTATTCCAACAATAAGACAGAAGACTAGGGGTGAAAGTCAAACTTCTCCCCACAACATGTTCGCCTGCATTGCTGGAGTCAACCAGCCAAGAAATGCACTTAAACTCTTAAACACAAGAAAATTCTGAGTATCTGCAAGGAGAAATACTTGTAAGTGGTCGCAGTCAAGGTGCAATGGTCTTAATTGGTTTGTTCTCAAGACTGAAAGTGTTTCTTTACCAACAGGACTGGGTGACTACTCTCACCCTGGCAGGGCTCCTGCTGCTCCTTTTGTCTATGCAGTTTTGGGCTGTGATAATGGTCCTGGTTTTGAGGAGGAGGATAAATTAACATTGAGAGCTGATCTAGTGAAGGTTGTTTTTAAAGAGACCGTGAATGAACAATCAGAAAGGAATATTGATCAGCTATTGACTCCACAAGCCAGCCACTAACTTCAAGTGTAGAGCGATGGAAAAGGCAGTTCAGGAGTTGGCTGGAGCCTAGGGAGTAAAGAAGAGGAAAAAGCAAAACTTCAGAGGCTGTTCCAGTTCTGCAGGTACAAAATCAACACCAGCTGAGGCACAAACTGTACAGGCAAGAGCCCCAACATAACTATTGCATTGGAAAGGCTTCCATTTCCTCAGCCACTGGTGAGGATCACAACCTTACCAGTTCTCCTTGCTCCAGGTGGTTCCCTTGGCTTCCATCACGTGGAAGGTGAACACGTGGCGAGAGGACTCCGAGCTGTTGAGTTCACTCTTATGGACAACCTCCCCATGGATGAGGATGAGTCCACCTGTGGGAAAGAATCACCTGGACTGCTGTTTTCCAAAAGATGAGCTCTGGCTTTCCACTGGGAGGGAAGGTGCAGGGTTAAAATATGATTTTAGGTCCCTTGTGTTTTCTTGAGCTGTGAAGTGCCACATTTGGGGCTGTTTGTACCTTTATTTATGGGCAGGGGTATGAACTGCTTGTCTTCATAGGCTGGCTCTGAGCCTACAAACTCCACACACGTTGAGGCACCTGAAGCTGCACGGACCATCCTCCTGGTAATCCCATCTGCAAATCCACAGAATAAGCAAACACACAAAAATTAAACACCTGGCTACATTCTGCACAGCAAAGGAACAATATCAGTGATTTCTCTTGGCAATGATAGGAACTTCATTATTACTATATTCACACTTTCCTTAGTAATTTGGGTGGGGTGTTTTTCTTTAATTAGAGATTTAGGATTTTCCTTTTTAGGATTTAGGATTTTTTTTTTTTTTTTGTGGCAGAAACAGAGAAAACAGCTGCCTTTTTTTTGCCTTTTTGCCCCCTTCTGTGCATTGCAACAGACCCTTAGGAATACAAACAGTCTCACACTTATGCAAAACCAACCTTTGGTCCATTTGTGCTTTCTATAGGATCATAAACCATGGTATGAGTACAGCTGGCTCCAGGATTTGAGGAATGAGTAGCTTAAAATCTGAAGAGCATTATGATGACACTCACTGAGTGAATGTTTAGGTGAGCAGAAGTTTAAAGCTGCCCTGAGTGCTCTAGAGGCGGGGAAAAGCAGAACTGTGCTGGTGCAGGCACATGCTCTTACTGGTGTGAGAGCCAGGGATGAACCACAGGCAGCCATTCTCCTGTGTGGCATCTTCCAGGGCAATCCAGAACCCCAGGATCCTGCCCAGGGGCTCAGTGTGCAGGAAAGTGGCATCCTGGTGTGGTGTCACTGCAAGAAGAGACTGTCATTGGGGTCTTTAATGGGATTCAGTTCCTCTAGAAGGACTTTAGGGTTGCATCTCCCTGACTCAGAGCCCTCCCCTGCCCACCCACCTATCACACACATTACATCTTATGTAAAAATACCACCTTTTAGCTGCTGCAAATGTAAAAACAGCTCTTTGTTCAAGCTGCATATGATGTAGAAACTTTTCTGAAAAATTGTGAATTTCAAAGATTATTTTAAGAAGGTTTGGACTGCCAAACTCACAGGTTTAACTCTGATTCTGAGTCTTTTCCCTGGTAATATTCCTTTCCTAAAGGAGCATTATCTGCAGTGTGATATAGAGATAACACAAATCTCACCTTCACCACCAATGCCAGGTTGCTGCAAAGAAAAAAAAAAAGTGATGTGTGAAGAATTTCACAGCTTCCCACTTAGCAGGGTCTTATTTCTTGAGTGACAAGACAACTTGAATTACTGTACCTTGAAGATATACATGCTCTGCACAACTACTGGTCTCTCAAGGCCTAGTTTTCTTCCCAGTTCCTGCAAGAAAATTTTCCAAGATTTATGTTTTCTGCACACTATTTAGCATTATTCTTTGAAGATATTTAAATTTCCTTTCACTGACAAAATGACTCCCACTGGGAGTGTAGAAAACAAAAATTAACTACTCTGCAATTTATTTTGTTTTCCCCAAGGCCATTTTAGGAAGCAATAACAGCTCACCTGCACCTTGGGGGAGTGGGTGATTTGCTTGAAGACAGGATCATAAGCATGCAGAGCTAAGGGGAAAGAAAAAGCTCAGACAAGATTTCAGAAAGAGAAGGGAACAGCTCTCAGTGATGAGCTGCAGACACCACAGCCAAGCAGGATAAATTGCAAACTTTGATCCCTCCCAAGATGGTTAAATGTGACTTAACACACCTAAGGTGACAGGACACTTACAGGTTGTACAGTCATCATTAAAGACCATAAATATAATCATTCCCTGGCCACAAACTGCACACACATAAAAGCCAGTGTACAGCAGAGTGAAAAAAATGGAATATTATGTGATTCAGTATGATATTACACAAGTGACAACCATTACACATGACCCTGAGGCATATGGGTGAATTCATCCTTTAAAAACACACCTCTTAAGACCTACCACTGCAAAAAGGAGCTAGAGCTCATCTTTGGTGCCCTTCAGAGAGCCCAGCCAGCAGGTCAGAGTGTTTGTGCAGACTCTTCCTACAACCCAGCTCTGACAAATCCACAAAGCAAAGACTCAGAGTTGTGCCTCCAGCTCATCCTGAGCAGATCTGCCACAAGGACACATGCTCAGGTCCAGCAGGAGCTGCTCTCAGGCAAGGGATGGGACTTGACCAAAATGAGTAATTACAGAAAATAATACTACAGCAGGCTTTTGAATTGTTAAGTTGCTGGGTCAGCAGGGACCTACAGTTGCTTTCACTTCCCCCAAGGAAAAGCTGAAGTGGCAGCAGGCCTGGGAAGAGGAGAAAGTTTTTTTCTGAGAAAACCAAAGAAAAAGAACTCTTAGTACTGAATTTCCAACTGTAGTGAAGTTTAGTCTGAGCAAAGTTCATGTTTGCAGGCACAGGGAATCCTGTTCTCATTTTCCATGTATTGTTAGAAAATAAAAAAGATCAAAATGCTAATCCAGGAACTAGAAGAGAATAAAAAGGTCAAACAGACCAGTAAGGGTAAAGAAAAGGTGTTGGTGACACCACAGGAGGGAGGGCAGCTTCAATATCAGCAACCCAGCATGGCACAGGTCATAGGAGAGAGTTTGGTCTGTACTGAATGTCACCAGTCTCAGGTGGTAAATTTTTAGAGCAAATCTGTTACATAAAAGAGCCAAGGGCTGAAGTCCAAACTTTCTCATGTCAGTGACTCTGAGCTATTCATCACTGAAAAACCTCTGAGAAGGGGTTTTTGAAAAGGACTGAAACAGGAGATGCAGTCCTCTGAGAGCAGAGAGCAAGGGACAGCATGGAGAGAACTGCAGAGACAGTTAAGTACAGTGAGTAGAGAAATCTTCAGGTCTAAAAACCACATCTCTTCTGTCCATCCCTCTCCAAACCCCATCCTTTGAACATACCATGGCCAATCTTGCTGACGGACTTCTCCTTTGGAATTAGAAAGTTACCTACAAAACAAAACCATAATTTAACATTGTCTGGTCTGAAAAGCAGGAATTTCCAGCTCATTCTTTGAGCTGGAAACTGGCCCCTGATCCCTCACTCAGCCTTTTCCCATCCCCTCTGTGTAGCTAACCCATTGCAGGGCTTACCTTTCTCATCCAAAACACCTTTCTCAAAGAAGAATCTAATCTTGTCTCCACTGGTTAGGAAATAATCTGAGCTGCCCTGCAGGGATAAGAGCCCAGCAAAGACAGCATCCTTGTAAAAGCATAAAGGAACTTTCAATCAAAGCATTGACACTCACCTGCATCTTTTTCCCACCAAGCCGCAGCATAAACAAAACACAGTGAAAAATCACTCATAAAAAGGCTGTCCACAGTACTGCATGTCTTTGTGCTGATCAGGGCTTTACAAGAACCTCTCACATAGAGGCTACCCTCGCTTTTCTAGAAAATACCCAGTTTTCTGTCTGCAGAACATGTACAAAGTGATCTGTGAGAGCTGCTTGTGGCTACCGGGGGTTGACAGCACAGCAGAGCCACCCATTGATAAGACCCCTGCAAACATTTGCAGAAAGCTGGAGAGCAAATTCCTCTCCCGGTGTGAGGCTCAGTTAGAAGGGTCACCTTGCCCCAGAGAGAACCCTGATCAGCAATCTGCCTTTCCCTTGCCTTTTCCCAGCCCTGGTCGGTACCTGCTGCTGGAGCTGCTCCTCCTGCCTGGTGGAGAAGGTGGTGCGGCAGTGAGGGGGCACCTCCATCTCCGCCACGATGCTCTGGATCTGCCTCCTCATGCTGTCACACTCCTCTGGGCTGAAAAACTGCTCCAGGACAAGGAAACCATCCTTGTGGAACTGGAAGAGATGGGGTGACTGCTCTCCCCCAGAGTCCTCGGGGGAAGCAGCACAAAGCAAGAGAAAGCAGTTCTGGCCCTTTAGAGGGTGAAAAGCATCCCAGCTCCAGCTCTGCAGCCAGGCAGCATGCTCTAAATTTTTAATTTCAGGAGGGGTTTCTCTTGCAAAAGATTTAATTAAGAGGCTGGAATTCCAAACAGTTAAGAACAATCTATTTCAATCCCTCAGTCTACACAAAACAGAGATCTCATCACTAGAGCCTTTTGTGGCTCAAGGATATCTTATCTAATGCCTGGAACCAGCAGCTATTAAACTACCAAGCCCACTAACACAAACAGGGCAGTCATGCCTGTGTGCCAAATCAGAATGAGATTCCTTTACAAGCTGGAAAGCTTTGTTCTCTCTAAGGAAAAAAAAATCCCTGGGTGATTTCTCACAGTTCGCTACACAATACAAAATGAACTCTGCTGGCAGTGAACTCAGTTTCTTTATATAGAATACCCTGGAGATTATCCTTTGCCAGGAAGATTTCGAGTTCAGGGATGAGAGCTGAGCAACACAGACAGAAGGGGCACAGGAGAAATCCCTCCAAGAGCTCTGTGGGACAAGCTGCCCCCAGAAGAGTCTGTAGCCACGACACTCACGCACTAAAATGAACGTAACAGAAGAAGTTGAGGAGAATATAAAGTGTTTGTAAAGCAGATCTTGGCTAGACCTGCTGCCAGGTTAACCAGCAGTGACTCAATCTTACACACTATGTCAGTGCCTGCCCTCTGGACACGCTCCCTCCCTGCAGAGCAGCTCCTTACCTTCTGGATCTGCTGCTGGGTCACAGATGCCATCGGGGCAGGAGCTCCCAGAGCCCAGCACCAGCACCGCGATGCCCCCTGCGCTCCGCAGGGCTGACTCCCCGCCTCTCCACGTGATCCTTGTCCCAGCATGTGATAAAAGACACCACTGGGCAGTTGGACTCTTGCACAGCTCAAAGATTTTTTTGTCCCTGTCGCCAGTTTTGTCCCCAGTTCTTTGCTCCTGGCAGGGACATTCGGGACTGCACAGTGTTGCTTTGGCTCTTGGTGGTAACAAAGCGCACAAAAATTTTCTATTCAAGTGCAATCACAGACTTGATGAACATCTGAGCTCCAAGGAGGAATCACTTTTAATTAATAACCCAGATTTAAAAATAGGGCAGTTAAACTGGTAATCACAGGAGTAAGTAAGATAAGGGGGGGTTAAAATAAGATTCAAGTGTGAAGAAAAGATCAAGATGTCTTAGAACAAATTTAAAGTACTGATTCAAGGTCTTACAGAGCCCTTTTTGCTTAGTCAGTGAGTTCTGCCAGCACTTCAGCATAACTTCTGAAAGGGTTCCCCAGCCCAGGAGCTGACAGACCAAAATGTAAAGAGCTTTCACTGAGGATTTGGTAAAACCCACAGAGAATACTTCTGCTCTTTTCATTCACAGCTGCTTTTGGTAATTTATGCCTTCACTTGCTCTGTTCACTCTCCTGCAGCTCCAGAAGTCCATGTAATATTTACAAATAAGTAAAGCCAAATCCACCCAAAGTTCAAACCAGAGAGCAAAAATGCAGAAAGTGGGTCTGAAAGGCACAGAGGGAGGAACAGTTGCCCGCCCAGCGGTGGCGCTCCCAGCCAACACATCCCTCCCACCGGGAATCCCTGGGGAAGGTTTTTCTCTCTAGAAGAAAACGTGTTTGGCTCCTACAGGAAACACCGAAAACACCCTCGGAGCAGCACTTCACAAAAATAACACCATGGGGGCGTGTTCTTGCATCACTCACCCAGCCAAAGGAAAACCCAGCAAAAGGGAGGAATGCAAAATGCTCACAGGAAAGCGTTTACATCCTAGCAGCTGAAAATCCATTTAAAGAGAGGTTGTTTGGAAAAAAAAAAAAAAAAAAAAAAAAGTTCTGTAAGGAAATTGTGCATAAAATCCCTAAAAACTAAAATTTTCTCTTTTTTAATAAAGAGGAAATTGGGGGTTTAACTTCTTTCCAGGCTTTTCCCTGTACACAGGAGGATACAAATTCAGCAGTTTAAAAAGTTACATTCTGCTAGAGACTTTAATCACTGGACTACAAACTTGGAGAGTTGGGGGGGGGAAGAATAAAAAAAATCAGTCTCCAATGCTGCAAAGCTCAGAAAAATATTCCAGTAGTTCCTCCTTCCTCTTAACACTTTCACCAACTGATGGAGTGGCAAAGTTTTTAAAGGAAGATGCATGACCAGTGGGGAAAAAAACCAGCTGTAGGCTGTTACCTGCAAGTTGATTGTGTGACCCAGCTCACCCCTCCCCGGGAGGCAGCAATCCTGGAGAAACACTCCTGGAAAACACTCCCAGGCCACTCCTCAGTCCCTCTCCTCCGTCACTGTGGTGTCACGTCCTCCTCATTCCCACACTGGGTGGTTTTTACCAGCAGTTCATCACGTCACCTTCTCCACTCCCCTCCTTACACACACACCATGACTCCAGAGGCTGTTTTGGTTCATGCCACAGCAGCAAACCACAGCTTTCCTGTTCCATGGAATGTTTTGAGCACTATAAACAGCAGATCACAGCAAACAATGCAGCCAGCTACCAGGAGATAAAACCCATCCTGGTTCCAGGAGCTCTCCATGTCTGCCCTTAGAGGAGTCCCCCTGTTCCAGCCATGCCCCTATTTTGAGGCTCAGAAAAACGTTTCTAGCAAGAGAAAAACCACTCCAGCCACACAATGCCCAAAAAAAGTCAAAGAGAAGGATGCTACCATTGCAAAGCCTTCTCTCCCCATAAGTTTACACAGAAAGCTTGACAGTACTCAGACAAAACTGGGAAATGGCTCCTTTTCTTTCCCTTCCTTCCCCTCCAAGAGCTCTTTTTGCAGACTCAACATTTTCTCCTGCCAGCTCTGCAAGAAAACTCTTGCAAGCTCCATTGGAGGCTGCCAAAGCCCAGCCCATGTCTGTAGGAAAGGTGCAGATCAAGTGTTTCAAATGCCTTTTGGACTGGCACAATTACCCCAATAAGGGCTCCTGTGGAAGCCAAGCCAGCTCAAGCAGCTCAGCACTCACACCAAAACTGCTGCTGTGGAGCTGCCAGGGTTTTCAAGGAGGAAAATTTTCCACTGGACCACCTCACCTCTCCTGAAGTCTTTGGTCAGAAACAAGTGAGAGAATATTTAATGAGAAACAAGGAGCAAAGGAAGCATGATTTCCTCAGCTCCTCAAAGACCAGGTAAGTCCTCCAAAAGGTAAAGCAGCCAAAAGGAGCTGAGGTCCAGGTGAGCCTTAGATGACAAAGGATACTTTGTCCTCTCCTTTCTTGGTTCATTCTTGCATTTCATTAAAACTCATCAATGAGCAGCATTACAAACTCCCACTCACCTGTTTCAAAGCCTGCTTATGTCCTCTGTCTGAAGTGGGACCAATGTCACTGTGGTCAAGTAGTCACAGCCAAAGGAAGCGAGGGAAGGCAAAACTCAAGAGAAACACCTTTCTACACAATAAAAGAGTTGCACAGACACTCAAATTTTCTTTGCAAGTCACAGGCTGATTCTCTGTAACACTTCATGAATTGGGAAAGACACTATCTGCCAGCATTTCCAGTTAAGGAGCCCATGGGGAAGGCAGGAACTGAAATAATTTACCAAGCTGAAGACAATTCCTATGGCAACAGCCTTAAATTTAGAAACAGGAACTGTTTTGGACACTTGTAAACTGATAGTAAAAACTGTGACACAGCCCCAGCTTGTCACAGAGCAACATCTCTTTTTTATACATCTACTTAATTCGTAGAGGACTGTCATAATCCACTAGGACTTTTGTAATGAGTAAAAGAACCCAATAATCCTACACAATAGCTGGAATTATTAACATCTGTCTTTTGAAAAGTGACATCATGGAAGGCTGAATGCCATCATAGTCAGGAAACACCAAAAAACACAGACATAGAAAGAAAATGCAAATTAAAACTTTTATTCTGGTGAAGTGTCCAGTTGTACAAGTCTTTCAGAGCAAGCAAGAGCAGCCTTCAGGGCTCACGGGGAAGGTGCTGTTGCTCAGCTGCCCAAACAATCGCACATACAAAGTGAATGTCATGATGCTGAAATGTTACAACAAGTTTCAGGTCCCAGATGCCAAACCACAGCCCTGCTTGTGCATTTACACAATGGGAGTGAACCATGTTTAAGCCATGAGTAGTGACTTATTGAAATGGACACGTTTGTCAGCTGTAAAGATGACTCAGGCTCAGTAGCCCCCTTCTCGTTAAGCCTCCTCCAGAAAAACTCTTCCATTGTCAAATAAAATTCCTTTAAAGGAAATGGAGGAAGGGATGGAAAATTCCAGGAATCCTAAATTAAGCCTTTGTGTGAACTCACACAAAATTGACCTTGCCATTGGAGTCCAGCAATTCAAGTGTTGCTACTTTGGAAACTGGATTTTGGATATGAGATTTCTGGAGGATTCCATACTCCCAAAGCAGTTTAATATTAACCCACAGCTGGAGGGAGAAGGGTCTGAAACAAACTTTAATAATCCTGCCCCATTCCAGCTGTGCTTTGTACACTGTTAGAACGAGGTAGGACAGAAAACTCATTCAGTTTTGGCACATGCTTGGGAAAATTACACTATCCAAACAATGGCCAAACAGTAGGGTTAAAATGGAAGAAAAACTTTAAAAGTGAAGTTTCAGCAATAATTTTCCTAGTCAGCATCCCCACAGCCTTACCTTAGGTGACCTTTAGAGCAGGTGACTCTGCTTTACAGTATGACAGAATTGTCTGGCAGTGAGAAATCACCCCAGAAATTAGGAAATCCCTCCAGGGTGGGAAGAAAAAGAATCCAAGGGATGAGTTGGCTTCAGGCAGGCACTGCTACAAATACACTCCAGGGAGAGCAAGTGCCTCTGGGGAGATGTTACATTAACAGATCTATAGAGAAGGCGCAGCTATTGATGAGGGGGGAAAAAGTTACTCCTACCGTGGAGGAGGACTGAAAAAACATTTAAAAATCCAAGGAACTCAAACCATGTGAGTTCCATTCTAAAGCAGGAAAAGAGGTAAGGAAAGGAAACAATGTCACAGCCTAGGAATCAATAAAATTTGATACTTTTTCCCAGACAACTCATCCTCTGTAAAGGATGTGTTATTGTTCTCAAAATTCCTGGAATCAATTGTTTAAGAGGGGAAAAAAAATAAAGAAGAGGACTTCATGTGGTTCAGCAACAGAAAGCCACTTAATACTATTTGCAGTAATGAACACCAAGAACTTTAATTAAAATGGAGTGAGCTAAATAGAGTGTATAAATGGTAATAAGAAAAAATTAAAAAATGAGGTAGGCTATTAAAATGAAGTGACAATTAATATGAAAGAACAGCACATCATGAAAGATACTTGTAACAGCTATTTAACCACTCAGACTGACAAGAGTAAAATACTTCCAGCTGCTAAATTAATTTGGGATCAAATAAGAAAATCAGAAAGTAATCGGAAACACAGAACAACTTCAGGTAACATTCCAGTGCACAGTGTCAGGGTATAGCACAATTTTACACGTTTAATAGGTTTTGTATTCCTTGCCTTTCGGCTGGTTCAAAATAATTAATTGCAACTTATCACTTTTTGGAGTATTTAGCAGGAAAGGTAAAGTGCATGTCACTAACCTTCAATCCTAACATGGGATGAGCATCCTTGTGATCTCCAAGAACTTGTTCAGCTCAGAAGTGCTATTAAGGAAACAGGTGGGTTTAATTCAAGTTGCTGTCTGGCTTAGCAGCTAATAAATAATCTGGTTTGCTACTGTTTTGAACAGCTTGTCAGAAGAACAAGACACTGACCAGGGCAGTGACTGTCTGTTTAAACTGAATGCTTTTTGTGAATGCACTGATCTGTGTCAGAAATAAGCCCCCTAAGCTTCAGTCTGATGGAAACTTGAAGGAAAATACAGAATATTCATGGATTGAATACTTGCAAGTGAGGATGAGTTGCTGATGTAAGGACATCCCTCACAGAATGAGCAATCCAGAAGTGACTCGCTCTGCTGTGGGTTGAGTTTTACAGCAGTCCTCAGTGAGAAACATGTTCAGGACTCATGGTCTGGATCCTATCCTTGGAAGTTTGAAAACTTTTTCCATCTCATCATACAAGACATACTCTGGAAGACCAAGCAGCACATATCAAAAGTAAATAATGCATATTGCTGCCTTTCAGAGTGACAATGTATTTGTGTCACCTGTGTTTCCAGTACAAAATATTATCAGACTGCTCCTCCCCATTCAGCCACACAGGGAGCTCTCAAGCCCCAACAGCCATAACCAAAAGAGTCAAGCTTGGACTATTGCAAAAGCAGCACAAAGCTGGCATTTCCATGCATGATCAATTACCAGCTTGTCTTACAATTGTTTTGCACACCTCAGGCCCAGGGCAGTCTCTGTTCAGGAAGCAGCAGGAGCACAGCACTGGAGTTGGAGGCAGTCCCTCCCTTCTGGCAGAACAGCCTGTTGTTCACCCATCCTGCTGGGATTCAGAGCTGTTCAGGAGGCTTGCAAGCTTCTAGAAGCACTGCAGCATACTGTAAGGAGCTGCTTATAGAAACTCTAACCCAGCTGTACAAAGTTTAGGTTGTATAACTAAAACCACACCTGGAATCAAAAGTCAAAACACTCATCTCCAATCCAGACATCCTGGAGAAATCTCACTGCTCCTGTGAGCCAGGTGAAACTCCCAGGGGGTGCTTTGCCCTTTCAGCCCTTCCTGGTCTAAAATACATGAGTAATAAAACAGTCACCCAGTGACCTTGAACAGCAAACAGAGTCCACATCTCCATTCAGGGACCATTATTCTCTAGTGCTATCTTTTAGCACAGACTAAGGAAAAAAGCTTCCTTCACCATCCAAACAGCCCCCACATCCACCACAGGGAACTGACTGGAAAACAGTGTTTCTGTAGCTAAGCCTGAAGCCATTCCTGCTTTACTCTACTTCTGTTTTTTAAGAAACAAAGCACACCTAACAATTTCTGTCCTTTCTGTGATCCAAAGTGCTTGGGCAAATACAAATACAATCCAATCAGCATCAATCCTTCCCCATCCTTTCAGCTGTGGCCCCAGCTCTAACACAATTTCAAGACACTAACCCTATTAGAAGCCAGAAAAGCTTTTACAGTACCTTGCCTCCCAGATGGAGATTTAATTATATTATCCCCTGGACTGTTTAGACGTTTCATAATGAATGGACTAAGGGAAGCAAGATTTACATTTTTCTTAAAAGCAGTTTTATAAACAGATCTCCTGATTTTAATGTAGCTTTATTTAAGCATCTGAACATCAATAAATCCAGAGTCCAGTTAACATTGTTCATGGTTTCAGCATATTTAGTATATATATATTTTATATCTTACATCTGATGAAGAGAGCCACACTGTGCCTTATTGCCCCAGCATCCATGGGATCACCACAAGCCATGTGATAAGCCAGGGCACTGGCTGGCAGATTGTCAGGAATCACTCTGGAGCTGGATGGAGCTTCCCCCTTTGTACACATGGGAGGCCTCCAAACTTCTCATCCCCCAGCTTGCAGCACTGCACCTTGAAGCCAACCTGTTGGTCTGATGCAGAATGTTACAACCAGGACCTGTAGGCCCATGCACTTCCTCTTCCTTCTGATGGAAAAACGAAAACCTTTGCGTCCTGGAGGCGTCTTAACCACCCACCTTAAGGACATGATAATCAGTAACTATTACACATTATCTACCTCTGCCAGCCCAGAAGGTCGAGGGGTTTTTTGACAAATACCACCAAACAGGTTGAACTTGTTTCAGTAAAGGCTGCTCTGTTTCAGGAAGTCAGAAGAGCTCAGTCCACAGAGGATTCTCATTCTCCTCCTTAACACTGAGGGAATGAAAAGGGAAGGAACAAACAAGAGGACAAGATTTCTTTTCCAGCACCAGGTTCAATCAGCATCAGCCTCTTATTTAGGTCAAGAGGTGTAACAGGAACTGACAGCTGTTAAAGTGAGGGGAACAACAGAAGAGAACAATCAAGTAGCTCTCTAGAGTGCATCCATGAAAAACACTGGCAGAGCACTGAACAACTTAATTTAACAACTTAATTTTGGGGGAAGGCAGAATGGGGGACAAGAGGTGCAGAGGAAGCCCAAATTTCCTCTCCAACCCCATGAGAGCCCCTGACACACTGGCCAGTTGTACATTTCTACTTGATATGCAACAAAATACCAGCAATTAAAAAGTAACTTGGAACTAAAAGCCAGAAGCAACTCAATGCTTCTGAGAGAGTAGATTAGACAGTCCAACTGCTTTTTATCCAGATCTCCCACCTGCACTATAACCATCCATTTCAGAACAGGCTAAAGCTCTGGAACTGTGTCAGTTAGTGCCTCCAGGACATCAGCTGGAGAAGGATGCTGTGATCTACTCACCCGAGCAAGTGACTTGAAACCATTACAGTAGTGCAATCTTAAAGGTTTGGTTCCTTCTCCAGGGGCAGAGGAGAAGGTGGGGAGTGTGCAAAGGGGAAAGAAAACCAGTAAAAAAAAAAATTCTGCCTTCAAGCAGTTGCGAGATGTTTATCTCCCAAATCCTAATGCCAACATCTAGATAAAATCAGCTGTCTGTGTCCTATCCCACCCCAGTCTGGGGGCTCACTGACTGAATCTGAGTCTGAGGGGAGCAGTACCAGCTGTCACAGAGATGAAGGTTCAAGAGGTTTCCTTGTCTCTTGATCTTTGCTTGCAGGACACTGGACTCCCTCAGCCCCTGACACATATAAGCCCTATTAGGAGCAATGCAGCAATCCCCACATTCATTTTCTCCTCCGTTCAAAGGTCATTTCTTCTCACCAGCACCATCCACCTCACCCCAATTCCTGTTCAGAAGAACAGCAACACCTCGAATTCCCCCTGGGCCCTGCTGAGAGGCCAATTAATCTGTCTTGATCCTCATCCTGATCCCAAACCTCCCCTATCCTGCATCTGAGGCAAGAAGCTGACTCATTCAGAGTCATGTTTGTCAAGTACTCCTTGGCCAGTTTGATAGTGACTGGAGTGGAGAAAGGGGAGCATCTGGGTGAAAGGGGACTGAAATGGCCTTTTGCTTCCTTCTAGTTGATCAGAGGCTTTCCCCTTTTCTCAGGGGTTCAAGCTTGCTCTTTGTCTGCCCTCCACAGGCGCTCTTTGACTTCCAAGGGCAGGGTGTTGAACAGGTCCTCCTCCACCACGAGCCCACTGCGTTTCAGCAGCGGGCACTCCCCCAGCTCCACGGGCAAGCACTCCAGGCGGTTCCCTCGCAGCTCGATCTGCGACAGGTTGGTCAGCTCTCCCACCCGCGAGGGCAGCGACTGCAGCACGTTGTTTCCCAGGTTCAAGGTTCTCAGCTTCCTGCACTGGAACAGCTCTGGTGGGAGACTCTCAATCTGAAAAAAAGAAACCAATCGTGGGCAAAGTCACCAACAGATACACACACGCTTTCACAGGTGACCAACAAGCCAACACGAAGCTCCAAGGTTTATTGTCATTGTTTTCAATTGTCCACTTCTCCCTTGAGTGAGTTCCTGCTTTCTGAGCTTCCTGCTTTGGGTGCTCCCAGTGCTATGATTGTATGGATTCCTCTTTCAGACACTGCACTAGTTACAAGAGATCACCAATGATGGTGGCTAAAGCAGATGTCTCCAAGGCCAGGATTAGAGGGCCAGAAACCTGCTCACAGCTGACCTACACTGTGACTTTATCTGTATTGGCTTCTTTCCATCCCAAATCCTTTATTCTGTCATTGGATCTTAGTTCCTTTGCTTTAAGGCACCATTCTACAGTTGACATTACACTGAACAAAGACTAGATTTAATCAGGACTTCTAGTTGGGCTGTGAGGTGACAGAGATTACATGGGTACAACCTCCTGGCCCTGAGAGCTGGGAATCATCTTCCATCATTTCCATAGAGCTGCGAAATGTTGCAAAGACCTTCTAGGCTCCAAGTCACAGGGACTTTTTACAGTGCCAAAAATAAAACAACAAAGTCATCAGCTGTTAGCTTTCCCAGCACCACCTTCAGGTAACCATGAATCACTAATTTAGTAACCCTTATTTCTAGCAAATCCTTGTAAGAGTCCAGTCTTCCCAAAGAATTTCTTCCTATGGCTAAGGTTTAGCAAACACTAGGCTAGAAACTAAATGCAGCAACTCAGGATCCTCCCCTTAATACAAAGTCTCAGCTTGAAGGCTATTGTTTGCCTTTAAAAGCAAACATGACTTTTCTAAACTCAAATTATGTAGCATATAATTTGTGCTAAATTAGCCTGTAATCCATTCTGAACAAGGAGGAATCTAAGAAAAAGCCAAGATGAAACCAGACCAATTAGAGACAATTCAATGCAGTCATTGTTACTGGCACTGGAGTGTTTTGCAAACAGCAACATATGATCACAGACTCTTGAAAATAATAGTGTTATTTGAGGGACAAGTATTGGTTTAGGAAGGAAGCAATGTGTTAGAACAGCCTGCTTTCCAGTACAGGACAGCAGTGCCAGCCAACTCCAGAAGTCTCTATTTACTAAGACTGCTGAGCTAGGAGAGGACATTGAGATAATTCCTGGTCTTGGGAAGTGCCAAGCTACCAGTCCTTGTGTTTCTTGCTGTCACCATTTACTGGGAGTAACCAGGCTGTCAGGAATTCTGGCTTGCCCAGGTATCTAGTACAGGCTGGCTGTTCCATGGGGTCCTCATCACCTTTTGTTTCTGAACCCACTGAGCAAAGGCTGCTCCAGCCTTCCTGTTGCATGTTGGTTTTTTTTTTTCCAGAGAGAAATGGGTGGTGCCACACTGTGCTCCAGGAAATGGAACTGCCTCTAACTCTACTCACCCAAGAAATGCTCCACCCCAAAACTGCAGAGGATACACTGCAGATTAACCCTTGGGAAGCTGTGCTAGGAAGGCTGCCAGAAGGCAAATGGTGCAGAATTATCCGAGTTCTGAACAGTAACATACCACAAAGTTTACCAGAGCTTCAGCCACCCACACAAACAGATGCATAATCCTCCAGTGCCAGGAAACCCCAGTGAGCAGCTGTTCAGCTGGAGTTGCTGAATGACTGCTCCTTGTCTGCCCTTACTCTGCAGAGGCACAAGCTTTCAGACACTAACCTCAACTTATGGCTGGAGTTTTAGGAACCCTGTCTAATACTGAAATACACTAGCAATGAAATACCTGATTTGAGAGCACTTCTGTGAAAAGCCAAACCACACTCAAGCTGTTGTGTGCCTCTCACAAGCAATCTGGCACTGTTCAGCCAGGAACAGATCTTGCCAGCAGCAGGAAGGACCTTGATGTATATGACAGTGAAAACTAGCACTGCTCCAGGACAATCCTGCTTGGTCCCAGAAGAAACCAGAAGCACTTAATTATCTGTCTGCAATTTGTACTTGTGTTAGAGGCTCTTTCAGCTTAAGGTGATAATAAACTCAAAGGGAAAAAGTCTCCCAGGAATTTGCAGACAGAATGAATGAAAGCTTCAGCTTTATCAGATATGGTAAATGAAGTCCCCTTAGTCTTAAGGAAACAAAGAACTAGACATGGGTATAGTTTGCTTTAAGCAATAAACACCCTCCAACACAAGCCAAAAAACATCTTATGGTAATCAGGCAGCAGAGCACACTTGGTCATCCTCTTATCTGCCCTGCACTTAGACTGAAACAAAAAGAACATGTTTACAAGAACAAACTATGGAGTACTCCCTGCAAATGCAAAGTACTCTAAGGAAAGCTGTAAGCCAGACATGCATTCCCTACATGGCTGCTCCCACAGGGTATGTACATGTCTGAAGTAGACAGGTTTAAACACATAGTTTTAGATTAAGACCACAGTTCCTCAGATCTCCATTTTAAGCCCAAAAATCAATGTCAATCTAGAGACTACCAGCTTCCAACTGCAGAGAAACAACTGACTTCCAGGGTTTCTAAACAGCCTCTAATTGGCACTTGGAAGCAGCCTCACTGTTAAGAGAAGAAATGCAACAGGACAAGGACTCTTGGAAGACAAGCTTGCCCTGGAGATATCTGCAATGTTTGGCCTTAGATAAACCCCTCAGAGAGATACAAAAGCAGTGCCAGTTGTATCCACAGACCATTGTAGCATGTTTAATCACACAGATAACAGAAGTGCCAGCACTACTTCCTCACACAGCAACGCAGCTCTTTGCTCACTTACCCTGTTGGCTGTCACAGCCAGATTCTGCAGGTTTTGAAGAAGTCCAACGTCTGGTGGTATGAAAGTTAAGTTGTTGTGGCTGAGATCCAAGTACCGAAGTTTTCGGCAATAGAAGAGCTGGGTAGGGATCTTTTCTATCTTGTTACGGTTCAGGTAAAGGCGTTCCAAGTTGGTCAGGTTGCCTATCTGCATGGGGATGTAGGCAATGTGGTTGTACCACAATTTAAGGCAAGTGAGACGATGTAAGTGCTGGAAGCTGATGATTTCCTCAATAGTTTTGAGGTTGTTGTCCTTCAGGTCTATTTCCTGCAGATTGTGGAGGCTAAAGATAGAGTGAGGAATGCGCTCCAAGTCACACCGGATCAGCTCAAGCTCTGTCAGGTTGACCATCTTCTTAAGGCTGTTGAGGACAATGAGCTTGGTGCCCTCATTGTTGATGGAAAGCTTCTGAAGATGGACACCAACATCTGTCACCACCTGCGGCAGTTTGGTGAGGTTACTCTTCATCCTCAACACCTTCAGCCTCTTCAGCTCCCTCAGTCCATCTATCACAATGTACCGGTTGTTTTCAGCGCTCAAATTGCCTGTCAGGTGAAGCTCCTCTAGTGTCTTCAGGCTATAAATCCAAAGAGGAATCTCCTTAATGTCTGTGAACTTGATGTGGAGAGATTTCAAATTCTCCCTCAAGAAGGCAAGGGCTGGGGCCTCAATTTTGGCAGCTGTGTGGTAGAGCCACAGTTCCTTAAGGCTGGTGAGCTGAGCAATGCTGGGGGGAATAGTGACATCAGGGATAAGCTCCAGCTTCAAGACCTCCAACTCAATGAGGTCAAAGACTGTGTCAGGAATGCCACTCAACATGAAAAGATGCAATTCCAGCTTATCCTGAGAGTTTTTGGTGATCCTCTGGCGTAGTTTCTCCAAAGTCCACTCATTGTTGAGGTTCAGCTGCCGCAATTTGTTCTCACTCACCTCTGACAGAAAGACAGCAAAGCGCTTGGAGTAGAGGGGGTCGTACTGATCAATCAGATGGAGCATAAAGGCAAAGTCATTTTTCACATCAGGAATGTCACTGTAACTGCTCTCCTCCCGGATGGACTCAAAGGAGTATTTCTTAAGCGACCGCCTCAACATCCACCACAGTGTGTACATGCAGATCAAACCATAGAAAATCACCAGGCTGATGTAGAAAGAAGCCAAGATTTTGAAGAGAGTGGCCAAAGGATGAGCACAGCGGTACATCCTGTAGCCAGTCAAGCTCTCGATGTCCACTTTACAGTCTACATCAAACGTTATATTGTTGACATAGTACACAGTATAGCAAATTATCAGAATGAACTTGATTACTTTGATTATGGTCTGTCTCATGTACAGGCGATAAACTATGTCCCCCTCTTCCACATGAGTACGGAACTTTTTCACTTTCTCAAAGAGTGCTTTGGCTTGCTCACCTTCCTTTTTGTCCAAGACACCCGTCTCAGACCTGTCCACAATCCCTTGCTCAATTCGAGACTTTGTTCTCTGCAGCATGGGAACAGTGGCTTCCACATCCTCACTGACCGTGGAGGATTTCTTGTCCATGGAGCCATTCATTTTTCCAAATGCTGGTTTGGTATCACTCTCTTCCACCACCGTCTCAGACAATGCTCTCGTTGTCCATGGAGAGTCAAAACACTTAAGCAAAATAGACACAAAATGCTCCAGCTTGGAGCTGGTCCTTGGGAACTTGAACCAGAAGTTGCTACAAGCCAGGAAGATGAGGGTATGTAGCAGCACCAGATAAGGAAAATACTTGGCAAACCAGTGAAGACGGTTCTCGTAGCACACCGCATCCACATAGTTGTACTGGTGCCGGTCCAGATCGTATCGGATCCCTGTGGGCCCCGAATCAGCAGAGGGAACAAGACTAGTGTTGTAGTAGGGACGTTCCGGGGCTGCCACTGTCCATCCCCTGACAGAGTCATTGCAAGAGTCTTTGGTAACCCACTTACAGGGCAAACAAATCATTTTGTCCTGGGTGACCTGGAGCGTCCCTCCGAACACGGCGATCATCAGCATCACGATGGAAATGTAGTCCGTGAAGACGTCCCACCATGGCTTCAGGATGCGATAGGCTGGCTGAGTGTCAGCGAAGTAGCGCAGCTCGGTGACTGGAATCATGATTCACCTGGAACCAAACCAGAAACAGCTTAGAGAGTTTTGTCCTGCTCTTCAAGAGGGCATGAGAAAAAACACATGCTAAGTGCTGGCATAGCAAAACTGGGATTAGCTGAGATGCAGTTTCAAGTAACTGTGAGACAAATGAATGAGGCTGCCTGTGAGTCATTTGCTATAGCCCAGGCGGTGATGTTTGTTCAGCCTTCCGTGACAGACAAACTGTCACAAAACCTCAGAACTGGTACTTATTGTTAGCAGTCTGTGGGGTAAAACACTCAAAGAAAGCTCGCAGGGCAGACCTAACTCCCTTGACCAGACCAGTACTTGGAAATTTACAGTTTTATCCAGGGATTTTATTTCAGGTTTGAAGGAATTTGCTAGCACTGTTAGAAGTGATAAAATCTACACACAGACCATATTTATCATTGGTTTGTTATTGCTTCTACATAAAATTCTGCATATGGCTGGTTCTCAGATTGAAGGGACAAGGAAAAATATCTACATACAACAGTTATGCTTCCTAGAACCACTTCATTGATGCAATTCATTGTGACATTCATAAAGCAAGCTGGAAAAGAGAAAAAACATTGCTCAACATTATGACTTTTCCAAGTAAGTAATTTTGGCTTCCTTCCTTTGTGTTAATTCTCCAAGGAAAGATTAGCTACTTGCCTTCTGATAAATTCAGTACTGAAATGCTGTAGCAGCTGGGTTTTTGCCTTACTTACTTCAGAAACAGAGGAAGGGGAAAACATACTTCGAAGAATTTGCTTCTCTGACCAACTCAGAGTTCATCCCAGCAGGGATTTAAGTGTCACAAAGGAAATCAAAAGGTTCTGGGAAGCACAGGCCTGATGGCAGTGCTTATTCTGTGCTTCAGACCTGCAGATGGAACTTTGAGCAAGCTCTTCAACAAGCCCCAAAGCCTGACTGATCCGTGGATAATGGAGCTCACAAAATTCCCCTATCTGACAGGTAACACAGAAGGACATGGAGTCACTGTAACTCATTCTAATGACAGTGAAAAAGCAGTAATACCACAGCATCCTTTCAGCAGAGTTCAGGAGCAAGACAAGAACTAGTCTTTCAGTCATTTTGAAACTCACAATTCAAGTATAAGGGAGAAAACAAATTCAAGCATGCTACCCCAAGCCCTAAGATTTCATTTGTACAGAGAGTTCCAACAAGTCCTGGAAGGCCAAAAGCTCAATATCACTGGTTGAGACAAAGCCTTCTGTGACAAGGGGGGGGGGGGGGGGGTGCCCACACCACCTGCTTTGGTAGAATTCAAGTTTTTATTTCAAATTAACTTCCACCATTGAACTGCAAAGAAAGCCATTCCTAACATGAACTCAGAAAGCACCACATTCCCCAGAGACACTAAATACAGAACTCTATTCTTTGGTTTGCTGTTTACAACAATAAGTGGTCAAATGACAGCTTTGGCTCAGCGCTGCTTGGGAAAGTTTCAAGCAACTACAGGTGGTAGATTGATAGATGAAAACCATTCCTGAAGTAAAATTTTTCCTTCTGCCCATCCAGGCCCAACACTACATTAGTCCATCACAAAAGCCAGACTGGGGAAATTCCACTTTCTTTTTTGTGGGTAATTTTGAGAGGAAAAAGTGGTATTGCCTGTTCTACAAATTCAGTAAAACAAGGAACAGTAAATCTATTAATGATCAACTAGCAAAGTCACAAACAAGGGATGACAACAGTGATCTAGAGCACAGTCAGAGGAAAAAAATGTCCTGTAGGACTGCAGAGCCCCTGAGAAGTGGCTGACACACCTCTGCAGCAGGAACTGCACTAAACAGGGCAGGAGAATTGTGCATCCACAGGGGAGGGAGCAGCCAAAGCTGAACCTCTTCTGGACAGCACCTGAGCAGACAGAGGAGACTGACAAGGTGTTGAAAGCCTCCCTTCCAGCCCTGTGACTACCTTGCTGCAAGCCCTAGGCCAGGCATTCCAGCCTCCTCCTTGGAATACATCTGCCTCAGGGAGAGGAGAGCCCACGTGCAAGATACATTTATGAAAAGCTGTCTGTGAGTACTACAGAAATAATTACTGCAGGATAAAGCAGAATCTCTCTCTACACACCAGAACACCTGAAATGAATCTAGCAGTTAAACAGCTATTCATGAAAGAACCTACTCCTTCTGCTCCATATCAAGGGGAAAAATATGTTTATCTCTTTCCTCTTGCCTTGATACCACTTGTCCTCAAAGGTCCTTCCTGCTTCCTCCCTCTTGGTAGAGAAACTTGTAGGAAATATCAGACCCTCCACAGTAGGATTATGAAACTGGGATCATCTCTTTTCAGGAACTGGGGTCTCATGACATTTGCAAACATGTGTTCTAATGCTGGGTTTACTCAATTTGCTCAATCCAGAAAATGCCTAATTCTTTCTCACAAGAAATGAACCTTTTACTCACTTTGATTTGTAGCTCAGGATATGTAGGAAGGAAACCAAAAAGAAATTAGCACAGCGGGCTCCCTAGTTCTGCTTACCAGTCACATGGGGTAGGAAATCCCCCTTTTCACTGTGCACTTAGAAGTCAACTAAAAAAAATCATGAGCATCCCTTGAAACCTATTACAGTTCAGTGTCAGCAATTAACAGGGCGGAGCAGGAAACCTCCTGCCTTCCAGGAACAATGACAGGGGCACTAGGGGAAGAAAAGAACATTGACAGCAAATTCCCACTTCTGGCAGCAGTGGAGACCCCATTCAAGTCCCAAAGAGGAACAATAAGACTAGGGGCCACCTTTTCAGGAGCTGGAATTTGCTGTCTTATCTAACCTTACTCCCAGCATCTACAATTAAAGGGAAAAACACCCAGCAAAAACGTGAAAAAGTAGATGAGGAAAGTCACATCCCTCCTCACCAGATTCTCTGTGCATGCAATTCAATTCTAATTCTTGATGGTTCTACATCAGGAGATGTATCTTGTCATCAAATGTCATCTTTATTTTGTGAACTCCATCCTGTAATGATTTTAGAACACAATTCTTGCTGCAACATTCTCCATGCTGGATTAGAGCAGTTTTGCTGCTAGAGTGGATGACAACAGCAGACAAGTCAAATTCTCAGGCCTCATCTCTGCCACTCAATTCTCCCATGCACAGAAGGATTCTTCCCACAAGGACTGGGATTTCCACCACTCTGTAGGGAGAAAACATGCAGGTAGCTGGAACACCAACTCTGCTAACATGGGCAGTAGAAGAGAGGGGTTTACATGGAGGGTATTACTCTGGCATAGGACTGGGAACAATCCTTGCATGAAGAGAGCTGGCCAGAAATAAAGTTACCTCCCTTGTGACCAAGAGCAAACCAAGATCCCCAGGACCAGCACACTGGAGATTTCAAGCTTCTGCTCTTTTTAAGAGTTGGATTCCAGGATGGTATCTCAGCAGCAAAATATTCACTGTGAAGAAGCTTTATTTGCCAAGTCACTTCTAGCCCACAGCCTCACCAAGGGCTGAGCACAGAACACCTGAACTGAGTGACTGAGTTTATGGACAGGAACAGCTACAGAAAAGGAAGTTCAGTGTCAGGGCAGTGTTGGTGAAGAAGGGCCCAAGCTCTTTCATATATATTTCAAATTGCAGAGCCTCCACTTGGAGCTCAGAACCAGGAAAATTTGCAGTGCAACTACCTCTGCCACAGGAAGTCATCAAGACTGAAATCTGAAAGAGTGCTTGAATTTAAGGACAAGTTGACTTCACGAAGCTTGCATAAGCTGATATGCCAATACTTCTCTGTCCAAACTCCTGTTTGGACTTACCAGCCACATCTACCACACAGTCCCAACCCCTGCCCCCTCAGAAATGACTTTACATTGGAGGGTTTCAGCTACATCAAACAACACTATTTTGACCTTCTCTATATCCAGTAAAGAACCACCTCAGGTCAGTTTAGAGCAGCAACATCTGAGATTGTTCAGTAAAAGACCTGCATGCTAAAGCCCACTGTTATATAACAGGATCAATACAGCCAAGATAAATATGCTCCTGAAATATTTCCACATTCCATGTCTGGCTACTATAAACCTTTTCAGGGCCTGCAAATTAACCTGGATCCAGATTTGCACCCCACCAGGGACCAGCCCTGCCTCAGCCTGCTGGGCACAAACCTACAGCCTCCCCACTAATGCTGAACAGGCTGTCCCAAGTGAAGGAACAGCAGTTCCAGACTTACATAACCAGCCTGCCAAACCTACCCAGCCTTCAGCCAACCATAAGCATCACCAAGTACTAATCCTATGTTTTACCAAACACACCTGGAGGAGAAAGATAATCACTCATGTTGGAATAACAGGGACATTCTGAACAAACCACACCTACACAGTAAAACCAGTCAGAAACAAGATTAAATGCATCTAGCTGACAGACATCATAAAAGCAGCAAGTACCTTCTTAAAGGCTGACAGAGCTGAAAGCATGAATGCTTCCCACAAACCACAGGTATTAACAGAGTAACTATTCAGACTTTGACAATTCCTCTATCCAAAACCATTTCATTTCAAAAACTGAAGATTGACCTATTGTCAACAGACACCTAGCTGAACAGTATTTCAAATTCCTGCCTGCAGCTGCTGGCCAGCACATCCAGCTCGGGACAGAGTGAACAGAAACAACATCACTGTTCTGTTTCACTGGCCAGTTTGTCAGCTTGACTTATCATTGCTGAATACTTTATCCAGCCTCCTCTTTCCTGTTACTAACAAAGCTACTGGCCAGAAAGCACTTATATGCACAACCTCAAGACACATACAAGAATGCAAAAAAACCCCCTGATTTGAAGAAAATCCTCACATTTAGTCTCACAAAACAGTTCTTGGTAAGTAGACATGGATGAATTATGTTGAATCTTGCAACCCTTTAGTTTTGTTTATACATATTTTTAATTACCAGTTGATTTCATTTAAAAATCGTGGACTGCAAAGCTCAAGTCAAACCCAGCTGACAGAATTTCTTACCTTTCAGAAGCCCAGAGAAAGAGGGAGTTGTTCAGGTGCTGACAGCATCAGAGATAGATAGAGGAAATAAAAACCTTGATGCTTTCAAGACTACAGCCCTGATTATTAACGCGCTACAACATGTTACAGTAAGTTTTCAACAGAGCAGAGCTTCCCTCCTCAGCAAGCTGCCACCTGAAATCCTAAAGAAAGGCATGACACAGAGCTCTTTGTTCAAAAATCAGGAAATGCAAGAGCTTACTGGGCAGAAATGGGACTGGGAATTTATGTTTCTCCTCCCACATGTTTACTAGGTCCAGAATTAAGAGGGGGGGGGAAAAAGGGAGGCTGAAAACAGAGCTGCTTTCAGGCACCCCTCAGAAAACCTTCCAAGCTCAAGAACAGCCACATGATCAACTGGAAAAGCCCAAGACATGAGATGGAACAACTGCAGTTGTTTTGTCCTTTGCTGCTTAGAACAAAACAGCAGTGAAGCCAGATGCCAAAGCCCTAAATAACCATTATTTCTGTATCAGACCCCTTCTGCTTTAAAAAGATAAACCCCTCCCATGGGACAAAACATCTTCTGGGGCAGAGAAATTAACATGTTCACTAGATAATCTTTAAGGTCCTTTCCAACCCAAACCACTCTATGATTCTATGTCAAGTTAAAAGCATCATTTATCATTTTGACAGGGTGGAACAGGCAGTGAACCCAACACTGAAAGCAGGGTAAGGTGGTTTTGACAATGTTCAGCCCCACCCAAGCCACATGACACAGCAGGATGAAGTGAATCCACATCATCACATTGTCTTTACTGAAGTTCATTAAAAAGAATAATCCACCTACATTAGAGGTAGTATTTTATCATCTTTACACCTAGCCATTAATTGACTCTATCAGATGCAAGACTGTCAGTCTTAAGTCTAGTGCAACAGCTCCTGTTTACCATCACACAACCACACGTGTCCTGACAAGTACAGGGAAGAACAGCTGCACCACCAGAACAATCCATGCTAGACTTAGCTTGGCCTGCCACATTTTCTGCCTCCTGACAGTGTTTTGCCCCAGCTGCACAGAACTGAGCACAGTCTGTAGTTACCAGCATCACTGACACTCGGGGCAGGGACTGTGTGCTGGTGTTGTAAATTTAAGTCCATCAGATGACTTGCAACACTGATGTAAACCAGAGCAAAATGGCTGTGTCAGCTTATAAATTATGAATGTACATAGCCACAGGCTTCCTATCCAAAATTAATTTTCTCTTTGCCATAACAAAAATGCTTCAAGGACAGGGCATCGAACCTGTCTTGGAAAAAAGCACGACTGGCTTCCTCCAACAGGACACAATGAAGCAGTCCCTTGTGCTGCCTGATACAAGTGATTGAATTAATTCTGCTAGTAACTACTCAAGAAAACCAGACAGCTCCAAGCACCTCACCAGATGCAGGAGGGGGCTCTTCAGCACTGAACTCCAGCACTGAGAGCTGGAGGAACCAGCTGCTCTCAGTTCTCTGTGGGAAGGGCAGACAGAGCAGAGCTTTGGCATAACTAACAGCAGATAAGAAGTCAACACTAAATTCCAAGTGAGTAAAAGCAAGGAAAACTTAATTCATTGATGACAGACAGTCACAGCATGCACAAATCCATGGGTGTTACCACAGCTATTTTCAAGCTCCAAGAGATGAGCCAGTCAGGATGAAAGACGGCACAGACAAGAGCAATGCAAGACAATTAAGACATCAACTATCAGCACACTAATATTTTGCCCCAGTCTGAGCAAAGAGGAGCAAGTACCTCTTCATACATTCCCTACAGGGCTTGCCCTCAGGACCACCAGCTCCAGTTCTGTGACTTCCAGCCCAGAACATTTTCTGACTGTATTAGTTAATAAAAAACAGACCACCCCACCCTGCATCATCAAGGCCTGATAAATCCACAACTCTGAAGGAGAACCTGTTAACTAGTCCAGCACACATCTTTACTGTGCACAGAAGTAGGCTGAAGCTACAGGAGCAGCAGTCACTAGAGGAGCTTTGTGAATTGCCAAGGTAATTTTATAGAGGATGTTAACAAGGTTTGGTACACAAGGTGAGGGCAGCACTGTTACTTCAGCAAGGGGGCCAGGACTGAATTCACCTTTTAGTTTCAAAAGCAGTTTCACAGCAGCAGGAAGGGCAGATATAACCTAGATACAGGAACTGGATTTCAAGTTGCAATACAAGACACATGCACCACACCAACAGTTTAAGAGAAAAGCTGCTTGGAAGCATTCAAGATACACTCTCCAAAGCATGTAGACTGCTGAATGCCTGTTCAGTATTAGTGTGCATATCCTAAACTGAGGCTGGGTTTGAAAACACTTGTAAAAATGCATAAAGGGAGACTCACCACACAGCAACTGAAGACTCTGAATTTTAACTGTCACCAAAACAATAGATGTGCACACCTCCCCTCACTTTAATGAGCCCCACACAGAAATCCTAATAAACCCTTCTCCAGCACCACTCACCAGATAGTGCCCCTCTATTTTCTGAGATAGCAGTTAAGCTCAGTTAAACACAAAGACTTGCTTCTGAAGTACTCTACTCAACAAAAAACTTATTTAGTATTTGGAAAAAGCACATGAAGGCTTCTAAAAAGCCTGCTCTAATCAAACAACAATAATTTGATACATGTGACTTCCACTGCTAATTTGATTTTTTTTTTTAATAGCACAAGGAACCCCCAAACCACAGACCATCTCTCTTGACTGCCTGCAGCAGTTAATATAATGTAACCAGCTTCAGAAAGTCATCAGTGGAAGGCTTCAGGCACTCACATCTCAAGCATGGCAACATTAGCTTTTAACACATGGCTTCTGGCATGCTTTAAGGAAATATTTATGCATGTTGTCTTTGACCTACGAGAATTAAAAGAGTTTTCAAATACCACGACAAAGTTAAAAAAAGAAAAGGGTCAGTGAACTGCCAGAACACCAGATGAGCCTTAGGGGTTTCTTCTATTCTGGAATGAACACACTCACATCCCTGCTCAGAATACAGCCAAGCTGGACAGAATTTCCCATCCTGAAGATGGGCACAGAACTCTGCAATGCCTTTAATCACTGTCCCAGTGCACAACCAAGGAGGCTGGGAGATTCCTGCAACTGGTTTCTGCCATTGCCCAACTGACACCCACACAGGTGACAGGTGAGTGCACTGGGAAAAGCTGCCTGGAGACGCCTATACAGGAGGCCAAACATCAGCCCACGGGAAATGGAAGGGCACCCACCAAACCAACAGCTCCTCCTACTTCTCAGCTGCATTCCTTCCAGGCAGCAGTCACCAAAACATTTACCTGGCAGCCTCTGTATTTACTGTTAAGTGCAGTAACAAGTCAGGGTTTATGTGGCCAGGATTCAGTTTTATGGGTGACTATATAATGTTATATTCTACTTTTTACAAGGTTCAGTTCCTTTGTCATCTCCAAGCTGGCTAAGGGCTCCCAGAATTTAATTACCACTACCACATTAAATACCACCACTCTCCCCACCACTGTCTGACCAACCACCTTTCCTCAATGTCAATTATCTCACAGCTTTGCATCTATCTTTAAGCAGGGTCTTTTTTTTTTTTTTTTTTTGACCACTCAGAGCTGGCCCAGAGCCCTCACCTTGCAGCAGGGTTCTGCTATCTGCACGTCAGTTCTCTGTGCTGGAAGTAGCTGATATTCCTACTTGCTGGATCCTGAGCGAGTACTGAAGCGCTGCACTCCCCACAAGCCATGGGAACAGTTTCCCTGAAATGAAACACAGATTATCAGCAAAAAAGAGGGGATCGAGTTCACAGAGGGACATGTAAAAGCTCGGCAAACAGTATCTAAGAAGCAACAAACAACTCAGAGGGTCACTGGGAGCCAGAAAGAGACATGCTGATACCTAGAAATATGGCAAGAACACTAGGAGCCAAGTAAAACTCAGCAGGAAGGAACTTCCAGCATCTGTGATTCTAACAGAAGTTACCAAAAAGCAGGTGTTGCAGACCCAGCCAAAAGAGATGCTGAATACTAATATCACAACTAAGTCTACACAAGTAGAGGCAGAATAACAAATCATTGTCAGATGGGGAAAGAGATGACTTTACTGCCTAATTTCTAGTCTGAAAAGCCTGATCCACTTTAAATGTTACTATCAGGTATCAGAAAACACAGATCACACTCCTAACCACTCCAGATTCAAGCAACTGCCCCCTTCGCTCACAACACGGATCTCCTTAAAGTGGAAGCAGTTTAGCACCATCAACAAAAATTACAACAGGGACGGGTTTTTTTTCCGTGCTTCCTGCATGTCAGCACGGGGCATGGGAAAACAGGCAAGGGAGCAGATCCGTAGAGGGATCTCTCAAGCATCCAGCCTCCCAGCCATGTAGGAGAGTACTGCAGAACATCGGAGAGCGTTGTGTTAACAACAGGGAGAAATGAAAAAGAACAGACATCACTGGGAGAAAGTCCAACCCCGTAATGCTGAAGATGTCCGAGGGTTCATTCCTCTTGATCCCAAAGTTACCATTCGGGCTGATAGATTTTGAAGCAACACCCTGCAAACCAAAGCTATTGCATTTTAGCCGTACCACCGTGCCGCAAAGGCAGCACCGGGAGGAGAGGACTCTCTGACCTTCTCCCCGCTCCAGGCAATGGGTACCAGCCTCAACCCAGCACACCTCGGCACCAGCCCCCGCCACGCCACCGCGGCTTTCCGCACACAGAAAGAAACATCCTCTGGGAGATATAAATAAATCCCACCGCGCTTCCGTCCGCAGGTAACAAACAGCGGCGTCCTCCCCTCGCTGGGGGGACACTGCGCACAGCCCGGCCCTGCCTCACCCCACAGACGGGGCGAGGACCCCCCTGCCCCGGGCGCTGTGAGAGCAGGGACGGCGGGACACGGAGGAACCGAATCGCTGCCCAATTACTCAGCAAATCCTTCCTGCTCGCCGCCTCCGAGCCCCCTCAGCCGCGCCCCCCCCGACCCGGCGTCCCACCCCATCCCCTCCGGGACATCACCCCACAGGGGGACGCGTCCCCACAGCCCGCCCGTGGCGTGAGGGGAGCGCGGCACACCCACCTGCCCGCCGCGGCCGTGCCGGGAACCCACCGCACCCACCTGCCCGCGGCGCCCACCCTCCCTTACGCCGCTCCGGCGCCTTTTGTCCGCCCTGCCGGCAGCGGCCCCGCCCCGGATCTGACCTCACCCGGCCGGCGCTGCCACCATCGCCTTGTCCCGCCGCCATCTTGGGGGCGGGCACGGCAATGGGGACGCGGCGCCATCTTTGTGCAGGGCGCGCTCCGCGGGGGAGCGGGCGGGAAGAGCGGGGGGAGTGAGGGCGGCGGCGCCATCTTAGTGCCGGGCAGCGCTCAAAATGGCGCCAGTCTTAAAGGAACCGAAAGCATTCAGCTGCTGAAAAGTTTGTGGTGCCCGAAAAAAGTGATTCACTGGTAGTTATTTTTACTTGTCTGACGCAATGGAGAACACTGTGCAGCATAATTTCTTTTTAAATGAATAAAGGATGGTTCAAAGGCATTAGTTGTAATTTTATTCGTGTACAGCAGGCAGTTCTGAGTGGTTAAGTGCAGCCAATTTTAACTTGTCTACACCAGTGATGTATGGAACAATAAAGTAAGTGCATCTGTGGCTTTCTAGGAATATTATAAGTCTTAGCAACTTCCTGTAGCCACAGGCACAGGACCTATACCAAAGGAGCTGGGATCCCAGTGCCAGCACACAGGGCTGTTATCAGCCCAGTGCAATAGCTAATTTTTTTTAACTCAACACTAGTTAAGAATTGTTCATGTCCCAATGCATTTGTTAAATTAAAACTACTTGAAGAAAACGAAGGTTGTAAGTTTCCTTGAGTTTCATAGTAAAAAGTACAAGGTCAGATGTGTCCTTTACATCACTGACCTCATCCAGAAATTTCTGCTGAATTTCAAGAGGGCATTAAGGTGAAGTTTCATTATACTGTTGGATCAATATAATGTCCAAATCCTGACAGAAGGTGGGGGCTTGTGTCCATCCCTTTTTCTCCCTACTCCTCCCTGCTCACATCTCTTTTCCCTTGCAGGACCTTTTGCCCTCATATCCACCCTGAACCAGTTCAACTCATGGACCTGGCAGAAAATTGCCTACTTTTCTGCAAAATTGTTTTTTTTTCTAATATGTCTAATCAAATTAGTTCAGTTCAGGGGTAAACAACAACCGGGGAAGGTACAAGGCTAGTGGAGGACAGGGCAAAGAAAGCACAGGAAAAAATGCCACTGAGCCATTTGAAAGCTCCAGGTCTGACGTGAACATTCTACAGAATCAAATTTTCCTTCCATTTGTTTCAGTGTTTGATTTAAACAGAAATCTAGACAACAGAGTTTTCCTCTCCCTGCAGACATTCCCTCCTGCTTAATCACCTCAGGGATGCCTGAGGGGTGTCGCGTTGGGATCGGGAACCTTTGGCACAGCGGATGCAGCCGCTTCCTTTCCCCATGGCTCATTTTTTCCTGCTGCGAAAGGGCGACAGAAATTATTCAGGAGACTTACACGACCTGACTCACGGGTGCAGGTCAAGCCTTGTCCATAAAGGAAGAGGAAAGACAGGGCAGTTTTCTCTCAACACCTCACTGCAGCAGCTATCAGCGCTCAAGCACTGACGGAGAGCTCGGCTCCCACCCACAGCCCGCGGCCAGCAACGCCGCAGGATCGTGGCAGGAGGACCTTACACTTATCCCTTCCCTTCTCGGATAATATTAAGCCTGCAGGACGAAATTTTTGAGAGGATTTTGACTTAAAAATTCATTTTCCAAAATGACTGAAGGCTTCATTCAAAGGGAAATTCCCTGCCATTGCCACGCTAAAGTATTTACAGCCAAACCACCAAAAATACGCCGCTATGGTTATGCCAGCGTGAGCTTCCACCTGAACACAAGCTGGGGTATTTCCCCAGGCAGCCGAACCCCTCAGAGCCCTCAGAACGCGTTTCGCCGCCAGGGCTACAGATTCAGTCCCGCCTTCGTGCGGCCTCAGCGGCTCCTCCCAGGAAGTCCCAGCCGCAGATGAAGCCTTTGGAGCAGAGGAAAAGGCAGAATGTGTGCCAGGGCAGCCTGGGCGGCTGTACCAGCCTTTGCCGCCTAAAGCAGCGCGGCCCAGCTCGATGTAAGTTGTTTTTGTCCCCGCTGTTCCTCTGGCAGCTGCTTTGTCCCTCAGTGTCAGCTCCTGCTGGCGCTGCTGCTGCTGCTGCTCTTGCCCTGCACTCGCCCTGGTCCCGCGCTCCTCCTGGGGCACATCCAGGGACAGCCGTGTCCCCAAAACCTCCCGGGTGCACCCCCGAGCTGCCAAGGGGGGGATCGAGGAGCACCGGGATGGAGGAGACGGCTGCGACCCGCGGGCTGGAGGTGGTGAGTGACCAGTCCCCGAGGTGACCTTCCCGGTTGTCATCTCCCAGATCCTCTGCTCAGCCCAGTTCACCCTCCCAGAGCCTGCGGTGTCCCGGTCGGCTGCTCCCGGGTGCTGCCCTCAGTCCAGCGCACAGCTCTTACACAGCTCTGTTTGCTGCTATCTGATAACGCCTTTTTTACTGCCACACTTTGATTCTGTCCCATGCAGGGTAGGTCTCCTCATTCCAGGACTCCTTTGCTGTGCACCCCAAAGCAGTGTCCCCCCCACATCTCAGTGTCATGCAAGCACAAGGTGGAGATTTTACAGTCATAAGCAATATGATGCTCTTGCTTCCAATTTTTCCATAAATTGTGCTATTTTTTTCCCACTTGGTGAACAGATGTGAAACCCCACTGGTCTCAGCTGACAGCTGCTTTACCTTTTTTTTTAGAAATAACAAAAAATGCAGACACTGAGGATTCGCATCCTGCATGTAAAGATGGAAAGTGCCCTTAGGAGTATTGAGAGCTTACCTGTGGGCTGGTCAGCTTCAAATCTGTTTTAATTAATTTTTTGGCAGATGGGTAAATTAATTCATGGCTGGTCATAATAAAGGTGCATACATCCTCCAGCCTCATTGCTTTTATCTCAAGTACCTAACAAAACATTCACTTATTTTAGCTTAAATATTGCATGTTTAAGTAATGCTGTAGAATAGTTGATGGAACCTGAGGTGAAGGAACAGGGTGCATTTTGCACACAAAAATCAGTTTGTCTGGGGCCTTGAAGGAAAGATAATCACCAAAATCACTTTAGAGATAGAAGGTGTTCATTGGAATAAAACTTGTGACTAAACCAGAGCTGCAGCAGCTGAGAGGCCAGAGATTCTCTGATGAGCTAGGAAGGTGAAAGTGTTGCAAGGGAGGAAGGGCAGACGCAAGAGTTACCTGGGCTCAGTGACACTGGATGGGGAGCTGGTGCTGAGTACCAGATTCCAGAGGATGCCCTCTCACTGATGTCCATACCACTCCCATCTGTGCAGAGGAGAGCAGGGGAAGCCTGGACTGGGAGAGAGGAGGCAGAAGTCATGATTGCCCTTGTGATCCTGTGTGTCACAGGCACAAAGTACAGCCCCAGCACTGCTGGACATTGCAGTGATGACACACAAAGCAGCTCGCTTTGCCTTTTCCTCTCTGTGGCAGAACAACCTCTGCTCTGGGCCTGGGCCTGCCTGATCCCAGCTACAGGTGTGCTTTGGAGCAACTGTCTCAGCCCTGTCCTTTGTCTGGGAATTGCAGGTGTGTGCCTGCAGGAGTGAGGGAGCAGGAGCCGTGGCATGCTCAGGAGAGCGGGACCGACCCTGCGCCGCTTCTTGCTGCAGAGGAACAGCAGTGCTGGACATAGCTCGTGCTCCGGAGAGGTATGGAATGCCCAGTGGCACTGTTCATGGCTGGCAGCCTGCCAGGGCAGCTCAGAGCAGACAGAACACATCAGAAAAAGCCACTCTGGTGCAACTTCCTCTGTACCTGCTTATTTCCAGGGAGTGTTTAAAGGATCCTCATAAGTAAGGGGATATCCCTCATAAAGGAGAAGGCTCCTTTTTTTGTGGGATTGCTTCTTCTGATGGTCTGTACTAGAGCCTCTTGGCTTGCAAAGTACTTGGAAAATATCAGCGTCCCACTCAGAGATCCCAACATGCAGAACAAGGCAGTCACACACAGCAGAGAGTCCGTGCTGGAAGATCATGGATGCCAAGTCTTCTGCACTGGCACTCAGCTCTCCTGTGTGGCTGCCAGGCAAACTGCTCCTTCTGTCTGGGGACAGAACAGGCTGAAACAGATTGGAGGGCTGCATGGTCCTGAGCCTGTGTTGCTCTCTATGGCAGCATCACACACAGGCTGGGATAGCATGGGATGGAGGGGATATCAGAAAAAAAATAAAAAAAAAAGGGTTTTATTTCTGTTCCTGAAGCAGACAAAGCCTTTCCTCAGAACTGGGAATTTCAAGGCTTAAGGCACCTTCTTCCCACTGATCGCCATCACACTTGGTCATCTGTTAAATTCTCTGACCTGTGGCCTTCAGCAGCCCCACTTTGCAAGAACAGCACTGGAGCTGTTAATATTTTACCTCCAGCTATCTTTTACTTCCCAAGCCATAAATCCTTCTGCTCCCACCCAAATCAGCTCAGGCACCAGGTCTTGTGACTGTAACAGCCATGAGCTTGTGCAGAAAGAGAGGAGAGGAGAGGAGAGGAGAGGAGAGGAGAGGAGAGGAGAGGAGAGGAGAGGAGAGGAGAGGAGAGGAGAGGAGAGGAGAGGAGAGGAGAGGAGAGGAGAGGAGAGGAGAGGAGAGGAGAGGAGAGGAGAGGAGAGGAGAGGAGAGGAGAGGCTGCCATGGATTCAGTGACTTCTCCTTGTCATTGGCTGCCTGCCTGGCACCAGGGTGGAGCAGAGTCCACCTGGTGCCCTCTGAGACACAGAGCTCCTCAGCTGGGTGTTTGCAAAGATCTCCAGTAAGGGCTGAAGCTGTATAAAAATCTAAGGACCTCAGCACAAAGTATCCTTGGGGCACTACCCAAATTCTGGTGCAGTGCTGTGGAAACAGCAGAGGGGAGCAGGTAAGTCCTGTGCAGCTGAGTGCTGGGAGGAGGCTGACCCAGGGTCTCCCCCACCATCCTGGCACAGCAGAGCACAGACCCCTGCACATCCCAGCTCTGCACCTCACCTCAGCTGCTTTCACATGCCTTCCTTGTGCCAGTCGAGATGTATTTTATTTGCTGTGGTGACAATGGCTTTCTTGACTCATTGCTTCAGGGCTGCCCTCCTCCTGCCCCCACGCTGGCTCTTTCTGGTGCACTGAGCATCATTTGTCTCCAGTTTCCAGCCCCTTCCCTGTCTGGTGCCTTTTCCCTGCGCTGCTGAGTTACTAAATTCTGTCTCTGCTGCTTTTCATCATCCTCGTGATGAATTCCCCATAAAGCACATCTAACTTTCTCCCACTGTGCTTATCCAACTGGAAGAAGGGTTTTGCTTTCAGTGTTTCCTGCTGTCTTTGCTTCTACTCCCCTGAGCCATGATGTACATGGAAATTTCAAACCAGTCACAGCTCGGTGCCTCAGTGTCTTTGTACATCACACTGACCTCTGTGCTGTGCTCTCTCTTGCCTGTACCTAATTACTGCTTGGGTTTGACATGAACTTTAAATAGAAAACTGCACATTTTATAGGATTTAGAGCAAGCCCCCTCACCAAGCACTTCATCAGGACAGAAGAGTACCTACTTCTGCTACTTCATAGAGCAGCATGGAATAAAATAGTTTGTTCTTCTAGGAAAAGGGGGTATTTCATGGCTTGTAGAGTAAGGAGGTCCTTCCCATGAAGATGGAGAGGTTATGGAAGGTAAAAGCCTGAGGTCTGGGGTCCTTGGCCTGGCTGTTACAGCCTGGCTGAGCTTGACTCCATGACTAATCCAAACAGGTAATGAGGTTTAAGGCATTGCCACCTCCCCAGTGAGTGTACAAAAGCTTCTCTTGTTTGTCCGTTTTCCCACTTCTTGTTGAAACTTGTAAGTGAAAGCAGAAACCACTGCAACAGTATTACCTGCTCCAAGATTGGTCAGGAGCAGCCCATGAAGCAATACTAAAGGGCACACCTTCTGGTGGGAAAAACTTCCCTGGAGAGGCCACAGCCCCTTTGTCGCCTTATTTAAAAGCTTCAAACTCACTTTATTTTTCACTCTCTGCAGGCAAAAATGTCAAGGCCAGTGCAAGCTCGGAGGCTGGAGGGAATAGATAAAAATATCTGGTGAGTTAAAAGAATATCTGGTTTACCCAGGTGGTAGATGTGGTTTTAGGCATCCTAAAACCATATTGAAACCACAGTAGCCACACAGCACAGAGCAGAAGTTTCCCTCAAGTGCTTTGCACGTGTTCAGGAAGCACATCAGAGCAAGTATGTCCCAGAAGACTTTACCATGAGTCAGTGCTGTACCTGCAGCTCTCACTTCAGCATGTATCAGGTTTTTTGCACCACTGGGCAGGCAGAAGCACCACCCTCCCTCTGACCCATCCACCCAAATCTGAGCCAAGTGTCTGCTGCACACTGGCTGCAGCCTGGCACCTGCTCCAAGCTCACCCTGGGGCACCACAAGCAGAGAGGCAGGGCAGGGGCTGCTGCAAATGCCATTCCCATCCTGTGAGGCACAATGTGGCATTGGGAAAGTTGTGTGCTGGAAGAAGAGATTTAAATGGTCCTTCCCCAAGGCCCTGCTGTGTCTGGACTCAAGCTACAAACTGCCAGTGAGCTAGCTCTTGTTTGGTTTGATATGAGCAGTGAGTTCAACCCACCTTGCCCTCTGCAGAAGCCTTCACAATGTTTAGTTGCTAAATTTTGCAGAGCTGGTATGAGCTTGAAAACCTCCAAGTCCCCTCCTGCTCAGTCCAGCGTGATCTGAAACACCACAGGCTCTCAGCTGTGACCACACGCTGACCACAGGAGCTGTTTCCTGGGAGAATGAATTAAAACAGTTGCCCCAGTGCAATAGTTCATCATCCTTGGTTTAATTGCAACAGGTCTGAACTGACCTGTGCTGGGTCCTGCCTGCCTGTGAGCAGCAGGATGGCTCTGTGAGGGGGACACCAACCCCACTCCCTTCCAAAGGGATGCTGTGAGCAGACCTGGTGCCAGCACACTGCTCAGACCCTCTGGAAGTGCTTTTGTTTCCCTTCTCTCCAGGGTGGAGTTTGTAAAACTGGCTGCTACCTACTCCAAAGTGAACCTGGGCCAAGGCTTCCCTGACTTCCCTGCGCCAGACTTTCTGAGAGAGGCACTGACGAGAGCCCTCAGCGGCGGGAACCACATGCTGCACCAGTACACCCGTGCCTTTGTGAGTGACAGATCTCCCTCCCCAGCACCACCCCCTCTGTCCCCACCAGCCCTGGCTGCTTCAGAGCTCACCAGGCAGCAATAAACAGCAAAAAACATGAGGCAAAACACACATCCAGCCTTGATCCATGCCCATAACTCCCTGTTTTACTGGGATGTTTGGAGCAGCCGGGCTGGAAGATCTCACGGGGCTCTTGGCTTCCCAGTCCCCTTCCAAGGGTTCATCCTTGGTTTAGGAATGTTCTGCAATGCAATTCCCACCCTCCTCTCGCCCCACAGGGCCACCCACCTCTGGTGAAGGCCTTGGCCCAGTTTTTCGAGAAGCTGCTTGGACGAGACCTGGATCCTATGACCAATGTGATGGTGACTGTGGGGGCATACCAGGCCCTGTTCTGCTGCTTCCAGGCTTTAGTGGATGAAGGTGATGAGGTAACCCAAGATAAAGGCTTGTTGCACTGCCAGCCTTCCCCCAGGGGACCTCCAGGCTGGTTTTCATTATCCTTTTCCAAAGCAAAACCAGTTTTATCCCCATTCTGCAGTACCTGAGCTTCCAAAGGAAGAAATTATTTGCTGCAGGGCACTGCCTCATTTCTGCATAAAGCAAAATAAACCCTTTTTGTCCTGAGTGGTGATGTCCTTCCTGACACTCCCCACAGGCAATGCAGGTTCTCCATTACAGTAATTAGGGATTAAAATATCCTGTCCCTCCCATTGCTCTGTGCACTCCTCAGGGAAGGTCTGAGCAGGACCAGGAGGTGCTGACATGTCCCTTTCTTCCAGGTGATAATCATTGAACCCTTCTTCGACTGCTATGAGCCAATGGTGAAAATGGCTGGTGGGACACCTGTGTTTGTGCCTCTGAGACCGGTGAGTGGGTGGAGAAGGGAAGAGTCAAAGCAGTCAGCAAAGAGGTCAGTGGTGAACAAGGTGCAGAGGTAGCAAAGCAAACCAAGATTCCTGTGTTCTCTCTAGAATCCTCCAAAAGATGGAAAATTGATGTCTAGTGCAGACTGGCAGCTGGACCCAGCTGAACTGGCTTCTAAATTCAGTGAACGGACAAAAGCCATCGTCCTGAACTCACCCAACAACCCTCTGGGCAAGGTAACACTGCTGGCCGTGCTGGGCCCTGGAAGCTGCTGGGGTGCCACATTTGCAGGGCAGCAGTGCCTCAGCCTGCCTTGCACACAAGGGAAGTGGGTGCTGTGGGAGCGCCACATGCTGTGCTCAGTCTCCTGGTGGTTTTAAGCCTTGTCTTTTGTGCCAGCAAAGACAACTGTTAGACCACTGCAGCAGCTCCTGCCCCTCCCTGGCACGGGAGATGGGGCCAGGAGGACACCCACAACCTGCAGGGACAGGCAGGGGCTCAGAAATGCTCCTGCTGTCCGTGCCTGCTGCAGGTGTTCAGCCGCGGGGAGCTGGGGCTGATTGCAGAGCTGTGTGTGAAGCACGACGTGCTGTGCATCAGCGACGAGGTGTACGAGTGGCTGGTCTACGACGGGAAGCAGCACATCCGCATCGGTACGGGGCAGGGCCGGGCTGGGCTGGGCGGGGCTGCAGGGCAGGGAATGGGCATTGCATTGGCGGCCCCTGGAACTCCCAGGAGCTGCCTGCATGCGCAGCTCTGCTAGACATGAATCCCCCCACTGGGGGTATTTTAATCTGCACTTCAATCTCAGCTTCCAGATCAGGTCCTAAACAGAAGCTCTGACTTCAGAGCCAGAGGGGAGATCTAGAGCAAAAAGCCACTTGGCTCCAGTGAAACTGATTTTTTCCCATGCTTTGTAAAGCCACAGTTTTCTGAGTGTCTCTGGTTCCAGGAAATCCATTTCAACACAGTTTCAGCCTGTTCTTCCAGTTGGAGTAACATGCCATCACCTTGATGCAGGGTGATGGTGCTTGGCATCTCTGAGAGCCCCTGGGGCTGGGTACATTCCTGTGAAAATGCTTAATTAAAAGGAGATGCTCTTGAGAAACCTGGCTGCCTGCTTGGGATGTGCTTTGAGGCTCATCCAGGTGAAAGATGTGCTGTGAGCACTAAAGATCACCGTGGATTGTGGTGGACAGAGGGCTCAGCCCAGAAAGGAGCGTGCTGAGCTCTGCCATTGGGGTTTCTCTCCTTTCATTGCCAGCCAGCCTGCAGGGGATGTGGGAGCGCACGGTGACCATCGGGAGTGCTGGGAAGACCTTCAGTGCCACTGGATGGAAGGTGAGTATCCCTTGTGGCACCTCATTGTGTCCCCATCCCTGTCCCTTTGCCACAGCACAGCACCAGGGACGCTGTGGCCATGCTCAGCTTTGAGCCTCAGGATCTGAAAGTACCAGAGATGCTTCATGAAAGTTCTGTCTGTAACATACAATGAAACCAGCACAGACCAAGAAAGGGGAGCCTGAGCAGGCAGCCAGACTCACCATCTTCCTCCTCCTCTCCTGGCTGCAGGTGGGCTGGGTTGTGGGCCCTGACAGGCTGCTGCAGCACCTCCGTACTGTGCACCAGAACTCTGTGTACCACTGTGCCACCATTGCCCAGGTAAGGCAGCTCCCTGCACCTGGCCCTGCAATGCCCAACCCCTCAGAGCAGGGGTAAGAGATGGTCCTCTTGCCCACTGCTGACCTGAAAGGCACACACAAGTGATTTGTGGGGCCCTGGCGAGGCTCCTTCCTCTCTCCCTACTGTTGTTCTGTGTCTGAGAGAAAAGGCAGAGTCCAGCCTGCCTGGGTTATATTCCTTATCTTGCATTGACAGATCTAAGGGCAGTTCAGAGGGGCTGGTGGCAGAGAGCTCCCTTATCACCTGTGAATTGCAGGAACCTCAGTTCCCAAGAAAGCCCTGACCATCTTCCCACTGGGCACTGCCCCTCTCTCCTTACAGGAGGCCGTGGCTCAGGGTTTCCAGAGGGAGCTCATGCTCTATGGAAAACCAGAGAGCTACTTTGTCCAGCTGCCCAAGGAGCTGCAGCAGAAGAGAGACTGGCTGGTTCAGAGCCTGGATGGGGTGGGGATGAAACCCATCATCCCAGAGGGCACCTACTTCCTGGTGGCAGACATCTCCCCGTTCAGTGAGTCACCTGCAGTCCTGCCCAGGTGGGCTGGGTGTGGGGCGTGCTACTGCTGCCAGGGACAGGAACCTGCATAAACCATCATCAAAGCAGGGATGGGCTGCATGTTCCTCATCCCAGCTGCAAGGATGTGGGCTTGGGGCTCAGCTGAGGCACCTGGCAGCTGCCCCAGCCTCTATCCTGCTGTGCTTCTGCAGAATCTGATGTCCCTGATGTCCCCAACTCAGATGAGCCCTATGACTCCAGATTTGCAAAGTGGATGGTCAAGAACAAGGTAAAAGGGTCTGACCCTTCCTGCTGCCTTTACCCTGGGTGGGTTTGTGCCCACCCAAGCTCAGGGCTGGGGCACAGCAGGCTGCAGCCAGCCCAGAGCAGCACCCTCAGCTCCCTGTGCTCCCTCTGCCCAGGGCCTTGCTGCCATCCCGCTCTCCGCTTTCTACAGCGAGGCCCACAAGAACAACTACACCAATTTCATCCGGTTCTGCTTTGCAAAGGTGAGAGATGGACAGCACTGAGGAAGGCAAGGTAGGGAGTAATAATCAGGGCTGGTTTAATGAGAGAAATGCCAAGAAGAAATGCAGGATGCCTTGGGCATTGGAGCCCCACCATGGCATCCCAGCTGGAGCAACCACTCCTGCAGACACATGAGCTGAGCTGGGGGCAGCAGATGTGCCACGGCCATCCTAAGCTTTGTCTCATCAGTATCCTACATTTCTTGGCCAAGGAAGGGACTTTCTAGGTGCCCCTTTAGCTGCCCAGTGGCTGTGCCTGTCTCATACTGAACCTGCATTGCTCCAGAATGAGAACAGGATTTTTATATCAACAATTGCTGCAGCAAGGGGGAACAGGATTTGTCTGGGAGCCACTGACCAAACCTGTGGCATTTTTTAGGAGGAAGCTACACTGAAGGCAGCAAGTGACATATTGCAAAAATGGAAACAGGAGAAAACCAGCTCCTGAATACACTGAGAGAATCAGGCTCTCCTTGGTCCTCATCTGCTCTTCTTCACTTGTCTACAAACTTTGGTATGTTCTTACTTCAGTGCTTTCAACAACATTTTCTGACAGACAAATGGTTAAGTTTTTCCAGGCCCAGGGCCTGGGGGACATTTTCAGTCACTGTGAAATGATTTCAAGAAGTGAGACTTTGTGTGCACTGACAGCATTTGACATTTCTTACATGTGAAAACTTTGCTAATCAGTTCTGGGATGCGTCCAGCAACACACAAGGTGAGCATGGCTCCTGGACTCAGCACCAAATTCTGAAAAAGTGTTTCAGGACTTACCTTTAAGGCCATGCTGGAGGGTTAGTGTGGCTTGTCTTGCTCCACATCCCCACTCAGGGCAGCATTTCCACCAGCACTCATGTTCCCACAGGACTAGACAGCATCACCAGCCATCAGTAAGGTGACTCCTATGATCCTGATGATTACAGAGCCAGTGAAATGACATTTCCCACCATAAACTATTTTCCCACTATTTTCTTCTGTCCATCTCTGGAGAAGATGACCACACAATTGATTTCCCCCAGGCTTTCACCCGTAGCCTGGCTATTGTTAAACCTTCCAAATTACTCCTGGCACTTTCTCAGGGCTTGGCAGCATCGTCCAGGCTGCAGAGCAAAACCTTCTGGCCTTTGACAAGTGCACACAGTGGCTGGGGACAATGGGCACCATGGCCTTGGCTGCTCCTACTGCTGGTGGCCACCACAACCTCCCACCCAGTGAGCTGGTGGGGTAACATGAGCAATTCTGCAGAGGTAATTCTTGCATCAGTGTCCATTTCAGCCTGGACAAGAGTGTAAAACATCATCATCAACCACCTGGGAGTTGTGTGCAACAGACTGTGCGATGAGTGTTTGTAGCAGTTAAATTATTAAAGTGGAATTACTGCAATCATGGAAGAGTGTCTCTGTAATGACTGCAGGACTGATGGAGCTCTCCTTGAGAGCTGCCTCATCTGTGCTGGCTCCTGTAATGGTGGCTATTTGTCCCACTCAGGCTGGTGGGGAAAACCTCTGTAGGTTTTCTGTATTGGGCTGCAGCTGGCGATACCAATCCCCTCGGAGGCAGAGCTGCGTGGGGCAGCAGGAGGGAGGGAGAGAGGGAAGGAGGCAAACAGGCACCTGCCTTTCCTGGTGTGCCATCTCACCTGTGTGCTCAGCCTGGGTGGGTGGGGGTGCTGCTGAAAGCCCTTTTGCACCCATGTAAGTACCAAACACGGGGAGAGTCGCAGTCGCTGAAACAGATAAAGAACCGTGCAATTAGATTGTTAATATAAAGACTGATTACAGCATCCCCACGTGCGTGGGCTCTTACCTAGGCCATGACACAACCTGCAAAGGGCAGGGTGAATCTGTGTATCGTCCAGAACACACGCAGGGCTTGTGCAAAGACTCGCCGACGCGAGTACGCGGATTTTACACACAGAGCCACGCGGGAATTGGGATCTTCCTCAGCGCCCGGGGCTGTGCCTGGGGTCACCCATCCTCCCGCGGAACGCGGCCGACCCTGCTTAGCTCCGCTGCCGCGCGGGCCGCTCAAACACCAACCACGTGACCTCAGGCTCCTCCCCGCCGTAGGCGGAGCCTGCGCCTTCCGGCCAATCAGCAGCGCGGGGGCGCGGCCGGCAGCGCGGGGAAGATGGCGGACACGGAGAGCGGCGTGGGGAAGCGGCCCCGGGGCGCGCAGGTGGGCGGCGAGGGGGGCCCGGGTCCAGCCCGCGACCCTGAGGGGAGCCTGGGCCGTTCCCCGGGTTCGGCTCTGAGGGGAGCTCGGCGGTAACGTGTGCTGTCCCCCGTAGGTTGAGGACAGGAAGGTGGACTGGCGGCGCTGGAAGCAGGAGAGTAAGGAAGGCCGGGTATCGCGGGGGCTGGGGCCACTCGGAGCGGTCACGGCGCGGTGTTTAACGCCGGGCGCTGTTCTCCGTCCCAGGGAAAGCAGAGACGAAGAAATGGAAGGAGATTAAGCTGCTGAAGAAACTGGACAAACAGCGGATGCGAGAGCTGGCAGAACAAGAAGCCCAGACGCAGGAGGAGCAGAAGGAAGACAGAGGTGATGCCGCTGTGACCCAGTGGGGAGACCTTGGTGGAAAGTGCTAGAAAACCTGGCTGTTAAAAGGCAGTCGGTGTTACCTATCGATAGTAAAGGTGTTACTTCACAGATCCGATGTGGATCAGTCCACATGCCCAAGCAGGCACAAACACTGTGCAGCAACCACTGCACTAGAGATCCTTCTGCAGAGAAAACCAGTGATTAATCTAAGAAACAGAAGTTGCTTTTTCCCCAGCACACACAAGCACAGCTGAAGCAGCAGATGTGATGCTGCACATCACTCTCTCACCTCTCTGCTCCCCAGGCCGGCCGCACACGCTGAGCGTGGCCCTGCCCGGCTCCATCCTGAACAACGCGCAGTCGCCGGCGCTGCGCTCGTACCTGGCCGGGCAGATCGCCCGCGCCTGCGCCATCTTCTGCGTGGATGAGATCGTGGTGTTCGACGAGCACGGAGAGGACGTCAAGTAAGGCAAAGACTGAAGGAGAGCTCACTTAGGTTAGGTTTCAGGAAGGAGTTCCTCCCTGTGAGGGTGGTGAGGCCCTGGCACAGCTTTCCCACAGAAGCTGTGGTTGCACTGTCCCTGGAGGTGTCCAAGGACAGCTTGGATGGGGCTTGGAGCAAACTGGGATAGTGGAAGGTGTCCCTGCTTGTCAAAGATCATCTTGTTCCACCTCCTGTCAAGTTCCCTTCCAAGCCAGGCCATTCTATGATTCTCTGAAGGAAGAGCCATCTTGTTCTGCATGATATTTCCTCTCAGCTTTCTGTTTCTTCATTTTTCTATTAAGCTAAGGCCAGGAAGGAACTGCATGTACCTCTGCCCAGTGCCAGGATTACAAGGGACCACTATACTCCAGGGAAAATGATGTTGACTGAACTGCCCTGGCAGCTCAGATATTTTATCCCAACATGGGGTTGGACAAAGCAACAGGAGGCCCAGCCCTTAAAACTTGCTGTAGAGGGACAGGACATCTGTCAGTACATCTTCCTGACACATCACATTAATACATAAAGATCAAAAAATAAAGCTGAAAAAGGTACTTGGCTTGGAGAGAGCTTCAAGGATGATTTGTTAACAGATGTCTCTGGAGCAGCTCTCTTAAAAAGGTTAGAGGGGAGGGATGTGCTGCTATTGTCAGATTAAGAAGCAAGGCTTGGTCTTCTGGAGACCTGACTAATCTCGTGCCAAGTTAAGAATCTGCTTGCTTTCACTTTTAGAAGCGTGGAGGGGGATTTTGAAGGAATTGGGAAGAAAGGCAAGGCTTGTGTGCAGCTGGCTCGGATCCTGCAGTACTTAGAGTGCCCTCAGTAAGTTTGCTTTTCTCTGTACTCAGCTCCTTTGAGTCAGAACAGGGCTAGAATTGAGATCCAGATGCCATAAACATAACCTTTCACCTTTCTCTGGCGACAGATACTTGAGGAAATCCTTTTTTCCAAAACACGAGGATCTGCAGTTTGCAGGTAAATGCAGTTGTCTCTCCCCTTCCTGAGCTCTGGCTCACTGTGTGGGGGACAGCCAGGACTTTTCCCCACTTCAGCACTGGACCTGAGAGGGAAAGAGCAGGGGAGCACCTGCACCTACAGCTGTGTTTCCCCCAGCACCTCTTTGCTCTGTGCTGTTCTAGGGCTGCTCAACCCCCTGGACAGCCCCCACCACATGCGGATGGACGAGGACTCGGAGTACCGGGAGGGTGTCGTGCTGGACCGGCCCACCAAGCCAGGCAGAGGCTCTTTTGTTAACTGTGGGATGAGGAAGGTGTGTCTGTTACCCACAGATGCCAAAGCAACTTCCCTTGTCTCTCTGGCAGATTTGCAGCAGGCAGGGTGGGCACTGCTGGGTTTCTGAAGGCTGCAGTGGGCTGGTGGAAGGTTTAAGGCTGTTGCTGTCTTGTTCCTTCTGACTTGGTAATGTTGGTGGCTTCCCAAGCCCCAGCAGGCCCCAGGCATTCCAAGAGATCATTGCTTTACTGCTGCAGCTGCACCTTTGAGTAGCAAAATAAGCTTCAGACTGATGAACAAGCCCCTGAGCCACACACAGAGCTCCTCATCTCAACTCCAGGCTAAAATAGACCCCCATTTCCTCCAAGGATTCCCTTCCTTCCCCACTTTCCCCAGTCCTTCCCCACCTTCCCCAGTCCTTCCAGAATGTCTGGTGCTGATGGTGACTGTCACTGCAGGAGGTGCAGATTGACAAACAGCTGAACCCTGGTCTGCGAGTCACCGTGCGCCTGAAGGAGCCCCAGAATCCAGGTAATCCATGGCTCCAGGAGCATCTGTAAACTTCAGTCCTGCAGGACCTGGTCCTTCTGTATGACAGGTTTGAAGGTACCCAACAGTTCTGCATGTTCCTTTCACTCCATATACAATTCTAATAACACCCTTACCATGCCTCCCTCACTAACTGGAAAGAACTGTCAGCTCTTCTCAGCAGTAGACAGCCCAAACACACTCACAGGCTTTCCAGAACTCACCAAATCTCCAGAATACTTATTCACGTTCTGGAAAAAGAGAGGGTGATGGCTGTGGCTGGTCAAATCTCACCAGATCAGAGGGGCTGTTTAACCTCTTTGCTTTCTTTCAGAGGCCAAAGTGCGCAAAGGCACCGTGGTGTCCTCGCAGCACCCCCGCGCAGTCTCAGGCTTGTACTGGGGCTACAGCGTCCGCCTGGCCTCCTGCTTGAGTGAGTATCCACAGAGATTCTCTGCCTGGGTGTCCACACCACTCTCAGGCCTACTGGCTGCACACATCTCTTTCCTAGAAATCTCCTTGTCTGAAGGAGACGTGCACATTACACGTGCAGCCAGCAGCCATGTGGCAGGCAGATTTTAGGGCTGAAATGAGGCATGAACCACCCCAGTCACCCTCCAGGACTGTGCCCTGTAACCTCCACTCACCATTGCTCCAAATGGCTGCATGACAGCAAGAGATGAGTTGATGCCCCTCTCTATTTCCATAATTACATCCCACTCATTCACATAAGAACCAGCAATCAAATTTGAGTTCAAGAGCCCTGGAAAATTTGTATCTTCTGCTTGATTGGACCTTGTAGGAAGACTCTAAGCTGTTAGAGGGTGGTTCCTGGCACCTGTTTTGAGCTTTGAGGAAAAGGATGTGGGAGACTCTTGCAGCAAGGAAATTATGTGGGAAAGAGGAGTCGTTCTGTCTCCAGCTGCGCTTTTGGCAATTAAAGCAACTCCTGCTGCCACCACTCAACCATGGAGCGTTTCAGCCTGTCCAGAAGGCACATGGATGAGAACATGGCAGCAGTGACCCCAAACTCTGTTTTCCAGGTGCTGTCTTTTCCGAGTGCCCATTCAAGGAAGGTTATGATCTCTCTATCGGCACCTCAGAGCGGGGCAGCTCCGTGGACCAGGTCACTCTGCCCTCCTTCAGGTTTGTCCTGCCTGCTTAACTCCACTCAGAGCTCCCAGTGAGGCTGGTGCAGGCAGCAGAGCAGGGGAAATACCTCAGAACAAGGCCAATTCTTTTTCTCTGCGGTTGTAGCAGGGACTGTCACATTGGCCAGATGCTGTGTGGCTCTGGTGGGAAGGCAGCTGCAGTGGGCACCATCAGCAACAGACACAGCTCCCTGCTTCAGCAGCACACAGGAGCCTGGATGCAGACCTAGACAGTCTGCCCTCTCACCCTGTCCTTGTGCTCTCCTCAGGCACGCCCTTGTCGTATTTGGAGGCCTTGAGGGCCTGGAAGCTGGGGTTGATGTGGATCCAAACCTGGAGGTCACCGACCCAAGCGTCTTGTTTGACTTCTACCTGAACACGTGTCCCAGCCAAGGCAGCAGAACCATCCGGACAGAGGTAGGGCTGATGGTGCTGGGTGTGCACAGGGCAGTGCTGGGTGTCTGCCTGGGGCAGTGACACGTGGCCCAGCTGTGCTCTGACTGCCCTGGCTCTGCTGCAGGAAGCGCTGCTGATCTCTCTGTCTGCACTGAGACCACACATTGAGGAGGCTGTGAAGACCCCCAAAGACAGCTGAGGGAAGGGAAACCACTGACCTTGCCCTTGGGGAGGCAGCTCTTCAAATGTGGGGTGCTGGGCAAGTCACTCCAGGAGCCTGGAGGGACCAAGGCACAGTGTGACTGGAGTGGGCAGCACGGGCCCAGCTGTGGAGACCCAGGCTCAAAGAGAGACTCTCCTCTGAATACAGTGCTCTCACCCATAAGCACTGGCAGACCCATGTTAATGCCACAGGTTATATTGGTATCACCCAGTCTGACTGCCTTTTTTCCCTTATATGGACTCCCTCTAGAATGTTCTCTTGTCTCCTGTTGGTGCTGGTTTATTGCAGTGCTCTGCCCCTATTGCCTCATTGGTTCCCCAGTTGGCAGCCCCATCTCTACGCCACTGTACTCAGTTCCCATTGGCCCTTGACCCTCAGATCTGCCCCTTTTTCCCCCCTTATAAACCCTGTGTCCTCAGCCCCGTTTGGTCTCTGTCTCTGGGTCCTCTACATTGCAATAAACTGTGTGGAGCTCCACACAAAGAGCTGTCTCTCCCCTTGTTCATCAGCAGTTTAAGCAAGCGTGCTCTGGGAGTGCAGGTGGCTCACAGAGGCTGATTCTGGACACACCACAACACCCAGCCAGGCCTGCACTGCTGCTGGGAGCCCAGGTCTGTGCCCTCCTCCCTGCATGGTCCAGCCAAGGGCTGGTTGCTGCTTCCCAGCAGCTGGCACGAGCCTGGCAGCAGACTGGTCTCAGCAACTCGGACATCAGGATGGGAATAAAGCTGTGTGGAACCTCAGCTGCTGTGAAATCCAGGTGTGTGCCTGGATTCCAGGCAGTGCCTCTGGAGCAATGTGACCTTCAGACTGAAAGGAAATCAGAACTTATCCTTATGCCAAGAAGCTGTTCCTGCCTCAGCCTGACTTCCCCCAGCCCTCCTTCAAGGCTTCATCTTTCCCAGCATCAGGAAGGGCTGGAGCTTCAGTTGAGCCTCAGCTCTAAAACACATCATCTCATTACAGTCTGCCTCTGTCTGTGATGCCTTAAGCTCTGCCTACAGTGAGCTCAGACAGGAAAGCAGCTGGAAAAGTTGGCTCCATCCTCCCCTCCTCCTGCTGAGATATTCAGAGCTTTGGTGAGAGCAGATAAGAAACAACCAATACCATGGGTGTTCAAAGCTTTACTGCTAAAACCATCTTCTGAAAGAAAACAATTGTACAGTTCTTTGGCCTCGGGAAGGCAGGAACTCCTCCTCTCCTCCCTTGGCACCCACCTCACTCCCCTCCTTCCTGCTGAACAGCAACAGCTGACTTCCCTTTCTGCCTGAATGAGCCTCACACAACTCCAAGGCAGCAGTGGATTAGGGGCAAATCCTAGAGAGCTACTACAGTGTCAGGTGCCCCTGAGCCTCCTGCAGGACCACTCTGGAGCCCTGCTGTGTGTCTCTGTTTCAGTCAGACACAAGGGGAACAGTGGAGAGAAGCACAGCTTTGAATCTGAATTCCCACATTTACAACTGCACAAGGAATTCTGCAGGTGAGTGCCAGTCCCTTGCCAGGGGTTACCTGTATTTGTTCTAGTCAGGGTTCACTGCTTTCCAGCTGTGATGGCTTTCAAGTTACTCGTTCTCCTGAGGATGTTTGGGACAAAGAGGAGCCCTGAAGCTCTCTCAATGCTCTCAATGGGAACCAGGAACCGTTCCAGGGGGATTTTATCATCCACAGGGCTGTTGGGCATCACGTAGGAGCGCAACTCAATCTCCCCACTCTCCTTTTCCAAGATGAGCACCTTGAAGAAATGGGTGGGGACAGCCACGTTGTTCTTCCCAATCACCTGGTACTTCACATACATCTTCCCATCGGCCTCCATCCTGCGCCAACAGCAACATCCCAGGTTAGCGCCCGGTTTGGTGTCACTCCACCCCCTCAGTCCTCCAACACTCCCTAAGGCCCCACCCACAGCAGGCAGCAGCCCTGCCCCTGCAATAGGGCTGTAAAACACAGCTGGGGCAGAGGCCATGTGAGGGTGAGCTGAGCACTGGGGCTGCTCCCAAATCCCCTCCCTGTGGCTCTCTTTAACAGGCTTTCCAAGCTATTTCCTGCTGCTGAAGAGATCTCAACATGAGACAGCTGCTCTTTGGTGCTGTGTGGAGACCTTTGAAAATAAAGTCACGTCCTTAAGTGGAGAAGCAGTCCATGACATTTAACCTGAAAGCTTTAATCTGCAGGGATGGGGTCTGCAGTCTAATCCGGTAATCAGCTAATCTACTAAATTGTTAAGGACTGCCAACAAAAACAAGCTGGTTATACTGCAGCTCAGCAATCCCACTTGATTAATGAAATAATCATCTGGATGGGAAATACATAAACTAATCCTAATCCTAAGAAGGTACCTTTCCACAGAACCTCTGTGCACAGCTGGTCTCACCTACTGAGAGGCCCTCAGTAGATCCCTCCTGGTCCCTCAGCCTGTTTTCCTTTGCCAGCACAATACATCTTCTGGGTGCTAGTCCAGCTCAGCCCCCGTGTTTACCTGGGCAGGAAGAGGGGTCCTGTGCAGACATAGACATTCCTGTTGTTTTTTGCCAAGCTCCTGCAGTACTTCTCAAGGTTATTCCAGGCATTCTGGTTTAAATGAGGATTCTAGAAACACAACCAGTAGTCAGTTGCTGGTGTATTTTCTCATTGTTTAGAGTAACACATCTCACAGAGCCCCAAGCTCTTTCTATACCAGATCTCCACTATTACCTCTGCTTTGGGAGCAGTGATGCCCTGGTTTGCACACCCAGGACAGGACCCATTGCCTAAGGCTGCAAGTTTTAGCAAGTGTGCATCTAATTGTTTAATTCTGCTCCTGACAGGAGCTGCACTGAACGGGGTGTCCCTTGGCAGGCACACACAGGCAGGTACATTTGCAGGATCGCTGCTGTTAAATCTATCAGCAAATCGGCACCTCCGAGTGACTCTGGCCCCTCTCTGAACTGCAGCCGGCACAAGCACAGCGGCCCTCCCGGGGCTTTCCCGCGGGGAGCAGCGTCTGCCCCTGACCGCGGGCAGCTCCGGCTCCTCCGCAGCCTCGGGCCGTACCTGCGGGGCGATGTTGCTCAGGTAGAACGTGTCCCGCATGGCCTTCTGGCTCCACCGGTGGTTGGCGGCGGCCGCCAGGTGCCCGCGGTCGAAGCCGCTGCCGCGGTAGTCGGCGTTGGTGGCGCGGTGATATTCCGTGCACCGAGTCATCCTCCTGGAAGTCGCAGGCGGCGCGGTCGGAGCGCCGCTGAGCGTGTCCCGGTTGAGCTGCTCGATGACCCAGAGCGCGCTGCGGCTCCGCGGGTCGTAGCACAGCACGTAGGACTCGCGGCTCCGCAGCTGCGCCAGCCCGGGCAGCCCGTACTTGCTCAGCTCGGTGCGCACCGAGCCCGGCGGCGCGGGCAGGCTGGCCGCCGCCACAGCGGGCAGCACGGGGCAAGCGGGCCAGCAGCCCCTCGGCCGCATCGCCCCGCTCCCGGAGCTCCCGGCGCTCCCAGCGGGCGAGGGCCGCCCCCAGCCCCGCGCCCACCGCCAGCGGCAGCACCCACCGGGCCCGCAGCATGGCCGCTCCACCGCGCGGGACCGGCCCCGCCTTAAACGGCCGCGGCCCAGCCCCGGGCGGCCGCGCGGAGCCGGCGGCATCGCCGCTTTAAGGGGGAGCGCGCACCGCGGCCCTGGGGAACAGCCCCGGGCCCGGAGAGCGGCCGGGGACACGGGCACACGGACACCGGGGACACGGGCACACGGACACCGGGGAGACCGGCACCGGGGACATGGGCACACGGACACCGGGGACAAGGACACCGGGGACGCCGCGGTCAGCGAGGCCGGGGGACACCCGCTCCCACCGCCACCCAGAGCGCTCGCAGGAGCGGTGGCACCCGTGCCGCGTATTCCTGGGGAAGGCAAAGCAAACCCATGGCGGAAAGGAGGAGCCAGGCTGGTTCCCCAGGGCTCTCTGTCACATCTAGGGACACCAGCGGGAACCTGGAGCGGCCCCGAATCCGACTGACACCAACAGGAGAGGTTTGCACAGACATTCGTTTAGGTTAAAGGAAACCTTACAAAAAATAGCGTTTGAAAAAAGAAGCATAAAAGGAGGAGTTTTAGAGTGATGAAATGTTCGCTACACACAACCTTTTCTGGCAGTTCTTTGCAAATAAAGTGAAAAAAAAGAAGTGTTTTCTCTCCTTTCTCTGGGGAAAGGGCATTTTAGAAGACTGCTCCAAACAGCTAAAACAAAGTCACTGACACTCCTTCAGGAAAAACAGCCTCTGATTCCCAAACACACCAGATTTCCCCAAAAACAACTTCTGGCCTTCACTCTGTTCAATGCCAAAGTGTGAATAATTCTAGGTGGAGTCACAAAATTCCAACTCAAAATCAGCCTCCCGAGTGACCACCACCAGCAACTTGATCTACCTCAATGGCAAAGCCACCAAGTTCTACAAAGCTTGAACTCCAGTGAGGTGCAGGTAGAACAGATCCCTCCTTCCCAGGGAAGGCTCATCTCTTCCCACATCCAGGAGTGTCCTGCTTTCCCTCCCAGCTGAAGGTGATTTCCCTTTCCCCTGCCTGGCAATCGTCCTCCCTGTGAGGAACACATGGTAAGACCTATTTAAACTTCCTCTGTTCAAGTCCCTGTGAGATAATGGGTCCCCAAGGCACCCCAGACTAACACCTCCCACCCCAAAGATCAGCTCTTTCAGCAGGTCAGGATTGTAAGAAACCAGAAGCAGAAACATCTCAAGGCTGGAACAGGTGTTACTTGGCCACACAAGCAAGGAAACACCAGTTAAATATTGTCTCACTTAAAAAACAAGGAAAATAAATCACCAAAAACCTTTGAGGAATGAAGCCAAGGGCAACACAAGGAGATTTAAAAGCTGGTAAAAGGTTAAGACTTTCTTTTGTCCCCTCAAAAATCTGGTTTTGCTCTTAAAGAAAGGAGAAAGTCTTGGAATAAAGAACTAGATGTCCAAGACAATGAAAAGTACCACTCCTTTCAACAGCAGGACAGAAGTTCTACCGCACAGGAAGGAAAAAAGCAGAATATAAAACAGCTTTTTATGTATGGAACAGCTTGTCTGGACATTTCAAAGTTGTTGCAAACTCTCCCCACAGAAGTCAGTAGGTTTGGCAGCCATAGTTTGGATAAGGCTACAGAATTTATCCCAGAGATCCTTTCCAGCAGCCAAATCTCCCATTGCATCCCTTGAAACCACTGCTAAACTCCTTTCAAAAAGCACTCACTGTCACCTCCTGAAGCAAGGTGACAGAACACGAGCCCTTGGACACCAAGGAAGGGAGAAAGCACCACACCTGTGCTGCCACCCTCCCTGTGCCTTCCCAGTGGGATGGTCACCCCCAGGGCCCAAAGCTCTGCTGAAAACGTGCAAAAGTTGCAAAAGTTCATTTCCAAGTAATGCTTTCATCCTGATTTGCCTGCTGCCTCCTCAGATTACTTCAAGGAGATTTCCAGCTGCTCAGAGCAGGAACACTCATGGATGGTCCTGTTGCCAGTAAGAAATTCCAGCATAAGGAAACCCTGCAGGTGCCAGGGGAACCCAGAATGAACAGCCCAGCCAAGGATTCAGGGAGATGAGAGCAGAGTTTGTGCATGGAATGGGAAAGCTGCAGTATTTACAGCAGTTCTGAGGCAGAAGTGTTTGGAGCAGGTACAATAAGAGTGGGGCCCTCTGGTTCTACATCTGTACAGAACCTCCCAGGTGGCTCTTTGACCACACCAGGTCTGGCCAACAGCCTCCCTAGGGAAGGTACCCAAGAGCTGATAAGACCACCTGGAACAGCTCAGAGAGAACATCCATCCAGCAGCCAGGATGCCCCACCACCTTGCTGTCCTGGTCTACCTGTCCCATTTTTCTTGGAGGAAAACTATACCCTCAAGAAAAGATTGCAGCAGAGAGGGATACTGTTGCCACAGGTATTAATTACAGATTGCTTTAAACCTTAAATTGCTCTTGCAACACAGCAGCAACACATGGCTGCACAAGGGGTACTTCAGCATCTTCTCAAGAGGCAGAGAGTGCTTGGGATTGCCAATAAGAATATGGGAACGTGCACCAGCCTGTCCTGCCCTCTCCCCACAGACCTTGGTGAGAATTACAGCAGCCTGTGAAGGCTTTCAGTGAAGGAAATAACACCAGTAAAAAAAGCTGAAGGCTGCCAGCATCCCTCCTGCTAGGGCAAGTCTAGGCCAGCAGCAGCTTAAGCAGATCTTACAAAGACTGACTGACCTTTAACAAATCAAAACCCATAAATACCAAAGGCTGCAGTGTCCGACAGCAGAGGTGAGCCAGCACAGCACAGAAAGAAAGGGAAAAGCATGTTGGATTAGTGTTCACTCAAGAGCTTCTGCACCACACAAGCACCTGGGTGCTGGCAGTTTCTCTGAGGATTAGAGTTTCTGCTCAGCTCAGCTCTGTGGCAGGTCAGCAGTTCTCCCTGTGGTTTGCCTCAGTCCCTGTTCACCTGAGCCCACTGGACCATATCTGAAGTGCAGCAGTTTCCCTCTCGGGAGGAACAAGTGCCAGCTCAGGACTGTGACTCCAACAGGACCAGGACAGAACAGTGGATCAGCCCCAGCAGTCAGCTCATGACAGATGCCTCTGTGCCTGCTGGATTGTGCTAGAGAAGGAGTCTTATTGCAGATCAGAACTGTCTCTTCCTGGCAAAAGCACTGTGAGACAATAGCAAGGTTACTGTGACCAGACATTAATGGGAGTAGTATTATTTAAGTCACTGAGGCAGAAAACTCCAGTTGTCTGCCTGTAATAATCCCTAAATACATCTGTCTTCATTGCACATGATTAGGTGTCCATTTCTTGTGTTTCAGAATCCTGATTGTAGCTGGATATGCTCCAGTTCAGAGCAGCATGAGGCCTCCCTGCTCTAAGGCTGTGTGTAGTAAGGCTTGGCTTGGAACTACACTTCAGAGGGGTGTTAAAACCACCAGTGTTGCTTTCAAGGACACCTCGTTGATAAGGCAGTTCTGGATTCAGGCAGTTTGAGTGCACAAAGCCACCAGCTGTCACTGTGTCCTTCCACCTCAGGTTCCCAAGTCTCTTTCCCAGTCAAAGGAGTACAAACTGCCAGGTGACCTTCACCAGAAAGTGATGCAATCTTCTTCTTCTTCACAAGCCTCAGGGATGGCCAAGTGCAGACACGAGAGAGGAGAATCCAGAATCTACTTGAATGGCAGAATGTGTGACTTTACTGGAATACATTCTATTCACAGGAGGAAGATCCTTCTATCCTCACTCACCAAAATTCACTGGACTTAAGTCTGTCCTTTCCCCATCAGAAGTTACTCCGTGTGTTACTTCCACCATACAGGAGTCCATCCCTTCAGGGATATGCAGACAGAAGGTTTCTTTCTCCCCAGACTCAAAGTCATTTAAAGAAGATACAAAGAACTGCTTTTGGCAGCAAAGAGGCATTTGAGATGTGGAAAAAATCTGGAGTGCAGGACCCAAGTAGATAGGGAAGTATTCAGTCCTTGACCTAATAAATAGAGTAGAAGTCTTCAAGGTGGCCAGTAGTTCTAACAAAACCTGAAGTCTTGCAGAGACCAGTAGGAGCTTTAGTGCACCACACTGCAAGGGGCCATCTCCCAGGATCCACTGCCACCCAGTTCTCTGACACCTTTTGTTAGGCCCATGGACTATTTTGGAATCTTGAAGTTCCTTTGCCTTCTTCAAAATCAGATGAACATCAGAGATAGGATAATCCTATGGCAAAGAAGCAAAGGCATTTCAGTGACTTCCCAGCATTCTTGATATAGATAGTTTTGTTTAAGCAAGGCAAACCTTGACAACAAAGTTCTTGGCCTATTATAACATACAGCCATGTTCAGTTACTCCTTTAACAGCTACAGTTTCCTGTTTTGTAACTGATCAAACCTCAATACCCTTCCAGAAGGTTTGTTGTTGTTTTATTTTTCCACTTTGTCCTCCAAGGGCACAGTAACCTGGCCTGACACAGGGCTCTGTCTCATGCCAGAGAGCCTTATCAAAGCCAGTTATCTTGCACAGCCCAAAGCAGGAACTGGCAGAATATGAGATATCCAACTGTGCAGTGCAGGCGTTTCCAACCTAAGGCTCTCACAGATCTCAGAACTGAACAAAATCCTCTGGCCAAAAAATTTAGCAGTGTTACATAAGGTTTCACATCTTTGCTTGAAATTATTTAAATTTTTTGCAAATCAAAGGAACATTAGAAACCTCCACTCTACAATAATTTCTCTGTAGGGCAGAAAGGGTGCATGTGCTAAAGACTCCCACCAATCCCTGCAGATTTTCCTGCATGCAAACATCACAAATGTGATACTTGTCTTGAACCAGGCATACCCTCCCACCCTCTCACATACTGTCATCCTCTCTCACAACACTATTTTAAGACTTTTCCAACTGCTCTCTGCACCCACTCTATTTAATTCTTACCTGTAGCAGCCTCATGTTCAGAGTGAAGTCTCCTTCCAGCAACTGATCCCGGATGAGTCTGAAAGACAGAAATTATTCCAGCTACTTTTGACTCTTTACGAAGAAGCTAAACCCGATAACCTCTTCACCAGATGCCCTAACACATGCTTAGAGAAGACTCCTGGATCCATGGAAGAGAAGAAGAGGAAGGCTGTGTGTGTGTGTACTTACGTCAGCATGGCACAGCAGACGAGCAGCAGGAAATCGAAGCGCTTGTCGTCAGCAAAGAGGGAGTCCCAGATGCGGATGACATCTGGCAGCAGGAACTCTTGGGACAAGAGCAACGTCAGCCAGCGGAAGGCAAAGAACTGGGGTTTGATGTTCTGTTCTTGCTGTCAGACAGGCACCAGGCAAACAATGAGTACGTGCTCCCGGTCAGCTCCCTACAGGCAAGAGATGCACCCCATGTTTCCATCCCCGTCTCCTCCCCAACGCTGCTCTAAGCTCCCAGCTCATCCTGCAGCAGCAGGAAAACCTCTGCATCCTTTGGAGACTCTCCCATTCAGCCTTAACTGAGAGATTTTCAGTGCAGCCACACTCCACACCTACAGCCAAGCCAGAAAATGCTCCTCTATCCACAACATGGAGTAAAGGAAGCTTTTCTCCCTAAAGGCTCTATTTGTGTTCTGTTAAACCTGCCAAGTAATTTTAAAGTTCCCATTTCAACAGTATTTTATCTGCAAAGCTGCAGCCCTCCCCCACTAGCACAGGCACTGTTTGTCAGGATTTCCTCTCCTTTCCAGAACCCTTGTATTTATGAAAAGGTTTACTATTCACAAAGAGAAACAAAGATGAAACAGAGTTCACACCGATGGTCAGTAAAACATGCTGTAAGCACCTTTAGCCTGAAGTTTTCCTGTTTTCTGATGTTAAATCCAACATAGCCTAAGTTTAACCTAGGTCAAACAAGCTCAGGATTCTGCTGATATTCTTAAGGACCAGCTGCTGCATGGCCAAGACCATTTCCTGCCAGCCAAACACTAAGCAGTTTTTCTCCCCACTGGATCTGCTACCAGCCAACACTGTGGGCTGTGTCACTGTGCTGACAAGCCATCTTCTGGATTATAGAAGAAACATATCCTGACTTTTCTAGATGGAAAAACACCTCAGTGTAATTTGGTAAAGGCTGCAGTAACAAGAATAGCTTTCCCTTCCAAAGCCTCCTTGGACTTTCACACCAAATGGACTATAAGACTGGAGATGTTTGGAATGAAAGCTGCCTCCTACGATCCTCTACAAAACTCACACAAACCCAAAGCAGTTGAAAACCTTTGGATGAAAGGGAATAGTGTAATTTGGCCAGTGGGATCATCCAGCTCACTGGATTTCACTTCTCCTTTGGAATGTGCTCCACGGAGTTTAAGTCAGTGCTGTCAGGACAGCCAGTGGCAATAGAAGTGTGTGTGTGCAGTGTGGGGGATGTTTTTTGTTTTGCTCTTAAAAGCAGAAACAATTTGTGTTGCCTGGAATGCTGAAGAGCTCTACAGCAAACCCATGTTTTGAGGTCTACAAGAGAGTAAAGACTCCAGCTCCAGCTATGCAGGTGACCAAGGATCATGGCCAAGTCCCTTCAGACTCCCAGCTGGCAGCTGTGCAACAACCACAGTTTGCTTTCAGAGGCAGGCAGGGGAGGAAGCCTTGCTGTGTCAGCTCACTCTGGGCTCACTCCAAGGAGAGGCTGTTTCAGCTCTCTCTGCCCCACAGGCAAAGCCCTTCACATACTCTGCGTTCCACTCAAGCAGTTTAACAAAACTGACATTCATGTGCACTGTTAAGCCACTCCTCACATCCCACCCAAGACCCAGAGAAACACCTGGCTCCTCACCAGTTTCAAATACAGCTCCACATCTTTTTCCTTCAGGGTGGAGTACACCTTCTCCATTTTGTAGGTAATACCACACTGAGAATCATCCAGGCTCTTAATGAAGTTGTCCCGAATTTCAGCCATTAGATTGGTAAAGCAGAAAAATGTGTCTGCTTCAGCATGTTCTGGGGAAAGAAAAGAAGAACATGGGAGAACAGAGGAAGCCTCACTGAGAGAGGTACAGAGCTGTAAAACTGTCCTTGCTCCATAATCTGGTTACTGTATTGGATGTGAGGAGTAGATCCCACCACATCTTGGCTTGCTTGGTCTGAGTCAAAACTAGACAACTTTTTTTTAGTTTTTTTTTCTAAACTAGAAACAGCTACAGAGCCACTGCAGATACTAACCCTGTGTCCAACACAAGGTCTTTGTGACATGAGGTCACAAAGCAGTTATCTATGCACAAGAACATAATCTGCCACCAGCACACACCCTCAGAACTCCTGTGAAGCAGAAGCAACAGGCAAAGTCCACCCTTTCAAATTTTTCCTTACCATCTACATAAACTACAAGGAAACAAGAGCTTCTAAAGGGATTTGTGAGTTTAACAAACAAACAAAAATTGCTCAAAAATCCTCACTTCCCATGTTCTCAGCCCATTCAGCTCCCACCAATTCCCCAAAACTCCTCATGCCACGCAGAGAAGTCGCAGCACCACAGCCACTGCTGAGCAGCCAAAAGGCTTCCTCACCTTTCCATTCACTATTAGGGTCTGTAGCAAAGGTATAGTAAAGAGGCCCCACGATTTCATTCATGCCCTGGACATAGGCTATCCCAGGGTTCAGCTTGGCATAGATGAACAGGATCCTCTCCACCACTTCCCAGTGAGCTTCACAGCCATTGGGCAGAACTTCGTACTCGCTCAGAGAGCTGGGGGTGCTTTTAAGAGGGGAACTCACCTGGAAAACAAGGCTGAATCAGGATAACCAAGTGGCACAGATCCCTTAGCACATGTGCCAAGCTTGGCTTTTAACACACACATAGGCCCCCCACAAGATCTGGGCTGTTCATACCACATAAACCAAGACAAGCAATGCTGGGAGCACACAGGCAGAGAAGTCCTGGTGCTGGCTGTCCCTGAAGAGCAAAGTCTGTGCAGCAAGGCACAGTTCCTTCTGAATCATTGCACCACATGATCTCACACAGTAAAAACCACAGCAGTTCCACTTCTTTGTTAGTAGTATGAGGGAAGGGTATTGAGAGTTGTGGGAGAAACCACCTTCCCCAACAGCACATGTGCTGTAACACTCATGAAAGGGGAAAGAGACTACACATTTTAACAGACACTCCTGATTCCAAGTTTGAGATCCAGTTCTGGAGGACTATGGAAATTCGTAATAAATTCATAGTAAATTAACCCTTCAGTGTTTTGCTGCCATACAGGAAGGCATATGTCAGGCATAAAATAACTTGTGATTCCAAATTCTACCAGAAGTCAGGTAAAAATAATCTTTAAAATAAATACACCTATAATTCCCTACAGTCTGTCAGGCACTTCAACTGATTCTACAATGTCCAGCCCCCAGAATGCCCCGTATCTGCTGGGGTGTTTCCTTAATTCCACTGCACGAGCAGAAAGAGAAACAGAGAACAGCCCAAGAATCACTCTTCCTCCTCCCAACCTGAGACCTTGCCCTGTGACAAGGACAGCCCCAACCCAGAGCTCACATTTGTCACCCCGCTGCGGTTCCGCGCCACCGTCTGCGACTTGAGCGTGGTCTGCTCCACGCGCCTGCGCAGCGTCTCAAACTCGTTCTGGGGGTCCAGGATCAACAGGCAGGGATAATCTGTGGGGCGCTGGAAAAACGCCATGTCAGGGTACAGCCTCCTAGGATGGACACAGCAGGAAATCAGGGACAAGAAGGAAGTGCGTGCCCCATGTTGAGTGGGAGGCTTGGTTTAATATTAAACTTCCTTTTCAAAGTACAATTTGTTGACCAAACCGCTCGGGTTCAGAATCTGAGTGGTTGTGCCTCACACACCTGACATCTTTGTCTATCTGGAGGAGCACTTCGTTATCCTTGAAGTAAGTGTTCCATCGACTGTCTGGATTTGGATTCAGAGGCTGAAGAGAGAAAAAACAGAACAAGAGTGTTTCAATATCCTCAGTAAACATACAGTGATTTAACATTTCTGCTGTCACTCTGCCATCAGCACAATCTGAGCACATCAGGGTCATTTTTTCTCTCACATTTTGGATCCTTTTCACTCATCTTTTCAAGAGTTTGTTCCCAAATCAGGTTTTTTTTTCCCCCTTCTGTTAACAAGATTCCTAACTGCAGCTCCAAACCTGTACCATGGAGATGGTATTTAGACTTGGGGTAAGAGTTATCCACCCACCCAGCACTTTGATGTTGTGGTTCTTCTCTCCACACCAAGATCCACACAAAGTTAACAACTAAGCAAGGAAAAAACAACAAGCTACATTCCAAGGGATTCAGAGATCACTGTGACCTGCCTGTGTGGTTTTACAGACATGCCAGTTTTACACCACCACGGCTCCAGAGATCACAGTGGGGCAGGTGACTGCAGGGGAGTGAACGCTCAGAATGGTCATGGGAGCAGCTGTATCATTTTACAGTCTCTTCTGATCAGTTACTTCACTCACTCCTCCCACACACACGCTCCTAACAGCACTTTCAGAGAAGGAGAAAGCCAAGGCATGCAGGAAATAGTCTGTTAAAAAAATAACAACCCAGCAGCATTATCAGAAATAATCAACTCTCCTGCCTTCCACACCACAGCCCAGCCTGACTCTCCCACTTCTTTTCCATCCTCTGCTCCGAACCCACTCATGGACCCAAATTCCCAGGGGAGCATCTCACGGCTCCAGGAACCTCTTGTGAGCCTCTCCCTTTCTCTAGGAGACCCATGGCCAGGGCAGGCAGCCCCAAAGGGCAGGAGGAGGGAAGTGCACAGCTGGAAACAGCTCTCTACAGAGCTATTGGTGCTTTGCCAGTAATTCACACTCAAGGAGAGCACAACAAAAGTGCCAGGCTGGCATCTGTGAACCATCCCCCCCTAGCAGGGCAGAACAGTTTGGAACAGAGCCAGGAGCAGCCCAGGGGGCCAAAAACTCCCCAAGGAATTTTCTGCAGCACAAAGGCTTAACAACACTTACGTGATCCTCTAAGGTCACATCTTCCCTGGAAACACCCAGGTTGGCCTTGGCAATCCCAGGCTGGATAATCATTTCTTTTAGGAACTGGGAATACAGATCCCTTAAAGAAGAAAAGAGGAATTTGCAATGAGGAAGATAAGGTCAAGGTGAGCACATAGACAGAGTTCAAACAGATGTCTCTGTCCCCCTCTGCTCAGCCAGAAGACATCTGATTTTCTCTTCAGTGTAATTGAAGGGGTCAGTCCACCAGGCAGAATGGAGAACAGCACATTACGCACAAGAACAATTTGTTTTATGAAAGTACTTAATTATTTAAAGCCTATTCTTCTTCTCTGCAGATATCATTGAAAATAAAGGGATAAGTACCAACAGCCTCACCTCTGTTTCTTCAGCAAAGAGCTCCATAAGGCTTTCTCTAAAGGGAGGTAGTTCAGGAGTATCTGCACAGGAAACAGGTGAACAGGAATTAGTATTCAATGAGCTGTTACACCTGCAAGATGAGCAAAGCAAACCTAGTGGCTCGAACTGGCTCTTGGAAAATACTGGGAGTTCTCTCCAGAAAGCCAAGTACTTTGCTAAGCAACAGTCAGGAATATTTCAGGGTCTGGCTTTCCACACAGAACTATTTGTAGGACTGATCAATAGCTAACCTGACCGAAATGCACTGCTTGCTTAAAACTGAGACTGTTCACATGCAAAGTGCTGATCTCCACAAATTACTGCTGACTTGTAGTGGCTTTTAAGCTCTGGCTTTATTGTTTGTTTACAACTTTAACCGCCAAAAAAAGCACTGTGTGTACTTAATCAACCCAAAGCATCACTCGCAAGAAAGAAAAGCGCCCCAAGCAAAACCCACCTTCCAGCACAGGCAGCGCAGCCCACCATCAAAGGGAATTCCTGTGGAACACCAGGCAGAGAAACAACCACGTTAGCCCATCTCTCACCGCGGCTTGCTGATGTCACCTCACAAACAGGCCTGGCAACACTTTTCCTCCCCGAGGGGCACGAAGCTCCCCCAGAGTCGCCGCTGGGGCTGTCCACGGGGTGTTCTCCCAGGGGACAGCCCGTGCCAGATGGCACCAGCCCGGGGCAGCGCCGTGCCCGGAGCCCCCATCCCCAGCCCGGGGCAGCGCCGCGCCCGGAGCCCCCATCCCCAGCCCGGGCCGGTCCCCGCGGCACTCACCGCTGAAGCACAGCTCGCGGAGCTTGCTCAGAGCCACCGTGGGTTCGCCGAGCACCTCCTGGAAATCCGCGATCCTGAGGGGAGAGAAGCGGCGGGCGTCATTAGGGTTGGTACAGGCAACCCGAGACCTCCAGAGCCCCCAGCCCCTCAGAGCCGCCGATTCTTGAGAGTCCCCAGCCCGCGCAGCGCAGCCCCGACAGGGTGGGGAGGGGAAAGAGCCCCGTCCCTACAGAGACGCCGACACCGACCTGCTCTGGTGCAGCCGCGACATGGCGGCCCCGGCGCCCCTTCCCCGCGCGCCGCATAAACGCTCCGGCTGGAAACGCTGCCCGGGGAGGGGGATGCGGGACGGGCCCCGCCCCGCGGGGGCGTGGCGGAGCCGCCCGCTCCACACGGACCCTTCCCTGCGCTAAGCCCCGCCCCGCACGCCCCAGGGCGCCTTTCCTGAGCGCTTGACCACGCCCCCTCCGTGGCGAAGCTCCGCCCACTCCAGTTCCGCCCATAGCGCCAAGCCCCGCCCCCGTGCATTCACCGGCCGCTAAGCCCCGCCCCCTGTCCGCCTCGGGGCGCTCCCGGAGCCTCGCGGGCCCGGTCCCTGCCCTGTCCCGGCTCCCCGCGCCCCCCGGCCTGCGGGACACGGCGTGGGTCCCTCCCCAAGCACCAAGTGCCAGGAGAGCCCCCGCGGCCTGGAGCAGCCGGTCCCCCGAGCACTGAGGAGACACGTGGGGTGGTCGCGCTGTCCCGGGCACGTTGCGGCCCATGCTAATGGCAACCGTGAGCGGGGCTCGCGGGAATGGCCCCGCTCAGTGAGGAGGCCCCGCGGGACCCTGGCTCTGCGGCGGCGGCGGCAGCCGCGGCCCCTGAGCGAGGGACAGCCCGAGCTGCGCCGACCCGCCCCGGGGAGGCCCTGCCGGGACGCCGCGGCCAAGCTCTGCCCCGCGCGGTGACGTCAGCGCCTCCGCCGCGTGGCGTCACGGCCCCGTGACGTCACGGAACGTCCCCGTCCCCGCCGGGTCCCCGCTGACCGAGCGTTCCGGCCGGGCCGGTGTTTCCGGGGAAGGACTCGCTGGCGCTTCCGGCGCGGGCGGAGGAAGTGACGGCGGGTTTGTTGACAGCGGAGGCTGCGGCGGGGGGAGCGGGCCCGAGCAGGACGCGGACCCCGGCCCGCCCCGGGGAGCCGGGACCAGCCGGGACCAGTCCCCCATGGCGCCAGGTGAGTACCGGTGCCGCCCTCCCCAGCCCGAGCCGGGCCAACAGGCCTGCCCGCCCGGGCGGGGGGAGGAACCGCCGCCCCCGGCAGTGCCGGACGGTGCCCCCGGCGCGCTCCCCATCCCCTCCCCGGGGCTGCCGGGAGCAGTCGGGCTCCGCCGGGCAGGGCTCCGGCCCGCGGCAGCAGCTCCGGCGCTGCACGGCGAGGTGACCTCTGAGTGCCTCGGGGACGAGGGAGGGCTCGGGTTCGGGGCCAGCGCTGCCCGCGGGGCTCACAGAGACCATCGCGGGCTGATGGAGCCCCAGCGCGCAGAGAGCCGTGACCAGGGACTCCGGGTAGTCTTCCTGGGCAGGTGACCCATGGAATGAAAATCGTGATGTAATTTAACTCGGTGAGCTGAAGGAACATCTTTACTGCAGGCAGGTAAAGATCAACGCATTCCCCGGCGAGTGCGAGCCGTCCCGTTTAGGATGTCAGCCTGGCTGGCTGACAAGTCTGGGAGTTGCAGGCTTTGCTGGGACAGAGAACAGTTCCATCTTCTCCACTTTCCCTACTGTAAGAAGGGATGGTGTTTCCCCACAGAGGCAGCAATGACCCATTAATTAATGAAATCACAGTGATTTACAGCTGCAAGATGCCAGCTAAAGTGACAGTGCAGTTTCCCTTCAAAGCATAACCTGTGCCAAACTCTGCATTTACATTACATTTGTAATTCTGAAGTCGCTGTAATCAGCTCATGTCAGTGCATATTGTTTGCCCTCTCCTTGGATGAGTCCCTGATGCTGGAACAGTCAGCTTTGCCAATCATTTTTGTAGCAACAGCGTAAACGTTGTGGGGTTGGCGTGGAGCCACGGTGAGTCAGGCTTGGCTTGGCTCCGGGCACTGCCTGGAGAGAGGCTGTGAGAGATGATGGGTCTGAAGTCCAAGGGAGAGGATATTGGCACTGGCAGCCCCAGGAGAGGTCCCCAGCCTCGCATGGCAGTGCAGGCTGGAGTGCTGTAACAGTGCAGATGCAGCCTGGAAAGAAGCAATATTTGCAAAGAGCCTGGGGGGTCTTGGATGCTGGGGAAGGGGTAAGTAGAGCTGCCTGTACTGCTCCTGGTTTTGGGTCCATGGAGGGCAGGAGGGTGCTGTTACTGCACATGTGTGCCCATGGAAAGGGCTTTTGTGTGCCTGCTCCCGAGGCTCTGAGCAACTCAGTTCCTTGGTGCACTAAGATGGAAGCAAACCTGTCAGAGAAATAAATTGGAAAAAATACTGGCAGCTGAAGTTCTGGTCACTTTTCAGTTCTTGCTTTTGAATTTTCAGCATTTTTCATGCATCCTTCTTTAACTCTGCCAAGACCCACGTGGCACCAGGCAGCTCATTGCTGGAAAAGCACTGGTGGCAGTCACTAGGCAGCTTCATCCTGTGTGAAGCTTCCTGAGGAAAACAGTTAGACCAAATGTTAATGATTTTTCAGCCTCTCCAGTTCTTTTCTTTTTGTCACACATGGAGGTTATGACTAGAGACAGTATTGATCAGGGCAGCTATTGGCACTTTTACTTCCCTCTTTGCTGCTAAGGTGTCATGTCTTCAAAGGAGTGAGAGGCCAGCTTGTGTTGTCTCCTGGAGAAAAGGTCACAGCAGCTGCTCAGATATCTGTAATAAATCAGGAGGATGAAAGCTTTTCTTTGGTCTTATTTCAGTGGGACTGTTGAACCGTTCTTGATATTCAACTTCTGCATGGGATTGTGTTGGTGGATCACGGGGAGCTCAGAAGTTAAAGGGCAGCTGATTTCTTCAGCGCTGAGATCAACCAGCTGCATTGTGCTGGCCTCAGCAGAGAGGGAACAGAGGCTTGTCAGAGCCACAGGAAGGCAGTCCTTGCCCTCTGGTGCTCTGAGCTGCTTGGCCAAGTCCCAAGCACTGGCCTTTTCCAGCTGCACGTGACAATAGGTTGTCAATGGGAATTTGTTTTCGAGTTCTCTGGCCGTCAGTAGTAAACAGTGGAAGAACACTGGCAGCAGGGACCTCCTGTCTGATGGCACAGGGGAACTGGTAGGGACAGCAGAACACGCTTCCCAGCTGGTTCAGATCTTCCTGTTGATCTTGCCTTTCTGGAAAGATTCTCTCCAGCAAGCTTCAGGCAAAATCTGCGAGAGGGACTTGTTCTGTTCTGGAGGTGAGGCCGATTCATCTCCAAAGCAGACACAGGACAGCTTCCTCCCACCTGCATTCCCTTTGCCAGGACCAACAATACTGTGCACTCAGTGGCCCATTTCAGCCTTGACTTCTCACCTTAGTTAACTCCAAAGGTGAGAACTGTGGATTGTGGAGCTCCTCCTTTATCAAAGTTGAAAACTCTCCATTTTTGTTGATTGGACCTCATGCACCTCAATGGAGCTACTGTGGCACTATTGAGAAGTCTCAGTTTTATGTTCTTGTGACCCCCTGTCAGCACTCAGTGACCAAAGGAGCAAGTTCCACCCTTAACACCATGATTGGAGAGAGTTTAAAGTATATTTTTTACAATTGCTGAAGTTTTGGGGTTTTTTTTGCCTCAGCATTATCTTTTAGAGAATTAGAGTGATTAAGCTAAGGATTGGGAGTTAAACTCTTCTGTCTTGTACTGATAGCCTAGGAATGAAGGAAAGAGAGCAGCAGAGGCTTTAGGGAAGCAGAGAGCTGGTGACACACAAGTGTCCTGCTATGTGCAGCTGCAGGATGAAGATCAGAAACAGAATATGGTTCAGGACATTTTGCAACAACTTCTCCAGCAATGGCTGCTGAGCTGTGGTGCAGAGAATAACAACTACCTCCACAGCATCAGTGTTCTCAGGGCCAGCAGGGACAGACTTTTGATAAAACATAGGTTTTATATCAAAAATAAACATTTCAACGCAATTTTTTGTGTCTGTGGAAATATTAGAAAAGTTTAGGTTTGCTTGTAATGTGATTGACTTTGAAAGTGAAATGTCACTGCTGGTCTTCAAGCTAGCTTCTCTGATAAGCCCCTTGGGGCCTCACTGAGCAAGTGTTGATACCAGAGCAGTCAGGTCATTTCAAATCTGAAAACAGGAATAGCTTCCCCTAGTTGTCTGCCTCACCCATCCTTTATCCTGTTCTAAAAATGAAGAAGGGCAAAAGCACTTTGCCTTTTTCCAGTTTAGTCACTCTTTGTGACAGATTTGGGGTGGTGAGGGTGAGCTGGATGTAGAGGTGTCCAGCACAGTCACAGTCCTTGCCTTTGCACTCAGGGGGATCCCAGACCAGTCTGTGTTTCCTTCTGGTTTCTGATCCACTCCACGCTCTACTTCAAGGACTTGCATGAAGCTTCTGGCTTGGCACTACAGAGAAACACTGAGCTTGAAAATGAAACTTGACTTGGAATGTTGGCAAAGAGAATGACAGGGAGGAGATACAGGGCCATAGATCCCACCAGTGCCTTACAAAGGATTATGCTGACAGTAAATGTTCTGCTGCTTTATCCAACCCACCCTGAAGGAAACCAAGCAACGTGGCTTCTACCACTTCCCTTTCTCAGGGCCTTTGTCAGCCAGATAACCCTGCAATGAGGAAACATTTTGCTGTGTAGTCTCATTTCCAAACACATCACACTAAGTCATTCCCACAGTATCCCCTTGGAGTGGGAATACCAAGGAATTAAGGGCACACTGCCAGAGAGGCCAAACTGCTGCAGGTCCTTTTGAGGTCAGCAAGTGATGAGCTGTAAATACAACATCCTGCTGCTGTGACAGCTTTGTGGGACACTTGCAGTTGTCCCTTTCTCAATGCATCTTTTTTCCCTTCTCTTCTTATAGCTATCCTGATGGCCCCATAAATTCATCCCAGGACTTCATTTGAGGGAAGGATCTCCTGCATCAAACGCTTCCTTCTGCTCTTCCCCTTCCCATAATTTCCCTCAAGATGGCATCTGACAGTCCTGAGTCTCTGATGACCTTGTGCACTGATTACTGCCTTCGCAACCTGGAGGGGACTCTGTGCTACCTCCTGGACAACGAAACGCTGCGGCTCCATCCCGACATCTTCCTGCCAAGCGAGATCTGTGACAAGCTCGTCAACGAGTACGTTCCAGGCCTGGTTTGGGAGGAGCTGGGAGCTCAGAGAAGGGGGATTATAGTTCTCCAGTTGATCATATTGGCAAATAAGGGTTTGCACGAACTTCAGAAGGAAGTGTTCCCTTTTGTACTGCTATCATTCTGATTTCTGTGGTAGACACCCTTTCCAAGTTAGTCAGAGCTCAACGTGATGCTGTAAAAAGGGAAATGAAAAGAGTAAACCCAAAGTGAAACAGTCACTGCTTCTTCCTAGAATGTCAGTGAGCAACAAAGAATCTCTCCCATTTCCTGTCATTGAAGCATTACAACACTCTGTCCAAGCAGAGAAATAAGAGTCCAAAGTGCTAACAGATGTTAAATTTTAAGGCTGCTGCTCCCATAGTTTTATAAAGCAACTTGTTTCCAGGGATTTATGTAATTTGGCTGTCACAGTCTCTCTTGGCTGAACTTAGGCTCACAAAGTCTGGCAGAGAATTGTGGCCAGCTAATTTTCTGAAAAATGGGGGGAAAAATCAAATTACTAAGTTGAAACAGCTAGGGGAAAAATTCCTGGAGTCTGTGCTTGCTAGAATCCAGTTTGCTCACACACACTGAGTCCTGCACAAATCTTTGCCCAAGATTTTCCTAGGGATCATTGGTTCTGTGCCAGAAGAGGTGGGTGAGCTGCTTTGCCCCAAAGGCTGATCTGGGTGATACTGGGAGGGGGTGGGTTGGAGCGTGCTCACAACTCTGTCACACTTCCTTGTCACCAGTGCAGGTTCCAGAGCTGTGGCTGAGCCTGTGCTGTGCTAACACCATTGCCCCACACAGGTACGTGGAGCTGGTGAAGACAGACAGCATCTTTGAACCCCATGAAAGCTTCTTCACCCTCTTCTCAGACCCACGGAGCACCAGGCTAGCTCGGATCCACCTGCGGGAACACATTGTGCAGGACCAGGACCTGGAGGCCATCAGGAAGCAGGTGGGGCTGCACTGACAGCTGCCACATCACAAAGCAGCATTGCTGCACAGGCACCAGCTGGAATCCCAGACACCCAGAGATTCCCAAGGCTCCATCCTTCGCTGTCCAAGCCTTCTTTGGACTAACCTCAGCTTCTCCCTTCTCAGCTCCCAAAGCCAGTGTTGGGAACGGCATAGGACACTGGTCATGTTGGGTGATACATGGTTTCAGGCTGTCCCAGTGGGAGGTGTGGGGCAAACATGGTGGGCACTTTACCTGTGAAATATCTCTAACCTTGATTTCCCTTTTTTCAGGATCTTATTGAGCTCTACCTGACTAACTGTGAGAAGCTGACAGCCAAGAGCCTGCAAACCTTGGTGAGCTTCAGCCACACACTGATCTCCCTGAGCCTCTTTGGCTGCAGCAATATCTTCTACGAGGAGGAGAACCCTGGGGGCTGTGAGGACGACTGCCTGGTGAACCCCACTCGCCAGGTCTTGGTCAAGGACTTCACTTTTGAGGGCTTCAGCCGCCTGCGCATCCTGAACCTGGGCCGGCTGATCGAGGGGGTGAACGTGGAGACGCTGCTGCGGCCCCTGGCCTCCCTCGCAGCTCTCGACCTTTCTGGGATCCAGCTCAATGATGTGGCATTCCTGACCCAGTGGAAGGACAGTCTGGTTTCCTTAGTGCTTTACAACATGGACCTTTCAGAGGAGCACATCCAAGTGATTGCACAGCTTCGCAAGCTCAGGTCAGCAGATTCTTCCTTCTTTATCCTTCTCTAGCTGATAGGGAAAGGTCTTTCAGGAATGGTCTTTTTGCCTGCTGTCAGAGAGGCACTCGCTGCTGGGTTCAGCTTATAAACCTTCCTGTGAACAGGCTCACTGATTGTACTCATCACTGTACATATCTGACATGTCTAAAGCCGGCTTGAATTTTGCTTTTAAGACACCACTTAGCAGAAACTTCCCATTGGAAAAACAAGAAAACAACATATATATGACCCCATCATCCCCAGTTGGTGTGCAACAGGTAGAAGACACTTTTCTGAGTGGGATGTTTGCTCCAGTCTTTGGTATGAGCCAGCGAAGTCTCTCTGTCCTGTAAGGAACCTCACCTGCACACAGTGCTGGTCAATGTGTCCCACCACTCCCTTAGCAGCAAGATTCCCTCAAAGCTTAAGCATTTAAATACCTGAAAGAAATCAGGATAATGTAATAGCCTGGGGTAGAAAAATTATAAGATGGGGGAAGCAGACAAAAACCTGTGCAACTTAATTTGTGGGATGAGGCAAGATACCTTTCTGGGGATGCACAGATCTTCTGGTGCATCTAAATCTCCAGGTAGAAATGCACAGGTGGCTGCTGTGATGGAGGTTGGAAAAGGCAGTTTCTGAGCCTGGAGCAATTTCCTTTGTGATGTGTGGCTAGATGATTCACTGTGGTCTATTCCAAGTAGCCCTCTACCAGATACCTGTGTGCTTTGGTTAGACACAGGGCCAGCTGCTGCTGCCAGAACCTACAGAACCACATTCCTGTATCTTGGGAAGGAAATAATGATAAATAATAATCACACTTGGCTCTGGCAGGGAGGCAGAAGCCCCAGTTAATGCTTTCCAGGCTGTGAGATGCCCTCTATCACTTGCAGGCACCTGGATATCTCCCGAGACCATCTGTCCAGTTATTACAAGTTCAAGCTGACCCGGCGGGTTCTAAACTTGTTTGTGGAGAACCTGGTGAACCTCACTTCACTCGACATCTCAGGGCACACCATGCTGGAGAACTGCACTATCCCCAGCATGGAGGAGAAGATGGGCCAGACAAGGTAAGGGAACAGCAGTTACTGAGGTCTGCTTGGATGGATAGATCAGTCAAAGACTAATTAAGAACAGTTCCCTCCTCTGAGTTTTCAAATTCTGTAGGTCTAATCGGTACTAAAAAGCAGGATACAACTCTTGCCAGGTTCCCCTGACAGTAGAGACTGGTGTGAGAATCAGCTGTGATTGCTGTATGCAACACATGTAAGGACTTGTAAGAGTAATAAAGAATTCATCCCATCTGCCTGCCATGCATATCTGAAGTTCTTTTCCACACGCACATTCTCACAGGGATCTTCTGCTGGATTTTTTCCTGAAAAGACTCCAAAGCCCTTTACACATTTCCTACACAGAATACTCTTACTCTTGTGGAAATCCAGGCTCTTCTGACAGAACATTTAGACACTGAGTCAATACATCAGCACTCATAGGAAGGCTGTGTGTTTTAGGACCTTGGAATCTAAAGGCCTGTTTCAGATTTTACCTGAATATTGGGCAGATCAACCCTTGGAAACCCTGGTGCCCCTCAGCAGAGGCATACCTAGAGGTCTGGCTTTCCACATCAGCCAAGAGCTCTGCCCTCCTATTAGGCACTTGCTGAACAGAATCAAACAAGTGAGACAGTACTGGCTCCTTCCTACCAGAGCTGGTGAAAATGCACTGGCTCTTGGTCAATAAGGAACAAGGCAGCCAAAACAGTGTTCTTGCATGCTAACAGAAGCAGACTTAGCACGTTTATCACATTACAGATACATTGGACGAGTGAGATCTACAGCCCTTTAAGAGGAAATTTTCACCCCAACTAGTGAATTTCCAGGACAGATTTTACCTGGGAAAGCTGCATCCCATCTGCAATAATTCTTACTGCTGGTTCCATTCAGCATGTTCACCTTTCACTCAGGATCACCTGGGATGAATATTTAGAGTTATGTTCATAAGCAGCTGCCTGGTATAAAATGAAGTGTAGCTTTTACCACTCTGGGTATGAAGCAGTACAGTCAGAGTGAATGGAGAGCTGGCAGCCATCTCAGTGGCAGGAGACACCTGAAGAAACATGGTACCAACATGAGCAATCTCTTGTGTTTTCACCCCAGCATTGAGCCAGCAAAGAGCAGCATTGCTCCCTTCCGGGGTCTGAAACGACCACTGCAGTTCTTGGGCCTCTTTGAAACATCCCTCTGCCGCCTGACCCATATTCCAGCCTACAAGGTAAGGGGGCTGCAGGAATATTGGCAGTAGGAACTTGTTAGAAGTTGAAAGAACATGAGAACCTTGGCTGCCAGTAGAGTGGAGTTCTTTGGGTCTTGGATGTGACAGCTGAGCTCTGGCCTTTCAATAACTACTTCATAATGCAAGAAAACTGCCAGAAAGCAAGACCTGTACCCCACAAAGTTTTTATAAAGATTGAAAAACATTGGAGGAAAGCATGGAGAAATCATCCTTCCTGGAGGATGTCTGTGACTACAGAAAAGGATTTAAGACAGTAAGAGTTCTACTTTTGAATAGCATCCTCCAGCCCCAAAGGTGCCCTTTCTCATCCCTCTGGACTGAAAAGTGACTCAACCTCTGTCTCATCCTGGGCTGAATCTACTCTCAGGGCAGAGGGAAGGTATACCCTTTGACCTTCCAGAGCTTCCTTCTTGTGTTGGTTTTCCTCCATCATAATTTCTCCCCTGACTCTTTTTGCTCTTCCACGCCAGGTGAGTGGAGACAAGAACGAAGAGCAAGTCCTGAATGCCATCGAGGCTTACACCGAGCACCGCCCGGAAATCACCTCCCGGGCCATCAACCTGCTTTTCGACATTGCCCGCATCGAGCGCTGCAGCCAGCTGCTGAGAGCCCTCCAGGTAAGCCTTGGCCTCACCCTCACAAGGGGAATTTTGCACTCCCAGTCTTTTTTTCCACACAGGCCATTCCAGAGGAAGTTCCAGTAGCGCAGTGGAACTGGGTGCCTTCATTTCCTAAGCACGTTCCTGCAATGCCTGGGCCACGCTTTTCTTGTGGGCTTCTAACATCAGTCCAAGAATCAGCAGCATGTCTGTGGCACTGAAGCTCTGTGTTGCTTCTCTGCAGCTGGTGATCACAGCCCTCAAGTGCCACAAGGATGACAAAAACATCCAAGTGACGGGCAGCGCCGCGCTGTTCTACCTGACCAACTCCGAGTACCGCATGGAGCAGAGCGTGAAGCTGCGGCGCCAGGTCATCCAGGTGGTGCTCAATGGCATGGAGTCCTATCAGGAGGTCACAGTAAGAGCAGCCCAGGCACCTTTGGTTCCCATAGTTCTCTTTCCCGGTATCATTCTTTAGCTTGGTGTTAGCATTTGGGTTTCCTCTGCCTGCAGGGAGTTAAACAAGGCAGAGAAGTCACTGCCTGCCCAGGTCTGCTCCTAGTCTCCACTCAGCAATGGGGATTACATGCAGGGTGCTCCTTTTTATCCATGAACAGTGGTCAAAGCATGTGTGTGACACACAGATACCCAGCACTGACTGTGGGGTGAAATTGTTGTGGGTAAAGGGCACGTTGAGTCAACAGAAAGAAACATCTCAAATCTCTGTACTGGAAGTCTGCTGTGTAGAGAGCCACTAGGCAGTGAAGAACTGGCTTGGAAAGCAACGGGCCCTGGATAATTGGGTGGCCTTGTGAGACTGGAGTGACAGTCATGGAGCATGGCTAAAGCACAGCACGAGATCAGAGGGTAACAAACATCTCAGTAGTGTAGTCAGGCAAGAAGATGCTTTGAGTACCAAGCAGCAAGGAAACATGAGATGGTGGGGTCTGTGCTTTTGTAGGCACTTGGCCCAGTGTTTGCTTCCTTTTGGCCCAGGTGCAGCGGAACTGCTGCCTGACACTGTGTAACTTCAGCATTCCCGAGGAGCTGGAGTTCCAGTACCGCCGAGTGAACGAGCTGCTGCTCAACATCCTCAACCAGAGCCGGCAGGATGAGTCCATCCAGCGCATCGCTGTGCACCTCTGCAACGCCCTGGTCTGCCAGGTGGACAACGACCACAAAGAAGCTGTGGGCAAGATGGGGTTTGTCATGGTTGGTATGGTCCCAAGGTGTCTATTTATCCCTCACCCAGGCCAGAACAATTCCCTTACAGCTGTCCATCAAATGCCTCCAGCCATGATCCATCCTTGCAATATCACAGAAGGGAACCAGTGTCCCAGCAATGCTGAGCTCTCCTGGAACCCACCCCTTTACCTGCTTAGCAGCACTGGAGCTTGTGATCTCAGAGACAGGCTGGTGTGAGGGCAGGATGGCACTGTAACCTAACACCTGACCTCGCCACATCAGGTTATTCCTACATCTGGTACCACCTTGTGACTGTCTCCTTCTGCTTCTCCCCACATCTGCATCAATTTCCTAACTCATTCCCTATCCCCCACTTTTTCCAAGAACTGCAAAGGCTGTTGCTTTGGTGCAGTTATACAGACCTTGTCATACAGCTCAAAACTGACTCAACTGCAAACTCAATAGCTCAGGGATTGTGGCATATTTCAGCTCTGTGAATACTTACAACTTGGAACATGACCCACTGGTTTAGAGAAAGATATATCAAAAGTAGGTTCTCTGCAAAAGATCAAAATTGGCCATAACTGCTGTGATACTGCATGGCTGGTTAAGTTTTAGCTCCATGATTTTTGAACTGTTTCTCACTCTTCCTCTTTCTTTGCTCACAGACAATGCTAAAGTTGATTCAGAAGAAGTTGGCCGATAAAACGGTGAGTGTTTCTTAAAGAAAAACATATACATAGATTATTTTCTCTTCAGCCTGACTTAGGCATGGAAATCAGCCCAGAGTGCCAGCTCAGCTTCTCTAACAAACACAAGACATCTCAGCTGATGCTGCAGAATTTCTTGTTCCAGGGTGAGGGCAGGGGAATGTGACAGGGAGGCAAAAATATTAAACAAAAAAACCACTTACTGACAAGTTGAAAGTGAGCAACAAGGTTTTCTTACCTCTGAAGTTATCTAGGGTGATGCCAGAGAGGAGACAGGTGATTGGTTTGCACCAGGTTCCTGCATTAGCAAAGCTCTGATTCTGTCCTTTTCCCTATAGTGTGATCAGGTGATGGAATTCTCCTGGAGTGCCCTCTGGAACATCACTGATGAGACCCCAGATAACTGTGAGATGTTCCTTAACTACAGTGGCATGAAACTGTTCTTGGAGTGCTTGAAAGTAAGTGTCTGATTGTCTCTGGAGAGATGCTGACAGGAGCAGTGGAGATGCAGGTGCCTGGGCAGGATCCCTGGCTCTGCTCCTCTCCAAGCATTACTTCCTACACCTCACAAACAAGAAAGAAAAAAACTTGTGTAAGTTCTTCTTTCTCACATCATTCCACCCAGTAGAAAAGAGCCAGTAGAAAAGAGAATCTTAGAGTGAACACATCTTCCCCTTTGCCCATCTTTGCTCAGCCCCCTCAAGCAGTGAACAGTGGGCTTGGTTTTGATCCTCCCTTTTCACACAAACCTTTAGCATCATTTGGCACCTGCCAAGGGGCCATTGCTGACTACCAAAAGTACTGAGCTTTTCTAGATGTGCTGTACAGCCTTTTCCTAGGGTTGCTTGTTCTCAGCATCACAGACTCCTACCTGTGTATAATCCTGTTCCTTGCCTGGCCAGGAGTTCCCAGAGAAACAGGAGCTGCACCGTAACATGCTGGGCCTCCTGGGCAACGTGGCAGAAGTGAAGGAGCTGCGCCCACAGCTCATGACCTCCCAGTTCATCAGTGTGTTCAGGTGAGTGCCTGGATGGTCACCAGCTGGGCTCTGATCTCTTCTCCTGAACCACCTGGAGACTCGTGAATCTTTACTGCATCAGCAGCTCTAAGTGGTCTCTTCTCTCTTGGCAGCAACCTGCTGGAGAGCAAAGCTGATGGGATTGAGGTGTCATATAATGCCTGTGGAGTGCTCTCCCATATCATGTTTGATGGTTTAGAGGCCTGGGGGATCTGTGAGCCTCACAGAGAAGAAGTTGTGAAGAGGATGTGGGCAGCCATCCAGAGCTGGGATATCAACTCCAGGAGAAATATCAATTACAGGTGAGCAATGGAAAAGATTGGCCCACTCACATGGGAGCCAGGATTGTCACAAGAAGGAAACACCAACAGAGAGAAAGGAAGAGAGAGAGCCTAGCATGGAGGCTTGTTCAGAGTGAAGGAGAAACATCTTCAGGGACATATTCTTCAGTGAGGGTTTTACATCTTCCTTTGAAACATGTTACATAAGATGCTGAAATTAGACACCTTACCTGACAATTCCTATGGGAGAAGTTTGGCAGCCCAGCAGAATTTCTCCTGCAAGTTTCTGCTGAAATTGAGTAGTTCAGGAAAACCATGGTCTGTCTGGGACTGCCTAAGCATTTTCCTCTGATACTGCTGTCCTTTTAAGTCTGTTTGCTTCCCAAAGCCACATGCTTTCACTCTTCTCTGGGGCATATTTAGACACAGGTACCAGAAATCCCTTCAAAGGTTAATACAACTGCTGGAATCCTCTAAACCCCTTCCTGTAAGAAGTTATCAGGTACTCAGAATTCCTTTAGTGCTTGGCAGGGATCCAGAACTGGCATTCCAGTGCCTGTTTACAGTATAGACAGTATAGTTGTCAGAAGAAACACAGGAACCCTTGCCCGTGTGCAGCCAGCTTTGCCTGGGTATAGTTTGGCTTTGTCCCTCCTCAAACTGATCAGTACTGCTGGATTTCAGCTCTTGTGAGGAAATGCCTAATAGAGATGGAAATCAGTTCCTGGGCTCAGTTGCCTTCACTGCAGCTATTTCTCTGAGCAGTGTGTCTGTGTTTAAGTGGTGGGGGCTGTAATCCTGCCAGCACTGCCCTGGGACACTGACTTAGCCTTGGTGCCAGAATCTTTGAAATGCCAGTGGATTTACTGCTTTGGTATCTATGAGCAGATGCTTTGCTGAATTGTATTGCTGTGAGTGGCAAAGGTGTTGAAAGAAGTAGCTCTTGGATTTTTAACAACTTCTATAATATTTCTGTGCAGATCATTTGAACCAATCCTTCGACTTCTTCCACAAGGGATCTCCCCAGTCAGCCAGCACTGGGCCACCTGGGCACTCTATAACCTGGTCTCTGTCTACCGTAAGTTCTCTTTTTGAAATCATATTCCCTGCACTGTAGAAATTGAAGGGGTGAACCTGAGGCTGTCAGCAGAAAAGGTCTTGCAAGATAAACTATGTCGGTAGAGAAAACCTTGAAAAACCTTTGAATGATGCAGGAATGCATGTACAGACAAATAAAGCTAATTAGACTTGGTGTGTAGGAAATTCCTTCACTGTTTTGATCCTTCTCCTTCCCCTCCTGCCACCCTTTGTACACTTTTGTGAGGGTTCACAAGGACCTGATTTATTCTTTTCTCTGCAGCTGACAAGTACTGCCCACTGCTGATCAAAGAAGGTGGGATCCCTCTCCTGAAGGACATGATTAAAATGGCCTCAGCACGACAAGAGACCAAGGAAATGGCCCGGTAGGACACCAGTGCACATCACAAACTCCCAGTTTGGCCTTAGTTTAGTTTTTAATTCTTCCACTAAAGTGAGGCTACCAAAGCAAGGCCTGTAGTGATGTGTTCAAGAGGTATGAATTGAATAGAGGAGAAGCAGAGGAAAAAGAGGATGAAAACAGCATACTAGAGATGTTATAGGTGGGCAGTACACACAGATCATTACCAAGCAGCTGGGTTGTAGATTGGCTTGTTGAGCAAGGGAGCCACACGGCTAATTGCAGTTCTTAGGCCAATAGTCTCCAGTTACCACTTTTCCCTGTACTTGGGTGGGCTGCCTGTCTTCAGAATCATACTGGCCTGTCACTGAACTGCCAACTGCACAGTTAAAATGAGAACATTCTTCAGAAGGTAGAGTCTATCACCCTTGCAATGACACCTTTCTTTGGAGTCATCCTTTCAGAGCTGTAAAAGCCAGCTGCAGTTTCTGATCATTGGCAAAGTGAGAGCTGTAATTTCATACCTGCAGGATGAATAGAAGAGAGAGGTAGAGATCTGGGAATACATACCTGGTGAGTGGGCAGCAGGTATTCCCACAGCTGATGGTTCCTAAATTCTGGAGGAGACTGGAGCCTGCAGAGGACAGCCACAGTTACACACAGTGTGTGGGATGGGACAGGTGACAGCACAGTGATGGACAAACATTTGTATTAATGTATTTCCTGGTGGGATTTAAAGGCATCTGAGGTTTTGGGTGTGGGGGAAATGAATGAATGGTCACAGCTGGATCTGGATATGCACTACCATAACTTGACATTCCAAGCTGGGAGCTGCTTTTCTGGAGTTTACTGGTTTTGACACAGTTTGTGACTCAGATACAAACAGGACACTTGTTAACACAGAAATCAGATCTGGGACAGTTCTTACCTTACTGTCCCACAGCTGAGGTGCAATAAGCTTTAAACTAAACCCTCTCTCCTTGTCCTTGTTTTATCCATAGGAAAGTTATAGAGCACTGCAGTAACTTTAAGGAGGAGAACATGGACACTTCCAGATAGAGGCAATCACCCAATGCCTCTTGCCAGCACTGTATCCAGCTTCTCTCTAACTCACTGTACATAGGGAGGACTCTTTCTTACCAACTCGCCCGTTGGAAGGAAACTTTATGTGTGTGTGTGAGACCCTCAGTAGATGAAGGTGAATAGGGGAGGGGGGAGGGACTTTTTGCACAACAAAATGCTTTCCTTAACTTAGTGGACTTTTTTGTTATGAAGTTTCAGGTTGAAGTTCTGTGTGTATGATTTCTGTATAAAAAGAAAACAAAAAACAAAGACAATTACATTATGTATCTTTTAACCATTTATTTTAGACCACACAGAGAGCCTCAAATGACCATGAGCTTGAAGACCTAGTTGTGTGATCACTAGTGTGACGTTTATTTCCCACTTTTTAGAAAATTCCCTTTTGCTGTACTGCATGAGGTCCTGTGATGTCTGCAAGAACACCAGTCCTAAGTCAGCATTGGCTGCTCAGTGGGGCAGTGATGAGTTATTTATTTGGTTAGAGAGGTTGGGGGACACAATACCAGAGAGATAGACCAAAAGAACTTTTTAAAAAAGAAGTTTTAGTGAGACTTGGAAATGGAGAAACTAGAGAAGACCTTTTAAGCTAATTCACTCCCTTAAGGGCTTTTTAATAGAAGACTCACATTAATGGAAGCATTGCTAATTCTATGTGGGTCATTTGGAAGACTTCCCCAATAAAGTCAAGAGGTCTGTTTTGTCCCCATTGGCAGTACAGTGGGATCTGCCAGCCCAGCCAGCCTCAGGTCAGAGATGACCAGTAGAACCAGTTATACCTTCTTGGCTTGAAGGGAGCCTGTGCAACAAGGCACAAGGTTTGTTCACAAAGGGCTACACATCTTCATTCCAGTCCTTCACCACCTTTTTTAGTAGTGTTCTGTTTTGTAGGGAAGGGCTACAGAGCCAGAGTATTTCCCTCTGCATACTATACTCTGCTAGGCCCTGGTCCTGAGCAGCTGTACCCCCTCATGCAAGTCCCAGGAGGGGACTGGAGCTGTTCTGCCCTTCCTTAGTCTGTCATCACAAGCTGTGCTCAGTAGCATCATAATCTCCCTTCCCAGGAAGCTCACTGCAGCACAACTGCTGGAATTGGAGGTGGGGAGTCTCCAGGCACCCTCTGAAGGGCAGTCCCAGGAAATAGCACCTTTTGTTCCACCCCAGCATCTTCCCCCTACTCTCAGAAGCAGAAGGCCCTATTCCTGTTGACTCCCAGAAGCACTTACCAGTGCAGTCCCAGTCCCATCAGCAGCATTACTCCAGTTTGTGTGACACAGGTGAGAGGAGAGTCCCACTGAGCTGGTCTTCACCTGTGACACTCCAGACCTATAATGGCTCAAGAAGCTGAAGGCCAAGGTTTGCCCCACAGCCAGGCACTCAACAGCACAGTTGTCCACTCCTATTTCATAGCCCACTGCTCATCACAGTTCTTTGACAAATCTTGCCTTAGAAGGGACTCAGAAAAGATGTGCCTGGTAGAAGGAAGATGAGCCCATGGCCATGCAGGCTGGGACATTTCAGGCCTCAGAGCACAGTAACTCGCTGCTCTCTTCCCTTGTACACTTTGCTCTCAGATTTGAGTCGCTGCTATGAGGCTCTGCTAATGCTCAGAGTTCATGTTGTCCTTGTGAGCACGTTAGAGATGGATCCTTGATCCACAAACTGACACTTTAACTGACAGAACACAACTGCCTGGAGAGGTTTACTTTTACTGCCAATACGGTGTTATTCAATGTCTTTTTTTTTTTCTTTTTAACCATAAGTCAATTTGTTTTGGTATTGTGAGATCTGTACTTTTTTCTTTTAAGTATTTTTCAAACTTATATATATTTTTGTGTCACTTTTAAATTGTTTTCATAAGATTGCAAAACTTGACAAATTATACTTTTTTGCAGTCATTTGAAATGTATTTTTCTCTTATTCCTGTTTCCCAAGAATTTGTGTCCCTATGAGCTTATTTCAAGAAGTTTATATCAAGATCTGTTTTCTGTGTACCATTTGCTAACCTTCCTTCTAGATGCAAAAGTAAGAGGGGCTGCAAGTACAGCCTTGGTTGTTAGGGGAGACAGACTTTGCTCTTTAAACTCCCCATTTAGTGCTGCTGTCCTTGGGAAGTTGTTTCACATGGCAGTACCACCCACCACATCTGCTTCCTTTCCAATGCCCGTGTAGTGAAAGCTCCTGTCACTAAAATCTTGAACCAACTGACAAAGAGCACTCAAGATTCTGACCATGTTGGCAAGGTGGGAGTAGAGCAGAAGGGGACAGATGACAGATGGGAGGTATCAGAAAGCCTTGTCCCCAGAAAGCAGCTGCCACACTGGGGAGACAGTGGGGCTGGGGAAATCCCATCTCAGCTGGAGCAGATCCCAGCCTCTCACAGCAATCGAAGCCCAGCAGTTGGGCTCTACTCTGAGACTTTGGCACAACTACATCAAGGCTAATGACAACCAATGGCAAAGGTTTGGGTTTTCCAAACCAGTGCTTCCACAAGTTGAGCAGTTACTGGAGTCTCACCTGTTGCATCCCAAACTAACAAGATCCACACTGCATCAAAACTGTTTCATACTGCAGAGGTAACCTCTGTTCTCACTGCTCACAGACCCTCAGCAAGCTGTACCTCAGCCCAAACCAAGATAAAAATATTTCAATTTCCCAGCAATAAGGAGATGAATGGAACCAGGCCAGGCTGACAGAAGAGCTCAGCTTGCTGAAATCTGTCACCATTCCCCGGTGAAAGAGGGAACTCTTAACTGGGCAATTGCAGAAAGCCTCATGTAAGATTTTGAGTCAGGCCACCAGCAAGGTAAATGCCTAAGGCAGCACATGAAGAGGAGTAACACCCCTGTTAGAGTAACATAAGCTTTGCCTACAAGCTTCAGTGTCTTCAAGATTTTGTGAGTTGAAAAATAACATTTTCCCTTCAGTAAGGATCAAAGAGTAAAACGTGTCCTTTGAGCACCAGAGCACAATCCAACAGTTCTGTAATTGAAAGTCTGAAACCAGTTTGGGCCTCAGTTTCCCTAACTGAAATAACAGGCATAATGCATGACCTGAAAAGGATTTAACTGGTGCCGTAGATCCAGAGCTGAGGACAGAACAGGAGAGTTGCCTGCAGACATCACATCAATGTTCTGCAAAGGAAGGGAGGGCAAACTGGGAGATTTTTGATGAAGGTTTAAAGTAAAAGGGGAAGTTGGATACCCTGAAATGCTGGACTGCTCCAAGGATGCCTCTCAGGCCTTCTAGCTTTGCTGGATCAAAGGAACAAGCCAGGAAACTTCAGCTCCACACAAAATCATACAGCCAGTGACCAACCCTGCTCAGCAAACCAGAATGGGGTTCTATTTTTCAAATGAAAATCCAGCTGTAGAGAAGTTCATAGCATGTAAGGATATTGCAGAGGGGCTCTATGTGCTCAGTAGCTGTTGGCCCAATCAGACTCTTCATGTTTTCACTACTACATTTCCTTTAATATTCCAAAGCTTGGCAAGCAGAGCACAAACACGACTCAGTAGCTCCCTGCAGAGACCATGCCAACAAAGGAACACTCTACCTGAACTGTGTGTGGTTTCCTTCCTGGCTGGAGGCTGCCCTGTCCTCCAGTGGCCCTTGTCAGTGACCCAGTAGTGCCAGGTGTCCATGTTCTCTGGAGCAGATAAGAGCAAATTGGTGAGCAACTTCCCACCAGTGCTTCCATTTTACAAAATCTGTGGGAGGAATTGCTCATAAGGATTGGCATCTACTTGGATGATGTTTAACACCCAGAAGCACCAGACTTTCTCATCTAGACCAAGCCAAGAAAGTTTAGCACTGATATTTGTAGCAATCAGAACACTGCAGACAATGCATCTGCACCATGGCTGCTGTTTCCCTGCACCTTCCTACTGAAATTATCCTCTCCAGCACTGAATCCTACCCAGCTTGTCACCTTGGCTGGGCTTCTGCTGCTGTCACTCTGGTCTCTGCAAATAATGAGTGGGAAGAAAAGTTTTGGAGCTGTGAGTCAATTCCCTCTCATTACCTGAAGAAGGCAATTAATTGCCAGTAGGGCAAGAGCTAGAGGGCACTGCAGTCAGGCACTACCTATAGAAAAGACTTCCATCAGACTGTTTAGGGAGGAGTCTGCCACAGCTCAGGTGTTAGAGGACAGCTTGTGCTGGAAAAAGAGAATTAAAAGTGGGGAAACAGCTGGTCTCCACGACAACCATGTATGTGGATGAAGCACAGAGGGCAATAGTCATCAGGAATAGATGAAAAGCAACACTGGGGCTGAAGGAGAAGAGAGCACTTAAGGAATGAGGGAGATACTCTGCTGAACTGAAACACTTCTGCTTTAGCAGACTGTTTTGATTTCATGTAATTGTCACTGATCCTCTCTGTAACTCTTTCCTTGTTTTAAAAAAAGTTTTTAAGCTAATTAAATATGTATTTCCTTGTTTTGCAATGAAAATACCCTCAGTTATAATGAGCAACTGTCTCCTTTTACTCTGTCCATGGACCTGCCTGATGCTGAGGCTTGGTTCAAATGTTTGTACCTGGTGAAACTGAGCAAAGAAATCAAAATGCACAAATTGCTTCCTTACAATTCTGAATGAATTAACTTTTCTGTTGTATCCGTTGGATACCCGCTGTGTATTAAACGTAGTGCTCAAGAGTGTCTTCTTCCTTTGTTCTATGAATGTGGTTTATTTAGGTACATTATTGGTCCATTGGCTGTCATATATTTAATTAAAAATGAAAGGAACTGCCACGTGTTGATGATGCTGTTCAGCGCCTTTGCCTTTCATCACTCCAAAAGACACAATACTGCTTGTCAACAGAAGAAAGCAGTGGAGGACGAGAGCATTGTTAGGAAATTGTGTGAGAGGAGAAAAAAATCAGGACAATATTTGGGTGTCCAGATTGCTCTGAACTCTGTGATGTATCTGTGGTTCACACTGCACAGCCTGGGCTTTGTAAGAGGCAGGATCTGAGCAATTAAGAAAAGCCAATCTGTTTTAAGGCCAGCCTGACTTCCTTTGTAAGACTCTGGTCCTGGAAGGGCTCATTGCCAGTTAATTCAGTGGTTACTGTAATGGAGCAAGGTGAAAGGATGGGAGGAGCATTTATATGAAACTGAACTGCCTCTGAAAACATGCTGTGCTGTAAGAGTCCAGAGAGATACCATGGCCTGCCAGCAGCATGGCATTCCGAACTGGGATGCCATAGGAACCAAGATTCTCCTCAGACACTTACTTTAAGTAGAGACCTTCTGTAACTGAGCCTAATTTCAACCAGTCACTGAGGCTGAAACCCTTGAGACAAGAGATAAGCCCTGATCTCTACAAGACAGGTTTCAAAGCTGGAGAAGATAAAAAGAATAACATGCACCAAATTATTTTAATCGCAAAGAGAATGAGAATATATTCCTTAGGACAGATTATTCTAGAACATCAAAAGGTTTCTACTTTCAATATTATTACTTAAATTGCTTTCATTAAGCTTTAAAATTTACACCTCTCTGTGAAGAAGGAAAGACACTACCCACCTTTTTCTGAGCACCAGTACAGCCTGAGGTGTCTGAGGGAAGAGAGCTGTAGGCTTTGCATTTACCTAGAATTAAAAAAACAACAAAAGAGTTTGAATGATTGCTGGAAATTTAGTTGACAATTCTTGTTAACATTTCAACTCAGCTGTCTCAAGTAAACCATTTAAGTGACCCACACAACCAGGTGCTTTCCTGGCATCAGCACTGACTCATATGAAGCAACTGAAATAATCAATTTGTGGGCAAACAATACCAAGGAATCCACTACCAGGTGCTGGAGGGTAAATTTATAAAGAACATGATATTTCTTTCCATATTGTTGTTGGGAAAGAAGGTAACAAAAGCAGCAAGGTTAAAACTGAAACGAGTTAAAGGACTGGTTTTGGAACTTTTACAGATCTATGATAATATTTATCTCCCTTAGACACTCAAAGTGTAAATATATATGTGCTACAGTCACCTTGTGTTTTTGGTTTTTTTATTGTTAGCAAGAGACAAAAATCAAAGGTGCAATTCAAGGTGCATGTCAGGTGCAATTCAATTGCTTTTAGGTGTCTGTTCCAGCTGAGTCTATACACACCTGCTTCCCTCAGCAGCCCTCGGGAGGGCTCAAGGACCTCACCCAGTCAGGAGCCTTTTGACTGCAGCCATCTCAACCAGACCAAATTCCTCCTCGAGTTATGTCAGACATTCTCCAGGCTCTGTTTGGTTAATGGGCTGCTTCCAGCCAGGCACAGCCTCTCCGCGCTTCTTCCCGGGGGCTGGAAACCAACACACGGAATAACCACGATAGCAAGGGCAGGATTAACGCAGAGCAGCACCTCGGGAACCACCTCGAGGAGCCTTTGAACGGCTCCTGCTGCCCGAGCCTTCCCCAGCTCCGTACACCCAGCAGCCCCGGTGTAACGGAGGTTCTGAACAGTTTGCCCAGCCCTGCGCTCCAGAGCCCGGGGTGAGGGCGGGGGGACACGCGGGAAGGGCTCAGGGGAAACACATTCCCCGGGGAAAGGCCTCGCAGGGCGCAGCAACGCCGGGCGGTGTGGGGGACAAAGGCAGCCAGCGGCCCCGGCTCACGGCGTTTGCCGAGTCCGAGCCGGCAGCACCCGGGCCCGCTCTGGGAGTGGAACCAGCCCAACAGCCCAGCGGAGCCTCCCCCGCAGGGCTGGGCCGCCCTGACCCCGCCTCGGGGCGCTGCCCATGTCCCGTCCGGCCCTGCCCGCGCTGCCCGGAGGCCTTCCGGGCTGGCCGAGCCCCGGAGCCGGTGCAGCCGGGCGGCCATGGGCCCCGGCGGGCGCTGGGTGCGGGCGGCACACACGGCCCTCAGCGCGGCCCTGGCGCTCGGGCTCCTCCTGCACCGCACGGGTGAGGCGGGGCCCGCCCGGGCTGCGGGGAGGGGGCGGCCGGGGCCGGGCCGGGGCCGCTCCGCCCCCGGGGGCAGGCGGAGGACGGGGGTGGCGGGTTTAGGACGGGGGTGGCGGGCGGACCATGCAGCCCCCGCGGGACACGGGCGATCTGCGCCCGGCCGCGGCCCGGGAGTGCCCCGAGAGCGGGGGGATCCAGGGAGCCCTTTCTCAGCCTCTCCCCATTTCCTCTTCTTAGATTCGGGACCACTTTGTTGAGGCCAGAGACAAAAATCCAGGAGGCTTCACAAGGAGCTGCTGCTCTCTGTCTTTTATGGGTACCTTTCAGATCTGCAAAAGCAAGAGGAGCGCGGGGAGCTGCTTCAGCCGCTGATCTTCGTTTTGCTGGTTTTATGCTCGATCCTGCTGTACTTCAAGGTGTCTCTCATGGATCCGGGTTTTGTTAAGCCTGAAGAGGAAGTGAAGGTAGATCCCTTCATGAGTAGAACAAAGTGGAGTAGCTGTAAAGTCTGTAGGCTTTTCTACTTTTTCCACTCTGGTAGATAAGAACAATGTGAAAGAGTTTTTGTTGTGCTGGCATGAAGGACACATGCACAGACCGCTGGAGATGAGGACAGACTGTCTCACACTGGTGTTTTGTAACAGCAATAGGGTTTACAGGATTTAAATGTGCTTTTCACACCACACTTCCCTTGTACGTAACTGTGCCATTTGAGCTCAAGTCCTCTCCTAGAGCAGAGGCTGCAGTGCCCTGTGGAATGTGTCTATGACCTATTTTACAATAACTACTGCTAAGTGGTACAAGTGCAAAAAAAGCCCTGAATTGAAGGGCAGGCTTGGCAGACAGTGCTCTCTGCAGCTCTATTTATTGAACTCTTTATGGATTTGTTGCCCTCTCAGAGGACACATCCACAAACAAGTTACAGTGCAATAAATGGAGATGCAAAGTTTTAGTAACTGCTTGTCTGCTCAAGGTTCACTGCCGTAGAGCCTGTAGGACAAAAGCATTATCAGTCTTAGTCATCCATCATTAATGTCAGTGTTGGCTGTGTATGACTAATTAGCACTGCTCATACCAAAAAGACGCTGTTGTGTTTAGAAGTGAAGTCTAACCTTGTTTTTGTCCCAGACTGTATCTTGTCCACAGTTATTTCTGCCTCTCTCTCTGCAAACATTCTTTGGAGGGTTGCAGTAACCTGTTCTCTCTCACTGTTCCATAACTGTCTGCAGAAGCTGTAGGTATTTCAAAGAATTATTTTGTCCTAATGATAGAGATAGCAAACACTGTGTAACTGTTAAGTAAAAATATGCAGCAATACAGCTCAGTCATGCCTAGACAGGAGCCCAAGAACCCTCCTCAGTCCCTTCGTTTCTCTTTTTTGTAGGAAGGTGAAGGACAAGGTGTGGTGATTCCTCAGCTTCCAGGTGACATTAAGCTGCGGCGCTGTGGTTACTGCCTGGTGAAGGTGGGCATTCAGAACATGCTGGAAGAGGAAGGGATGAGTGATTTGAAAGCTTATATTGTTCTTCAGCTGCTGTTGATGGTCTGTAATTGCTGCTCAGAGCAGGCTGGGCAGACTGTGGAGCTACACAAGTAGTAGTGATGGATATTGACACACAGGCCAGTTTTCCAAGGCAGAAACAAGTCCCTGCTGGCTTATAGAAACAATAATCTTCTTTTGCCATGAGAAAATTGTATTCCACATTCTTACTGCCATGTCAGCCAGACCTTGCAGTACTGTCAAAGAAGTTATTTTGAAAATACCTTGATAGTCAGAAAGGCAGCTGAGTGTAACTTGTGGGAACTGCTCATTGTTGTGAACTTGTTCAGGGCCTTAAAACAACAAAACATTGGCCTAAATGGTAAAAGACAGCATGAAGGAGAAATTACAGCAATGAAATTAGCTCTTAAAACAGTTTGCCTAAGCCTAGAAAGGCTTGTTTTCAGAGTGATCCTTATCAGTTTAATGAAATTAAGCACTACCCCAACTCCCATAAATTCCCAAAGAGTATCAGCCAGGAGGAATGAGCTTATTGCAAGAAGAAAAGCTGGCAAAGCATTTATACACTGCAGGGGACAAATCCTAGGAAGCACTGCTTTTCTCAGCCAGGTCTTTCACCTTCTCTGTGCCTGGTAATTGAACTGTTTTCTGTGCAGGTGCCTTGTACTTACATGGAGGCACTTCTCTGTACATCCCCAAAAAGCATCACATCCCTGCCCACTCTATTTGATAGTAGTGGTTCTAGTTTTTCCCCTCAATACTCTGGCTCATGCTTTCCTGACTACACTGATTGGCTTTGTCTCCCTCCTTGGCACACTGGACTTCCTATAATAATAGGTAGATAATAAAGAAAATGTGGGCAGGAGGAGTGTGGGAGAATCACTTCATTTGAATGCCACCCATTTGGGTCTTGACCAGGAGAATCACAGTCCCTTTGATTTGTCTTAGCAATGTTGATGTGCTGTTGTCTCATAAGCAAGTGTTTTAGGGACAATATTGTGGGGAAAGACAGATTTGCATGATGTTCTCTTCTACCAAATGGGAGTGGGACAGCCATGAACTGTAGCCAGTGAGTTTTTTCTTTTCCTGGTTGTGTTTTGCAGCAACCCATGCGAGCCAAGCACTGCCAGCAATGCCAGCACTGCGTGCGGCGCTACGACCATCACTGCCCCTGGCTTGAGAACTGTGTAGGAGAAAGGAATCATCCCCTCTTCATAGTTTACCTGAGTGTGCAGCTTGTGGTTCTGCTGTGGGGAGGCCATGTTGCTTGGTAAGGCTGGGAGATGGCTTTTGGACCTCTGAGATTGCTGAAAGTTGTAGTGCTTCTTGGGCTGGCATAGAACATAGACTGGCTCTGGATCTTCACCCTCTTTTGCATCCTGGAGCTCCCTAATCTTGAGCAGTCTCTGGTAATTTAGGTTTCATTGTTCATTTTGCTTCAGTCCCTGTAACACAATCTTTGTTTACACATTCAAGTGCTGGAAACTCCAACAGGGTTCCAGCTGTTCAGGAGAGGAGTTAACCCAGGGTGATTGTGTCTCACAGCTGCAAGGGAAACAGCATCTTCTAAATTTAGCTTCCAATCCCTGTGGTGCAGTCTCTCAGGACTTCATAGTATTTTAACTCTCTGTAGTCAAGGATCATTAGTTATGAATCAAACTTAAATGTGTCATCAGGTTTGCTTACTTTATGAAACTAGTTCTGCTTCTTTAACTACAGATTTATTTATGTTTGAATTGAAAGGTCAGGCCTCTACTTTGAACAATCCCGGGAGTGGCTGCAGCACAACATTTTCCTCCTTGTGTCCTTCCTCCTGATACTCATATTCACCATTGTGGTCCTGCTGCTGCTTGTTTCCCACCTGTACCTAATCTCATGCAACACCACAACCTGGGAGTTCATGTCCCACCACCGCATCTCGTACCTGCGGCACTCCGAGCTGGAGAACCCCTTTGACCAAGGGATAATCCTCAATCTCTGGAGATTCTTCTGTTCACGCCACCTCACTGCATGGGAGAACATCTATTTTCACAAGAACAGTGAACCTGTCTAGTCCCAGCGTGCCAGCACACCTGGCAGGCTGCTGGGTAAAACTTTGCTAATGCAGTGGCTGCTGTTTCCTTGCACTGAACTTCAACACATCGTGGACTATGCAACCTGCTCCACAACCTGTTCATCTGCAAATTACATTTCAGGGATAGTCTGGGTTATTTTTTATATATAAACAACACTGTTAAAGGCAAGAATACAGTTCTGGGAAGGGCAAAGCCAGCAAAGCTGATTTCCAGACTGAGCAAGGTATCTCTAAATTTATTTCCTTTTGTTAAGTGTATCCACATCTCTCCAGAAGAAATGCAAGCTTAGTGTGACTATTCGTGTTCACTTCTCTTCTCCGAGGTCTCCCTTGCCTTTTGCTGCTAGGGAACAGCAGCAATTACACATAAAACCAACCAGGATCAGTGTAATTCCTGTGGCCTTTTATCAGCCAAGTTCTGACTGTGAGAACTGCAGTGCCTTTTGGCAGTCACATCAGGCATGTCAGAGAAATATTTGAGTAAATATTTAGAGAGCCAAAAGCAAATTTTATTTTGTCCACATGCCTCAACTTAATGCTTTCCATGAAGACTTAAGGCTTAATACTGGTAATGTGCATAAGAAAGAGCTGTAAGACATCCAAATAATCTTATGAGATAATTAACCTATATTTTGTGATGCCCTGAGCAGCTTCCTTACAGCTTTTTAAGTTGATGATGCTGCTAACAATTCACTGTTTTGAATCAAGTCAGTAAAGAATGATACCATCACTTTCCTTTGGACAGAAGAGTAATCCCTGGCTACTGAGTTATTTCTGCAGATAACATTGTGCTCAGGCCTTTGCTGCAGAGAGAGAAGCAGGAGCAGAGGTGGGTACCTCATGCCTAACTAAAGTAACACTGCTGGTAAAACTACTACTACCTCAACTCACTAGTGACATTTTAATAAAATAATACAATTTCAGTGGAAGAGAAAAGCTGCCAGGTCCTGAGATGAGAGATGCTGACAGCTTTCAGGACAGCAGCAAGAAGATCTGTTTTCCATTGAAATAAAAGGTCATACTTCAGATTTCCATGGGGAACTAAAAGGAAGTTTGGGATGACCAGTCTTAGCTTTAAAACAAAAAAAAGGCTGTGGTGTGAATTTTAGTCCTGACCCTTTTCTGTTAAAACAAAAACAAACAAAACAAGAAAAAGCACCACAACAAAATGTGAGCTAAAATTATCTTGTGCCTTAATTGTATTGGCTCAGGAATTAACACCAACTCAGAAGCACTCAGGGTTTAAAGTTGATGAACACTCATGAAGAAATAGTGTAGTTACTAACACAGCACGACAGTCCAAATGCAATTTAAATGCAGCAAAAAATCCCTTTTTTGACCAGCTCCAGAGTTTGTAATCTGTGCAGAGTCTGCTTTGTTGAGGGTAGAAGCTTTATCAGAGGGATATCAGAATGCTAAGGATTGTTTTTGTAAACAAGTGTACACCACTCAGAAGTATTCTGCAGGTTGCTTGTGTTGCTGTGGTACCTGCTGAAGTGTGGATCATCTGTCACACTACAATTCCTGGTTCTTCAAGTATCAGTCAAGTAAAAGTTTATCAGCAGGTACAACAGCTCAAAGGAGTTTTGCTCTGTCTGGTATTTCTTTAAAATACACCTGGGTGTTAATTTACCTTTTTTTTTTTTACTCAAACATAAATTATAAAATAAAAGATTAAATATGGATTTTTAAATTGTCTATGACTCTTTCTTTGAACCCAAGTTCTAGGCTTCACGTGTGCTAACAATCCACCGTGCTACCTCCCACTGCACAGTGGCCTTGAACTAAAGCCACAAAACACACCACAGAGGCCAACAGCAACTGCCACTCCAAGAAGAGTGAGGAAAATGTGTATCCTGCTCTAAACAGGCCAGTGCACTGCCAGGGTGAGCAGGAGGTTGAAAGGATCTTTGTACGTGGGAATTTTCAGAAGCAGCTATACTTGGCTCTGAAAATAGAAGATCTAGGTTGAGTGTGAAATATCCCTGGTTTGCACAAACAGAGCTCTTACCTCACTGAATCCTGAAGCACTGGGACCTGCCTTGGCTTAACAATTCCCTAGATCCTTGTCTCCAGCTACAGCACAGTTGCCTTAGTCCCACTCCTGTCTCCATCTGGTGAAAAACTGAAAGAGCAACAATTGTGTGCTTGTTTGCATCAGATGCCTTATCTCTAAAAACCCTTCCCTTTTCACCCAATGAGCTAACATTATGAATTTAAGACATGAAAATGTATCTTATAAAGTATAATTGCAAGATAGATTACGAGGCAATTAAATCACCTTTAACTCACTGATTTTCCAGTACTGACTGTCCTTACTTAGCTGTCCCTAAAAATTATACAGGATGTACACACTGATAAAATCTGTGGAGACATAAACTGACTGCAGTCATTGGTATCTCTCAGCTGATGACACCATGTGATATGTGCACAGACAACCTGAGTGAGAAGGAAGAAAGAAAAAATATTACTACTGGCATTTATGGAGAAAACAGAAGTCCTGTCTGTTGAACATTTTAGTTAGCCCTGATCTGAAACATTCAGCTGACACAAAGGGAGATGAAAAGCTGAATATTTATTATATAGAAAGGTATCTTTATTTTCAAAAAAGAAAAAAACATGTGCAAAGCTGTGGAGTTTGATATCATTATAAACAATAGCTAAGACTTGGCATTAAATAGAAAGATTCATCTTCCTTCCAATAAATCACTTGGATCATTATCAAACATCATTGTCTTGGTAGTGTTAAAATCCATTCCTTGTCTGGCATACACATTTTTATGAGTGGGAAATGGCATACAATCATTACCAGGAGGGAATGCTGCATCTCTAGAAAATCAGTAAGAAGTGGCCACTCCCCTGCTATGCTACAACTTTAAAAATCACACTACTTACTTAGGTTTTTTGCAAAGAGTAATCCGGGTTGCAGAGATGATTTGATTTCAAGTCCAGTTTAAATTCCAAATTTCATCTACGTTCAATGACAGAAGAAAATACACCCCATCAAATGTTAATTATTCCTTAAAGGTAATTGACATCCAGGATCCTTCCAACACATGAGGCTGGAAAACCCACAGCACGTTAACTCAGCTTGGAGGGCACCTCATCCTGGGGCCATCAGCACTACCTGAACTACAAATCCTGTTGGCTTTTCCACTGGCCCTGCAAAGTCTTCTCTATGCTCTCTCAAGGTGGTAAGAATCTCTTCATGTTTTTGTAGCCCAGGAATCACACATCTAAAAGATGTCTGGAAACAAAGTCAAAGTCCTTGAAGACAGTCTGCTCCTTCCGGGTTAGGACAGAAACCTCCTCAGGAGGAGTAAGGATTGGCTTTTGGGAAGTGAACTCTTCATCAAAGTTGCTGATGTCTGTTGGATCTCTTAGTGTGGGCACAAAGGGAGGCTTCAGCCTCCTGGCAAACAAGGCATTCCAGTCAATTCCCTGTAAGAAAAGGAAGGCAACAGGCCAGATTGACACAAAGATTATTTATGAAATGGGAAAGTCAGAGGGAGAATTGCAGCCTCCCTTACGGATTATTTGCAACCTGTCTTATTTTTACTAATTTAAAAAGAGAGAGAATTGAAAAAAGGCCCAAAACAAACAGCACAGGAGGTAGTGCAGAGATTCCATGCAGTGTATTTTACAGCTATAATTGTATTTAGGAAGGACAAAATTACAGCTCAGCCATGGCCAGGTGGATCTGGGGATGCCAACAATTTCTGGTGACATCCAAATTCTTTTCTTGCTCCAGTGCAAAGCCAGACAAAGGTTATAAGGCTAAAAACTTTAGTACAGATGAGTAATAATGAGGAGGGATGGCAACACCTTTGCCTGGAATACATACCCCTGACACAAAGCAATTTAACCTCCATTTCTCTTAAGTCACGTGTATCCTGCAAATGCAGGTGATCAAATAGACTGACTGACAATCACTGTGATCACTAGATAACATCTTTGATGATGCAGTTTAATTTTAAAAGGAATATTTGTTCATGTCTCTAAAGTTAAGTATATTTGTATATAGAAGCAGCACGATCAGAAATAAACTGACTCTGAAAGCATAAAGATCCCAGAAAACAGACTTGGGGGATGGCATTTCAAGCAAGAATTGAAACACATATTCCTGAATGAAGCAATGAGGTGCAACAGAAACTATCACTAAGATCTCCCTGATAACAAAGGGAAATAAGCCTCAATACCAACAGAGAGCAAATCACTCTCTGCTCAAACACAAGAAACAAGGGAGAGGTTTAAAGCAAGTTCCTACCTTAAAAAAGGGCTGAATTTTAATCTCTTCTGCATCTTTTTCCCCTGCTCCCAGTCTACGCTCTGGACATTTCCGAAGCAGCTGCAGAGATGTCAGTTCAAAATTAAACAATGGGAACCAGAATGGACAGAAATAATGTTCCAGAGAGAAAAACAAAAGAAAAGGAGGTGGACTGATCCCTCGGTGTTTCCTAATTCTCACTTTGCACCAAGGTCATCATCTGCCAGGAATAACTCAGACCTAGTTTCTTGTAAACAATTTGCCACCAGCAATAAGATACCTGCCATAAACTGCATGGAGCGTCTCAGCTTAATTGTGCACCTGTGACTATGGGGTCACATTCAAAAACTGAAGCCAGTCATCTCCACTGAATGGCTCTGACATTCTTGCCCTTGAATCAACACTTCTCTGTGCCAGACTTAGCAGGAACTAAGCAGCCTGCTTAGTCATCCTTACACGGAAGAACTGCATTTACGTAAAGAGAAGGGAGGGAAAATACGTGCAAATTTTAAGTATTTCCTTAGCCTATGTAGGCAGCTCTACATTACACACACAAATGCTGTACAATCCTAATCAAGTCCCTCTGGATCCACTTACACAGTAAATGCAAATTCCTCAGTCTCCCAGAGACCCAGCAGCCCTTTACCTTACGGATTATGGCAAGTGCTTCAGTTGAAAGGAATCGTGGATACCGAACTTCATCATTGACAATGCTGTCAAAGACTTCCTCCTCATCATCTCCAGGGAATGGTGACTGCAATTGGGACATTCTATTATTCAATCCACACAGCACCCATTCCTCACTATTAAATAAGCATGAGACTAGCAGGGAGTTGTATGGATTAATTAATTTCTGTTTGGCAAGCACTATGAATGAGAAAAATGTAACTGAAGTACTAATAAATAGTTACTAATAAATATACTAATAAATAGGCTACATTTAGCAATATTTTACCTGGGGTGGTCAGGTCCCCAAGCCTGGTTAGTGAGATGTCCTGAGGGAAGCTGGTCTTACCTCACCAACAAGCATCTCATAAATGAGCACACCCAGGCCCCACCAGTCCACTGCCCGCGTGTACGAGATGTCTGTCAGCACTTCTGGAGCCAGGAACTCAGGGGTGCCACAGAAGGTGTTTGTCCGGTCACCAAAACCTATTCCTGTAGGAAAAGGACACTTTGGTAAAATCCAGCACAAGTTACTGAATGGATCTGATGCAGCCTCACCTCATGAAAGCTGTAGTTTGTCACCTGATGTTGTTACCTGGGCAAGGGGAATTGCCAGTGAGAAGTGTGAAACCTGAGGCTCTCAATGACTCCAAACAACAAATATACAAACAATGCTTAAATAAAGAGCAAACCCAAGGGAACTTCCTGCTCATTCCATTGCTCATTTATTCATCCACATGTTTTATATGATCCTATATTCTGGCTCCTTTGAGCAAACAAGTACATTTTAAACGCTTTCAGAAGTTTCCTGAAGATTATACAACATGGTATTCGTCCCAAATTCATCATGGCCAGACAGCTGAGGAGTTTTTTGTTGTTTGGCTTTTTTGATGTTAATTTTTTTAATGGGGATTAATACAAGTTACGCACAAACACCTACTAAAAGCCAGACCCTAAAGTGATCTTGATGGCTCAATTTAACCTTCTCCAGTTACTCACCTTCTTTACACAATCCAAAATCTGCGATCTTCACAAATCCTTCAGCATCTAAAAGGAGATTATCCAATTTCAGGTCTCTGCAACAAAGGAGATGAAAGAAAACAGTAAATGAAGACTGAGGATTGCCACCCAACATGGCTTTTTTGCAAGAAGCAGAAGGTAGATGTTAATAAAGAGAATAAAATCTAGATTGAGTAAAGTCCACATTTGATTTAATCATGCATTATTTGGAAGATTCCCCTAAACTGATTGATATTTTTCCCTAAACTAAAGGCTCAAAAAGCAACGCTGAGCAGTGGGGATTATTCATTTGGAAAAGAGCTCCCACAACAACATGACAAATTACTTTTTCCAGTGAAAAGAAAGCAGTGACTTACAGGTGCCCCCCAGAATGTATTGACATGTCACAGAGGATTAATCACCTGCAACATGCCAGATGAATAGCTTCTAGGTGACTTTCTCTACTGTGAGCACGATGAACATGCTGATAGTGACAGAGAAAATAAAGACAGGCAGAAAGATTAGAAACCCCAGCAAGAAAGTGAGCTCCAGACACAGCTACAGGAAAAATCAACCTTCAAGTTGCTGAACTGTCTTGAGTCTCTGTTGCATTACCTATAAACAATTTTCTTCTCATGCAAGAACTGGAGCCCCAAGACTACACAGGCTGTATAAAACCTAAAAGACAGAAATAGTTATCAGGCAATATATGAGATTCAAGTTAAAATTTTATAGTGCCTGGAGACAAGAGCAATTCTAACTCACTGTGCCATAGGCTCTGGAAAGACATCTTCGTGTATGCGCATCATCAGATCCCCACCTGGAGTGTATTCCATCACAAAACAGGCATGGTGAGGGGTCTGGAAACAGGCAAACATGTTCACAAGGAATGGATGATCAGAAGAATTGACCACCTCAAATATTCGCTTCTCACAGTTCAAGCTGCCAGGATTCAAAGAATGAAAACATCAGTGCTTAACAGACTCAGCAGAAAAGCCTGTTTTGAGAAAGAGAGGATGAAGAAGAAAATCTTTACATCTGAAGTCAGAGAAATAAAAAGCGAGGGGTAATATAATATTTATCTTACATACTTCCAAACCTTGAGTTTTAGAGTGTTATTCAGGTGTCATTCTTACAAAAGTTAGACACCATTCTGAATTACCTTATTTCTGATTTTAGTTATCTAAGTCTTAAGGTCACACTTAACCTTAAGAGTACCACAGCCATTACACAGCCAGTACCATACCTGCTAACATTTGATTACAGCTGTGGTAATGTAGCCTCTGGCAATAGTACCATCTCGAAACAAAGCTCACCTATCAATTTCATCTCTCCTAATAATGTCTTTTTTCTTCAAGGCTTTGATGGCATACAGCTTTCCAGTTGCCTTGAATTGGGCCAGCAGTACCTGAAAGACAACAGAAAAGCTGTACTTTAAGCAATCTTCTATTTCCTTATCAGATTACTTTAACTCAAATTGATACCAACTATTTCCATCCACTCCAGACAGTCATCCTCAAAACCAATCTCAAGGAACTCGAAAAACACAGCACTTCTGTTTTACAGCAGTCCAGAAAGATGTCAGTGTAAGTTATGTCCTGCTCCCAGACAGCACTATCACAGCTGGCCCAGTGCTTTAGGAGCACCTCAGAGTTCTCACAGAGGGAGCCATGCAAAGTTTGGAGTCTTTCACTAGTGATCCTCATTAAAGAAATGGTAATGGTATCGGGACAGCTTTCTCCAGGCTCTGAAGTCACAAATCCTCATGAATTTTGACTGTTAACAACAGTTACCAGCTTCTTATGTGGCTGGGCTGGGTTTGTTGTTCCATATCTGCACTGCAACAGATCTCTCCTGTCCTGCAATGTTTCTATTTAGACTTCAAGGCAGAACCCCATTGTCACAACCACTGCCCTCCTCCACAGTGGACTTCTCTACTACCTTCCCAAAGTGGCCACGGCCCAACATGGCAATGCAGTGAAAATCCTCCAGCTGAACTGTCCTTTTCCTGCAGAAAAAACAGAGAAGAGACAGTACCCAAGAGATGCATGAGCAGATATCAGAGTGTGTGTTTGTGTCAAGGAAAGAAGCTCTGTATGGTAAAAAGGAAAGCAAACAACCATGCCAACCACCCCTCACCTAATCCTGACAACTAAAGCTTGTGCTGCTGTTCCGCCACTTAAGAAAGAAGAAGGTAACCCTGATGAAAGGAAATTGTCTTTTTTCAACAATAGTAAATTGTTTTTTTACTTGTCTGGGTATATTTACTGCTGTGTATCCCTGTTTTAAACAAAATGTGTCTGTATAAGTGCCACAGACTATAATCAACCTCCTGATTTATGCCTCCCATCATAATAAGAGACAATGTACTGCAAATCAATAGAAATAGATGAGTGTGAGGGATGCCAAAAGTAGTTCTGGAATGTATTACTTAGCACACAGACATATCTAAATATACTACACCACAGCACTTCAAACACAAGGAAGCCCTTGAAGACAGCTAAATGACTTTACCTTATACTAAATCACCTCTTACACTGCAGTGCACAGTGTACCATTAGGCTCAGTATTTGGGTTAATGAACAGATAAGACACAGCAGACATTTAGACAAGTGAAGCTCAGAGCAGATTTTTCATTATATTGTCCACACTCAGCATTAAAAATTTGCTGCTGAGAAACCAAAGCACACATTGAGCAGAATTTTAGACTTTCTGTTCAAAAATTTGAGCCCAGTGACTCTTTAATCTGTGACCTGAGACAGCCCATGCTATCCGCAGTTACCTTGGAGACGCTGGGATTGGAAATCCTGTTACAGGAGAGCTGCAAGTCTTCTCCTCAACATGGAGCCTCTTCAAGCACTAGGAGGAGAAAGAAAAATACAGTAGGTCATTCTCTGAAATCACCAAGTCTAACCTGAACACCCACATCCAACTTTTCTCCTCTGTCTGGATCCAGCATGACCACAGGCATGCTCTTGCAGATGGTCATTGCCTCTGCTTGGACGTAAGTAGCATAAAAACAGATTATCTATGAGCACACAAGACTATCCCCATGTACAATAATTTTTATAGGGTCAAATCTTTTAAAATAAACACTTTTAAAAGTCTAGGATAGAACATTTACTTCCTAGATGTCAAGAGTCACAATGATCAAAGAACGCAGTTTCCTCTATCACAAAAGCCAAATGAGAAAGGGTACAAACAGGTGGCAGAACAGGTCATTTTACTGCTCAAAGAAATTTCCTGCTCATTCCTGTCAGAAAAGTAGAGCTGCTCTTGGTTTTGCCCAGTTTCTTTAATGACAAAGAACCTCATTTGCTTCTGAAAGCCTGCTGACCCTCCTTCCCTGCTTTCTCTGTGCAGTCTGTTCTGTACTCTTGCCCTGAACTCCCAATGCTGACCTACCTCCCATTTTGCTTCTCCAAGAAAAGCAAGTTATCATTTTTTTAAAAGAGGGGAAAAAACCCGTGCAATTCTTTTTGAAGACTCCATGCCAAAATGGTTCCCTGGATTCTGAATTCCTGGAGATCAGCCAGCTAATGAGGCACCTGCCTAAAGTATAGCAAATTTCTTCAGTAATAAATTAGAAGAACAGGGCTTTGCAAGAACACCAAGCAGCAAAGACAACATTCCCAATTAGCCCAGATGCTTACTGGAGAATCTGCAGGAGACGGCGCTGATTCCTTGGAGTTGGCCATCAGAAAAAGCCGTGGAGGCTTGGGTGGTGCTTCATCAGCAAATGCAAGCTTAGCCACAGGGAAATCACTGCATTTGTGAGACAGAATTGAAGGAGATTTTGCCTTAGGGCAGAGCATTGTACACAGACACCTTTGCATCACCTCTGCTGTGTTAGTTCAGTCCAAATCAGTGGACACAGGATCCCCTGGCTCACACTGTAGGTCTGTGAAGTACCAACAAGAAATATTTTCTCCTACATTAATTAAAAGTTGGTTAGACTCACAATTCTAACACTGGCTCTCTGATGCTATAAAATTAATGAAACACAAGTATGTAGAAATGAGACAAGCGTTTAAAGAAATCTTGATTTTAATAGTAACACAGTAACTGAGTAATTTTTTTTCTTTCCTAGGTCCTGTGAATCAGTGGGAATAATCTCTTCAGTGAATAACTGATTCAATTTTTTTAAAAAATTATTTTAGAGGAAACTTTCTTCTATAGCACATTCAAAATCTCAGGTATGTCCCTTCTGAATGCTACATTACTCATGAAAGCAGAGTGCATTTTTTATCACAACAATCACATGGTGACCTTGCATAGCTCAGTTACTGTACTGGTGAAGCCATTTAATGAATGGAATTTTCTTTCCTTTAGAACACAGAAACTAAACATCTTTTTTTTAGACAGATCAATTTTTCTCATCAATGTCTTCCTCCACTTCAGTAAGGTACAACAGAATTTTAAGATCTACCCTACACCCATTCCAACACTCAGGACATCACTTACCTACTCAATTTGGACACTGAATCCCCTTGACTTTGAGGGGAAACTGGAGGAAAGTCTGTGTGATTGGGATCATGGAGTGGGGGACTCAGTGTGCTGATGGAACTACAGGGAGGGAGGAAACTCATCATCAGGCGACCCCAAGCTGCAACATTCATGTTCATTTGAGGAGCTCGGAGAAATTCCTTCCCTGGAGGAGTCAGAGTCAAACATCAGCAAGATTGCAACACATAAATTACAGTCTCACATAATGTTAAACTCTAGTTTTCAACTAAACACCTGGAGGTTACCCCGAAAGGGCAGCTCACCCTTGGGAGAATGGGCTCTCCTTCAGGGAATAAAGATTAATGATGATGATGATGAAACAGATCTGCTATTTCACCTAAGATCAGCTCCATATAATATCATAACAATCTTCCAGTTAAAATTGAATAGAACATTAAAAATTGATTTTACTTCAAGTTAGGTTTTCTTCTCTTTCAACACTACATTTTAATTATGCAGCCTGCTAACAGGAAGTTTCTGAAAATGTGTTAAAAAGAGTAAAATATTTGGGATATTTTCATTATTTTTACTACTTCCTGAGGAGTATAAATATAAAATCTCATTTATCCCCACTGCCACAAAAGCTCAGTATGTAAAGTTTCACCTTATTCAGCTTCACAAGAAAGAATGTGCAGAGAAATAAGAAAGTATGCAAGCTATTCCAGTCCATAAACCTCATAAATCTGAGATGCCAGCTCTAGAGACTTGATAGTCAGTAGCCTGTTCACGCTACAGTGTTCTGTCATTCAGTTTTCCAGAAAACCTTCCAGTATCTGTTCATCAGTAACAGCATGGCTGGTTAAATTAGTACAGTTTGAGTCCTGGATCTTCTTATAGAATCATGGGATGGTTTGGGTTGGAAGGGACCTCAATGGCCACCTAATTCAATCCCCATGCCATGGGCAGGGACACCTTTCACTATCCCTGGTTGTTCCAAGCGCCATCCAGCCCGGCCTTGGGCACTTCCAGGGATGGCACAGGCACAGTTTCTCTGGACAACCTGTGCCTCACCACCCTCACAAGCAACAATTTCTTCCCAATATCCCATCTAATCCTGCCCTGTCAGTGGGAAGCCATTCTTCCTTTGTCCCATCACTCCAGATCCTTGTCCAAAGTCCCTCTCCAGCTTTCTTGGAGCTGCTTTAAGGCACTGGGAGGGGCTCCAAGGTCTCTTGAGAACCTTCCTGAGCTGAACAGACCCAATTCTCTCAACTTGTGTCCAGAGCAGAGAGGCTCCAGCCCCCTGAGCATCTTGGTGGCTCTCCATGCTGCAAGAGGTCCAAATCCTTCCTATGCTGGAGGCCCCAGAGCTAAGTAATCTGTTAAATAACTAGCAATTAAATCCTCTTATCAATGTTAATTGTGAGTAGCAGCACCATGACAATATTACATTACAGATGGAGCTGCAGCCAGACTGCCTGCACTTCATGTGACTGAACAAACTTTCACATACACAGTAATTAGAAAGAGTTTTAACATCTCTCAGATTGAGTAGGACAGCAGAACCTGCTTGTGCAAACCCCTGCTCTCACCCTGGCCAGTCACTTCTCCAGCATCTCACCTTTCTGTTTGGGGAAAATGCGCTTCTGTCGCTGCAGTTTTGGCTTCCTCTCAATGACAGGATTACAAAACATCACCTGTCAGAGAAGGAAAAGAGATTTTTCAGGATTCTCCCTTTAAATTGTAAACCCAAACTTTCACACATGCCTTTTTTCTCATCAAAATCTCAATTTCTATCTGTTTGGTAAATTTCAAGTCAATCCCAGACTCCAAACTTGGTTATTCCAGATTCACCCTCTAATCAGCTGCTCCTTCAGTTGTGGGTTTAGAGACTGGAATTATCTGCTACCTGAAATTGAGAAAACCCCCAGAATTAAGACCAATTTGTATTTCCCAAAAACTTTATCTAATTTGTGAAGCCATGCATAAAGAACACGCCCATTTGTAGGGTAACAAATACATTCGTTCATAGCACAGAAGTAAAAACAAAAAAAAATGCCACAAACCAACCACAAAAATACAAGAAGGCAGGGAGAGGAGGCAAATTTTGTACATGAGGTTCAGATCCTACTTTGGAATGATAACCACAGGAACTTTCATCACAACACAAAGGAGAAAATACTGTGGCTTTTAAGGGATTATCGAGATTATCTCTACATTGATGGTACTTCAAACTATTATTAGCCTCAGAAAGATGATAAAATAAGCATAGCCAGAGGGAGTTTGGATCTCTGATTCTAGAGTCTCTGTGATTCAATCCTGACCATTAAGCCATATGTTTAATTAAAGTGCCACCAATGACTCATAACGAAAGCAAATAAAAATGAACGGATTTCACAGCACACACACGCTGAGTTACAGTGGAGCAGCTGAAGAATCACTCCAGGCTATGGATGTGCACATCTATTCTATTGTGTTGTTCCTTATTCTTATACAGGCTATTGATGCAAGAGGGTTTCAGGTATCACTCTGCTCTTCTAGATTATTGCTCCTTCCATTCCTTGTATTCTGGGTTGAACAACTGCTTTCAGGGCAGACACCCTAAAGAGACAGAATTCTCTGAGAAAGAAACAAAGCTTACATTTATACCTCTGCAAAAAGCATTCCTTGGGGCTCCAGCGAGAGGCACATCCCATGACGTTCATTATCAAGAAAATCATCCAAACGTAAAAACTTCACTGCACAGAGTTCTCTCCAATCTCTCCAATAAATTGCAATTTCTAGCTCACGAGACTGGTGGGATGGGTGAATGGTGGGGGAGAAAACAAAGGCAGAATAATTACATACTGCTCCATGCTCTAGAAATAGCACATGTATTTGTGAAAAAATAATAAATAAAATAAAATCAGTAAACTAAAGAGTATGCATAAAATACTTCTTTAGTGTGTCTGTTCCCTGCTTTTGATGTTTTTAGATCTTCTTAGCTACAGACCCTCCTGGAGTCCCCATTTAGAAATCCCTAAGAGCCACTTTGCTGATAAGATGAAATAAAACTGCTCAGATAGGGAGAGAAGGACAGCAGATGCTGCTCAAGCTGAATCTCTGGCAGTGATGCTCTGCCTTCAGGGGAAGGCCAAGCTAACTGGCAAATCAAAGGCCATGGGGACAGCAGCAATACGGGGTTGAGCTAAGTGGAATGACAGCTAAACAAGCAAATCAGGTAAGGTTAAATGGAAAAATAAACATCACATGAATCAGACTTACCCGGTCCAGCTCAATGGCAAAGCTCTGGTCCCACGCCTGGTTATTAACTGGTCCCCAGTTTGTTTGGCCAACCACTTTATTGTCCACTTTGAGTACAGCAAGGACCTCATCTGGACAAAGGAGGAAACATGGATTATAACATTTAACCTCTCATGCTGAAAGTGGACATTCCAACCAATTTCCAAGAGAGTCCTAGGAGGACCAGGCATAATGCAATTAATTTTCTGTCTTACTTTTGCAGAAATTTGGTTTCTTATAACAACACTTGTACCAGGCTGAGCCAGTGAGAAGCCCCCTTGCTCTGATATGCCACCAGCAGGTCCACAGGGAACCCTGTACTCACTACTTGGCTCTTCATTCCGGTATTTTCCTGCAACACCACGGCCATGGATGCCCAGGCCAACTCGTGTCCGGGAAAGGGACCTCAAATCACTTGGGCTGCCACAGATGGGAGAGGAACTTGTCATTCGGGAACGTCCTGGAACATTTTCCAATAGATCCTGACACCCCATCAGTCTCACTTCCAGCGTTCCTGAGGAATTTTAGGAGAATAAGGAATATTATTATATAAAAGATAAAGTGATTCCAGTCAGCCTGACCTCAAAGAGGTCCCAGAATTTCTGAGATTCATGATTTCTTGGTTAATAGTTTAAATTTACTCCAGATTATTAGACTGCAAATCTGTATGCTCAGAAAGCTCTGCCTGACCTTGAAGACAGAAGTCCAGCTCCTAGAAAATCCAATGTCCATATGACAACAAAGAGAAAAAATAGAATTCATTTTTCTCTCTGACCTCCTCACAACAACATGCGATGCAGGATCCCTTTACCTGTAAGGGCTGTAGGTTTGATGACTGAAGTGGGTTGCATGCTGCCATGCCGGGCTCCCAGGGAGGAAGTGTTTACCAGCTCCTGTTTGATGAGTGCTCTTTTTGGGTGATCAGGAGAAAGCTCACTGAGCTGCCGTTCCAGGGAGAAGCGCAGCAGATCAATCTTCTGAGAGGACTCTTGCAAACGACCCTGAGCCTACCAGTGTGAAGGAGAACAGAAAGCAGGCAGAAATTTTCCATGATAAGCAATGTAGGCCAGGTATTATTAAGTGGAGTAAGGTTAAAAAAACCCAACAAGACAACATCTTGCTAATATAGGATACAGATAAATTAAAGATAAAATATTTTCCCATAGAGCTTGAGCTCCCATTAGTGTCACTTCTGATGTTCCTGAGAAATTTCACCAAAGCAAGGAACACTTATCCCTAGAAGGGGAAGTGATTCCAGTCTGTCTCGACAGAGAGACGGGAAATTCCTAAATTAGTAACTTGGTTAACCCTGCTCGTTCATGCTAAATCACTAATGTGGAGGCATGAAACCACCGTCTCAAGAAGGCCTGAGCAATGTCTGCTTACCTCAGCCAAAAACTTGCGATCCTGTACCCGACTCCCCCCCAGGATCTTCAGCACATTTTTTGCCCCCTCTGCTACAGCAGCTTCAATGCGCAGGTGATGCCTCAGCTCCTCAATCCGCAGCTCCGAAGCACTGATGGTGGTCCCCATCCTCACTGGCCATTCAGGAGGTAAAACATGGCAAGGATGAAAATCAGCCAAGTACTGTGGATCTCAGGGCTCTGTCTGCATGTGTTGTGGGCTGTATCAGTTACTTAAAGCATGTTACCTGCTGGATCCACTGTATCTTCCATCCCTCCTGCTGACTGAGATACTTTCACAATGTGCATGCGGATTATTTCAATCTTTGTCTTGCTGTCCTGAAGCATCTGCTGAGCTGTAGCCAACAGCTTCCGCTCCTGCTGAAAGGAATCAGATGCAGAGAGAGAACCATGATCACTAAAAATGGGCGATGATGATGTGCTCACATATGAGGGTGAGGTGGTACTTGCACGAAGGGTCATAACTGACTCTGAAATGGAACACACAAGTGGTTATGTAAAGGAGGCACCACTGAGGATCAAGGACTCTGAGATCACGATCTCCATTTGCAGAGGGAAAGGACGGGTCAAGGACGTGCCCAGTTAATACCAAATCCTGCCGTCACTGAGACTCCTTGTTCCCTGGTTAACTGCACTTACAGTGTTCTGTAAGCAGAGCAGAGGTTTTGAACACATAAAAATACCACAGCCCTCTTACACTGCTGGTCTTACTGAATTAAGCTTCATAATAAGCTTGGATTTGAAATGTTTTAAATTATCTTTTGACTTTTAAATACGATTATGCCAAATTAGATGAATACGAATCCACTAAACCTCTGAAAATTTTTCTCACATAAAGAGATACCACATGCTGTGCCTTATCCTAAACAACTCAGTGATATCAAAACATCACACCAACTAACTCAGTTACAACACCAATGCTTTCTTAGCTTTCTTTCCTCATCAGTGACTTAATGTACCTCTTACACCACCCTTATGAGCTGTCATTATGCTGAGACTCAAAGTACACAGCTAGGATTCAGGCAAGCAATCTTTGCAAATTAATTTCTCTCCCAAATCAATTATCAGAGAGACTTGTGTATAGACTTAAAATACAAATTTTGATCCAGTAATCCATGCTCCCAAATGGCTCTTTATTCCTGCTTACCTTGGATGCTGAATACATTTGGATCATGTTCTCAGCTCCTTGTTTCACTTTCATTTCAACATGCAGCTGCTTTTTCAAAGCTTCAACCTTCCTTGCCATGGGGTCTGGGTTTCTTTCCCAGAGACAGGGATCTGGAGACACAGATCCATCTGCACAAACAACACAATCAATACCATTAGTCATCTTGTCTCGTTTCATTTCACCAGGTTACAGATGGGTGACTCTGCAATGGAAAGGTAGGCTATAAAATAAGGTACAAAAAGGTCTTGTCTACAAAACTGATGGGAAACACTTTCAAATGAAGCTCAAGCTCATATCTGTAAATATTTCTTAATTTATCAACGAACCTGTCATAACAAGCACTCTTCCAATTTTATACTCATTATTCTATAAGATACTTGGATGTTGAACTGCCCAGAAATTCTATTCAAATCTCTTCAATTCCACCTACAACCTGTTCCTGAATATGGCCCATGCTCACCACTCTTAGCTGGTTTTCTCCCTATACTCCCTTTCACCTTTATAGCAACATTCTGAACTTTTTATACGACAGATAATTTCATAAGCTAAATACCAAGACGCTCCCAATACTGATGAGCCCTCAATAGAAGACTGTATCAATTCAATATCTCTAGAGATTGAAGCACTCTAAGAGAATGTTCCAGTCAATCATGACCCAAGAACTACCTGTCGTACTCTTCTCTTTGTCTGGTATCAAAATCCTTGCATTGAGCTCCTGAAGTTCCCAGTGCAGCTGCTCCAGTTTTCTGTTGGAAGATTTCAGCACATGCTCGATGTGGACAAGGTTCTTTCTGTCTGTTGTCGCTTTGCGCAGGTTTTCTGCTCCCTCTTTAATCTTCAGTTCCTTCTGTATGGCCCGGCGGAGCAGCTCCTTCTCACCCTCCAGTTTCTGCTGGAAGCTTGGATCCATTAAGTTCACATCATTGCCCAGCTGCAAGAGAGAGCTGCCCTGCAGCCCAAGAGCATTGAGCAAGAGGATTTCAGAGTTCAAATCCAACCATTTTTATGACACTGCGGCAATATCCTCATTAGATTCCACTCCTTCATTTCTTTCAGAAATTCTCAAGTCAATCTTTTCACCAATTTTTCAAGAAGACAAAGATACATTTCAATTGCAGAGGACAGAACACAACTTTGATCTTAACATGCCTTAATTTGATTTTAAACCATAATGAAGAAAAACCTTCACTTTACTCATCCCCTTGTTATTTAATGTCTACACACATCTTTGTTCTTCAAGAATCAAAGTTCAGCCAATATTTGCTCTTGTTCAGATCAACATTACCTTTTACCAGTTTGATGTTTTAGATACAGATTTTTATCTGATTATGCCTTGATGCTGACTGCTCAAAGATACATCTCAGCTAATCTGTTAGAGCTTTTAGGAATGCTACAAGCATGTGTTAACCCTCAGCTGTTGTCCCTTAAGAAGAAAAACACAAGCCCTACAGCTGTTTCTACAAATGAACGAGCAAAAGAATAAGTTTGACTGTCTGCTGTGCCTGAAAAGGTGAGCAGACTAATGTCTCAATCTCTGTTCTCTAAAGGCCACGTTAAACACTGATTATTTTGAGTAGCATTAGTGGCATTCACTCTTGTCCTGGGCTTTGTTTTACATCATTTCAAATACCACTTGTTCTAGTGAGATATGGCTCAGCAACAGCTCTGGACAGAGCTGCTCTGTCACAGACTCTGGACATAACCAGTTTGGGCAGAGCAGAGGTTTATCTCACTGCCCAAAAAACCACTGGATTCAGACAGGAGCTGCAAAGCATCCCTAAGGGTGCTACCCAACACCACCACACATCCAAGCAGGAGCTTGTGCTTCTCTCTTCAACAGGAAGAGCAGCTTTAAGGCATCCAAAGCAATGAATGCATTCATAACCTCCCATTAATGACTCACACCCATGGCTTAAATGCAAAAGAAGTGGTCAAGCACTGCTACAGTAACTGGCTTAACATCACAGAGCACATCAGTGCCTAAAGACAGGGCTCAGGAATCCTGACTTGTTTCCACACTCTGTCACTGGTTGACCACATTTCCAACAACAAACCACGCTGGCTTTGTGTTACTCATGTACATTAATACATTTCCAGAGCGTGCTGTGCATCCAAAGCCTCCTCCAGAAACAATTACTTAATCAAAGACCCAACCAAACACCCTTGATTAGTTTTTGCTACAATTTCAGTCCAATAGCACAAAGAAAAAAGGGAAAAAAATCCATTTGAAAAGTTGGCCTAAATCCAAGCTTTGGCTGCAATGGCCAAAATAGGAGTTGTTCAGATTGGTAGCAAAACAAAAAGGTTCAGACCAACATCCTGATTTCAGGAAGTTCTCGCCCAATTAGTAAAGCCAGGAACTAAGCCAGAGCTTTGAAAGACATCCAAAGTTTTGTGAGGAAGAATTTGAATCATGGAGTTCCTGAGTCACAGGCAACCTTTACCAGCCCTAAGCTGGAAAATCAAAAAGCTCTTTATCCAGTCTGTAGCAAATAACTAATAAAAGCACATAGATTCATCTTCTATCCAAATTATGCAAATGGGAGTAAGAATTTCCCCCCCTGGATCCACTCAGAGTAAAGGAATGAACAGTGGTACAACAGCAATACCAATAAAAGGTGATGAATATGAAGCTCTGGGTATTGATTCAGAGAACAGGTACAGTCTCAGCTGTTCTCAGGTCAATTTTCCTCTACATCGGTCTCTGCCAAAAACTAATCTGAATATCAGTTAATGCATCAGGCTAAATTTCTATATTTAGAATGCAACGTGTTTCACTTCCCCATCTTCCCTTCTGCAGATCAGAGGGTGCCATAACATGAGCATTGTTTGCACCAGGAAGATAAAACACTCCACTTTTGAGAAGCATGGGAAAGACACATTTGCATTTGGGTTGAGCCATTTTTCCTTCTGGCTCAGGAATTTCGGTGGGGTGTCCTGACACTGCCACAGCCTGTGCTGCAGCTGTTCTTGGGTTCCCTGGAAAGGTCAGTCTCCAACACAATCCTGAAACACATTTACAGCTTGCAGAGAAATACCCAAAGTAGCTGAAATTGGCTTGCTTTTGGCACTTGTAGAGGGGATGCTGGAGCTCACCCAGAATTTCTGCCAGGCTCGTGTCATACCCAAGTGTCCAGACTGCTTTCTAACTAGCAAAAATTTCAGCAGTATGAGTTACACTTAATCCTTTGGATTGCAGCCAGGGAGTTCCCATCCCATCAATTATGCCCAGCTTGGAAATGAGTTTCACCTGCACAAAGCCCAGAGCAGTCCTGGCCTTTACACTTTCAACACTAACACAGAAATTGATTTATAATTTGATTTAATAAGCCAGTAGTGAGGCTGCCACCCTCCCTTGCAGCCCAAACATTCCCAGGACGCCTTAAATCCCATCTTTCACAGCAACCTCATACCGTAGGGATGAGACCCACGTTGGGGAGCCTCACACCAGCTACATTCATGTCTTACGAGAAAAAGTCACGGCTAACTTAGGGAAAAGACACTTGTGGTCCTGCCTGGAGCCTCCCAAACTCCAAGGCTGAGGGCTGGAAGCAGCGAGCCACCGGGATGAGAAGAGCCCGGGAGGGCGGCAGCCAGCGCTCTTTGTGTCGGTCTCTCCGTCCCTTCTTTCCCAGATTAGGCTTGAAACTTTCGTCTCAAGAGAAGAGGGCAGAACATCTTCCCCTCTCCGGGGAGCTTGTTCCAGACATGAATGTTTTCCCAGCCCGGAGCCTGGCTGCCCTCCCGGCCCCGCGCCAGCTCCAGCAGCCGCCTCGCCCCCAACACCTCCTCGACGCCGAGAGATTTCCTCAGCAGGCACCACCTTGGCCCGAACCCCATTTCCATGAGGCGAAGGGGGACATTTTTAGGGGATCCCACCAGCTTCCCACACCCTCTCCCACCTCCTTGGGGCGCGGCCATGCGAGCGGAGGGGGAGCGGCGTGAAGCCCCTCAGCACAGCCGCCTCTGCGGGGGCTCCCGGCGGGGCGGGACACGGGATTTTCCCGGCGGGGGATGGATGGAGGGACCCCCAAAGGACACAGGGACTCGCAGGGGGCACACGGCCGCAGTGCTCTCCCGGCGGGGACATGGATGGAGGGATCTCCGAAGGGCGGAGCGGGGTGCGGTGCTTTCCCGGCGGGGCACGGATGGAGGGACCTCCACAGTGTACAGGGACCCCCAAAGGGCACGGGGAACCCCAAAAAGCGCGGAGACCGCCTTCCCCCCAGGCGCTGCTCGGCCCGCTGCCACCCCCGAGCCCTCAGCGCTCACCTGCGGGGTCGCCATTGCCGCCATTGCTCCGCCCGGACCGGCACTTTTCAAACTCGGCGGTCCCGGGGCCGCCGCCAGCGCCCTCTGGCGGGGGCGGCCCGGGGGAGCTGCCGGCGGGCGGCCCTCGGGAGCGGGAGCCGCCCTTCCCCACACGGCCCCGGGGCAGCCGCCGCTCCGGCCCCCGGCTGAGGATGCGCCGCCGCTCCGCCCGCCCCGGGGGGAAACGCGCGGTCGAGCCCCGGTGAGGCGGCGGGAAGGAGCGGGGACGCCGCGGACGCGGAGGTACCGGACCTCGCCCGCCGGGGAAGGAGAGGCTGAGGGGTCAGTGCCCGCGGTGGCACAGAGCTGCGGGTCCGTGCCGAAGGGAGGGGACGGCAGGCACGGTGGCGGATCCCCGCTCCGTCCCTCTGGAAGCCCTGAGCAGAAAGCCCGGCCGTGGCCCCAGCCGGGCCCTTTGTGCCGGGGCCACCGGCTGGTTCCCGGTTTCAGTTCTCCTCATGGGCTCGTGACCGGCGCTTGCTCGAAGGGGAAGCAGCGAAGTGCAGCTCTGCTTGCGACGGGATCCCTGCATCCCATCCCTGGGACGGGGCGATGCTGGGCTCTGGGGAAGTTTTCCCCCGCAGAACTTCACACGCAGTTTCTGCTGAATATCTGAGTGAATAAACTTCCCGCAGGCATTGGCGAGGCTGGCAGCAAACCACTGGCTACCGTAGTGAAAAAACACCGTGCTGCAGTAATGCCACAGCATCACACAGAACAGACTGTGTGTCACAAGCCCAGTGCTTTAAACAAAATAAAAATATACTTCTTGTTTTCAGGTGTTTAAAGACGCTCCTCAGCAGTATTACATAATGTTACTATCCTACTGATATGCTTTTCAATCATGGAGCACTACACAACTGTGAATCAGAAGGCATTTGGAGGTGATAGAATTCCCACATACAAATTTAGAAATATACTAATAAACAGAATTGTGTTCTTTTTACTTAATTAGAAAAGTTTTTCTAGCCTAAACATTTTGTAAGTGATTTGCAACTGAGTAATTAATGAAAGGAACTCATCATAAAATTAAAAATTTTAACCTAGCTTAACTGATTTGAATTAATAAAGCCTTAAACTAATACAAAGCCTTTGAATATGCCCCTGTTGTTAATAAAGCAGGTACATTTGATTAATATAAACCCTTCAGAAACCTGATGCTATTTAGAACATGGTCCAGGCTCTGTTTAGTGTTTAAGCAATTATTTTGACTGTTCATTCAGTGGAAATACTGGAAGAGGAAAATCAAACTAGCAAGTTTATACTGAGTTCTAGAGGAGCAGGGATGTTTCCACACCTCCAGCAGTCGGGATCAAGGCTGTGTTTGGCTGTCACTGGGGACGTGCTTGGGGGGCTCTGGGCTGGGGTCCTTTGTCCGCCATGCACTCGGGGTTCCTACAGCGGCTTCCCCCTCTTTCCTTCGGCTCTCAGACCCTCCAGGGGAGGTAGAGGAAGGACAGGGGGCGGTTCAGGGATGCTGGGCAGCTGGAATTCCCCAGCCTGGAGGGAAAGGGCTGGCTCTCAGCTCCCGGGTGACCCCAATGCCGTGTCCCTGGCTACCCAGTATCCCAGCCCCCTTCCCCGGGCATGGCTCAGCTGTGTCCCACTAATCCTGCGGGGAGAGGGGGCCGGTACGTGGGATCAGCAGTTCCTGCCCATCGTCAGCCCCAGTCCCGCGGGAAGGTAAAGGTCCCAGCTCGAAGTGCCCCTCCAGCCCCGGGGGATGATCCCGGCGCAGGTGCTGCCCAGGAGCCGGCCAGGGGCGGTGGCGCCGGCCCGGCAGCTGCGCGGGCTCTTTGGGGGTTCCCGGAGCAGGGCGGGGGCTAAAGGGGCGTCCCGACCTTGAGCCGGCAGTGCCTGTCCTCCATTATACCCCAGAGAGCACGCGGAAAAGGTGATGATCAAGAAAAAGTCTTAAAAGTTTCAAATTTTAATCCAGGAGAGGGAGGAAGGACATTAAGGATAAATGTTTCCCACAGGAAGCAAGTGTCGTGTACCAGGCACTTGCGACCTCCCCTCACTCTTCTCCATAAAGGAAAAGCAAGCACTGTCCACGTAACCCATGAAAGATTGCGTTTGGGACTAAAGATTTGAGTTTGGGACTAAAAAACTTGATTCTTTTGAAAAAGACTCTTAGAAATGGTAACATCAAGTAACAGTTAAATGTATTTTAATTCCTTCAAACAGAAGGATAGCTTGAAGGTACAGCAGAGAAATTATTTCATTGATTTCATTCTCTTTAAAAAACAAAAAACCAAACCAAAACAAAAAACAACATGGCTTCAAAATTCAGGAACAGTATCCAATAAACAAAGAACTATCCTTATGCACCTGGTTTAGTGTGGTACAAAGAGCTTACAGATTCAAATGAATATCATAAATGACTGAGAAATCGATTTAGATAATGCTTGTTTACAGGGACAGAAACTATGTTGACAAGTATGAATAAGTACACAGATAATCTCTTTAAAAACCCCAAACCTTCCTGAATGTATTTACACACACAGCTGTATTTGTTTCCTTTGGCACGAGAAATTACAGACAAAAGATTCCATTTTATAGCAATTAAACTTAAAAATAACCTTTGAGATAGTTAGGCCATATAGCCCCAGCACAGCAGCTTTATTAAATTGCTGCCAACCCTTCTGTTCTAGCCCTGGAAATTCAAGCCAAAAAACCTGAAGTCATTTACCACCTGTGACAAATTTCACATGGTGGGATTAACTGTATGTGAGAAACTCAAGCAGTGGGGAATTAATGATATTTAATAAGAATGAATCTCCCATTATTATCCAAGGTAGATGTCTTTTAAAAAGCTCTTTATACACATATAAAATAAATCCAGTAAAAAATGGACACCCATTACATATATTCAGCCAAATTAGACATTAAGTGAACAGTCAGAGCACACGATGGCCAGCTGTAGTATTTCTTGAGCATTGCAGAGAAATGTGTTAATCCCTAATCATTTCCATACTAGGAAAAAAAATAAAATAACACTTAACTAATATGGTTTATTCTTTTACCATGTCAGTTTACTCTTTAGCCATTGCCAGGAGTAAACCCTCAAGTTCCACAGCAAATTCAGTATTATCAGTACAGTAGCAAGAGTATTTTGGCACCCTGTAAAATCCTAAAGAATGCGCAAGAAAAATCTCTTAAGTAGCATTTAATTATCCAGACTTCTCATTTCTTGTTCCTGGTATTTGACTTTACAGAGCCTGAAGCTTTGATTACTTTCAAAACAGTTTTTATAAGTTTTCTGCTAGTAACCAACAGGGATGGAACAACAATGGCACAATATTTTCCTAAAGCATTCAAGACTAGCAAAAGATTATTTTCCTTGAGGAACTACAATTAGGACTACATAAAAATTAAGTAATGAGGCATCATGGCAAGAAACAGCACATCGACCCTCTACCACAACAGGAAGCTAATTTCAATCTTACAACAAAAAGGAATCAAATTAAAATACACTAAAATTTATAGGACTTCATGGGTTTTGTTCCTTCTCTCTCTAGATGGTAAGAAACCATTACTGATCAACGTTGTACTTGGCTCTGCAAAGCAGGATGAGGGCAGAAGCTTTAGTTGAGATGGAATAAAGTACATGGTTGTCTTATTTTTGCATTGATCACATGAGACTGGACGTTGCATTGTCTCTGATAACTGGATTGAATCCAAGCTGGACCACACACTTACAGAATGTTTTCCCTCACACGTTATTTGTGCACGTCTCAACCAGACATTGATCTTGTTCTGCCAAGTGTATTCTTAAGCATCAAAAAAAGCTGAATTTGACTACAGCAAATTCTGTGAGGAAAAGGAATCAGAGAATATAACAAGTCTTCCCAGAAGACAGTCTTTTCTACACATCCAAAGAGCTGTTTGAATTTCAGATGAGCTGATAGAACATTTTTTTTCTTAAATATTTCAAAAGCAAAGCATGTTAAAACAACTTCCATTACATTTTGTGGAATACCAGTTCCAACACCCTCTTATGTGATATCGTTACAAGTTTCTCAAATGCAGTCTCTTAAAATGAGAGTACAGTGTATCTAAAGCACATATACATGCTGCTACCAAGGAAAAAAAGCAGTGAAGTAGCAACTTTTTATACATGAACTTTACTAAGAATCTTGCTCTTTGAAATAGCCCCCAAATTAGCTTGTAATTAAGATAGGTTTTCAACTGAAGACTTACAAAATCACCCAAATATTTTAAAACCACACCTTGGTCTTTTTATTCTGAGCTTGCATGGTATTTTCATGCAAACTGATGTACTGGAGATACAGTACTGCAAATTACTAAAAATTCTACAAATCAAGTGACTTTCCTTTTTGCAAAACATGAACATATACCTGTGTCTTCACACACAGCACATGACCCTACAGGGAACTCAAGAGTCAGTGTGCATTAGGAATTACCACAGGAAACGCTTTACAGGTACTGAAAGAGTGGAAACTACATGAACTGGTTCAGTCCACACAACCACAAGGCTGCACTGCACTACAGAAATACTGACAAAATGCCCCCAAAAATGCCAAGAAACTACAGCAAGTTCTAAATAGGATATAAAAGCTGTTTCTTTCAGTGAAGACCAACCAGTCCCTTTGTGTACACATTTAGTTTTATTGTAACAAAGCAACTTGTACACTTTAACGTTTAAAACTGAGCATCTTTCTTTCCTTTCCAGTGAAACAAAAAAAAACCAAAAAGAAAAAAAGGAAAAAAACACAAAAAAAAACCAAAACAAAAAATTTAAAAATAAACAAGAACAAAATTACAATAGAGAATGTCAATTCCAAATAAGATCCTACAGGTTCTGCTGATTCTCCATCAAGTGGCAGGGCTCAAAGTCATCATTAGGAGAAGATTTTATTTTAAAAGTGTCATCTTAAACTGCAAGGATGTTTGTTAAACATCACAATTAAACATGCCAAAGGAGAAGAAGCCATGTTGTCAAAATGCCCACTTAACCCACCCAAACTTCTGAAACCCACCCCGGCTGACCTTCTATAACCCCATTTTTATTTTTATTTTTTTGTCGTTTTTTCTTTTTTTTTAAACAAGAGAAAGTAGACAGATACATGTTGGTAAATGCTAACTGTCCATATTCACATAGAGACACAGTGTAATCTCTGAGCCCAATATACAGAGAAAGAAGGAAAAAAGCTAGATTCTATGCACTACTACACAGGGGCCTAGCACTCTTCAGCTTCCAGCAGAGTGAAGGGAGCAGAAGGTTTTCTTTTTTCCCACAGAACATGGTGTGTTGAATTCATAAACAGTTTTTGTTTTGAGACAGAAAGGGATAAAAATGAACTTGAAACAGAAACTGGTAGATTCTTTTCCACTGTATTCTGCTCAAGATATTTCCCCAAAAGAAATCGTGAACCATGGTGTAGAGGAGAGAAAAAGAGACCTCAAGAGAACAAGGCGACTGAGCACAAGAAAAAAAAGACAGCAACTTGCTCCCAGGGACTGGAGAAAAATTAAAAAGGTAAAAAGGGGGTTTGGAATCCATCAGTGTTCAATTAGTCATCTTCTCCTTCATCCTCCTGTTGAAAGATAAGCAAGAATTAAATAAATCTAATCACTAAACTTCAGATAGCAAATGTAGTGACCAGAACTTTTTACAGGGCTACTCATGGTGCTCTATGATCATCTCTTCCCTCACTAAAGGATGGTAACACTTGCCCTGGGTGCCCAGCTACTGACCACACAGAAATCATTCACTCCCTGGATGTCCCAAGGAAAACACATCAGAGGTTTGAGAAACTGTGACTTAGAATCACTACAAGCACTGACATGAGTTTAACATGTGGAAAATGAAGGGGTCATCTTTTTCTCCTCATTTAAAACTGCAAAGAACAAAATGCTTCACCTTTCACATGCCAAATTCTAGGTTACAGAACAGAGCCCAGCACAGCCCTCCTCTCACCGCACGTGGTTTGTGCTGCTGGAAGTCAGACACACCACACCCAGTTTCAAGAAACAAAGACATTCTAAACTAACTTCCCAACACCCTGGATGCTGAACCTGAAATCCCACTTACTACTAAAGCAAAGTTTTAATTCCTGTGCCCAACAGAAAGTCTTAGCTAGGCTTGCCATAAGCAGAAATGAACCAACGAGTGGGAAGGATGACTGGATGTATCAACAAAAGCCATTTATATGTAAAACATTGCTAGAATACTCAGTCATGAAGTAAGAATTTTGTCACATTAATATCCCAGTTCTCCTAGAGCACTTCCCTTACTAATTTACTGAAACTATGTACCTTCCACTGTCTCATATACACAAACATAGTTATTACTACCTGAAACCACTCAAGTTAACGCAGTCACAGTTCTCACACCTTGGGGTGCAGAAAAGAACCAGTTCACCTTTGCCACAATTGGTATTCTTACAAGATCCCTCTCAAACACCACACAAATGGCATGAAGGGCAAGATTACTCACCTCTCCTTCCTCTCCCTCATCATCATCTTCATCCTCCTCCCCCTCATCTTCATCTCCTTCTTCATCAATATCCTCTAATCCTTCCTCCTCTTCATCATCATCGTCATCCTCCTCTCCCTCCCCTTCTTCATCATCCATATCAGGAACCTTAAAGACACATTTGCAATATCAATACAGTGATGAAATTCACTCTTTCCCAGAGCTGCTGTGGGTGCAATGCCCTGCTCAGGGCTGTACCTACCAAGTAGTACTGTAGGGGGTTTGGCCAGATGTCATCCTTGATGACTTCTCCTAGCTCATCAGCCCCTGCATCAGAGTGGTCAGTGAACCAGGTGAAGAAACTTTCTGGCTCTTCATGCTGCCTCTTCCTACTGGCTTTGTTCTGTGTCTGGCTTGAACGTTTTGTCAGGTCCTGAAAAGAAAGTTAAGAAGTTCCCTAAAGCCATCTTTCTATGGCATTTTTTTTCCTACAAGCACCATTTAAAAAAATGCACTTGTCTAAACAACCCTAAGAAGTCACTTTCCCCTCCCTCTTTGAGGATAAGTCTGTAAAACATATCTGAAGCCCAAACAACTGACAGAAGATACTGCATTTTTCATAAACATGAGAGAACAGTAAACCCACTTGTTTCTTTCAATGGCCTCCACTGGAACACTGAAAACTCACATAATCTCACATTTGATTTACGTTTCCCTATCTCAGGGAAACACAAGAATGACAAGTATTTAATGACACACTGAACTTGCAAGGTCTCACAATGACTACATGCCACTCAGAGTAGTTGTAATTTCAGCAACTACTACATACACCCAATTTAAGAAAAATCTCCCACACCTCTAAGCTTTTTTAGCATTTGGATATAAAGACCTGCCTAGGCCTTTTTGCCTAAGATTTCCCACTCTGAAGTCTTCAGGCCATTCTCTGTAGTAAGTGCAAAAAAACTCCACACAAACTGCTAAAACACATGGTCACAAGAATACATGTAAGGTCTGAATCTATCACCTTACCCTAGAAAAGAATTATAGTAAGTTTGCAACAATCTTTTTGTTAAGGCTGAAATGAAATTATTTCTTTGACATATGGTTACACCAACACTTCCAGTGTTTTTTTCTCCTGACAAAATGACAACATTTATAGGTTTAGACTGTTTAAGAAGAACAAAGCAGAATTCACACTGATTTTGTGCTGTATTGTAAAGATCACACAAGTGGTCTGTACAGGAATGCAATTCCTGGTACAAGAGGAAAAGTTCTAGTTCTCAATATGAAAAACATTAAATTTTCTCCTTGGTCTGAGAGTGACAAAACAAGCTGCAATTTAACTGCAAGCCTCAGCTCTATTTTTAAAAACTCAGTTCAAAATCCTAAGGATAACACTGAAGAACTTCTACAGAAATAAACTGCAGTAAATTAATGATTCTTGAACACTGCCTGGGTGATAGGTATGCCCAATTATGGCTGCAAATTCTATAAAAGATGTGGCATCTGGAAATTAAGTCAAAGAAATAAGAGGAAAATATAAAACAAGATCACACACTGCTATCTGATTCCCCTAAAACTCTTGTCCTTGGAATTCTTTATTCAATAGTTATTTTAAACAACACAACACAGTCTAGATCCTGGCCAAGGAAAAGACAAGCTAATGCACTTGGTAATGTTTTTACTTGGTCACACTTGTGCTCTCCCAGATGCAATACTTACCTTTCCAGATTTCCATTTGATCTCAGTTGATTTTGAAGATGGGTCTCCACTTTCATTGAGGTGAAACTCTTTGGAGAGAACTTTATTTTCAAAGTAGGGATTCTCATCAAAATACTGCAGAGTGGAAAGCAAAGAGTTAGAACCCACAGAACGGAAACACACATAACAAGTCAAACCTGGCACTAAATAGGCAACTGTAGAGATTTAAGTTATAAACTACAACCCAACATGCAATTACATTAAAAAAATGACAGCAAAATCACAAATGAATGAACCATTTAAAGTACTTACAAAATCTATTCTGTAACCTGATTTGATGTCTTCAAATTCTGTCACCTCAACTCTGGTCAAGTAATGCAGTGCTTCCTCATCTTCTTCTCCCAGCAGTGCAGATACTGAGAGAGAAAGAGGAATCCCACATGAACAAAGTCATGAAACAGGCAGACAAAACACAGGAAACTGACAGCCAGGAAGATCTAAAAAGCAACACATCTGTCCAAACCAACTCCTCATGGCTCTTTCTTTTCAAATTACCAGCCAACAGCCTACCCACACATACCCAGCCTTCCCTGTGAAACAGATTTTCATACATGTAGTTTGCTCAATCTAAGCAGTCTACAAACTTGTTTTTTAGAAAGTTTATTGTCAGGAGTCCCAAGGAGCTCACTTCCCAGTAAAAAACACCCAAACAATCTAGAACAAATTTTTTTGTTTGTTTGTTTTGGTTTTTTGGGTTTTTTTTGCTCTAAGTTTTCAATGAACTGAATAAAGAGGGAAAGTTGCAAATTAAAATTTAGAAAGAAATTTTAAGATTGAAATATTTTTATAAACAAGATCTTCCTTTGGCTAACAAGTGCAAGAAAGAAAACGCTTCAAAAATTAAATCTAGAACAGAAAGGAAGTGTTTTGTATGCTTAGTAACAACTCCACAAGACCCTCAGAGATTTAAGGCACTCACATAACAATCAAGCAAACACTGAATTTACAGGGGGGAAAAAGAGGGCTGTTAAGAATGTACCTTGTGGGTGGTTGACAAATGTTGTTACCCAGAAATTCGGGATTTTGGCGATCAATTCTGACCTCTTCTGGAAGAATGGTTGGCGGAGTTTGTTGTATTTCTGTTCTACTTTCAAAATTTCCTCACTGGCTTGTTCATTCAGTCTGTAAGAGAAAGAGCCACGTTAACCACACGGAGAGAACTGGGATTTAAGGACACATCAGAGCAGTTAACTGAAAGTTTGATAAGACCAGTCTGCCATATTCTGCAGATGAAGTGTCCCAAAAACCCCAGAAGCTCAGAGCTGTAACAACTGTTAAAAAACACTCTGCCAGAAGCAATCTCACTTTCCAATCTCACTGGTCTGAATGGAACCTTCTAAACACAAAGCAGTGTTTTACCTTGAACATTTTGCCTGCATAAACTTGCATACGGGTAACACAGCCCTATCACCTGCCCCCTAAAACTTTTAGGAAGGCAAGGAAGCTACAGCAAAGAAATTCTGCACCTGTGCAAGTAAAATCTGAAGACTTAAAACTGAGCTGTTGTTGTAAAAAGGCAAAGTCCTCACACTGCAACAGCTTCACACATTCACAGCCCCAACAGCCACCTGCAGTCCTTGTAGGACACTGGGCATGGAGAGAACATGCAGGCAGGGACTGACACAGAACCCACAGCCCCAAGAGCTTTGGCATACAAAATTAACACCTCAGAGACATTTTCTGCATATTACTGCACAAGCACATGAATATTATAATAAAAATGTATAATAAAAGCTGACTTTTCAGCCAAGTGTATGGTTCTGCATGCTAACAGGGAAATACTTTAGCCAAACAGCTTACACATTAACTTGAGAAGCCAGGGCGAAATACACTTCTATTATCAAAAATACCACAATTAATTAAAAATTTTAAACTCAAGTTCTACCTCTTTAATTATACACAATTAAGCAAGAAACCAGGACACTTCTTTGTTATTTTAATGTCTCTAATCAAGTCAGAACACAGGTATATCTTGGCAGAGTTCAAAGACAGTGAGTACTACTGAGCACTCACTTTTCTCAACACTTTCACTTTTGTCAGCTACATTTGAATTTCTGCTAAAACATTGTAAAAGTTATATAATGTTTACCTGTCTATTTCATTCTGTACTTCATCAATGTGTTCAATTGCTTCCTGTTGCTCTTTTTCTGAAAAACAGATGAAAATGTGTCAGTATCCCTTCATTCACAAGCCTGACAAATCACCTGAGGTTTCTCTTTCAGAAATTCTCTAGTGACCTACTGTAGAAGTTCTCGGTTATTTCTATTAAATGTCACAAGAGTTACAAGGCCTCAAAGCACCAGCTTTACAGGGCGCGCTGCAGCTGAAGCGCAGCAAAGTTTGATAAAACAGCCCTTAAACTGAGTTCACCCTTAGAAACCACAGCTCACATCCCGCTACACTGTTTTACAAGCCAACTTAAATTACAAGCCAATAATATTTCAATTAAAAAGTTGTAAGCCACATTTGCTATGACCAACACATCCGAAGAAACGTAAAGTAATTTACAGAGCGCTGGAATATCAATAGAAATAGCCTATCTGGGCACACGCCACCTTCCAAAAACCGAAAAGAACGTTCAAAAATACAATTACAATTGAAAGAGACGCGAAAGCCGCCGTTTGGCAGGAATTTTCTAAAGGGCACTTCCCCTGGACCGAGTTTGGCCGAGGCCGAGCTTACGGAGCGCTGTTTACCCACCGCGCGGGAGATGAATGAGCGGCAGCGGGAAGCGGCCGGAGCGGAGCAGAGCCCGGTGCGCGTCCCGCCCGGCCCGGCCCGCGCTGGGGGACAGCTCAGCCTCTCCCGGCGCGGGGAACGCACGTGGGGAAGGCGCCGCGGCCGGGGGCAACCCCGACCTTTAAAAGCCGAGATCGCACGTGGGGCCGGCGCGGGCGGCCCCAGCACCGCGTGTCTCCGCCGCTCCATCCCCGCGCGGCCCGGCAGCACCACGCGGCCGCGGCCGGCGCGGGAGGCGGCGGCGCATCATGGCGGCGGCGGCGGAGCACAATGAGGCTCCGCGGATGCTGCTCCGGGAGGGGCGGCGGGGGGGTCCCGCTGCTCCGCCGAGCCGCAGCGCCCCCCGCCCGGCCCCGCGGGGAGGGAAGCCGGGCCGGCAGCGCAGACAAAAGGGCGCTAACATGGCCTCCTCCCGCCGCCGCCGGGCCTGCACATCCGCCCGGCCGGGCCCGCGCTCCGCCCGCCCCCGGCGCGGCCGCGGCCCGTGCGGCGGGGGAAAATGGCGGTCGGCGCGAGGCGGAGGCCGCGCCGGCTGCCGCCATTCCCGTCCCGCCCCCGGCGCGGCCTCACCTGAGGTCTCGTCGGCCCCATCGTGGTTGGAGTTCAGCTCCTTCTTACTGACTTTGGCCGCCGGCGCCGACATGTTGGTGGCTGCGGAGCGCGGAGGGCGGGAGGGAGGGGGGGGCTGCAACGGGGCTGCGCGGGGGGGGGGGGGGGGCCGGGCACTGACTCCTCCTGCTGCTGCTGCTGCTGCTGCCGCCACTCAGGTCCCTCCGCCGCCGGGGCGCTCCCGCCTCCTCCGCGCGGTCCTGCCGGATACCGGGGCGGCAACGGCGCCTCTCACTCCCCTCGCGCTCCCTCGCCCAGAGCCGCCACCGCCACCTCCTCCTCTGCTGCTGGCGAGGGGCGGGCACGCGGCGCGCATGCGCGGCCCCCCCCCTCCGCCCGGCCGGGCCACGGCGGCCGCACGGCGCGTGCGCACCGAGACCCCCGCCCCGGGCGCGCTGTGCCGCGGGCGGTACGATGCGCAGGCGCACTGCTCTCCGCGCACACACACACGCCGGGGAGGTCCCGCGTGCGCAGCCGTGGAGAGGCCGCGCCCCCCGACCGCCCCAAGCCGGGCGCTCATTGGTCGGGGAGCGTTGGGGGGGCGTGGCCGCGGCGCGGAGACACAGAGGACGGCGCGCGCGGGAGGGCGGGGGCGCGCGCGGGGTGTGTAGAAGTGGCCGCGCATGCGCGCCCTGCACGTGCCCGCGCTCCCTCGCTGTCGCGGCGCGCGCGAGGCCCCGGGAGTTCCGCCCCGTCCCCTCACGGCCCGCGGGGACACCGAGCCCTTGGTGCGGCCGGGATGGGGCCCATCCCCGCCCCCGACCGGGGTACGTCGCGGGGCAGGAATTGATTTCTGGACCCCCGACCCCCAAAGGGTGTTCAGAATGCTGCGGTCCCGCTGCGTGAGGTGTCCCCCCGTTGTAGGCTCAGCGCTTCCCTGCCGGCAGTGAGGTCGCGTTTCCAGCCTGCTGTGCTCTGGGGACGTGGCACCACCGTCTCCCTGCGCTGCCTGCCTTACCTGGGACATGGCACAAAGCACTCATGGAATCACCAAGGTTGGAACAGACCTTTAAGAACATCATATCCAATGTTCACCCAGTTCAACCACTGTAACCCCCAAAGCATTAAAGCACATCACCCAGAACCAGATCCAGACACCTGAACACCTCCAGGGATGGTGACTCCACCTATTCTAAAGCATGGCCATCCTAGCAGGGAAAAATCTCCAATACCTTGTCAGAATCTCCCATCTCAGCTTAAGGCCTCTCACTGCAGGCAAGGCAGAATTAACCAGCCCTCATCCCTCCTTTCAGGTGGTTGTGAGAGCAATGATGTGCCCCCGAGCCTCTTTGAGACTAAACAAACCCATATAAATAACTTGGGACATTCTGTGTTGAAGGCACAGAGCCCTGTCAGTCACATCCAGCTCAGTTACTGGGGAGCTCAACTCCAGAAGGTCACAGAGCTGCCTGCCAGCACACCTGCCACTGCACCAAGAGCAGGCAGACTTTAAATAACCCTTTTTGTCCCTTTCCTGTCCACCTGTCATGGAAGAGCTCAGTGCAGCTCCACAGCTACAGCTCGCCCGCGTTTGCTCTTAAAGCAATAGCCAAGTCACTCTTTTCTATCAAAAGCAGCAGCATATCATTCACATATGAGTGTTAGGATATAGGTTGGGTTAAGAAACAAGTACAGTTTTGATGAAGTAGAATTTTGATGAAGTAGGAATTTGCTGTCTGTATTTGTTTCCCCAGTCATACAACATTAGCACAGTCTTCCTGCTCGTTTCCTGTTTTGCCTCTTCACGTTGTTCTTTTACGGGACCTACTCAGTGAGGCCCGGATTAGTTCCTGCCTCCTCCTCAGAAGTCCTGACTATACTTTTCTGAATCCTGCTCCCACCTGTTGCTTCCAAATCCCCATTGTTTTTTCCTTTTGTATTCCCAGCTGTCACTTCCCACCAGCTATGTCCTCGCTTCCACTGCCACCCACAAGGGCTGTGGCATGTGCAGGGTTTGTGTTGTGCTTCCCTGTGCAAACAGCAGGAGAGAGGAGCTGCCATCTCTTACTTCTCTGGTTTCACATACAGCGATTGTAACCGCTGGGCATAAAAGGTAAGCAAAGCATCACAACTTTATAAATGCAAGAGTATGAAGTCCTCCCCAAGGGGAGGATGTGTCAAGGCCTTCCTGAAGCACATCACAGCGATATGACTCTCTTTATTCTGTCTGCATCTCCCAAGATTGATTAATATGGATATCTTCCAATTCAGACAAGGTAAACTTATGTGTGCAGCTTGATTTTCTTCCTTCTGTTTCGTTTAGGTCTCTTGACTATACAGTTGTATCTGCTTGGGGTTTTTTCCTCTTTTTTCACCTGTAATTTACTATATTGTCTTTCTCTAGATTTGAAGGTCTATAATTTGAAATACAGGTGGCAAGTTTGAAAGTTAATTCCAAGCAGGAACAAGAGGCATCTGTCAGTCCCCTACTAGAACCTCTTGTTTAGTCTGAAGTACACTATTATAGGGATACTCTGATGTATCTAAAACCAAGTAATCATGAATTTTAACTGCTGTACTGTTAAAAAAAATTCCAAGGTCTGTTTTTACTCCCCTAAAATTACCTATTATCAACAAAAAAGGGTATATTGATTATATATAAACATTAACAATAATATAAATACATGTAAATATTAAAATAATATTAATTTAATATCTCTGAAACAGTAACAAAAGAACCCCCAAAAATGTAGAGGGTTTATTGATAAATACTCAGTTACCTTCCTTCAAATCTTTCTAATATTTTCATGACCTGTAGCTAACCTCTAAGGCAGTTTTAGTCCTTGAATAACTGTTGAGGGTCTAATTGTACAGTTATAATTGCACATTTTCCTTAAAGAATTGACTAAATTGACTAAATTCCCTTTCTTTGTCAAGGAAATTTCATATTTGCTCCTTAAAGTTCAGATCTCCAGTATTTCTTTCCTTGGTTAGATATGTTACTAGAAGACAGAGACATAACTGGTAATCAGGTGTACTTACTGGACTGTCAAGTCAACTGTAAATTGTAAACTTGAACTCCCAAACTGGCAAATGAATTCAATAAATGTGCTAAAATCTTCTCCAATATAATGCAGTGATGTGTGAAAAAAAGAAGAGCGAATCTCCCACTAAGTATTTCTGCAAGGCAAAATGGGCATATATACAATCATGCAAGTCAATGTAATTAATAGCAACTCATGGTTTCACAGCCTTCCATCCCAAAGAATTGGAAATTACTGTAGAGAAATACAAAACAAGGATCATTTTCCCATCGCTGAAACTGCTTAACAACTGTCCATCTATGCTGGGAGCCTGGTTTTCCACAGAGAACTTGCAGGCTTGGGCTCTGTATTCAGAACAAAGATTCCTCCTTAGTGCAAGACAAGTTTTTAGAGTATATGAAAGCTTTCAAGTTACTGAGTGCACCTGTGAGTTGAAGGCACATTTCAAGAACACACAAGCTTGTACTTGATAACAAAGCCTGACTGGCACATCAGGGCTTGCTGGGAGCCACAGGGCTGGTTTGCTGTGTGTGATCAGTCTGACAGCCCCCAGGAACTGCTGAGCCTCCCCAGCTCTACACACACAGTTTGGCACACACAAATACCAGCTCCAACTGTTTATTCATCTCCACTAGTCACAGACCTTCCCAGTCAAGCATTCATGTTAGAACTGAAGGGTGAGATAATGACAGAGGAATCTTCCACATGTCCTCACAGTTGTTGCAGTTTAAACCTTTGGATGAAAATATTTCGGGGCTGATAATTGCCTTGAAACAGGACAGCAGTTCAGTAACACAGACAACAGGCAGTGACTAATAATATGTCACTGAATAAATACAGTAATCTTATTTATATTAGTTTTTATTTTTATTTTTTATGAAATATCCATTAGACATCGTTGCTAAACCTTTTATTTTTTTCTACAGCAACATCTCTAACTTACCAGAGCACCTGCTTGTAATCAATGAAGAGATGTATGGTTACATAACACCCGCGCTTGTTCCCAGATAGTAGAGGCAAAGAGGCAGTCAAAATACTCTTTAAAATATTCAATTGGAAGTCAGCAGAACCTTAGACATTTCTGAACATGAGGCATAAGCATTTCAGACATGTTGAGGATGAGATAAAACTGTACCTTGTGCTTCTGCAAGGAGATATACAGAAGATCCTCTCCATCTTCTCCACTCATAGGGAAATTAAACGGGAGACATCATTTCTACAGAGTCAATGTAATTCTTAAAACTCTTATCATCTCCTCAGTCCTCCAGCAGGAAAGCTCTTGCTGAATCCTAGGCAAAGTTGACTATCAATTCTAGATTTGGTCCCTTGGGAATAGCACTAGAGGCAAAAATTTTACACTCAGTGTATTTCATCCACTGTCTTGTTACCAAGTGGCAGTGGTTTTTGTGGGAATCATTAAAAACTTCCCTTGTTATGTAGAGTGCTATTGATATTTGAACTCTCAGGGGGAGTAACCTCTGTCTCTATCCAAAAATTATCTGATAAAAATAAACACACACAACATTGCTCAGCAAAGAACAAGTGCATTAATTACAATTCATTAGTCTGAAGTTGGCGTTACTCAAACATTTACGATGTGTATTGAGTCCCATGTAGGAGTATGGTGACAGGAAAGGTGAGACAAAAGACAGGAAAACATGTAGGAATCTGTCATATACAGTTTTTGTTATAATGCATTGTGCACGTTATTCTTTTCATCTGAGAATGTCAAAGCTCATTTTAAAAATCTGCTTAAATGTAAAAAGCTCTGTGAGGAAAGGAATTCTTTTACTGGTAGGTGAACTGAATGCCAGAGTATTCAGAGTTATTGCTCATTAGAGCCAGAGATGGAACTCAGGAACAGAACTAGTCTCCAACTTCAGCTACATAAAATGCTGCATGAGTTGCCAACTATGATCTGTGAGTGGAATTTGGTTAATTGTGTCAGTCTGTAGGAACAGTTATTATTTTTTGGTATTACAATAGCTCTGAGAGTCCTGCAACTGTAATCCCTGCGTTTGAGGTTCTACCTGCACACACAACAAAAAGTGGTTCTGGCTTGGAAGAAAGTCAAGTCTTTCAGGACATGGTTTGACAAACAATTTTTTGGTAGAAGTTCCTACTTAAGCATTCGCCACCACACATTCCTCCCCTCTTCCCCTTTACATTGTTCCTGCATTGTGCCAGTGATTTTCTTTTTGTGTGTGTTTAATTGAATCTGAATCTGATTTCAATTAGAAATAGTCCCCGCAACCCCTTTTTTTTTTAAAACTCAGACTAGTACTCTGATCTGGTTCCCTGGTGCAGATGCAGGAACAATGTTATAAGCAAGAGAGTCACAAGAAGGCAGGAATGAAAAGAGTGAGGAACACACGGCACAAGTTTCACTTAGCAGAGGTGTTTGTCGAACTGTGCCCTTAACCGAGCCCAATCATAACAAGGTTCTAACTGCAACTGGTGTGAAAAAACAGCAATTTGGTTTTGTAAGTTCTTTTAAATTAACACAAACAAGTAGAATATATCAGTAAACAAAAGAGCAGCTCTGCCACCTCAGGTGATACTGTAAAAACTTTAAGAGTAGAAATTGAGGTCATTGACAAAACATCTTCCTTTCCCCTTTGGAGTCAAAACTAATGTCTCTCAGAAACACACAAAGGAAATAACCTTTAAACTCCATGTTTGTTTTTGCAGTGCTATGACTGGAAAATAATTTCATCTGCCTTTGTAAAGGGGGGGTGGGGTGGTATAAAACAAAGTGGAGACCATTTCCCTCCCACCACAGCCGTACATCTATTATCTGACTCACCACTTCTGGGACTCCTTCTGGCAGCTCTGGTTTTATTGCACTGAAAATTCAAGCCTATGAAAATATTCCCTATTTTCAGGTTTACTTTGTTCACTGCTTTGTTCAGGTCAGTATTCCTTCCTTTAGGGGTCTGGAACTCGACATTCAGCAAGGGCTGGATGTTGCTGTGTTTAAGCCTTGTGAGAAGGACCAGCTCACTGGAAGGAAGGGGGGAGGGAAAGGAAGGGGGAGGAGAGTCCATATCTGAAGAGAGACTCCAGGCTGGAGAAATTTTACTGACATCCATTCAGTTTCCAGCGGGGTCTCCTTCAAGGGCTTTTACTGAGCTCCTAAAGTCCCTGCAATTCACAGTGGCATTTACATGCAACGTTTCCCTCCGGGAGCTAAGGTATAACTGTACTCCTGGATAATAATCACAAAGAATACCACCAGACTCCCATTGAAATGTCAACCAGCCACTACCGTTGTAGAGAGTAACAAAGAGATGCTAATATAATTAATTATGAAGCCTCAGTACCCTCATTAACATATCTTTAGTGCCTAGATCTTTGAAAATCAGCTGTATAAAGTGACTGTCAGAGTTAATTCCTTATAAATTGCCTCCTGTCACATGCCAGCACTGCAGCAAGTTCTCTCAGGCCTTGATGCTAAGAAATCTGTGGTTTTTTAAAAGTTCTGATGCAGTTTTATTGGTGTTATTAAAGGTGTAAGCTGTTGCATAAGCAGTTTGTCAGGCTAGAGTAGAGAAAAATAAAAATGCCTTTAGTCAGCCCAGCTTACACAGTTGGTGGCATAAATAGGAAAAGTTTCAGTCAATTAAATGGAAAATTAAAGACAAAAGAAAAAACAGGAATGAAAGGTGTCACATAATTTGGCATTTAAATGTTTCCGGACCTTTTTTTAAATTTGAGGACTGCAGCCGGTTTATAGCTCTCCCTCCTACTGCTGCCTTTATGACAGCATTCCAGCTCCAGGCCTCATTCCAGAGCATCCTCCTTCCCCTCCTCTCCCGCTCACAAATATATATTTCAATAGGCTTAGGCTACATGGCGTTCCAAAACCAGCATGTAATTGGTGCAATTGTCTTTTACACTTCTCCAGAGAGAGCCACATTCATGCTGCTTAAGCCCCGTTTTGTCATGTTTTCCCTTTTTCTCTTTCTGTTTTTTTTCCAAGCTGGACTGGGATCAGTACTTGTGTTGGGAACCCTACATATATACTGAAAAAAGAAGTTACAGAAACAAGCTGTATGGGTGGTTCATTCTGTTATTTCTCAGAACCAGACTGTCATTCTGCTACAAGATAAAGGGAGACGATAAAAAGAAAGTGATCATTACAAATCACTTGGCATTTTCTGTGAGCAGTTAAAACACTTGCACTGACATATCCAATTTGTCTATACAAGATATTCTGCCTCCCTTCATCTTCCATGTGCTTTTGAGAAGGTGATAATTCTGTAGTGCATAACTTTGTAAAGTTATCTCTCTGTGCTTTTATAATATGTTCTAGGATTCTTTGTAATCTCTGTTATACTTGAGATTAAAAAAAAAAATCAAATGAGATATTTTTATTTGCCATTTAAGAAGTGGCATTCACACTAAGTGCTTTTGCTGGTCTAGCTAATCTGGCAATATGCAAACTCTCTAAATGGAGGTGAAATTTATATCAGTAAAAGGAGTCCTTGCAAATCTGTCTTTCCTGCTGCATTAGCTAACATAGTAGGAACGTTATTTTGTTCTCCACTCTTAAGTTACATATCCATACCCCAATAAAACTAAGATGTAATTATTGAACATTCGGTGTTCATAGAAATAATGTCTCAGAAATAAAAGTGGCATGCTTGAAATTAAATAAACACAGAGATTTCTGAAGAGCAACCCAGAACTACCGTGCAAATTCTGCTGGTACCAAGTGGAATGTAACAACTTATTCTGAATGTCCTGTTTTGAAACCACACTTTGGCCAAGAAGAGCCAGTTCTGTTTAGAGGATTAATATCTGTCCATATTGCTTTCTGATATCGCCAGTGGCTTCAAACACAGCAGTTAAAATTCCAACAACTGTTTGAGATACTACAGATGCAATATGAGTTGATGAAGTGATGTACTGAACAGATAACTAATTTTTAGTCATGCATGGTTACTGAATGTGGGATTAATTTAAGGGATCTCTGTTTTCTTTCATGCTGTCAGCACTGCAAAGGGTCAGGTACCTTTGAGGAGTGGCACAGCAGATTGTACCTTTATTTCTGAGAGGAGATGCTGGACATGCTGCTATGAACTCAGCAGGAACTAGAGGCTGCTGAGACCAAAAGGAGAGAGACACTGCCAGTCACCTTGTTGACAGCAGCAATCCCCTGCGCAAGGCAGAGACTCCCAGCTGCCACTGAGTTCAGAGCACCATGGCAGCCAGGACTGAGGATCCTGAGCCTTTCACAGATGCCTCTTTGGACAATCCATGGCACTTGGCCCCGTGCCAGCTCCGCTTGCCATTCCAGCCCTGCTGGCAGTGCCTTTGTGCCCCTGTGGCTGTAACTTGCTGCCACCTGCCACAGAGCTTCCCCCTGCTCCTTCCTGGGCTGCTTACACTTGACTAAAATCTTTGTCTTGTTATTAATCATGAAGGAATGAATAGGGGATAAACAATATCTGTACAGGGCAAGAAACCACAGCCATATTTATAGGAACCCCCGACTAATTCTGCAAAGCACAGTAAGTCATGATTTTAATGGAGATGGATTCTTTTGATAATGTATCCTGTCTTTTGGTATAACAGGACTTCAGAAACAAGCTGATGTTTTCTGCTAACAAGAAAAATAGGTTTTCAAAGCAAAAAGGGCACAGAATTTGCAGGGACATTTGGGAGGGGGGACAGGGAAAAGGAGGTCACAAATTAGAGAAAATGCATGAGCCTGTTACAGATGGCACTGGAAAAGAAATAGCTGGGGGATTCACACAGCTTGAGGGAACACACAGAGTCCACATGTGGACCTGAACCCTCATCATACTGAGCACCCAGTGGGACACATGGACATGGGCTCAACACTGACAGTTGTGGGGACCTCACTTCCGTCAAGGTTTGGTGAATTTTAAAATCATCAATTTCTAACAAAAAAAGAAACATGGGACTAACTGACCAAATATTGTCCATAGTCAAATAACAAGCACAAAATGTCAGCAAAAAGCCACTTCAAACTCCAGGTTACATCCTTTGGTTAACGCAAAGGCAATAGTTCAGTACCCAGGCACACCACATCTGTCACCTTGGGCTGTTCAGCAGTGCTCAGGTAGGATGGGAAACTATCAGGGAACAGCATTAGGTCTTGCTGGTTATAGAAGCTGGAGAAACAAGTAGGTTCTGGAGTGACAATTCTTTGAAACGAACCCTTGCTGTCAGTTGAAGAGTTTTGTTCCTTGGCTGTGGTTTGCTATGAATAAATGAGAATACTGAATAAACAATACCTATAAAGTTCTGTTCCTCTGAACAGTCATCAAGCACCAAAGGCAATACCTTCGATTCCCTGTCAAGCCACTCCCTGCCAGACGAAGTCCATGAACTCCCTCATGGCCGGATTGATCTGTGCTTGTTGTTTTATTCGTCTTTAGTGCATCTGTTTGTAGTGGAAGGAATGGAGGGGAAGGTGTAAAAGGAGAAGGCTCAGTTACGACTCTCCGTTTTCGGGTACAATCTCCTGTTTCGCCTGTCTGGAGCCTCAACAGAACTGAATAGTTGCATTTATCACAAATCGAGGGCACCGACTGCACCCACTAGTGGGGGAATTTTTACCGAGGTGCAGCTCCGAGTGTTTCTTTTGCTCAGGTCACAGCGATCACACGCTAGCGTGCAGCTTTTTTCTGGTTTTTTTCCCCTTCGCTTTCGTTATTGTTTTCTCTTTACCTCAACCTTCTCTTGTTGTTTTTTGATGCTGATTTTGCTCCATTATGTAAAAGTGAAAACTTCCTACACTTTGTCTCATGAAACTGAGAGGAAAGAGCACAGATCAGCCCAGTAAAAGCAGCCACTTAAAAAGAGACTGGGTAGCCTCAGGCAAGTAACAGCCCTCCCCCACTCATCCCCGATTTTGCCTTATTTCTGATGATATGAAGACAAAAGCATCCGTATATCTGATACTGCCAGGCCAGGGGAAAAAAAAAGCAACGTAAGATTTCTTGAAATACCTTTGATATATTGAAACCCCAGAGAAATTGGAATAAAGGATCAAAGTGCAGTTACTTACAACAGTCCTTGTCTGGAGCTGTTTGCTCCTTTCTCATCCTCAGGGAAGAAAAAGCCCGGACATGCACTACGGTACAGGGAACATGTTCTACATTTGCAGTTACTTTGCATACTACTGGCTTAAAAAATGGATTTATTTCTGTCTGTTTCACATACCTAAATTCCAGTTTTCTTATCTCCTTGCCATCTCAAAAACCCACAAACTTTTCTCCTTAAGTTCCCCCTGACAAGTTATTTAAAGTTTTTAAATTGCAGTTTGTGCTTAGCATTTTTATGATGATGCAGCCTGTATATTAATTCACACTCATAATATTTACTTCTCTATTAAAGAGTAATATGCCTTGGCAGTTCTAATCATAGCAATTAAAGATAATTTATTGATGACTGAAGATGATCTATTTATAGAGGATAAATCTTAAATATTAAGACCCTCTTAAGAAAACTACTCTGCCATTGGGTTCAAATATTTAGTATCAGTTTTTCAATACATTGAAAGCTGCCCCACGCCGTGACCCAAAGCCAGGAGTCTGCCTGCAGGAGAAGTGAGCTGGGAAAATGCTCAGTTACATCCAAGATGGTCTCTGACTGCCATTGCTCACGTTTCCACATGAACCAGCTGCTGCTGGAAATGCCAAGCTTGAACTTTGGAAATTCAGATTAACTCCTGTGCTGATGAGAGAGAGATGGCAGGGCTAAAAGGGCCATCAGTCCAGCCCAAGAGTGTTTATGCTTTTATGTTCTTGTCTCTTCTATGGGGTATCATGATGGTCCACTCCAACCAGGATTTGAAATTCTAGAGGTTTCAGTTCCATTGAGACTTTTTGCTTTTGAAGGAGGCACTGAACCTCCTTCTGCTCCAGTTTCACTGTCTGTAAAATGGCTATAAGAGTTCTTTACCATTTGTTTTATGTACTCTTACTTCACTGTTAATTGTGTAGTACTTTAAATTCCTCAGCAGAACCATTGCACTCAGCTGTGATATAAATGGACTCACATGCGCTCAAGAGGTGAACGCACCACAATCGCTGTGCTGAGCTCCTACTCTGTATCCTGCAGCCTCGATTCCTACACACAGGCCAGACTCCTTCCCAGCAACAGCCGGAATAACTCCACTGAAGTTGGTGCATCTGTGCCTGCTTATGCCAGTACTAAATTTAGCCTGTGCATTCATCATCAAGTTGTTCCAATGAGTTAGTTAGAAAAAATCTCCAAGCAGAGTCATTCCCGTTAGGAATAACCACTTAAATAAGCTCCAGCACCAGTCCGCGTCCCTGCGGCCAGGAGCAGCACAGGTTATCTGGGTGCACGGGCCGGTACCCGGGTACCGGGCGGCTCCCGGAGAGCCGCCCCGCGGGCGTGCAGCCAGCCCGGCCACACAGCAACTCAGCCTGGGCACCAATTACCCTCATTCCCCCATCAAAACCAACCACGGCAGCGAGCAAAGCAACGAGCCGGAGCACACCCCGGCCACTAAGTGCGCATTGAGCCGGCCCCATTCCCGGGCACACACACGGTGACAGCCAATAGAGCTTCCCTCACAGGGCAGCCCAGTCCCCGCTCTGCACCGCGCTCGCCTTTGTCGCCCCCTCCCCGCCGCCATCTTAACTCCTGGCACCCCGCGCCCTTCGCCTGCGCTGCCACCCGTGCCCACAGTGGGACCAGCCGGGCCCCGGCGCAGCTACGGCGGGAGCGACCGAAGGGGAAGAAGCAGCTTTGGCCGGACCGAGGGCTCTAACGAAGGTGCTGGGAGAGGCCGCGCCGCTCTCCCGCACAGAGCCACCGCCCGCCCGCCCCGCGCCCTTGCCCAACATGGCCCCGCCCGCCTCAGTTTACCGCTCGCAGGCCGGCGGGCTCGGCGCTCGGGTGACGTCAGCGCGCGCCCGTTTCCATGGGAACCGGAGGCGCGGACGGCAGGAGCGCCACGGGCCAGGATCGCCGGGAGCGACCCCCGATCCCCCCGGGACCTCTCCCGTCCCGTCATGTTCGCGGACAGGACGGCGCCCGGTGCCGACGTACAGTCGCTGTGGAGGAGCGCCCGGAGCGCGCGCTGCGAGGCGGTGAGAGACCCCCGGGTCGGCCCCGCTCCCGCTCTTGTACCGCCGGGCCGGGCAGGGGCGGCTGTCAAGGCTGCGGACCTTCCCCGGACCTTCTGGGATCGTGCCCCGACTTGCCCCCTCCCTGTTCGTCCGCGGGGCTCCTAGCAGGTCCCGCAGCTCCAGCGCGGCCCGGCCCGAGCCCTCCCGCTCCGGTAGTTGTTGGCACCGTGCGGGGCCGGGGCGGCGGGGCCTGTGTCCGCCCGCCGGCTCTGTCCCGTCAGTGTTTGCTGATTTAGCCCCGGTGTGCGGAGTGGCAAAGAACCGGCCGAGCGGCTGCCGCCCCGCAGCTGGGAGCTGACAATGCTGCGCTGTCACCGTGTGCGCTGCTCGCTCCTTACTCTGGAGCTCGCTGCCCTCTTGCCTTCTCCCGTCATTCCCATTCCATGCTTTTGAGCAGTAACTGGGTCTGGCATTCGGGCATCTCTGCCTCCAAGGTCACAAACGCATCACCAACACCTGGGCAGGTACGGTGGCACCCTGTGGTTAACCATGATCCAGAGCTGTGCAGAGGGGCTGGAATGTCTCCGTGAAACAGCAGGAAGGGGAAGGTGCTTTGAATTGTGCAACACTTGTTTTTCTGCTTGGACTATAGACTGTCTGTCTTCTTTCACTAGAAAACTTGCCAGACTGGGAAAATTTCAACAGCTGAAGCTGCAGCACAGTCTCATACAGCCCGAGATGCTGCAGTGCAGACAGAACAGAGCAAAGATGATGTCCAAGACTTCCAGCAAGAAGTCCAAGTAGATTACAATGGGCTTCTGTCATTCCTTCAGAGAGTGGAGAATACTGTTATCAAAGAACTAAATAAAAACTGGAAAAGTCATGCCTTTGATGGCTTTGAAGTCAACTGGACAGATCAGGATGAAACAGTAAGTGACAGAATTCAGATCATTGTCCAAGCAGAGTTCAGTTACTCTAAGTTGTTGGTCCTTATTGCTGTGATTATTCTTGACAGGTTCTAATAATGAAACATTACCAGCTGGGTTGCCTTGGGGTTTTTTCAGCTTTCTCCTTGCTTAGTAAAACTTCTTCCTGCTGGTGACTGAGCTGTAGCAGCAGTGAGAGAAGGAAGCCTGCAGTTGGTGTAGGCTTTTCTTCAGTCCCTTCAGAGCACTCCAGCCTAGCAGGGATCTAGGAACAGTTGCAGTCAGTGAGTTGGCAGCTCTGCCTGCTTAGGTTTGTTTAGTGCATGTTGCTCAGGAATGGAAGCAATTTGTATCAGACAGTACATGTTGGGACTGGCATTTTCAAACTGTTACTTGTGAAGCTCAGCGAGTGCCAAGCTCACACCTGGCAGCTGCTGTAAATTCTTAGGCACAGCCTTCCAGAGCTGTGCACTCTCTGAGAGGTTGTTTGAGTGACAGTTGTGTTGTGGGTTTGTTTCCCAACAGGAATTCAACAGCCTTTTCACATAAATTCTAGGACAGAGGAAAACCCACACTGTAACCCCACAATCACATCAGGGGTGGGCACGGATCTCATTTTTCTCTGTTCAGAGATTGTTGCCTCAGTGCTTGGATTTGATCTCTTCCAGGTGTTGTGTTTGCATACATTGTCATACCCAGAGGCTCAGGATCAAAACCTGCAGGTCACCAGTGTTTCATGGAATGCCACAGGATCTGTCATTGCATGTTCCTATGGCCGGTGAGTATCTGGAGGGATTTGGGAGTGCAGCTGAGGCTGATGTGATGGCTCAGGCTGACCTGAGGTCTAGATATGTTTGCTTTCTCTGCAGTAATAAACTGACATATATATAGTTAAATTATTAATCTTAAAAGTAACAAAATCTCAAGCAAGTCCTGAATTTATCTTTTATTTCTTCTACCTTCCTCCTGCCCTGAAAATGGATACAGCACCTTACTGATTTGTTTCTAGGGAGATTCTGTTTGAAAGATGTAAAGAGCAGATGCACTTGCAAATATCTGTAGGTGAGGTTTGGGAGAATGCACTTTATCTTCACTGAGATCATGATGTTTAATGTGGTCTCTGAGCACCTTGGATGAACCTGGCACCTGTTCATGCATGTGCCTGGTGCCATGGACATGTAATAACATGTTGAAGGATTTCTGAAATAAGGGTTTCACAAATCCATTTATCTAATCCATTAATGTCTGTGGCAGCTCCCTCCTTCTTGGCCCTACTTCTGCCCTTATTTTTTTTTTTTATGCTCCCTTCTCCTTACATTAAAAGCCCCAGCAAAAAGGGTTTCCATGAGAGAATGCATAGGGAAGAGTAAAACAGGGCAAACCCGTATGTTAGTTGCTCCTTCTGCTCTCCCAGTCTACAACTGTTTGCAGATGAGGATGTGGTTTTTGTGTCTGTGGGTACCTTCAGCAGAATTCCTTCCATGAACTTTTCATATGCACCCTTTTGATTGTTCCATTATTTGAATGGGGAGTAGGTCTTGGAATAGGGAAATTGTACCCAAAATTTACTGGCTGCACTTTGAGGTAAGCACAGACATGTTCCCTGTTACATCCTGTATAAATCAGCCCCCAGAGAAGTTCCATCCCTTCATGATCCCTTCATGATGGGACCCAAAGCAGCACATTGAGGTGACCATGGGGAATCTCAGAGCTCTGCTGGACTGGAATCCTCTGGGACATACAAAGCAAGGTGTAGCTTTTTGTTTTTCAGGTTGGACAATGGGGACTGGAGCACAGAAAAATCTTATGTTTGTACCTGGAATCTGGACAGAAGAGGATTGAATCCACAGCACCCTGACCTGGTGGTGGATGTTCCCAGTTCTGTCATGTGCCTGGCTTTCCATCCCTCCCAGCCATCACTGATAGCTGGTGGGTTGTTCTTACCTCAGACCATGCTTAAACCTACCCTTTTCTCCTGCAGCCTGGATCCTTTGGTTTCTCTCTCTGAGTCCAGCCTCAGATTTCTTTTAAAGGAAGAACATTTCAGTCCTCAAACTGAGGAACTAATGCCTACCAACACAGATAAGTGCACTGTTACTGTCTGAAGTGGGACTTGCTGCTTCTTCAGTGACACCTGCCTTTATATCCCCTCCTCAGAGAGAGGTGACAGAAGGAAATCCAGCCCTGGCTGTAAGGGAATAAACTTATTTCAGCAGAGCAATATTCTCTTAAACCAGAACTGGCTGTGCCCTGCACAGAACTGCCCAGCCTTGCTGGTGGGTGTTTCCACCATTGCTCCGTTTGTGCATTTGTTCTGAGCTGTCAGACCTTAGATGTTTTGTATTTGTCCTTTCAGGTGGCCTGTTCAGTGGGGAGTTGGTGGTGTGGGACACCAGCAGGACAGAAGACCCTGTGATCTGGAGGACAGGGATGACAGATGACACCCACACTGACCCAGTCTATCAGGTAACAGAGAACACTGACAGCACTAAGGGCTGGGGCAGGTGAGAGTTGCCACTGCTCTGTGTTATCCCTTTGGTTCCCATTCACAGACAGGCAGTTCACAGATATTTCAGCAGTTATATTCTTTTTTAGTTGGCTGTTTTCCCCCAAATCTAGTTCCTGAACAGATAGCCTGTAAAAAATAACTTCATTGTCCAGGATAAATGAAAAGCAGGCTGATTCCCAAACTGTAATTGTTTATTAAGGGAGATGCAACCAGTGATACTTGGAGTGGTTTAAAAACACAAATGGGAAAGTGTCCATGATCCTTGTGGAAGCTTAAAGCCACAAGCTTTAAGGGGATTTACAAGCATGTCATGCAGTCTGGCTTCCTAAGGATTTTGCCCTTCTGGGGCCTTGTGACTCTGGACATTCTGTGTATTTTTCTCATCTGTTACTCAGGAAAATGCTGTTGTTTAGATCTGGGTGAAAGTGCCATAAATGCCCATCCCAAAAGCGAGGGCAGGTGAACCATAGAAACTGCAATGGAGATTCAGCCCTAAACACTGGATGTGTTTCTGTCCTTACATCAGTCTGTGCCAGCTCCCAGCAGAAGCTCATTTGGTACCAGGCTGGTGCCTGGCTCTGCTCTGTGCGGGCTGTATGGGCTGGGCAGTTGTGAGAGTCCTGAGCTCCTGGCATTTGGAACAGGTTCACTGGTTACCTGATACCAAGCACAGAAACCACGCCCGGCTGTTGAGTGTGGGGACAGATGGGAAGATTCTCGTGTGGAGGGAGGAGCGGGATGGGCGGCTGGCCTTGGCTGAAGGATTTGCCATCGTGGCTCAGCAGATCCCTCGCAGCACTCGGCTGAAGAAGGTGAGTTCAGCAGCTTTTCCATAAAAACACTCTGAACCCTGGAGCCCAAGGGTCAGAGGAAAAGCCCCTTCCGAACAAGCACACACTTGATCCACAGCTCCCTTGCCATACAGAAATCGTTCTGAGAAGACTGACAACAGCTGAGGTTTTGTCATGCTCTAAAGAGAAGTTGCCGGGATGGAGAAGTTGCTTGTAATGTTAATTCATGTGAAGCCACTTGTAGGAAGGATTCAGTGCTACAAACACGGAGCTGTCACAAGCTGTGCTGTGAGCAGCCCGCTGGGCCCCCAGCAGGCCCTGCCCACCTGTGCCTCTCTGGGGAGCCCCAGCTCACACCGGCTCTGTCTCTCTCTGCCCAGGTGGCCTGGGGAGAGGCAGCCGTGGGGGTGACCTCGCTGTCCTTCTCACCTTTCGATGCCGGTGTGTTCGTTGTGGGTGTGGAAGGCGGGTACTGCCTGCGGTGCTCCACCTCGGCCCAGGGCCCGGCCCTTCCGCGGCCGGGCGGCTCCGTTCCCCTCAGGGCGCCGGCCGAGCTCGCCTTCTCCCCTCACGCTGGGCCCGTGTACTCCGTGAGCTGCTCGCCCTTCCACAGGCAAGTGCTGCATGTGGGACAAGATCACTGCCTGGCTCTAAACACAAAATAGCCCCTGGGGGTGTGTACAAGTTCCAAAAAAGGGGCACCTGGCATTAGGAACTTCCCATTGTGGGAGAAAAAACATCCATCGGCTCTGGTGAAACTGCCTACTGGACTGTGCTGCATTTGGGCACATGAGCAACAATAGCACCTTCCTTAGATCATCCTGTTTGTTACAATTAAAACTCAGTTTAAAGCCAAGGAGATGAAAAAGTCCTTCACTTGGGCAGATCACTAAGTATCTTACTGAAGATTTTTCTGCCATCAGTAGCTGCCAGAATTTAAATGAGAAGCTCCCATCTCTGCCAGCAATTCACCCACCATCCGTGGAGGCCCCAAGCTCTGTTTCTGTGAAACATGCTGACAGCCCAGGTTTGCATTTAATTTGCATGAGACAAGCCCAGCTCGAACAATGCCCAGCTCTAGATCAGCAGTTCTCGGGCAGCCCTGGGCCACCAACCCATCGGCGGTCAATACAAGCCCTCATTAAGCTTAATTGAGGGCAGTAACAAACAGCCCACAGCACAGCCTGGCAATTGCTGCTTTAGGAAACACAGACCTTTACAAAGCAGGAATATTGTCCGAGGTCATGCTCCTTGACTGATTTCTGTTCTTTATCGTTAGCAATAAAACAAAAAGAGCTGTTTTTTGCTTCCTCTCTCCCCCAGGAACCTCTTTCTGAGCTGTGGGACTGACGGACAAGTTCACTTGCACTCCATGTTGCAGACACAGCCCCTCTTTGCTCTACAGTTATCAAAGAAATACCTGTTCTGTGTATGCTGGTCTCCAGTTCGACCACTGGTTTTTGCAGCTGCGTCTGGGGAAGGCAAGTAACTGCAGGTGCCTCCTCTTGAGCATAAAATTAAGAGTATTCTGGGTATTAATTAGTCAGGTCGATTGTACTGACTAGCAGATCCCACAAGCACAGAGCAGCGGCCATTGTTTTCACTGTGTAATTAGAACAAAGGAGTAATTTCTAACTTTACCAAGGTGAACAAGCAGTTATTTTTCACTTCTGATGGTACCTTTAAATCTGTTTCCAGTCATTCACAGGAATACAGCACAGCAAGATCACTGTGGGTAAATCTATTTCCAGCTTGTTTTTGACATCCACTTCCAGAACTAATGGCTTAAAATGAGAACTTTTTCCTTATAAAATTGCCCAAACATTTTTGAGTTAAAGAATGGAGATTTCACAGAATTTGGCAAGCTGGTTTCAGGTTTCTGACAGTAGAACAAATCCATGCTGCCTGCAGTAATGTCAGCTGTCTGTCACAGCCCAGACACTCATCAGCAGGGGAAACAGGTTAAAAATAACTCTCAGTGCCAGACTAAGCAGATACTCACCTGCTGTTAGATAGATGTCTGTTGCCATGAAGCTGCAATGAATGTCTGTGTCTGCAGGAGAGGTGCACCTGTTTGACCTGGGGAGGAGCACGCAGAAGCCCACAGTGTCCCTGAAGCAGTCTGTGAGTGACTGCCCTGTGTATTGTTTGGAATTCAACACCAGGCACACACGGCTCCTGGCAGCAGGGGATGCTGCTGGGACAGTCAAAGTCTGGCAGCTGAGCTCCGACTTCACTGAGCAGGGACCAAGGGAAATGAGTCACCTGGAGCAGCTGGCAAGTGAGATCATGGACTGAGGGAGCAGCAGAACAGCTGTGTGAAGCTTGTAACTGTCCTGACTCCAGGAACAATTCCCCACTCACCTGTTCCAGTGTTGGCCTGGAAAACACAGGTAACCAACACCTGTAGTTTCCTCCACATAAGAGTTAAATTTGCGTTTAACCATTAAACACAAAATGATGTGGTTCGACCAGTAACTTTTATTGAAGCACACTGCAACATGTTTCTTTTCCCTAAGAGTTTTAAGCTAAGCACTTGAAGGTTACATCATAAAGTAACATTGATTATTGTAGAGCACAAAGAGAGAGAGACACATGCAGAGCTACAGTCAGCAAACGTGAGCATGTCCTTTGCATCTTTTGGTGCTAGTGTTTCAGATCAATTCACAAAGAGTGAACGTGTAAATTCTATGTAGTCGTAGGCAGAAGGCAGTTCCCTGCCCTTGCCATCCATGTAGGGTTTCATGTGAGAGATGCAATAATCGGCCTGTTCCCGGGTCAGGTTCTGAAAGAGAGACAGCGTGGGGGTGAGAGGGCTCTGGGGCTGCCAAGGGGCATTCACAGGCAGCCCTCCCATTCCCCGGGGGCAGAAACTAGAGCAGCACAACTACACCCAGCATGGAAATGCTCTGGCTGTTGGCACTATTTGGTTGAGGGTTGGAAGGCCTGACCAGAGCCTTCCCACCGAATAGAAGACAGAGCAGGTAACTGGGACAAGGAAGCACTACAAACTCTTTATTTCCCTGCCAGCTGGTGGTATTCAGACAGGAAAAACTTGCTGTTTTGGCGGGCAGTGAGAGGGAGGAGATGTTCATACTGTCTAAACTTAGGCTCAAGCTCTTACTTTGAATTGCTGTCTGGAGAAACATCTTCCATCTAGTTTCCCAAATGATGGAAGGGAAGTTCTGAGGACAGTGCACTCCCTTCCAGGCCTTTGAGTAGCTCTTGTTTTATTCAACCTGAGCAGTTCTTTGGTACCTAAAGCTTTTCCTCTTCCTCTATAGAGCCAAGAAAGCAACTGAGTAGGACTGTCACACAATTTCTGTGTTTGCTGACCCCTGGCAGGGTCAGAACCGACTTAGCTCCAGTGACATGAGCCTCCAAGCCATTAGTGCTGGGCTTTATCTATGAACAAAAGTCTTGTGTGTTCCTCCCTGGGGTCAACAACCAGCACTTACCTGGTAGAGCTCCTCCTTGGTCACGTAGGGCTTCCCCTCGGAGCTGAGGGCACGGAAAGCGCTCTCGATCTCCTCGCTGGATTTCACGTTCTCCGTTTCCCGGCTGATCATGAAGGCCATGTACTCCTGCAGCGAGACGTGTCCATCCCTGCCAGAGAAACACAGTGTGAGCACCCAGAGCACAGCACTGCCAGGCCGTCCAGAGAGAGCCTGGAACTGTTCTGGAAGGAGCGAAAGTCTTAACACAGGAGACTCAACACCAGATCATTCTCTCAAAGTGAATTTCTTTACAAACGTCAGTCTTGCCTTCCTTAAGGCTTTCACATGAGTGACTGCAAATGCAAACAGCCTCAGCTCTCAGCCTGTGAAGGACCTGCCAGCCAACTCCCCAGACAATACCTCCGTGTATTTTGCAGTACATAAAGGTCCAACTCACATACCTGTTGGGATCTACAGTGTCAAGAATAGACTCAAACTCAGGGTCTGGCTCTCCTTCCTCAACCATGGGCAGATCGTAGCCGAGAGAGCGCAAGCAAGACTTAAACTCCTGGTGGTTGAGTCGTCCAGATTTGTCCTTGTCAAAGTGCCTAAAAACATAAAACCAGAACCCACGTGTGTCAGTTATTGAGTCCTGACAGCTGTAAAGTGAGCTGAAAACTAGATCAAGGTTATAACCAGCCCCTATTCTGTACAAATGAGTTTGTAACAATAAATAGTTCTATCTAGCATCCATGAAAACTATGCACAAATTCTTAACTTTGCTTTAAATATCACTCCTTCCCCACCAAAAATACCCCAGCTGTATTCTCAGCTGGAATGCATTGGCACTGCCAGCATCAGGGGCTGAAGGCTCTTGTCCTCTGGCAGAGAATGGAGCAGCTCAGCACAAAGTGGGGCAGACAACAAAGGAGCCACAAATGGATCCTGCAGACAAGAGCCATCCATGTGCCAGAAATATCTCCCAAGTCTTCCTCTGGCCTGTGTTCCTTGCAACTCACTTGAACATCATGCTGAACTCCTTCAGGGCCTCCTCAGTGACTCCAGTGGTGTTCCTGAAAAGGAAGCAGCAAAGCTGAGTAGCAGTTCCTGAGCTGGTGTACTCTGAGTCCAGCAGCTGCACCACACAGTGAGGACAAAAGAGCAAAAACCATTCCATGTGGGAATACTTGTACACACTTATTCCACAGAATAAAACCATTCCACTAAGATCCCACCCTTGCTCATGGCCAACAGGAGCTATTCCAAAACTGCTCACTTTATCCCTCTGAAGGGAACTGGGAGGTGGTGGGGCTGTACAAGCTCACTGCATCCATCGTTCTGAGCACAGGAGACCCTTTAGCACAGACCATGCAAGGCTGACTGCAGGCATGGGCAACTGTGGCTCCTGTCTTTGCTCCCACCCCCAGTCAGACACTTCCAACCACACGTGGGCCAGGCAGTACCGGGCTTGGATCTGCTGCTCCAGGTTGTGTTGCATCCTCATCCCCAGCTGGTCCAGCTGGTCCCACTGCTGTGCCAGCCCCACAGTGCTGTGTTCTGTGTATTTGTTGTCCAAGATAAGTGCCTCTTCCATGGCTGCTCCAAGGTCCTCAATTTTCTTTAGCTGGCTCCTCATAGCTCGGATCTCTTGGTGCTTGCGCTGTGAGAAGGGAGCAAAGAGGAGAGAAATCATGTAACACCAAAAAAAGAAAAAAACCCAAACCAAAACAAACACAAAAAACCCCCTTAAAAAAGTTAGAACAGAGGCTGTCAGGAGAGGAAGGGTTATACTCTTTCTCCTAGGACTTTCTGTCCATATACTGGGATTTGTAAAATAAGATTCAGAGCAATGTTCATCTTCACGCTCACTATTGGAAACTACAGCTTGCAAACCAGTTTTGGAGACTAAAAAACTAAAAAACTTCTTATTAGAAAATGTGCTAAAAATACTGTATCCTCTCTGCCCTACCCCACCTCCTTTAGGAAAGAGGGAAAAAAATGGAAAACTACATCAGTGTTGTTTAATGACCTGTGATGAAGCAGACATCAGATATGTAAACAGATAATCCCAGAGGTCTCTTCAGTATTTCAAATGTCTGAAATCAATTAAGGTTTTCCCACATAATTCCATGCATTTTCCTTCCTGCTCTGTGTTCCCGAGCCAGCTGGAAATGCTGTTTTAGCCATAGGTGCACATCACTTACTTTAGTAGCTTCCAGCTGTGACTCCAGCGTTCCCGATTCTTCCACCATACACGACCTAAACACAGAACGACAGTAAGAGAAGGCACTTATCTCATAAAAAATGGCATGTGGGGCTTGAAATTAACAGTCCTTCCTTGAAATGAAAAAAATCCTTTCATATATTTAAACACTGGTTTTGTGTTTTGTTTATTCTGACTCATCCTATTTCAGACTGACACTGTACATTTTGTCTGATTCTTATTTCTGTATATAGTTAATTTCTAGCCCCATTTGAAAGGCAACATGATCAGCAGCCACACTTCATGCCAGACTCAAAGCACCCGCTTTACTGGACCTCATGGAATTAGAATTTAGTGCAGTCCCACCCCCCTGCCCTGTGCCCAGCACACACCACACACACCAACTGCAGGTGAGTCACTGGGGATGGGCTGTATTTGCAGTCAGGTACAGGAGCTCTACCAAGGTGTGTTACAAAGGGGAAAATGAGGGTAAAAAAAGATGGTGAGAACTACTGGTTTGGTTGAAAAGTAATCTTAATGTGGCATAATCCTCGCAGAGAGCTACAGACCTCTGCTGCTCAGCAGTGCCTGGTGGAAAGGTGCCTTTCCCACCCCACCTCTCCATGCTGCACCCAGAGCAGCTGAGGTTCAGCCACTCTGCCCAGTGATTTCCACCCTGAGCTTTACATGCAGGTCCCCACAGTGGCCAGGGCCTCCGAGATCTCCTTCATACAGACTAGCTATGGACAGTCTCTGGATGCTGCTTTTCCCCCACCCCAAGATCCCAAGCAATCTCTGAGCAGCCGTGTTTGGGAATCTCTGTCCTTCCAACACGTACGGTGAGAGCTCGCACTGGATGACCCACACGTGGACAGTGAGTCTGGGTGCTGTGCAGATGGGGTGTCCTCTGACTCTGGGGTATTAAAGTTCCTAAAACCTGAATATCTGGTATTCCAGTCACTAAAACCAGGTTTTCATCCCCACTGGACTCTGTCTTCCCACATGTTTTTGAGCTTCTTGAGAGTGGGGATTTCAAGTGCTGAATCACTGTGTAGCAATGAAAATGCACCAAACATCTGGGTGTTTCTCACCACAGGGTTAAGGCTCAGACTCAACGCCCGCCTAGAGATGAAGCGCACGCCCAGAGCCTTGAGCAGGAAGCTGGGAACCAACCGTGGAAAGAACCAACAGGGAAACAAACCTCCAAGCATCTCTAAGCCGTGAAAGTTAGTTGGAAGGAAAGCGAGCCTTGGAATTAACGAGTGCATTTGAAAACCAAAGTGAGGTAAGAAAATAAAGAGGAAAAAACCTTCCAGATAGATCATCCCCAACTTCATACTGATAGACACGAATGACACGACGATATGCTATGCTAGTCAAAGGAAAGAAACCAAGTAAATTCCAAAAAGGAAGAAAGAAAGAACAGAGGAAAGAACACACCAAAACACGGCCACTGCAGTGGAGCCACACTCCAAGCCAGCACTGCCTTGCAGCAAACACAAGCAAGTACTTAATGAGAGAAAATTATTTAAATGCTGGTTGCACATACACAAAAATAAACTGTTATTATTTTCATGTAAGTCACAAAAAAGTGAGTCTCAGTAAGAGACAAGCTGAAGTTTTGCAGTTAGCTCATCTACAGATTGTTTAAAAGCATTTTTTTTCCTAAACTCCAAATTGTTCTTCCTCCCTTCCCCAAAGAACACCCCTCCCCAGGCAGTGCTGGGCACACACAAGCTGCAAAGCAAGGAGTGTGCATGGCAGCTCTCCTCCTGACACTTCCCTGAAGCTCTGCCTTCCCTCTCGCCAAGCCAGGCTAAGCACAGCCAGTGCCTCTTGGAACTAAATCCACGTTTTTAATCTATTCACAGAGAATTAGGGACAAATTCTGCCTGGCATATCAGCAGCCCTCTGGTAATTTGTTCAACAAAAGAGCCTGGCATGAGGATCTCTAACTCTGACCCTGTGTCTTTCAGTGAATGGCTCCTTTCTGTTCACTGGTTCTTGGATACCAGAACTAATCTACATCGCTTCTTGACAAAGGAGGAGGGAATTCATCCATTCCAGGAAAATCTGCTCTGTGCCATTAAACTGTACAACAAAACCAAGGCAAACTATTTTCATCTGGCAGAACACAAGACAGAGCAACTAAGCAGCAGAATTATCTGTGAAGATTCCATGCTTCTGTTAGGAAAAGCTTTCTCTTTAGGAGCAAGGCCCTGGCCTCCTCCAGCCCTGTGCACAGGCTCACACACAGCCTCTGCCCTGGCCCACAGACTGCTGGCATTTGACATCACATCTTATCACAAAGCTTCCACTATGCTGAGACTCGTCCTGCTGAAGGAATTTAACTGGGCAGACACATTTGCAGAGCCTTTGGCAGTCTGAAAACATTTAAAGATCTTATTATTTCCTTTCCACTTCCAGACAAATGGCCAGCACACATCCTCATCAGGAACCATTGCTGTGGACACAGAGGGGGCTTAAAACTGCTGGCAAATTCCAACAGCTTCTTCAATTTATGTTGGAAGGTTGGTTTTCTCCTGTCAAGGCTAAAATTTGTGTGGGCCATGGTTCTGCTCCTGCAGCAGATTAAGAGTGGGCAGTTCATATTTGCAAACTACAGGGTTTTAAGATATGTAGTATCAGCAAAATGTTCTAAGAATCTTCCCTTCTCCTTATCAAAACTTTGGAGATTTCATTGTTCTCAGAACAGTTATGGTCAAGTGTTTGATTTCACTAGGCAAGTCTCTTAAGCTGAAGAAGTATCAATGTCAGAAAACCTGCCTTTGGAAAGGAGCTACACTCTCACATATCTTCTCAACTTAAGGGCTTTTTCCTGTGCAAGCCCTCAGAGAAAGCAAGAGCAAAAGTCAGGAATTCCATGGTGTGCCAGTGGCTGCCTGTTGTAGTTCTGTTTTTGACTAGGAGATTCTTATATTTCTACTGCTTTATAGCTAACTACTCCAAAATCTTGTTTCCTGTGTCTGTGCACCTCAGCAAAAGGTTGCTCTTTTTAAATAAGAGGGATTTGAGCACAGCTTTCACAAGCAATGTAACAACAGGAGAAAACACACAGAGCAGAACACGTCACCAAAATTTGAAAGATACAAAATTCAATACTAACCCATCTAGCAGGTAAGTCCTGTAGAATGTGAAGATCCAAACATCAGGCAGCAGGACAGAGACAAGACAGTAAGAGAGGGATAGAGATTTGGGTGGGAAGCAAACATCAAAAAGTTAAAAATCATATTTATATTTCATTATTTCATGAAGACACATACAGAACTATTTGTAAACACACAGAGAGAGAATCACAGGGTTACATAGAACAGAACTCACCTCCTCTGACCCCCAACCAGAACCTGTCAGAGCTGCTGACAGCACTAACTGAGTGCAGGAACCTGCAATGCTCAACCTTGAGACTTTTTATTCCTAACACAGTTGTTTTATCTTTACTTCCTCTCCTTAGAGAAAGTTATTATTAGACAGTAGGCCAGAGAAATGATTACAAACTTTTAAGCTCTTTTTACATCTTCTTTCTCTATTTGAACTCCAGTAAGATTCTCAATATGCTGCTCAATACAAAAGGGGAATGAACAGAAATGCCAGTTTGCTTGGAGCTATTTGTGCTCCACCTCCCCAGCTGTGCTACAGCCTAGTTCAGGAATAACTGGAGAAAAATGCAGTCCTGGACAACTGGAATTACTGCAGGAAAATTAATTCAGAAATAGGAACATATTTAAAGTCTGGTGTTCCAGGGCTTTCCTTTCCCCTGTAGTTATTGGGGCCTCCCTCAAATCCCAACTGCAGGGAATGGACAAGTCCTGATGTGCTGCTTTTCAGTAGGAGATATTTACAACTTTGACAGTCCAAAGAGATGGAGGATGCACACAAGTAACTACCTAAGGGATTCTCTAAGGGCAGGTCCTGGAAAGACAAACTATACCTGGTCTCCTGAATCCATTGATGGAAGGCATTGGCATGCTGAGCAAATTCCTGACGCAGTTTGTCATTTTCTTCCTGCCTTCGCTGTTCCTTCTGCAGCTCCAGTTCACGTTCCTGAGAAATGAACAACAGTAATTTCAGAGAAATAAAGGGATTGGTCTCATTCTATAACAGAAAGCAGAAACTAAAAGCACAGTTCTGAGCCTCAAAACAACACTGAGTGCTTGGTGTCCTGGATACCTAGAGAAAAGCATCTCAGGTGGTAATTCAGAACTGAAGTCCTGAGAACTGCAACTGAACCAGCAGTTGCTTCACTGGATAGCAGAGAAGTTAAATTTCTATTACAGTTAGGAAGTGAGACGCGTGCTTTGCCTTCGGAAGAGCCACAAATGGAAAACAATGAGAACAACTGACAATAGCACAGGTTTATAGTTAACAGCAATTTTTCTTTGCTCATGAATTTTGAGATATTTTGACTGTATTATGGAGTCAAACTCTTGTACCCGTTATCTCAGAGAACAACTTCCAGGGATGACTGAAAGGTCATGAAGAGACTCTTTCCCTCACTGACTTGCCTTGATAATTTTCTGCAGATTCCTCCAGGTTTCTTCAAGAGCCTCCATAGTGAACCAAGTGTAGGGGTTGGAGGCCACACGGAAGCTCTTGATCTGGCGATCCAGCTCTGCCAGCTGGTTGAAATCAGCTTGGGCAGAACTTAGGGAGGAACGGAAAGCATCGTGAGCTTCTCTCAGGGCTTTGATTTCCTCCAGAGAGTTGCAGCGCACAGGATCCGTCAGGTCCTCCTCAGCATTCTCAAACCAACTGTTAAAAGCAGAGGCCTTCTTTGCAAAGGTAAGGAAGAGATCCTCAACCTTGAAAAGAGAAAAAAATCCAGTTGTTCAGTAATGGAAATATTCCATTATTGTATGAGCTCATCTAGAATTAACATGCAAGAGTTTGCCTTGCAAGCATCTCAGAAATTCTTCTGTCAATTCTCCAGGATCTCCAAAATGGCTAGTTGCAAAAGCATGAACAAGTTACAGAAGTTGCAAGTGTGTATTTTTTATCAAGTGCACAATTAGATTTTTGTACCCCCATGGTTGGTCATTCACCTTTCTGAAGTGCTCCTGAGCCTCCAAGAGTTTCTTTTTCCTGGTAGCAGAATTAGCCAATAGCTGATTCCAGCGTTTCATCAAGGAAGCATGCCGGGCCTCAATGGCCTTGGACTGGATGTGCTTGGCTGCGAGCAGCTGGTCCTTCAGAGCAGTGATGTTTGCAATTCCCTCCTGCTGGAAAGCCTGAAGTCCAGCATCAAATGTTTCCTGAAGCATTAAAAAAACAAAAGGTATTTGAGATTGTATTTTTCTTTAGCCTTTCCAATATCCTGCATATATTTCAAATATGGATTCTTGTGTGTTCACAAGAGTTCAGCTGGTCCCTCCCTCATGGGGTGGCAGCAGCATCAGCACTGACCTGTTTGGTGAGCAAGGTTTGCACTGAAGAGAGGTCACGTCCATAATCATCTGTCTTCAGACTGTTTTCCTTCTCTCCTGGAAAATGAAACAAATTTTGCAAAAATGTCATTTCTCCATCTCAAACATTCCCTCTGTTCCAGATTTCCAGATCAGGTTACTACAAAGGCATGAAGCAGGGACAGCACTGCTGATTACTCTGGGCTTAGGTCTGCTTATTACAACAGCACATGAGGAGCTACTGAATACCTTTGGAAATGAAGGAGTTTAAGGTTTGTTTGTAACCAAATATTGTACAGAACATACCTATCCATGACTCCACCACATCTGCTTTCCAGTTGAACTGGAGGAAGGCTGAGTTCTCATCCAATTTGGCTTTCCTCTGAGCTGCTGCTTTCTCCAGATCTGACACCTTGCCTCTGAGCCCCTTCATCTTGGCAGTGATGTTTGCCTCATGGTGATTGTTCTATGTGACAGGGAAGAAAAAAAATATAGCCATCCTGTATGATGTTAAAGTCAGATGAGGCATTCAGGACATTGGTGACAGAGCAAGGACTTCAGCAAAATTATATTGTCTCAAACAGCTTTGAAAGCAGAACACCAACAGCTTATTCAGCCAAAAAAATGAGTAAGAGCTCTTTTCAAAGACATGACAGAGAAGAGAAAATCTACTGTAACATGAAGATGTCCTGGGAAGGCTTTGAAGGTCTCTCTTTACTAGTTCATGCTCACCTTTTTAATAAGATCCTCTCCATTAGCACAGACATCATTCACTCTGTCCTTGTGGACAGTAAAATCAGTCTCAAATGCCTCATGCTTCTTCAGCAAGCCCTGCAAATACAAAACACAGGCACTTCTAAAAATAATTTCTCACTGTTTATTAAAAAGTAATTAATTTTATAAATCAGTTAGCATAAACTTCTTCTGTCAAAAATTAATCTTAGCTGGTTAGCACAACTTACTGGTTTTCTGTGGACAAAAAGAAACTGAGACTGACTTCCAATCAGAGGTCAAGAGATGCAAAGCTACATCAAATTAAAAGTAATTTCTACAGGAAATAACATTATTGGGATGCTTTTATAAAGTGAATTTTACATTTTTTACAATGTAGGACTTCAAAAGGAACAAACAACCTCTAAATTGTAAAGACAGTTAAAGAAAAGGTTTGTTACCCTCTAACCAACAGGAATACAATAAAGTATTGTAACAGCAACAATAAAGTGCTGACAACTTCCTCCATACCTGGATAGCAGCAAGTGTGTCCCCATAATCCTCACTGGCTACCAGTGTCATTTTCTCATTGATCCAGGCTTCTTCTTCCTCAACATTTGCTACAAACTGCTGATACTCCAGAGACTCTTCCAGACGCTGGCCCCTGTGTGGGGAAGGTAAAACTAATCAGTTTTATGGCATTGAGATGTAAGATATAAAAACAATGTGCAGAGCCTGAACCTTATCATTCACACTTCACTCCTCCAGCAGCAGCCATGGCTGGAGCTCTAGGAATTCCTTGGACTACAAAGCCTGCAGCTGCCAAAGGACTGAAGCAAACTCTCTCACAACAGTTTCTAATCAGGAAAAACTTCCTGGTAGTGGACTAAAGCCAGCTGATTGTAAGCCTGTGGTTTCTAACTGGTGCCAGAAATGGCTAAATACAACATACACCTCAAAAAGAGGCTCATGTTTCTACTGAGGAACATTGTGAGTAGCCTTGTAGAGCCTGTGATCAGTGATAGATGCTGTTACATTATATTCCTAATAACCCATACCCTGAAATTCTGTAAATCTGATCATTATGAGTCCATATAACTTTGAATTAATACTGAATTTTATAGAAATTCATACCTAGCAGCTGCCAACTGTTTTAACTCTTTCCAGTGATCCACAAACTGAGCCAGTCTCTGCTGTATCTCCTCCTTTCCAATTGTGTTGTCATCTGAAAGCTTCTTACCCGTGTCCAGGACACCCTAAAGAGAAAGAGTTATTGGAACATGACCTGCCTTCCTCATGCGCATTGTTTGGGGTACTACTGCTGGCTTTCATCTCTTCCACAGTCAAGAAAGGTGCTGCTTATAGAGAAATCTGTCATGGGGAGAGGCTTTTACCTGGATAGCAGGTTCATGGGCAGCTAATTCTGCTTCCAAGCGCTTGTGTTTCTTCCTCAGGTTCTGCACACCAGTCAAGTCTCTGCCATAGTCCTCTGAGCTGACCAAAAGTTTCTTCTCTCTAAATTCAACAGAGGAGAAAGAAAGATAAAATGTGAAAATTACTTCTAAAGGTCCAACCTGACAAAACAGAAAACCCCTCAGATGCACAACTGCTCTGTCTTGCACAAAGATCTTGGGTGCAAATTCCTGTGTGAAGAAAAGGTGACAGAGGGCCCATCATTTATCTTTGAAGGACAGAATTCCTTTGTGCTATTTTCTTTTTAAAAATATAGATGTGTTTTGTAAAGTTGTCCAAATTTTGTTTGTTTTAAAAGCATGACAAAAGAAGTGCTCTAATCTGAATGATTTCTATCAGCCTCATGTTTTTCTCTCCTCCTGAGGTACTAACACCAATGTGGAAAGACCATTTGACTAATGACAACAACTGACTACAATCAAGAAAGCATTTGAAAATGAAAAAAGCTAGAATTTTTGGTAGGAGCATTCCCAAAAAGACTAGAATAAAATGTCTGAGTCTAAACAGCATTTTTCTGCTTACTGGGATTTGACCAAAGAAAACTGAAGATAAGAAACCACACCCAAAGCAGTTTTCTGGACTCCTATAAACACACAGTTGTTGGAAGGCAGCTCTAAATCCACACTAAAGGATGTGAGTGACATTGGCAAGCCCAGAACTTTCCAAACACCCACTTGATCCAGGACTCCTCGTCGTCCATGTCACGGAAGAACTGGTGCAGGCGGTGGCTCTCGTTGAGCTTGGCGCGGCGGGCACTGGCCATGCCCTTGATGCGCTGGAAGCGCCCATTGATGGTCTCACGCTTGTCCTTCACCTGGGACGTGTCAAAGGCACTGCTGGTCATCAGACTGTCAGCCTGGCTGTTCAAGTCCTTCAGGCGGTCCTGGACACGGAGGGGAGAGAGAGCAGGGATTGCTCAGAGCTCGTTTCTGTGCTCATTATGTCAGGATGAAAATCAGAATCCGACTCGCAGTCACAGGTTTTGTTAAAAGCCACATTTCAACAAGTCTGTGACTGCAGCAGGTATCAGGAGCTGTACCAAGAGAATTTGCTTATGACTATGATTTATCTTGCAAAACTAAAAGGGAAAGCAATACCTCATGAGCAGATATATCAGCTTCCAGTAACTGGTGTTTTTTCAGAAGGTTGTTAACAGATGCCAAGTCCTTCCCATAGTCTTCAGATGCCAACAAAGCCTCCACCTGGGGATGGAGAAGGAAACATGGAATGAAGAACAAATTGTGTTTCACGAACTCCTTGAAACTATTATGTTTTAAAACCATGCAAGTTACTTCTCAATTTTCTACTAAACCTTTACCTTGTCACCTGTTTAATACCTAAAAGGTTCTATGAAAATTTGCTTCTTCTCAGCTTATTGTTCATAACTAATAAAACATACACAAGAATTTTACTAGTAATAAGGTTTTTTTTAAAATAAACCTAGACTTGCTCAAAGGTAAACAGCGCTCCACAAAATCTAACATCAGCAAAGGTAATAAAACTGAAAAAAAGATGCTTTGCAAGTAATTAACTCCTATCTTATTACCTCAGAAAGCCAAAAGTCAAAGTCCTTGATGCCAGTATTGAAATTCTGTTGCTTATTAGCTTCTTTCAGTTTCTGACTCTTCTCTGCTGATTTCTGTACCAGGAATTGCCACTGGTCAGCCAGGGCAGCCAGGCGTGCCTGTCAGAAAGTGAGAAAGATAATTGTCACAAATGAAACATGAAAAGAGTTCTGATCCATGCAAAACCAGAACATGGTGGAAATTTGGCTGTTGATTCCAGGTATGCAAGTTAAAGTCACTATTTTGAGCTGCCCAGCCATAATTTACACCTCAATCAGAGGATCAGAAAACTTATCCTCTGTGAGACCGAAGCAGAATGATTCACCTGATCTGCACCGTGTAGTTGAAATACCAAAGCTTCTATAAAGCAAGATTTGTTCTAGAGGGACACCATCCTGCCTCAGTTACCAAAACACTGCTGAAAGCAAAGCCAAGCAAGACTGGAAGGTGCCCACCTTGACGGCGTCCTCGCTGCCGGCGCACGCGCCCCTCTCGATGAGGGAGTTGCCCATGTCGATGACGCCGCGGATGCGGTCGGCGTTGGCGTGGAGCTCGGCCTCAAAGGCCTGGTGCTTCTGGTGCTTGCTCTGCAAGGACAAACCCAACACCATCAGGCTCCGCACAAAGGGCTCCTCCATTGTTCTCATGGGCTGAGAGAGCTTCAGCTTTGTGCACAGGCTGAGCTGAAGTTCTCTCTGGGTAGGGAATTTACTGCTCGCTCCAGTGGTTACTCTCATTACCTGAGAAACCACCAAATTTTGACCTGGCAAAACTGTGGCTGAGCTGATACACAGAACTCTGGCAGCATGTTCTGCATTTCACAGGTGCCAAGGCAAAATTCCCTGCACTGAGCTGTTACTGCAGTAAAGATTCTTAGTTTTCAATGCAGCCCTTTGAAAAGCAGCAATTACATATACCCTGAGTAGAGTAGATCATCCTTTCTACTCCAACAGTACCTGCACAAATTCCTACTTCCCTTCCTAATTTATAGGTAATTAACAGAAATCACTGCTCCAGCTTATCTGCTTTCTGCACAGTTGTGATATTAGACATACACAGCCCCATTGTATATATAGATAAAAACTGAATTAACAGTCAAAAACTTCTACAAAAATGTAATTTAATTCTTTGTTAAGAATTTTTCACTGCCAAGTTGAGAGCACCATGAGAACAACAGGAGCCTTGGTGTGGGAAGGAGAGTGCAGCTCTCAAGTATCCATGATCCATCCACCCACCAGGAATGTGACAACAGCACAAAAAGTGACAAGACAGAATTTGCAAGTATAAACTGGAAATGCTAGTGACATTGGACATGGGTAGAGAGTGTCCTAGAGAATGGGATGAAAGGAAATGTTAGATCAAAAATAAAAAAGGAAAAATACTATAGTGCTGGTATGAGAAATTCTGCATGAACTGCTTCATTTTGGGAACTGTAAACCCCAAATCCTGAGATTATAAAAGCATATCCTTCAAAGCTAGATCTACCAACTTGGAAAATTCAATTTAAAAGCTGCCAATTGCATATCTCCATATAATTACCATGACAACAAATTGCAGACAAGCCTTTCTAGTTTAATATAATTTTTTTTCCAACTAAAAAAATAGTAATTTAATGTACCACACTCTGAAGTGACAAATTATTCCTTCATTTCTTACTCGTTGGCTTCCTCTTTCTTTGTTCTATCTTCTCCCTGCACATATCCTCATTTTACTCCCCTTCTTGGATTCTTACAAGTGCTGTCAGCTTTCCATCTGGTACATCTCTTTTTCTGGAGTGTTCTTTCTGCTTTATTCCCTTCTATGCTATTGCAAGAACTAAGCCAATCAAGATCTAACATTTACTGAATCCTCCATCTTCAGCATTTGATTCTACAAACACAAGCTCATAAATTTGACATTATGCCCTGTGTTAAATCATCACAAGTGATGCTCAAACAGCCAAATTTCTAAAAAAGGGGGACAGAACCCCATTCTCCTATGGGCTAATTCCTAAAAAAGCCTAAACTACATCATTTACACAGCATAAATTAAACAGATCATGCAGAAGACCTGCAAAACAAATACATAAATAAATGATGCTGAATAGGAATGAACAAAAAAGCCACACCCATAGGACGAGGATCAACAGCTGTACCTGGATGGAGGTCAAGAACTAACAGAAAAATCAAGAGATTACATGAACTGATGGATGGAGCAGCAACCAGAGTTTGGGCTTACACAGAAGCTTATACAGAGAAAATAAATTCACATACCAGGCTAGTCCAAACTACTTACCAGCAGTTTGGAAAGCTATAAAACAGATTGAGAGAAGTAGTTCAGTGCATTCATACTACTTCATAAACCAGAATTAAAACATAAGAGATAACTTTATTCCTTAATATTGAAAAATAAATGAGATTTCACATTTTATAATCTAAAAGAGTTGAGACCCAAGAATTCCATTTCCTTATTGTCTAGATGCTGGGAGAGAGACAGAACAGCCACTTGGGTTGCTTTAGGAAACTTTCTGCTGCAGATACCACATATCTTATTAATTATATGCATGAATAATTAATTATAGGCATGAATAATTACTAACCAAGTCCTATTTTGGGTCTCCTTTCATGCATAATGTAACTTCCATTTTCTCCTTGTTGAAAGGAGAACATGTCCAACACGATGCACTATTCTGTCATCTCTGAACAAGAATTCCTGAGCATGGATTTTCAAAACCAGAGCAGGCCTTGCAAAGTTAACAACGATATTCTGATTTTTAAGCCGAGAACCACATTCACCTGGATATTTGTGGGATCCTTATAGGACTCATCACTTGCAGTCTGAAGCTTTTCACTGATCCAGGCTTCTATTTCATCCACATCACGACTGAACTGCTGGAGGGTCTGAGACTCTCCCAGCTTCGATCTCTTCTCAATCATTTGGGCTTTCAGACGAAGCCATCTGTGGTAATTTGATGCATAAAATGAACAAAACACTAGAGCCACATGAGGCATCACCTTCAACAGCTACAGAACATCCCTGAAGAGGATTTCCAGGCATCTGCCTTCTCCTCCCAGGCAGCACTGACCTGTCCAGGACCTCGTTGCGCCTGTTGGCGATGACGCCCTTGGCGTAATGATCTGCAGCAATCAGCTGGTCAGCAAAGGACTGCAGGACAGCAATTTTCTCTTCCTATTCAAACCAGAAACCATGAATTAGAACTGTGGTTCCCTAAAGTAAAATGATGAGCAGTGTCTTGAACAGAACAAGCCTTTTTATCTTCTTTAAATTTACATTACTGGGATCCTGTGAAGGAAGTCTCTCTTCTGCACGACTGTAGAGTTCAACTTAGAACACTTTTCACCTGTGGCTTTTAGGGAAAAAGGCTCTTTTGGGCTAAAAACTTCAGCAGTATGATCTCTCAATAAATCTGGGCAGTTTTCTGCTACAAGAAACGGGAAATATTCCCTTTTCTGCCACAAATAAGGTAAAAAGTAATTTCAAAACAGTAGATTCACACAAATACTTGCCACTATTTCTATACTGTTTGTAGGCAATGGAATACATCCTGATCTGTACAAGCTGCTTCTAAACTTCCGCAGCAAATTCCACATGGCTGAATATTCAGAAATGAACTTTAGAAGCTGTGCATAGCAGAACTCCTTTTGCTAATGATTTACGTGAGGAAAAGTAAACTATTTTCCCCTTACTTCAGCTACACTTCTCACCTGGACATTGATTGCTTTATCAAAATCTTCATGTTTCTTGATGAGTGCCTCCACACTGTCCAAGGAGTCTCCTTTATCCTCTGTATTTAAGAAAGCCTCCCGGGCAGCCATCCAGTTTTCAGCTTGTTCACAGTCCCGATGAAACAGCTGGGAAGAAAAAAAATCCAAAGCATGAGCAAGACAGCTCAAGAGCACTGTTATCACCATGCAAGTGTAAACTTTTTAATGAAAAGAGGAATTATTTTTCTTATCCAAACAGCAGCAGAGTACCTGTAGTTCCAGGCACTGGTCCAGCATCATTCTGCGCTGGACCCAGGCCTTCTCCAGGTCTGTCCGTTCTTGGTCCAGAATATCCAGTTTCTCCTTGATCTCAGGGCTGGCATAGTGTCCATGGGCAAGAAGCTGTTGTCCAAACTGTTCAAATGCCTGGAAAGTGCCAGCTCTTGCATCTATTTCCGTGCGATGCTCCTGCAAGGGGCAGAGATGTGCTGCTCAATAACCAGAGCTGGAACTGATCTGTTTTTGGAAGTCTAATTGGAAAGCGTCAGAAAAAAGAAACATTTATGATACACTTATCTTTGACATACCTGGTGCCTTTCCAATAAAGCTTCAGCTCCAGTCACATCCTTTGCAAGTTCATCTGAGGAGACCAGGCCCCGGATCCCATTGATCCAAGACATGAGGTCCCTGTGAACACACAGTAATAGGGAATTATTTCAGTGGAGGGAGGGAGGGAACAAGTCACAACAGGGAGAACAATCCTTTTCTGAAACCTTCACAGAAGTATTCCTGTGGAACAATAAGCCAGGTATACGTCACTAATAATAAACAATTTGAAAGGGGGAATCACATCACTACCTGAAGTCACTAAGGAAACGCTGCAGGTCATGAGAATCTCCCAGCTTCTCCTTGCGCTGGTCAGCTCGTTTTCCCAGACTATTCCAAGCCTGGTTCAGCTCAGTGCATTTTTCTTGGAGATCTTCGGCAGATTCTGGATGTGACTGGATTAGGCGCTGGGCAGTTTCACCAAGAGAATTCACCTAGGGTTACAGAAAGGGAAATGAACACAGTGAAGACAGAGAGAGCTGCTATAGTCCAATCATTTCTGGTAGATAAAAAAAAGTTTTTGGGTTTTCTTCCTCAGAATCTCACCTTGTCTCCCAGAGCTGCCAAGTCTCTCTCAAAACCTTCATGTTTGCGCTGCAGAGCCTGAACACTGGCCAGGTCATGCCCATAGTTGTCTGTATTTAATGCTTGATTCTTCTCCTCTATCCATTCTTTGGTTTCATCAGCATCTCTGATTTGAAGGAAGGAACAGCAAAAAGAGAATTAAAAGACCACCCTCCACTGAACAACCTGGGGGTTGAATATGATTTGTTCAGAACAGGTCCTGCTATATTTTAGAATTCTTGATAGACAAAGCACTTGAGTGAAGACCAAACAAACCCCTCACCTGTGGAATCTCTGGACCTCGTGGGCACTGCCCAACAACTGGCTCCTCTCCTCTGCCAGCTGCTGCAGGGATCTCCAGCGCTCATTCAGCTCCTGGATGAGGGAAGTGAAAAGTCAAGACTGGCCTTTCACTACAGGTAAAGGTTACTAAACTTTGCTTCATTTCAGAAGAATGCACAAATTCAGATAGCTTAGGTAAACAGAAAAATTGGAAGGGCTTCTCCTGAGCTGTAAAACCAAGTGATTTTATGTATATAAGATAGTGATGTAACTTGAGAAGCAAATCTTGTATATGCTAATACTTCTTTCAATAAATTGATTCAAAAGAGTTTATAAAGCTTAATGAAAGACAATTACTATGGAAAAGGAGGGTAAAAATGTTCACATGTTCTAAAACAGGTAAGACAAAGTTGTGGAATTACCTTGATTGAGTTGAAGGTTGCCACAGTGTGTACCATCAAACGTGCAGACTGTGTGAAAAGGCAGAAATAAAAAATATAGCATTGAAGTCAACTCTAACCAAAAGCACAACCAGACTGAAAAACAAGTCCTTAAAAAACCAAACAGAAATCACTAAGAAAGACAATGTAAGTAAATTAGAAAAGCAATTAAGAGTAATTGGTTGTAATTCCTAAAGTCTTATAGAGCAGAGTAAGAATGGCCAGAATTCACAAGTAAGCACTGTCATGTTAGTGTAAACTGAAGCAAACAAATCTTAATGAGGACAAAGAGGAGGAAATTTAAAGGCAACATTCAATATATTAATTAAAAACCCCCAAAATCTGTTTGCTAAGTTACTGTAAGACTCTTAGAATTCAATGTACATGTTTGTAATTTGCAAAAAAATACTTTAAAAGTCACTAGTTCCTGGTGACATGGCTGCATTTTCTTTCAAAATATTGCATACTAACCTGGTTTCCTCACATTCACACAGCTTAAAAGATGTACAAGCAGCTTTAAGTCTAACAGGGTGGATGCAAGACATAAAACATGGGAATGAAATGTTAGGGAAAGAACAGTGTTGGATAATGTAAAAAATATTTAAGATCTATTTGTGCTTTAGCAGGTGACAGCTCTTCCATTGTAAGCCTCTAATAAATGGAGAAAGGCTTCTTCTAACTATTGTAGTAAATAAGCTGGAGATGACTAATGGTATACAGCATATTCCTTACTAAAGGAGTATTGACATAAATGGTTTTGAGTTTGAGGAAATAAAAACACTTTTGTTGTGGCAAGCAGAAAGCAAAGAACTCATGCAGAGTGAACAAGGGATTATTCAACATCTACTGCCCAGAAACTGGAAACCCTCATACTACAAGCTCAAAACTAAGCAGTTTTGTAGCAGAGAGGTAAAACAAAGGCTGTTGAGAATTTCTATGGCACAGGAGAAGCAATGATCAAAAAAAGTTGATATGCTGTAATTTTTGTTTTATTTTCTACTAAGCAATGACACCTACCTTCCAAGGAGAGGCTGTCTTGGAATCAGTTTCATCCTGTTTGAAAATGTGAAGAAACAGCTTTAAATATGAAGCAGAATCTAATACTACTACTATCAGAATACAGTAAAAAAATCTTGAAATATCTGTGTTCAATCCTTAAAGGAGTTAAGTACATTTTTTCATGCAAGTATATGCATCAGTTTGGGTTATGCTGCTTGCTTAGATCTGTGATGAGGGGCAAGACACTCAGGAAATAAAGGGATCATAAATAAGATAATCTTTGAATGTCCATTCAAAGTCATTAGTGAGCTCCATCATGGAAATGAACTACAATTATGGCTGAACTTCTCCTTGTACATCCCAAACCTGTTACAATTGCCACTCCATCCACCTCAGAAATCAACACTTACCTTGGGCATCATCCCGTAGACTTCCTGCAAAGGAGATAGAAAATAACAAATTGTTTGTCCTAACAGAAAGAATATTTTTTCCAACACACTTCACAATTAGCTGGCACAGGATAAAATTACTTATAGCACAAGTATGTAAAAAACTGGCAAAAAAAACCCTAAACCAAAACAGAAAACCCACAAACTCCCTCCACTCTGAATTTCACCCTACTTTATTTCTCTTTTTCCCTAGCATTCCTCACCTATTTTCCTGCAAATAAATAAATGCTAAATATCAAATTTATATGAAGTTAATGCATGGATTCTACATTACTTTTAATATTATTGTAAAGACTTCCCATTCCTAAAAAAAGAAAGGAAAAAGCTCTAGATGCTGCTGCAATTTGCTCTAGCATTCTTACAGAATATAATTCTGAAGGTCTTCTTGGGATGGCTATACTAGAAAACAGCCTGAATCTTGCAATGCCAGACAAAGATAACAGACAAAAGAAAGGAGGAAAATCTTTTGCTTCTTAGATTAGAATAAAGCACAGAAAAAGAGCACCTGTTGCTGTACTGCTTGTACTTCATCTGCCATCAGCCCTTCTGACTCCAGGTCCTTGGCAACCTTGTTTATATCCTTCAGGCGTGACTCATTGGCTTTGAGATCCTACAGAGGACAGGGAAACATCCCAGCATTAAAATCCACCCAAGCAGTACACGTGGAACAAGGTGGCTCCCCAGGAGAGCCCAGTGTGTGAACAGCAGGAATAGTGCACAGTGACCCTGAGTTCCCAGACACCCTATGCCAGGGAATCCCAGCTGTCAGATTATTTTGCCCCCATATCTCAGGGAAATAACTCTACAGATGGAAACCAAATTCATCTTCCCTTTCAATAGGAATTACTTAGCTGAAGGTTATGCTTTACACAAACTGAAATTCCTCCAAAGCTTGGCAGACTCTACTGCAAAGTGTTGAAAGAGTTTCAGCTCTCTAGGAGCTGAGAAGCATGGAACAACCTGGGGAATGTAATCAAACTGAAGACACTTTCAATATGGGATTCTCTATCCTCACAAAATTAAATTTAAAAATTCATATATGCATTTTATGGACCTTTTATGCCCAATCAAAGCCATATTTCCTACACAGCTATGAAGAATTGTCATGGATACATGATCAGAAAGCCTGAAGGAAAAGGCCAAAATTAACACACACATTATGCAGCATCCCAACATACCTTCTGAAAATCATCAAATTTCTTCTGCAGAACCTCCACCTGCTCCAGATCAGCACCCACTTCCTCACTGGTGAGTGCTGCTTCCTTCTCATTGATCCACTGCTGGAGCTCGTTGGCTTCACGGAAAAGCATGAACTTCTTGCAGCTTTTTTCCAACATGCCTTTACGTTTTTCTCCCAGTTCCAGGAGAGAGTGATACCTGGGACAAGCAGGAAAGGAAAGCAGGGAACAATCAGATGGAATTAAGTCCAATCACAGGAATTTCCTAAGTACTGGGGTCCCCAGAAATGGGGAATCCCTGAATTTACACCCTGTTCTGCTACAGGATGAGCTACTCATGTGCAGTTGGGAATGAAGACTGTCCATGTCTCTCCTCCACAGAGATTGCACACCAAAATGAGAATTCCCACATGCAACACCTCACAGGGCAAATGCAAACCCAAATCACAGCCTAGACTGGGGGTAGGCTCTTAAACCACAGGATCACTGCAGGGCAGGAATGACTCTGTAGGCTCTTGCTTGCCAAGGGATATTTTCCTAGAGTACATCAAGTTTACCATCAGGTTATAAAAATCCACCAGCCTCCCAGCTTTAGGAGGACATAAACATCTTCACTAGCCATTTTCCAGTGCAAAATCTGCTGAATGTTTAAGCAAGGTATGCATCTTTGATAACACACCTATATTCAACTGGGAAATCCATGAAACTCATTTCATGTGCATTTTTTATATCTGTGGAATTCTCAACATCAGTGATATTACTCCTGTTTTACTTTAGAACAGACACAAAGTGAAACTTCAAACATGTTTAAATTGGTCTGCACAGGCAAATAAACCTATTAAGACCAGTCAGTTATTTAAAACCATCTTGTAATCAACTAGACACAGATGATCCTACAAGAACTTTTGCTATTGCTGAAAAAGGCCAAGAGCAGTTTTGCAGTCACTGATATTGAATTATAAATCTCTCTAGCAATGCACAATGCCTGTTTTTTAAAATCCTGCATTCAGAAAAAACACACTCTTAATACTAATTTTCACTTGAAGTCTTCCAGAAGATGAGACATTTTAGCTGCATCTGGAAGGGTTTTTATGTCCTGAATCAGTTTGGACATTGGTCTACCACAGTGATCAATAGCAGCAGATTATCATTATTAAGCACATTTCTTCTGATGTTATTAAATCAAATAATACCAGATACTGCTGAGATACGTGCAGGGCCTCAAATGGGGATGTTTTAATTTCCCACCCTGAAGCACAAGGCCACAGACTGAGCAGTTACAACCTCCCAGACTGAGGAGTTCAATCTTGCAGCATTTTCCTAGCCAACAGCTCAGCGATGACAAAGTCTCTTCAAAAAAATCCTCAGTATCCTGAGCTGTAATATATATATCCTAAACTGATAAATCAGCTTTCCTTCTGTGGAAGCTGGGACTTTGTGGCTTCCTGTTTACTGTAGTTTAAGAGTGGGCAGAAAGGAACTAAGAATCTTTCATATTAGATTTAAATAGAAACTTTCTACCTTGACTTGAAAATACTGTTTTGAAGCCTGCCCTAACTGCAGCTGTTTGCCTCAGCAAACAACATTAGGTATTAAGTACTTGTAAAGCTCATATAGGAATCTGATGCAAAACTCTTTCAGAAGCAAATGTAACCTCAGAGCTGCTTTGCAACACCTGAGAGATTTACATAAAAGTATCACTTTTAATTTTCAAGAAATGCATTTGCTATGAAAAGCCAGCAATATGAACACTGTGGCTTTGGATTTCCCAGCAACTTCCACCAGTATAATGCAAACTTGGTATCTTTTCCAGGAGACATGAACACAGGTTTCAAATTTTAGTTAATGTTAAAATTAAGGAATAATCATCCTATATAAATAAGGTTTTTTGAGCACCCAGCATGAATGTTACTTTCTAGGATAAACCATGACAGCCCCACCCTTCCCAAACTCTTAAGATGTTCAGATGTGATGCAATACTTGGTAGATGTATTTTATATATATATATTTATACAAACAAGCTAATATTTCCATCTGCACCTCAGAAAATGCAGGAGATGCTTTTTAAGAAAAACAGTCCAGATACCCCTAAAGCCTCTTTGGTAAGCAAAACCAGTGTGATGGAATAAACATGAACCAATCCAGCAGCACAGAGGTGCCCAGCAAGATAAGCAGCTGCTTGTGAGGAACAGAGGAAACACAGACCACCACATTCATCTAAACTAATCCTCCTTGCAGAAATGGCCTCCTTCAGGTCTCTTTGGAGCAGCATTCCCAAAGAAAGAAACAAAGGGAGGATGAGCAGTGACAGTGTGGAGACAGCATGGTTTAGGAAAGGGCTAATCCTACTCACAGTTCTTCGACCTGTTTCATACGCAGAGAGACACTGCCGACCTCCTTAGTAATGAGAGTCCTGCACAGACAGGGAGCACAGCAAATGCATGCGAAAAATTAGTCAGATTAACAAAAATAATGAAAGCAGCAGCTCCATCCATGGCTGGTCTGTGGTAGGAGATGAGTAAGAGTTCACATTTAAATGAAGAAAATTAGGTGTTGTTCAGAAGCAAAGCAAATCAGATCAGGAGTACAATTCATGTAAGGAAACCTCAGCAGTACAGTTGAGCTCTCTCTATAAGGTCTCCTCATTTCCTCATTATTGTGCCATGGGATTGGAAACTAAAAGGTGGTCCCCTCTCCTTGGCTCTAAAATAAGGCTCCCTGTTCTAGTTACTAAAAGCCATATGAAAACCCATGGAGGGATATTGATAGGGATTGGAGGGTTATTTAATAATGATATTATTAAAATCCTGACCAATGTGCCACAATTCTCCAGCATTTTTTCTTCATGGTGGTAAAAAGGTTTTTTGTTATGGGTTGGTGGGGGTTTTTGTGTGATTTTATTTTAATTTTTCAATTCCAGAGCTAAGGCTAGTAATTATTGCATGGCACTGTAATAACTGATGACTCAACACAACTGAGTGGGAAGAAATTCTCACACAGAATGACAGCGTAGCTGCGCAAACAGATGGGAGTACACAGAAAACTTTCAGCTTCAGCTTTCAAGTGGCTTGATAAGATGGGCTAGCACTCACAGCTATCACCCACAGCGCTTGCTTGAATTAATCTCCAGCCACCATGTGCTTTAAGAAGGTCATTACCAAGCAGCCTTGCAGTTTTCTGTTTGAAACGATATGCTGCTCTTTTAAAAAAAGATGATAAAAATTGGAAAAAAAAAAGAGGGGACACATTTTAGCTCCTATAATGGCACCAAATATTGGCACCACATTTCAGAAAAAAAGTGATGAGCTAGCAGCAAAGTAGCCCCAACTCATAAGGAGGGCACCTTCAGAGCAGCCCTGTATAGGGAAAGCACTGTACTTAATGGAATCAAATTTAAGAAAGCTTTTCAAAACAGATCACATGTTAAGAAGTGACAACTACATATACAAGAGTTGCTTAGGACATATATAATTCACAAACAAGTTAAGTAGTTAGGTACAACAACAAAAGGAACACATAAAATACTCAAGTCAGACAGTAAGTTGAGCTCTAGTGTCATGAGTTTAACAGTTAAAAAATGGGAAAAGCAACAAGAAAATCTAGAGTAGGAATAAAGGAACTGAATCGGGTGCCTCTGGCAAAGGAGCCCCTTGTTTTGCTCCAATTAACTACTCCCTAGTGTAAGAAGCATTAACCTAAGCTGGTGGCAATCTGTGAAGCAAAGGCCAAGCCAGCTGATGCTGGCAGTGTCACATCTCATCAGTCAGAGCTTACTGGTTGTCGATCTGCTCCTGCCGCAGCGCGATGCTGCCCTGCTCCTCCAGGAGGTTCTCTCGGGATGCAGACTGGGCAGGATCCAGTTTCTTCACATAGGCAGCAGGTACAAATCCCTGACGGTCATTGACTTCCACCTTCCACCAGTCCTGGAAGCAAAAAACCACAAAGCAACCACTGTGAGGACATCATCAAGCATAAAGAGTGCTGGGCAAGTGAATGCTGCAAATCAGCACTAACACAAGGAAACCAGTGATGCTCTCAACAGTTTGCTCTTGTTATGGAGATAATTTCAAATAGTCTTTTGAAGACATCTCCCCTTGCATTTGGCCAGAATTTCCTCCACATCAGGGAATTAAAGTTCTCACAGACATGTGCCCCATCTTGGAAAAGCTGGCAGCTGTAGAGGAGTGATGGAAATGGACTGAAGAGGTTCAGCTAAGTGCTGAATGGGGACATGGGCTAAATGTGCCAAAACCAAACAAAACACACAGCACTGAGGGAGCCAAGCAGGGCAGCAAAGCAGGAGGCCAGAACCCACCTTGTTGGTGCTGTTGAGTAAGGTGAGGATATCTCCCTTCTTCATTGTCACCTCCCGGGGACTCTTCTCCTGGTAATCATAGAGTGCCAGAACGAGCTCTTTTCCAGTTTCATCATCCGTGGGAGCAACTTGTTGCTAAGAAAAAAAAGCACAAGAAAAAATGAGCTGCTCCATGTTTACTACAATCAATGCTGTTATCCTAGAATGGACTTCAGCCTTAGTTAAACCTACTGTAGAGTAAGTTTAGGTGCTGTATGGGCTCAAACCCTGGAAAGCACCACATTAAATTGTTTTACTTCAAAACAATACAGCTGTCTTATGATTATAAAAAACAGACTGCTAATTTTTTTGAGAAAATCAAGCACAGTCTGCAATTACCTCTCAAAACCAACAACTGTTATTGAGCTTGGTTTTTACCTTTTGCTGACCCATTAATTTTAGGTACATGATTGGCATCTTTCCTTACCCTGCATGACTGGGCCTGTTCCCTCAATGCCTGGATGCTGCTGCCATAAGCAGAGAGATCAGACATCAAAGCTTCATGTTTCTTCAGAAGAGCCTGAAAGTGAATGATAACAACAACATGCACACCTTGCCATTTTACAAATATGCCTCTGCTTAAAATATATACTTTGACTCCATACAAAAGGAATGTGGGTTTTTCAGAGCTCCCAGCCTTGTGACTCTCATGGGAATAATCACTTCTATTTATTCACAGGCTAGATAGTGGGCCTAATGCTTCTGGTGCTTTGCCTCTACCTTATCTCAGTAACATTCTTTTGTTCTGACCAGAAATAACTATTTCCAGAGTGATATGGGTAAGTTTAAAGTGTGCCTTTAAAGTGCACTTCATGTTGATAAAATGTAAGCAGCACTGCCTGGGATGTGGTGTTTGACTGCAGAATGATATCAACAAATCAGATAAAAAAAATTACTTCCAGGCTAATGAACTGCTGAAAACCAGACTCATACTGAAATGCTCATCCCATGAGGAATTTGCTGATATTATTTTCATTATACTTAAAAAAACAAAACCCTGTAAAAGAGCGAATACAGAGGTAAAGCTTCCTCACAGTTGGTTTAATATACTGAGCAGCAGAATTTCACATAGTTGCAATAGCAACTAAGACACAGGAAAATATGTCATCTTTTGACTAAGAGCCAAAATCTTGCTTGATGCAAGAATCCGCCCTCAAGAATCCTGAAATTATCACAGTTTGCTTTTTACCATTGGACAAATCCTCACTGTACTTATGCAAAATTGATTTAAACAAGAATCTCAAATACCTCAGCAGAGTCTTCATCTTTCCCATAGTCTGTACTGCCTACAATGGGCTCCTTTTCCCTCATCCAGGATTCAGCCTCATTAGCATCAGCAAAGTACTGCTGAGCCTGCAGGGAATCCTCCAAGTCCTGCCGACGCTGAGATGCTTTGGCTTTCAGAGAGTCCCACTTCTGGTTCAGCTCGTTCAGTTTGATTTTCACATCCTCAGCTGCAAAGTGTCCTATGGAACAGAAGGAGAGGGAACTGAAGGACTTCAGCAGACAAAAGCAATAGACTTTAAAAGATTACTTATAATTCTTCAAGGTCAAAAAGTCAGACCAATTTAAAGCCTGTTTAGACTAGAATTATAAAAACAGAACTCAGCTGGTCCTTTTGCCTCATACTGAAGAACACAACCTGCAAATCAAGCTGTACTAGCATATCTTAATCAATAGGAATAAAATGAGACACATCATAACATTTCTCAATGACGAAACAGAAAAGGTCATGTCTTTCCAGAGTTCTGGCAGCAGACAAATATTATTTAAGATCCACAGGATTTTTTTTTAAATTTTCATGTTAAAAACAGCCAGTCAGAAATAAAGATGCCTATTTATTTAAAAGCAAGAATTACTGTCTTTGTAGAGAATTCTCTCTCACATCATGATTATGTACCTCAGATAGAACCCTTTAATAGATTTATATAGACTAAATACAATAGGCACAAAATTGCTAAATAAGTGTTCATCAAGACAGACAGAGATCTGTCAAAATTCAGACAGGTTCCCATCTAGGAACCTATTTTTATTTTCAGGTGGAAGGATGACCAAGAGCTCATCCTGCTAGCAGGTACCTGCCTATTATCAGGATAAAATCAGGAATTAATTCTTAACTGTGCTGGGACAGAAAACAAAAGACTGCCAGAGTTAAAAAATATTGAGACATACCTTCTTCCACCATAGCATTTCCCTTCTGTGTGACTGCTTTAATGCGAGGCTCATGGCCTGCAATTTCTGCCTGCAAAGCCTGGTGCTTCTTTAACAGATTCTGGACACCAATTAAGTCCTTGCCTGAAAGATATAAAATAATTCATCACCTAAATCAGAGTCACTAGATCAAACAAAAATTTCAAGGCAGCTGCAGCCAGAAATACACAAACTTGCACAGGGAAAACTCTAAACAATGAGGACAGAGTACTATGGAAAGTATGTTACCACTGCAATTACATAAGCAGCATAACAGAGACCCAGGGGCAATGGCAAATATGTAACTCTGGGCAATGTTAAACCAAAGAGCTCTGAAATTTTTCAGAGAATGTTCTATAAAGATACAGAGCAATTCTGACATATGAATCCCAGAGACACCAGGATGGACCAACCTCGGTTTGTTGAAGCTGCAATAGGTTCTTTTTCCCTAATCCAGGTCTCCTCATCCTCAATGTCACGGAAAAGCTGCTGCAGGCGAAGAGAATCTGCGAGTTTCTGCTTGCGAGCTACCATGGGGTCCTTCAGAGCTTCGTAACGAGCCACTAAAGCTTCTTGTTTCTTCTTGATATTGTCAGCATCAAAGTGCCCAGCCTCCTGGAACTGGCGTGCCTGGATGGTAATGCCATCTATCCGATCCTAAAATTGATCAGCAACACCATTAGGTCAGAATTTCTGTGAGGTGGCTGCAGTGACTGAGAAGCTCATTTCTATTAAAGTTATAAAGATATTATTTTAGAGACATACAAGTTATGTTTTAGTTCAAAATTATTTCTGATATGTAAACTGTAAAACCAAAAGTTTAAAAAATTATAAAAACCAGAATTGCTAAGGTCTCTGACTGAGTATACCTCAAAATACCATCTTTTGAGTGAGCAGATCTGAAAAGGCAGGAATAAAAATTACTTCCTTACCTGATGGGCAGCAACATCTGCCTCTAGCAGTGCATGTTTCTTCTGAAGATTCTGAACATTAGTAAGATCTTTTCCATAATCATCAGAAGCCAAGTGTCCTTCTACTTCATAGAGCCAGAGCTCAATGTCCTCCACATTGCGATTAAAACTGCTGTTGCTGATTGGCTTCTCGCAGTTTTATACCTGAGAGAGACAGGCAAGAGGAGAGCAGGACAGTAAGTCAAGTGGGAAACTGAAGTTAACTTGCTTCTTTTTTTTCCCCAGCTAAACTCTCTAAAAATTTGCCCATATTTCTCTGAGCAAGTCATACCTTTAAGCTCAGTGGCCTCCAGAAGTTTCTTCCACAAGCTGATGACTTCATTCATGCGAGCTGCCACCTCATCGGATGCGTAGTGCTTGACATCAATGAGCTTCTGGCCAGCTTTCTCCAGGGCATCGATCCGGCTCTGGTTAGCAGACAGCTCTGCTTCAAAAGCCTGGTGTTTCTGAACTTTACCTTGCAAGTTCGATGGATCCTACAGATGAAGAAAGAAATAGAACATTTCAATGCTAAACCAGTACCCAAAGATCTCTAAAGAATTTTTGAAATTGGACTATGTTCATAGACATGCCATGGTGTAACCAGAGGATCTGGTGCCAAAAATATGCCTTAAATCAGAATTCTTAAGCTATTGGACAGGCATTTTTGTATGATTTCTTCCTGACCCCAAGAGGCATTTTCCCATTACTGCATAATGGGAAAATGCCTCTTGGGGTCAGGAAGAAATCATACAATTCCTCGTGTTGCCATTAATACCACCGACTATCAGAAACATTTGCTTCGTATCATTAGACTGATTAAGCCTGGTACCGCCTTAAAAGCATTCTACCTTTCATCATCGTGTTTACCTTGTAGGCCTCATCAGTTGCAGTTTTCATCTTTTCATTAACCCAGCTCTTGAGCTCATCAGAATCTCGGAAAAACTGCTGCAGATGGAAAGAATCTGCCAGCTGAGCACGGCGGCGCATGGCTCTTTCATGAAGGGCATTTCGGCGGCTCAGCAGCTGAAAAAAGAAGAAAGGAAAAGGTTTTTAAATTCCTCAAGCTCATAAGAACCATCACTGTATCCCTCTTGGGACAACTCCACTGACTTATCCTATATTGAAGTCAAACCATGTAAAATAATAAAGCAGAACAAGATTTAACGCCTACAGTCCAAATGTATTTTGGATACTTACAGCATCTCTGCGGTGTAGCAACATCATCCATGGCATAGTGGTTATTCTGAATCAACTTAGTAGCAAACTCATCTAATGCCTAGAGGGAAAACAAGTTTCCATTTATTTGGTGTAATAGAGATTGCTTGTGCAAATTTGCTCAGTATATCAATTCCCCAAAGTTTATCACAGTAAAACTGGCAGAAAGCCATTAGCAGATCTATCCTCACACCCTTTTCCCTCTGTATCCTCATCCTCTCCATGTGGAAGAGTGCAGTTTTTTGAGAAATATTCATCCACCTGTGTGCTGGTATGATAAGGATGCACCAGCTTACCTGGCTCTTGAGACAGAATCAAGCCCTATCCTATACTTTTTCCACTCTTTTCCATTTTAGAGACAATACCTGTTATTTAGAGCTAATACATTGCACACAACAGAAGATCATTCTGCAAAGCAAACCCCGTTCTTTAACGCCAGTGACTCCTCCCCAGTGAATACATGCCCTTGTTTCACTTCTTGTCCATTTAGTGATGGCCTAATGTCAATGTCTTACTGTGATTTTCTCCTCTTGGGCACTCAGGGATTTCTCAAAGTCTTCATGCTTCTTTAGAAGAGCCTCCACACTGTCCAGAGAATCACCAAGGTCTTCATTCAGCAGAAAAGCCTGAAGTAAGGACACAAACACATTTTTATGTTTCCATACTCAGCTGCTCTAAGTGAGCTCAAGCACAGCCAGGGATATTTACTGCCATATGTTATTACTGAAAATTAAAGATGGCATAGTGTTTGCTTTATGCTTCTAACAGCCAATTATTCTTTTTAGCTTCTCATTCAACCAGCATTTTACAAGAGTTAATACACACAAAAGCCACATCAAGCCCACTTGTAACAGCTCAAAATTCAGCATTAGATGGAAACAGTCATTGCACCCTTTCAGGCAGTCAGATAAATAACTCTGCACAGCACCCACTCACTCGTGGGTGTTCATGGCACTGCCAGCAGGTAATACCAATTGCCTGAGCTTACAAAAGACTACCCAGAAATTAAAGTCCACCATATCTGGAGGATTTAAAGATATGTACTCACTTCTTGTTTGCTCATCCAGTTGTCAACTTGTTCAGTGTCTCTGTAGAAAAGCTGCAGGTCCATGCACTGCTCATACTGCTGCCTGCGGAGCTCCCACAGCTCCAGCAAGGCAGACCTTTCATCTGAGAGGATGGTCAGCTAATTGATTGGGAAGAGGAAAGTATAATAATTTTATTTACCACTCTAGTTCACTTCCATCTCAATGTAAAATCAAACTGTGACTCTAAAAAATGGTTAGCACTGAATTGAAAATGACCTCCTGTGTAAACAATTAAATCTCCAGTTCCTGACGCGATCATCCTTTTAAATTAAGGGACACAGAAGAAAGAGACAACATTCTTCTAGGAGCTCTTGCTCTCAGCTTACCTTTTCTTTAACTTCATCAGAAGCATAGTGCCCAGCAGAGAGCAAAGCCTGGCCTGACTCATCAGCAGATTTGAAGCTGTCTTCATGGGCATCAATTTCTCCCTGTGGAAGGAGATGTGAAAAAGCTGTAACCAAAATTTATCTTAGCACAGAGTGTCAGAATAACTTACAATGCACATAAGGTAGGTATAAATTTCTACATTAAAATGAAACTAAAAGTTTATCTGAGCTGTATTCTTTCTGCTTAATTATAGGAATTCCTCATGATGGAGAATGAAAACAATCATTAGTCCAACTGCCTGCTATCAGGCCTATTTTTAATATTATCATAAGCATTCTTAAATACTTAGTATATATCTACCATCTAGAAACATTTTAAGAATATTAAATCAAGACAGCAATCTAGTACTGTGTTAGTTGCATGATCAAAGCATTCCAGTGATACAACACTGACTCAGACTGTGTTAGACACACAAATCAGAGGGCTGCTGACTGGGTTTTCTGTATAACCACTCTACCTTATGTTCTTGATGTCTGTCTAGAAGGGCTTCTGCCCCAGCCACATCATTGGCAAGTTCATCAGCATTTATCAGAGCCTTCATCTCAGTCACCCAGCTGGTGAGGTCTCGGAAGTCCGCGAGAAAGCGCTGCAGCCTTAGGTAAGCAAAGCAAAAAATGATTAGGAATAATTAATTTGCAGAGTTTCTCTCCCTTTCTCCAAAGAAAGGGTTACAAACATAAAAGCTGTTCCTCAGATACAAATAAAACAACACAAAAATCTGCTCAGAATATTAAATAACTAAAATATGCTCATAATCAAAAAAGAAGTCTTTTGAAGTTATTAAAATGTTGGGTTTTAAATCAATGTCTCAAAGATATATTTTGTATATAAATTATATTGTAAGCAAAATTAATATTTCTAACTACACACTGAGGACAACAGGAATCGAAATATAGTTCTCAAGATAATTCACAGGCCTGCTTCTGTCACAACCATAACAGTGTGTGGGGGGAGGGAACTGACAGAAAATTTCAACTGCACATGCCTCAGCCCTAAAACAAGCAAACAAATCCTCAAATTCCTTCCAGAATGCCTTTAGTTGTTGCCTTTGGCATATGCTTAACACTTATCAGCAAATGTGATCAGTTTCTGTTTCCCTTTTATATTTGCTGTTAATTGCTTTGAAGAGACTGTGGCGGGGAAGGTAAAGAAAAAGATTATTTGTGTGGGTCTCCACTGCCAAAAATCCCACATTGTGGGAAGGAACAAAGGGCAGAAAAACAAACCAGAAAGGATGTAAACTAACCACCATATTGGGATTAGTTTGTTTTTAGAAAGGTTTCTTCAACAGTAACCTAACCAGCTTGTGTTTCAGAGAGCTCCAGGTTAGTGTAGACAAGACTGGATGAACACAAATTCTACAGCAAAAAAAAAAAACTACCATAGAAACAGGGAATTCATTTGGTCTCAGACAATATATCAAACAATATATCATACTTCAGTCTTCACAGAGACTCTTAAAGACTAGTGAAGAGATTTGTAATAAAAGTATTAAAAAAGTTTTTTTTTCAGCAAATCTGGGAACATATTCAGACAATGTACTTCCAAATGAATGCCTCGACTTAGATGGAGAAAACAGCAAATGTCCTAAAACATCACTGTGTCTATTTTGATAGTTGATCCACACCCAGAGAATGACAAAAAGCTGCAATAATTTTTCAATCACATAAATATTTTTTTTACAAGGAAGATAGTAGATAAAAGAACTTGGTGGCAATTGCAATAGAATTTGGTGAACAAGACTGCTCTTAAAATACCAGAATCATCCCAAAATTTTGGAAATGGCAGCCCTTTCTTCTCCTTCCACGAGTCCTCTGACAAATGTGCCCAAGGAGGGAAGCAGCCCTGTGCTGCTGCAGTGTCCCACCTGTAGGAGTCGTTGAGGCGAGCGTGCCTCCTCTGCCGCCAGCGTGCGGATCTGCTCCCAGTTGGCGATGAGCTCCTCCCGTTTCACTTGGATTTGGGAAGCATTTATTGGGTGAGACTGCTGCAAACGGTCAGCTTCTGCACACAGGGCCTTCACCTAAACCCAGGCACAAACAGAGTGAGCTTCCAGCCTTTTCCAAGCTGGCTACCTCATTTAAATACATCTCACAGGTACCTTATCCTCCAGAGCTGCCAGGTCTCTTTCCAGGCCTTCGTGCTTGCGCAGTAATGCCTGCACGCTGGCTAAGTCTCTGCCAAAATCATCTGAGGCCATCAACTGCCCTTTCTCCTTAATCCAGCTGATTGTTTCATCCACATCCCTTCAAAACAAAGCACACATTGAAAGCAGTTTGTCTTGTATGGAAAAAGGAAGGAAGCAGGATGTGGTCCCATACGTGTGCCAGACAGAGCAGCATACAAACCCATATATATATAAACACTGCAGCCAACTACAAATATCCTTTAGAAAACAAATAAATAGACTTTCTCTGCATCTCAAGAAACTTTGAAGCATACTAACAGGCCACTGTCACCAGATGCAAAACCAGGAATTACAGCACCACTGAGCACTGTCATAGAGTGGGTCCATTTCCCACTCTGGACCCTTCCCCAACTCTATTACAGCAAATCTCAAAATGCTGTAGATGGAGATGAGAATAGGAAGACATTGCTCAGAGCCTCCAGAACTATTGGGCTGGCATCCAATAAAAAATTTACACCCCATTTAAGGCTCATCTAGGACAGAACTGGGGGAAAAAGCCCTCAGAGGAAAGGAGAACAAAACTGCCAAGTTCTGAAAAGCTCTATCTAAAGTAATTGTAAAACAATTCTTCATTCAGCAAGTCATGCAGAAGAGCAAGGCAAAAGGAGACAGTAGCTCCTCTCATACTACTGTGTGCAGCTGAATGCATCATTAAACACCCACACAAGGGTTACATCATTCAGCAGATCCAGCCAAGTTCATACCTGTTTGAAACGCTGAACTTCAGCTGCCCCAAAGAGTTTTCCTTGCCTCTGAAGGGCAAGTCCCTTAAGACGCTGCCAGCTTGCATTTACTTCATCTTGTTTGGACTTTATCAGTTCCTCTTCAGGATGTGTTTCCTGGCAAGCAAAGGAAAAATGCTATTTTCATATGTTCTTTGCTTTTACATCCATTGACAAAACGCTGCTGGTCTACAAGAGATCAATTTATAATTACTGTTCCTTTCCAGATGATCACCCAATTCAATAGTTTCCCTGAAATTTTACTGTGCAAACATTCAATACTCATGTAGTGTTTCCCCTATATACTGATTAGTCCATGGCAAGAGGACTATAAACACTACCTTCTTTTTCCCTGGAACGCCCTGCCTCCATCCTTGATCAGGCCCCAGATATCAAACCAAAAGACCTCCCTGTCCAAGGGAAATAAATTTAACCCCAATATGACAGTTTCTCTTACTAAGCACTGCTCTCCCCATTTTCAGGAGCACTCCCAGATGGGGCAGTTATTCAGGCTGATCAGCAGAAGAACAAGTGAATCAAATGGTGACCATAAAGGTGAAGAAAGCCAAGTACCCATGTGGAGCAAAGCTTAAAGATCTGCCCTGAACCAGGGGGGAAGGAGGGGAAGTTACAAATATTTGCTGTGGTAACTGACTTGCCAAGAGAGATTTTCAACACCAATAAATGATTACCTGGATAAGTTTGCCAGCAAACTGGTTCACTTCATTTACTCTTTCTTCATGAGCTGCAAGGTCTGTCTGGAACTCTTCAAACTTCTTTTGCAAAACTTCAACATGCTCTAAGTCCTGTCCAAGCTCTTCTGATGTCACTATTGCTTCCTAGCACATTAAAAAAAAAAATAATTTCAGTATATCCTATGGGAAATCACTATTAAAAAATTAGGAAGCACACTGTCCTAATTTTCAATGGGTCAAAGACAATCACAGTGTTTAAGGTCAGACTTAAAAACGATGAAGTTTATTCATTAAACTCCATTCCCTGCCCCAGCATCTACCCATTATTGCAGAAAATATGCAAGATCAGTAAGGGGATTATTTTTTCATCTTCCTTTGTCATATTAATTTTTCAAGTACAAATTCCAACCACACAGAGTGACTAGAACTTGTTCCTTTTTACACTGTTTACGGGCATTTGCTGCAGGCTTCTGATGCAAGATTTCTGCACGAGAAGTGCAGTGCTGTATTCAGTAACAGTTATACAGGGTTTACAGTTTGTAACCCACAATGATACAAAACAGCAAATCATCATTCAAGGAAACCAGTGTGATTATTTTGTGGCTTTTTTTCCTTTTGATAGTGTGGTTTGTGGTTTGCTTCCTTAGAGTTCAAAGAATCAAGAGCCAACAGTCCTCCTGCAGTTCATGTCCTTACAATATCTAAAGATATTCCAATCATTTAGCAACCATCTACACACTGCTTTCTGCTTGGGCTGGCTCCTTTCTGTTGAAGATTTCCCTTAGAGGAAACTTGAATTTTGTCTTCTCAAAGCAAATAATGAATTGATTATGCTAAAAGTACTCTCCAACAAACAGGCTTCCTCTTAGACTAATAACTTTTATTGTGGCTGCAAAAAACCAGCAGTACTTTGCACACATACTGCTGATGCAATGTGAATAACTAAATAAAACTTATAGGTGCCTTCACAAGCTTTCTGAGTCTACCTGACCTCCAGCAACTCTGCTGACAGAAATTTTTCACACAAACACATCAAATTTCCATCAAGGAGACAATAAAGGGAGGTAACTATACACCTTGTCATTGATCCAGTCCAAGACATCCTCACATTCCCGTAAATATTGCACCAACTTCTGTGCTTGCAGTAATTTCACTCCCTTCTCTCTCATCTTTTCCATCAGTAATTCCCATAGTCGGTGCAGCTCCTGCAGTCGAGTCTGAAACAAAAGGATGTTGTTATTAAAATCCCCTGTCAAAGATGATGAGATTTATTCCCTTCCTGTCCTTAACAGTAGATTTATTTATTTTTCTGAAGTTGTACATCCTAAATCTTACTTTAGACAAAGGGTGAGGGACAGACCTCGTGATTTTATCTCTAGTGAATAGTTTTCAAATTATGTAAAGTGTTGTAACACAAAATTAGAAATTACAGAACTGAATATTTACACAGTTGTTATTAATTAATGAAGCTATCAAATAGTTATCTTTAAGTAACTATGAGCTAAACAGCTTGAGATAAAATTTGATTTAAATTCTATGCTAATATGAAGTCATACCAAAAACTTCCTGCTCTCCCCTTCAAACGTTCAGTCTTTTATGTGAAAGTCAACTCCCAAGAAGTGTATAGCATCTCCCTTTGGGAATTTATTCTGATGTAACACAACACATTTGTTTTAAGTCAAACTTATGCCATTTCACTGTATTTTAACTACTTCTCTTAACACTAAACACCTAACCCTAATATATTTAGCTAACTTTGTGAAGTGACATGATATGGACATACTAGGAGCAATTACTAGTTTTAATACTGAGTTTCTCTGGCTGCACTTGGCCTTTCAGTACTATTGGGAGCCACTAGAAACTTTATAGACAACAAAAAGTAAAACCACACTCCCACACATGCACACAACTTGCAAAACAGGAAAGTAACTGCTCCACCCATTGTCTATTACCCTTTGCTCATCAAGACCTGAAACTTGAAAGTCATTCAAGAGAAGCTTTTGAACATCATGGGTGGATACCACTTGATCCACTCAGAAAGTTCAATTAACGAGGTTTCAAGGGAGGAAAGAGCTCTGAGCACTGCCCAGAAGGATGGTGCAAACTGTCAACTAAGGAAGGAAGGAGACATTGCAAAAACAAGTTGCACTGCAGAGCCACAAGCTTCACCTACTCGTATGTGGGACCCCACTTGGGTGGCCGTGACTATCGGGCGCTGGGCAGTCCGGTACGGCGTGAAGGACTGAACCAGTAAAGGCAAGTTAGAATGAAATGCTGAACGTATCAATTAAATTGGATAATCACCATAAAAACATCTCATTTTTAAACAGTTCCCAGAACTGGATCCAAAAGAAGGTATGAGCTGGGTGCTCGTGAAAGAGAAAACCACCTCTGAGCTTTACAAATACAAATATTCTTATGATTTCACTAATCAAATACCTGTAGAATTTTAAAGAGAAGTTTTGAATATAGTTATCTGGGCAATCTGAACAAAGAGCTTAAGGAAAGGCCTGTAAGAGGCAGGGAGGGAAAAAAGCTTTAAAACTCACTCTTATGGTTTCAGATGCAAATATGGCCTTCATTGATCATCTGATTTCCAGTCTCATCCAGTTTAATGATGGCTCCTGAATTGGCCTGCACCTCAGCTTCAAAGGCTTGGTGCTTCTGCAGCTTCCCCTGAAAGGAAAACATCCAAGAATGCAACTGAGATTTGGTGCAAGGACTCCTCCACACTCTCCAGCAGCAAGATCTTAAGTGTATTTTATGCATATTCAGGACTGACAAACAAATACTAAAACTGCACAGTTGAGATCAGTTGTATCATGTGGTGGATCAACAGGTGGATTCAAACACCCCAGTTTCAATTTGTTATTTCTTGTGTTTGCTCTTGTACATGACAATGTTCAAACCCCTGAGAACTTGTCAGCTAGTTCTACTCACACAAGCTTATTTCCTACAAAATCGATCTTTTTTGTGGAAACAATAAGTGATATTTCACATTTCTTCACAGAGTTAAGCCATCCGACAAATTCTAGGATTAAACAAAGTTGGTTTTACACTGCATTACACTGAGCAACTTTTTCTATGCTGATGTAGCATCTAATCCATTATTAGAAATATTCCAATTACATCAGCAAAAAAGCCAGGCTTTTGAAGAGCACTTTGCAAGGTCATGGGTATTTGCATCCATCTTTCTTCACTCTCAGATCAAGTTTCATTTCTGTGTTTGTTCTATCCCAGCTGACACGTAACACCCTAAAATCAATAGTACAGGAAATAGAAAGTGGCAGGAGGACTTGCCTGCAAATTGCTTGGGTCTTTGTAATTTTCATCAGATGCAATCTGCAGTTTCTCTTGGATCCATTTTTCAAGCTCATCAGCATCACGCTGGAAGAACTGGAATCGATAGGAATCTTCAAGCTTTTGGCGCCTTAGAGACGAGAGTTCCTTGAACCTGTGGTAACGGTCCAAAACTTGCTGACGCCTTTCTTGGATATCTTCTGCTGTTTCCAGCACTTTTACACCACTTGGGTCCATTTTCTGAAAGCAAAAATAAAACCTCATTATGTTTTGTCTTACAAAGCATTGGTAGATCAGGAAGAGATTCATGCAGAAAAAAGTGGGTTTTTAAGATCACAAGTGATTTACTTACAGTCCTACTCTGTGTGTGCAGGTACGTGTATAAAACCTTACATATAAATAAAACCACACTTCTAGCAGAAAGTGGTAAAGGAAAATTTACAAGACATTTACACCTATTTGGTTTGGACAAATATGGCTGCAGTTGTGTAAAGTCTGTGTCATGGCAAACTGTAGCATGCAAGTGTCCAACACAACAGCTAAAAAGGTGGGTTTGTGCACAAATGTGTGTAGATACAGACATGACATATTTCTTGTACAACACACAATATCTCAAAATATTTTATTTAAAATATTCAATACTAAAGAATATTACTCTTCTTTGAACAACAGTTAAGTGGCCCACATGTATATAAATACACTTACATACATATATAGACCCACATTCTCTCTCTGATGCATCTCTTCTTTATTTTCTCAATTAAAAAAAGTTACAACCTATCCTGCCACTCTCTACATAACCTTTTAGAAGCCAGTGAGAGGCTTCACAGATGTGGCCTTAGTGAAATAAGTCAAGGAGCATTTTGTTTAACCTATGATCTTGCTCTGACTGAAAACCCTTCCACATTGCTTTATGTACTAAAACCTAATATTGTTACCACAGGCAGCTAAGACCTGAATACTGATCTGCTTTTTCTCTTCTTTATTAAATTGCAACAACCTTTAATTTTCAGTTCTCAACTTTTCAAAAGCAACTTGATTTTCAGTAAAAGATCTGGGCACTAGAACAGAACTCTAACACAAATTTAAAAGTGGAACTATTATTATTGATGAAGTTTGAATATTTAACCACTTATTTAACAACTAACTGCATATCAAGAGGTTGCTGCAACAAACACTCTGTGCCTGAACAATTTTGCAATTAATGTCCTTGTGTACAAGTGATTATACAGTCACTCACTTAATGCTTTTCTACCAATTCTGCACTCTCCAAACTAAAGGTACTTCTCAATCCTATCAGGCAGGAAAGAAAGCCAGACTAGAATTGCAGACTAAAACGCATGGACAATCAGTTAAAATACATCATTAAATATTAAATTGTTATTTAGTCATTAGTTAGCTGCATGTTTTAATTAGACATGTATCTTGCATAATTGTATGGAAAACTCCACAGGTTGGAAAGTGATCTACAGGGCCATGTTTTCCAAGCACTTGTAAAAGGACAATCTGACAGAAAGGAACATATGGGGACGAACCCACACATTCCTGAGCTACCCTTCCAAGGTCCCCACCCTCCAGAGGACAGCCGTGCCAGCAGCACTCCCGGCTCCCATGAACTCAGCCCCAACTGCACTGCGGCACTTGCAGCAAGGAAAGAAAATTCAGCTTTGTTTTTCCTTCCACTCATTACTGTCAAAAGAGGGCAAGGAAAAAAAAAACACCCCAGTGTGTGCAGAATGTGTTACATAAACGAAACCCAGGTTTTGCCTGGCAGTGCTACCAAAATCTCCACTTGATTAGTGTGTCTGAGTATTAAAAGCTCAAACCCCTGAACATAACTCAAGCTCAAGCACAGATATGGTTCCCTGAGAAAGCAGCTGTTTGTTCCAGCACTCTTTCAAACAGCCTTTTTCCACTAGGAAAGGAAGTTATTGCTAAAAACTTCCTTTCCTGCTCTGTCATGCTGTGTTTGAATGCCAAAAACATTTCTTTTAAACTGCATTGTGTTCTGGAATAACACAGTGGCAGCTGGTCTAATGTACTGCATGCTGGAGCCCCTCTGCTGATTCTGGGTTTGGGCAGTGCTGGGAGAAAATTAAATCCTGGTCAGTCTCTGGAACACTGTACACTCATTCACTGTACAATACAACCCAACTTGTAGTTCAATATTAAAAAATAACCTCCGGAAAGTGAATTGAAAACATTTTAAATTATTTAATTATTTACTTATTTAATTATTTACAATATTAATTTTGGGAAATGTTAAAATTATTTAAATTATAATTTCAAACATTATTACAATATTGAAAGTCAAATGGGAGACCTTCTGTAGTTTACCCTGAGAGCTGGGGTGCCTCTCACCACACAAGCCAGGCAATCTGGCTCCTCTTTTTGCTGGAATTGGTTAAAAGAAAGGCTCCTTTTGTAACTACAGTGGAGCGAGTCAATTGTAAAAGAAGTGCTTTAGTGTAGCAATAATGGACTGTTCTTCCTGCAGCCCCAGCCTACGTCAGCAGTGTCTGTGCTGCCAGAGCCACCAGGGAGCTCAGAACTCCAAAGTCCTGCATGCTGCAGAACAATGCAGTCTCCCTGCCTCCCATGGTATCACCTCCAACTGCAGCACTCCCTGGAATACCAAACACCCCTCCAGAACAGCCCCAAAACTTCTTGGTTCAACTACACCCTTTGAAGCCACCTCTGCACTTCCTGCACGAATCCCACCAAGTAAAAGTTGTGCTTTGTGTTTTTAAGGTGAACAGCAGTGGGATGTGACTGTGCCAGGCTGTCCCCAGATAACCGGAGTCACCCCCCGGCCCCGCCCGGCACAGCCGGTGCAGGGCGATAAGGATGAGGCTCAGGGAACTTTCCAGGCCCCAGACAGCAGATCTGGACTGCCCTGCTGACATTTCATTCCTCCTTTCATGCTGTAAGACTAGCATTAGGTCAGCTTATGTCTTAACTTAAGAAAAAAAAATTAGAAATGCTTCTTCACACTGCACCGTTTTGGTGATGTTATTTAGAAAGGAAAAGAAAGAGCCAACAAAAAGAAGTAGGAAAATTAAGGGAAAAAACTTGAAACAACAAAACAAACTTATAACTCTCATTCTTCCATCTCTGCCTTCCCCGGTCAAATCAAATGATACATAATAGCACACTAAAATATACAACTGCAGGTATTTACAGACACCGCAGTGCAACAACGATGATGTCAGCAACACCATTCAAGTTCGGGAACAGCGGCATCGAGGTGGGTTCAACGGGAATTACAGCGGTGCCACACAGCAGAGCTGTCAGCATTTCCCTTACCAAAACATGTTTTCAGGGATTTAAAAGCACAAATGTGAAATACATTCATTGCTAGGCAGAAGATTTTAGTGTATTTTTAAAAGCAATTACAGAAAGCTACAAAAAAACTTAACTCCTTTTCCTGAAAAAACAGATATCAGTACATAAAGATCTTCAAAAGTAGTAAAATAATTTTCTCTTAAGACAAGTCCTCATGTGTTACACATATTCATCATACATGAGCTCAGCAGTAGCCTGTAACAGAAATATTTTCCCTACCAAAACATTCCTCCTTCCCAAGTATGCACACATGAACAGCTCAATGCATTTTTTTAGTGTTCATCAACATCACACATAGTCAATCTTGTCTAAAGAAGATTTAACTGATATCAGCTACTCCCTCCTGGGGAACAGGAACAGATTGCTGATCTTTCTTCTTTAAGCAAAAAAAAATGGATGTGAAAATAACCTTCAAAAGGACAGAGAAAAAAATAACAACACATTTTCTCCAGCTTTCATTTTGCAGATTCACAGCTCCCTCAAAACACCAGGGAAGAAACGAACCACCATGACTGCCTGGCCCAGGGAAGTCCATAAGTACTTGCACTGCTGGAAAATCAAAGAGAATCCTTCTGCAAACATGCACAGCTCCTGCAAAGGCAGCCTGAGCATGGTGCGTTACAGAGAGGGAGCTAAAGGATGCCATAGCCTATCCTAGAGATTGGGACACTACTGGGAAAAAATTAATGCCCGGCTTTTTGGTTTGCTGAATTTAACTTCCACAAAATAAATACATTTTAAGGTTAGGCAAGGTACAGCAGAATACTGTGTCCAAATATGCTATTAAGGAAGGGCACTGACAGCCCCAAACCTCCAGAAATTTAAAGCCAGAAAAATCAGTCAAGCACTGCAGTACCAAAAAACCCCAAAAAATCAAGATGTGTTGAAGTTGCTGTTTGATGCTGTAGAACTAAGCACAGTGCAGGTAAAATTCAAACCAGCCCCAAAATTTAAGCAGGTATTGCAGGGACACAGAAAACGTTGCCTTAGAAGGAAAAAAATAAAGTAAATTGTTTAAACCAAAGTGGTTGCAAAGCCAGTGATTTAGGCTGACAAGAGGGTTTGAGCACAGCCTCAACTATGCATTTCTGAAATACAAAGACAGATAAAGACCTGTTCTTTTTTAGGCATTTAACCTTAAAATCTCAATTCTGCTATTTAAACAAGAGCAGTTGAATTGTTCATCTGAATTTGGTGTCTTCACAGAGAAGGGGGCTTTTTTGGATTTGCTTTTGCTTTAACATCACAGACCTTTGATAAAACTATCCAGGGCTGGCAAGGACTGCACTCTGCTGAGACTCCTGAGAAAGCAAATTACCTTGACTGCATTGCAGAAATGCAGAGTTTACAGGTAATGCAAGATTATATAATTAACCCCAGCATTTTTCACCCCCATTTATTATCTTTTCATTATCCCTTTAATTGCAGTATAAACATTTACATCACTACCATTTCCAAATAAAATCTAGTTGCTTGTGTTCCCCAGCTGAAGTCTGGTCCATACATCCTATTTATTTTATCACCACTGAAACAGAAGCATCACTGTGCAGAAACAGTTACAGCACAAAAACTCAAGGATTACAAATCTGTGCAAGTGGATGAATAGGAACCAAACCAACTTTGAATGAACAATGTTCTATGCTGTAAATCTCTTCACAGTTGATTTGCAGAAGCTATAAAGAAAAAGATTCTGCTCAAGTACATTTTAAAATAAAAACCTCTTGGAAAATTAATCAGTATCAAAACCTGATTATATTGAACTATAACTCCTTTAAAATGTTCACACGTCATGCATCACAGACAGAAATTAGGCAACTCAAAGTGTTAAAGGAAAGGCAGATCAGACTCACACTAAGTGCAAATAAAGCACCTGCTGTATAGAATAAATTCAAACCAGTGGCTTTTGTTACAAACAGGTCACTGCAATAAAGGCAGGCAAGTGTGGCAAGGGCACTTCATGCATTATGGAAAAATACCTGGACTTTGACTTTACGAAACGATGACAACATGATGGAAGAATGTAGAGTCTAAAAGGGAGGGGGAAAGCAAGATAACATTCAACTAACAACCAGCATAAGGATATGGCTGAAATTTTTCTGTCACAGTACCTGTCACACACTTTCCTTTTGCTTCCTTGTCACATAAAACAATTTGGTGTTAGCGTTACCAAAGCTACTGAAAATGACAAGACCCCCTCATGCAAAAAGAAGGTTACAATATCAACAGGAAAACTTAGTTAATTCAGTATGTACTAACGCTTCCAGTTAGTTCAAAACAAACCAAAAAACTACCATAATCAGAAGGTCAAAACAGAAAGTAAAGCAAGTTATCTGGACTTGGCAAATGATGGTTCTTGCCACAGTATAATCAAGTGTGACAGCTTAATTTGAAGACACAAATTCAATCAGAAGGTTTGGAATGCAAATCTCTACAAAAATGTTGAGTTTCAATTGCCACTACAAATAATGAACAAGTAGCAGTTGCGACAGAAGGTATTTTTTGAGATGTAGCTGTTAAGAGTGTCTAATCCACTGAAATTTCAGCTGTAAATTTCCTCGCCTTCCCAAACCCCATGGACATGCTGCAATCCCTCCATGGAGAACTGCAGCAGCGTGTGCGTGCCCGCTGGAGCTGGGAGGTCTCTGTGGCGTTTGGCACACCTGTATCAGCTGCAGCAGAGCCGGCACATTCCCCTCTGCTGGATGCAGGGGCAGCCCGGGAGCGCAGCCCGGGCCCGGCTCCATCCCCGGCATCTGCAGTCCGCTCCACCCCATTCTTCTGCTGCCTACACTCACTCCAGGGACAAATGGAAAAAACAAACTCCCACACTACACTAACAAGGAGAGGAGAAAAGGGAGGAATTCGTATTATTTCCTCCCATAAAGGAGAAGTGATCAGTTGTCTCCAAAAAGCAATGTATTTATGATTGAAACAGTTACAACCCCATAAATACATTACACGGGCCAAAAAAGGGCAGAGGATACCAAAGTATTTGTGTTAAAATACTAAGGTTAGTTGTAAATGTCATAGCTGAGAAATACAAATTTCTCACCAAGAGGCACCACCTTCCACGAAGAGAATTAAGGCCTCTCTTACCCTACTGCTGTGCAGGAGAAAAATGTGCAAAAATGTAACCACCATTTTTGTTACTGTTGCTACCTTTGTTATTAAAAAACACCCCCAGAATTGCGTTTAACTTCCTGAACTATAGATCTCATATAAACATTACATCTAAATCTGTTTCTTTAAATAAAATTTTGATTTCAGTTTGACCAATATGGCTGTTGTGGCTTTTTATTTCAACAAGAACAGAAATAAATGACTTCTTGTGAACAATGTAACCTGCTATCTTATTGCACGTATTTTCCACAGCTTAACAATTCCGTTATTACAGTTACAGATCCTGCACACAATGCAGCAGAAAGCAACTCATTTTCAACCTTTTGTCCATTATTTTCTCTGCACAATCCATAAATAAGGACAAATGAAGATTTCAAGGAAGAATTCTCTGCTAGTTGCATATAAATGCATGAAAATCCCACAGTGGGATTTAAAATTTGTGTTGAACAAATCTGAATCCCTGACTAAGGCCTTTCGGTGAACACAGTCATTGGAATCTTCTGGCACTTTGCTGAAAACAAAAATGCCAAAAGAAAATGGATTATTTGTTTTCCAGAAAGATACAGAACCATTTCAGGCTGAGTTGGCTTTTTTGGGGTTGTTTTTTTTCTTTTTTTTCCCTTGATATGCTCATTCGCCATCTCCAGACAACTGCTCCTCAAAATCTATTTAAATATGTATGAAAGACTGCTCAGGAGTCACGTACATTTTCGACTGGAACACGAACCTGGTTTATGATAAAGCAGCTACAAAAAAAATCCTGAACAGCCAATATGAACCTGCTGAAAAAATATACAATGATAATTGCTTGGTTTTCCTTCAATATCAGGGAAAATGGTTGCCCTACTGGCACACACAATTATGACCCAGCAATGCAGATTTATATTGTTATAACCAGGTAAGGTGTATGTGGGCAACAAATTGAGAAACACTTGATTTGGATTTATTTTAAAATAAATTTTTTAAAAAGCTGTTTTTTAATAACCAGGGTAGGGACAAATCCCGATTCTTTTACAAAGGAAGCAGCAGACCTTGCCCTACATACAAAATAACATATATGAAAGGAACAGAGGTCGGGAGATTCTGCTGAAATGCCTCCCTGCTCGGCAGCTCTGCTGAGCCGCCCCCATGCCCGTCCCTGCCCGGAGCTCCCCGGGCCCTGCGGCACCGGCTCTGCCCCGGCCCCTCCATCGCTCCTTCCTCCTCCTCCCGCATCTCCTGACCTTGGACAGGGCTGGGCAGCCGCGGGAGCCATTGCTGTGCAATGATTCCCGGCGCTCCGGCTCCATCCCCCGGGAATTCTCCCCGGGAAATGCTGCCTGGCAGCCCTGAAGGGACGGGCGGGCACGGCGGGGGCTGTTACCCGCCGGGGATGTTATTTGTGTTATTTTCCGCCTGTTTGTCCCTCCCCAGGGCGCTGAATGGGATTCCAGCCACGGGTCGCGCTGCTCAGGACGGCTGCGGCCGCTCCCTGCCCGCCTGCCCTTCACTCGCGCCGCGCCCCCGCCCTTCACTCCGCTCCGCTCGACCGAGGCCCGCGGGGAGCCCCCGGGCCCGGCTCTGCGGTGCCCCGCGGTAAAGAACCGCCCGGCGGAGCCGCGGAGGGCGAGACCGAGAGGCGGCCGGGACGCCCGCGGAGGCAGGGCCGGCCTCAGCCTCCCCCGGCTCACCCGCACACCTGTGCCCGGCTGTGCGTGCGGGGCTGGGTGAGCCCGAGCGGGGCGCGGTGAAGGCCGCGCGGTGCCCCCCGCCCGCCCCTCGCCCCATCCCCTCACCGGGTCTGTGGGTGCGCAGGGACCTCCCGCCGGCTCCGCGCCCTCCGCCACGGACCGCGCGCGCCGCCCGCACCCGCCCTTTTATACCCCGGCCGGAGGTGACGTCAGCGCCGCAGAGCGGCCCTGCCCGGACGGCGGAAAGACACGAAGAACTTCGGAAAGAATCGGGAAAGGAGGGCGGGGAGGCCACGCCCACCCGAGCTCCGCCAGTGAACTATGGGGATCCGGACAGAGCCGAGCGAATCCGGAAAGAGACGAACAGCTCCGGAGAGACCGAGCTGTTCGGAAAACACCGAGGGAGAGGGTCCGGAAAAGAACGAGAGATTTCGAAAAGAGCCGAATGGTTCCGGAAAGAGCCGAGCGGAAGAGCAGGGTGCGGAGGGCGTTTGTACCCTGCAGGGACCGGCTCGGGCACCACAAAATCACTTTATTAGAGGGGGAATCGGTTAAAATGTCCGCAGAGGGGGTCGGCAGAGGGGTCTGTGCCCCCCTTCTCCGCAGTCAGGGCCAGTTTGGGTCTCAGAGAGTCGAGGTTCTGCGGCTCAGTGATGGGGACAGGTCACCTGTGCAGCATCCAGCCACGGTCAAAGCAGCAGCTTCGTTAGTTTCACGTTATATAAATATGTATTTTTATATACATGTATAATACACACACACATATATATAAATAAAGTTTACATCCAGATCTATAGGTAAGAGTGGCTGCTTGAAGCACCGTGCAGTGGCACCCAGAAGCCTGGCAAGGACACAGCATCAAAAGGCTGCAAGTGCCTGTCAAGGGAAAGCTATTTCTGAAAAGCTGATGCATAAATTCAAAGGAAAATGAGCCTTTAGCATTAAATCAATGTTTAAAATAGACACATTCTACTCTAAAAAAAATGAAATAATTAGAGACTAGAGGCTGGAAGGCAGCAAGAACGTTATTGGCTCAAAGTGGTGAGTGGGTTTGATGGCTGTGTGAATTAATAACACTTTATTTGAGTGAAGTACTTAATTGGAAGCACAGGCACTTATGGTGACACTGCATGCCTGGGACTGCCTGGAACTCCTGTCTCCAAGCAGGAGTCTGACTCACACCAGCTTTGATGCATCTCATCCTGAAGGCACAAGTATTTCCACAGCTGCAATGCTCTGCTTGGTCATATTTGATATAAATGTACATGCAAAACCACCAGGGACATATGCACATGACCTTATTTGCATTGCATTTTAACAGCACCAACTGCCTAACATTCAAACCTGCTAAAATGACAAAAATAAGTCAAACACTCAGCTCAAGCAGCAGATAAAACCTCAAGCTACATCTAAAAACAACTATTGATTCTTATGAAGCACACACATTATCCATTTAGTATTCATATCAGTATTTTTTAAATAGTAGGAATGCGGATTCTCTGTAGTGAGGCAGAAAAGGAGATCTTGTTTTTTTATAAAAATATATACTTTTATTTACCCCACAAATGTTAGAAACCCCAAGTAGCTGTCAGCAAAAAAAAAAAGTATTGCATTTCACAAGTACATCATCAAATTCTTCCTTGGGTTTGGCACAGGCAGACAATTGTTTCTAATAGACAGGACCAATTACTGTCTTGGCAAAGTGAAATTATCTCCACCATAATTATGAAATATGCAATATATAATTAAAACATCTCCACTCAGTATCAAAAAAACTTCGTACATTTTCAAGTATACTAATAAAAGTTGCATTGCTTCAGAGTTATCTGGCAGAAAGGACACCAGGAGGACATTTCCAATTTCCCAGAACAATCACAAGGTAACAGTAGTCTAAAGTATTCCAGAGTCAGTTTACAAAATATATAAACCAAATACAAATTTAACTTAGGCACTAGACAATTTTAAAGACAGTGTTAAGGGTTTTACAGGCCTGAATTCCAAAGCACACGTTACAACCTCTTCTAAGCAGAATTATATGGAAAAATCAAATTGTTATTCTCATCTGAGAACATGAATTGTTCTACAGCTTCAAACCGTGGTGCCTCTAGGAAAAACAAACCCCAGTCTGGTAAAAATAACATTTTCAACTTTCAACAGTATATTGCCAGAATAATTAACCACCTTGTAGAACTCAGATGTAAATTTTCTCATCTTAGAGGCCACCAAAACAGTTCAAGGACAGCTCACTGTAAATCCAACAGATTTCCCATCTCCCCTATTCATCAAAGAGCTGTGGATTTTCTCGACTGCCTCTTCTCCAACAGAAAAAAACCACAGAATTTTGATTGTTACAGGAGCTCTTCTTTCCCCCACAAACCTTTTGGAGCAGTGAGTCTACCTCTCAGAGTCCTGCATTTTGGAGTAAAGTTACATCCAAGGGAGACCAGAGTCAGCACTGCCCAACCTTCACGAGCCTCACCACAGATTTTAGATAATGTTGAGAAAAACAAGTTCATCAGCATAATTACAGTTGAATTATAAAAGATGTAAGAAATACAAAAATAAATTTGTAGTAATTTTGAGATTGATTATGCTGTTAAGAGTTCATAAAGCTGTGAGGTATTTTCACTTCCAAGAGCCAAAGAGCACTGTGGAATTTTTCAGTCCAAGAGTCCTTAACTCCAGAAGCATCAGCACAATGGATTTAAAGCATCTTCCACATGGTTAAACATATGAAGGAAGAGTCTTGAAGTTTCAGTAATTTATTATACAAAAACTTATAAAGATCTAATGCAGAGATTAGCTTTAAGTCTAACAAATAAATCTCCTTGAATTAAACATTAAGGGAAAGGAAATACAAGCTGATTTATGTTCTCCAAAAGGAAGGTGTCAGAATGCCCTTTGGTAATGGAATTTCCTCTGCACGTAGACATTTCTAATGGAGAGAAAGACAAAGATCAATAATAAAAATAAATAATCAAGATAAATAATTTGGCATCTCTTCTCAGGAATTCTGACAGCTCTTACTATACATTCAAAGCATTGCTAATAAAATGTACCAGTTTAATTATTAAACGAAAGTACAACTTCAAAGCTGTCATGTTTTAATGTGATAATCCAAGTCAACATTCACAGAACAATTTAAACAATCAAGTATTTACAGCTTTGTAAGCTTTATTTTAAAAAATATGCAGAATGCAATGCTAAACAAACACTACAGAAAGCAGTTCAAATTGTCACTTCCCCATATATTTAATCAGGACAAGTGCTAAAAAAAGCAACTACTGATAAGAAACAGCCTTGACAGAAATGACTCAGCAGAATCCTCCTCAACCTGTATATCTCCTCTCACTCATCTTCCTTTATAACCAAAATACATTTTCATTGATAAAAGTTAGATGTGAGGTAAGAAAGCAGTGAGATGTTTGATATCATAACTATCATTAAGGTAATTCAGTAATTGAAAAGTTACAAAAGAGGGTTAGATCATAGAGAGAGGTCTGGTGGGTGGCAAGCAGCGCCAACCTCATTATGTAAATGATGCATGTATTCAGTGATGGGAAAAAGCAAAACCCAAACCAAAACATCTGAAAATTAAAACAAACAAAAAAAACCCAAACTACTTTACCTGCACGAAATTCTTCAAACGTGACAAACAGCCCATCTGGCCAGAGCTGGTCACAGCTTCAATCCTGCAGAAGTAACAGCACGTTTCAAAGTCTATTTAGAAAGTTGGGTTTGATTCACAAGTGGGTGTGGAGTTGGATGGCAGGGATTAGAAAACATGGATGAGTCATTTCAGAATGAACACCAACATTCCCAACCCCAGATATCATACCTTGGGATATAGCATTTCTGGATAAAGAACATTATTTTCCAGAACTGAATCCCATACTGCTTCATCAGAGCATTGCCACACACCTGTGATACAGAAAGGCGCAAAGTGCAGGTTATAAAATTCAGTTTCAAACTTGCATGACAGCTGCAATGAACCTGCTCCACACCAACCACTTAATGCTTTATTCAGACATTTAAAGAAATACACCTACACTAAAACAAGCAAGTCCTCCCAATGCTATTACTGCTACCACAATCACCTTCTTTCCTGTTATATGAATCTTGACATCCTTCATTTCACCCCAGTCTCCCTCCAAAAATAGTTCTCTTTCCTAACACCATTTACTGGGGCACACTGTGGTCATTTCCCCACTGTGATTACTGCTGTGTGCAGTGATTCATCAGCTTTCTCCTCACAGTTTACAGGACAAATGCTCCTCTGACTTCACCTCTAACAGAATCCCCCATGGGGTATTTCACTACCCACTTTCTCATCTATACTTTTACAGTTCTTTAAAAGCATTTGATGAGCAGAGAAGCTGCCTATGTTAAACAGTGTTTGCGTCCCCTGACTTCAGCCTTTAACTTTGGCTCTTACTTAGCACAGGCCTATTATCTTAGTATATAGGATTAATATCCATCAGGCTCTGATCTTTTCAGCCTGAAAAATCTATCCTGTTTTATGAACTAATTTGGCTGAAGCAGCCACAGGACCTCCTTGCACAGTATGAACTGCCAAGTACTTAGAACAGATCTTATATAAGATCATACAGCTATTTTTAAAATACCAGAAACCTTAAACAGAATCAAATGCAACAACAGAATTTGTGTTTATAAAAACTTCACTTTTGAAATCATTCAGCTCCAAAGCTGTATTTGCAAGAATGTGGAAATACTCGTGTTCCTTTCTGAAGGAATAAGAACAAGTTAGAAAAAGCTGCTGTGAATCTCACCTCAGTAATCCCTTCAGAACCCAAAAGTGATGTAAACTGGTGGCATTTAACTACTAACAGGCATCCACACCACTTACTTCCAGGAAATCCAAAAGCAGCATAGCTGTCACATCTGCCAGAGGCTCCAGATTCAACATCTGTGCAAGCCAGCGCCATCCATAGCTCAGACCATGAGGATGAGCCTACAAAGCAACAAAGAAGCTACTCAGCACTTGCTTTATGACTTGTAAAACACAATTATCAAAACAGACAGTTTTCTAATTGACTTTCTTCTTTATAAAACATAAAACTTGATCACTGTGAAAACATAAAGGAAGTAGAAGTTCACACCATTAATTACTTGGCATTGCTTTGTTCATCATGGTTATGGATCATTTTCCTTCAAATATATCCTGAGCTAGCTTAAATTCAGTACACCTCAACTACAAAACAAGCTTCCAATACATTTAATAGACTCCTGGGACAGTAACAAGGTTCTAAGTGTAATGCCACACACATACCCCTTGTCTGTTTCCATAAGGCCAGCGGAGCTGAATGATGGCAGCATAGAGACGAATCATTCCTGACATCCTTTTAAGAAAATGATCTTGTTCTTCCACTTTAGAATCATGAACTTCATATCCAAGCATCCTTAGTAGGAGAAAACATTCTAGTTTTAGTACAGCAAAACACATTCACTCGAGTCCCTGCTGCTCTCAGCTTACTTGAAGTCAATTCTACTGAGAATAGGGATTTTTCAAAAACATGCAAGAATTCTTGAAAGGTTGATTATTACCCTCTGGATTATATGTTCCACCATTTGGTGAGGCACTGGAACAGGTTACAGAGAAGCTGTGGCTGCCCCATCCAAGAAAATGCTCAAGGACTGGTTGGATGGGGCTCTAAACAACCTGGCCTAAGAAAGGTGTCCCTGCCATGGCAGGGGGTTGGAACAAGATGGGTTTTTTTGTGAGTGAACCTCCAGAGTCAATGCCTGTGTGCTCAGGGATGGAGGAAAGTGGAGTTAACTCAAAACAGTCTTCACCTTTGCAGGGTTCATGCAGAAAAAGTCCAATAGTAAATTTACCTCTGATACTCTTCCATAGAAGTCCCTTCTTTCCGAGCAGGGTAAAATGGCACAGAATATGGGCACTTTTTGTGCAGATGAGCTAAAAAGATGTCTCCAACTCGAGGGTGTAATTCCCAGATTCCTGAGAGCACTACAGCAATTGGGAAAGCTGAATCATGGTGAAAAGAGACTTCTCCTTCCCCATGTTTCTGGAGAGTAGAAAAGGAAAGTCAGACACCACTCCTTCAAGTAATTTCTCAGACAAAAAAAAAAAACCCTCCTCATTTTTGTAGTTAGCCTTTACTAAAGAACCTGAATGTTTCCATGGCTATGAAGCAAGGATAGAAAAGCTGATGAAGCCACATATCCTCAGCTCCCACAGAGGATGACAATAAACTGTGGCTCAGGATAGAAAAATGGGATTAGCAAACACAGGCTTAAAATGCAGGCTGCACAGATATTCTCAACCCAAAAAATCACTTTCAAATAATTACAAATTAGTCACAGTTTTACTCCATGGGCTGATTTTTGCATGCATTTGTTCCTGCAGGGAGAAAAGTTTCAACAGCCCAAATTTTACAAATAGAGACAAGAGAAAAATACTGCCAACTCCAAAAAACAACTTCAACTTCATTTCTTGAGAGGTGCTAACAAGAAAGCAGGGACTGAAGTTTGCCTCCTGAGCATGAGGGTTGGGGTTTTTTGTCCCCCAAATTCTGCCAAAATATAAGCTTTGAGCCTCTTTACAGTTTTATGATATACCATAAATTAACTATTTTTGTGATATACCATAAATTAACTATTAAACTATTTTCCACAACACTGTACCTATCTGTACCTAGTTCAAAATATGTAGAAATTCAAAGTTTTTCCTCCCAGAAGAAATAAAATAAGGGTTGGAAGTGAAAGAGAAACTAAGTTTCTTCACTGCATTCATACAGACAAACTGAACACCCAATGATTTTGTTCTTCATAGCTGAAGAGACAGTTCAGCGTCCAAAAGCATCCCCTAGAGCACTGGCTACTGTGCCACCCCAAAAAAGAGATTTCCTCACCACAAACTTCTCTGCAAGTTTGTAGCAAACAAACTCCAGCCCCTGTGGATGCTGAGTCACGGACACCGTTTGTCCTTCAGTCTGAACAGGCTTCCCAGACAGTAGGTTATTGATCTTGTCAAACACCTCTCTCAGCTTAGAGCCTGCAAATACATAAGGAATGCATGGAGACAGAAGATAAGGGAACAGCAGACAAGTCTTACCCAGAACACACCAAGCTCACCAACACCAGACCCACACCCCAAAGGGCATCTTTGCTCCATCTGATTAACCAAACTTAATCCTGATGAAGAAAGATGCTTCTGAGGGAAGCAAGAGACCTTCAAAACACAAGCAAACCCTCCTGCACAGATAGGCTGTGTGCAGGTCAGCTTTCTGCTACAGGAACATTTTATATGCCTGTGCCCTCATAAAATCTTTAAAGCAAAAGGAATTCCAGTGGGATTGAGTTCTTGGTGTTTTCCTCACCTGATATGCTAGAGATCTGGCTCACAGGGATTGTAGCAGCTTTCTGCAAGTTTGTTTTTATCTTCTTCACCTGGAGAACAAACAAACAACTTTAAAATCCTTTCCAAATAAGTATATATCTATAATAGTTTGGATGAGCAGAGTGGTAACAGAGGCTGCTACAATAGAGTTTTTAATTTTTTAAAAATCAAAACTATCCTGTTTACCCTAGAAATTAAGATAATCTCTCTTCAAAAGTATTAATAATTTGTTCATACCTCAGTGTTGCCTTTGCAGTTTGCAATTTCACTGAAAGCAGCAACACATTGCTCAGCAGCATCCTGAAGCTGCCGGTACCACTGCATGATACTTTCTTCTGTCTTAACCTGAAGTCCTGTTATTAAAAAAAATACAAAAAAGATGGTCACTCAGAAAGACCTAAACCTCTAGTGAGAAAACTCATTTTAAAAAATGCAGGTCAAAGGAATAAAAAAGATTTAAAAAAAAGCCTAACCAACCTTCCTTCTGCTGCTTTTCCCCTGTTTGTTGTGCAGGGGCAGGAGTCTGACTCTTCATCTGCTCTTTTTTCTCTAACTCTTTCTGCTTTTGTTTCTTTTCCTCTTCATCTTTCCTCTTCTTTTCTTCTAGAGCTGCAGTGATTTCCTGCTGCATGCTGGATATCAACCCTCGCATCTCCTGCAGGGCTCGTTCAGTGCTGGCCACATCTGCTTGAGTTGGGAACCCTCTCTGCCATGAAACATGAGAGGTGACACAGCCTTAACCTTTGGTTCCAGGGTGAGAGGGCCATCAGCAAGCACAAGGAGCCTTTGAAGCATTTGCTTTCAGATAATCTGGGAGCTAACTATGTATTTTATCCCCATCTCCTTTATTTGTACATAACATTGGTCATAATATCTGTAAACAATGCAAGTCCATGACTAAATCTCCCAAGATCTTGGACAACAAAAATTAAGAATACATTTGGACAAATGCAATTGAACTCCACTGCAAAGCCTTGACAGCTCCCTCTGCTGAAAGCCAGCTGTGACAAGCTGGAACACAGGATTAGCCTTATTAGTGTTTTATCTTTCAAGACTTCTATCCCATCCTAGAAAGAAAAAATGTCAAGGAAAGCCAGCTACTGCAGAAAATCTCATAAGGAGAGGAGAATCATAAGATGTTCAGTATTTAACAATTCATGAACCAGTCCACTGTCACAGAGGGAACTTTACAGCACCAAGAGTTTACAGCAATTTAATTTGAATCTTTCTCCTGTAGAAGTTCTCATGCATTTTAATAAGCCATTTTCAAGAGAACAGCTGAAGTGTCAGAGGAAAGAATTCCTCTTTGAAACTGAGTGCTTTATAGGATGAATATCTAAAAACATTGCTGTGACATCTCATTTAAGGGCCTCATGACAAGCTGCCTTTGAAGACAACTACAGAGAGCTTTATGAAGGAATGACAGCCCAAGTTAACACCTGCAGAGCCTGTACCTCGCTTGTGCTGCGGATGAGCCCTGACACCAGTCCACAGATCTGGTTGCCACGATTGCTGTAGGCAGACAGATCAATTCTGGGCAAGTCTTTGTGCCTGTAGTTGGGATCAATCTGCTGGTTCAGCTGCAGCAGCTCCTCCTGGATGGAATAAAGGCGCCGCAGCCTCTCCTGGCCCTCCTCCTTGCGCAAACGTTCCAGCTCCTCCTGGCGCTGCCTCTGCTGCTCTGCCTCACGCAATTTTAAGTTCAATATCTGGGAAGACAAAGACCCAAGAGTCATAAAATACCTCAATAACTCCAGTTGTACAGTTCCTTCCCAGTCTGATGGCTCCAGCTTTACAAGGCCTTCCTGTTCCTAGGACACAAGTGCCTTTACTGCATTTCCACACTGCAGCAGGTGCCCAGGATAGCACCAGGAAATCCATCCTCACTTCAGAGTGCCATGAAAATACAAATAAATCAATAGGTCTTTCCAGTTCCCACCCAGCAGTCATGGTCTTTTATGAAAGACAATTCTTAAGAGACTCAGACCTTTGCTCTATGTCGGTGTTCTTCCTTCAACTTCTCTTGCTGCCCCTGAGCCTCCTTTGAGCTACAACACACATAAAGACAGAAAAACTGTATTCAAGACATTCAGGAGACAAAACACAAACCAACACACAGGAAGCTATTCTGAAAACAAGCTAAAGGAACTTTAGCTATCACAAATGTTGCCTTTTTCTAACCATTGAAACCTCAACAATAGCCAGACATCTACTCTGACAGCCAAACTCTAACAGTTAGAGGATAGTTAATGTAAGACAAACAGCAGGTGAAATTTCCAACCACAAGTGACTAGCACAGAATTGTCAGAACAGGAATTAATCTGCACTTTGATTAAATGCTATAAAATTCTAGCGATACCAGAGGTAATCTCACCTCTTCTCCATTACTTCTTGCAACTCTTGGAATTCCTGATGCCGCTTCAGCTCCCTCAGTTCATCGAAGCGCTTCAGCTGCTCACTGGCCTGGGCATAGGCTGCCCTCACCATCTGCTCCTGCTCCTCCTGCCGCTGTCTCAGCCTCTCCTGCATTACAGAGGGGCACCAAAGGTACTCATTGAACAATGTGGACAGAAGAAAACACAAACCAAACTGCCCAACATTTATAACTTGCTGTCCTTGCACTGTGACCTCTGACTATGGAGCTCTCCTGGGATTCACAGACAGCCCCTCAATAATTTTTTCTTACCTTTGCTTTCAGCCTGTGCATCTCTTCATACATCCGAATGCAGCCTTCGACTTTTGCAACTTTAGACGACAGAACTGCTGGAACAACTTCTTGATTCGTTTCCAGGAGACTAAGATGATCATTTTCCTGCACGGTCAGCATAAAAGCAAAATCAGCAACTCATGGAGGAAAACAGAAAAAGCAAGTCTCCTAAACTATTATTTGCCCAGCTTTCTACTCTTCTGCCTCATAAAATAGAGTTAGAATGCACATAAGTCACTCAAAGACTCCAGAGAACCCAGTGTGGTTACTCATGGAGTTTTACAACAGCCCTGACACTCCTCTGTGACCTTATGGATGAATCCTGTGCTGCTAATCCATAACACAACAGAGCTCCAACTATTTTCCTCAGTTATGGTGAAAAATGGAATTTGCTTTGGGTCTACTGTGAAACATTTCTCTATGAAAATCTTGTTAATACTAACTTTATCATCACCTGTTCATACCACAAAAAAATTAAAACTAAGGATGTTTTTCCCATAAATTAACAGAGCACAAACCAGCCTTGATCTGATGATTTATGACAACAATTAGGACATTTATTTTTTCTCACAGCTGCTCCATAAACATATGGATTATAATCAGAAAGCTACCTTGCTCTCACTGGGCTCTGTAGACGAAGGTGGTGATGAGCTCCGGTGGCTGCCAGGCGGGATCTTCTCCGCAGACGCCCGTTTTGGGAGTGGGGTGGATTGTTTGGGCGTTGAAGTCCCGGAGGGTGTGATTTCCTCTGCTAATTGCCCACTAAGGCTGTCCAGCACCCAGCCGCAGTAAGGGGAGAGCTCAACCGGAGCCACACATCCTTCCAAGGCAGCCTTGAGAGAAAACATTCTCCGTGAACGCGGCAATAATTTAATTTCAATAAAACCTTAACACACCGTGAGCACACCTGCACAGTTAGTAGCTGCTTTATCACCGCAGCTCAGTATCCCACTTAACCCTTTTTTCTGCTGTCTTTCCAACACTTTTCCCGGACTATCCTACTTTCGCAGGACATTTGAACCCCCTCGGACCAGCCCCGCTCCCTGACCCGGCGCTCCCGAGCCTGGACCCGCTCTGGGGGTATTTCAAGCCCTCAGTGTCACCGGCATGAGCGGTCGCTGTTCCCCTGGACCCGCTCTGGGGGTATTTCAAACCCTCAGTGTCACCGGCATGAGCGGTCGCTGTTTCCCAGCGGCCAGGACCGGCTCCCGGGGCGCGCCCTCACCTCATCCTCCTGCCAGTGGCTGCAATAGCTCAGCCGGCCCTTGCTGGAGAGGCGCAGGGCTTCCAGAGTGTCGAAGCGGAGCTGCCACGACTCCATGACGATCGCGCACTGGCCCAGGGGCTCCCTCACGTCCCCCAGGGTCCCTCACGGCCGAGCCCGCCCCTTCCGGGCCGCGCTGGCCGCATCCGTCGCGTGCCGGCGGGACGGGCGGTGCCGCCCCCTGGCAGAGAGGCGGGGCCGGGCCCGAGGCCGCGGGTTCGAGTCCCGCCCCCGGCAGCGCTGCGCTAAGGAGCGGGCCGGGGAACGGCCGCGGGTTCACCGATTTCCCATTTATTCTGTGTGTTCTTGCCCAGAGCTGCCTTGTGCTGCAGAAGCAGAGGGAAGACTCCACCCGTGAACCACAGAAATAGTTTGGAATTCATCTGCCTGTAAAACAGCCCCCGGATGTGTTTGCTTTTCCAACTTCACACACAGCACCTAAAGATGAAACCCCCACCATAACCAATTCAAATGTAGTTTATTGGTTTCTCCCCAGCACTTCTGGGATTTTTAAAGTGTAAAACACACACAATTACAGATCTTTCAAAAACCGATTAGTTTAGAAAACTTTCATAGCAAACACTGCCAGTGACCATATCACACAGCATATAAATAGGATACAAGAGAGAAAAAAATAAAGATGAGCTTTATTTTTGTCCCCCTAAGATGCATTTAGTAGAAACAACAGGACACTAGAGAGCACATGGACTTTAGAGACTTGAAACACAAAAGACCTGATTTTCCAGAAGATACAGGTTTTGATGAAGAAGTTGAATATCTCCAGCTGCTCCTTAATTGGCTAAAGGCAAATTGGCTAAAGGATTTCACACACCCCCAGAACTCACATGGCATTTGTACCAAGATCCCAAATGAAATGACACTGATTTCCTACAAATTTAATTGTTTTGGCTCAGTCCTGGGTGGATATAGTCAGGATCAGAAAAACAGGGTAAGAGGAGTAAAGCAACATTAGCATCACACTCACAAATAAAGGTAAGGATCAGGGAGTATGTAAGAATCAAGTACAAAAACCAAACCAAACTCATAATTTCTGGTATAAAATTGCTACAAACACTGTGGTTATGCAGGAGGCTATCTCTTGTGAGTGTAGAGCCCAGGCACCTCAGTTATTTTCAGCATCACACCAACAGTATAAAAAAATTATTTTTAAAAACCCCACATGATCTCCCCAACAGTGAAACTGAATGAGAAGTGAAGCACGAAGAGAGCTCTTACAAAAATAAACACACTCAACAAACCTCTGACAGGTTTTAAGAGCTGAAACCATCATGACCTAACAGGAGGAAAAGGATCTTTTCCACTATATGCAAAACCACCTGGTTTTGGGGCTCAGTTTATGATGTAACACCAACCTACCTCCAGCACCAAACCAGTATTGCTGATATTGTCTGATACCCCACATTTTGATCAGATGCCAACATCATTTTATTTTGTCATTCTGCAATAAAAAAATCTCCCAAGAGTGACCCTGAAATGCCATCGAGTTTTCTAAATCAATATGGCTTTTGAAACAAAGCTTCTGTGGGCTTAAAAAAGGTGCAAGGAAAGCATTGCTCTCAGAGAAGAGAGCGAGTGGGGCTGAGGGAGGAGCCCAGGAAAGGACATTCCCTAAAAACGTTGTCGTAGGAAGACTTGAGGAACTGGACGTAGTTCTGCATGCTGCGGTTGGTGCTCTCCGACTGCTCCAGCCGATCCCGCATGTCCTGGAGGCGGCTTTCGTACCGGCGCTCTGCCTGCACGGGGGAGCAACAAACCGCTGAGAGGCAGCAACATTCACCCTGTTCATGTTAAACTCTTCCCCCAAAGTGCTCAGGAGAGCCAGAATTAGCACAGCAGGAGATGACATTACCATAGATGGTGCTCTGATATTTATAATTTCTGCTAGTTCCCAACTCCATTCAGCAATCAGCTGATACAAGCAGGAGATAATGTGGCTTATCAGTTGGGCTTTTAAAATGTGTTAGCTGTAGTTACCGCCAATGAAACACACCCTTTTCTGAAAAGCAACTTGATCTGATCCATCAGCTAACACAATTCCAAGCAAGGTAAATAGGACAGGACAAAAGACTGCCAGTCCTCTAGAAGAAATCCTTTCATCTAGAAGAGGAATTGCACTCTCTCTGATATAGGCAAAATGAAGTTGAAATCTGTCCATAATACCTGGTGCAAATCTACCTTGAACACAAGGAAAGTCTGATTCTTTTCTTACACACACATAACTTTACACCAGGTTCATTCACGTAATTGTACTCTGACTTGCCTATCACTACACAATCCTGAACTGGTGACAGCAGACATGTCCTATGTCACACATACATGGACACACACAACAGCACATCACATTCAGGCACAGCTCTGCATGACTTTCAGCAGCACATCCACAGGATGATTTATGGAATCCAATTGTTGCCAGGGCACCACCAGTATAGCAGGACTATCCCCCACAAGCCACTCACATCATCTTTGCTCCGATGCAATTGGTTCAGCTCTGTTTTATTCCTGCTCAGCTGGGTCTCCAAATCCAACACCTTGGACTGGGCTGCCCTCTCTCTGGAGACTGCTCGTTCTCGAGCTTGTTCCACCTACACAGAACAACAACTTTGTTAAAAGGATGTCTGTGGAAGAATGTTTTTCCCCTACCCATTGCCCACAAAAAGCCTTTAAAGTTTAACTGACACATTCTCATACATAAGCAGCAGCTCAGTCTTGGTGCTTTTCTCTGTTGTAAACCAAGTTCAGTGCTGACAAACAGCACCAGCACGTTATTTGTATTTCACTGAACATGATGATTTTAATGGGTTTGGTCATAAGCTGAGAAGATATTTTCAGCATTCTCGCTGTTCCCCTTTCACAGCCTGGGTAGCTTTGGGTGAATTCACAAACATGAAAAATTACTCACTTGTCTTTTGGCATCCTCAATGGCCATCTCCAGCTGGCGTGCCAGGGAGCTGCACTCACGGCTCTTCTCCTCCAGCCGCAGCTGACACTGGTGGATCGACTCCTCACGTTTTGCTATGACCTGAAGGAATTCTATGTTCTGGGCACTCGTGGACTCTAGTTTTCTAGTTTAAGACAATAAGGGAAGGAAACCTATTCATTTTAAATGGAGTGTGTTTCATTCTGCCTTTTGTCAGGTCCTGACTCCTCTGGTAATAGATTCTATTCCCGCTCCAAAGGTGAGAGCCCCAGGAAACAGCTCTCCAGTCCTCAAATCAAAATTTCAAATATTGAAGGACCAACAGAGTACCCATATACCTGCATTTTCTGAGACACTGTCACTAAAAGAAATGTATAAACATAGGTAAAAATACTGTAGTATCTAGTAACCTCAGAATTGCCAGGCTAGATTGGACAAGGAGCTGGTTTCTTTGCTGTCTAAGCCATCATCCTGTCCAACAACATTCACAACAGGTGCTGCTGCAAAAGCATATAACTCTCAGTGGATAGCTACTGATTAGAGAACCTTGTGGGATAGGCAAATGCACAGAATCCTGGAGGCATGTGGGGAACTGGAACAAGACTGAAGCTGTTTCAATCCCCTGTAAAAACAATAGAAATGGAAGGTTAAAAAAGCAAGAGAGCCTAATATTTCTAACCTTTCTAGCTCCTCCACCTTCAAGGTGAGTTGCTTTTTCTCCTCTTGGGCAGACTGATATCTCTCTCTTGTCATCTCCATTTTGTCCCCCTGGAGGTCAATCTAAAAATTACAGGAATTAATTACTTCAGAGTAGTCACTACACACACACATGTCCAGCCATGTAAAACATATGCAGCTCTCAGAAGGAAATATGTTCCATTCATAACTTCTGGAGAGCTTCAGAAAGGGAATCATGGATAGAAAAGACCTAAACATCCATTTTGCTGATGCTTCCAGTTACAGTCTGGGAAGGTGTAGGAAAACTCATCTGTACTGCAAAAGAAAAAAACAGGCCTGTAAATTCCTGCATGTAGAGCAAGCAGCTATGAGCCAAGCACACACACAAGAACAGCAGCCACAAACATGCCAGCAGCCCACAACAGCATCAGAGCCTGAAACACCAGGGGGGGGTTTAATTCCAAACCAAGCAGACTAAAGTGGTCAGACAGAGATCATGTGCTGTTGTGAGGCACAGCTGTAGATGTCATCCCTGTCTGATATTGTTCTGCAATACTTACACAGTATTTCTGGGAACAAAAGACAGAAACTGGGAAAACAACCTGAAATGAGAGTGAGAAAATGGTTGGGCCAGCACCATCACCAGAAAACTACAGGAGGGAAAGCTGACAAGAGGATGAGATAACAAAGGGCTGGCATTAGCAAGTGCTGCCATGGCTGCTAACAAGTCCCAGAAAGATTCTGCCCCAAGGGATGAGAAACCTTTCAAATATCAAGGAATGTTACCAGCAAAGCCGCTAACTTCTTGCACAAAGACATGGCACACACCTTTATTTTGCAGTGCACGTTTAATCTTTTCAAAAAGAGAGGAGAACAGAGACGAAGTTTGAACCTTGCTGGGATTAGAAGTCAATCTGATTTCGCAGTTGAAGTTTGCACTGGTACGGGTACTTTCTGCCAGTCCCTTACCAGCTGACGGAGATCTGCAATCATGCCACACAGGTCCGTGTTCTTCTTCTCGTAACACATGAGCTGCTGATGGCACTCTGCCAGCTGTGTCTCAGTGTACTTCAGGATCTCAGGCAGCTTTTCCAGTTCAGCAAGCTGGCTCTGGAACTTCTCACGAGTCTGTAATTGAAGGAGAACATGAGGAACTTTCAAATGTTCATAAGATCAAGACTAAAAAATTTCTCAACTTCAATTAAGCTTTGTTAGTCCACAACCATGACGACACTGTGTGGATATTTGGCCAGTGCTGGAGTTCAAAGCCTAAGGTCTTTTCCTGCTCCAAAAAGCTTTCACTTAGGATCTGAAATTCCCTATGGATCATGTAATCTTTTTACTACTTACTTTATTGTGTGATCTTTTTACTACCTTCCTAAAACCCTCTGATTTTTATGGATTCCCACAGGTTGAGTATTTTGGATTGTGGGCTTCAATTTTACTGGAAATACAAGCTCTGCTTCTGAGGTCAGCTGTTCCACGTTAGATAATGGTGTAACCTATCTAATCCACTGTTCAAAACCACTATTTCTGGACACACTAAATAATTTATACACCTCTGAAGAATGCCATATAGTCAGAAAGAAGCTGTTAAATGTTCATTCTGCAAAACCCATTGAACAAGTCCTGAGAAAAAAATGATGCAAAAGGCAAGATAAGCCTTTTATTTCCTATTCCCAGCTGTTTTTCACTAGATTCAGAACACTAAGACCCATGAATGTCTACAATATGTCTTTAGAGGGATAGTTACCTCTTCAATCTCCCTGTTCATTTCGTCCCTTAATGTCTCGTTCTCTTTTTCACACTTCTCCAGTCTTGCTGCCAGCTCATCTGACTCCTTTCGGGCCATCTGTGCCTGGACATTCAAAAAAAGACCCCAGACTTCATCTGTTATAAATAGTTTTCAATACATGTTTGCAATGCCTTGGAGTAATTGAAACTGCTCCAGCTGGCAATAGCTAAGGCATTACAGAATAAACCACAGTGGAAGGAGAAAACACCTTTGTGCAAGGGCTGAAGGTTCTGAGACCTACCTGTGCCGTGTAGGTTTCAATCAACCCTTCGTAGCTCCTGACAGAGTTCTGGAGATGTTGCAATTCCATCTGTGCTTGGTTCAGTTTGTCCTCCATTGAAATCAGAGCAGCCTGAAAAAAAGAAAGCATCTTCCATTGAGTGCTTGGAAGTACCTGCCATGTGAGCTGTCTAAGGATGCCTAGACTAAGAAAATACGGTTTTGTCCATGCAAGTTGCCAAAACTTTCTAGACTTCAATAGGCTGCCAAATTTGCATCAGCAGAGCACAGAGGTTTGGGATGGAAAAAAAGATGTAGGTCACCCACAAGATCACTCATGGTAAAGGACAACAGAAGAAATATGCCAGTCATTTTTTTGTTCTGGAGATTACCATTCTCTCTGTATGAGCTACAACAGCTACAGCAGCTGTTTGTTCTCTGGTCAGCAGCATGAAGGTGTAAGGACAAGATTTAAGATCCCAGCTAGACGAAACAGTAGTTGGAGATACTTCTAGCCAAAACATGGAAGGAACACAGTTCTCCCAGCATGTACACTCCTTGTGTCTGCTCCCAGCACACTGGCCCTGTCTCAGTCAGGTTATATGAACTGGTTTAAACTGTATAGGAACAATGGGTGAAATTTGACTCCGTCCTCAGTGGCCAAGCAAGTTGTTATAATTCCACCTTCTTTTCCTCCTAGCATTTCATCCTCAAACCCTTAGAGTCACTGACCTTTAGTTTTTCATTGTCTTTCTTCAAAGCACTGTTTTCTCCATTCAATTGCTGTAGTTTATCCACCAAAGCTTCGTTTTCGTCCCGTGTCTGTTCCTGGATTCTTGCCAGTTGTTCAGTCAGGTCTGCAAGACGGCTGCCACACAGAAAGAAAATTAATCCTTAAGTGACAAGAAGAGTAAGGCTCCTAACTTTTGAAAACCAGCTTCAGGAACATGGCTTTTCCCTATCCTTTCATCTTCCTTCTCCAGTCATGTATGCACACCTCTCAGTTAACACTGTTTGACTATTTCAATCTTTTTATGCCTCATGGAAATTCATTGGAGTTGTCCCCCTGGAGCTCAAATGAATTGTCTCAAAGATGCACAGGATACAGATATGCCTCTCTCACCTCATACCTACTTACTTTTCCCTGCAGCAACATCTGTACTACAGTGATACCAACATAATTATTTACCTTCACAACAAAACTGGCATCAACTATACTACTTATGTCTTTTCATATCTTCCATTACAGTTATTTAAAGAGATCTCAAAACAATCTTAATTCAAAGCATTACAAAATGGCAAAAGAACAGTTTTAAGAGTGAGCAAAGCTTAAAAAGTCTGCCTTTGCTGCGGCAAGGCAGCAGCAGAAGTCGCATGTCTCTCTCCACCTCTTCAAACTCTGCTCTAGCCCTTAGGCAGTGCTGATTTTGCTTGGTTATTTACAAGCAATCCAATTAAAACATTCATTTCAATGCTATTATTCAATTAAGTTATCCTTGAACTTTGAACTCATCCCCACTCATGCTTCTTTCTCTGCACAGATTTTACTCTAACCTGTTCAGTGTAACAACTTCCAGTTCAAGGTCATCTTTCTCCTTCATTGCTTTGCTGCAGCGATTCCTCCAGGCCTCGAGATTGCACTGGGCCTCAGCAACAGCACTTTCCTGTCAGACAAGGGAAATACAAGAGGGAAAAAAGTAAGGGAGAAGACAAAATCATCACTGGTGTGAGATATGCAGACAATACACAGAAATGCCCTTAACTCTGGGCATGCAGTGAATACAGTGACAGCTGAGCAAACTGGATTTGTTCTAAACTTGGCATAAATGGGCCACGGCATCAAGACAGAAATAAATTTCAGTAGTCGAGAGAAAAGACTCTCCCCAGGGCTGCTACTAGAAGTCAAGAATTTAAAATCATGACCTCAAACTAGGCCTCTCCTGTTTCAGCAGGTACCTTTTCTGCTAGCTGGGTAGTCAGTTTCTGCACATACTCCTCACTCCGCTCCGCCCGCTCTTTCTGTGCACGGACTGCTTTCTTCAGGGCCTCTTTATCACTCTCTGCTTTGCACCTCAGGTCTTGCAGCTGCTCCAGAAGAAGATCCATCTCTCCCTTAGTGTGATTTTCACTGATCTCCATGTTCTGTGAGGGAACCACAATATGGATTAATGCACATATTACACGTGCAAACCCAAAGCAGCAACTAATTTCCTAGAAATGATGATGAGAAGGAGGCACAAATCCCCAGTGTTAACTCTGGACGTATTTGCAGTCAGGTTTCATCTACACAATCCTGACTAAATGCTGAAAGAGATGGCAGGATGACATCTTCCTTTTCTTCCAAGAGTCTTCTTCTTTCATAAACTGCTTCCTAAAATACTGATTTCTCTCCTGACCAAAATAAATACTGTTTTAACAGTCTTTTGATCTACCTGAGAAAATTCTTTTTATTGATGAAATGTTTGCATATAATGATGTTGCTTTATGCAGCTCTTACTGGAACAGATTAAAGCTCCTTTAAACTATTAGCACATTTATGTTCCTTGTAGCATCATCCCAACATATGCTAAATAAAAAAGTGTAATCAAAATACACCAGAGGAACCTTCTCCTCCTCATTTATACTGGAGAACAGATGAATGAGGGTGATCAAACTGGCACAGCATTTTTCCAAAAAAGCAAATTAAATAGTTCCAGTTTGTCTTGATGCTTGACTAAACTAAAGCCATCTTTTCAAAAGTGAAAAGATTTTTCTTACTTAACTTGAAAATCATGCTGTGTGTTAATGCAATAAACATCACCAGCCAATATTTCAGTCAACCAGACTCTGTAAGAAGCTTCTGCTACTCCCCTGGTGAGTGAATTCAGTCCATGGGAGCAAAGGAAGAGACAACCCCCAGGGAGCAGTGCAGCCATACCTGCAGCTGTGCGGCCAGACGGTCATTCTCAGCTTCTCTGTTCCTCAGCTGGACTTGTAAATGACCTTTCACAGACTCCAGGGATCTGGCAAGTTCAAAGGCTTTCTTTGCCTGTTCCTAGATAAGCAAGAACAAGACAAATATGATTTACTCAACAAGCTAATAGAAGAAACAGTTTATAATACGCAGGAGAGTAAGCTCAGATTTCTTCACTAAATGATCTCCAGCCACCTCCAGGTGGACCCTCACAGCTCTTCAGTCCAACAACAAGGGACCAAATGAGCAGCCATTTATTTTACAACACATGTGAAAGACTGGCATGAAAGGTATATTCTAGAGCAAAATATCCTTCATATCTGATCTCTTCCACTGCATTCCCCCTTTACTTCCTAAACTAAGGAACAGATTGGAATTTGCCATTGGGAACAAACAGGACCTTAAACAGAATGGCAATTCAGTGACCAAGCAAAGAGAATTCTACCTATCCATCCTTGTCACAGGTGTCTTATTAGCAGAATATGGAACCCACAATGGTGTGAGTATTGGTATCTGCCTAGTTTTACAAGCAAGCCAGTCATCTGATCTCAAAACAGCAGTCTGCAAACAACCTCATCTTTTGGACTGCCTGTGGTTTTACAGAACTGGAAAGTAGAAAAGAGAGGGAAAAAGAGAAAAACAAAATTACCTTTTCTGCCACTATTTGAAGTGTGAGGGTTTCCACTTCTTTTTCTTTTCCCTGAAGCCTGATTTGAAGTTGCTGGAAAAACAAACACCATGCAGATGTTTCAGGAACAAACACATTTAGGATGGCAGGTAGAAGGCAAAAGGTGTAACTGCCTCCCTGTCAAAACCACCTGATCTGTGGCACGGCCTGTTATCCACAACAACAGCATCCTCATCCCCAGAAAAACAGGATGCATTCTACTCTAGCAGGAAGCAAAAGGGACACACATACATTTGTGTAACAGGGCACAGGATATCCAGTCAGGACCATATACACTCCACAGACTGAAAAGGGCAATTACCTATGTCTCACAGCAAGTTTTGTAGCTTCTGCAAATGCAAGAACTCTTGTCTCAGTTTACAGAGAAGGAAATTATCAAAAAACTGGCACTCATTCAGGTAACTCATTCAGTGACAGAGCCCAATAAACAGAATTACTCCCATTCTAAGCCCCCATATTTCGAAGGCAATGAAACTCTACCCATTTTTAAATGCAGGTTGTTAACCAGAGGAGCAATTTAGTAGCTCTGATTACCACAAAAGCTCAAATAATTATTTTATTGACCTAAAAGGCACTAGAGTAAGATTTGACAGTGTAATATAAGACAAAGAAGGGCTTGTCATTTTAGATCTTTCTGCTGTATCATTAAAGAAACGAGAGGTTGAGGTTTGCTTACCATATTCTCTGCATCTAAGTCAGCCAGCCTTTTCAGCAGCATTGCTTGACGATCCATAACCTTCTGGGCATCTTTCTACAAAATAAATGCATGAGAAAAATTATTAACTAAAAAGTTAATTTTATACAGACTCTTTAAATGGAACTGGGAAAATCAACTATTTCCTCCCAGTTGCAGCAGCAATTCTTAGAAGATGCACAGAAACATCACACTCACTAAATATTTCACATATCATTATCCATCTCAGAAAGCTCTTCCACTTCCCAGTCAAAGATTAAAATAAAAAGCATGATGGCAATGTAAGATGATTCTGAACTCTCCCACTACTCATGGAAAGTCATGTGGAAGAATTCAGATCTTTTATCTAACCTCACTGATGGCTGAGGTAACTGTTACCACCAGCCTGCTTTTGCTGAAATGGAATATAAACTACAGAAAAAATAGAAATTTCATTTTTCTACTGCTCTTAAGAACAGTAGAGAATGGTTCTGTCTATGCAGCACAGAATTCTTTCCAGTTTCTCTGTTGTTGCCCTCAGAGCCTACAAAATCAAAGTTCTGAATATCCATAGGCTCCCATTAGTCGAGGCCATATCAAGTCCTCAGACTCCAGCAACAGCAGCATTTGAGACCAGCAGGATCTGCAGATACAGCCATATCCAGAGGAGACAGTTGGCAACACAGCAGGGCCTGAACCTTTTAATGCAGTTAAAGAATTAGAGGCTCTACCATCCTCAGAGCAGAAAAGCCAGTTTTACTCTCTGAATTAGGCAGAGATAAAGAAAAAAACCCAGGTAAAAACTAACCAACATTTATGGGTTGATAGGGTCTGCAGGGCTGGGAAAAAGAGTTGAAATATTTCAAACTCAAAATTCCCTTCCAACCCACGAGACAATACAGCCTCCTGTGATCAGCCAGGTTCCACACCCAGCAGTTCTCACCTCCCGAGACTGATGCTCTGCAAGAAGTTCTCGGAGAGTTCGATTGGTTTCTTCAAAGGTGCTCAACTTCTGAAGCAGCAGCTCTTTTTGCCTTGTTAGAGCATTTATATCTGTGCTGCTCATGTGCTTCTCCTGAAGGAAAAACATTAAACAAACAAATGAAGAAACAAAAATAAAGAAAGGAATGAGAAAAACAAAACACAGTAACTCAAACCCCACAAAACATAAACAAAAGGATGTAATTGTTCACTTCTGGGCAGAAGGTAACTGGAAGTAAATACCCCACTTTAAAACCAAACCAGCAAACACCTTAAGGATGGTTAAATTCCTCCACTTTTCCTTAGATTTTACTGGATTAGCAACTATAACATTACTTTTTTAAGACAGCCATATAACAGGACAACGTAGTAAAGGCAAGAACAAAAAGGGACACCTACAATGTTGAGTCTCCCAATGGTATTTCTCAGGGCATGGATCTGTCTGGCAGCTGCTTCTCCATCCCTTTCTGCTTCACTCAGCTTGGTCATCAAACATTCCTTCTCCTGCTGCAAGCACTCCTTCTGCAGCCTGCAAGGAGAATTCAGCCATCAGAGGAACAAGAAGCTTTGGCAGCTTTACCAGCCACTGTTGATATAGAGTTGATTGGGTTAAAATTCATAAAAAGCTCAAATCAGAGGATAAAAGCTCTAAACAAAAACTGCTTAATACTTACTTTCTATCAGTGTGGAAGCTGTTTTGAGAAAAGGCAGTAAGCAGACACCAGGAGCTTGCTAAGATCACAGCTATGACATTTAGAGGGGACAAATCAGGCTTATACCAAAAGTGAGCACACTGCTAAACCCAAAACACAATGCTGTGCTTTTCCTGGGCACTTATGCCACACCAGAAATAAGACTCCAAATGGCCAAACAAAGAAACAGAAGAGCACACCAAGATATGCAGCTCAACGTTTCTAGCCAGCACTTGTAATCTCAGAAGCATTCCAACAGTTTTCTGAGAAAGGAACAGAAAGTATTAACTTCCAAGTGATATTTCTTAAGGAAAATTAAAACTAACTCTCCTAAAACACTAATGACCCCCGGGAGACACAAACTTCACTAATTCTTTAGATACAAAGTAGATGCAAAAATGTCAGACTTTCAGACCTTCAGGATCACTAAGAAAAAAGCCCATGGTTCAGTCCTCTCAGGGGCTGTCACTCCTGGTTCTGTATGATTTTTATAAAGGTAAAAAATTCTCCTTTAGTTTTCAGCTCCATGTTTATTCATTTATTTTCTATCAATATCATCACAATTCAAGCAGGATCCCTTAATCTTCAAAATACTAATGGCAGAGCTAGGCTGACCCTCCACACAAGCCAACAGCTCTCAGGTTCCTCTCAAATTAGGGATATTTTCCCATTCCAAAAATCATGCTAGAGCCCTTCTCTGCAGCTATTGCAATCTGGAACCCTCTTCTAAAAGGTGACAAAAAATCCAAGTGCATCAGTTCAGCAGAAGCAGCTACAACCCCAAATCATGTCAGCAGTAAAGAAGGGAGGTGCCTATGGATATCACAAGTTCAGAACAGTGAGAAGTGAAGCTTTCTTACACAGTCAGGTCCTTCTCCTCCTTTATACGCTCAATGTTGCGCCGGAGCCGCGTGTTCTCATTCTCTGTTTCTACCAGCTCCTGTGTCATCTCATTCAGTTCCTCCTTCTGCTCCTCCAGGAGACGCTTTGTGATTTCCTCCTGTTCCTCCATTTGTTGCATTTTGACCTGAAGATATTGGAATAAAATTTAAACCAGGAGCTTTGGAAGTGATACACAGAATCCACATCCCTAATCAGTGAACCACTCATAGTCAATTAACTTATTGAAAGTATAAAAAAAAGTTAAGTATCTCCTCCCAGGTGACAGGACATGAGGAAATGGCCTCAAGCTGTGTCAGGGGATATTCTTCACAGAAAGGGCTGTCAGGTATTGGAAAGGGCTGCCCAAGGAGGTAGTGGAGTCACCATCCCTGGATGTGTTTTAAAAAAGCCTGGATGTGGCACTCAGTGCCATGGTTTAGTTGATGAGGAGGTGTTAAGGTCATAGGTTGGACTTGATGGTCTCAGAGGTCTTTCCAACCTAGTTCATTCTGTGATTCTTAATGATTCTGTGGTTCTAAAGTTGATTTTTGTTTTATAATCATGCAAGTAATTCCATAAAATTTTGTAGCATAAATAAAATGGAAAATGCTTGATGTAAGAATTTACTTGACTCAAATCCTATTCTTGTTCACTGACTTGACATCCATGTAGCTTCAAGTAAAATAATAATACAGAATTTGCCACTCTGAGTGTTAACTCAATGTTAAAAATGCAGTTTACGCCCATCATGATGCATCTTATGAGAGCTGTGAACGTCTCCCACGTATTTTTTAAGTGGTGTCAAGTGCATAAGAGCTTATTTATCTGGAAAACACAACATCACTGGGTTGCACATTTTTGAAACTGAATCAGAAGAAACAGTCTTATTGAATAAAGGGATTTTTTTACAATAAAACATCAATGCATTGTTTTTCACTTTCTGGAGTAATCAGTTTTCAGATTTTGGGTTTGGGCAGAAAAGATTACTTGGAACCTAAAGCAAACCAATACATTATTAAATCAATATATTTTGAAATGTTTCATAATGTGGCTTGGTGAATTTCTCACCAGATAGTTCAGCTATTCTAAACAATTCAGATTGATTTTCAAGCAAGCTACCAACAGCCTGGGTAGCCTACCAATGCACTAAGACCTGCCTCCAGCCTCCTCTTGTCAAAGGATCAGCTACAAAGCCCCAGTCAGCAGGTCTTTCCGCTGTCTCCTCACCTCTTTCTTCAGTGTTCCCACCATATTCATTAGGCTGTCTATCTTCTTCTCATATTTGTTAATTTTGCAGCAGGTGGGATCATCGTCGTCTGTGGAGAGGTCACTGAGGCGCATTACGGACTGCATCCTGTCACACTCTGTGGTAGGTGGAGCTTCTAGATGCTCACCTGATTCTTGCTAGGGAATAAAGGGGATAATATTTTTAGTATAACATTATAAATAGTATTCTAACATTGCCAAAAAACAGAGACTGGGTCACATAACTGCAGCAAGGCTAGGAAAGAAAAAAATATTGTTTACAAACAGCTCTTCTCTTTCCATCTGGGAAAGGTCAAGAATGCAGAAAGAGTACAATGAAAAAGAAGAAAATCTAATCAAAGCTCAAATCCTCATCTAGGAAGTACCAGGAATACAACAGGCAAAACTATCAACTCATGAGAAAGAAAATATGATGCAATGCTACACAAACACTCCATGCTTTGAAAGACACTGAGACCAGCAGTCCCTCACTGAGCCTCCAGATGAGATCTTGAAGTGTACCAGTAAAATCACAATCAAAAAATAATTGTGTCTGGCTTCTAGAGACAGAAAGACATGGCCACAGGCTGTTTATGAACTCTCAGTTTTTCTACATTAAAAAAGATTGCAAAAGATTTACATTGAAAGAGATTTACAGAAGACACTTCAAATAGATGGTAGGGGACAGTAGCCTTCTTTCAGATCTGCCCAACTCTCTCACTACAGAACTGCTCTCTTCAACCTTGGCTAAACCTCAAAGTTTGTTTTAAAGAGCAAAACCAGGTGTACCTCCCGCTTCAAGATGGTATCACGAGTGCTTGTTTTGCCTGGGGGTATCCAAGGGGCCTTAATTTTCACCCGAACGGCTCGCACACCGTCCCCTTTAGATTTCTGTTTGTGCTTTTGCTAAAGAAAGAGAAAGTAAAACAAATTACAGACCCTTAAAGAACCATTTGCAATTTTTAGTGCTGCAAAACCAAATGAAAGATCATTAATACAGAACTATCAGTAGTGCTTCACAGGATGCATCAGGTGAGATGAGGCAGCAGCCACCAAAGGAAGCTGACACCAGCCAGAAAGAAAGGTGATTGCACACTCAGCTGACAGGATGGCTGGATGGAGGACATGACAGATCCCTGGGAGATCGCTTCTCCATCCCAGATTCACCTCACAAAAAAGCAGCTATATCATTTGACACCATGATCGATTTTGGAAAGCCCTGGAAGTGTTTTACCTACTCTGTAGTCAACTAGAAGATCCACATTTATTTGTATTGAACTTGAGCTGCTCTAACTGAAGGAGAGTTAAAGTGTTTTTGCATAATTCTAACCTTAGAGAAAAATCAGATGCTGTAAATGTTCCCTACTGGCAATTAATTCATAGGACTCATTATTTTCACTGTCATTCCATCCCATTATGAAATTTGCCATTAGCAACAAACACAGAATTAAAAGAAGACTTAGAACAGGATGTCTGTAGATAACGAAGAATGAGATAGCAACTTCCATCAACTTTTTAGAACAACTTTCCATAAATATCCAGCAACAAAATAGGATATGGGATAGCTAGAACCTCAGCTTCAGTTTTGCCTTGTGCCTCCTGTGGATAAGGCTGGGAAGAGATCTTCTTGGCTGCAGAACTCAGTGGACAGAGAATGTCCTTAATGCCAGAAGATGGTCTGAATGAAGATTCTTTTTCTAAGTATATTTATTTTAATGCAATCAAGATGCTGCTTGAAATGCCTAAGTCCTACCTCTCCTCAAAGGTTTTCTCTTAAAAACAGATATGAAGCCAAACAGAAAACATTATCAGGACACACATCCAGGAAATAAAATGATATCACATTGGAAGCAACATTTCTCACATGAACAGCAATTCTGTATCATACCAAAATCATCTTTCAACAAATCAACATAGCAAAATGTGTCACTGCAAATTCACCACTGAATATGAAATGAAGGCTCACAGCTCTAACACAACAGTAGAACAGACCTGGAAGATTTTGTGATGCTTCTAGGGCCATTCACCTTCTCTGCAGCCTTTACAACCAACCAGGTACACACTCCTACCTGGCATTTTGCAGGTGTGGTTTTCTGCCCCTTTTTAATATGGACATGGACAGGGGTGTTTTCATCCACATGGACGTGCAAAGGGGGAGATGAGCAACGGTTCTTCATGGCTCTTCTCCCACAGATGGGGAAGGGAAATGCAATGAAGGGAAACCTGTGAATACGGAAACTGGAAATAACATTCCTTCAGTTCAGAGAGAAACAGTGGCCAGCCTTGGTTAACGTTTGAGCTTTTTATCAGTAGCATCTGCCATTTTGAACTTCACGCTATTCTTCTGTAAAGCCAGAATTAACACAAACAATTCCTCGGCTTCCAGTATTTTCTGCTTTTAACCTGGTTACTGAAGAGCAAACACAGCTGGATCAATAGCAGGTGTCTGTAAGAACCATTGAAGTTCAAAGTCTTAAAGCAAGTGAGCAAATCAAGGGTTCCCATAACCAAAAAGATCTGATTACAAACAGAAATTTGAAGCAGGGAGAAGAGAATTAATTGAAAAGTTAAGAAAAACCATCAGGAAATCATCATACCAATCCATCCTAGAACCTTGAACCTGTATGCTCCTCCATGTGCTTAACTTCGAGCATAAATCCTTTAAAGCTGTTGCATCACAGCATTTTTTAATTTCCACAGAAACACAAAACCATAACCTGACACAACACAGAAAAGCCTAGAGACACAAAGTTCAGATCATCATCTTGGAGCCTCAGTTGATGTAAAGGCATAATGTAATTGCAAATCTTACACAAAGCCACCAGCAGCACTAACCTAATTCTGGCAGAAAGGATATTGTCAGCCTAAGTAAAGTTACTTACAGCAATTTTCAAGCTCTTGGCTTTCCTGCACACAGTCTTGGGTGTAGAGGAACTATCTTCAGTGACAGGCGAGACACACCTGTTACAGAAATAATAAAACGATTTAGAGGAAAAGGTGCCAATTTCTTAACATCCTCTTCCTTTTGATTTAAGAGAATACCAAGGCTCAAACATCAAGTACATGAACCCAAAAAACAAAAGTTGGTGTGCTCTAGATTCCTCTGTAAAGCACAGGATGAGGAAAGGACAGACTATAATTCCTAACATACTGACAATGGAAACTGTTTTAAACAGTGGAAATGTTTTGTACAATTACATGATGGCACTATTCACTTACAAACTTTCATATTCTAGCCGCAATTTTGAAGGAACACAGCAGCACTTCCTTCAGTTCAGGAACAGGACGGGGACTGACAGAGCCTTTGAACCACCAGGAGTGACAACCAAACGTCCAAACGTCACTGTGCCTGCCTTAGCAACAAGGCTCACACGTAAGTGTTCATTCCTCCCGCAATCTCCGCAGATTTTCCATGGAAATCTGCGGTCACCTCAGGCTGGCAGAGCCGCGGTCCGGGGGCCGTGAGCTGCTCGCAGCCCCGAGCAGGGGAGGCCTTCAGCCGGTAGGGCCCGGCGGCTCCCAACGCCCGCCCGCGCCGCGCCGTTATCCGGAGCCGATGGCTGCCGCTGGCCTGCCAGCAGGAAGGAGCCCGAAAGGCAGAGAGGAAGGAATAATTCCCGGGGCTCGGACACCCACACGGCGAGGGGACACAGAAATGGTGAGGAAACACCCTCCGGGGCAAGGCAACGCCCACACGGTGAGGGGACACTCCACAGGGCGAGGCCCCCCGCCCCGCCCTGCCCTCCGCGGGCTCGGCGCTCTCACCAGGCAGCTGGGCGCGGGCTCCGCAGCCACTTCAGTTCCCCATCAGCGCGGCGAGAGGCGCAGGGCCGGCTGTGGACTGAGCTGTGGGCGCCTTGCGCGCACCAGGCACAGGAGGAGCGGCCGCAGGGTCTCGGCCGCCGTCGCCGGCGTCCCCCCCGCGGCTCCACCATTGGACGATTCGAACGGCCCTGAGCGGTGGTAACCGCCCCCGGTAACCGCCCGCAGCGCCATGCGGCCGGCACGAGCGGCCTCGGGCACCCCGGCCCCACCGGCCGCAGCACCCTCAGGAGCGGCTGCTCGTCCCTACAGAAATGGGGAGGTCTGAAAAGAGGATGAAATAAGTGGATTAATAAGTCTTTTTTTTTTTTCTGGCGTTGCCTTTGAGATGAGTTTTACAGTCTTTAAAGGTGACACCAGAATTGTGTACACAGACACTTTTACTGTTAAGCAGAACTTTGTGCAGTTCTGGCCATCCCCAACACAAGGGCATGAAAATGTTGGAGACCACGAAGTGCCCTATAGGGAGTGGGGCACCTTCCCTATGAAGACAGGCTGAGAGAGTTGGGGCTGTTCAGCCTGGAAAAGAGAAAGGTTCTGTGGAAACCTCAGAGCACCTTCCAGGATCTGAAGGGGGCTACAAGAAAGCCAGAGAGGGACTCCTCATCAGGAACTGTAGTTATAGGACAAGGTGAAAATTGAAAGAGGGGAAATTTAGGCTAGATAATAGGGATAAATTCTTCCCTGTGAGGGTGGTGAGACACTGGCACAAGCTGCTCAGGGAGGTTGTGGATGCCCCAACCCTGGCAGTGCTCAAAGCCAGGCTGGATAAGGCATTGAATAGAAACTGGTCTAGTGGGAAGTGTTCCTGCCCCTGGCAGGGGAGGTTGGGAGTAGATGATCTTTAAGGTCCATTCCAATCCCTTAACATTCTAAGACTCCATAAAAGGTGATACAAAATCCTGAAACAATCTTTATTTAATGTAATATTATTGGCATGTTAGTGTTAGGGATATTAATCTTGAGAGGACTGATTCATGTACCACAGCAAGGAGAAGTGGAATCACTGAGCCCTTGGTGCTTCAGATCCTCATTTAACATGAAAATCTCTTCCTCCCTCTCAGGTTGAGGTGGATGCTGAAATTATCATTAAGGGTTTCTTCAACCTCCTGTTTATGCATGCTCAATAAAATTCTTTAAAAGAACATTGCCTGTTGAAACTATGAAACACAAGTTTCAGTACAGAACAGTTTAAAGAAATACAAGTCACAGCAGCCATGCAGCCATTTGTACTGTAAACAGTTTCTTTCTCCCTTCAATGTCAGATCATAATTGAATTTGGAACTAGTCCTCCATTCAGAAAAAAACCCAAACCTCTATCACCCACCATTGTTATAACCAATAAAGGTACTCTCCCTGAACACACACTGGACAAGCAGTTGTATTTACAGACCAGCTTCAGCTGCACCTGAAATATCACAACAAATAGATTACCTGAAACCTGCCTGTTCTTCTAGGGAAACAGAACTTGATCAAGGTGTAATTAAGGATACTTGGGCTGTGCAGAGGATCACTCACATTGGAACCTGCATTGTCTATGACAAATACGGTTTCTGCTGTCAGAGAGGGACTTCGACAAGGGGTAGTGGTTTCCCACTGAGAGACAGCAGGGTTACCTGGGATGTTACAAAAAAATTCTCCCCTGTGAGGATGGGGAAGCACTGCCACAGCTTGCCCAGAGAAGCTGTGGCTGTTCCATTCCTGGAAGTGTTCAAGGTCAGGTTGGACAGGGCTTGAAGCAATCTCGTCTAATGGGAGGTTGTCCGGGCCCATGGCAGGGGTTGGAACAAGACGGTTTTTAAGGTCCCTTCCAACCCAAACCATTCTGTGATTCTACTCAGCACAGCTCAGAAGACTTAGCTGCAGGTACAGCTCCTAATCTGACTGCCACACCAGCAAATCCTTTGTTACTCTTGCATGACAGAAACATCTAGAGATCCCCCCGCCATGCAGATGGCTCTTAATCCTTCTTTTCCTAAAACATGAACAAACTGATCTTCAGGGATATTCCAGAGAGATCTCATGTGAGACAAGCCTTTCCAATAACTGCTCTGCATTTGTGATTTCAGTGTAGGCCATGTTCTTTGGATGTAAAGGGTACAGTAAGAACTCAGATCTCACAAAGGGGACAGAATAAAGCCAGCCTTTATCCTTGCAGACCGTACAGAATCAAATCCTGAGAGAACCGTTTACATGGAAGAGTGAAAGCAGATGCCTTGCTGAGTGCAGCCTTGCTGCTGTCAGAGGAAGGGTGCCTTCTCCAGCACTGCAGATTCCTCCAGTTCCCTTAGCAAGAGGTTTACAAGATGCTATTGCAGGAAATATTGTCACTTAAAAACCAGTATCCAGTGTCTCAGTCAGGAAAACACTTCAGGTGACATGGATGAGTAGCAGAAGACAGCCTGAGGCAAAAGCTGGTCAGGCCTACCACATCTGACACAGTCATAACACCAGCCAAGAGCATCTTGCTTTTACAGTAACTTGCTCTGAGGGTGTCTCTTGCCTGAAAGAAGCCTTTTTGCTGCATTCTTCAGTTCAGAGCGTCTGCTTTCCAGCAGCATCCAAAATCTCTTTCTTTTACCTGCCCCCATCCCTCTACAAACACCCAGCTGGACCCTTCTCTCACAGCAACTTGATGCTCCAAACGGGGTGGTCTCTGTGCCCACATGTCAGTCCATTAGGTGTGACCAGTCATCTCTAAAAATAAAAGCCATTTCTTCTGAAGTTTTCACCATGCAAGTACTTCAGGGAGGCAGCTGCAGCTGATATCAGATTGCAACCCCAGTTTTTTCAATGACTTCTTCCATGCGCTGGTACCAAGGCTGAATATTGGTGTGAGCCATCATGTCATCAAAGGCTTCCAGCCCTTCCATGACCCGGAGTACCCCGTACACTGCCTGTGCAGAGCAGAGAGGTCAGAACAACACTGAAAAAGCAGTGGAGAACAGCTTAGGGTACAAGTGTCTCAATAGCCAAGCCATTATGGCTCTTCCCCTGTCCTGCCATCTGATCCATCCTTCTGATTAGCAAGGAGGAGTGAATGGCAGACAGGTAATTAAGAACATGCATGTTTTTCCATGAGGAAACAGTAAGGATCAGGGTCTATGTACAGTTATGGGGAAGTCCCCACCATGTGGGAACTGTATTACTGCACAAACGACAGTGAATCTCATGTAGCTCAACTTCTCTGCCTGTACTTGTATTAACCATTAACCACCTCTCTATTAACAGAGATGAGCAGCTGGATAATTTGTGATCCACCTGACAATAACCACAGGGATGAAGCCCTTACCAGGTCAGCGAGGTTTGGCTGGTTCCCGCCCATGAACAGTCGATTTTTGCCAACAGCTTTCACCCACTCGTTAACTGCTTCATACAAATCTTCTCGGACATCATCTCGAAGCTGGTGTCTGCATAAAGAGAAGAATCAGTTTGAACACATAAGTTTGTTTCTTTCTTTAACCTTCTATCACCTCTCAACTTAGGGGCTGGTCTTGGTTTGCAAGTAAGGGCAGTATTACAGAGTGAAGGGGCAGTCAGTAATTAAATAGTGGATGAGGAGAGGGGTTCAGTACCTCCAGTTACAGAAGTACAGTTGTTACTCATACAGGATTAAATGGTTCAGTTTAAAACTCAGGTTCTGCCCTTTGACAGCTGGGGTTCACAGCTAAGGAGGAGCTATTTCTCCTCTTGTGTACTTGGTGCTTAGTGATACCAACCTTTTCTTCAGCCTCTTGCTAACGAAGAACATGGCAACAGCCCCCCACGTATTTGGCAAAGAGACCTTCCAAGGTGCCAAACTTCCCCTCACGGACAATGTAATCAAAAGATGCCAAGGCTTCTTTAGGGGTGCGGTAAACATTGGGGGAGATGAGGTGAACAAGCCAATCATCTGCCCATTTTCTCCACTTCATTTCTTCCCTGCAAGCAGTCAAAATAAAGTATTCAGTGAACGAGGTTAATACAGATAGAGGGGCTACAGGAGGCAGGATCACAGTTGCCTTAGCCAGAGATCCTTCCAAGATCAAACACTCTTACCCAGGTACTCTGGTGGCCCCTCTAAAATGCACTCAGCACGCATTATCTTTGGCAAGGCTCCCCCAATCTCCAACTGAATTTAACTTAGAACATTAGGTTCTCTGCCTAATATGAGAAATAAAGCAGGAAGGGAAACTTTCCCTCAATAGTATTCCTCTGTGGCACAAAGGAAAGGCCAAGAAGGAAACTGAAGGCAGCTGAAGGCCTGTGTGACCATGGTGGTGGTAACTAGGGTGTCTAACAGCTTTGTTTTGAATTATCTAACAAACACAGCAAACCACCTAATGAGGCTTGAAACACTAACAGGAGTGTGACAAGACCAGTCAGCCCTAGTGGGATTTTACATCTACATCAACCCTGAGTACATATGGAGGAAGCTGTTACCCTAATTGGAGAGCCCAGAAACTGAAGAGCACTTACACTCTCACTTCTTTGACAGGATAGACTCTTTTGGTCTCCTTCTCATCCAGCATGAGCCAGTATTTATTCTCATACTCGACCACCTCCTTGCCTTTTTCAGTCACTGTTTTAACAGGTGGATAAAAGGACACAATTTCTTCTAAGCTATTCCTCCTGTGAACAGAAACACAGTTAGCACTGATCTGGCTCCTACAAAAAAGGAGCAAGAGCAAAGGCCAGATTCAAAGATACACACTAAAAAATGTATTACTCCAAAAGTAAGTGCACCATGTTCCAGATTCTATTTGAAAAAAAAAAAAGACAGACTGGAACAGCTACTTGCAAATAACTATTATTAGTGCACATATCTTTGTGGTGGAACAGAAATTTCTGCAGGCTTCCTAAATTTCCTACCATTCTCAAGTAGACCTAAAGGACAGGCCATAGGCACAACAATGCCATGTCATTCTAGATGTTATAAGTGGCTAATTGTAAGCTCAGTTCCAGGACTAACACCAGTCCATATTTAAGTAGGTTTAGTGCAAACAGAATCTCACAGATGAGAAAATACTTCTGAAAGGTACAAACTTTGCTTTACATCACACACATCACAACATATATAAGCATCACCCATAATATCACAGCCAGGCTCAGGTCACCCAGAGCTTCAGGGCCTGAGGTCAGCAAGAGATGTACAGCACCCTTCTAAAACTCTACTTAACCTGGGCCCTCCACATTCAACTCTTCTCTCATCACCCTGTTTTCTTACCTGGAAACAAGATAGGTCTTTATTGCACTAATTATCACCGAGGAGTCATTCAATTGCTGAAAAATTTAAAAGAAACTGGTTAAATTGAAAAGGAAATTCTTCAAAACCTATTCCCCTGCATGTGAGGCTCCAAGTCAGGGAGACTTACCAGAGGGCTCCCAGCATTGGCTAGCAGGATGGGCACCTTTCTGTAGGAAGAGAATTTGATCTCTTTCCTCATGATTGGGTTCACTTCCACAATTTCATAGGGCAGTCCATGATAATCAAGAAAAGCTCGGACTTTGCTGCAGAAAGGACACGTTTTATACTGGTAGAGAGTGAGCTGCAGGCTCCCTGCAGGCAGCTGGGAAAAAAAAGAGAACAGAAGATTCCATTTTCTGCTAAAAACATAAACACTACCTTCCTTCCACCTTTATTTCTGTCCTAAATGTTCTGACATTCAGTGTCAACATCTAATCATGAGCATATCTTGGCTATCAGACGCTTCCTTTAAATAGTGTCAAATATTTAAATATTCACCACCCATTGGGACCAATAACCTGTTTCTCTACACATCTATTTAATGTGCTGGAAACTCCTACTCACAGCCAGGAAAAAAAAAAGTTACATCCAGACAGTTTACCCCTTTATGGTTTCTATTCTGTAAAACAGAATTTTACAGAAAAACACAACCATTTGCAGTAATATTCAAATAAACAAAAAAAAAAGCCTTTACAAGACAATCCCTCCCCCACAACAGCCTCTGTTGAGGCCACAAGGTGGGGAGAGCAGAGTTTGCATTTGATTTGAGGCACGCGTCTGCCCAAATTCACATTCCTGGGGTTAACCAACCTGGGCACAACTGGGACAAGGCAGGAAAAGCCCAGGGCCACCGGGCCATCAGTTACGGGATGTTTGGCAAAGCTGCTGCACCTCAGCAGCCCGACAGGCCGTGCCAATCATTCCTCACACATCAAAGAACAAATGCAGCCACGCCGCTTTGTTTCTCACTTACAATTTACTGGGTTACACAACCCTGCGCGGGTGCTGCGAAAAAGCATCAACAGGCCCAGTTCCCTCACGCTTTTAACTGATTATTTTACTCCACACCCCCAAGGAAGCCCTCACTGACAGCCTTTCCTTAGGGCTCCTCAAGGAATGCTCTGCTAGGGGCCTCCCAGACCCTTATCAGCTCTTCCCTCACTCAAAGCGGGGCAGAAGGAGCCGCTGTCCCCGGGGGCTCGCTGCTGCTGCCGCAGCGGGGTCCCCGCAGGCCTCGGGGAGGGCACGGCGGGGATCAGGGGGAGCCGGCGTTACCTCAGCGGCCGAGTGCTCCCGCAGGCGCTGCCGCGCCGCCAGGCACAGCCCGGCGGTGCCGCCCAGAGCGAACGCAGCGCCCAGCACCAGGCGGCCGCCGCCGCTGCTGCCTCCCCGTCCCGCCGCGGCGCCGAAGGCTCGTCCCGGGGCCCGCAGCCGCCAGGCTGGCGGATACAGCAGCGCTCCGACCCGCCAGACGCGGCCGGCACCCGCCATCTTCGGCTGAGGGCGGGCGGAGAGCGGCCGCTCCGCCCCGGGCACGGCGGCACCGCCCCGGCACGGCCGGCTCGGGGCTCGGGGCTCGGGCATGGCGGCTCCGCACCCCGCTGAGGGCACACCCCGCACGGGACACCCCACACGGGGCGGACCCGCTGCCCTGTAATTATCAAATCTGAGAACACAGCAGAGCCTAAAGTGGGAGTAAAATAATCAGTTAAAAGCGTGAGGGAACTGGGCCTGTTCAGCCGCGAGAAAAGGCAGCTGAGGGAATTTCATCGATGTCTGTCAGTGTCTGCAGAGAGGAGGCATAGAATGGACGAGGCCGTGGTGCCGAGCAATAGAACAAGAGGAACTGATGCATAGAAAGTTCTACCTGGACATGAGGAAAAACTTCTGCAGTGACCGAGCCCTGAACAGGTTGCCCAGAGAGGGCGTGGGGTCTTCCTCACTGAGGATATTCCAGAAGTGTCTGGATGCAATCCTGTGCCGTGCCCCTGCTTGAGCAGGAAGGTGAGACCAGATGATCCACTGTGATCCCTTCCAACCTGACCCCTTCTGGGATTCTCTGGTTCTCCGCCCAGTGGGGCTGTGGAGTTTGACCAGCACACACCTACCATGCAAGTGCACGTCTCCACACTCAAAGTCATCATCTGTTTTATTAACATGTGGTTAATAAAAAAATCCCTATTTGGGGTGCAACACGAGCCTGACTGTGTAGCGCAGCAGGATTATTACCCACAGAATGGAGAGGTGGCTGAAAGGAGGATATGAACTTTTCTTTCTTCTTTGTCCCAAATACCCAGTTAATAACAGAATCCTTGATCTCAGGAGCACTGCTTGAATCAATGCTCTAATTGTGGGTTATTTTCATCCCAGTGTCTTCTCCCCCAGGGATGAAAAAAACCCACACAGCGATGAGATCTCCTCAAGGTGACTGAGGTGTGGCTGATGCCAGGCCAAAGACAGGGAAGGGCAAAGTGAATCGTGCTGGTTGGTTTAGGGAAGAGGAGTGTGAAGGTGACCTGAGGCTGGTTCAAGCTGCTTAGTGGATGAAGCAGAGCTGGAGACAGGGCTGGAGTTGGGAGTTCAGCAGCAAAGCCCTAGCCGGGACGGGATGGCCCGGATAGAGAGAATGCAGATTTATCCATAGGGAACATCACTTGCGTGGGGAAAGAAGGGCTTAATGCTGATGGCGGCCCCTAAGCGGGGAAGTCCGGGAGGACCTGAGGACACTTGGGGAGGGAAAGGACACAGCCTAGCGCTGGGCACGCGTTTGGGAAAAATCCCCGAGGAACGGGGATGGTGGCGCTGACCCCCGGGGCCGCCCCTGCCCAGCGCCGCTTGTCGCGCCCGCCCGCGCGCCTGCGCCCCGCGCCCTTCGCGCTAACCACAGAGTTCACCGCGGCGCCGGCCTGCGTGACGCGCAAGGCGCCCTGCCCTCCCATTGGCTGGAGGCCCCGCGCGTGCACGGGCGCGCCGTGCGGACGGCGCCGAGGCGCGGGCGGGCGCGGCGGGATGTCGGGGCCCAACGGAGACCCGCACGTGTTGGGCGGCGGCACCGGCAACGAGGGCGAGGAGGGCGACGAGGGCGGGGACACCTTCGAGGAGGAAGGTGCGTGAGGGAGAGCGGGGCCGCCATCTCGGAAGGAAGCCCGTGGCGCAGGATGGCCTGGCCCGGTCCCCTGGGCTGCGGGTGGCAGAGCGCAGGTGTGCCCAGATGTGCTCAGGTGTGCCCAGATGTTCTGCGGTGCCCAGTGCCAGCGATGCACCCGCTGCACGGCAGTGGGCCTGAGGGGTTGCAGGGTTTGATTCCCACCCAGCCATGGGGCACCGAGCTCCTACGTGTTGCCCTGGGATGGATTTTTTTTTTCTGTGAAAAAAATATTTTGTGCTTTTGCTGGTGTACGGGGTGCGGATGTCAGGAAAGAGGATGTTCAGGTTTTGAAACCACAGGGCAGATGATATGGGCAAATCTGGAGAAGTAGTCATGCATGGAAAAAGGGAATTTAATGCAGCTTGGCAACTTCCACTTTAGGGCATTTCTGCAGTCCCTGGGTGTGCCGGTTCTGATGCTGCCCTGTCCGGTTAGAACCAGCCCATGCAGAAAGTGAGCCAGCGGAGCAGTAGTGTGGACGTAGAGGTCACTCAAAACTGGAATTCTTTCAGAGTAAGCACTTTGCTACTCTTCTTTTGAAAATTGTGAAGCTGGGTTCTGCTGTTTCCAAAGACATTCTGTTCCCAAATGTGACCCACACAGGTGATTTTAGGAGTTGTGTCTGGGATCTAGCTGCAGTGACAGGACAGTCATTTCTGCCCTGAAACACCCCAAGTGTATTCACTGCTGTGCATCATCACAGTGATTTGTATTTCATATTTTTTGAAGAGCTAAGAGACACATTGGATGTGATGGAGGAAGTAACTAAATTGGATCTACATCCTAACTAATTGGGTTGTTCAGCTTGCAGTTAACTGGGCTTTGTGTGCTGGTCATAAAGGGCTGCTGCTATTTCCTGGTCTAGGGGGCCTGAGGCTGTGGAACTCTTCCTTCACCTCAAGTGGGAAACCTGATTTTTGTCAACTATTCTTGTAAGAATAGAGAGGAATTAAGGCAATTGCCATGCTCCTGCTCAGTGTTTCCAATAGGGATGTGGTTGTATTTTCACAAAAATCCACTAAGCTTGCAACTAACAGAAAACAATCAAAGGTTTTTACAACTTATTTTTAAATGGGTAATTTTTTTCATTTCCCAAAACTGAAGAAATTATATAACCTTCATTTGAGTTTTAGGCACGGAGAAAATTAAGCTTCTGCTGTGATTATAAACTTCTTGCCAAGTTGATGAATGTCCCTTGCCCGAAGTAGTTACCGTGCCTGCTTGGGATCTGCTCACTATTTCACTGGAATATGGTGCACCAAACTGAAAAGCTGTAACTCACATACCTTGAAAAATGCTGATAGTTAGAAAAATACTGATATCTGCCACCTTTTTGGAAAGCATGTATTTGTGGGATTGATGTTTAAATGCAAGAACATAATCAGTGCTATGGCTCATAGTGCCACCTCTATGTATACCTACAAGGCCAAACTTTTATTAATGAGCTCAAATGCAACATTACACAATTCTCCAAAGAATTAAAGGCTGCAACACTCTGAACAGCTCCAAAGTTACGAGGTTATAAGAAAAGGAGGATAATTATTTTTTTTAATAATGAAACTTCTTAGCTATTAATAATGCAAATGACTTCAATGTTTAAATATTCACAGTTCTTTTAAAGCTGCTGGAAATGGCAGTGCTTGGACCTGGTGTGCTGGGGCACCAGGACTCCCTGGCAAAGGGGCACCTGAGAGGGGCAGAGCTGGTCTGGGGGATTTCAGCACAGCCTGACCTTCCTAGGGTGCCCAGAGCACATCCTTATTCTCCCTCCTCTCCCCACATCCTTCAGCTCAGCTCAGCTCAACCCAGCGTTCCAGGCAACGTGAGCATCACGCTGGGCTCAGAGGAGCTGGCTGGAGAGGAGCCAGCCCCAGCCCACAAGGTTGGGTTTGTCCCAGCCACACAGGCATCCTTCCCTGTCCTGCAGCCCCTGATCCTCACAAACATCAGCTCACGGCTCCACCTCTGCCTCCCTGCACTCACCCAGCTGTGTGCCTTCAGAAAGGAATATGGCACTGGCTCCATCTGGGGACCCCTGCAGCCTCCCAGGGGTCCTGAATAACCTCTGCAGTTTATCTTGTCTGTTTTTGCAGTTTGGGTTTTTGTTGTTCTTCAGGATTGTGTGAATATTGCTTGGAGCAATCCAAAAGCAAGTGTTGCAGAAGCACAGCACTCTTCAGCTGGGTAACAGTGCTAACACACACCACTGTGAAATGCCATTGTACTGAGGCAAACTGCTGCACTTGAAACAGTGCTGTGAATGAGAAACTGTACCTAGAGAACCAACTGCCAGGATCACCTGCAGTGAGTCTGGGTTTAATCTGAAGTACCTAAAGCCTTAATAGAGCATGAAAATCCCGTGGCTGAATCAGTGCCCAACACTTACCTTCCCGTGGAAATAATGGTGCTATTACCAGCGCCTTTGGGCTCATCCCCGGCTCCTCCCAGAGCCACGATCCTGAGTGAAGTACATCCCAGCTTGGAAACCTTACCCAGTTCACAGAAAATAAACCCTACAACATGCTGAAAAAGTGCCTGTACTATCAGGAAAGGTGATTCCAAAGGCAGCTGAAAAGGCTGACTTGTCTTTGGGATTTATCTGGTACTGTTGCAGTCACACTCAGCCTGTGGCTGGCTGTTTGCGTGTGAGATCTGAGGCTGTCAGATGTGCCCACAATGACTTTGGACTGCCCAGGTACCTTGCCTTAGATCTTGTTACCAGTGTTCCAGCTTCCCATTGGCCTCATTTTATCAGGGAACAGAGCACATGCAGGATTTAGTTTCATTTTAGTTCACCCACCCAGGGGCAAATAAGACACAGCCAGAATGCTGTGGGCATGTTCTGCCAGAGCTCTCGCTGCCTGCTCTGACTGCAGTGACTTTGTACTTACATTGTTCAGTCTCTCATTTCCCTTGCTTTTAGAATATGCAGCAATAAACTCCATGCTGGACCAGATCAACTCCTGCTTGGATCACCTGGAGGAGAAGAATGATCACCTACACATCTGCTTGAAGGAACTGCTGGAGTCCAACCGCCAGACCCGGCTGGAGTTCCAGCAGCAGATCAAGCAGCTGAACACAGGAGCTGATGTGCAGGGATCCCAGCCTCCTGCCTAGAGTCTGACCACACACTCTCAGCTGGTGTTGCTAAGGGGACAGTTACTGGTCACCAATTTAATGTAAAACTTGAATAGCAAGGTGCCTCCTTTCTGTTACTTGTTCCTTTCTGTGTTTGTATCCTGCCATTCATCTCCATGTTCTGTTTTCCTTTAGCTGTGAGATAGATGCAGAAGCACAGGGGTGGCTGTAGGAGAGCTGGGTCTTCCTGCTCCCCAATATGAGCCTGGCACTCACACTTGGTTAGAGCTGGTTGTAGGAAACCTGACCCCATGCAGTTAGTTTGCAGGCAGGCCCTCTTCACAAAGGGAAAAATTATCTCTGCTCTCTTTTCCTTAAATCCAAGCAAGAAGTATTGTGGCTTTACCCCCTTTGGCAGGGGCTGTCCTGACTTCAGGCTTGTCCCTAAGTGTAACTCGAATGACAGCCCTGGAGGAGGGCCTAGACCAGCTTCTTCTCCCTTAGTCACATTAACTGTGATGTTTGAAATACTGGCATATGGTTCCAGATCACTGGACACTTCCACTCCATTCCAAGCAGATAAGAAAAGCTGCCAGGGTGATGCTTCTGACCATTGTAACTGGGAGCTGCCCCACTCCTTCAGCTGCCATTAAGGACCAAGCTGTGGAGAGAGGCAGAGCAGCCTGGTGAGTCCCCGCCACAGCATCAGCAATAGAGAGCAGAGCCCTCCCTGTACATTCTGACAAGGCACGAGAGGTCTGCTCTGTACTTTGTGATCTTGTCAGTATGTCCTAGAACCAGCACTTTTGAAGCAAGTCTTACTGTTCTACTTATGTAGTGTTAAAGGAGTTTTTTGGAAAATTAAAGAGGTTATTTAAAAGAAATCTGTTTTATTAAAATCCGTTTGAAACAAACTTTGTTCCTGAGAGTCTCTACTATAAGAACAGATTGGATTAAGCCTTGTGGTATTAACAAAGGACCAAGGTGCATGTTTTTGCCTAGCTTAGGACTTGTCCAAGACTGCTTGTCCAACAGTGTGTATCTTAGAAAGGAAAGTGTTCTGAGAAGCAGAATTCAGCAGAGTCTCTCAAGAGATAAACATTTTCTCTGGAAAGGAAATGAGAGGAACTACAAAGAATTCTTAAATCTGCATCCATCACTCTGTGAAGTTTGTCCCCTATGGAAATCCCATTACCATCTTCTTTCAGGTTCAGCAATCCAAGCCTCAGTCTTTCCACGTAACTGCTGTATCCCAACTGTACAAGTAATAAGCAACACTATCCTGTATTAGACACGCTAAAGCCAGGCTTATTTATTCTTAAAATAAAAACAGCAGTAAAGTTGAAGGTTTTGCTCTATTAAAAGACTCAGAAAATAAACATTTCCAGCAAATATCATATTGTAAAGGGCTCTCCTTTAAGGCCACTCTATCTGGGTTTGCGCCTGGAAGAGCGTCTGCACCCAGCAGAGGTGAGACCGCCTGTCTCACCTTTGGCGAGGGAGGAAGGCTCTGCTGCTGCCTCCTGGCCTGCATCTGCTGCCTCCTTCTGTCCTAAGCCTCCTCCACTCCCTGGATCCTGGTGGTCGTCTGTGCCTGCCCTCTGCCTGGCTGTGTTGGCTTCTTCCTCACGTCCCAGGGACTCCCCTACGGTGTGGCTCTCCTCAGAGAACAGGCAGTCGGCACTAGTGGCAGTGGACTTGTCCTGTAGACTTTCTTCTTCTACAACCATGACACCACACACATCATCAGTCACACTGGCCAGGCTCTTGCCCTCTGGCCTAGAGGTGGCCAGCTCACCCTTACCCTCCAGAGACCTTGAAGTTTGTTCTTGCAGGGCTGACAGCTCTGTGCCCTCCTTATCTATCCCATGATCATCATTCATCTTGCTGGTATGTGCTGTTGTAGCAAGAGGCTGTTTTGGATCATCCAGCAATTGGGAGCTGGAGCCCTGGGAATGCAAAGGAGCCTCGGGGTAGGCAGTTGTGGCACGATGCCTTGCTGCCTTGTATCTCTGCAAATACAAACAAACCAACGTGAGAGAGAAGCCCGGCTCAGCTCCTGTCACTGCAGCAAAGCAGCAGCTGGTCCAGGAACACCTGTACAAAAACAGTGGTGAGTGGCAGGGGTACAAAGTGATCTCAGCAGCTCCTGGCCTGGCTGCTGAGGCTCTCAACAGAGAAGGGTCAGCTCCTGTGAGGAAAAGTTTATTAAAAACTGAAGTCCTTCTCGCATTACTTAATGCTGAGCGAGTGCATGGCAGACCTGTAGTTCCCAAGACAGAAATCATGATCTGGCAACTGTTAATGTCAGTCAGACTCAGGACTCTGTAGATGTAACAGTGCAAGTGACAGCTCCTGCTTCAGCTACTGCCAGGACACATACCCTGGGCATGTGAGGCTCTGCACAGCCCTCAGCTACTGCTGTGATTTAATGTTTATCAGCCAAAGCAAGGCTTAAGCTGAAAGCTTTGTATTTCTTCACTCTGCTGATATAATCTGCACAGTCAGTGGAACTGTTGACAGGAAGGCTACGACACCATATCCATTATATCTTGTTACAAGTCACTGGGGTTTTCCACAGAGTAAAGGTAAGCATATCATCAATAAAAGGACTCATTTGCACTCACTATCATGATGAACCAGTAGAGGTCTGTAAAGAGATTAAAATGGCTACTACGCATGTTCTAGACTGGATTTTGGGAAAACAACTCACTGTAGCTAGCTAACACATAGCAGGAACCCAGTCTTCAATGCCCAGAAGAGAAGTGACCTAAAGGAACAAACTGAAGTTCACTCTTTCCCACAGCAGCTCCCGTCATAATCAACTCCCTTTCAGCTGCCTGCTGAAGGGTTCTCTGAACTGGCACTAGCATTACACCTGACAATTTAAGGAAACAATTTTCAAGCACAATGCCTTTCCCCAGTCTGCAACGTGGAATTACAGCACACCTGACAGGCAGCTTTACACTGTAATTCAGTTTATCGCTGCAGGCTTGTTCTTCCTCTGTCCTCACAGAGGGATATGAACAATATCTATCACACTGGAATTGGATCAGTTGAGTCATACTGTACCCAAACCTAAGCAGGTCCAGGCATGCAAACTGATGTCCAGAGTGATGCTGTAAATTGTCTCAACAGCACACAATTCTCTGCTTTGAAAACCTCTGCTGAGCTACTCTGCTGAGAATACCCCAGCAACTGGCAGTGATTTAACTCAGACTGTGACAACCCCAAGGCACCCAGGCAGCCAAGAATAATAGTTAAGTGCCTGCAGACATGTAAGTCTGGACTCTTCTCATGAACTCCCCAGGTCATTCTGGCATGCATTTGAAGAGCATCTGATTTCAGCTCTAAGTGGGCCAAAAGAGTGACATAAGTGGTTGTTGCTGCAATTTCACTCTATGCTGATCTAAAACAAGCCAGGAAAACTGCAAGTCCAATTCCTTCATTCCTGAGATGACTAGCTGCAGGAGTGGGAGAGGATGAGCAACCATGAAGGAACAGCTGTGGTCTCCTCCCATTCCAAATCCACTGCTCTGAGTGCTGGCAGAATTCTAAAGCACTCCATCCCTTCCTGGAGGCAGTGATGGCTGACTGGGAATAGTTTCTTCTGTCTGAAGACTAGAAGAAAACCACGAAGTTTTGGGTTAGGGGCGTGTGTATGTGTGTTTGGGTTTTTTTTTTTAAAGATGGTAGGGAAGCACAGCAGTTTTTGGGAGTACATTGTGGGTGCAGACAGAGGACCAAGTTGACGTGGGAGCCTCCCTCCTTGCCAAGGCAGGGAACAGTGCTCTCCCATACAGGAGGGCCCAGGCAGTGGTCATGGGATAGGGCAGAAACAGTGCAAGTCCTGTGTACCCTCCACAAGTACTAATCCAGGCCCCTTACTCCCTGGCAAGTCAACAAGGACAGAACAATGGAGGCAGATTCCAGGCCAGCCCAGTAGGAAAAGCTTTAGATACAAAAGCAGCGAGGGGCAATAAGGCTTCTTTAGGTGGAGCCAGAAAAGCAAAGGAACAGCATCAGTTTGCAGAGCTTTGTGCTAAGGAGTTTCTAGGAAAGGGCAGCAGACAGAGAGAGACAGACAGATAGACAGACAGACTTCCTCTTGCAGGCTGACCCTGGGGACAAATGGACTCTCACCAGCTTGTAGATTCTATCACATAAAGAGTCTGTAATGTTAAATTTTCAGATTTCTAAGGTATCTGATTTTACCAGGCCTCTTCCTGGATGAATCACACCCACACTTTTGGCTAAAGGAGCTGTTCTTGCAGTATCACACCTGGAGATGCGTATGCACCAGCTTTCTTTACAAGGAACGGCCTCTCTCTCCTGCTCAATCCCACCTTGACCAACCTGTAATCTAACAGAGAAGAGGCCTAGGCTAAATGACAGACTCCACAGGTTCAGCAAACAGAGCGGACACTCTGAGGAAGATTTCTCCCAGCCAGAAACAGGCAAAAAGATGACAGCAGCAGTAGCTGGGAAGCAGGACTAAACTCGTTTTAGATCTACAAGGGCCAAGGGAGACAAAGACAGAGCACACCAGGAGAAAGCTACAGCATAATGGACACCAAGGATGATGGAAATGAGCTGGAGACAAGACAGCTAATGTGGTGGATTCACTGGAGAGACACGCACAGGGGAAACAAATGCCAGGCCATGCAATCGCCAAAGGGTCTAACCTGAAAGTTCTCAAAATGCATCAGGGACTTGCAGTGTGCGAGCCGGGCAGCGGAGTCGCTATGGTAGAATTTGTGACACAGCCTGCAGAGGTAACCTGCGACGGGGACCAGAAAATCCAGGCCTGCGAAACGGGAGGGGAAGGGAAATCACAGATCACATTGAATGGAACTCAAATAATGAAAGCATGTTAAAAGAGAAGGGGGATGGGAGTAAAGAAGGAGAGGTGGAAAGCTTTGCTTCTGTTAATTGAGGATTTGCAAGATGACTTGCTGAATATCTCGTCTTACCATGGAATGGCTGTGGTTGATATTCAGAGAGAAATCTGGCTGCCAGAGCAAAGAAACTACACAGAGCGTTAAGGGGGGAAAAAGGGAGAAAAGAATACAATGGAAAACTACAGAGAACATGTGATCTAATGTAATGGGATCAAACCAAGCAGAAGACAGCAGGCGCGCAAGAGGAACACGCAGAGAACATTCACAGCATGAATCATTATTCCATCTGCCACACGATAGTGGAAGGTTACAGCAATATGGAAGATCCGTGTAAACAGAGCTCTCCTTGGGCACAAAACAGCCTCTGCAGAGCTGCCCTCCTCAAACACGAGTGGCCCTTAGGGGTTTGAAGTCAGTCGCTTACAGGGTGGGGAGCAGACACGGCCATCTGGAGGAGCCACTGCCCACCAGGCCAGCAGCACGGCTGAGGAACTGCTCGGTACAGCGTGGGGGTTCTGAAGCGGAGGAAACATGCACAGTTTGGGTCTAGCAGAGAGTTTGATACTGTCAGTGATGCTCAGTATCTCTCTGCAAGCTGCATTTCTGTTGGAAAGCATTCCAATCAATATGCTTTCCCACTCCATCTTTCCAGAGCATCCCTCATTTGCTACCTACTTTCTTCAGTACTCCTGCCCTGCCATGTCCTACCTTAGAAATGTATCTGGCTCTCATCCTTCTTCAAAGGAAAAGGCAGTTGACAAACATCAATCACATCCTCATGTTTTATCACACAGTAATAAAGAAACATCCTGCTTTCAGGAGAGGTTCTTCTCCAGGCAGCAGTGACCTGCACCAGTCCAATGCAGATGCTGGAGCACCATGGCCCAAGAAGTCATTATAACAGTAGGTAGAGACCATCCTCTCCTACAGATACAGCATGTGACCAGAGAAGGCTCTGTGGCCCTTTGTGCTTTACTCTGCTTGCTTACCATAGGCTGTCTCTGGACAATACTTCTCACTTCCTTCGTAATCCTCCAAAGACACTTCCTTCAGCCCAGTCTGGAAACCGAAAGAACATTAGTGCCTACTGTATCTATGGCAATTGTCAGGCTCTTGCATTTTTCTGGTAAGCTTGGGAGCAAAGCAGAAGATTCACATACCAGTGACAGAGTTACACAGCCTCTGATCAGGGGCAGATACAAACCCCAATGTCAGCAGACCACTTCATTACAAGGGCTAAAATCACTCCTTGCACTCCAAGCCAGAAGGAGCTTAGCCATATACCTCCTTCTTGGTAACTGCTCTCTATTGGGAATGTATTTGTCAAGATAAACCTCTACACATTTGCTATCAGACTCAGCTACTGCTGGGCTGTTCAAAGAGACTATGTCAATACTGCTTTGTGCTCCTCAACAAGGTTAATATCTGAAGACAGCAGAAGCTGTACAGCCCAGCAGAAACACCTTCGTGTATCCCACACATAGTGCCTGATTCTCTTCCACATCACTCTGTGCCCTCAAAGAGCCCTCGAGTCCCACCCTCCTGCTGTGTAAGATTGAGCAGACTCTTGAAAGCCTGAGATCAACCAGCCTAAGTCATAGGATCCCACAGCAGATTCTCAGATTGGTCATTCCTTCTCCTGTTGCACAGCATACCTGTTTGGCAGCAGAATCCTCATTCTCCATCAGCACTACATCATGATCTTCCTCCTCACCAGCTCCTCCTTCCTCCTCCTCCTCTTCTTCATCATCATCTTCAAAACAGCCAACAGCATCCACAGTGATCAACTCCTCTGAATCTTCTGGGCTCCCCAACTCCTTCTCTCCTAGCCTAACCTGTAAGGTACAGAAAAGAAAGATCAGATCAACTTTGCACTCGCTATTTAACCAGGGAAGAGCCCAGACTCAGGACAGATTGTATGTGATGAGCAGAAGGGACTGCAAGAGGGGCATAAAGCTCTCTTACTTCTAGACACATCCAACACCTTCTCCCTTTTTCACTCAACTTATTTCAGCGCTAACAAGTGAAGTTCAGCAAAAGATGAAAATTAAAACAGGGTTGGAAGAACTGCACATCTTCCTTTCAGCCCCACAGTAGTCAGGAAAGCAGAAAGTTTTTCTGCTCTATAGTGTAGCTGCCTCCAGACCTGTACAGCTCTCCACACAGGCAGTATTACCTCTTTGGCTTTCTGTTTGTGCTCAGGGGACTTCATATGCTCCACAAACTTGCGAGGGGTCTTGAAGTGGCGGCTGCAGACAGTGCAGAAAGGACGAAGCGAGCGTTTGGCCAGCTAAGGAAAGAGGAACAATTCTGTAAGTCACAAGAGGCACTGCTTGGGAGGAATGCAGATGAATCTTGAAACAAAGTCAGCCCTGCATCCTGGGAGACCACACAGAAAATAGTTTTTTCAGCAGAAAGGGCTCCCTAACTCTTATCCACCAAAAAGATGAAAAACATGCAGAGCAAAATAAGTGTGTCTTAAAATAGTGTCTTCAATGTTCTGTCACTTCTTCCCTAAAAGTCAATAAATATGCTGGTCTGTGTGAAGTTTAGCTTAAAGAGGCTGCCCACCAGCTCCTCCTTTCAATTGATTAGGTGACTATGATAAGCCATATTTCTTAAGAGAAGTCAAGAACTACAGACTAGAGGTCTCTCAGGCCATACTGACATGTCATGACAACTGGAAGCTCCAACAATGCCAGAGGCAGGAGGTAGCGCTGCAGTGCCCTTAGGGAGGCAGTTACTGGCAGAACTTACTGTGCACCGCTCCACTTCAGTCACTTCTCCTTTGCTGTTTGGGGAGCAGGAGGTGCTACACACTTCCATTTAATCCCCAGACAGTGGGGTCAGTGCAAAATGAAGTCCATGCTATGGCTGTTACCTTGTGTTCCTGGGTCCTGCGATGTTTGATGAGGTCCCCTGTGAAATGCACCTGACACGTGTTACACCACCGCTGCTGGGTCTCTCTGAAGTGACAACAGATAGAGCTGCAAGTCACACCTTTTTCATTCTCCATGGAATACTGCAGGTAGCAATCTGTCCCTGGCATTGTTTTCTTCACAATTCTTATCTTTACAGGCTCGAATTTATCTTCTCTACTTCTCACCCACTTACAGGTTGCTTTAGCTTGTGCTGACAGAAATGCACCAGATAAAACAGGTCTCCTACTTAATCTACTGTATTAAAAACTACACAGGTCAAAGCCAACTCTGGTATCCTTCAGCAAGATAGAAAGTTGCCTGAAGGAGATTAAGGCCCTTGAAACCAGAAGGGGTTTGTACCTTACCTTAAACTGAGAGGCACCCTGATGCAGTGAAAAATTTTAGAACCCATGTAGGGACACACTCAGATCCAATTTTCTACTGCAGACCAACACTTACCCATCTTTTCCTGCTAGCACCTTCTGCTGCTTCACCATGGGCAGTAGTGAAACAAAACAAACATTGCTCATGTGCTGAATCTCCCCAAGTCGCTGCTGGTGCTGAATTCCAGCCATGTGGGATTGGAAATTCTGAAAGAGAGGTTAGGAGAAAAATCCTTTTAAATGTATTCCAAACACAGAAAATAATAGGTATGAGCTATGCTTTCCTTTCTTTAGACTGCTGTTTAACAATGAAATATAAAAGCTTAAGAGCATGGCTGCCTGTGGATCCACCCACATTCTCTCTCTCTAGCAGGTTGCTTGCCAGCTCTCAGGAGAGGTTTATTTTATCTGCATACTTGTCATCATTTCTTAATGTTCCTTGCTCCTAAAACATGAGCTCTTGCTAACAAGAGATCAGACATCTAATTCCCATCTCTTGACCACCCTGTCAGACCTGTGCATTTTTACCTGCTGACTGCAGCAATTGGTCTTGCAGATGTAACAGTAGAATTTAAGGACGGATTCTGGGTTGGGATCAGCTGTGCCCACGTCGCAGGCCCAGTGCCCTGGTTTCAGAGCTGTTGTACTGATAGCTCTGCTCTCACTGCTCTGCTGAATAGTCACTTTCAGTGAACCTCCAGAGCTCAATACCTGTCAAAAGAAGGAGTCAACATTAAGTTCAATCCCTCAGTAGAATAAAAATTACACCTGCTTTTTGTATCTCACCTAAGCTCTTTACCCTTTAGGAAAATGCACTTAAGCTTGAGCCCACAGGAGGCTGATCAGGACTCTCATACACACTCCTCCTAAAGCTGCTAAATCAGTGATCCCTGTGTCACAGCACCAGCCCTATTAGCACAGATGGTTGTTTCTGCAGCCTCTGCAGCCACTGCATGATCCAGTCTCTGGGGACTGGAGCCACAAACAATTGTTGCTAAGGGACACAATCAGCTCATTTTTCTCCACAGCAAAACTAAAGCGTACTCAGCAAAACACCTGATGGAGTCAGGAACTCAGACATGGGCAGGATGATACATTTGATCACATCAATAAATGTCTCCAATTATGGAAGACTGTCAAGTCTGATTCACACCTGAGGTTAAATCTTTGTCTGCTCACAGCTTTACACAGCCTGAGGTCCTGATTTAACATCTAGCATGGGGGCCACGTATTTCATGCAAAAGACTCTCAGGTTGCATCTTTTAACACCACCTGAATCTTTTTACATTTGCTCTTTAGCAATATGAAAGATGTATTTAGCTATGGCCCTCCACACATAGAGTTTAAGTAACTCTTTCAATTCACCTTTCCATCTTTCCAGCTGAATACAAAACTCTTAATGAACGCCCCATCCATAGGCAGCAGTAGGTAAGGAACAGACCAGCAGAGGTACAAAAGCAGCAAGTCAGAGCAGACTGTGCACTAATTGCAGACATATTATGCCTTATTGCCAGGGACAACAGCTTACAGCAGGAGACAGAGCTCCAGACGTGGGTGCCAGCTGGTTCCCAGTGGCAACGGGCTTCTCCAGGATGGAGGGGGAGGTTGTATGTTCTGCACCACCCCTGCATGGAGCGGTGTCTGCTCACCTCAGGAGCCTTCGGTTCCTCTGAGAATTTCCTCTCTCTGGAGAGATCTTCAGCTGTGTACTCCTTTGCATTGTCTGTACCTAAGAAGGGAGAGTCCTTTTAGCAGTCTTAAATTTTAGCAATGACAGGAAAAACAGAGCAGGAGGTGAGTGAAGTCAGGGAGCTTTCCTCACAGCACTGTTGGCCATAAGCCAGTTCACAAACCTTTCTCCTTATCCTTAATAATTAAGACAGAAACATCCAATCATTTGCCTTTGGCAGGTAACAGATATTAGGGGATATAGTTTGTATTTGGCTCCTAGATATTATCCTGCTTTCCCCATCCTGTACAACTGAGGGAAGTACATTTCTGTAGATCCATGGGACCTACAGGTGCTGTTCCAGCAAGGAGTGCCCTAAAAGTTCAAATCACAGGGTTCAGCAACTCACCATCAGCTTGGACATGGGTGCATGAGACTCCTGCTTTCTTGCTGTCTGTGGCATCCTCTAATGCAGACTCACCAGTCACACTTCAAGGATATCAAGAAAAGCACCTTAATTGCCATGTTACAGACATGAGTTTCAAAAGGCACACCAAGGCACAGGCTGGGGTCTAACCTACCACACTGTCCTAAATACAAATCAATAAGCTACTGGAAGTGGTATTTCAGGCAAGAATTTGGCAGAAATAAATAACGTAGAGTGGGTGTTCTAGAATGGATTCAGAAACAGCAATAATCTGGACAAGAAAGCTAGAACTGATTTTTTGGTCAGCTGCCCTCTCCTGCAGGAAGCCTGAAGGAAATTAAGTTCATACAAGAAATATTCTCAGTAAGAACTCTGACAGCTCTCTCCTGTCATGACTGGTGACCTGTAGGGAAATTGCAGCACCTGGACAGTGTTCCTGGCTGCTCTGTACATGAGAGAAGAGACCTATTAGCACTGAAGGAGTTCTCCATGGTGCCTTTACAGGGATTTCACCACAGCTGCCTGTTCTATTCATACCAGTCATGTTTCATTTCAGAGTCCCTACAGCTCTGCTTGTGGGGGAAGTGAAGCTCCACAAGATGCAAATCAAAAGGGCCTTGCTTTTGGTGATCTGCTAAGGAGAAAAGCGCTCCTGAGGGGACTACTGAGAATAAATGTCTGACTTCCAGAGGGCACATAGTGTTCTCTGCAGTCTCTTTCTACATCCCCCATTTTTCTGTCAGGACTAACTCTCCACCATGACTTGACTGTCTGCTCTGACGGCGGCTCAAATTCCCACCTGCTGGTGTCCTTGTGCCAAGAGGGAGCAGCACTTTCTGCACAGGCAGGACAGAGGATAGCGCAGGTACCGCATCCCGTTATCTGAACGCACGCACACCGCATAATTTATCAGATTGGTAAGTGATAAGGGAACTGGGTTACACGGCTATAAATATGCAGCAGGGTTTGGGCACTGCAAACACGAATTAAACAAGAGTGACTGGCATTAACATTATTTGTCAGGTGCTGCCAGCAGGCTCAACACTGACAGTATCAAACACAGATGGTGCCAGCACTCAGGGCGAGGGTTTGCAGCCTGAACTGCAAACCTAAGGAGCAATCTAAGGGAGCAAAAGCCACCACGAGCATGATTTAAAGAGAAAAATGGTATTCTATGGATACTTGTCATGCCATGCTAGAAGTGGGTGTTCAAGGAAGATTTGAAGATGATGAGTGCTTTCTGCACTGGAATGAGGATGTTGTTCCAGGTGTACAGATGGTACATAGGAGCAAAGGCAGAAGTGGGAAAAACCTGAAATGAAGAAGGAGGCTGGTATTTCTGGCTAAAGGGAAATGGAACAATGAAGCATGAAACAATTTTATGACATGGATGGGGGGAATGCCCTTCTCATTTGCGAAGGGCAGTATGAGAACAGTAAACTATTTTTTTTCACTATTTTTTTCCTTCATCTGTTCATTGGAAGATACTAGAAACACTTCAAAAAAAAGCTAAGGAATAATCTATTCTAGGTAAATACCAGCCATAATATATGCATCAAATCTGGCAGTCCCTAACTGCAGCTTAGGAAAGAATTTTCCTAATAGCTGGCTTGCTGCAGTGAGAGCTGTCATTCCTCAGACTTGATTCTTGTTTTCAGTGCATGTAACAGGACTTTGATTAATACCCTGCTAAATATTAATGTAATTAAAATTAAATTAGCTTTGGCAAACAGATTAACAAAGCATGCACTCAAATGTATTCGACCTAGCTTTAATTGAATTTATTCACTTTCTTGCTAATCAGAGTCCATAACTCACGACGGTCCCTGAGCACACAATATTTACCACTCTTTAATGCTTTACTTTGATGTTTAGATATAACCTTGATAATGTAATCCTGGAATATTCCCCCTAAAGCTATCCATTAATCTGTAATCTACAGATGGGAAACAGCGAGGTGAGGAAACTTGTCCAAAAGCAGGCGGTAAACGCCTGTCAGGGAAGGTAAGAGGGCCCAGGAGTCCTGACTCATCGTCGTTAACATATGCTGGAGAATTCTCAAGTCAGTGCCTACAGAAATCTGTATTCACTCCTTCCTCTTCTCCCTCCACACCAGCCAAGGGTGACAGCTCTGGGAGGGAGCAGCCCAGTGCAGATGGCAGCGGGAACTCCACGAGGTGCCTTCCCACTAGATGGCAATGCAGCCCTGCCTGTCCCTGCCGCACCCTCGGGAGGCCGGGATGGGCCTGCCAAGGCCAGCCTGCCGTGCATCCCTGGGGGATAATAGGATTGCCTTTGTCTATTTTTACCCAACAGACAGAGATACTGGCAAGGCAACCTTTGCAGAAAGGATACAGAACTCAACGCTCATGGATACAGGCTTGAATACTAGGGAGTACTGATTCCCTTTCCTTTATCATTTCTCAAAATAAACTAACCTCTTGTACACCTACTGTAACCTAATATATTCCAAGGCTTTCTTTCCCCTTCTGCTCATTTCACTTTTTTGACATCTAGGGAAGAAACTTAAGAGAAATACACCACAATAGAAATGAACCTCTATGCTTCTTACAAGGATCCTAGCAGAAGAATACACGAACAAACTCAGCTTTGCTGCACATCTAGAGGTGCATCTCTCATTTTTCATTCTCTCCCTAGCAGAGACCCCATACACCCGGTATCTCAGCAAGCACCACAAGATTTTCTGAAGCAAGCTGTTCACAAGCATCTGAAATACCTCTTACATGCTAGACATCAGGCCAACAGAGTATACAGCCCTAATTATCAGAAAATAAAATTAGACAATTCTAAACTCAGTAACTATATCAATACCCCATTCAATAAATACCTCTTCAGTCTTTTTGCTGCAGGCTCAGTGCTGAACACAGACTCTGCTGGAGTTCTTGGCTCTGCAGGAACACAGAAGGAGAATTCCTTAGCAAAACAGATCATGCCTCCTTGGGCGTGTTCCATATCTGAATGGCAAATGCCAGTGAGGCTCTGTTAGAGCAAATAATACTAAATACTTGCTTATTCTGAATTTATGACCTGCTCTGACAAGGTTAGATAATGACTTCAAATATTTGAGCTTTATTGCAATGTCACTGTATGAGGTATCGATCAAAAAAAGAAATCTGTGTTCCTATCTACTAAATGGGTTTCAGTCCTGTACCTAAGTGACAAGAACCATGATCATGGGAACATTAATATAAGCCAAGGTGGTACATCTACCTGACAGCAACCAGTTAATAAGACAGTTTTCACTGCTGCATATTCCCTGGTCACAACCTCATCAAAGCCTGCAGTTTTAAATCGTGCACTCCTCAGTCAGAAATGACATTCCCACATCTGTGCTGTAGTGACATCAAGCCACTCAGTGCCAGCAGTTTCTGTTTTGACAAGTGGGGCACCAGGACATTGAACTCATCTTTTTCTTAGCTGATTGTAACTGGTTCTGCTTGATGTGTTTGGCTGCATGAGATGTTGACTTCAGCATGGGTAAGGCAATGTGAAAGCTTTAATTTCAGACCAGTTTTCTTTTCCCCCCCATCTTAAACAGAGCTCAGTGACAAAAGGGACTTCTGAGAGGCATCCATGCAAGAGAAATGGAGTAGGCTCATTAAAAAAAAAATTCAGGTAAAAGTGGTACATGAAGCACATAGCAGAGGGCTTTCACAAGCAGTTTAAGTATTTACAATTAGAGAGAAACATAGCTGATTAAGCCTAAAATCATCTCCAGTTTTTGCTGCAGGACTAGTCAAGAGATGTTTATCATATTTATGAGCAGTTGTTTCACTACAGGCTCCCCCTTACCTGTGGATGGTGATGAATTGTTCTGCTCTGACCCTGCTTGCATTCCCTCTGGAATCTCCATTTTGTCATCACCTTGTGTCTGAGATGAAGAACCAGGATCCAGCTCCCGCTTCCTGTCAGGAACCCTCTGGAAGTCCTGCAATGAGCAGAGAGTCACTGCCATCTCTTAGTCCTTTACACATGCTGCCTGAAGCACCAGAGTTTCATTGTGGGGCAGGAACAGGAATTGCAGTGATAATGGAAAGGAATAGATGGCTCACAATGGACTGCCCCACCTAAGGCAAGCTTACACAGTCAAAGAGAGCAAGGTATTTCAGTTCCACAGGCAGCCTGGACATGTCCCCAGCGCTTTAAGCAGCAGCTGTAGGGAATCCAGCTGCTTGCAGAGTGTAGGATCATGCTAGAGGAACTCTGGCAAGAGATGCACGGGCAGGGAAAAAGACAGTCCAAAATAATTCCCCTTTTCACTCTGGAGGACAGTCCAAGAGTGTGAGTTTACCTTATCCACCATATCTTTTTGACAGAATGGGATGAAATATGCCAAAGAGGAAGCAAGTAGCACTCAACCCAAGAACCATTTCCAGGATACAAAAGAGGTCTTAATGATGGAAAATGTGAAAAGTTTTTACAAAAAAAGAATTGTAGATTTTACAAAATCCACAAGGACAAATATGAGTCTCATCTTAAAAGGTGGGAGAACAGCCCAAAGAGGCAGAGTGTCCATAGTAGGAGCAAGTTGTTTGGGAACAACAAACTGCTTTGGAACAGCAAAGCACTTAGCCAGGATTTCTTCTGTTGTCATTACTTTTAAGCTGATACCTCTAAAGGCTCCTTTTATGTCCTAGGTTTATACAGTTCTATCATGGAGAATTCTCTTGGGCAAGTAATGACAAGAAACCTTTGCATCATAAATGTAAATATGGACCACAAAAGCCTTTGGGACGGAATGATTTCTGCATTTCTGTGTCAGCAGCATGGCACAAAACATTATTTTCTTTGTAAGGCTCTCTCCCTTCTCCTTTGTACTCCGCCTACTACACACTCAACAACTGCAAGTGTAAAAGGAGCACAAAGCTCCCCAGCAAAAGCACAGCCCCACCTTGCGGAAGGTCCGGTTCTGCCGCTGGAATGGGAGGCTGGGGAAGCCCAGCCGAGTTGGCTTTAAGGAGACCCCAACAGGTGGTGGTCCCAGGAGGGAATGTCTTGTAGCCTGAGGGAAGAACTGCTGCAGTGCTGGCGCTGTCATGTTAAATCCACGCAGGTTTCCTATAAATGCAAACACAGCGTTTCACCACCCTGTGCTGTGCAAAGAGAGAAATCTTCCACCTGAAAAAGCAGCAGGTAGAGGAGAAGGACTCCTCTACACATGACCCTGTCCTTTACTGGGCACTGCATAGGTGCTCTGTGCTCTACCCTCTTCAGCACACAGAATGATTTGATGTGATAGCAACCATTACTATGGATCAGGCTATTTAATTATAATTGTCACTCCAGGCAAAGATCATTAGAGCAATTATTTGATCTGAGCACATTAGCACTACTGTTTGCAACAAGGTCTCGTTTTACAAAAACTCTCCGTAAAAAAAGGAAAATTCACCCCCCATTTGTGCAGCTAACTGCCCACACCATAGCTTGAAGCTCTTTAAAACAAGCCAGTAACAGTGTTATTTCATTTAAAACAACACCAAACTTTAAAAAAAAAATCCCACAGTCCTCTCTGCCACCTGGTTGTCATGCAAGCTCAACATGTCAACCTCAACTCTGACACTTGAGACTCTGCCATTTCCAATTATAATACTCTGCTTTCTGAACAGTTCAGCATCTACAGACTATTAACCAAATGTCAAAATTTCTTCTGAAGACAGTCCTTGTCACTCCCATTTCAGGTGTGAGGGAATGGAGAGGCCCAGATGCCTCAGCTATACCCTCAGAAACCATCCATCATTCAGGGAACCTGGACTTGAATTGCCATTTTTTCTCTCTCACTTGAATTAGTGCATACTCCAGCCTTTTAGCAGCTGTCAAAACAGGGCAGCAAAGTTTGGAAACAGGCACACAACACCTGAAAAACCAAGCTACACTCTTAAAACCCTGCAACACAATAGGAAGTACTCCCTATGTTTGTCTTCAAAAGCAATCTAATCTATTATTACTTCCCATATATAATCCCCTATTGTAAAAGGGCATAGCTAAATTTAAAAAAAATTAAATCTAACACAAGAAATCATTTTCTGCTCTCGATTTGACACCTTTAAGGAACCACACATCTGTTTCAATTTGAAGTATTTATCTTTTCCTATTCCCACTGCTGAAGCCACACACAGTCAATGAATTATTTATGCTGATGCTTCCCAGGGACAGAAATGGCACAGCATCAGATATTCTTACATGTAACCCAAACCTGAATGGCCAAAAAATTCACATCACTAAAAAGGGCCACACGGACATTGGCAACCATATTCCATGTTACCTGTGGCTACCTGAGGTAGGTGATTGAGAGAAGTCAACTCCATGGAGAGGTGAAGAGAAGCAACACTAAGACAAAGTGCATGTAAAGTGTTCATTAACATATCTTATCCTGCTCTATCTAATTAGCCCCAAGCCCTTGGCACGCTATTTAAATACAATTCCTCAATAAAAGATTCAGGGAAAAACGTCAGCTGACTGCAAACGTATCTAGAAGGAGCATGACTGACTGAAGGCTGGAGTCACAAATTTTCCTGACAACAATATATGTACACCAATCATCAGAGCATGGCTTTCCTTTCTCACTGTCACTTTGCCTTCAACCTGAGAGAGATCTGTGGAGAGCCACTGGAGTCACTAGAGAGCCCTCTCATTAAATGGGCAAGAGAGAACAAAAGGAGAGTTAATGACACGCAGAATAAATCTTTTGTCTTCACATCTGGACATGATTCACAGGCAAGGTAGAAATTGCAGGCATTAATCTAGACTAGGCACTTGAAAACTATCTCAGGTACTGATTTTCTGTGTTGAAAAGAACTGTCAGGTTAAGATATGAGCAAAAAATAAAAACATATCTTTATTCCTATTATCTTTTCATTGGTAATTCTATTATTAAAGCAGCTTCATAATTTGGTTTGAAAACACAAAAAGAAAGGGAAAATCCACTTGTGGAAACACAATAATGGAAAGACAGAGATATTGCCCACCATAGAAATTACAGTCATTTCAGGGAGTCAAAATTTCACAATACAATTGACACCCAAACCATCTTCTACTTTAATATACTGTATTTGTTTGTACTGCACTAACTTTGGACAAAGACAAGAATCTACTGCAAACAAGGTTAGTGTGTACGTAACAGATAATTAAATAAATGGCCTTAACCTTGTAACCAAGAAAGACAAACAATCAAAATCTCAGTATTTGATCTAAATATATTGATGAAAAAATACTTGCTCCATCATGCTTAAAAGGGAAGGCATGTATTTAGTATCTAACCTGATACCTCCTAGTGCTATTCCTAGTCGTGAACAGCTGGGCACGTGATTTTCAACAACTGAAGAACCTCTGTTCTGAGGACTACAGACTAATTTGAAGAGAAGATGGGAGGGGAAAAAAAAAAAGACAACAAACAGAACTGCCAAGTACAAGAACTGCCCTGGTTCAGCAGGAAATAGCCATGGTATGGTTTCAGTCCAAGAGGATGATTAAATAACTCCAGTAAGTAAGCGTTTCCCATAACGACAGTACCTTGCATCTGCTGCATGAGTAAGGCCCGCTGAAGCATGGGATTGGCACTGAGCAGCGATGGCTGATTTGTTGCCCGTAAGCTCAGCATCTGTTGCTGCTGTGGCGGCGGCAAACCCCTGGAAAAGAAGGCATCAATCATGAGAACCCAATAAAAACTGCACCCTTCAATTCCAGGCATAAAACAGAGGGGCAAGCAGCTGAAAGGCTGATATTCATGCATGAAATGACACCATGCACTGGCACTGTATCCTCTTTCCTCCACTCTCCTGGAATTTCCAAAGCTGACAGATTGTCTATCAAAGAATTTGAGGTCAGAGACAACTCCTTAGCACCAAGCCCACATAGAGCCTCCCAAGCAGCATAAAAAAAGCCCAGGAGCTGACTGCGGTTCTACAGAATTATGCAGCACCCGTCAGGAGAAATGAGTGATCTAGATCAGCAGCTACATTTAACACGACAACAAAAAAGTTCTAAAAAACAGGGAGTTTGCAGTAGCTTAGAGCTCGTTTTCCCAAAATCAACACCTCCCACACGGAGCCAGACAGGTCAGAACTGTCAATGGTGCCCCCTAACTGCAAGAACCAGATGGAAAAATAAAGCACGGCCTTCATATTTAAAACACGAGGAGGAAGAAGCAGCGGGGAAGAACTCTCCAGTTCTAAGGAGGGTGGAGCAGACGTGAGAGAAAAGTCTGAGGAAACTGGCAGGCACTTCTTCAGGCGATTGCAAGGTCAGGCCCACCTCTATGCACGCTGCTGACACAGCTGAATCTGTCAGAGCTGAAGAGAGGTACAAACAGGATCGAAATATCCACCCTGACAAAAAAACCCAACCCCTTTAACAGAATTCACAGCAGCTCATCTTCACATTTGCTGCTCTAGATTGTTCCAGTCTCTGAGCAGAGATATTTATACCGCAAAAATCATACTTTTAAAGGTGTAAGATGCAGCCGTGCTATCTAGCAGTCAGCCCCTTACTGGCATTTTAAGTGCAGCTTTTTTTATAGCATAAAACATATAAAAATGGTAAAAAGATTTGCAGGTTCATATTTCTAGTAAAACTGAAAATTTCCCACGCTTACCTCAGAGACAAATGCCTTATAAGGATAAAGTAATACAATAATTCCTTAAATAACAAATTAAATTTCTTCCTAAATTCATATCCCATTGCTTTGAATTTGCAAAGAATAAGTCTTTAAAGATAACAGTAACTGCAAATAAATGCATTATTTCAGAGAATTTGTGCTGGTTCTACAAGTCTCAGCTCATCGGGGATAACTGCTCCTATTTAAGTTGTTTCACATCTTGCTTTTTTTTTTTTTTTTTTTTGGAAAACCGTGGTTATTTTCTGGCAAATGTTCTTTCTCCTTCCACAAACAAAACACAATTTTCTCCATCCCATCCCTGCCCCACCGTGCTCAGTCTTAGCAATGGCTGGTGCCATTGCAGAAATAAGTTCAATCATCGCACCCACACCAGCAGACCCAGCCAGAGAAAGCAAATAAATAAACAGTTTAAATTCAACAATAAAACAATAAAATGCTCGTGTCTGCTGAGGGTGGCTCTGCTGAGTGCTGCGTTTCTGCAGGAGAAGGCGTTTTCCCCGAGCCCCGCTGCCCTGCCCGCCCTGAGGGGCTCGGAGCATCCACCCACCTACCCACCGCTCCCACACGGACTGCCCGGGTCACCCACGGGCTCTCGGGGACTCCAGCCCCGGAGGGCGGACAGGGATCTCCGGAGCGCTGAGGGGGCACGCCGAGACCCCTCAGGGGCCGCCGCCCTGCCTCCCACACCCCCAGCCCCCTCGGTGCCTCCAGGCTCGGCCCCGATCGCGGCCCGCGGCCCCCAACCCCCCGCCCGCTTCCCTTTGTCCCCTTCCCCACCAGGGGAGGGCAGCCCCGCACCGGCCCCGCCGCGGCGAGCGCGGACGGAGCGCGGGGAGGCGGAGGAGAGCGGTCCCCCGGGACAGGCCCCGGATCCCCGGCCTCGCGTAGCGACGCTTACCGGCCTCCCTGCTGCGCCGGAGGGTGGTGATGGTGCTGCTGCTGCTGCTGGAGGAGGTGCTGGAGCTGCAGCAGCTGCTGCTGGAACTGCTGCTGGTTGAACATGTCTGGGGAGCCCCGAGCGAGGCGAGCCTGAGACAAAATACGGGAGGGCGAGGGAGGCACCGGTTGCGGGGCTGGCGCGTATCAGCCCAGCAGCCATTGAGCAGAGGAGCCGCCGCCGCTGCCGCCCATTCATTCACTGAGCCGATCCCCCCCTGCCGCCTCCTCCTTCCCCCCGGGGTCATCGCAAGCGGCAGCCTGTGGAAGAGGTTTCCAAACCCCACCTCCCAAAACCCGCTCCCACCCTCCCCTGCCCGCGGCGCCCGCAGCCCGTCCCGCTCCCCGCGGCGGGGCCGCGCCGGGACCCGCAGTCGCTTCCCCGTTCCTTCGCCTCCTCGCCCCGCCGACACTCACGGCGCAGCCGGCGGCGATCACCGCTCCCCGCCCGCCGCCTCCATCTTCCCGCCGGGGACAACAAGCACCTGCCCGGCCCCGCTGCCCGGCCCAGCCCAGGCGGGAGGCAGCTCCTTGGGCAGGGCTGCGGGACAAGGCCGCCCCCGCGGGGCTGGGGATCACCCCCGGAGCCTCCTCTCAGGTCGCCCCAGCCCGCAGCACCTCCATCCCTCATTCCCCGCGCAGAGGCGGCATTGAGGTTCCCTGTCCCTCGAGAGGGCTGGGAGGGAATGGACACCATCTGCCCAGGGCTGGGCAGGGAATGGAATAAACTGCTGCACAGGAGCAGCAGATGGCATCCAACAGCGTGGGCTTTCTGCTCTTTGTTGTTTTTTTTTTTTTTTTTTCCTTCTTTTTTTTTTTTTTTTAATAGTCCAGGGGAATCTTTGGTAACCATCTCACCGAGAAGATGGAAAAAACCCAAAGCAGCCTCTGGCCATTTGCTGTGGTCGCATCTTGGCAAGTGTATTATGAGAACCTGGAAGAAAACAAACAGGGACTTTTGTAATATTGCTTTATACTGTAGACTGAGATGACTTCTCTAGCAGGTCCGTCCCCCCCCCCCCCCCCCCCCTTTTTTTTTTTTGGTTTGTTTGTTTGGGTTTTTTTGGCAGGGGATGGGTTTGCAGCAAAACCTTTCGTGCAATGCCTGTTTTCCATAGCAAAATTAATTTTAAGTGCTTTCAGTACACACAGGCTCTCTATGAAAATACACTGTGACTATCATTTCTTCTTATGCTAAACTTCAGAAGGATCAAAATGCATTTCTGATCCTTGCTATTCCAGAGAATCTATCCTGAAATAATTTACTTTATAGTCTTTTTATTCATGCCAGTAAAGACTACTTGATTCATAAAGTCCTTGGAATTGATTTTTACCTGAAAGCATTGTAAGCTGAACACAGACAGTTATTGGTGATATACAGTTATAATTAATAATTTTGAATGCAGCAGCATATGTTGATTTTTCCTTTGGTCCTTTTTATACCATCCTGATTTTACAATCATCAATTTGGAGATGACCATCCATATTAATCAATGATGGGCTCTGTTCATGTCCAGAGCCCTTTAAGGCTGTCTGCACACAAAGAAAATGCTTTCCTGTTAAGCCTGAAAACTTAAATGTCATCCTAGGGAACACACACATGGAACAAAAAATATGCATGGAGTTTTTTAAGAATTATTTTGCATAGTTCATCCTCTGCTCCTGCCATGGTGCTGTTAGAGCAGCCACTGGCCTGGCTGGTTTGCAGCAGTGGGGGTGAGGGTTAATCCTACAATCCCAGTACAGAAATTAGCCAGACCTGGGAAAGGCAGAATTCAGGTTGTATAGATAAATGTAAACCTGAAATTGATGTCCTCTGTTCTTAATTCTACAACTAAAGCTCTTGTAAGTATTCTTTGTATGTTCCCTTTGGAAATCTACAAACTGCCATACTAATGAACCATACAAGTAACTAAGTTTCTTCACTGTCAGATTTTATCTTCTGACGTAGTCTAGGAGCTCCCCTCATAGACTGGGCTTTTCTCTCTGAGGCCCTACATACAAATCATTAAATAAACAACATTTTTGAATTTATAAATAGTCCATAGGTCTACTGCCTTGAACACAAATCTGGACATGGATTTAGTCCTGTGCCTGCACAACACAAGACAGGACTATGGCTATAGGAAGCAAAGAAATATGTGCTGCTCCATCAACCTACAACCCAAACTGATTTCAGACATGCCTTTATGTCCAAATGTGAACATCACACCTACTAGAGAAGGTTTAATTGAATGCAGAAGAGAAAGCTCCAGATTCAGGTAATCACACCATTTGTTTGAAAGTCATACAGAGATATAAGGAAACTGCAGAAAATTGGGTTAGGATCCTTTCCTTCACTACAAGCAGCAAAACAGTGTCAGGCTGACAGCTGAAAGGTGCTGTCAGTGCCTAGTGATCATTGGAACACAGACCTTGACCTCCCATCCACTGACAGTTGTTTTTTCCTGCAAATAACATCTCCCTTTCAATAATTAAGCAACTCACTACTCAGTGTGCAGTGGCAAATACAGCTCTTAATGGGAGAATACACAGAACCTTACAAAGAGCCACAATGCAGACTACAGCACTATCACTCAAAAACAACCCATGTATCCCCTAGGCTTGGGAGTGCCTCATTGGCGATGGGAGTGAACAAAACAGAGTAAGATTTAGAAGTTCAAGGTAAGAGAACGACCCAGAAAGCCTCCTGCAATGCAGAGACTGTAGTCAGTGGAGCTGTTGGATCATGACTATAAGGCAACCTGCACTATACCTCTGTATGATTAGATCAGGGTTATGAAATCTGTGGGCAGATAAGAGGACAGAGCATATGAATGCTTTTTATTCAGGAGCTGGATTGTATTATATAGCCAAGTTTTTGCTGGGCTATATGAATTTTTTCCAGGGACTGGATCAGGCATGCAGATAACCAGAGATTTCTAATTTCCAGCATATGACTGCACTGTGCAGTTTCATGTTTTAATTTTGGCTTTGAAAAAGACTTGGTATGCAACCCTTGGTGAAGCCACATCACTTTTGAAAACCCAAGTTTTCTCAGTGCCTATGACAGCACCAACATACTGCGGTGCCCACAATTTCCTCTGCAATCTGCAAGGATGGTGTGATTACTCATCCATTTCACTAGGATATAACTAGTTCTCACCATAATGTGTTTAAGCCTCACAAACTTCTTGGAGAAAAAGCATATGGAGCTTTAAAGTACTTTCTTCTCCTGGTTTGGGAGCCTGTCTATTGAAAGAATGGGTCAAGTTTCATCAGACATACTCTTAACAGCTGATATTAGTTACTGGGATTACACTGTTTTCCAGGTCTGTTTTATCTGGAGGATGACTGGAGTCACACAACATTTCAAACCAAAATGATCTGTGAATTAAAGAATGTTTTCCCTCATTCTTTGTAATGTAGTTCTAGAAACCTATTCTTGATATTTCTTGATGGGCAGGACAGGCCCACAAGAGGAAAAGATCGTTTTTATATCCATTTTACCACATGGTAAATGAGCTCCTATTAGTGATTTTCAGTCTCACAAGGTAAAATACCTACCAGGAGCTATTTTATGACCTCTCACTAGGTGCAGAAAGCACAGAGAACTCAGCTTTGTTGCTCTTAAAGTATTAATTCAAACTCACATCCTTGTGCAGATCCCATTCTTAATGGAGCACAACATTCAGCTTCTTTCTTTCCTTATGTATACTCTGGCTTCTGGAGAGTCACACTCACAATAATGCTGTCCTAGTGTCTTATACACCAGATTTATATTCTTTTACCTCTTTTTGGGGGATTTGCATACCAATTCAGTTTAAGTACAGAAGATTAAGAAGCATTTCACTATGTTATTCTACAAATAAAAGCTTTATATTTGGAAACTCAAAAATTAAAGGCTGCTTTCCTTTCAAATAGCTTTTGCAATTAATAGGAGCATTAAAAATAATTTTTTTCTCTGAGCAACTGATACCACAAGAGATCAATGATGTTACTATGGTACCATTACTACTGTAGTAGCACTTAAGTACCTATAAAATAGATACTTAAGCATTTTCTATCTCTGTAGGCACCTTTAGATAGTCATGGAAATTTAAGAGGCTAATTTTAGTTAATATTTTTAACTATTGATCAGCTGTACCATGTAGTATTAGTATGGACAATGACAATCCTAGGCCAGTTTCTTTTTGGAACTTTTAACCTCTGCTTTTAAACATTCAATTTAAATTCTTACCTGTGTTTATAACTATTTTTAGGAACCCAAAAAGCCAGAATTGTCCACTTCAAGACCCACAGGGAAATATTCTAAACATTCACACTACCTGGAGTCAGCAGAAACAGTTTGCAAGTAACTTAAGAGACTCATAAGCTAATTGCATTCCACATTTTTGCCTCTTTTTTCCTCTGAGGACTACATATGTTATTTTTGCAAGGGCAAGGAATGAAGGACAGAATCCAGCTCTCAAATGTCTATTTCTAATCATGCTAACTAAACTGGGAGTCCTATTTGCATGAGGTGACAAAATCAGCATACACAACTGTGGTTATGTTGATAGCCATACATAGAAACACACATATGCTTGGCCACATGCATTTTTAGGGATTCATGTTAAAGTACATTCAGAAATATTTATAGCACTGGTATGGGAGGGGGGGGGAATCTTTCATTCCTCTTGTTTTTCTTTGTTCACATCTTCAGTTTTTCTACTAAGATTAAAAAGAAAAGTATTTTCCCTATTCATTCCAGTTACTGAAATACCTTTTGTTTTTCTTGCTCTGTCTGCTACGTGCTGCTAAGTCACAGGTAGGAGGTATTACAGAATCAAAAGGTATGTTTGCTGAGAACATCCTTGCAACTCAGCTTGTAGCAGGAGAGAAAATGGAAGGCTCTAGGAGCGATTCCCAGTGCCTGCAGTTCACTTTTTCATCAGCGGGAGGTGTAGGTTTGTAACGCTTCAGAAAATCCAAGCCTCGCTGCCTGGGATGCTCGAGGTTCAGTCTCTCTGGGCTGAGTGGCTTCAGAAGAGCTCAGACTTCACACTGGAAATGAGCGGTTTAGGGGGACAATGCAGGCAGACACTGGAGCTCATTTTGCTCACAAATATCTCTGCAGGACAAAGAAGCCTGAGTAGATTCTGTGCATCTCTCAGGTTTACACTAATATTGATCCATGTAAAGGTCACCAATATTCTGCATGTTTTACCAATTCCATCATTCCTTTCATTCCTTTCTTATGCACCTGGAGAGCATCCTATTAGCTCCCCTTATCCCTCCTGCCCAGTTTTGCCCTTTAAGACTTCAATTAGCCCAAACCCCCCCATATATCCCCCAAATAACCACATTTCCTAAGTATGACTTTCACAGAAAAATAAAACTAGATAGCATAGGAAGGAACACCTGCAAAGAAGTCATGCATGAGCCTTTGTACTGTATGAGCTCCTTATCTGGCAACATAAATCCTACTTTTCCCCTTGGTCTTCAACATCAGTTGTTGATATACTGTATTTTCAATAGTCTTCCACAAACATTTCTCAAAGCAAATGGATTTGTTTCATTTTAGCTTTGCCAAAGAAATGGTATAACCTGAACGATTATTTCTAGAGCCAACTCACCCAGAAGAAAATACCTACTCAGAGTACATGGGGACAAAGCTAAGGAGTCAACCTGTGAGTGAAACCCGGACCCAAAGACTCCATGGGCTGCAACTAAACCAGAAACAAACACTTCTCATGAGTCAGCAGGGACTGATGGCCCTCCCAGGTCCACAGATGTGGGGAGAATGTGTCCAGATGTGTAGCCATAGGCTGCGGTCTCAATTGTAGTCATATCCATTGCAGTCTCATACCTTCGCGGGGGTTCCTCGTGGCCCAGTCTTCATCATCTGATTCCTTCCTCAGCAGGCTGTTCCTGGTTCTTCAAGGCTGCCTCAGGGTTCTGCCTCATTGGGAAGCCCAGCCCCCTTTTATCCCAGCGATCCCTGCTGGCCACAGCTGCGCCCAATTAAGGACATTGCAGCTGCAAGCCATTCAGAATCAACTGGGACTCCTTGGGGCAAGGCCCATATACAGATATTCAGATAGGATACATATTTTACTCAAAGGCCATCTCTACTACACAGATGTGTCCACCAGGTGAGGCTGGTCATGGCCACTGAGAGTTTTTAGTGCAGCTGGTAAATTGTATGAGGTGATTGAAGTGATGTAACTGGGCAATCTTTCTCTGCATTGCACTTGGTGAACTTCAAGTTACAGTGAGCTCTGGGAAAAGGATGGTTTTCTTCTTATGGTTCCTCAAATAAAGCTTCAAAGATCCTCATGGTCTAAAGTTCCCTGAGCTTCAGCTCTGATCCATGGAGGAAGGTGACATCATTATTTGAGCCTTTGATACTCTTCACTGTTCTTTTTGTGGTGACCTCTTACAAAGAGCAGCTATCCATAGCAGTTTTTTTCCAGAATCCTTCAACATAAACTATCAGAATGGCTGCAAGGATGTTCAAAGGCTTTTGTCCACAGTCTATATTGAATTTCTTAAGCTTATTTCTTGAGATTTACTGGGTAATTTGCTGAGAGGAAAAAATAGCATTGACAGCCCCCAAAACTGCCCACGTATGTCCTACAATGGTGTTACCCATACAGATGGAGCAGCTCCCTTCCCTTCCTTCAGTGCTCTTACCTGCACACTGGTGATGTGTTAGAGCATGGGGCAAACTCATCTCTCATGCCTCAGTTTCTCTGTACGTCCACATAGGTATTTTTGCATGGATTAAATTTGATGGACATCTGTGAAATATGTATTATAACTAAAAAGCTGCGGTTTAAAACAAAACAGACAGCTCAAAATCTGTTGCAGTTTTTTGTATTTCGTTTCCCCCTCCACCCCCATCTCTCTCTGAGCTGTGAATAGGAGTCTTGGGTAGCACGAACTGAGAGGTGTTTGAAATGCAACATTCTCCATCCTTCTGAGTCATTGCTAGCCATCAGATGCTTTTTTGAACACTTGTTTTCATTGCTATACTTTGAAATAAAATATGGCCTCATGCTATATTCTTATTAAAAACCCATCCCTTTTAAAAGCCTGAAACCAAGCTGTTCCCTCTTTATTACAGACAAGTAATTTTAAAAACAAAATCTGGGTACATAAAATGAAGCACCTGTTTCCATTTCTCTAAAACAAGCCTGGCAACACATCTACTGTTTTACAGCTGTAAACAGAAATTGATGCATTTTTCATCTGTGCTTGAATGAAGCAGCAGAATCATAGAATGGGTTGGAAGGGACCTTAAAAAACATCTTATTCTAACCTCTGCTATAGAATGGATTGGAAGGGACCTTTAAAAACATCTTATTCTAGTCACTGCCATAGAATGGGTTGGAAGGGACCTTAAAAACCATCTTATTCTAACCTCTGCTATAGAATGGATTGGAAGGGACCTTTAAAAACATCTTATTCTAGTCACTGCCATAGAATGGGTTGGAAGGGACCTTAAAAAACATTATTCTAGCCTCTGCCATCTTATTCTAGCTAGATGCTCAGAGTGGTAACGCTTTTGCAAACCTCACCGCCAGTTTAATCTCAGGTGTTTCCTGTATTCTGGTGGTTTCACGAGTGCTGCCTTCACACAAAGCCCTCCCGTACAGGTTCCAGCTCATTCCCAAGCACTGTGACCAAACCGTGTTGCACTGACTGAAGGGTGTGGCTGTGAGGATCAGATAGTGCAGGTGTAGTAACCAAGCCGTGAGAGTCCTTTGATCACATTTTACCTGTTCTCTGGCAGCGCTGCACAGCTGGAGGCAGGGAATGCCTCAGGGACCGTGGCACCGTGCTGGCGGCTCGGCCTCACGGACAGGGACACCGGCACTGCGCATCCACGCTGGCTGGGCCACACAGGTACGCCAACCTGCCGCACACAGACGCAGCCCCAGGGCAACCTGAACCGCTCTGGTTTTGGGAGCGAGCCCCGTTCCCACCTTTCTGGGCACAGATACCCGTGCCGTGCCGTGCCATCCAAATCCCGGCCCCCTCGGCCCCTCACAGCCGCCGGACTACATCTCCCAGGATGCAGAGCGGCGCCGGTACCTTTAACGCCCCCTGGCGGCAGCACGGGACCCTCCACAGGCGCGGCGGGCGGGCTGAGGCGAGCGGAGCCCGGGCGGCGTCGAGCGGGGCGAGGGGCGCGGGCTGGAGCCGCTGCCCACCGGCCCCAGAGCCGGGGAGGGCTGCGGGAAAGGTTAGTGCGAGCTCGCCTGTGCGAGGAGCCGCGCCGCAACCATGGGGAACCGCGGGATGGAGGATCTCATCCCGCTGGTCAACCGGCTGCAGGACGCCTTCGCCGCCATCGGGCAGAACGCCAACCTCGACCTGCCGCAGATCGCCGTGGTGGGGGGGCAGAGCGCCGGCAAGAGCTCCGTGTTGGAGAATTTCGTCGGGAGGTGAGCGGGGGTGTCCCCGGGGGCGCGGGCAGAGCTGCCGCATGGCCAGCGCGGTGCGGGCAGAGGCTCCGCACGGGCAGCGCGGTGCGGGAACTGGCGCAGGGACAGCGCGGGCAAAGCCGCGGTGCGGGCACAGCGCGGTGCGGGCACTCTGAAGGCGGTGCGGGCACAGCGCGGAGCGGGGACGGCGCTCCGCTCGCAGCTACTCCGCTCTGCTCGGCGCGTGTGTGTGCGCGGGCAGCGCTGCAGGACGCCCGGGCGCTGCGGTGCAGGGGTACGGGCAGGGAGGGAAGGAAGGAGGGCTCCCCGCCTGGGGACGTTCCGCAGCGGGGTCCCCGCCGCTGCCGCACCTTGGCGGCCGGTGGGAGCCCCCCCTTGTCCTGGCTGTTACATAACGGAGGGGGCTGAAGGGGCTGTGGGGGCCGGCCCCATCCATGCCCTGCTCGGTGCGGGGCTCAGAGATGGATGTTTCGCTGCGGGGGGGGGTGATGCGGAGGGTGTTTAAGTTTAATCTGCTCCGTCCCCCTCCCCCAGCCCAGGCTCGCTGTCCTCCATAGCGGATGCCATGTCAGGAGCTGCGGGGAGGCTATAGAAAGGACGGGGCTCTCCTATATGCTCAAATCCCCGGGTGCTACCATTTTGTGACAGGCAGTATACTGATGCCTTCCCTTCATGTGACCTTCGCATTCATCATCTGCAACTTGAGTAAATTGCAGACCGCGCTGCTTGGGTATCTGCTCCAGTGCAGACACACAACACCTGGGGGGGGGGGGGGGGTGCTCCTCACCTTTTTCCTTGCTAATTAATTGTATTAAGTTATATACAGGTTTTAGTTATCAAGGTGGTTTTTTATGCTATAAGGAGCACACAGGTTTCTGGTGACTTGCCTTAAAAGCAGTGACTGCTGATACCTGGTCAGATGCTTGCGTGGGTTTTTCTCTTTCAGCAAACTGCATTTGTGACAACATCTATTGGATCTCATTTCCCTACCCCCACTTTTTCTTTTAAGCTGTTTGTTGTTGGATGGCTTATAGAGCTTTTCCACTGTCAGAAGGGTCTGTGGTGTGGATTAACTGCTTGTTTAGCTGCAAGTAGCCTCAAATTCTGGACCTGTGCAAGGGTATTTTTGAGCAGTGAGTGCTGGGTGTACTGGGAGGAAGGCTCAGGGCTTGCATCTAGTACAAAGAAAGCATGATCAAAGTAAAAATTTTTCTTCTCTGCCATAGATCAAAGAGTTTTGAAAAAATAAGAATATAAAATTTAAAGACTTTGGCATCTCTTCTAGGTAACTTCCAAAGGTCCATGCAGTGTAACCCCCAGAGATGCTGGGATCATGCCAAGGGCAGGACATTGCAGAAACATATTCTGCTGAACCTCAGGTCATAGTCCAGGATCCGCTTGTTTGTCCATAGTCACAGGAAAAAAAAAAAATTAAAATTCCTGCCACCCAAGTGAAAAACTTGTTGGGCTGTAGCTTTCGAAGAAGGGGAAAATGGATCTTCTGCAATCTTTGAGCAAAATGGGTTCACCTGTTGGCTCTGCTGTTTTCATGCTTTCTAAGTACTGGCAGTCAAACCTCATAAATCCTTTTTAGAGGATCTGTGCAGGCAGTGCTGCAGTGGTGTCGTAGATAATGTAGGGCTGCTGGGCCAGAGGGGGATTTGTTGGAGGAAGGACACTTGGTGTATTGGGGTAAACTGCTCCTCTCCTTTAGACCAACCACACAAGAGGATTTACTAATCCTTGGTGCATCTTCACTGGCACCAATTTAGAACCAGGGGTTTTATCTGCTTGGTGGAAAACATATGAATTCAATTATCTTCTGTCTCTTTCTGATGACTCCTGTCACAAGAGAACTTATGACCTCACTGTGTTCCATCAGCTGTCTCTCTAGCAGCAAGGTATAGTGCTGTGGCTTTTAGAAAATGAAATAATTAAGGGTCCCCTGAGCAGGAGCTGAGAGCTGTCTGTAGAAAAGCATTTAGAGGAAATAATTGGAGGGGAAATGGAAAATGTCAGTGTGAAGAGGTCTTTCTCCATTTGATACCCCCGAGTGCTGGCTAGTTTAGACTGGTAACTTGAGACCTCTTACCACAGAATGTATGTGTATATGCTGCAAATCCCAATCCTGTTAAAATTGTGTTGGGGCCCTGCTGTAATGTATAGTCTCTTTTCTTTCTGTGTGGGTATTGGAAACCATGATAAGGAGCTATGGAAATAGTATCCAGAATGAACATGGTTCTTCAGTGTAATTGTGACAAGGGCTGTTTTCTTGTCTGAACAGTCCTAAGAAGAAATTGTGTGTAGACCTACTGTGCACAAATACAATTATTGCTGTGGTGTGGACATGACATATGTCACTGCTCCTGCTTGATACCAGGATGGTGGTGCAGCTATTGCTCAGCAGCTGCTCGCTGCACAGGGAACGTGAGTGCTGATGAGTTTCTCTCTGAGTGAATGGAAATCTGTGCAAGAACAAATGCTGATGTGGTTGGTACTGGCTGATGGGCATGATGCAGACACTTCAGCACAGGGGCTGGAGGCCCCAACAGGGCTGGTTCCCCTGCTCAGGACCTGTGGGGCTCCTTTCAAATTGTCATCAAATCACGTTTCCCTAACAGGACAGCACGCTTGCCCCCTGCCAGACCTGTGTTGTGGCTGTGCAGGGCTTCAGTCCAGGGCTGCTGCAGGCACCTTGCAGTAGCACTGGGTCCCACACTCAGTGAAAACCTACAAGCAGGGAGGAGTGATCCTGCCTGCAATCAGTGTTTAGTTACATGTCTTACCAAACAAATATTTTTCTCCTCCCGAATTCGATGGCTCAGTAGTTGCTGCTAATTGCGTTTTCGGTGACACTTACTCTGCTGTTAACAGATTATCCAACAGTGCAGAGCTTGTATTTATAATACCAGATGTCAATGTGGCTGCTATGTGTGCTTTTGCTGCTGGAGTCTCAGCGTGGTGGCTCAGATATTGGCTGGTGGTGATAAAATTGCTGAAGAAACAAGAAGCCATGTAAAAGCCACACAGGTGACACATCTGTCCACAGACTGGTTTGTCCTGGGCCCCAGAACTGGAAGGAAGGTTAATTGGGTGAGCTCCAGGCATTTCCTGTTGGTGGGGTTATAAGGTTGAAGGATAACTCAGGTTGGAAGGGACCTCAGTGATCGTTTAGTCCGTTCTTAAGGTGTTGTTACTTCCCTGCAGCCTCCTTTTCTAAATAAATAGGTCTTGGAGCAGGCAACTGTACCAGCAAAATTGGTCTGATAAAAAGAACAAAGCATGTGGTATGTGCTAATTTGACTTCAGAGCCCAAATGACTGAGGAGGTTGTACGGGACAGCCCACAAGGCTGTTTGTATAATCATCCGTGTTCATGCCACTCTTAATTTACCATGTGAAAATAACAAATATGCTTTCTTTAAATCTTATGATCTCAGAGCACTGTTACACAAATCTTTGGGTTTCTGGGACTATTACTGTTACCTGTGCTTTACAGACAGGAGGACTGGAAGCCCTGGACCGTGTTCATCTGGTTCCTGAGATGGCTGTGCCTCTGATCCAAGGCAGGGTGCTGCTCAGCCCTGCTGGGACAGCTGCACTGCTCTTCATAGGGAAAACAAGGCACCTCTGACTTCTCTAGAACAGATGGTTTCAGGGGGCTGCTGAGGAGGCAGTGACTAAGGGCTGGGAACAGTGGGTGGAAGGACTTGAATGGAGATGAAACCATCTTGTTTATGAACAAGGGACCTAAGCAGTGCCAAACTTGTGCAAAGTGAATCAGTGTTTACTTGACCCCAGACCCGAGCTGGGATCTGGTACCCCAAAAGCATCTTCTCTTGGAAGCTGTGCACCCAAAACAGGGGTACCTAGCAGTCTGTCACCATGCTCTGATGGTATATGCTGAATTCCCTGATATTTTTGTGTTGCCTGGAAAGAATCAGGTGACAGGTGTGGGCCTAAACTCAACCATGTTGGGCTAACCTTGCCTCTTTTAACAGAATGAAATTTCCACATGGGCAAAAGAGCAGTGAAAATGCAGCACTGCAATGCCTGTGGCAGTCAAAAGGCTAAATACTCATAAGGCATAGCTGCAGTAATTGCTGTAACAAAATCAGGCACAGGCCTGGCAGCAAGTCTCTTTGCCTTTCTATGTCCCATACTGGTGATGCAAAGCTAGATGCTGAAGCCACAGGGTTTAGTTTGGCTTCAGGTATAACTCTGAGGAGCAGCTTAATACCTTCCACAGTCATTTAGAGATAATTACACCCCCAAGATATGATGAGGGAATGCCTTCCTTGATAACAAATACTTTGCTTTGTTATGGAAAGCTTCCTCAGCAAAATACTTTCAGAGACCAACAGCAGTGTTTAGCAACTATGTAGAAGTGGAAGATCCTAAAGGGATGCATAAAGAGATCCAGATACTTGGCCTGTTCCTGCAGGAAAACTGTTTTGTTGATGATCTTTGTACTTTTAAGTTACTCAGGCTTCTGCTGCAGTATGTGGTTTATGAGCTTGAGTGTTGAGGACTGAGATTTCAGATCTTGTAAAATATCTACATTATGTATAGATTGGGGATGTCTGTTGTACTGGGCAATGCTGAGCATCACTGCAGTACTTCAGGAGCAGATTTAAATTTAAACGAGGATACATTCCATGTGCTTTGACCACAAAAGAGGTTCTTAAGAGTGATTCTTCAAAATTTTTGAGGTTTGTGATTTGAGATGTGTGCTGGCAGAGAGATGATTAATCGCAAATCATGGACCTTTAATTGTTGTATGATAAATACATCTGTGAGCCAGTCAAATCCTGTCGTCTATTTGCAGCTTAAAAACACAGGCACTGCTTATGAACTGACTTATTTAGGGTTGCAGTGGATGGTGCAAGAGCCAGGAGTAGGATTGTGCTGCTTAGAGAAATAAACTATGGTCAGATAAGTCCTTCAAATGGCAGCCAGTCTTTGGTCTTCAGTGAAGAAAATACCTATTTTCATCTTAGATTAATTGGGGAAGGAAGAAAATATGGACCATTGGGGCAAATGGGTAATGTGTTACAGCAGACCCCAAGATAAAATAATTTAACTTAAGAGAAATCTGTAGAGTTCTGAGCAAACAGTTGTGGGAGGAGGAATGCTAGAAGAAGATACATAATTAAGTTGAAACATAACATAACATGGATGTCTGTGAGGGAAAACCCTGTGAATCTCAGTGTTCATAAATGCAGCAGCAGTGTCTGCCTGTGTTTGCTGTCAACTTGTTTTAATCCTATTGGGGTTGGCTCAAATAAGTACAAGTCCAATATTTTTTCTACTTCCTGCAGCAGTTACATGTTCTCTGCAGATCTTTCTAGCTGTATCTTTGAGCTTAACTCTTTAGTGATGATCTCGTGCTTCTGGTAACTGCCCACTGGCCTTATATTCTCTAGAGGAAGGGATCTTTATGGCATGTTGTCTCAGATCATATCAGAATTTACCTAGAGAAGGGAAAGCTGCAATCCACTGGGGGAGCTGGTGCTCAGTGTGGTGCAAGTTGGTGTTTGACCTACTGGTGTGTGAAAATGACAGGTTGCCTTGTCATTGCTGGAATTCATCACCTGATAGCTGACAGATCAGGGATGCTGCATTTCCTTGTGGACTCTTCCTTGTTAGCATGATAATCCTCAAGTTGAGAGTCTTAAAACATATTGAGGTTTTTTGATTAGTTCTTACTGTACTTTGAGATAAATACATGTGGAATTTTTGGTGTGTTTCTTCAATAAACAGCATGCAGTGTTACAAGGTTGTAAAGAGGGAACAGAACCAGTGGGAAAAGGAGTCAGAAGTTGCCAAAACCTAAACTGTCAGCTGCTCCTGTTTTTTAAAACTTGGTGTGCTTATCACACAGTCAAAAAACCTTAATAAAACCAGGCAAAGCAAAGATGACCTACTGTTTTTAAAGGGTACTGATTGTTTTCAGAAGCCATTCAATACCTATCTGGGAATACCAAGCCAAGTCCTTGACCCTGACTCTTCCAGATGCTCAGAGGCAGAATCCTGCTAGGCTTAAACAGAAGGAGTGGGAGTCTGTCTGCAACACCTCCTATCTGAGGCAGCTTCTGAAAATGTTATTCTAAGGCAGGAAGTTAATCCCCTTCCTGATCTGGTGAATTCCTGAATGTCCCTACTTTGTACTCCAGGTTTGAGTCTGTATGTACAAGCATGAGTAAAAATTCTGAATAAGGTCTTTTTAAGATGGATCTTTTTGAGGAGAAATGGAAGCAACTTACAACTTAGCATAAGTTAATTAAGAAAACAGTTCTTGCTGTGTTCTAGCTGCTGGGGTGAAACTTACTGTGATGCCTTGAGCAGTAAATTTATTGGACAAGAGCAAATCCATGTGTGCTCCACCCATGTGAGCCAGTACTTAGTTTTTTGTTTCAGGCAGTGCATGAGTAGCAAAACCAGAAGAGTTAGTGAAGGGGTGGCAGGCAGTCATCTAGAAGCATATGGTGTTCAGCCTATGTGCCCAATGTAAAATTGGTTTTGAGGCGGTGTCTGTGAAAGGAGATTTACTGATAATGTGCAGGGTAAACCTACTTCCTTGATATGCCACTAAAAAAACCACCCCAAAAACTTTGGGTGTAATACTTTCCTCCTTCTTGGACTCACAGATCTGTAACCATATGAGTCAGAGTATTGCTAGTTGGGAGGAGAGACAAAATTAAATCTGGTCCAAAAAAAAACCAAACCCCAAACCCAAAAGTCTAGTCATGCATGGTGGGGAAAATAGCTTACTAGTGGGACAATTTCTCATTCTACTTGAAGTTTCCTCTTCCTGGCCTCTGACCTGGTTTTGCACATTCTGATGGAGAGTGTAATCTCATGGTTAAGGAATATTGTCTCTTATTACAGGCAAATGGGCATGTTCAGCCTTGAGGTAGAATTCTGTTCTTTGCTCTGAAGTTAAATTCTTAGTGATTAATTTTTATAGCTTTTTCTCCATCCTTAGAGGCCGTTGGTGTCTCCCATGACATGTAGGTGTGTGTCATTAATGGACACTTGAACTAATACTGGAAAAGGTTAAGCCCAAAGTGATAAACTGCTTTTCTTAACAATAAATGAAAACTCTGTAAAGATGGCACTGCAGTGTCTGTCTGAGCCCTTGCAGAGGCTTGCCTTCTCTCTACAAGTGTTGTACCAAGAACTTTATTTCTTCGTTTGCAGTAAGTATTTTGCTGGTTACTTAGGTCTGCTCTGCAGAGGTTGGGTCTGGTGCAGCCACCTTTGGCTGCTGGCATAGGTCAGGCGCAGGATTTGAGGAGTGAGGGTGTTCTTAGAAAGCACTGGAGATGAGAGGCTGTCCTGCATGGCCTGGTAGCACTTGAATTTTTGAGCATGGTCTTTCAGGACAGGGATGGGTAGCACAGCTCTACAGAGTAGTGAGCCCAGGGTTTTGTACCTAGGGACTTTCAGTACTTGCATATTCTGGTCAGGTTTGGAGGTGGTCAGCCTGCAAGCAGGTACTGATTCTGGAAAAACTGCAGAAAGTTATTTCTCTTAATTTACATTTATCTGTGATCCATCTGAAGCACACATCGTGCCTATTTTGGGGTGACTTGATGGAGTTTAGTAATGCAAACTGGATGTGTTGCTCAGAGCTAAGTGCTGTAGATACTGGGTTAGCTACAAAGAGAGGGCTGAGAACATTTCAGTGTTTACTGACGAGCAGGCAAGACTGCATCAAAACACTGATGGGCAACTGAGGGCACAATTTAAAGTTAGATATTTTAACAATTATTGCAGATGACTCATTGATACTTTGTAGTTAGGTCCAACTTTGTTTTCAAAGTCCATTAGTGAATATTTTAATACTAGTTGAATATAAAATGGCTCCACTGTTTTCTTAAGCTGTTTTATGTCATTGAGCAGACAGGACAATTAAGTTGCTGGCGTTTGCTTCCTTTGTGACCTTCAGGTTTGTCACAGCTCTGAGCCTGGTGCTGACTGTAGTAGATAACTGCTTTGCTTTGCTTTCCTTCAAGACACAGTACAGGAATAATGAGCCCTGAGTCTGAAATCTAACAGTGTCTCTGTTTTCTCCAGAGCATCTGACATGGAAAGTTTTGGCAGACCCAGCCATGACCAAATGGAAGTGAGATGGTCCCTGGTTAGTGGCTTCTTGCAATTCAGCATAACATGCTTTTGGGAGCTTCTTGGAAGCAGACGTTATGCAAGCTCCTCAAGCTGTGTCTTGCTGACTGGAAGCAAACTTGCCAGCTTCTGCCATTTTTCTGCAAGTCTTGTGACTTGTGTGGCTTTTCTTAGAGCCCTGGCCACAGCAATTGAGCGAACACAAGAGCAGTGTAGTTTTTGTATTGAAAACAGCAATTTCTAACATAGAGATTTGAGGGTATTTTTTTTTTCTCTAAAAGATGCTCTTTCCCTAAATGCTTCTGGAGACCAGTATAAAGACTCTCAAAGCTTCTAAGACCTGCATTGTCATCTCTTCCCTTCCTAAAAATCAGGGCTTAGTCTCAAAACTATAAGCTCTGCTAAAATGCTTGTGTTGCAGTCGCAATGAACAATAAATGAGGTTTGGAATAAACCCAGTACCTCACTTGTGACGGAAATGGGAATTGAACTGGAGTCTCTGGGGCTGAAAATACTATTTTAATAATGTATTGCCTCAACAGTCTCCTTTAACTCTCCCTTTCCTGTTTCTTATGGCTTTAGGCTGCATTGCTGTGGCAGTGTGGAAGGGTTAATACAACCATAACAGACATGGGAAGTGCTGGGCTCCTGTCTGACTGCTCAGACTGTCATTTTGGGGCTGGGAAACACTCTTGCTGCAAGAGGGGCCAGTGTGGTATGTGTGATGCCTAAGAGAGGACATGGCCAGTGTTAAACTGATACTGCTGTGGATTTTGGCTGCAAAGCCAGGCAGTGTTGCTGTGATGCTGGATAAAAGCTGATCATAAATTGCAGCTGTATTTCAGAGTAGTTTTTCAGCTGCATTCAGACCCTTTCTCATATCAATAGGCAGAACTCTACAGAGATGCTGAGCAGTCGGTTCTCAACATCTGCAAATGTTTTCACAGCACAGCTAACTTACCCTGGAGAGCACTAGGAGAAACTACAGTGTTTCCCTTTATTTTAAAATTGAGAATGGAGATCCAGTGATGAGGGAGGCGGTGCTGAATTTTTTAGAACAAGGAAAGAGGTACCTAAAGGCAAAAATCTTGAAGTCTTTGTTCAGTTCCTCCTCTTTGTCTTCCTACCACTCTTACATGTGTAAAGACAGAGTAAGTTACATAGGATCTGGCTCAGGGCTCTGACAAATTACCAGACTGTTTCAGCCCTGAGAGCTCTTCCTCATCCACATAGTTACAGACCTCTAAAAATGAGGCTTATAATGACTGTCCATTTGCCACCTGCCTTCCAGCACAGGAACAATTCCCTGTCAGCAGGGGAATATGTCTGGTGGCCTGTTAGTTCAGAATTAAACCAATAAACAACAAAGCTCTAACCCTCACAGGTTTTATGATGATATTTAGCCTCACTGACTTGTTTATGATTTACTCGGAGCGTACACTGCTCTGGGTCATGATAGGACCCCTTGATTCTAATACATGTTAGGTTTTCTCTGTTTCTGACTGCTGTGATCTCTTGTGTAATCTCTGGCTATTTCTTAAGCTGATTGTGCTTTTACTTTTAATAGAAGCTCCTCTATGAATAGCTGGGAATTGCCTGAGCATGGTGGTGGCCTTGAGAGGAGATCTGTCGCAGTGGGGTTAAAGCTACGGGTGAGGAGGAGGTTGGTACATTCCAAAATGCAGAATAGCCTCAGGGATTGGTGCATGACATGTGTCACACTGCAGAGCTGATGCTGCAGCTCCAGCACTGAAACTCAGGTCACCTCTTCTACATCACGCAGCTCTCAGCAGAGATCCCAGCAATAAACTTCTTCCCTCTGGGCTGTGCTACTTTGATTTGTTCCTGTTCCTAAGAATTACTCTGCTTATGCCTTTTCGTGCAAGATGTGTTTGTTATCTCAGGCCTGCAAACTACCAGGCATCCCAAACTAATTTTGGAGAAAGATATCCATTTCCTGAATGAATTTGTATAGACTGTTGAAGGAATGATATTTAAGGAATGTTTACTGCAAAAGAATAAGTGAATTACTGCATTGGCGCTTGATATTTTGCCAACTTCTGCTTGGACAAAGTTGAACTCACATTTAACACCTGGAGGGGCAAAACCTGATGTCTTAGAAATCACTGTATTGGTGGAGTGGAGATAGAAGGATTTAGTTAAACCCTTTACTTGTGGAAGATAAGGAAAGGAATGGAAGGCTGTAAGACTGTGGTTTGTCCAAGTCACTATGCCACAGTTTTGCTATCAGAATGCCCACTGATAAGGCAACACCTGCTTTGATCTTCCTTTTTTTGTTGTTGTTGAATTTAAGTCCAGCCTTTTTTCACTTCCCATGGTCCCTGCCCAAATTTGACCAGAGCAAAATGTGCCTTTTGTGCACATGAGAAGTGCTGTTTCACTGGACATTGGAACCAGACAGGAGGTCTGAAGCTCATCTCTTCTGGGACTATTGATCCAATTTTTGTTCTGGTATAGTGGGAAACAGAGATGTTTGTGTGGTTTTTTAAGTAGAGTTTAATGCTTCTGACTTTGCTCTGCACTAGAGGTGCTTGCAATGACACTGCTGGGTCTTCTTCAAGGGCTTTAAGTGGCAGTGCCTCTGCACCATGTTCCCAGCCTGGGTTGATCCTAATTATACCTGGAGCTGCAGAGGTGCAGTGCATAGCAAGGAGCCTGGCACTGCTCCTGCATACTTCTCTAGGCTGAGCAGAGATGGAAATTGGCATCTTAAATTCCCTCTGCAGGACAGCTGTGCACTGTGGGCAGTTTGGTCAGGGTGCCTGAGTGCAGCATAACTCTGTTACCCCGTGGAATTCTGTCCTTCCTGCCTGGCCTGTTGGAAAGGAAGCCTCCCCACCCACAACACTCTCTGCCTTTTACCACTGACCCCAGATAAGCTTTGGGGTTCATGCATTCAGCTTTATAAACTCACCACCAATGTAAACTAGCAACACATCATGGCTTGTTGAGGTACCATCCTTCCTCATGCAGCTTCTGTTTGGTTTGTGTCTGTGGGCTCATCAAAGTGACTTTGCCTTTCCCAATGAACTCTTTCAGTTGTCTGTACCCTTTAAGGAATTCAGGCTCTGGGCAGCCAGTCTCCTTTGCTAGCACACAGTGCTGTCTGGGAGTGGAGGAAGTGTCATGCTGCAGTGATGAAATGTGCCTCCAGCTACATTTGTTCTTCTCTTGGGTCTTGCAGTAAATATCAGGACTCCAGAGGTGGAGTTTTGACAAGAAATCTAAGATTATACTTAGCAGAAGTATTTGATATCTTTGAATTTGCCACTGTACCTAGTTTCCTTCTCTGAAGGAGGGAAGGACAAAAAGGGGGACAACCCTCTTTTTTTATCCAGAGCCTCCATACAATGAGTAGTGTGACTATTAGTTACTGCTGCACAGTATGATGGTGTCTCTGAGCACAGGAGAGCCTCTACTGCTGGGCAGCCTTTAGACTGCCTGTGCTGCTGGGCAGTCTGGACTCAGCTGCAGCCTGGCTCCAGAGATTAAGACACTGGTGGTGGGAAATAGCCAGGTCAGCCTGCTGCTCGTCAGTCTTAGCATCCATTAATCCCAGGGTGTTATTGTGGCTGTGCTTTCCCATCAGCCATTCCTGTCCCAGAGTTTTAGTGTACAGCTTGTCCTTTTGTTTTCTCACAGCTCAAGTTGCAGGTGCTGAACAGGTCACGTTTTTCAAGGCTGCAGCCTTCTGTTACAGCAGAGCCAGGGGTTGTTGGTAGCTTTGTTTGTGCCAAAGCAGAGCAGAGTTGCTGCAGTGTTATGACAGATCAGTGCGGCTTGAAAAAGAGGCAAAGATGCTGGGTGTCACGGGTTTACCTTTCTGGCCTTAAAAAAATCTGTTTATTCTCTACTGTCATAGGGACTGAACTAATTGGATGCTCTGTGGTGTTGCTGCAGCCTGGTATTGTCTTCTTGGGGACTGTCTAGAAATTACAGAGAGATTTTTGTCAGGGTATATATGCTTTTGAAGTAGCAAAAGGAAAACTTGCTTTTGTGCTGTGATGGTGAAAATTAAGCAAGACAGACATAAAGGTCTGGTTTACAGTTTTTGGGGTGGGGAATGCATCATGCAGTGCAATGTTTTTGGTGTTACTTTTTTTTTTCCTCACATGAGTAAAACCAGCCTTGTTTCCTTTCTCCTGGGATTGCAATTCTTGAAATCAAAACTGCATTTTCCACAAATGTGTAATCCTTACTGCCACATCCATTCAGGATACACCGGGCTGCTTATTCTCTTGAGTTCCTGATACTGTCATGCAGGATAAGTACTGTATTATTTTTTACCGTGAATATCCCAAGGCAGCAAACAAAATCCAGGACTTCATTTTCTATTACTCAGAAAATCCTAGAGGAAGCTGCACAGCAGCAGTGCTGCAGTTTTGTGCTGTCTCCAGCCTGTGCTTCCCCAGCTCTGCAGCCTGGAGTCAATGCGGCATTTGCTATAACGGGCAGTGACTTTTTGAGATCAGGCAGTGCACTGTAGGCTGTACCACTCTCTAAATAACTCTCCACTATAAAATGCAGAGCTCCAAACAAGAAAAGGCCTTTTCAGTTTTTTACCTGCAGAAATAGAGAGTAAATTGGCTCACAAGTGCACGTGAGGTGCTGGAGTATTCTGTTTTGATTTCCCATCTGTGTTCTACGTCCTCACGTATTCTGGACTAACCCATCTGCAGGAAGATAGCAGGGAGGGAGCTGGCAGATAACTCAACCCTCAAAATGGAGGAGGAGAAGAATATTCCTGATTAATTCTCTCACAGCTGAGATGAACTGAAGCAAATGACATTTTGGATGAGATGGTCAGGTTTGTATGCTGGGAGTGCCTCTTGTTTTTCCTCCAAACTCTTGCCCTATAACTGTAGACACTTGCTTAAACCTCAGCAGCTGGGGGCTGATGCCCACCAGTGAGGGATGCAGGAGCTGTGTGGACATCAAACTGATTTGTTTCTATGGAAACAGTAGATTTCACCATGTTTTAGGGAAGTAGGAGGGGAATTATACCCTTGGGCCTGGTTCTGGCTCTCAGATTGGATTGGTTGCTGCACAGCAATTGTAGAGCAGCAGCCCATGAAGGGATTATCTACCAGCCAGTGATCACAATTAAGGAGGGAAGCACGTGGCTCCAATCTGCCCCCATTGTGGGATTCCCAGGGTCACAGCCCTCCATGGCACTTAAAAAAAAAGAGTTTAACCTTGGTTACTCATAGCCCCAAAGCAGGGCTGCGCTGCAGTGCAGGCAGCTGCACCCAGACTCCTCAGCTGGGATGGCTGAGGGAATGAGCTCTGCTTGTACCTCACAAGAGCTGAAAACTGTTTGTGGTGTCTGCAAGGTCTGGGGGAAGCTGAGATCTTTTAGACAAGCTTCAAGTGATGCTTGCTGATGAAATTATTGTAAGTCCAATTTGTCGTACTGATCTCAGAAAGTCCCAGCACTTGAAGTGCTGTGACTAGGGGTGATGATTTTGAGACCTTTTTTTAAAAATGAAGCATAACCTCATGAAACCACAGAAGGAATCAAAGCATGAATATGAACCTCAAACAGGTTCAAGTAAGAAGAGTTTTTTCTAAACCCCATATATTCTTAGTGATCTGTAGAACTGAGTCTCTTCAGACTGGCCTGGTGCAAGATCCCAGTGCTGGTCCTTCTGAAGGAGTTAACCAACACCTCTGTATTTCAGACTCTCAGGTCCTAAAGGCACAACCTATCCAGGTTCTAGCACTGACTGAGAGGGAGAGCTTGTATTTATAGACAGAAGTCAGACCATGGAAAACTGACAGAAAGGGTAATGCCTGTGTGTGTTTGAACCTTTTCCCAAGGTACTCCTTGTTTCCTACAAATGTAGGACGGGAGCTGTGTAACTCTCTGTAATGGGGGGAAATTCTCTTTGCTTAGCTTCTGTTTCCTCTTACTGTATATAGGGACTTCCTATATTCCGTGTTATGTAAACTGAGTTAGGGATGAAGGGCAGCTTCCAGCAGAAATTCTTGCTTTATGATTTGCAATATAGCCAGTAAGTCAATTGGATGGGATAATCCTGGTTGTGGATTTGCAGGGGTGCATCAGAAGAATGCAGCAATATCTCTGCTTTACTTTCAGGTCATCTAAAAATATATATACAGACCTTGAAAGTCAGGCCAGATCCTGCTGTAAGGTTTACCAAGCATAGAGCTGGGGTGTGCTGGCTTCTTTGGAATTACTGTAGACATAGAGCAGCAGAAATGCCTGGGGCAGACTCCTGGCTATGCCAGTTGAGTCTGCATGCTGGCAGGCCCTCAGGCCATTGACTAGAAGTCTAAGATTCCCTGTGACTTCCTTGGAAGTCCCTTGCCCTGTGGAAACAGGGCAGCCATGGGGCTCTGTGGTTGTGCATTTGATGAACTGGTGCACAGCAGCTCCAGCACAGCCATGACTTGGCACGATGCACACAGCTGTCTTCCAGATTTTGATGTATCCTGAAGCTAGTGGAGTGTGAAACAGAAAAATCAGCCCATAGGATTCAAATGAAAATAAACAATAGCGAAACTTATCCTACTGCTTCCAGCAACCTGCATAGAGGCATGTACAGGAGAAGGGTTGAGATGCAGGGAAAGGAGATGTGGATGTGGAAAGAGTGGATTAAAGAGGCCCCAACTGCTATGGATGGCTCCTGGGAACCAGTCTGTGCAGTGAGAGATAAGCCAGGAAAGCAGAATTTAGTGCACTCAGGGAGGGGTGGGGGAGAGAGCTGTTTCCAAGTGAGCATTCATGTAAAAATTGCTGTGTGCTTTCCTTCTGGCTGTAGCAGTGTTTAGGAAGGTGCTGCAGGCAGAAGACTGAGCACAGCCACTGCAGTTGAAGTATCAGTTATGTGAGAGAACATTGCCCCAGGGTGTTCCTCTCTCATTGTCTGAGCCCCCTCAGCCCACACTTGGCTCAACAAACGCATTCTGAGTGGGAAAAACACGTTTTTGATTAACACTTCTGATGTTCAAGGCATGTAGGTCCTCCCAGAGGCACGAGAGCACATGAATATGACAATGCCTTCCAGTAACAAAAATCCAGTAACAAAAATCTTTCTCCTGTTCTGTAAGAAAGATCTGGGCACTACAAAGTACTGGACACTGTCATCTCTGTATATGTAAATCAGTGGCCAGTAATTGTGTTGTGTGTCCCAGGGTGAGGAGACAAACTGATGATAAAATGGCTTAAGATGGAAGCTTGAAATTCAATCTGTCCCTCCGTGGCACATCATTTACCCCAAATGTCAGTGAAACAAACCTCACCATTATGCCTGTCCACGAGGAACTGGATCTGATTTGCCAAACTCATTGTGTAGGCTTTCAAATAGCCAGGCATGCAGCTTTCTATGGAGGTGGATTCTCTTGGAGGGGGCAGTCTCCTGAAAGGTTTCTTGTCTTTTCAGTCTCTACTGGTGTGGGGTCATTGTGGTTTTTGAAATGTTGTGTTTTGCAATAGATGTAAGTTTCTGATGTGGCTTTATTGAGTTTATATGTTAACTCTGTAAATACAAAGTATTTTTCTTGCTTTGAATGAAGTTAGACCACAGTGTGGGAAGAAGATACAGGAGAGCTCCAGAACATGGCATATCCTGGTCATTGGTAAAAGAGGTGAAGGAACCACACAAAAGGTGATTCTTGTGGTGAGAATCATGTCAGTTCTGGAGCAGGATGTGGTGTGAACATATTCTATTGCTACACTTATTACACTGAATTAGCCTAGCTGCTGTCCTTTCATGTTTGGAAACCTCAGTGCCTCAGACTGCACCAAACCTTGGGCAGAACCTCTTGCTGGCCCTGTTCTGGTATCAGGTGCAATTCTGCACAAGGGAATAGAACAGCTCCAGGCAGACTGGGAGAAGGTGCCAACTCCAGAAGTTATTTTCTACTTCATTCTCTACGCTCTCTGACCGGTATTTGCAAATTATGGAATATTATGGTACGAATGTGTTCAGTTTATACTGGCATTTGTGTTTTACCCTGCTTGGGCAGTACCTGGGAATTTTCTAGGACAGTCCATGGGAGCTCACCTTAAGCACAGCAAACTTCCACACTTGAGAGGCTTTTTGGTCCTTTTGCTTACTGACTTGGGGAACTGTACTTGGGTGAAGTGGCCAGGTGTTGGAGAGGCTGTTTGAGGGTCAGAATTATTTAACAAAGCAATTGAAGTGTTCCAAGCCAGCACAATAGTGTTAACCTCCCTCTGCACTATTGTAAATAGGAACCCAAGGTACAAGGCAGTGGGAAGCCTTCTCTTTATTTTTTTTTGTTTCTCCTAACATGTATATTATGATGACACTCATGAACTATTGCCTGTCTTTATTTTTCACAATTGTTTTCTTGAATAATGAATCATTGTGCACAATAATATTGCCAGTATACTGGAAAATGTTGTACTTACAATAGATCTTTATTTCTATATGTATCCATTGTGTGGCCAGTACCAATTACATCCTGAGTTACATTATGCTAAGTGCTTATGGAATTGCTCTTGTTCACTGTGGGTCAGGACTAGGCATACTTGTGCTGTGGGGATTGGCTGATAAATAATGCACATCCTCTGGCTTAAAGTTATCTAAAAGTGCTAACCTTAATGGAAAAAACTATGGCTTAAGTAGGAACAAGATTTAGATTATGATTATGAGTCTGTATGACTGGTGTCCATGTTGATGTGAAGCCATATGAAAGGAATATGAAAGCTTAGGACAGAGGAAAACAGAATAGCAGGCTGATAGATGTTTTTGTTCACAATGCACCTGTTTTTAATGCTTGCTGTTCCTCTTGGCCTGTCTTTTTTTTAGTTGAGAAGTGCTTTGGCTCAGGCAAGAGAAAAGCTCACAGAGCCAACCAAGTTAGCAGGAAACTCTGAATCTGCAATGCAGCCCTCTTGGCAACCTGCTGGGTGGCAGAGGAAAGAACAAACTTGTCCTTGTTCTTGCCCAACACCTGGATTATGGAATTGCTTACAAATGTACTTGTATGTTGCTTGAAGGATCAGACCGGGAAGATGCTCCAAGGGCAGTTCTTCATCTTTCTTCCTTGTATGGAACTACTTGATGTCTCCTGTAGGAGAGGAGGAGCACCAGGAGTCAGTGACCAAAAAGTACAAAGCTCCAACTGTTTCTGAGGTGTTTGCTTTAGGAGTCAAAATGATTAACAGTAAATATCTTTAGTGTGTGGTTAAAGTGCCCCATAGGTGTCAGCCAGTGTGTTAAGGATTCATTTTGATGTGCTGAAGTAAGAACACGTTGGAAAATACAAGTGCTGTGAGATCAAGAGCTGTTCAGAGAAATGTGTAAGCTGTTCATAGAATGCAGCTTGTGTGAAAATGTGACTGTTGCTGATGGGCACAGTGATCAGAAGAATCATGTGTCAAAGGTACCAATACCCCTGGATTGGCTTGGGATTCTTGTAAAGCCCTGTGCCATCATGAGCTAAGAAGGAACTCTTGATCTGGGTGTGTGAGAATGATGAATGATCAATTATGAGCCTTGACAGATGAAAATGGTTTGAAGCTTATGCAGGAGCAGATTTGAACTGTGTAACCAGACAGTAAAATCCATAGGGACAGAACTGTATTTCTTGTGGTATATTGGCATACTGCTTTGTGCAGTGCATTTCTGATTGAATTGTTGTCCCCAGGCACTATCAGAACAGAGGAAGTTACAAATACTCAAATTAAAATACAAACAGCTGTGTGAAATTATGGAGGCTGTGTGAATTTTAATTTTCTGAAACTAATATAATCCAAACTGGGGATTAATCACATCCCTTAATACCCTGTTTTTCTATAGATGTTTAATAAGAAATCAGATAGAAATTAAATGATCAGATGCTGATGTTCCCTTCTGTTGTTTGCAACCACTTTTATGTCTTCATAAACTGCTGTTTTGGCTCTTCAATTGAGCTTTACCTTCTCTAGTGCATTCTAATTCAAAAATCTCAAAGGTCTGGCAAACAATTGATTGCAGCTATACTGTTGGTTTGTCTAGACTAGGCCTAGATTTGTATTTCAGAGCCCTCTACAAACAGCTTTCTGAGCCTTCCAGCTTCTCTGGAGACAGGGAAAGCAGGGTCTGTGTTCCATGTGGACCAAGAGATGGTACCTGGGACTCTGTTCTGGTTCTGACTGCTCAGGAGTTCTGCTGCAGTTTCAGTGAAGACAATAATCATGCATGAAAAAGCTTTGACTCAAAGTCCTTTCAGAAATACAGATTACCAGCGGATGGAGAAGGTGCAAAGCTTGAATTTGGTGGAAAGAGGGAATAAATGATGCTCGTATTTGCATTGGAAGAGAATCTATGGAGAAGCAGTTGCAGCCTGAGCTGATGTGTGGGGATGCCATTCTTGCTCTTCCCTGTTAGGAAGTTGTGGTTATCACTTCTGATATCATGGCTACAGGGTCAAAAAGAGATTTGCAAACACCAGATTGCTGGAATGAAACAGCACTGTAAATGTTACAGGAATCTCTAAGCCTTAGAGCACAAACCTAAAGCAGTGAGCTGACACTTCTGGCAAAGCACGAAGGGACAGACTGGCTCATGCAATCACTTGTCTTGTACTTATCAGGATTTGAGAGCATTTATTCCAGCAAAGCTGGTGGAGCAGGCACAGCATGCCCCTAACAGTCACTGAGATGCTCAAAGACTTGCTGCTCCTCCAGAGATCTCAGTGTTTCATTTGACAGGAAAACATCAGATCCAAGTGTTTGACCAAAGGAGTAAGCAAGTATTCTTTGGTCTGAGCAAACTCTGTGTGTGTGTGGACACAAAAGTGCCCCTACTGCAGCAGACTAACTCATCTAAGTATCTTTTAATGGACAGTCGCATTTTCTTCAGTGTAGCAACAGTGAATAAACACAAGAAACGTGTCGAAAAGTTTCAGTGTGTGCCTCTTCAGGTAATCCCAAGCTTTCCATATGGGTATGTGTCCTACTCTTTTTGATTGCATCTCTCTTTGCTTCCCTTTCCATACAAAAATGTTGATTTATACAAGCAGTTTGTCAATTTCCTTTGTTTTATGGATAGTTTGGGCAAAATGTCTTTGGTTGATGCTACTTCTGACTTCTAATCCTTTGTATTGTGCAAGTCATTAAATGAGTTCTGAAACTTGTTTATAGAGCAAAGGTGTTTTTTTTGGTCACTAACAGCCATTATTAACCTTTCTGTTGTGTAGCATTCTAAGTTACCTAATGCATGAAGGCTTTTCGTAGATAGCTTCTGGTTTTAGTTAAAAGCCTCAAACAAACAGCAAAACAATTAAGGAAAGCCCAATTCCCAGTGCTCTGATTATAAATGTATTGTAGCACGACATCAAGATTGCTTTAATGTGTTTTCAAGGTGTTTGGATTTTATTTTGGTGTTGCTCTATAGTAGCTGCCTTCCCTTCAATATTTTTCTACTGCATTAAGAATGCAGCTTTCAGCCCAAATCTGCACTCTCATGCACCTCTGCATATGAAAATAGTAATAAGACTGGAGGGGATGCTGTGATTGTGCTTGCCCTGAGGTGGCTAGTCAAGAACATGTGTAAGCACCTCAGAACTGAGCAATGCAAAATACAACAATAAATGCCTTTTCAGGTCATTTCCCTGAACTCTTTCAGCCTGAGACCTGTTAAGATTTGCATCCTTGGTTCTTTGTGTTGCCTTGGTTTAGAAGAGGAGATCTGTCTCTGGCCAAGAATTTATCTACCTCAGTATTCTCTCTTTGCCTGTTGTTAATAAAAAATGAGTGTGAAATACATAGAAATAAGTCTTCCAATAAGTGATTTTTGGGAAATGTAGTTATCCGAGCCTAGTTTTCCAACCTTGATAAAAAGCTTGGAATTGCATTGCTAGAACTGATACCTCAATATCTTGATTCAGAATTTCAGAGTCAATAGCTAAGAAAGCTACAAGCAAATTAAGTATTTATATTCCCTGAATACAGCTCTGTCTGTTTTAGCTGCTGCTTTGTGTATTTTCTAGATGAAGCCTAGCCTGGAGGAGTGGCACAGTGTTGGATTCCTGCTTTAAAGCACAGGAAATCAAATGTTGTCGTGCACTTCTGTGTGTTACAAACAGAGGAACAGAAAAAGGATTTCCCAGTTGTTAAGATAAAGAGTGAAAGAGGAAAACAAGGGAGTTGGTGCCCTCAACCTGAGTAACATAATTCAGGCACAGTCATGTATAGTGATGTATGTAATGAGACTCTGCTGTCATGCCACAGGCTGCCTTGTCTCAGCACTCAAAGCCTTTATAACAGTTTATCTCTGAAAATTTATTCCATCTTTCTTTTTCCTCCCTCAACCTTTTACATCTCCCCTGCTGGAAGTGAATAAGCCATTTTAACCCCTTTGCTCTTGCCTGCCTAGGTCACCTGGTAACGTGGTGGTTTTTGCCTGGTGTGTTGTGTTCCTGATTCCAGCTTGGTGACATCACTCTGGGCTGCTCTTTTGGAGCAATAACTGTGTGTGTAGCTCTTCCTTCAGGCTCTGAAGTGAGCTCAGGCTGTTCTGGGCATGTTGTCTGTGCCACACGTGCTCTGTGGCTGTGTTTATTTGCAGCAGCAGTTTGTGCACCCTGCAAAAGGGCAGGCAGGGCTCTCCACTCCTCCTGCTCCTCCAGCTCCCCACGAAATTTGCTAATCCCTACTTTTTGGTTTTCTATCATTTGAAAGGCTTAGCTGGAGCTGGAGGAGGAAGGGGTTTTTCCACAGACTGTAGAGAGACATTAAATGAAGAATAGGAAATAACATGGATACAATGGGATGATACTGCATCAGTTGTAGGTTTTTTGTAATAAAACTTTTTGTCTGTGACTCCTGATAAGAGTCAAGTGTAGAGAAGATTTGAAAGTTGAACTGCATGTACCTCTCAGTAGTTTGTGGTTAAGAACACACATTCATTTTCTGATATTAGGGATCAGATTTGCATGTATTTTCACTCAGAACTGGAGCAGCACTAAAGATTGTTGGTTTAGATGACAAAATCTTGCATATTGATTTGTTGTCTTGTCCTCTAGAGGACTTGGGGGTTTTTCCTTGGAATAGCCTGGGAGCTACTTGAGTTAACAAATGCATTGGATCTTTTTAAAATAATGCTGGAACCCAGTGTCATAGGTTTTCTATCTCTCTCTTGAAATATTTTTTCTTAGTAGCTGTGATAAGGACAGCAGAGAAATTGGGATTTTAACCAAATCAGAAAGTTCCAGGAAAACATAGTGCAGCATGAATAGGATCTTGCTTCCTATTGATTTCATGCTTATAAATGCAAGTGGTCCTTTTTCTACAGTAAAGCAAGATTTGATACTCCAAGTTGGAAACCAATAGCTAGAGGACTGTCTTGGTGTGCTGGGAAGGGAATCTGTAGTAATGTGATTCCTTTTTCTCAGGTATAAATTCAAAATAATTTAGTGGAGGTCAGATGGATTTGTTATGCTAACAACTGATACAAGAACAGGACTTTTCCACATATTGACCACAGACATCTATAGGAATGGAGCTGAGACAGCAGAAAACTGTTAGAATGATGCAGTGTCTCAGAGATTCCAGGGTTAATCCCACTGGAATGGAAAAACTAAAGCTGTATTATTTGAAAATCAAATGAAAGGCAATCCCCAGTTAACTCTTTATACTTCTGGAAAGCCTAAAATAATGAGAGTGAGTTTCAGTCTAATTTTAACTGAAGTTCCATCACTCCTGACTTAGTAATTAACAGGTGATATTTTTATTTGAGGTGTTAGAGGATGTACAGTGCCTCCTTACACTCATTTCACTTGAACCTAGTCTTCAGTTTTTGATATTACCAAGTTATTCTGACATTCCCACAGATGGGGAATTACTTTTATAGCTGAGAAAATGGAAATACAGAGAAGCAGAATAATTTGCATAGGGTTACACAGGAAATGATTGGCCAGACCAGAAGCTGAGACAGGGCTGCCCAAGACCTTGTCTGAAACAGAAACTCACTTCTCATCTTCATGGACTTTGTCAGTCTTAAGTTCATGCAGGAGTAAGAGAAATACCTCAAAGTGGAGAGCCCTGGATTTCTTGTTCAGCAGAGTCAGTAGTTACTCCTGAATCAGCAAAATTATTCCTTGCCAGAGTTATGAAGGGAAGGAGGATTGTCTGCCAGAACCCTGCCAGTGTAGGCAGGGCTTCTTTTAACAGAGAATGTTATGTTCATGCTGTAGGAAACATATTTTGAAGTGATGCTTCTCCCAGTAGGCGAGGAAGCAATTGATTATATTTTCAGAACTGCTCAGTGGCTCTTGAAGAGCCACATGAACAGCCAAGTACTAGAAAACCAGACCACAAACTAGCAAGGTCATCAGCAGATGCAGTGAGCACGCCTAGCTTTGGATTGGAAAAAAAAGGAAAAGCAAAGGAGAACTGGTGGGGTCTGGCTGCTAAGTCAGCATTTGCAGAGTGTTAGTGCAAGGCTGCTTTTCCTTGCAATTACTTGAAGTACATGAAAAGTCAGGATTCTTTTAGATACAGAAAAAAACTGCTGCTTTTGCCTTGGCAATACTGATATCTTGATAGTTATAGCCAGGAGAGACCCTGTGTGGGGACAAGCCTTTAGCTGCTGGTTATTTTCTCAGTCGCATCACGTGGTGTTTGCACACTGGGACAATGTGGTGTCTTCTCAAGCCTCAAGTGCAGGGTGTGAGTGAATTTGTGTAATTGTTTTTGCCAAAAGGAGGCATGCTAGTTCTTTGGCTCTGTGTCAACTTCTCTTTTCTTTCTGAAAGATGAAAGTGTATTTTTTTCCAAAGTACAGACAGCTGTATTAAATGGGCTTGTTAGCTAACTTGGAACTTCAGCTGAAAGAGCTGTACCGCCACAGACATTATTAGAGGGACTGTGGTGTGAGTATAAACTACTTCAGAACAAGCTCTTGCCCTTCTCAAGGAGAGGCATTTTGTTTTTAGTGACTTAAACTTTTTTGTGTTCGTAGCTGGGACTCCCCCTTAGAGTCCATGTACGCTTATAGAAGCAGAAAAGCTGTAAAAGGGGAAGGAAACAATCACACACTCATCCAAAACTTCCTGTTCCATTGCAGGGACTTTCTGCCACGTGGATCTGGCATTGTTACCAGGCGCCCACTGGTCCTTCAGCTGGTCAATGCCAGCACAGGTATGTGAGCTCCTTTCCCCTGTGTGTCCAGCTGGATTGCTGTCTTAGTCAGGAAGGTCTTATTTGATCACTGGAGAAAATAAATAAGGATTTTCCAGAGGAAAAATGACCTGCAGCCTTTTTGCCTGTTTAACATCAAATGAATTAAGTGTTGAGAAGCAAAATGCCTCTTAATGTGTTTTTTTGTTGTTGTTGTTTTAATTTATTATTCAAGGCTCCATGCACATACATCATAATTTTCCTTTGCCTATGCAGCTGTGACTCTCATGAGTAAGACCTAAAAGCCAGACAACCCTGCTGAAAATGTAGTGAATTAAGGGGGTGAAGATGTTGAGCTCAATTGAATTATCTCAGGTGTTGACCACATAAATGTGACTGCAGTAACTACTGTTCCAACCTGCAAACTCTGCTGGGAAAGACCCTTGCCAGACTTCATCCCTTCAATTGTGTTTTGTTGTGTTGTGCTTCAGGGTGCTTTCATCACACTTCTGAGTGTTTCTCTGATTTTGGTCACTATTTCTGACTCTGCTTCTGTTTACATAGAATATGGCGAGTTCCTACACTGCAAGGGAAAGAAATTCACCGATTTTGAGGAGGTCCGTTTGGAGATTGAGGCTGAAACTGATCGTGTTACTGGCTCCAACAAAGGGATTTCCCCTGTGCCCATCAATCTCCGAGTCTACTCTCCCCATGGTGAGTCCTAATGCAGAGGGACCAGCTCTTCTAGAAGGCTCTGCACCCCATTGTGAATTGAAAACAAAGTACTGTCATCCCTCCCCATTCAGTGTAGCATATGTGGAAGGACTGAGGGCACAATTTTCCTGATCAGTGTGAAAACAAGTGATTTAAAGGGAAGAGTGGTGAGATCATTGACAATCACAGTAGAAACAACCTGCAGCTGGTTCTTACTGACCCATAACAAGAGGGAAATAGATAGCTTTGTGTGCTTTTGTGTGTGCATCTTTTATCCCTTATTGGAGTCACTTTAACTACAGGTGGTACTTAAAGACCAGAACATTCCTACCTTAACAATCTCTTGTGCTAACTCCTGTGTCTAGTCCTGAACCTGACCTTGGTGGATCTGCCGGGTATGACAAAAGTTCCTGTAGGGGATCAGCCCCCTGACATCGAGTTCCAGATCCGAGACATGCTCATGCAGTTTGTCACCAAAGAGAACTGCCTCATCCTAGCAGTATCCCCAGCCAACTCTGATCTGGCCAATTCTGATGCCCTGAAAATTGCAAAGGAGGTGGATCCTCAAGGTAAATGTCTCCTGATTTATCCTGGCTTTACTAGACAGTGGCCTGATTTTCATTCGGTTGTGATTAGCCCAGTAGCTGTGGCTCATGTCTGTTGTCTTGGGATGTATTTTCACCAACATTCTTCTGAGAGGTATTAGTGAGTGTTAACAGTTGCTGTAGTAGAAATTTTGTTACTCTCCTTTTCTTCATTTGTCTAAGCCCTATTTCTAAAGAGTTGAAGGATTTTCTTTCCTTTAATCATTTGGCCTAGAAAGAACTAGGAAAATATACACTAAAATCCTTTTCTGCTGTGGCATAGCTTGTGCATTCAGCAGGATACAACTGAGAACTGATCTTGATTTTTGTCTGTTTTGCTCTTGTGGCCTCTTGTACATGATGGGAGCTGTAACGTGTGACTTCAAGAGCCCTTGGGTAGCTGAGTTGGGCAATCTGTAAGCTCTGTGAATGAGTCATTTGCTGATCAAGTATGTTTGTGGTTTTTTTTCCATAGGCCAACGCACCATTGGGGTCATCACCAAGCTGGATCTTATGGATGAAGGAACTGATGCACGAGATGTATTAGAAAACAAATTGCTTCCCCTCCGTAGGGGTGGGTTTCCTCATGCTTTGCCCATGATCTCCTTCCTCTGTTTTCCCTGTGTGAGGTGTCCTAGCCTCATCCTCTTCCTTCCTTCCCTTCTTATAACATTTCTTACAACTTGTGGTTAAACCATCTCTGTTCCAACCTAGAAGTGAGAAAAGTTGGGGAACAGGGCTCAGTCATGCCGTTAACAGGAACTTTTTAGGTATTTAAACCTTGAATTGTTGTCCTAGCAGAAACACACTTATGCTCTTATTTTTACTTTCTCTTTCCTCCTTTCATTAAGACAAGCTGTGAAAGATGTCTAAAACACTCCCCTCGCTGCCATAGTAAAGAAATTAAATAATTCTGGGTTGTGGTACTTGCTGTGGCCATGGCAAAAGTACCTGTGCTAAGGACTCATAAAAGGAGAGTCTGAAATAAATGAGACTGGAGTGTGCCTTGTGTTAGGGGAACAGTAACAAATAAGCTAATTCTCTGTTCCATACTCATTTTTGTCCTGCATACCAAAATATCAGAACCTGGGCCACTCAAGGAAAGTCTAATTTTAAACTCTTCCAGTTGCCCTTAATAATGTGCTACCACTAGAATCCCCCTTTTGTAATGCTGAGTAACTTCCTTCTCAAGTCTGAGTTTTATTTACATCCTTGCAGCCATCTGATTTCTAACCCCATTCTCACAGGTTACATTGGTGTGGTCAACAGAAGTCAGAAGGACATAGATGGCAAGAAGGACATTCAGGCAGCTCTGGCTGCAGAGAGGAAGTTTTTTCTCTCCCACCCAGCCTACAGACACATGGCTGATCGCATGGGAACCCCCTTCCTGCAGAAAGTTCTGAACCAGGTACTGTCCACAGTCAGGAACTGCTGCCTGTGGTGTCACTGGCTGTGAAACACACTGAGGCCAATAATGGAGCTTGCACACCAAAGGCAGAGCACTGATTTATCCTTTCACTTTCAGTAGTTGGTTTGTGGTATAATACACTATCAACATGCAAGATCTTTCTGGCTAAGTTAAAAGATACCTTCTAAATTCTAGTGATCTCTGTACCTAACAGTATTTATGTGTTACTGATAGTTATTCCCATCTATTGAGGCTATCTGGTTTTGCATGCAGCAGCAATTTCATGTTGCTTCCTTCTCTGCTCCCTTGAAATACTCTCTGAAATGGAGAGAGTCTCTTTCCTATTTCGTCTTATTCAAATATTCATCTTCAAACTGGAGAAACCCTCTTATTAGAGCCTCATGAGTGGTTTTGCTCCTTCCACCTTGCCTTTTCACCCTTTTTTGTTTGAAAAAAGGCTTTACCACCACATTGGGTGTCAATGGTGTGCTAATCTGAAGGCAGAGTAGCCTTTACCCTCATGTAAAAAGCAAATGCTAATACTTTAATGTGAAGTTTATTCTTGGGTTTGAGTCAGTTTGGTTTGTGTGGATGGGAGTTTTGCACCATACTAGAAGGTAAACTGAAGGTCAAGAGTAGAGGGGGGCAATAGGCAGGAGCTGGGGAGGGAGAATACCTTCAGCTCATAACTTGTATTTGTCCTAGGATAGACATTTTGTTAGGACCACACAAAAGAACTAAACACAGAGAGGAACTTCCATCTTTTTTGTAGTGTGGAGGCAGCAAACTCTTCCCAGTAACTACCTGGAGGTTTATTGTCATCTTAAACCTTCTTCTTGTGCAGCAACTGACCAACCACATCCGTGACACGCTGCCAGGGCTGAGGAACAAGCTCCAGAGCCAGCTCCTGTCCATTGAGAAGGAGGTGGAGGAGTACAAGAACTTTCGCCCCGATGACCCCGCTCGCAAGACCAAAGCTCTGCTTCAGTGAGTGGCCTCAGCGTCCCTCCCTGGAAAGGCCTGCTCAGCAATGAGTTCTGCTTCATGCTCTTGGTTTTCTTTCAGGATGGTCCAGCAGTTTGCTGTGGACTTTGAGAAACGTATTGAAGGCTCCGGAGACCAAATTGACACCTATGAGCTGTCGGGAGGAGCTCGGATCAACCGCATCTTCCACGAGCGTTTCCCCTTTGAGCTGGTGAAGGTAACTGCTTCCCCTTGCTGCTGACATACACTTTTGTTTCCTCTTCTGTCTGTCTCCTTACTCCTCTTGCTATCTTTCATCAGTGGACTTTCTCTTCAGCTGCTTTTTTTCATGGTTTTCTATTTATCAACTTTTTTCACTTGTCTCCTTTATTGGGATCTTCCCTTAGTGCTGACTTTCCTCTCTGTCCCTGTTTTTGTGACAGAACTTAACATCCTCTGAGCTAAATGACAGTGTTTTTTTTACTTGATTCCTAGATGCTAAATTGAGTGTGAAAAATCACTTTAGCAGAACCCATGGTAAATCAATGACTGAATGCCCTCACAGATATGTCAAAGCTACTATGACTGGATTTCATGTAGAAGGAATGGTGCTGAAACTCGCAGTTCTTGATCCTGAGCATCAGACTAGATCTAAAGTTGAACTCATAGATACCTAAGAAGCAGGAAAAAGAGTTGTAGGTATACCTGGGATTAATTCTGTCTGGCCCCATCAATGGCCTAGAGGTGGGAATGGTATGACAACTGTACTCACCACTTAACAGTGGAAGAGGATTCTTATTGACAGACAGTTTTCTTGGATGATGAATTACACTAACCTGATCAGGATGGGTACTGAAAATCTTTTTGTAATGTCAGTTGGAACAAACTTAAGAGCCAGATCTTTCTGCTTCAATATTTTTTGCATTGGCTTTTTTTTTTCACATTTGAATAAGATGAGGCCTTTCTAGTGAAATAAATAGCCTTCCTTGTGTTAGATTTACAATTCACACAAAATGTTTTATCCATTTGTGGTGTTCACTGAAAAAGCAGCTGCCAAGATCTCATGCTAAATGTTGTGAGGCAAACCAATTTTCTTTAGAAAGCCATCTAACACTTCAGTCCTAGTGTTTTACCTCAAAGAACCTTCTTAAGAGCAGCTGGGACATCTGTAAATGGAGGCCCTTAGCTGTTTGTGTGTGTCCAGGGTGTCCTGCTTTGACCACGGCAGTTTTGTGGCTGGACTCTGTATCCAACACCTGGGCTGATATCTCGTGTGTCACATCGTAGTGCTGGCATAGGACCTCTTCTCTTCAAAGTCTGCTGCTGTGCAAATCAGTTTCAGAAAGTTCTGATGGAATTGTCTCCTGGTGCAGATGGAGTTTGATGAGAAGGAGCTGCGGCGGGAGATCAGCTACGCCATCAAGAACATCCACGGTATCAGGCACGTATCACACACAGGCAGAGCTCTGGCTGAAAAGCCTTGTAAATACTTCTAGACCTTCCAAATGGAGTTGAAGACTTCAGAGGTACGGTAGGTCAGCCAAAGGGAGGGATAACCTCTGGCTTGAATCTGGGAATAGGGACAATCATTCAAGAGTTTGCTTTCTTTTCCCATGTGGGAGGCACAGAAGCCTACAAGGTAAAAGCCTGGGTGTCTTGACATCTTCTCCATCCTTCTTGGGCCTTTACATAGGAAAGGGTAGGAAGAGGGATGCAACCCCATACTAGTCCTTTGTTTAGTTAAAACTAAAACACCGATTTTCACACTAACCAGCAGTTAGTTGTTCAAAATAAGTGTTGGTACAAAGCCCCTCCTCCCCTAGAGATTTGAGGGAACACTGGTGTGCCCATCACCAGGGTCCCACTGGCCCCACACAGTTAGCAAACAGATCTGTATTCCCTTCAGTGTGAAGGTGAATTGTCAGAAAGTGCAGCCCTGAGACCCTGAGTTGTGCTGCTCTTGGGAATGTGCCCGTTAGAGCCCTTCTGCACACAGGGATGTGAACAAACACTGACCTGGATTTATTTTCATTCCTTTCTCTTGGTCAGCTACCAGCTGAACTTGATAAAGCGTATCAGATGTCAGTGTCCTAGCCTTTAAGAAAATCTTCCAGAGCAGGTCTTATCTCCTGCACAACTCTGAGGTCAAATACACTGTGGAGGGGTCAGCCCCTGCCCCCCTTAGGCTGAGGTGAAATGGTGACCTGGCTATGGCTGTCCAGCTAAGATTGATTTTGCCCTCAGTACCTCCTTCCTTGCAAGTGCCAAGCATCCCTCATTTGTAATGAACTTCAGTCAGGGCTTTTCCAGGGGATGTGACACTTCCCAGCCCAAATGTCCTGGGTTTTGGTGATGGTGGTGCCTGCTCCAAGATGTGTGTGTAACTCTGTGACATTCTCCTTGCCCCTTCTCCCCTTCCTGCCTTGTCTTGTCCCCACCCTGGGTGTTTAGAACCGGTCTCTTCACACCTGACATGGCCTTTGAGACCATTGTGAAAAAGCAGGTGAAGAAGATTAAAGAACCTTGCCTGAAATGCGTGGACATGGTCATTTCGGAGTTAATCAATACTGTTAGACAGTGCACCAAGAAGGTAACCAGAGGCAGCATGGAGTTGGCACCTTCCACCTGCTCGCTGGCTGCGATGCAGCATCGTGACCTGGGCAGGGACTTGCCTGCAGCCACACTTGGTGTTTTCACCACCTCCTCAGCATGACTAGACCTGAGCAGAGCCAGCCTGGAGCGATCCAGCCAACAAGCCAAACAGAAAGGAATCCCTGTAGAATGTGTGCTATGGCCCTGCTGCCTGAATCTTTTAGAGCTGAGGCATTCTAGAGATGTCCTGGCCACCCTTTGTCTGTAGCATGACTCCTGGTTACTTTGAAAACCAAGGGTACCTCTCTGTGGCTACATTTTTCTTGAAATTTATTATCTGGATTTATTTTCCAAGCCAGAGACTGGGATTTAAATTGTGTGCCCTCTGTTCTTGTAGAAGTGAGACAATTAATCCCAGAATTGCCCTTGGGGGATGTATGGGGCTGCAATTTAGAGCTACAGCACTTACAGTTGTGGGTTGTATCTCAAGGAAAACGTTCCTGTGGTGTTTGGCTTGGTTTCTGGCTGGGTTTGGTCCATATCCTGATCTGGAATAGCAGCACATGGCTGAGAAGAAGCAAGTTAGAAATATTTGTCCCCCCTCTGGGCTCCATCTGTGCTCTCTCTCAAGAGAGAGGACATCAGGCTTTGCCCTTTGGGATTCATGCTGGTATTTTTTGGGGTTGAGGGTGGGAGCCTTGATTCTGCTCTTTGGATCTGGCAGCTTTTGTTTTTGAGGTTGGGGTTGAAAGGGAGCAAGATAAGAAGACTTGTGCCATTCTTCTCAGCCATGACTTGCTGCTTCAGGCAGGGCTGGGTGCTGGAAAAGGCACCCCAGTTAGGACTAGGTGGGCACTGGAGACTGGAATCGCCACTGGCTTTTCAGGTGCAGGTAAATGGGCACTGCAGGAGGTTTCCACAGAGTCTGACCCCCCTCTCAGCAAGGGTGGGGACAGGTGCCTAAGTGGTGACACTTGCCATCCTTTGCACAAGTGCCTGGTCCTTAGGGCCAAGAGCCTCTGCAGAAGGGCTCAGGTGTGTAGACACATGCTTTGCCCCCCAGGACAGACTGGGAGAGCAAAGTGGATGCAGTGAGAGGTTGCTCAGGTTTCTAGAGTGCTGGAGGAGCTTCCTTTTTCTGTCCTGCTGTCCTCTCTTGGGGTGTGTGACTGTGGGAAGCACCCAGAAAATTGCCATTAGAGCCTGTTGACAGGTAAGCACAGGCCCTCGGGCTGCCAAGTATCCAGAGTCACCTGCTAACTGGATCAGAAGGGCCCTCCTTTTTCATGCCCTCTGAAGCTTCTTTTGATTTGTTCTCCATCCATCAGTTGCTATTCAAAACTGCCCATTGATTTTTTTCTCATTGCATCCTTTTTTTCTTCACTTCCAATTTCTTACTTCATTGTTTCTTTTTCATTCCTCTTTTTACTGATAATTTTAGAATAAACCTTCTTTTTGAAGGCAGCAGTTCCTCAAGTGATCAGGTGGTGGGTATAACAGGGTGGGAAATATGGGAGGAGAAGAGACCAGATGGATGGAGGGGAAATATCACAGATTCAGGAATAAAGGATTCCATTTCAGCTTGGATCCTACTGCTGAGGTGTTCATGGTTGACTTCAGTTCTGGTTGCTCTGTGTGTGCTCTAGTAGCTATGGTTACAATTTTATGAAGAAACAAAATACTGTCATTCAGGTGATACTCAGGTATTATAAGGGACTAATTAAAAAAAAAAATCAGACTTCCCCTGGAGTCTGGTGAGGGAGACAGCATAATTTGAGCTTAGCTGGGCAACTGGATTAGTAGGAAACCTCTGCTGGGTCAGAGGATGTGAACTGAACTCTGGAAATGCTTTGCTCAAAAGAGGCATTGTTGGCACTTGTAGAAAGACCCTTAGGTGAATCCAAATCCTGTAACATATTCCAACTCTTTGCTGCCTAAAAGGCAGAGTGGTTGTACATCCCCTAATATGTGTTGAAGAGTGTTTTAATTCTGGTGTCGCTTAGGGACTTGCAGGTGTTACCCACAGAGATGTGAAAGATGAGGTGAAGGAGTAAATACCTGATTTACATGAAGGGTTGGTTATTTATAGCCATCCCAGGATTTGTTGGTAGCTGCAGGCACCCCAGGTGTGGTTCTAAACTGCAGCTTTAGAAAGGCAATATCCCATTCCCATGCCAAGGGGATGTTATTCCCTGAAAGCACTGGCAAAGTAGTAATGGCCCGTGGTAAGACAAGTAACTCAGGTTGTGTAACAAAGAGCATCTAGTAGAAGCTCTGAAGTGTGAAAAGAAGTGCTGACAAACTTTTTTGGTGCAGTAGTCTTGAATTGGATTGATCTTGACTATATTTTAGTAACTTTAGTTTCTGTGAATTTTCTGTTCTTTTTGAGTGGAGCCATTGAGAACACAGACCACAAAATATCAGTGGAAATTAATAGTTCCTTATAAATCACAGCAGGTCTGTTTTGGGTCTGATGCTGCAGGTATAATGGATGCTTTGTATAGCTGTGGATGTCCTGTAGCACTTTTGCATTTTCCTGAATACTGGGTGCCTCTGTTCTTACTAAGGAAGCTGATATTGCAGGGAAGGTGGGCGAGATGAAATAATGTTCTGTAAGTGGAGTGCTTTGCCCAAATCCCTGAAACTGAGTGACATCAGTTCAGCTCTGCCAAAACAAGGTGCAAGTGACAGACCTCTGAGGTCTTAGCCTGGCTCCTGTTCAGGCTTCCTGCAGCTGGAGTAAGGAAAACTTGGAAGAAGAGATAACTATGGTGGGAAGGAAAGGGAAATGAGACACAGAGAAATGAGAAATGGTGAACCTCTAGGAAAAGAGGCAGTGGCTCACTGACAAGAAGTTGTCTTGAAATCCAAAGAAGCTTTCCTTCAGGAAGTGATCACTTGATCCCTGGGGGCTCCATTCATTCATCTTGCTCCTGACAGCTCACCATTTCACTGGCCCAGCTGCTCCTACCTCATCCCCCCTTTGACACTTCATTTGCCTGTAGACTCTCCTGATACTTGGCAGTGCACAGGCCCCATAGCAATGCTCACCTGGTTCAGTAAACTAATGGAATGAACCAAAATCTCACTTCTCATTTTGCCTTGTGTTTTCTCTCTTCTCCCTCTTCCTTCCTTCTTTCTTCCTCCTTCCTGCTCTTTCTCTGCTTTGCTTTCTTCTTCCTCGTTGCTTCCTCCCACCCTTCCCCTGCCATGCAGAACGGGTCTCTTCACGCCTGACCTCGCTTTTGAAGCCATAGTGAAAAAGCAGGTGCAGAAGTTGAAGGAGCCAAGTCTGAAGTGTGTGGATATGGTAGTGAGTGAGCTCACATCCACCATCAGAAAGTGTAGCGAAAAGGTAAAGAAACAAAAAATCAAAGAAAGGTCAATGCCCATCCCCTTCCCACACACTTCCATGCTGTTTCTCCACGCGCACACACACACCAGGAACTCCAGCAAATCTAGAGAGAGAAAATTGATATAACAATGCATCTAGAGGAGAGCAGCAACCTGCAGGTACAGGAGCAGTTTAAAGGCAGGCCGAGGGGAGTGGGTGACACCTCTTTAGCTGAGCAGTGAGCTGGGACCCAGCGGGTTACTCTGGCTTAACCTTTTCCTCTGTCTGGCTCAGTGTGGATCAAACCCTTTGCCATTACCTGCACATTTTTTGAAACTTTTTAGTTGTTATTTTTAGGACCCCCTTAAATTCAGGTACCCTAGAAAAAGATAAAAAGGCAGAAAAAGACCTCCCACCCCCACAGCATGAGTGGTCTGCAATGCATATTGAACCATGGCATCTACAGAACAGCAGCTGATTAAAAGTTTGAGGTGCAAGATGTTCTGCAAGGGACATTCAGACCTTTGAGAAGAGCTTTTTCAGGCATTACACCCTCTGCATCATTCTCCTGCTGATTTCTCACTCCATGGACTATGCTCAGGGGGAAGTCGTGTGATGCTTTTCCTTGCTTGCTGTGAACCACAGGAGGTGGAGCCTGAGGGCAGCAGCAGGTGGAGAGTGACAGGGAAGGTGTCAAATACTTCTTGGAGGCTGGGGCAGGAGTGGCTTTGATTCCCGGGCTGGTTCCTTCCAGGAGAGGGCACCACATGCCTCCTTTAAAAAAAAGGCAGATGTGGCAATTGGTGTTAAACTTACCAGCGAGGGGCCAGAAACATCTGGCACAACAAAAGTGTGTTCTGGAAACTGAGTTGGAAAGGAATGTTCCATGGGCTATTTTAGGACTTGGAAATTATGGTTTCCTTCTTCCAGGGTTACAGCCAGACTCACCAGCATTTTGGTGAGCCCTAAATTGGGAAGGAGGGGGAAGATAAGAATTGATGTGAGTTCAGAGTGAGGGCAAAAGATGAGTTAATAAGGTCTGGCCCACTTAGAAATGCAGAGCTCCTTTCCACCTCTGAAAGAACTCATCTTTGACATGCCCCAAGCTCTGCCCAGTCTATTTCTTGAGGAGTCCTGCTGTTGCCATATTGTGGGGTTTGATGTGAGGCAGAGCAACTCCTTCTCAGCCTGTTTCTAATGTGGATTTTTATTTTGATGGGTGTGATTACTTGCACTGTGTTCTGTATCCAGCTGGTGATGTCTGCTCTGGGTGGGGAGAGAGAAGGATGATGATAAAAGCCCCAGGGGTGTTGAATTCTAGTTTCTCTGTTGGACCATGCCATTAGAGTGGCTGGATACCCACTTGCTCTGTGGATTTTTAATCCATGATGTGATGGATGACCCTGTGAGGATATTCCAAGGTGATGCAACCTGGGCAATCCTGTAAGGAAGGTGATAGTGACATTGTAGGAGACTAATGGTGTGGTTAAAGCCAGAGAGGCCAGGAGGCAGATGTTAGATGTAAAATAACTGCCTCAATGAAAACACATAGCAATAATACTGGAAGAAAAAAGGAAGACTTTAGTAATGTTTTAAGTCAAATGTCTGCATGTAGTGAGAAGGTTAATCTTGCCTGTACCTCCCTCTGAAAGAGTAGAAAGAAAGAAAAGGCCACTTAAGGATTACAGCTGGACTGAGATGGGTTCTGATGCCATAAGGTAGTAACAGCACAGGGACATTAGTTAATTTGCAATATTTATTTTGCATGTTATAGCTCTAACTGCTTGACATGGACAAGAGCATGTGCTATTAGGGGAAGCATCTGGAAAAGGCTACTTTAGGACTGATGCTAATTGTAAGGTAATACCCAGCCTGCCGTGTTGTGGACTGATGCTGCATCTAAAAAGATGACAAAAATCTTTAAATTCACCAGAAGTCCTGCAAGGCTTCTGGAAAGGAAGGCTGCTTGGGCTAACACCTCTTGAATTAGCTTAACAGTCCTGTAGCCTTGGTTTGTTGCTGTCCTGAACTGTTGTGTGTTATTGTTTATGTTCTCTCACAATTATTTCATTTCACCTCAGATGGTGAAGAAATCATTGTATGAACAGTTGATAAAGCTGTATAGATTGAATATTTTGAGACTGTCAAAGAACACAGAAGGTGACAAACCCATCTGTGTTCACAGGACAGTTTTCCTGTATGAAAAGTTGACTATTTCTTGACTATTGGAGAAAGTTGAGGGCTGAAGGAGACAGCCATTAACAGCTGTCCTGTGACTGGCTTGATTCTGAGCTGCTTCCTATTGGAGGGTAGCTCCAAAAGCAGCAGAAAGCTGGTATAAGCATGCTCCCTTACATTTAGGAAGATAATGTTCTAGCTAGTGTTTTTCCAAAAGCAGGAACCTTCTGTGCCAGACTGCACTGCAGTGTCTCACAAGTGCAGGAAAGTCTTGCAAGTCAGCAGCCCTTCAGCTGAAGGTTGATCTCTGGTGTGCTGGCAAGGACTCGTAGAATCTGCAAAGAGGGGAACTAAGGAGCATTTGTCCCTAAGCACTAGGGACAAATTGGTTTTCAAAGAGGGCTGTAAGCTTGTATTTTGATTGAACAGGAAAATGATGCTAAAGCAGGATGGAAACCCCACTGAGCTGGGACACGATCCCAGGCTGACAGACTTTACCCCTCGAAGGGTCGCCTGCTCTCCTGTCTTTCAGAGTCATGGCATTTCTGGGTGCTGTTTGTCCTGCTGGTGATAACTCCTTGCCCCTCTACACCCTGTTGCATGTTCCTTGGTGGTGTGACATCCTGTGGCTTGTTTATCCTTTTTCCTTGCCCACCCTTGCTGCTCCTGTGCATGCTTGGGGTCAGAAGCTCCTGCATGGGGACCAATGCTGCCAATTTATTTTTGCACATGGATGTTGCTGGACGAGCTGGGTTCTGAATAAACCACTACTTGTTTTGCACTTTGTGTGCATTTGAACTGGTTGGGACTGGGATGGTGGGGGGAGGTTTCATGTGGTTTTTGTTTGACTGTGTTTGTTTGTTGATTTTATTTTTTTTAAATTTGAAGCAAAGAAGCTGAGACTTGCTTGAAGGTTTTCCAACTTCCTGTTTTTTCTGTTTGACATAACTTGCCCATCTATCCTTTGCCAACCCCCCAAAGGAAACAGGAAGCTTTCCCTGTCTGTCTCTGAAGCAACCAGCTGCCTGAACCAAAAGATCATGGAGAACACCCAGTTTTTGCTTTTAAGACAAGGTGGTACTGGGGAACACAAATTCCACTTTTTTCCTGCCTTTGTGGCCTTCAAAAACAAACTACACATTTAAAAATAGTGTCAGATCTAGTCCAAATTCTAGTTCTAGGCTATTGCAAATTGTTTGACTGCAAGGGAGCTCAAAGGGTTTGAAACTATTTGTTGGCAGATGTTAGAAATATTGGCGGTGGTTAGTGTGGGATCTGGCTTCCAGAAGTGATGCTGCACATTTTGAGACTTTTCTTTGTAGCGTGTTATAATTATGTGTACAAAAAAAAAGGGCAAACCAGTTTAAGAAGAAGCTTTCATGAACTGGAGGAACAAAACAAATGCACTACATGTCTTGGGCGAATGAAATACTGTTTGACATCATGGTCAAATTAGAGATAATACTAAAAAAACCCAGGGAAAATAGTTTCACAGGGGAGAGGTGAAGTAGGGATGAAAGGGCTGGATTCTGGATGTAGAGGTTTAATTTCATTTGACTGTGCTGGGCTTGACCTGAGATGCAACAGTTGTTGCTGTAGGAATCACCAGAGGTTTATGACTCTAGGCAAGAAGGCAGGAGCTGTGTGAAACCCAGAGAGCTTTAAAGGTGCTGATTCTAGAAGTGTAACTCAGGTATTATCTCTGTAGATAATCTTCCCTTGAAAATCACAGCTACCAGAGCCCTCCTGCTTCTCAGTGTGGACAGGAAAGGATTCACTCCTCAGTAATGTGGCAACAAATGTGCTGTAGATGCAGTGTGAGCACAGATCTCGGTTATGTAATCCTGCCCCAGCACAGGTAGAAGCAGCTGGATGCCCAGAGCTCGATGTTTCTTGGAGACACGAAGCCTTGAGCTGCTCAGATCCTGTGTCTCTGCTTGCAGATATTGGAGAGAGTCAGATGCTTTCACTTAGTCCCTCAGCAAACAGGGACTGAAATCCACTTCACTTCCTAGAGGACTTAACAGGCTGTTAGAACAGGCTATTCACCTGCTTAGCTGCTACAGTGAGATGCTGAACATCTAGAGAAACTACTCATTTAAATGGGAAAATCCCCACCAGCAAGAAGCAGTGCACTTATATCTGGGGTTTGCCAAAAACCTCGTGACAGGAAGAATGTGGTGAGTTTGGAGCAGGTCTCTGGTGAGACAGAAAGGTTGCTGCAAGACTGAAAGGGGCTTTTCTCTAAAGCCCAGAGCAAGCAGAAATTAACTTTGCCGGCAACAGACCTCCAGGAACTTGGAAAAATCTGTCTGCAAGTCCAGCTTTCTAGAACTTCCCTTGAGAATATCTGGTAGCAAGGTGTATGTGTGCATGTGTACATGTGGGGGCCTGCAGCCCCCTTTTTACCTCCCTTTCCCATGTGCACGTGTTTCCTCTCTCCTGCAGCTCAGCCAGTACCCTCACCTGCGGGAAGAGATGGAGAGGATCGTCACCACCCACATCCGGGAGAGAGAGGGCAGGACCAAGGACCAGGTGGGGATCAGGAGTGTGTGTCAGGGGGGAAACTGGCTGGGGGACACCTTTTTTTGAAGATGTCTGAGTTGGGCCTGAGCCAAGGGGTGTCTGGGTGCAGAGGGGATTGGATGAACAATGTGCAGGGCTCTGTGTTAGCAGTGTCAGTCACTAACCTCCTGTCTTGGCCTCTCTTTGGCAGGTCATGCTTCTAATAGACATTGAGCTGGCTTACATGAACACAAACCACGAGGATTTCATTGGCTTTGCCAAGTAAGCACCCACTTCCTATTGCCTCTTCTTCTCCACGTGTGTTTCCTGTGGCTCTGTCCTGTAGCTGCTCCAGTAAAGGGTGTGCAGAGGCCCTGGTGCAGATGCTGTTGTCCCAGGAATGGTGCAGCTCCCAGTATTGCTTGTTTTTTCAGTGGCTCTGGATTGCAAGACGGGTGAGAATAGAGATGCCTGGAAGGGGGTGTTACAGGATTAGATTTGTGTCAGAACAAAAAACCCCAGCAGCTATGGAGAGTTAGTGACCCAAATGAGGTTCATGTGGGAGTGAGAAGATGAGTAGTCCAGGCTGAGAGAGCAGATGGCACAAGATTGGGTTATTAAGGCTTGGAAGCCAGTGGTGGGGGGCCTTCAGCTCATTGTAGCCGCTATCCAAAGGGAGGGGAATTCAGTGATCAAGAAGAGCCTTAGAAGTTTTGAATGTCTCTGCTGTTGTTTTCAGTGCTCAGCAGAGGAGCAGCCAGATGAGCAAGAAGAAGGCAGCTGGTAACCAGGTAGGCCAAGTTCCATCATCTTCACTGCTGCAAGGATGACATGTTTGCTACCTGGGAGCTACCAGGTGGACAAGTGCTGGGCTGGATGCAGCACTGCTCTAAGTTGTTTCGTTGTGTTGCCTCTTTTTTGTTGTTTCTAACTCATCAAACTGTTTATAACTGGAGGATAGTGGTTTAGGCTACCTGCAGTCAGGAAGAACTGAGCATCTGGCAGCAATGGAGGGCAATGGCAGCTCGATAATCAAGATCTGGTCTTGCTTTTCTGGTAGAAATCCCTATTAATTAAATGTTCTGTGAATTCCTGTCTGTTCAGCTTCTTCGCTAACTGTGCCAACTCTCCTGCCAAGGTGAGAGGTACAGAACACCAGGTCTGAACTGTAACAGAATTGTCCTTTCTAGTTGTCTTTCCCATGAGTGGTATCTACTTTCTGAAAAGAGATTTCAAGAGAGTTCATGGACTGTTTTTCTGAAAAATGTCGCTGGAAGTGTATAAATCTCTGTAAAGGGAGCTAGAGGGTGATGATAGCCATGGTTGGAGTGGGTATGTATCAGAACAGACCATGGGAGAACACAGCAGTGGAGGGGCAGACTTCCCTTAAACCTCCTGGAACTGTAAGGAGTGTACACAGAATTTAAAAGAGAATAATGACACTTTGTCCCAGATTTGCTGGGGACGTGGCAAGGCTATCTTGGCTAGAAGATCTTGGAAACAAAGCCTTACAAGCAGCTTCATAGAGAATGGAAGCAAATGCTTTTTCTTAGTCTTTTAAAAAGACATTCACTCCTGACATCCATCTTCATAACAGAATGTTGGCCACCTCTCCCTGGACATGACACTGCAGAGTGTTTCAGATTGTTGGCAGGCAGGTGTCCTCAGCAGGTTGGGCTGGCCAGCCAGCCATTTTGGAGCAGCTGTAGGGAATCCCATCCTCTGCAGTCCCTTCCAGTAGAGCTGAGGGTAGAAGAGTGCAAAGGGCAGACTCCAGATCTACCTGTAAAGTGCTTTCGCTTTCCCATTAGCAGATTTATTTTGGGATGGGGGTTGCTTGTGTTAACTAACACCTGGGGCAAAAGATTTGGTACCAGCCTCCAATTCATTTTATTTTATTTTTGAGCCTCTCTTCTCCTGCTCCAGCTTTCCTGGTAATAATATCTCCTCTCTTTGCTCCTCTCCTGCTCTCTGCTCTGCTGCTGTTGCTATGGTTCCCCTTTGCAGGATGAGATCCTGGTGAGTAGAAGGCCACTCAGCAGGGTGTGCTAATGAACATTAATGTTGCATCTGGGAAGGCAAAACCAGGGTATAAACATATTATTCCCTCTGCTGCCGAATGGGGAGAGGAGGGCAGCTGGCATTAGACACAGATGAAGCAGAAACGAGGTGGAAAGGTGGTATGTTGAGGAAGAATTCAGAGCTGCGGGTACATCTTTTGAGTGGGTGGAGATAAAAAGCAGCAATCCAAGGATGTGTAGTTCTGTTCCACTGCCCCCTCCTGTCCACACGGAGAGTAGGACTAGCTCGAGCTTAGAAGGCAGGAGCTGAACACCCGAGGCTCCTGCATTTACCTTTACAGAGTAAATTGCCGATTAAATGATCCTGTACCTCCAGGGCAGGTAACCGGGTAGGTGGCTCACACAATGCAACCAGCAGAGACACAGTGCAGTCTCATGGTTTTTCCATACCAAGAAGTTTTCAGCAAGCATATCCATACAGCACAGTACAAATAAAGCATGCAGATGTTTCTGGGTGTGAATAGTGCAGTAATAGTAAAAGCTAATGCCTTTAAGCTGATGCATACCTGCATTTGATTATGGCACGTGTGGGGTTCTGAACTAGCACTTGGTGAATAGGAGTCCCCTAGAGAGTAATGCCTGGTTTCTTTACAGACTAAACTTCTAGGAACTTGTCTTGCCCAAGATTAATATGACTGCCCAAATACCTGGGTATGCTGAAGTCCAGGTTACTAATTCCAGATGCACCATTTTGTTCTGTTATCCTTAGTGACTTCTTTCACTAAACTAAATTCTTTCTGGGGTGCTTGGTTGTGTCCTGAGCTAGTTCCCCCTACCCTGAGTTGAGTGAAGCGCTCCACACCTGCAGAAGGGTGTGCTGGTGTCCTGGTTTCCTCTAGGTGTGGCCTTTTCTGGGTGTTTTGCTGTGATTTGGTGCTTGTAGGTTGTGCCAGTGTCCAAGGCACTCCTGATGTAGTTCTTTCTGTATCTGTTTCCTCTTGGCAGAGGGTATCATGCACAGCACTGCCAGGTTCCTTCCTGCCTCCTTTTTATGCTCTTCCTGGCCCTTTTGGGGCAAGGAGCTCCACTGGCCAGTTGAATGAAGGGCTCTTCTGGCAGCAGCAGAGAGCACCATGTTCCTTGTCTTTCCATACTGCTCTGCATGTAGGGATACCCTTGGATCCCTCCTCTGTCACCTGAGGCCAGGAATGATTGTCCTTGTTAATGCTCACTGCTTCCATCCCTCAGGTGATCCGGAAGGGCTGGCTCACCATCAACAACATTGGGATCATGAAGGGTGGCTCCAAGGAGTATTGGTTCGTCCTGACAGCTGAGAACCTCTCCTGGTACAAGGATGATGAGGTGAGTAGCTCAACTCTGCTGCTTGAGTCTCAGGCATCTGATGAGGAGCAGCACTGCAGGTCAGTGGCTATTACAGATGTATCTTCTGAGTGCTGTCTGCACTTGTGACAAGCTGAAACTATCCTTGGGCCAGGCTCCCCATGGCCTCAGTACTGCTGAGCATTTCAGAATTGATGTGAATGTGGCTTGTTTGACGCACAAGGATTAATATTTATGCTTGAAGTTCTGGCTTAGTGGGAAGTTGACAGGCATTTGGAATGAATTTGACCTTTATTCGTTTTGCTGTGGCAGCTGTGATCATCAAGGGTGTGATGGGTTAGTTCCAAGATTTGGACTTTTAGGCATTTGTGGGGCAGCAGTGAGTTTTCTGAAGGCACGTGGCAGTGATTTCATGCATCTCCTGGTTCCAAGAAAAAAAGCTCTCTCAGAGCAAAGCAACAGGAGCTGTGGACCTGAAGCTCAAGCTCAGGTACCTGCTCCTTCTGACTTCTAGTAAATTATTTAATCTCACCCAGGTCCAGCTCTTAAACATGCAAAGTAGGAATGTCTTTTTACTGATTCTATATTGAGCATGCCAATATAAAAATAACATATTTAAAATGTTGTATTTAAAATTGTTTGAGTTGTAAACGGTCAGAGTTCCGCTGATCAGAAGTACAGTGATGTGTGGAATACCACTGATAGGAACATGGACCTAGAGAGTTGCTTGATAATCTTGAATATTAGCAATTCTGGCAACATGCTGTGATGTGTTTCTGCTTCAGTGGGAATTGTTATAAGCAGACAGAATCGTTCCAGCTGAAATCACTGTCAACAGCATCTTGTTTCCAATGCAAGACAAAGGTAGATAATTGTCCCTTTTGATTACTTTGAAAATAGAAAGAATAGCTGGATGGTTCTGGTAAGGATGTGATTGAAAGGTTTAGTCTCCTCAATGTGCTGGGAGATGAAAAATGTCTGGTATGATGAAGTTGTAAGCTCTGAGTTGATTAGGGTTTCTGATTGCAAATGAAGAAACTTCTCTGCCTCTTATTGTGCTTTGTGTCCCTCAGGTGTTCTGAGGCACTCACTATTGTGTCTGGGAGCTGCAGCCAGGACTGGATTCTTGTCTAGTTGCTATCAGTGGGCCTGTTTCCTTCTCAGCAGGTAGAAATGATGACAAATACAGTGATGAATCAGCCCCTAAATATTGCTTTCTGTATGGAGATGACTGCTGTGCTGCTGTGGATGAGCAGGCAGCAATTTCCTAATTAAAGAACCAGGCATTGAAATGGCTTTCTCTAAATCAGCGTGTCTCTGCTGTAAGACCCCTGCCCTTTGTGTTCAGAGTTGCTTGGGGAGGCTTCCCTCTCCTCTGGGCTTCAAATGCAGGTCGAGTGGTTATAAACATCAAGTAGTTTAATCAAAGCCAGCTGCTACATCTGTATTACAGAGATGATCAGAATTCCCTGTTCTTCCCCCAGGGAGTGGGAGGGAGGGCGGTCTGCAGTGGGGATGTATAAACTGTTGATAGATTCCAGTTGCCTGGGATGGGGATTGGACCTCCCTCCCCTCCTGAGGGAGGGCAGCCTTGGGGGTTGATAGCAACTGGAGGTCTGCACCATTTCCCTTCTGCAGAGCTGCCTAATGAAAACAGTTCCCTGCCAGCCCCTGTCCCTTAAACACAGAGAACCAGCACCAATGAGGTCTGAGCTGCCTCTGAGAAAGGAGCCTTTGTTTTCAACTGAGTGGGAGCAGGGGGGAAAGGGAAGTGTGTGTTTTATTTGCTTCCTCCCCAAGTTCAACTCCTTGATCACTGGCTGTTGTGAGGGAGAAAGGAAGCAACGTCTGCCTGGACTCAAATATTGAATCAGGCTAAAAGTTGGTGCATTTGACAGGCAGCTGGGAGAGCCTTGAGCATGGGGATTCCCATCCCAAACCTCAGTCCTGCATAGAGCTGACTCAACATCCAAGAGCTGCTCACAGTGCATGGTCCCCTGTCAGACAGGGGATTTTTCCATGTCTGTTACAGAGCTCTCCTTCTTCACCAGGTCAGGAGAACTCATGTCCTCTTCATCTCCTGGAACAGTCTCATGTGTTTTTAAAGGTTGTACACCATGGTCTTTCTTTGCTTCAGCTCTGGAAGGAAGGGGGAGGCTGTCTGCCCCACCCTGCAGTTTTGTGGGCTCTCTTGTCTTAGTTCCCCTGTGCTCTGGCTGCTTTCCAGAGGGAACAAGGAGGAAGCTGAATCTGCCTTTTGTGGATGGAAGTGCTGGTAGCAGGGCTGTGGGTGCTGATGGGGGAAGGAGCAGGGTGAGGTGGTGTGTGCTGGGGTGAGGGTGAAGGCTAGGGCAGCACCTCTGGGGCCAGCAGGGCTGGGGACACTGCCTCTCCCTGCCCTGTCCCACAAGCCAGGGCCCAGTGTCTGTGGAATGAAGACATCTGGACCCCATTAGTGAAATACCAGTCTTTCCGCAGCACTGGCTTGTTTTTTTCTCTGCCTCTGAAGAAAAGAACTGAAGCTTAAAATGTCTTAAAGGGCCCAGCGTTACATGTTAGCAGGGATATATGGCTGTTGATGCTCTGGAGGGGCCTGAAGGAGTGTGCTGGGGAATGGGAGGGGAAGGAAAGAGTGGGCCAAGCGGGGGTGGAAAGTTGGCTCCCCACTCTGCCTTGCTGCCAAGAGCATGTGTGTGTGCTCCTGGGCTCTCTGTTTTTCTTCCTGTCTCCTTTCAATAAGTCAAACACTGGCCCCATGGAGAGTGGCCCCACAGAAAGCTTGGCCTCCCAGGACCTGGCGACCCTACGGAGGTACCTGCATGTCCTGAACCCTGTGGGATCATGCTGCAGGCCAGCAGTGGGACGGAGAGGTGGGGAGGAGCCTTCTCTGGCTGCTGGCAGTACAGAGTGAGGTTTCCTTGCTCAGGGAGGCCATAGCATCCCAGTGGAGCAGCAGCACAGCAGCAGAGCATGCTGGCTCTTCAGCGAGCACCACAGTGGACATGGTACAAGAATTTTATTTGAATACTCCTCCTGCCCAGATCCCTTATGAAATTCACAGTGCCTGTGACTCTGCAGGGCTTTCCTGCCTGCTGGAAAAGATGGTCAGTGAGCTTGGAGAGAGCTGCTGGTGACAGGGACCTTGTAGGCAGGACGGAATGAGCACTGTGCTCTGTGGTTCCTGCCAGTAAAGCTCACACCCTGCTCTGCAGGGTAACTGTTCCTTCTGCAGTGCCTGTGTGCCACTGTGTGCTGGAGTGTTTGCACAGCTGGGTGGATGGATATATCTGCTGCTTCCTTTGGGAATTTGTGTGAGTGTGCAATACAGATCAAACCTTTTGTCCTTACTCAGGTAAACCATGTACTAGAAATTTGGGTCTTGTGTGAATGAGTGGCTACATTAGAAGAATGACCTTATTGGCTTGGGGGTGTTCACATGTTGCATGCAATGTCGCTGCATTTCAGACCTGTGTGTACAAGGAGGGATGGCTGCAGAGTCTTAGATACTTTAGGTGCATGCAGATGCTTCATATTCCTTACAGATCATGTTGATTCCTGATGCTGTTGAGCTTCTTCTCTGTCTTCCTGCCTTCTCTTTTGCTTGAAACATATTCCTGTCCTGGGGAAGTGACAGGCACTAAATAGCTGTGTATTCTGTACCTGTCAGTGCTCCTTACCCAATTCTAGTTTACAAATAAACACATGGATCAGTAGAGACTGTCCCCTGACTATACACATGCACTTCCCTCCTCTCTGGCCCCTTCCACTCCTCAGTCCATGTCCTTGAGCCCAGATCAGATGGTAGAAATACTTTTTCTTTACTCAAATGGCCCCAGTCATCAGTAGCTTGCTGTGATGAGTTGGCTGCAGTTGAGCTTTTGCATCCAGCTTGTTTTAAAGAGCATAAGAGCAGGTCTGCTCTGAGGTAGTTCCTCTCCTGCTTTCATGCTGCTCTCAGGTGCTCTCTGGAAAATGTTCATTTTCTTTACATTCTCTGTGGTGTCTTTTCATTCATTTAATATCTTTTTTCACAAGTGTATGTTTTCTCATAATCTTACTCAGCTTTTATCAGTCCTCTTTTATATTTTCACTCATTTTCTCTTCTTTCTCTGGCAGACAAACATCAAAGCAAACACAACATCCAGAGCATCCAAACCTCCAACTTTGAATCCCTTGTGGATTTTCTTTGTATTATGACCAATATTCTTTACAGTATGAACTGCCCTTCCTCCAGTCACCTTTCTGTGCTTTAACCTGCCTGAGAAGGTAGCAAAGCACACCACAGTTGTGACTCTGACAGGCCTGTGTGTTTATTTCTGCATTTTATGGCAAAGCTTAGCATGTGAAACACGAGCCATCCTGATCACAGCTACCGTGGGACAAGCACGTGAAACTGAAAGAAATAAGAATGGAATGAGAGAGACAGAGCAGAAATAAGAGGGTTGTGAGTAGGCTGGTGAACAGGCAGGTAAAAGGGATCATCAGGCATGGCTCCAAAGGGTTAGACCCTCCCAGGCTGAGAGATGAGCGACCTCTGCATGCAGCCATCCCCAGAGCCCACCCTCTCCAAGCATCCCCTCTGCCGTGCAGGTGTTGCCGTCCCCGTGCAGCACTGGCAGTGTGTGGTGTATCCCAGCACAGCCTAACCAATGTGCAGACTACTGTACAATCTCGTAGTCCTGAACAGGTAGTCTGAACACTGGGCAGACGGAGTGGAGCCTCTGCGATCTGCTCTCTGCTCTCCGGCAATCAGCAGCTCGTTAGTCCTCTCCCCTCCCTGCTTTTGGGATGGGGTTGTGCGGGCAGAGATGGGGTGAACGAAAGTCCAAGTCCTGATTGGAAAAACATCCTCCTCTGGCAGCTGGGGGAGAAGAAATGTTGCTCCCTGCATGTTTCCAATTTGGAGCAAGTCTCCAAGCGCCTTCCTCTCCAATCAGGCTGGTACCTGGATTCCACCTGGGAGATGCTGCACCTTTTTAGAAAGAGAAAAAAAAAATCGATTACTGCACTTTGAGGAGGAAGTCTTGGCTGTCACCCAGGTGTGCAGAACTTGTTGCTTCATTCAACGCCTTCTCTTCCCCATGGAGCTGTGTGGGAGGATCCTCAGGCCCCATGTACCCTCATCTCCTGTCCTGAAGACCAGCGGGTCCAGAGCAAAGCTCAAACAGAACCAGCCTTTGCTTCCAAGCCCTCCAGAAGGTCCTTGGACAGGGCTGCAGAAGGCAACCTTGGCCAGCTGCCCTTGCAGCTCACCTCTGGCTGCTGCAGGAGCAATCCACATCCCTTCTTTCTCTCCCCCCACTACGCCCTGGCATTGCTGAGCCTCCCTCCCTCTTCTGGTTTTTGCTCCCTCCCTTCTTGCTTCCCTTCTGTCCTTCTGCCTCACTTGACGTGGCAGTGGAAAGCTAACTAGACTCGAGGGAGGAGCTTGCTGGCTGCTGGGAAGGCAGAGTTTGGCAGGAAGTGAGCGGCTGACGGATGGGGTTGCGCGGGGGAAAGGAAGGTTCCCTACCCTGCATGGAAACTTGAGGAATGCTGTCGCTTTCTGTGACGCCTGGCTCTCATCTAGTGATTCCAGATGTTAGTCCCTGCCCACAGGATTTGCTCCCTCTCCCTGTGCTGCAGGGATAAAGGGGACTTCATTCCTCTTCCCTTCCAGGATTCCTTCTCCTGGTGTGGATGGTTAAGATTTGTGACCAAAAATGTGAATACTTGGAAATCCCATCTTGGCACTGATGGTGCACTGGGGAGGCGTAACCTGCCCTCTCTCAGGGGTGTGAAACACTTTGTGTGTGTCTGTGTGTTGTGCAAAGCAAGTCAGATACTCTGGGATGCTTCATCCCTGCCCAGGGATAGGGGCAGGGAGAAGTGCCTGGTTGTCCTTCGTGGGGGCTGGTGGGCATTGCTGTGATGTTAAAGGGTTTGTGACAGTCAAGTTTCGGGCACTATAGTCTCTCTCAGGCAATTCAGACTTCTCTCTCTGCTTCTTCATAAACCTCCTGATGGCTTCCTACGGTTGCACTTGGCTGCAGGTTTAAATCTACTCATTCTTCCAGCTGATGTGGATAAAAATCTTTAGTGCAGGTGAGTTAATTACCATTGCTGTGCTTACTAAGCCAACAGTAATGGTTGTGATCAATCATATAAGTCCAGGCCTAGTGTCCAGAGAGCTTTTGAAATCAATCAGCTTAAAATCTTAGGATGTGTTGTTTAAGTTAAAATTAAACCAAGGCAACTTTCTGATGTAAACAAGCCATTACAGCTGCTCTGCAGCTTGGGGGAGGAATCATTCCTATAAATTACGTTCTGAGGGCAAAAGTGACACAGGTGGGCTGTGTCTGGGAAAGATGGTCTCAAGATGTGTGTATGTAGTGGGATGACCAGGGCTTCCTGGAGCAATCACATCTCAGAAATTCAGCTCTTCTACTTGCTAAGACAAGAAGCAGAAAGCAATTGGTAACATCTTGTTTGGGGGAGTGGAGTGGTTGGTTCAGCTTGGAAAGCTCAGCTCACTTGCTTTCAAATATTCCAAACTGTTTTTCAGAGGCTTTTTCCTAATAATCTTGTAGTGTGCATGTATTTGTGTAGTGTGTTTATTATAAATTACGATGTTAATGTTTCTCCATTGGAGTAGAGTTTTATTACTGCAGTTCCCAAAATGCTGTGCATGTGTTTAACAGAAATAATTTTACTGAAACTCCAGGCATCTCTGGGGCAGGTTTGTTTGCCTTTACATCTTGCAGGAGGGAAAGGAGATTAGGAGGGTTAAGCAAGATGAATTTCTCCTAATTTCACACAGCCCCCAGTTAAACCAATGGCAATGTCTTCTCCCATATCCACAGACCTTTGTCTCTGTGCAGAAGAAGGTGTTTGTCATAACAGCTACAGGGAAACCTTTAATTAGTTTATTTATGCTCCAAATGCAAACTGAGATCTGATAATTCTGCCAATTACTTTCTTGTGCTGTGAGTGCCAATTTCCAACCTTAGGGAGCCCACACATGCATCTGTCAGCTTCATTTTGCATGTATCCAAGAGCAGGAAAATTTACTTTGCTGCTGAGGCAGTCCAGGTGAATGGAGGGAATGCTTGGAGTCAGGCTGGCTTGCTGCCTGCTGAATTCTGTGAACTTCTTGAAGCTTATTACCTACAGTTTAGCAACAAATAATTCAGGTGATAGTGCAGATTACTGCTATATCTGGCCAAAACCCACCCCCAGGATTTAGCCACCATAAGGAGATGTGTAGCAACAATAAAGGACTTTGGAACATCTGGCTGCAACTTCAGCATCACTTTTTTTCCTGCAGTTATTGTGCTTGCCACCCCACAACTGGAATGGCTCATGGATCCTGTTTGGTTTCCTGGCCACGTGTATTTTCTTTCCCTGGTAGATGCAGAGTACAGAGCCATATGGCTGCATTCTGCACTGTGCTGGGGGCGGGGGAATAATCCTCTGGCACTTTTCCTGCCTCTGCAAGGAGCTTGCAGTCATCTCTCTCTGCACCTCTCCCTGCAGGCTGAGACTGCTGGGGGGAGCAGCAGCCCTGAGGATGGAGGGGTGGTTACCCTGTGCCTGCAATATTCCCAAGCCAACACTGAGCACCATCTTCTGTTTTGTACAGTCTGGGGGTCTCTGCCACTGCCACACCTCCCCTTGGCCTCATGGCTCTACAGATCAACTCACAGCTAAGGAGCACATTTTATATAACACATACTCTGCTGCTGAGGGACAGTTCTGCCTGATTTTTTTTTTCTTCTCCTTATTGATGAAGGGCTATATGAGTAACATAAGCTTCTTGGGATCAGACTGAGGACTTTGAATATAAGATTTCACAAACTACTTTCCCATTTCTATGTGTGCTGGCTCTTCCTTCTCTTCCCTCCTGACTCCAAGTCTGGAAAGCTAAAGAGAGAGAGAGAAGCCCTTTTCCCCTCTTGGCCAGGATGCTGCTCAGCCATAGCACACCCTGCCAGATTGCTAACGTATGGGCAGAGTGCTCAGCCAAAGTTTGGAGAGGCTCAGCCCTTGGCAGCTCATTCCACACTTTCCTGTCTCTACATTCAGGAAATGAAGTCAGGTTGTTGATATAAAACAGGCTGGGTTGAAAACTGAGAAGCTGGAAAGGCTGAAGTGGGGGACTGGGAAGGGGGAGGTGTAGGGAGATGGGGAGCAGCAGGGGCTCTCTGCAGCTTGCCTGGCCTGGGGGCTCCCTCTTTTGTGCCCATGTCCTCCACTTGCTTGCTCTTGCTGCCTCCACCTCGAGGACTGATAAGTTGTGCTGGCACACAGATATTTTGTCTGCTGTTGTCTGTGGCAAGATCAGCATGTGGAGATAGTGCTGTCTTAATCACGTGGCAGCATTTCTGTGAGAGCTTGGAAAGGGTGAAAGTTGAAACTCTGGCAAAGAGCATGTTGTTTCCATATCAGGGACACGGAATTCCCTTACTTTTGGGCATTTTTTCCTGAAGAATGACACCATTGCAGAACTTCTATGGAATTATGTGGGCCTAATGCAGAAGGTTTTCCTCAGACATCTTTAACATCAGCAGTTTTTGTTGTATTTTGTTGAGTGGGTTTTTTGGGTTGTTTGTTGTTTTTTGTGTTTTTTGGTTGGTTTTTTTTGTTGTTGTTGTTGTTTGGTTTTTTTGTTGTTTTTTTTTTTTCTGCAGGGTTTTTTTGTTTGTTTTTTGGGGTTTTTTGGTTGGTGTTTGTTTTGTTGATTCTGGTATTTTGTTGGCTTTTTTGGGGAGATGTGGGGGTGGTGGTTGATGTGGGTTTGTTTGTTTTACTAGTCCAGGGACTGTGGAGTGGATGCAGGGAGTTCCAGTTAAGCGAGGCTACAGTGGGGATAGTCTGACTCTGCCTGGGACTCAGTTGGTGTTGTTCTCTTCTAGGTCACCAGTTCAGCCTCAGTCAGCATAATGATAACCCAGAGTAATAGAAAACTGCTAATTCTTTGTGGCTCACAGAATCTGAAGTAGTCTGAGTAGCTCTGAGAGCAGCATGTGGCTGACAGATATCCCATTAGAAAAATGCTTGCCCACATCTAATTAAAACTGATCAACGGTATTAGAAAGTCCAGGGAAATTTGCTTGGAAGAATTCTCTTGTTTTCATGGCCTGGCATCTTTGAAAAGGAGTCTGGAAGCAACCCAAGTGATCTCTTCTATTTTCTAGGTGCTGTTTTTTGGGATATTCCTGTTGCATATGATTTGTAGTGAACTGTACAGTTTTGTCTTTGGGATATCTCAGTACTGTGAGGTGTTGGTATCCTTAGCAAACTCAAGTCAATTTTGCTGATGCATCAGAGGACATTAGGTTGGACTTGCAATTGTCTGGCTGTTAGAGCTCAGCAGCTTTGTCACTTTTACCTGCTCCTCTCCCCTGCCCTTCTTTCCTAGTCAGCTCTTCAGGATCTCTCCTCACTGCCCATCTTTGTTTTCCATCCTGTTTCCCCCAAGAGTGATCATGTTGTTTCTAGCCAAGGAAAGTCTACAGACACACAAGATCTCACAAGGGGACAGTCTGACATGTTTGCTTTGCACATAGGAGGATGCTCTGGGTTTGGCTTAGTCTTGGATAGCTGCATTCTGCCTTTTGGAGACCAGTGTGAGGGCTCCCTCTCCTGTTATGCTGGGGTATAATTCCCAGCTGGAAAAGGATGCTCCAAATGAGGGCCTTAAACCACATTCAGTTCTGTTAATTTGCTGTAGATCCAGATTTGAGACTAAGCAGGGGTTATAATTTCTGACTTAGTTTCTGAATGCAAGTGTAAAAGTTAATATCAAGTTTTGATGGCTTTTTTTTTATGAAGGTGAAGGATTCACAGTAACTAGTAGAGTCTAGGACTAGGACAGTGATAGGATGGAGTAACAAAATCAGCAAGTCAAGTTTTCTGAAGAGATAAAGTTGAGATATATATACATATATACATATATATAAACAAACCAGACCTTTAACATAATATTTAACATCAAGGTTTATTGACACTTAACTTCTGTATCAAACCAGCTTCTCTATTACATCCCTGGCTTTTCTGAACCTGGATTGACCCCTTTGCTAAGAAGAGAGGGACCACAGTGCTGAGCACAATCTGGGGAGGTTGGACATTGCTGTGCTGGTGCCTGGTCCTGGAGGAATTAATGGGACAGGGTTGTTGGGCCACATCACAAAAGCAGTTGGGAAGGAGAAACTCTTGTTTCCAGCTTTCCCCTTCTCTCACAGACTGAAGGAAACAGAGGACCTGGGTCTGAGAATGCCTCTCTGTTGATGTGGGGCCCTGTTGCTGATAGTCCATGCTGGCAGAGCAGAGATGGCCCTGGAGCAGGGAGTGACTTGTTCCTCATTCCCTTTTCAGGAGAAGGAGAAGAAGTACATGTTACCAGTGGATAACCTGAAACTGCGGGATGTGGAGAAGGGCTTCATGTCCAGCAAGCACATCTTTGCTCTCTTCAACACTGAACAGAGGTATGCTCATCTCAGCACAGCAGGCTGCTGGAGCTAGGGACAGGATTTATGTAACAGGGTAGGGATGAGTGTGTTAGGATAGCTGGCCAGGAAAGATGTGAGTGTCCTTTCAGGACAGCCACTTCTGAAGGAGATGGGAGGACTTAACTTCATTCCTTCTGATCTTACAGATGTATATAATTTTCCTTTTGTTTGCCAGTGCACGGCTTGTGGTGTGAACTTAACCTTTCAACCTTTTGGTGTGGTTACCTCAGTCTGCCTGTGGCTGGGATATATAGTTATAATCACAATGTTCTTGGTGAGTGACTAGGGAAATCCATAGGACCTGGGGTAGGTGGAGGAGTCCAGCAGCAAGCAGAATTGAAAAGGGAATCTTTTTCAGGCCTTGTTGAAACATACAACTGATCTGAGAGCAATCAAACTTGATTTTTAAAAAAAAATTCCTTTAGCAGGGTCATCAGGAGATCCCTAGCAAGGGACCAAGTGTCTGTCTTAAAATGACAGGAGAATTCCCTAGTCATTGACATCTTTGTCAAATATGGGCAGGGACAGATCTCGGAGTTGAGAGAGAGAATAACAAAATATGTGTCTTCCTGTCAGGAATGTTTACAAGGACTACCGGCAGCTGGAGCTGGCCTGTGAGACCCAGGAGGAGGTGGACAGCTGGAAGGCTTCGTTCCTTAGGGCAGGAGTCTACCCAGAGCGTGTTGGGGTAAGTGACAGCCACAATAATGGGATAAGGAGGAGCACAGCATGTGTCTTGAGAAGGATAGCTCCATCTTCTTGTGTTTAAAATAAGTCCGTGAAGATTTTGTCTTTCCAGAGCTGAGAATCTTTCTGGTACTTCCATTAGGGAAGCTTGAGATAAAGTAACTGGCAGCTTCAAAGGGGGAAGATAAAGTAGGAAAAGACTGCCTTGATAAATCCCTCTAGCTGTCTTGTTTTGTGGTCATTAAATTCACAATATAAGGGTGACATTTAATACTGTGACTACTAACTGGTATGGTATCCACTGAGCAAAGGCACCATTCCTTTTTGGTAACTCTGTACAGCCTTATTAGGAACTTCCTGATTTAGCAGTTGTCCAACTTTCCTTCCTCCAGCTAATTAGGGATGGATGTTCTTTGAATTCTGCTTTGTGGATACTCTAATATGCTCTTTTAGCAAGAACTCTTATCTCTTCCCTTCCCCTTGTCCCACAGCACTTATTGTCAGCATTATTTTGTGCTTTAAAAGTATCTTCTAGACAATTGTGGTATTTGTTTCTGTTCAAAGCCTTTCCTGTTCCTCTGTGAGAGGAAGCTACTATAAATAGTTTTCCCATTAGAAAAGTGATAATTGCTTTTCTGTTTGTATTTGTTGCTTCTAATAGATTTCTTGCGTTCTGTCCTCTTACTTAAATATTGCTGTTTTTTCCTAACAAACTGATAAGAGACTTTAAAAGAGGGTTAGGTACTGAGCTTTAACAGTGACATGACTTCAGATTAGCTTTGAACCAGTCTGGGCCTTTTAACCACAGTGGCCATGGGCACCTGTTGCTGTGCAAGTGGAGGGGTGTGACATGGGAGCCCTGGTCCCTGTCTGAAAGCCCCTGTAAGGAATGGCAGTGGCCCCTGCAGGTAAGAAAGTTGTCCTTTGTTGCTAACAATATGGTTTCCTTTGCAGAGCATCCCACTTCTCAGTTTAGCTAAACAGTTCACTTGTTCCCCTTCTAGGGTAATAGAGGTACTGATGTATTTTTAGTGGGATTGGTCTTTTGCTTGTCAGTGCTATTTTGGGACCTTCTCCAAATTCTGAGACCAATTAAAAGTAATTTTTTATTTTTTTGTCCCTTTTTGTTTTAATTTTTTTCCACGTATGCTCAAACTGGCCTGCCAGGACAAGGACAAAGTAAGTCTGACCCCCTCTGCCTGTGTTGCCTCCTGGGGCTCTCACCAGATAGCTCTCTCATTTTTTTCTGCTTTTGTCACCATTTCCTGAGAGGCATTTGCTTCTTCTCCCTCTTTGTACCCTCTGTTGGATTCCTGCTGTCTGTTTCTGTTCTTGGTTTGAGTTTTCCTTTTTTCTTTTTATTCCTCCCTTTTTGTATGACTTCTGAATCTTGGTGCAAGCTTCTTTTTGGGTTTTTTTTTACCCTCACTTTTTTTTTAAGTTGTCCTGTCTGACATCCATTTCCTTTACTTTGTTTCACACTGAGACCTTGCATTCCTTCATTATGTAAGATCTTCTCAGCAAAAGCTCAAATGAACAAAGGAATTTGCCCTTTCTCATATATTTTGTTCCCCAAAACAAAAGAGAAGCCATTTCCTACATGGCAAATACTTCAGACTAGGGCTGTTTAAAACAAAGATGTTTCATTATACAATCATGGGGCTTTTTTTAAAATAAACATTGAGGAAGGCAGCAGTTCTTTCATGCTTCAATACTTTGAAATTGATCCCAAATGCAGGGGCCTTGGAGATTGCTTGCTGTCAAACAGCACAGTCCAGGTTTTACCTTACAGAATAAACAATGTACTTCAGGCAGACAGGAGGAGATTCATCTGCTTGGTGTGAAAGAAAAGATAATTATAACTTGTGATGCAGGAGTTGCAGTTGAAGTGATAGCAAAGTTTTCTAGTTTATTCCATCTACTGGTGGTCAGCCTGAGAGGAGCAGTTGTTTCACTTCTTTGTATCTGTTTTCTCATTTGTATAATGAGGACAAAGATGCAGCATGGCAGAGAGCCTGTGAGACTTAACTTATGGTGAATGATTCTTGGTTTTAACTGACTCTGGTCATGGAAAACCCAGATCAAATGAAGAACCTTTCAGGAAGCTGTAAACATTAAAAAGTAATAATACAGCTTTGAGATGCCCCAGAGCCATGACCTCTGAACATGTGTCAGGAGTCCCTGCTGCCTTTCACCTTTTCTTAATAACTTTCTAGTAAGAGAATAGCTTTATTGCTAAAATTTCTCGGATCTGAGCTGGAGAAGTCTGTACAAATTGAGTTGTACATTGACAATCACAGCTCAAAAAGTACGTTTAAATAAATTTTATTTATTGCATGCGCTTCCTGCCTGTTCCCTTCTACTCTTCTCTTAGCTCTCATGAGAAGCCAATTTTGTGTTACATTTGAAGGACCAATATGTTTCTCCCTTTTTCCTGCAGGCCAGTGAAGCAGAGGAGAATGGAGGAGATAGTTTCATGCACTCCATGGATCCTCAGCTGGAGAGACAAGTGGAAACGATCAGGAACCTGGTGGATTCCTACATGGCAATTGTCAACAAAACCATCAGAGACCTCATGCCGAAGACAATCATGCACCTCATGATAAACAATGTACTTATCTCACTGTGGTCAATGGAATTGGGAGAGGCAGAGAGGAGAAAAATAGGGAGGGAGGCAAAGAATGAAAAAAAACAGAAGGCAGCTTGGAAGGAGGAGGAGGTGGGGACAGAATAGAATGTTTTGGGGAAAGATGGTGAAAACTGATTCCCTCTCTCTGCTCACTTACAGACCAAGGACTTCATCCATTCAGAGCTGCTGGCAAACCTGTACTCCTGCGGGGACCAGAACACGCTGATGGAGGAGTCGGCGGAGCAGGCGCAGCGCCGCGACGAAATGCTGCGCATGTACCACGCGCTGAAGGAGGCCCTCAACATCATCGGGGACATCAACACCAGCACCATCAGCACCCCCATGCCCCCACCGGTGGACGACTCCTGGCTGCAGGTGCAGAGCGTACCGTCCGGACGCAGGTACCAGAGGCTCAGGGGGAGAGCCCCCAGAGCTGCCTGACGCCTCTTCAGAGCCTTGCTAGGGCCTCCCGCTGACACAGGGAGTCCTCCTCTTCTTCCTGTGGATGAAGAGTCCTGGGTGTTTCTGCTGGCAGGCTCCTAGGACATCTTTATAGAGATTTTCTGCTCGGGTTGGATGGGGTTGATGTAGCTTTGAAAGCAGCCTGGTGTGGTCCTTCCAGAGGGTGGTGTGTAAAGTGATGTGAAGCTAGAGAGAAACACTGAAGGCAGAGTGGTGCCTGTGGTGACAAGCCAGAGCTGTTGCTGCAGTTGAATGCCTTTGTTTGTTTGGCAGGTCCCCCACGTCCAGCCCCACGCCGCAGAGGAGAGCTCCTGCAGTGCCCCCCGCCAGGCCTGGGTCTCGCGGACCGGCTCCTGGGCCACCTCCTGCTGGTGGGTCCACGCTGGGTGGTGCCCCCCCTGTGCCCTCCAGGCCAGGTGCCTCTCCTGATCCCTTCGGGCCCCCACCTCAGGTTCCTTCTCGGCCTAATCGTGCTCCTCCTGGTGTTCCCAGGTAAGTCCTGAAACACTCTTCCTTGCCGGTGGAGGATGTTCTGGTTTTGGGTCAGAGCCTTGGCAGCACTTGGCCTGCCTGGGCCATAGGAGCAGAATGGAGTGCATGGTGTGGGTAGAGCCTTTGGATATTTGGATTGGATCCAGAGGCAGGAGCATCGTTGTCCTCTGAGATTCCATTGTATGGATGAGGCAGTGCCAAGGCAGCTCTCAGAAACAGAGGGGCTGCTGTTTCTCTCTACAAGCCTCTATAAAGAATATGGGAGAAAACCTTGAACCCAAGGTTTACAGCAACTGTACCAATGCCTGTAGTCACCAGATAAATCACAGGACTGGGGTGAGATTCCCCTCTGTAAGGCTCCCCAAAGTCTGAAGTTGCCCCTTTTCTCTTGGCCCAGAGTTCTTCAAGGTGAGTTGGAAGACCTTCAAAGCTGTTCAGCTGCTTTCTGGCTAGGAGAGTATCACAGGATCACTGGCAGGGAAATGAATTCTTAGGCAATTTTGTTGCTTGTGTAATCAACTTCAGCATTTTCCAGTCTAGAGGGTTCAAATCACACAGCTTTGCTTTCCCATTAGGAAACTCATTTCCTTTCCTGTTCAGTCACTTCAGACACACTTCAACACAGTAATAAGGGATTATCCTGGTGCAGCTGAGTACATGTTCCTGAACAGGACTTGGGAAGCAGTCTGGAACCGGGAATGCTTTTATGTTGGGTACTTAGTTTCCCTTGAGGAAGAGGAGGTAATTGCAGTGTAAAGAGCAAACACAACCAGAAGCTCCCCAGTGACATGACAGAGGGAACCCTTCCCTTGTGAAAACACCTCTCCAGTGGGTGCTGGTGGCACAGGTCTGAAACTTGACCATTTTCTGTGGAAACACCAAGCCTGTCAATGGCTGGGGATGGTGTATGGCCGAGTGGGTTCAATATTCTTCCTGCAATAGTGCCCAGCTCATATTTGGTGCTGCCTGTTTGGAGGGAAGTGTTCTCTGCCAGGCTGCAGCCAGCCCAGAGGTGGATGAGTCCAGACAGCTTTATAGACCAGTTTCTGACTCTGGTGTATGCAAATGGTTTTACTTTCTTGGTGCCTTTGCCCCATTCCTTCCTATGCACCTTGATGCAGCTCCCACAGTAACTTGTCCTCACATACCTCAGTGTTGCCCTGGAGACTGTGGAGGCACCTATGGATGTCAGCATGCTTCTGCTATGTATTTTGGCTCCTGCTTCTTGTGACCCTGCCTTTCCACATACTGTTACTTTGTGGTTTTGTTTTCAGTATACTTATGCTTCTTTATGTCTCCATTTTCCTCCTTTCACTCAGTTTCATTTCTTCACTCATGAAAAATATTCTATATACCTGGCCATCGTGATAGGATTTCCCAAATGGGCTGAAATGAATTGGCCTTTTTTTAAAGAAATCTGTCATAGCTTATCTTAATGGCTTTTCTGCCTTTTGCATGAGTACAAGGGTTTAGGGAAAGGTAGGAAAACGGCACTGGAGCAGAGGAGGAAAGAGTTTCATGCTTGACTGAGCAACCCCTTGGTTTAGGAGAGATGGTAGGTTGGATTGCATGCTACTGACTGCCCTGATCTGGAGTTGAGAATGTAATTCCAGAAGCTGTGAAGTGTGATGCTCATTCTCTGATCCCCCTCTCTGATTCTTCCAGTTGTTCATAGACTCCTCCGGATCCTGATACCAGCTTGTCATTTGAGTTCACTGATGAATGGAGAATTTCCAATGACAAGGGACTCTTTCTCTTCCTCTCCTGTATATAGAATAAGAATGTTCCCTGCTAGCACTTGGACTCGGGTCCTTCTGCCATGGGTGAACGAATGCCATCTCCATTGTTGCTTTTTTAATACCCATCTTTCCCCTGCTAACTGGGCTGTGCAGTGTGTGTGAGAGAGAGGAACAAAGCTCTTGTGTTCAGCACCACTGGGCTTTGGTGGAGGAGTTGGTGGTGTGGAGTGAGCTCAGATGGTTGGTGGTGCCTGGGTGTACTTTGTGTGCTCATTGATGCCTGTGTAGAAGTTTGGTAGTTTGTACCTCTGGTTTGAGCATCTGATTTTATGAATGATGAACTTACACAAGCGTCATGCTACTCCTTTTCCATAAACATAAGTGTATAAGCACATTTTCACATGTAATCACCACATGGTACAATTTTTTTTGCACAGAAAGATTTTCCTGCATATAATTAAGGACACTTAAGACTTACCATTCTGCTTCTGTGCTTAGCATTTATTCAGTTTACTGTGGAAATCCATATAGACAAATATAGCTCCAGTTTTGGGAGCTGAAAGTTACAAACCATCCAAGATCCTATCAGTGTGCAATGGACTGCATTTAGGATTTAACCTGGGAAAGAAATCTGTGATGGTATTCCCCCATATACTTGGGCTCTTTATTTTAAAATAGTTTGATAGAACCTGCAGGTAGAAGAGCTTGAAGGAGAATTAAGAAAGTTTCAGTGTGAATGGCTCAGCCATTTGAAAAATGTGTTGAAGGTATAAACATGTTCTCCTTTCTTTGGTATCACAGGAGCATGGGTCTGGGGTTACCTCCTGGCAGGGATGGTTCTCACTGGCTGCTGTGCTGGTCAGTGCAATGGGGGCACATCACTGGAACTCCCAAAGGGTTCCTGGACACGCAGTTTCAAGGGACAAATTATCTCCTTAATGATTTAGTGGCCAATGTCTGTCCCCATGGCCAGAGGTTGGAGCTAGATGATCTTTATGGTCCCTTCCAACCCAAACCTTTCTATGATAAGGTCACACAGCTCTATGACCTGAATTATTCAGGAGGTCACAGTAGCTGATTTCATGATTTATGACCTTCAGAAAAGCCTTCACCTGCTTTGTGCCATTTGAGGTAGTGCTCAGGACTGCATGTTATCTCCCTCTTTCCTGAGCTCTTTGTTAAACATTTAATTTGGTCAGAAGATAGGAGTCCTCAGCGAGATAAGCCCAGCTACTGTGCCCAGCTGGGGGGTGCTAAAACTTGGGTATGACACTGGTGAATGTCAGCCTGGATGTGTGAGGAGCTTGGGTGAGTGAGCAACAGCCAGTAGGTGTGTGGACAGATGGATGGGGTTTGATGCACCCCTGTGCACAACAGGGTCTGGATGTGTGCAGAGATGAGGCCATGAGTGTTTTCTGTATGTTTGCAGTCCCCCTGCTCATGCTGTGCTTGAAGGGGGATGTGTGAATGTGTCTGTGCCAGCACCTGTGTATCTGTTCCACCTTCCTGACAGTCTGTGTGGCCTCTGCCTTGAACTGTCTGAACTGCCATGTTGATTTCATGTTGTCTTTCAGAATCACTATCAGTGACCCCTGAGGACTGGCAGCCACGGTAGGTTCTGCACTCTCACTGTGATGCATGAGTCACTGTGTCCCCATCCTCCAGCTCTGCTCTGCAGCTCTCCTCTGCTGCCCAGTTCTTGTGTTAGTAACAGAGTCCCTTGTCTGATGAACCACCTCTGCCAGGATCTCATAAAGGGAGGAGTCTTGAACAGAAAAACTGGCTGATCAGGGCCAGAGCAGCTGCTTGAGCTGCAGGAGCTGGGAAAGCTTCAGTACCTGATTTAAGGTCTGGAGGATCCTTTCTCTGCTTCTAAATAGAGAAGGTGGGATGGGGGAATGAGCTCTGACAGCAAGGTCTAAACTCTGTGTCTTTCATTTGGCTTATATCCACACTGACTGTAAGATCTTCTGAATAAACTCTGCTTTGATTTGGTCTGTCAGCTCTGTTAGGATCAAGACAGAGACTTGGGGAGCTGATAGTTCAGACTCCTCTTCTTATATTCTAATGTCTGGCTGGAGAAATGCTCCCATCCTCCCTGTATCCCTAGTGCTCATGGAAGTCAAGAGGAGTTTGGGTCATTAATATCAGGACTTCCATGTCTGAGTGCAGGGTAACTCTGACATTGAATGTTCCCTTTTATCCTTGTGTCCCATCATCAGATAGATGTGAACTCCCTTTGTTTGTTCTCCCCTTGACCTTTTACCTTCTAGGTTACTCTCCTGCTTCCATTCAATCTGCCTTCTCTCCTCTGCAAGAGGAAGGCTGTGGTGATCTGTGTCCCTCAAACACTCTGCCCTGAGCTCCTGTCCTCTCAGCCCATTTCCCTGTCCTCTCTCTCCCTGCATTTTGCTGCACTGTAGTGGTTCAGTGATGTAGCAGGGTGTGGGTTTGTGCTGTGTGCTGCTCATCCTCTTAATGTCAGTGGGGGTGTGAAGAGGGACATCAGCAAATTCTCCTGAGTCCTTTTCTTGGGAACCTCCAGCCCTTATTGACAAAGAGGTACAGAGGGCAAAACAGGGCAGGTGTGGATTTTCTGGGCCCCTTTTCCCTTTCTCTGTGGATGTTGTTTCATGACAGAGGAGTGGAGAAGCAGCAGCTCCTGCAGATTCCCTTGCTGCTGAGTGTGGCAGCGAGATCTGGGGGCGAGGAGCATGTGCTGAAAGCCTATTTTAATAGGAATAGCAGAAGTTCAAGCCCCTGTTCTGGGCCAGGGGGTCTCAGCCAGCCCCCATCTTGCACTAGATGGTGTCTGTTAATGCTGCACAGAACTGCAGGTAGAGCTGAGAGGTGCCACATTGCAGTGATTGCTCATGATTGACATCTTTGAGGACGTCATCGCCAACCCTCCTCACTGCTGACACACTGCAGAGGTGTTGGAGCAATCAGCAGTTTCCTCCCATATTCTGCCTACTGCAGACATCCCTGGCAGCCCTGGAAACATGCATCCTGGGTGAACAACCTTGGGAAGGAGCCTTACTGTTGTCTGTACCCCTTCTGGGACTCGCTGTTATGGGGCATTCTGGTTTTAATCTGGCATAAAGAGCACCAAGGAAATAAAAATTAAAAACAAACAAACAAACAAACAAACAAACAAAAAAAAAAAAAAAAAAAAAAAAAAACCACCAAATGATTAAAAAAATTATACCCAAAACCTTTTGCAGTCCAAGGGAATAAACATGATCTTTTCCCACCTCTGTTAGGTCCTTATCAACAGAACTCCCTATTTCAATAGACATAGTTCAGTAGAACTCCCTATTAGCCCAGTGGTTCTTAGATAGGACTAGCTCAGTGTTCTCTCTGGTTATGGCCTGAAAGACTGACTTCAAAGGATGTGATGGTCACTGGAACTCATCTCCCTGGGCTTCTGCCAGGGCTCAGGTCTTCTTTCTTATGTACTGGAGACAGCCACAGGCTTCCCTGTGAGCAAAACTTTATTCCTTGTCCTGACAGGAGAAAGTGACTTTCAGTGTTATAAAAAGGCTTGATTAGCATTGTAGTCTGACTGAAGCAGAATTTTGGGGATAAATGTTGCTTGAGAGACTTCTCTGCCCCTTTTAGTGCTGGTAAAGAGTTTTCAGCCTTTTCTAACCTTACCAGGCAGATTCTGCAAGCATCTCCAGAAAACCTCAACAGAAATAGCCTACAAGTTTAAAAAGTAGCCTCACACCTTAAAATGCTTTGAATGCTGAGAGAAGTAAGTGCAAAAATCAATCATAGTACATTACAAAAAAACAGCCCATCTACCTGTGCATTACTTTTGCTCCTTTCAGCCTTATTTATCCTGCTAGGGTCAAGTGGCCACTCCTGACAGAACACTTTACATACTCTGGTGGCTTCAAGCACCTTTTTCATGTGAACCCTCAGAGGCTTTTAGCACAACCTGTGCAAACTCCTGAAATGCAAACAGTCCTTTCACCTTCTCAAAAAATGCCTTCTAACCTGATGATGCAACAGCATCCCTCTAAATGTTGAGGTTCTTTAAATGTTCTGTGAGGTTTAAATTCAGGTGCTGTTGCTGTTGCAGTGACAGTAGAAGCCACCAAAGGGTTGGTGTAGGCTGCATTTGCACCATGAGCACCCTTAGAGATCATGACATGTGGAATCTGTGCATTTAGCTCTAAGGCTTAATAAATCTGGAGCAGAAAGTTCTGCTGAGATTTAATAAACAGGACTGGAGAGTTGCCCTGGTTTATTTGCTAAATGAAGGAACTTGCCCTGATTTATAGGAGTGTAACTCCTCTAGTGCCAGTGTGATTATAGACTACTTGTACAAAGATCCTCATTTCTAGCAGTGAGTTGATTCTCTGTAATCTAAATCTTGTCAGTGTGGAATTATTGAGGCATTAATTATGTGACACCTGGTGATCAGTGTATGATCAGTGCAAGGGCTTCCCCTCCATTTGGTCTACATGCTGTTGGCTTTGCTCTTTGCATTTCAGGCAGTTTGGACCTTAAAACTACCCTGGCTTGGTACTGAACAATTCATTTATCTTAATGAAACATCAGCAAAATGCAGTTGAGGTCACAGACACTGCAGGGAGCATACTTTAAAGGAAAAACACAGATTGGACTCAGTCTTACAGAACACATTTTTATTTATAGCTTTCTTACAGCCTGAAGAGACTGAAGTGATATTTCAAGTAATGATCTGAGAGCCATGTCAGGGGTGTTGTCTTGTATGTTTTTGTTATGGCTTTTTTTTTTGCCCAGTCCCTTACAGGAAGGAGATTCTAGAACACTTAATCCACGCAGAGGGCAAACACTTAAGTGCTTCCCATTATGTAGCTAAAGTATCAGCAAAAGAGTTGGAACAGAATGGAGATGAAGTAGCCAAAGTTCCTTTTATTGAAGTAGAAGCTGCATTTACTCTGTGCCAGGACTGGAAGACTGAAAGCTGTAAACTTGCCCCTGACATCCAAGATCAGTCTCATGTCAGAATAGGGAATCTCAGGCTTGCAGTAGCTTTGAGGGCAGGGGTAGAAGGTGCTCCTCCAAACCAGCCAAGAGCCTCTGGCAGCAGCGCGTCTCAGAGGACCCATCCATGCTGTGTGACTGTCATGTGCTTGATACAGGAGCTCACTGTTGTCCGTGCTTCTCCACTCATCCCAGAGCCAGGGCACTTACTGGCACTAAATCTCTGCACTTCCAAATTTCAGAGGGAAGCAAAACTGGCAGTTCAGGGGATTGCCCTGCTGGTGATCTGTGCTGTGCAGAAAGGCCAGTGTGAGGCTGAGTAGAAGCCTGTGAGTCTCCTTTGTGGAGCTGCACTCTGGGGTTTGTGCCTCAGGTTGGATTCTTTTGCTGGCTCAGGCAAAGTGGAGAAGCATGTGTGGTTGTGACTGCAATTGCTGTGCTAACCATGGTGTGTGTTCTCTTGTTTTTGTTTCCTGCTTTTTCACAGCAGAAGGGGCCCCGCCTCACCTACTCGACCTACCATAATCCGACCGGCTGAACCGTCCCTCTTAGATTTATAACTTGAGGCTGTAGACAGCTGGCGACGAGTGCCGTGCTGGTGGCTTCCCCATTCCACCCTCCCTTCCACAGCCACAGTCACTCCTCTCATCCATCCCACAGCCCTGCCTCCCACCACCCCTCCCTGGTGTGTGTAAAACTCTAGCCTAGTGATTGAGCTCTTCGTCTTGGCTCGTGCGTCCTGTATTGCTTTGTGAGCATAGAGTAGCCTTCATTCAGTGGCATGGATCCCTGAAGTACACAGGCTCCTTGGAGAGATCAGCCACAGGGACGTCCTTAGGTCCAAGTGGTGGCTGTCCGTCCAGCAATTCCATCTGCCTAGTCTAGCCTGGATAAGTGTCCTGCCTGCACCAGTTAGCTGTAGCACCCAGGACTGAGCTGTAGCTGTTTTCTTTCCTTGTAGTTTAAGACAAAAGTGTGGCTTAGCAAAAATGTGCTGTCAAAACACATGACACCCGTTAGGAACAGATTCAATGTCCTGTGTATTAGCTTGACTTCTAAGGTGCAAAAATTTCATGTTGGGAACAGTGCAATCAACTTCCTATCAAAGTGAGGCAGGGAGATGAGTGAAGGGGGGAAAATCAATGGATCAGCCCAGTCCTGCCCGAGTGAAGTCTGAGATAGCGCACACACCTCAGCGTGCAGGGAACTCACAGACCTGCTCACCCTGGCTCCTGGAGCCAGGCCATTCCTGCTGGGGGCATGCTGGCTCCTGCCAGCACTTGTCTTGCATCACCGTTTTTGGCTGACTTTCCTGAACCCAGCAGGGCGAGGGGAATAGACACGCTGCTCCCCCCTTGCAAACGGACAGCCAAATGTTTCAGGGAGTTTGCTGTGTGGTGTTTTGTTGAAAATATTTCTGCTTTGAACTAAGCACATCTTTCAGTGTTTTTGGGGTACTGTGGTGACTTCTTCCGTAGCCTTTTCTTGCATGTGGATGGTACGTGTTTGGGGAAACTTGTAACCATTGTTGATCACAACTCGTCTTAAGGTTTGGTTTTTACTTTTCATGCTACGTGTATTTAAAAAAAAATACTTGAGAATTAAAAAATATATCAACCCTGTACATCTCAGATGTCATGTCTCTAACAGAGCTAAATGAACCACCAGTGTTGCAGGCTGTCCTCCAGGCCTGATTGCTGTTGAAGTTCTCTCGTTTCAGTGCTATTACTCTAAAATTTCTGTTGTGGATCCTCTATTGTTCTGATGCCAGTTCCTTTCTGTATTTTAACTATTGTTTTACTACTTCTCCCCCTTCTCCTTCCCTCTCCCTTTTCCTTTGTTTCTCTTGTCTTTAACCTCCAGCCGGCCGGGTAAGGCCAGTCCCGCCCGCCCGGAGAGCCCAAAACCACCATTTGACATGTAGGCCTGCTCCCTCTGAGACTCTTTGCCTGCCTCTTAGCTGTTCTGTCCTGGAATGGTCTGACTCCAATCTCACACATGGCTTGTTTTGTTTGTAATTTGTGACACACACATATCAGATGTGATTGTAGTGAAACTGTTTTTGGGTTTTTTTTTTTGTTTGGGTTTTTTTTTCCTTCCCAGCTGCTTAAAGGAGTTAAACAAGTATATTGTAGTAATGAGAAACATATCTTTACTGTTATAAATATCTATAAATATATATATAAGATGAAAAATCTATATATGTCCAGGTGTTAAAAGCCATTTGTGCTTCCATGTGAATTTTAGGAAATACTTAAGTAGGAAAAGAATATCTATATACATATATATATACACACACATCCAAAAAGTTAACCAAATCCCAATATTGAGTTTTTGAGCTGATTGTTAAATTCTCTGCTGTGTGCAGTTGGGTTATTGTATTACCCCAGACTTGTGGGTGAACTGTCTCAGTGCTGGTAGTAGCTGTGATGCAGTTTGTGATCTACCTGTCACTCTTGTTTATTGGATGAAATAAACTCTCATTTCTGTATAATGAAGGTCTCCATGACTAGAATAAAACCATCTCTCTTTCTCTTGCTTTTTCTCTGGGTGGTTTTCAAGCTGGGTTTGATTGTAACCTGATCTTTTCATCCCACAGACGTAACCAGCTGTATATGCAAGCAGGGGCTGTCACTGATAGGGAAGGTGGAGCAGGAGCTGCAGCAGAGTGAAGCAGGTTGTCAGGTGCAGAAAGGTAAATCCTGGTGCAGAAGGAATTGCGTAGAGGTGCTTCAGAGATGGGGCACACAGAAGGTGGGAGTTTGCACACAAATTGCTTCTTAAAAGGGATTTTTGCCTGTAGTGTTTGTGGAGCACAGCAAGTGGACATTGAGTAAAGGTGAGGTCCAGGAATCCCTCCTGAAAGGGGTCAGGGTAAAAAACAAATCTCAAGCCAGAAATTATATGAGATTCTAGCAGCAGTCTGTACAGAAAACATTCGTGAAAGCTCAGTGAAAACAGCGTCACTGTCAGGGCAGGTGCTTTCAATAAAGAATTCATTCTTCTCTTCTTCTGGCCAAATTTCAAGGTGGTCTATGCAAAAGAAATACCTCTAGTCAGTGCCTCTCTGAATAAGTTTATTCAGAAAGCAGATTTGTAACAGGGTTAAGTCACCTCTGCAACAGACCACAGACTTTCACTGGTCTTGTCTCCTTCACAGTTGTAAACACCCACTAACTGTTTATTCCTTATACAGTAATACTCTCTCTTAAATCACAGCCCTTCCCCTTTTAGTTATGATACAGATTTATGAATAGCCTGAGCAGCTGTAAACACTGAGCAGGCTTAGTCTCTCTGCAAGGAATATACACCATTTTACACAGATACAGGCTGTACACACCCCATGCTCTGGGGAGCCCAGTCACTTGTGCTGAGGAGAGACTGACAGCACTTGTGCCATTTAAATGAAAGTTCAAAAAGCAGCTTCACCTGGGGGCTCACAGGAAAGCACTGATGGTTCTTCCAGCACAATCTCTGCTGTTGAACAGACTCAAATCTGTGTCTGTGTTCCTCTGCTTCCATCTCCTCAGGTAACAGGGTGGCAGGGGATGCTGCTTCAGGCAGCAGCCCAAACTCCTGTGTTTAATTACACAGCTCCAATGATCAGGTCCCTTTAACCTTCCCTGTGGTTTCCCTCAAAACTCCACTCTTGACACCACCCATCCTAAGAACAGGCAGTTCTTGCCTGAAGGCAGTCACTTGCAGGATATCCACATCCAGTTCACATGGCATAAACTCCCACACCCAGATTTGTTTTGCTGCTGTTTCAGGGAGCCCTCCTCCCTCCATGTTCTGTTTTCTCCCTAGAATCAGGACTATGGCTTCAAGGCAGGGCCAGGAATACCACACTTGCTGCTGTATGTCCCAGGACCTTAAACATGGCCCATGGGATCTTGGTTTCCACTCATCTCCTGCAATCCTTACCAAAATGGGAGAAGGGGAAACTTCAGGGATGGAGACCTAGAACCCCTAAAGTCCAGAAATTCAAAACAAAGCATGTTTATTAAGTGGTTTCCTTTTACTTAATTTCTCCCATTTCTTAAAATAAATAAAACCTTCAGACACATACAAGTGAAACACATCATCCTTCAAAGTGCAGTTACATTTCCACCCCACTCCCAAGAATCACATAAAGCTTTGTCAAGTAACCAAAAGACCCCTCAAAGCTCCCTTGGGTCCCTTCCCTGGCAATGAGAACAGACAGGACTGTGCTGCCCAGGAGCTGCTTGCTGGGGGCCTGCTCAGAAATACAGGTGCAAGAGGCAGGGCTGCAGCAGCAAGGGGGAGTTTAGGATACGTAGTATGAAAACAAACCCAACCTGCTGAGAGTCCAAAGAGTCCATGAGCAGAACAGTTAGTTACTCTGGGAGCCCTGGAAGGAACTGGGCTGATGACAGGCATGAGTGATGGATCAGAACCGTGGGGAGCTCCTGTGACAGCAGAATCTGGGACAAGGGATTAAGTCATTTTGCCAAAAGTCATGGACTCCCTTTGTCCCCACTGTGGGCCTGGCCTAGGTGATGTGGCAGCACCAGCTGCCTGCCAGGATGAGTTAAGAGTCTGCCTGTCCTCCAAGCACACCGAGTAACAGAGCAAAGAGAAGATGAGGTCTGATGCTTGAGTTCCATCTGATACAATCTCTCTTTACTGATGTCTTTAGGGACCTGTTCTCACCAAGGGCACTGAGCAGAGGTATGGGCACATACAAGTCCATCAAGTCCTTTCAGGCCCACAGAAAGTTGCTGTCAGTAAGATGTAGCACCTCTTAAACTACCATGATTTTGACCTCATCATTCTCATCTGCACGGTAGAAGAAGGGAATGCATGGGTTTTCCAGCAGGGAGCCCAGCCTCTCCTGAGGGTTCTGGATTTCTCTGAGAAGCTGCATTATTTGCTTTGCCGTGGGGTCCTCTTGGTTTGGCTGAGCAGCTTTACTGTCAGCAGGGGGGAAACCGGATTGATGAACAGCAGCCTCTTGTTCTGCTTCATCTGACAGATTCACCTCTCGTAACCCTGCAAGGAGCACACACAAGGCAGGCAGGTAACTCCTCCCATCCACACTCAGGGCTGAGAGCAGGGGCTGTTCCCACTGCACAGTTTGTCCTGCCTGCAGCTCACCTGCTCCATCGGTGGCATTCAGCTCAATGCGCCTCTCTGCTGGAACCACACCCTCAGTCTGGCTTGCCAGCAGCTCTGGGTTCTGAGCAGCTGTTACATACTTGCTGTACCATTCGTTTCTTTCCCTCACCAGGCGCATCACTAAGTCCTGCAGTTCCAGTAGTTTCATCTGTACCAGAGTAAAGGAAAGCCCATGAAACATGCACAAAAATACACCCCTGCAGTTTGCAGTCCTACTCCTGTCAGAGAATTATGAACACACAAAGGTTTGCACTCCCCAGGTCCACCCTGCTTAGAGTAGTACCACAGGAAAGAGTCCTTGCCTTCATCTCTTCCTTATCCTGAGCCAACCTGCTGATGTACTCCTCTTTCTCCTGGTGCCGCTGTTTGAGGATAGCCCTTTGACTCTGGTACAGTGCAATGTACTCCCCTGGAACACAAGAGAAGCCTCAGGAGTGTCTGCAAGACTGGGGTACAAGCCCCACAGTGAGGTGTGAGTCATGAGGACCAGGAAACCCAGCCCTGGAGTGGAGACCTAGCCCAGTTAGGCAGCAGTAGGAGACATGGAAGGCTTGGTAAAGTTTGAGGGCCCCAGCTCCAAAAGCTATGTGGGGACCTGTTCCCCACATAAATGAGGCCCTGAGCAAGCTCTAGCCTGTGCTGGTGCTGTCTAGACATACCAATGGTGTCAGTCTCTCCAGACAGCTGGATGCAGCGGTGCTCCAGCTCCTCCAGCCGCTCCTTCAGGTCAGCCTTCTCATGCATCAGCTCTGTGAAACGCAGCTGCACACACAGAGGGGTCAGTCACTGGGCTGTCACACACAGACAACACCTGTGCTAAAGACAACACCCCCTGACACTGGTCTGAGCCTGGGGAACAAATCCTGCTCCTTTGTGAGCAAGCTTTTTAGGATGGAGCATCCTTTTATGGAGCACCTGTTGCTCGTTCCCCTACAATCTGTTTGTGTCGTGTTTGTGTGACACTGGATCCTGGTCTGGCTGAGCAGTGTAATAGGGCTGAAATAACAGGAGATGCTTTGCTTACCTGTAGCTTGTCCATGGCAGTTTTCAAAGCCTCATGAACCTCCACTGGAACAGTATCCATAATGGAGCCTGGAAGGGATGTGTGCAATTTACAGTTTCTCCTGGGGCAGAATGCACTCACAGACCCAAAGGTCTGTCTCAAAGCAGCCATGGCCACCTGGCCCAGCACCTCATGGTCGCACTGTCCCCTAACTGTACTGAGACTTTACCTCCATCCAGTGTGATGTGATGTTGCTGCTCCTGCCTAAGAGCTGTGATTTGCTGCAGGAGGGTTCTGCACTGCTGCTTCTGAGCAGCCAGCTGCTTCCTCAGATCTTCCCGCTCCTGCTCCACTTGGGACATGGCAGAGGTCACGAAAATGACCTAAGAAGAATTTCAGAGTGTGGACATTAGTGCTTCCCCTGTGTTCAGCAGGATCTATGGTGCATCTCAGGACAGAGTAACAGTTTACCCCATTTTATTTATGGGTGTGAAACCAAAGAACTGTGTGACTGCCCTGGAACTAAGCCAGGCAGCAGCTACTGCCTCTTCTCATTCCCAATTAGTGCAGGTTAAAAACTGGATCCCTTGAGAGCTATTTGACTGCAGTATTATGACTGTACTTGCAGATAAATCTTGTAGATATTTGACACCCTTTCCAAATTGCCTTCCAAACTAAAAAGAACATCATAATCAAAGCCCCATTAAAGAGCCACTCTGCCAGCTGAGTTGTCATCATAAGGAAACCACTGCCAGACTTCCAGCCTGTTTTGCAAGGATGCTGCAGAAGTCTTGGCTTTGCTGCTGTGCACAAGGTGTTGCATTTCCCTCATGACTGCACTCAGCTGGTAGGATAACAGCTGATAAACCTCTGCAATTTAACTGGTTTCCTTTTCTAGATATTTGTTTAGAACTAAAATCAAAGGCTTTTCTACCCATTAAGACTCACCATTTCTTCATGGCTTTCAAACTTCTCTGGGATCACAAGAGAAGGTTTTTGGATTTCTTCAGTCATTGCTTCATCGCCTTCTGTAAAAGAAGGAAGGTGAACAAGGAGGCAATGCTGCAGAGAACCCAGCTCTGCCTCCTCCCCGATGCAGCTACTCACCCTCCAGTTGGTGCAAAATCCTGCCATCCATTTCTGCTGCCAGCTGACTGATCTGGGCCTGCAGCTCTTTGTTTTCCTTGGCTACAGCTTCTAGACTTTCCTGCAAGAGAGAAGCAGAGGATCACAAAAACCTGCACAAGCCAGACTGCAAACAGTCACTCCATCTTCAGGCAGCAGCACCACACACACAAACACAAGCAGTACTTTGCTCCAGGCAGGTACAACTCATATGTATGGCACAAGGTGTAATCACAGCAGTATTATGACTGTACTTGCAGATAAATCTTGTAGATATTTGACACCATTTCCAAATTGCCTTCCAAGCTAAAAAGAACAGCCCAGGGTGGAAGGGACCCACCAAATCTCTCACTGATTACCTCCCATCTTTCCACTTGTCCCTTTTTACTGTTACCTTTGTCTGCTGCAGCTCTTTCAGGTGCATTTCCACTGTCACCTTCCCCTGGACCTCCTCGTGCTGCAGGCGATCCATGAGCTGTGTCTGAAGCAGGAATTGCTTGTGCAGCTCCTCCTTCTCAGCAGCAAGCTGCTGGAAGGCCAGGGTGTACTGCTGTAGGTGGCTGTAGCACTGGTCCCTCTGCTCCTGCAGGCCACGGGCCTCTTGTGTCTTCAGCTCCAGCTGAGAGAACAAGGTCAAACCACATCAAACCCTTTCTGCCTGGAAAGCTGATCCCTGTGACATGATCCAAACTGTCAACATTGCCCCAAAGCCACCAACCAGGCAGACAGCCACCATCTGCCCCCACATGCTGGTCCCCCACATCAGGCAGCAGATGATAGGGGAAGGCTCCCAGCTGGATCTTTGCAATACCCATTTCCATCCTTCCATCAGTGTCTGGGAAGTTGCCAGCAATTTGCAGAATCCAGCCCTGCCATCCCTAGTGCTGGTGCTCACCGTCTCTTTGAGCTCTGCCAGGTTCTCCTGCAGCTGCCCGAGCTTCTTGGCCAGCTCCTTCTTTACGTGTTGCTCTGACTGTAGGGCACTTGTAACCTCCATGTTTTCATTTGTCTGCACGACAAACAGAACTGTGTAAGGAAACTGCCCCAGCCACCACGAAACAGGCTCTCAATATACCACGTTAGTTCCCAGTACAACGGGGTGCCATCCCTTGTGTTTTTCTGGACTGAAGGCCATAAACTGACTGTTTAGGGCAGTAAATAGCTTAAAGAAAGGATCAGAAGATGGGAGAAGAACAAGGAAAGAGACAGGGGAATTGGTGTTGGGACAGTGCCAAGAAGAGGCCAGGCACATCATGCAGCCTGTCAGCTCCAAAACAGATGGGTGGTATGAATATCCCAAAGAGAGCCACAGACATTCAAAACCAAGTTCAAAAAGGACTAAAGAAAAAACCCAGCAGTTAGACCATGTGTCAGTCTGCTAGGACCCCAGAGGGGAAGCGTCACATTGAAAGAAGCAAAGCAAGAGTAAGGATTCAGCTCTAGGATGTGTAAGAATGACACCAGCAGAAGAGAATACTGTTGAGAACATTCTCATGGGCAAATATAAGGGAACAGAAAATGGGTTCTTCAGGTACAAGGGCAGGAGGAATACCCAGGGACACAAACAGCCTGACTGCCAGGGGATGAGAAGGAAAAGGAAACAGTTCTGGACAAAGATACTGGTTCATCTGCTAGAGCAGCTGAGGGAGTAAGGAACTGGAGGGAACCTCCTGGCATGGCACTATGTATCAAAGGATGGAGCAGCCACAGAGGGTAAGAGACCTACCAGTTTAACAAACCCATTCTGCAGCTCAGCCAGCTGCTCCTTCAGATCCCGGTTCTGGCTCAGTGCCCTGCTGATGGTGGCCTTGTCACTCTGCATGTCCTCCAGGATCTGCTGCCTGTCCACAGCCTCCTCGCTGTAGCGCTGCACGCTCCTCTCCAGCTCCAGCAGCCGCTCCTCCTGCTCGCGGTTGAGGTGGCTCAGCTGCTCATTGTCCCGGACCTGGGCCTGGTACTGCCCCTGCAGCTCCTCCTTCTCCTGCTGCAGCCGCTGGATCTCCTCCTGCAGGCTGAGCTCGGCTGCCGTGGGCCCCGGCGGTGAGGCAGGCTCGATATCCATGGGCTTCACTGCTGAGGAAATGCAATCAGAGGGGCTCAGCCCCAGGGCAATGGCTGGGTGAGACACATCTCTGCTGGATACACAAAGCACTCCCCAGCCAAGGGGCCTCTGTGACCTAGAAGGGCACAGCAGCTGCAGCATCCAATCCTCTGTGCACAGCACTGAGAGGAACAAAGAGCAAACCTACCCCAAACCCAAGCACAGCATCCCGCTGTCTGCTGCTGACTCCCTCCCAGCCCTAGAGCAGGAGCATCCTGCCTTCCCAAACTCCTGGGCCAGACAGGCTGACAGTACAGTCAGGCCAATACTACAGACATAACCAGGCTGCTGGTCCATTCACTGCAGGAGTTCACTGGCAGTTTCCCAGGAGAAAAGGGTTCTTAGGGTCACCTGGTCTCCATCTGCCTTCCCAGCATCAGACCTCCTGTGCAGAAGCACCTGCACAGCAGGACAGAGTTATCCAGCTCCACTCTGCAGTGGGAAGCCCCACTTTGGAAGCCCTACCTGATGTGTTCAACAGCTCTGTAACATTGTCTTCCAGCTGCTGAATTTTGGCCATGTGTTTCTCCTTCTCCTCTGCCATTGTGTGGACCTGCAAGGCCACACAAATGAAAATGACAACAATGTTCATGGGGCATTTCCTGCTGCCTGGGTTTGTCCAGAGCTGGGATGGCTCCCCTGGGGTTACCTGCTCAGAGAGCTGCTGCACCCGCTGCTGCCAAATGCTCCCCTCCTCCCTCAGTTTCTCCACATACTGATCTCTTTCTGCCTGCAGCTGCTGGAGGGACTCTGAGAGCTGTTCAAAACAAAATCAAACAGCATCATATTGGCTAAAAAAATTTGGTTTAAGGGATAAAACCTGAAGAAATCAGTGTTAGTGCAAAGCTCAGACTACATTTTTCTGCCCCACAAGTTTCCTTATAGCCATCAAGATGTGGATCATATTTCATACAACCTCTTACCTGAGCTACCTGGGTTTCCATGCTTGCCTTCTCCTCCAGAGCCATCTGCAGCTGCTGGTTTGCATCCAGACTCCCTCCCTGGCTTGAGAACTGTTAAAAAAAATCAGAAAGTTAAGGCAAATGTTAACACTCAATTCCTGCACAGCCTTTCCCCCTGAGAGTAACCTGCCACATGATCCATGTTGTAACCTTCTATAATTCTTGAAAGTGCTCCAACTCATAGTGAAATTCAGTGTGAAAAAAAAATATAGGGATTAAAAACAAAAAGCTGAGATTTTAGTCTTATAAACAGGCTGAACTGGGCAGCTCCTCCCTACCAATTTTACATTTACTATTCTTTTAATTAAGAAAATAGGATTCAATCAAACTTTGCCTCAGAAATTTTGCTCATTTCCAGCATCTACATTATACAGCCATATCAGATGGTATAAAAGGCTGTGACCTTAAAAGTTGTCAGACGTGTCAGGAATTTAAAGCCAGTGTCTGGAGCATGTCAGTGGACTGAGCACCAAGGCTGGTTCAGCTGAGGCACAGGACTTTTCCCAGAAGAGCAGCAGTTGGCTTAATTCCAAGGGTAACTTAAGACACAGTCTAGGAATTTAAAAAAGAGCATTTTCTTCCCTCCCAGGCTCAGGGTTACACCAGGCTTGCTCTCTGACCTGCTAACAGCTGGCTCCATGCATTCTTTTCCCAGGTGACTTCAAGCTGCCACTGTCCAATTCACCACCTTCCACTGGTGAGTACAAACACCACCCCTACTCAACTGGTTACTCAGTGAGACTGCAGAACTAAATAACCAAAATCCTGAACAAATACAATCAGAAAACTCACTGTATTTCCACATTTTACCTCTCTCACTGCACAACAGTTTTAGCAGACTTAATATGACATTGCTTTGCAAACAATGTGTACTTTTCAATCAATTTACAGCTCCAACACCTTAAAGAATACAAACTTTTCTGTTCCCTGAGGCCTTGCTGAAAGCTTTTTCCTAGGAGGATGTCTTGATGAGATGTCATGCCTTCCTTTAAAGCCAGGAGTTAAGTCTTGCCCCCTTTCTTAGAAGGAAGTGTGGCAGTGTCATCACTGTCCTCTGCCCTCACCTGTTGAATCATCAGTTCAGCCATTTCCAATTTCTTCTGCAAATCTTCCACATCCAACTTCATAGCTGAGTTCTGGGACACCAGGGAGTGAACTTTCTCTGACAGTTCTGAATTCTGCTGTTTTATTTCCTCACTATTTTTGCTAAAACAAACAAAAAATTAAAGTGGCTCTGGGTCTGCTGATGTCCAGGTCAAAGATCTACAAACCAATGCCTCCTGGCAGCTAGAATCATGGAAACATCACATCTAGTGACTACTTTTTTTTTTTTTTTATTTTAGTTGAATATCCAGCCTCCCAAGTCACCACCTGTGGTCTTTGCCACTTGTTGTTTTGGGGCTCTTCTGCAGAAATGAGGAGAAGGGACTTACCTTCGTTTGTACAGTTCCAGTTTCAGGTTGTCTCGCTCCTTCACTAACTCTTTATTATGCTGGAGAAAAAGGAAATTACTGATTCATCTATAGACTTCAGCCAAACAAATAAGGTATTTAAAAAAAAAAAATCATTTCACCTTTAACACATCAGCTAAAACAGAAAAGGTCATAACTTTGGCAAAAGCTTCAGAACAGGTTTGCTTAGAACCTCCTGAATTTTCCAGGAATAAGTCTGCTCAGTCTTTTCAAATGTGATGCTGCATTTCTGCAGACTTCTGGATTAAAGACAATACTGTGTGCTTGATGGAGATTTCTGGGACAAGGTGTCTCTCTTGTGTGGAGCTGCCACACTAATGAAGTGAGGTGCCAGGTCTGAGGACACCAACTGAACCATGTGATTAGTCACAGAAACTTGAATGAAGTTTGCCTTGATCATGGGGAACACAGGGCTTTAATTAACAATTAACAAGGGTCATTTCTGCCTCTTCTGCAAGCAGGGACTGCAGACTTTGCAGCAGTGTAGTAATAAGCAAACAGCCAAAGGCAGAGCTGCTGGTTAAGCATAAACAGAGGTGACTCTCACCTTCTCTGACTGCTTCTGCTGCATGGAGATGGAGGACAAGGTGCGCTCCAGCTCTGACACTCGCTGGCGAGACGAATGTAAACGGGCAGCGAGGCTCTCGGCTTCTCCTGGACAAGTCAGAGCACAGTCACTTGAGGCTAGACCACAAAGAGCATTTTGGAACTGGCTGAACAGCACTTTCTACTTTGTCAACAAGCTCTTCAGGCAGCACAGTAAATCAGCAGAGCTGGCTCTGCTCCTGGCTCTACAGGTGATTCACTAACAGCCCTGGGAGCACAGCTCTCTCTAAATACCTGCCTCACTTTTAGAGGGAGATGATGAAACTTCCTTTGCAAAACAATAGACAGTATGTTGTTTGGGTTTTCTTTTTTTCCTATTAGAATAAACTGCTCAAATGTAGTTCAGAATAAAAAGCTCAGCTAAGACCTAGATTACCATGACAGCTGTGTGGGAGGCAGGGTAGAAAAGGGAAACCAAGTTTTAAAAGAATTAGAAAGGAACGGTCTGGGGTAGTCACCAGGCCTAACAGAGCTGACAGGGCTTTAGTGATGCACAAAAGAACCTCAACTGCCATGAGACCAACATGCTCCCATTTGGGGGCAGCTACGATGACAGCAGCAGTGCCAGTGCCAAAGGCTGCTCACAGAGGGGTCAGGGAGTGCTGTGAGCTGCCTGCCAACAACTGTCATGCTTGTGACTTGACATGCACAGTTCAGCCACCAGCCTGAGCTGCAGAGACAGTCACGTACCTGATTTCTGCCGTGCAGCTTGCTGAGTGTGGCCAAGGGCTGTCTGCAACTCAGACTTCTCAGAAACAAGAATTCCAATAGTCTGGATATGAACCTTTGGGAAAGGAAAATCAGCTCAGCACAAAACTTCTTTGCTTGCCACTGCAACATCACTGTTGTCACAAAAGGACAATTCAGTAAAAAGCTCTTGCAGTTAAGTACAGTCCGGCTGACACTCACAGTTTTGCTAAAGGAATGGACTTCTGCCTTCCAGGATAAGGACTATGAGTGCTCAATAATCCACAAAAAAAGCAGAAGTCAGGTGATATTACTGTAAGGGAGGCTCTGCCTTACCTGTAACTGTTCCCTCAGTGCTGCTTGCTCTTTAGAAAATTTCTGTTCAAACTCCTTCTTTTCCTGTAGAAACAGATAATGCTTGGTCAGCACAAACATGCAGATAGTTAACCCTTGTTTTACATCAAACTAAAAAAGCAGGAATTAATTGGTACTATTTCTAGCATCTAAATTATGCCAGTATTTTTTAAGACACACTTAATCTTCCATTATTTGAACTACTGAATCATTTTTCTATCCCACACCAGCAGCAACAGCACAGTGCAATCATTGCAGCACACACGTGGCAGTGTTGGAATGGAAGCTCTTGGCAAGGACCTAAACTGTAACCTCCTGTCCCCACTGCACTCCTGCAACTTGAGCTAATATTAAACTTGATTTCAATATTAGCTTTGGTCAAAATAAGAATGCTGCCTGTCAGGCCCAACTTGTGAAGTCAAAATATTAAACCTTATGCTACAAATAAAACTGAATCTAACACGAGACACGATCATGCACTCTTGTGCCACATCCACTGTGTTTTCTACTTCTCAGAGAAATAGGTACCTACTTCTGTATCTATCCAAAAATAGGACACACTTTACCTTTTCCAGCTGATTCACTGCTTCTTGGTTCTGCTGTTTCTATGGGAAAAAATTGATGCACCAATATTAAGAGAAAATATTCTCATACTGAAACACATTTTCACTTTGATGAAATAGGATATATGACCAGTTAATGCAAGGGGAATTTCCATTTCTGTAGAAGACTAGGAAGTTCATCTTAGCTATTAGGAGATTTGGGGCTGCCTTCACTAATACATGTGCTATGTTTTTCATTGTCCAGTACATTATCACAGTTCTCCTCCAATACCTCTGCTGAAACCCCTCTATGTTCCTATCTGAGCATCCAGCAACTTCAGTTTAAACTTGCAATATCCCACATCTATGCAATTAATCACAGTCCAACTGGTGTGTTAGGAAAATCAGCAAAAATGCTTATAATAAAAGACAAATACCTAAATCCCAAAGCAAAAGTCCTTTCCTTTAAGTGACTCCTTGGAGCCCTATCCCAGTAAACAAGTGGCCAAGTCGTGCAGAGCTGCACGTACGTTGGCAGGCTCCCACCAAGGTGGTGTGAGACGGAGCTGAAGCCAGATGCAAGGAAAGGGATAATTCTGTCCCAGCCAATTTCAGTCTTATGGGTGAAACACTGGAGATCTGTGACTGCACAAAGTGCATCTCTAGGTGTGAAGGGGGCAAAGGCTGCCCAGGCTGCCATCAAACCCTGTTTGCCCTTTGCTGCTCTTGTCCCCCTGGCAGTTTCCTCTTAAGTAACTACATAATTAGTATTTTTTTCTCTTCCAAATTATGAATATTACGAAGGTGTTTCTTTATTACCACTACTACCTGAATGCATTTTGAAACATGACTGCAGATGAAAAGGTGATGAGGTTTTGATTTTAGCAATGCCAGCACACGACCAGGAAAAGCAAAGGCAAGAGCACAAATGCAGCAAAGGCCCTACAGAGTTCCAGACAAACAGAAAAGCTGGCAAACAATGAGAATCCTGGGTGGGCAATGCACTGTACCTCTGCAGTCCAACTAAAACACAAAAAGAAAAAGAACAGAACAAAAATAACCCAAAACCAAAAATGAAACAAAAAGAGGGGTCATGTGGGATACTGGGAAATGCTGAACTTTGGGAAAAGTGTAGTTTTAGAGAGAAACAAAATGGGGGAAAGTATTTCACACAAGAAAGGCTCTTTTCAGTCTGGAACAGATCCACTTAGTTGCATTTTTTGCAGTGTTAAGGCTGAAGGCTGAAAAGCAGCAGCAGGAATCCATGCAGGCCACAGGACAAAGCAGTTCATTCATTGTGCCAAGAGAAGCTGAGGATATGATCAGAAAACAGCCCCAGGCTCTCTTGGACCTATTGCTCCCACTCTGCTGATATATTTAGAACAGCATCACCACCTGCAGAAACAGGTTTTCACACTGCTGCCAGCACCAGAATTCTGTATTTCAAGGATTCAGACCAGGACCAGAAATAGCTGTTTTATGAGGATGCTTATCATCCAGGGACAGTGTGAGGAGATCAACAGAGCACACTTAAATGGAAACAACAAAACTCTGTTTCTGCTTCCTCAGATGAGCCACCACACTCACAAGAGGCCTTAGGCTTTGATCCTCTCACAGGTTCTCCACCCAGCCCATTTTGTTCCATACAAAGTGCTGTGTAAGCAGCCTTCCTTGTGGCACTATGAGGGAACCTGGAACCTTGCAGACACCCAGAGAGCAGGAGGAGCAGCAAAGACAATGTCAGACTGGTTGGTTGGATTGTTTCTTACCAATTCCTCTATCTTTGTAACGAGCTGTTTGTTAGTTAGATTGCTGGAATCCAGGGCTACTGCCAGCTCCTGGTAACGTGTCTGACGGGCACATGCATATAGGAGAAAAAGGAAGGAGCAGAAGAGGAGGAGGGAAGGAAAAAAGCAATAATTAAAAAGGACAGAAAAATAAATCATTATCACAATTTGATATAATCAGATTCTCCAAACAAAACATAATCTGTGGTTTGAACAAAAGCAGCTGGGATGTCAACCTATTTTATCCGTTTCTGCTGAGGCCTCATTTTGACATAAAAGTGAATCAGAAATAAGAACTGCAGTTGCATGGAAGCCAGATTATCCCCAGTCCCCAAACTGGGAACATCTCTAATAACTGCCTCTGACTGTTGTGATCACAACTACCCAATTACAGCCCCAGGTGACACTACACAGTGATTTTTGTGACCTGTGCATTCAGTTAGGCCTCACTAACACTGCTGTAAGCACAGAATCCAAACAAGTGATCAACAGCAGCAAATAAGAAAAATAAAAAACATGACAGACTGAGAACAACTTACTTCCATTTCCTTAATATTTGTGGAAGAAACAGCACTTTCTCCATTCACATACGATGTAGACTAGAAGTAAATCAAGTAAGTCAGTTTTAGTCCTCAAAGCAAATCACTATGAGGTAAGATCCCATTATAAGTGTAACACTCCTTATAGCACCTGTCACTTCAAACAACCACACACAGGCACAGAAAACACTCTTCTGGTTCAGGATAGATGCTGGCTGCCCCTGTGACAAGCTGATGTGTATTATTCAGACTGACTTCATATTCTTTTCCAGTAAATCAAGAGTACATCTTTCCATGAATATGTACAATTCATTCATCCCACTCTGCTTTTCTTCCTGCTGCCGAAATCTTAAATTCCTAAACCAGCATTTTTTGCTCCTCAATGTTTAAGTACCACATTGGTTAGTAGGATGGCTGCAGACGTCTGTGACATTGAAGAGTGTTTCCTTGAGCTGTCTGCTTAAAGTTCCACATCAAACACCAAGAGAATTAATGGGACAAATGGATGAAAAGGAGTACCTGGGAAACCAGGCCATTGAGTTGCTCAGACAACTGACGGAGACCCTCTGTTGACGAGAATGACCTGGGAACAAAGACCTGGCAATGAAAACCTCTCCCAGAGAGCTGCCCAAATCAACACAGCATTAGGGCAGGAATAAAATCTTAATTTGTTGGGATCCTGTTGCAAAGCCAACACAGACACTCACCTGTTCTCATCCAAAGCATTTTTATGATCCTCAGCTTCATTCATCTGTGGATTAAAACATAAAAACTTGTAAGCCTGTAAAAGATGGGAGTCACACTTATGAACGTGTCACTAAGACTTGATTACACCTGGGCTCAAGTTTCACAGCTCCTGTAATTACTGCTTCCCAAAGGAAGATGAACTTAAAACCAACTCAGCCCTGGCTTACACATAATTTCTGAGTGGTGTGAGTCTGGAATAGAGAAATTCAAGTGTATCAGGCTTTATGTCTGCTGCTCCTATTTATCAGGATAATCATCACTTTGCTTAAAAAAGCTACAACTGAATCTTTAATTAGTAAAAGGAAATCCAGACTGATTGAAATAGGAGAGAAGGGGAAGGAAGCTGCAGGGCCACGTGTGTGCTAGTACTCCCTCTGCTCTCCCAGACAGATGATGACTGCATGGAGAGCGGAGAATGTAGTATTTTTAACAGGAGGAATGGAGTATTTTTAACAGGAGAAATGGAGTATTTTTAACAGGAGAAAACCTGAACTAGTGATGTCATATTTATGAAGGTCCCCTTTCTCCACACTAATGTGGCTTCACTAACCAATACTCAATGGTTCAATGGCAGTATGGATAAATCACAAACCTGTGTCAGCTGCATGCTCTCAGGAGCAGGCAGAACAGAACCACAACTAGGGAGGCTGTTGCTGTTAGATAGCACAGGGACATCAGGAGCAAGCTGTTCAGCACTACGAGTGGCAACATCACTGTCAAAGTATGCCTGTCACAAAACACAGCACAGGATTACAGCCTTCATGCAAAATGAACAAACACACACCAACACAACACCTTGTGGCCTGCCTGTGAAAACCAGACAGGTGTGAACAGTCATTAAGAAACACGTGGAAGGGAACCTGTGTTCTCCCCAGAGCAAAGAGGTGGCTGCATCAACCACAGACAAACACTGTCCCAGAGTGTGTCCTTCCATAAAGAACCAGTGTCCCACAGTCCAACTCCCTTTTTTAACATAGGGCAATAACACCACCCAAACTCTAAGTTCACACATGAGATTCACTTCAAAAGATTCACCAAAAATCAAGTAAGGGCAAAGCCAAATGTCACTGTGCTTTGAAAAGCACCACCTTCGAGGTGTTCCTGGGGAAAACACAGATCACTGTATGCAAATGGAGATGGAAAAGAACAGGGGAGTGACTAGTTGAAAAATGGGTTAGTCAGACTCAAGTGTTCTGTCTAAAACTCGCTGAAATTTGTGGCATGCCGTGACCCACCAGTTTAGAAACAGGACATTTATCAACAGGCCAGAGGGAGGGTGGCTGGGAGCAGGTGCCTGTGGCCCTGCTGCAGCCATGGATCCCATGACTACAAGAATCTAAATAGAAAAGAGAAGAGCCAAAAAACTATTTCTGGACAACAAGTTCCCATCCAGCCTCTGTGGGAGGATGGATGGCATCTGCAGCCCCCTCTACAAAGCCACACTGCACTGACCCATTTCATCTCCTTGCACAGCACTAGAGCCATAGAGGTCCAGCAGTGCTCTTGTGTTTTACAGCAATTTGATTGATTTCATCATCCAGCTCTAGTAAGTCATCACTTAAAAACACAACAAAACAAAGGAGATAATCTCAGCATTCAGCCCCACCAATATATTGCAGCTCTCTGCAACTCCACCATGAAGAGTTCTCCCTTACTTCAGTTACTTCTTGGCACTTCATAGGAACCAAGAAATCTCTCTCTCTTGGCAATCCCTGTTTACCTCTCAGCACTTCACTCACCAATCCAACAGCAAGGTTAAAACAGCAACAGTGGAGACAGATTTAATTAAAGCAGTAAGTTGGAATACTACAAAAGGAAAACAAGAATTTTCTGAATTTCTTTTTAGCAGGACAGGTACTGATGCTCTGAAGGAGCAATATATGTTAGGTGCTTATTAGAAAGGTCAGGAACTCCCTCACTTCTTCCAGCTAAGGGTTACTTCACTTTTATCAATCATACACTCATCAATATAAACATCAGAGGCACAGGAGAAATTAATTCCCCAGTGCATCTCAAAATGATAATTTCTTCTGATCTGAACATTCTTTCTGCCTAATACTTCCAAGATGCAGAAACCAGTCATGTTCCTTAACCACAAGAACTCCTTCCTTCTTTCTTCACAAGGAGCAGTTTTGTAATAAACTGTAAAAACCCCCAAAACTCTTTGAACAATTGAATTTGTTGGAAACAGAAAGCATTAAAAGCAAAACACTTCTATGGAAATTATGCTTTGTGACATTCCAATAATGTAGAATACCAAGTCAGTAATTCTGCTCAGCTTAGTATGTAGTAGGATCCATTTACTTTCACACAAAGGCTTTGACTTTGCTGGTTTTCCTCTGTTTCAGAGCCAAGAAAGCTGAAGTGAGAGACAAGGGAGGGCTCTGCCTCACATGAGACACCAATGGCAGCAGCAGCTCAGCTGCCAATGATCAGCTTTTCTGCCCTATTAGCATCAAGTTTCTAAACAGCATTTTCCTGACTCAGGATTTTTATAAGACAGCAACTGGAATGAGAAATTGTTCTTTCATTACATATTGCAGTTAAAGATTAGTTTTCAAATAATTCCTAAAACCCCAGGCACAACAATCCAAAAATTCCTTAATAGTCAATCAGATCAAACTGATCTCTGAAGAAAAAAGAAAAAAAAAGGGGAAACAAGAATGAATAGAGCAATAAATTCTCCCTTTGCAGAACATGACTAAAGCTGAAGACACAGGCAGGCCTTCACTGCAAGGCTAAGCACTGGACCACCTATCTTCATCTCACCCTCCAATGGGAAACAAGTCTCTTTTTCCAATATTTAACTTGCTCTGAGCTTACAAGTATTAACTGAAAGCAGTCCCCAGGACAACAGTGACACTTCAGTCACAACACAAGTTTTCTGAGGCACACCCAGCACCCCAGACTGGCAGAGTGTCTTCACATCACTTGAATTCTGCTGGTACAGAACCTACAAACACAGTCCAGCTAGTGGAACTCTGTGTGTCAGACATACTATCACACAAAAGGAAAAAAAAGGAAAAAAGGATACAAAGGCAATTCAGAAGGAATTCCATTCCCCTTTGCAGGTTTCACTTCATCTGTCAGATCCCCCATATGATTACTATAGTTATATTTATTGCTGGACACCCATGGATATACATTAAATACAACAATGAGCTACTTTATGGCAACTACATTGAAACAATGGTAGGGAAATAAGCTATCAAAACGATGCAAGTGAAAATGAAAAGCAGAGCTTTGGTACAACAAAACTGGAAGAACATTCTCAGCTACAAAATTTGACTTCTCTGAGTTCCCATTACAGTTTGGGCCTTATTTTAAATAAACTAACTGTCTGAAAATAAGTTTTTTTAAAAGGCTGTTTGTTCATGTGTGCTCCTGAACACCTTTCTCTTGCTTCTTGGCAAACTCCCTGCCCTTTCCTCTTTGGGATCTTGGGAATGTGAAGACATTAAAGCCTGTACATGCCTGGCTTTGAAGTATCTGACTTCCTGCCTAAGCATATTTACACCCCTGCTACTTGCCAGACTGTACATCACCTGTGCCAGCTTCATGCCTGTCATAAAATGGGTGGCTGGAATAACCAGCCAGTGCAGCTGTTTGCCTGGAGATGGGCAGAAACATGCCCTTCAGAAACCAAGCTCCAGGAAACAAAGCAATGACACTAAGCAGGAGAAATACAGAATAAGGAATCACTACCTCTTCCTAGTGCAGTTTTCCTCAGCTGTTATAAATGAGTTTATTGCCTCACCCCAAATTCCTGTTTTCCTCCAAGCTCAGCTGTCTCAAGAAAGACTTCTTGACATGTTAACTTTGACACAAACCAGAAGGAAACAAGCAATGGTAACAAAGAGCTCCATGTTAATAAAAACAGCAACAAAACTGAAGCAACTGACAATGGATATGTGAGGACAAGGCTCCATCCCAGAGATGGAGCTCAGAGTGAGCAGAACCCGAAGCATGCAGGAGGGACAGCGAGTCACTGCGAGGGACACGAGCACTGCCTCACCTTCCTCTTGTCCAATGAGGGTATGGCTACCCCATTGGAGCGGTTAAGGTCTGACACCAGCACCTTCAGAATGTTCTGAATCTACAGGAGGCGAAAGAAAAGGGGAAAGAGAAACGGCTCAGAGAAGGACAGAGAGAAAACGTTAATCCAAGGCAGCCAAGGAACCAGCCTCCTGCAGCTGGTCAGGACCACACGCCTCAGCCCAGCACCTCTGGGCACACCCAGGGCACCATCGGGCAGACTCTGGTGCCAGCTGCACCCTCCAGAACAGGCAGCTGCCAACTGCTGCAGCACACCTCACACAGCACCTACACCACTCATCTCTTACCCCAGCACTTCCAGCCCCGGTCAGATTGTCCAGAAAACCAAAGAAGAGGGAGGTGGCAAATGATTTGAGAGAAAGAATGAGACACTCACATTCTCTGGAGGCTGCTGGTCATCGGTGGTGGGAGTTGCAGGTCTGCTGCCTTCTTTAGTTTTGCGTTTTTTCTTAGTTCCTGCAGTGGCTCCAGGGCTGTTCTTCTGCTGATATTCCTTCAGCTGTGAACAGAATAAGACGAATCTGAAGCCCAAACAAAATATGCCTTCTATAACCCCAAAAAATCCTCAAAATGTAACTTCACTGGTAAAAATATAGATCAAGGTGTAAGGACAAGAGAATTAATTCATCAGTCTGGGGGAAAAACAGGAATCAAAATAAGCCCAAGAAGGCTAAAGTTAAGACCAAAGAGATGGGTTTATGACAAGTGTTGTAAACATTCAACTTTTGTTTACAGCCAATGGGAAATTGATACTCCACAGTGCAACTAAAAGGAGATTGAAAGCACTGGTTGGGAGATTTTCAGGGTTATAAGTAAGAGCAATAAGGCAAAATTAATAACGGACAATTAATCCTACATGCAAAGTGAGAAAGCTCTGCCTGATAGTAAAATCTTCCACTCCATGAAAGATTTTATGAAGGACACGTGCAATCCCCACAGCAGACACTGCAACAACTGCGAACTAAGAGGAGAAACAATCTACAAATGATTTTTTAATCCCATCCACTTCGCCCAGGAAGTGCCGGTCTGATAAGATGTAACTCGAATCCCGCCAGGTCTGCCGGCATTTCTGTGCAATTCCTGCACTCCCGAGCCCCAGAGCGGCCGGACCCAGCAGTTGTTTATTCAGATAACGGCACCCCCGGCCCGCACACCCCGGGCAGGGCACGGCGGGGCAGCGGGGGATGGAGAAGGACGAAGGAGGATCCCATTATTAGTAGGATTTCAAAATGGAAGCCTGAACTGCTCCAGGACACTTTCTCGTTCCTGTGACTTTGACACAGTAGCGCATCCCGCCGGGACGCAGGCAGCCGGGCCGCCCCGAGGGAAAAAATACTGGGAAAAAACAGGGGGAAAAAGGAAGGCGGGGGGGAGGAGGAGGAAAGAAGGCGGGGGGACACGACAGCCGCACACCAGCCCGGGCAACCCTCACAGCACCGCAGCCACCCAGGCCCGGCCTCGCCCCGGCCGCCCGCCGGGAAGGCCGGGCCGCAGCCCCGGACACCCGCAGGCTCCCGGGCCCCACCGCGGCCGGGCCCGGAGCGAGGGGGCGGCGGCGGCGGCGGCCCGGCCCGCGCCCCTCGGGGGAGGCCGCACTCGGCCCGGTCCAGGGTCCGGGCCGCACGGGGCTCGCGGCACGCAGCCGCCCCCAGCTCCGTCGCATCGTGTCCCGTCCTGCCCGGACCCCCGGCCCCTCACCTTCTTCTTGGCCGCGGCCAACCGGCTCTGCCTGCTGCCGTCCGCCATGTCCGCCCCGCGCCCGGGCCACGTCAGCCCGCCAGGAGCGGCGGGGGCGGCGGCGGCTCCGCCCCCGGCCGGCCCCGCTCCGCCCCGGGACACCCCGGGGTGATACAGCGGGACAGCCCGGCCCCGCCGGGACACTCCCGCCCCGGGACAGCCCGGGCCCCGTGTGACACCCGGCTCTGTCCCGCTGCTGTAATAACCGACAGCCCAGCCGGGAGGGGCCAGCCCGGCTCCCCTCGCCCTTGGGGGCGCGTCCCGCACACCCGCCTCGCCTTCCGCCCTGTGCTGTCCGAGCGCGGATCCCGAGCCCAGCGCAGGCGGCGGGGTCGCTGTGTGCGATCCCAAATCCTTTGACCTTCAAAGCGCGGCAGCACCCGAGGCTCGGGCAGCCCCGGCTCTGACACACGGCGCTCCCCGGGACACGGCTCCCTGCGCCGGGCGGGCCCTGCAGCGCTGTCCGAGCCTCTGTGCGGGACTGGGGGGGCCGGGCCGGAGGGAGCTGCGGCCGCCCGGCGGGACACAGGGTCAAACGGGGGTGTGGGCAGTGCTCACCTTGCGAAAACAACGTTGCAGGGGTGCTTAAGGGTAAAGACTGGACATGGCACCCAGTGCCGTGGTCTGGTTGGCATGGTGGTGTTCGATCACAGGGGTGATTTTTTGAACCAGAGTTTTTTTCGAACCAGATTGATTCAGCGATTCTATGTGAGTGACCCCGAGACCCCCTGAGCCCCCGACCCAGCTGAGCCGCGGTGCTGAGGTGTCTCTGAAGCACCAAATTTAACTACTTCGGCTGCGGCCATTGGGGGACAATTGTGTCCTGCCACACCCAATGTCACCGGCAGCCCCACCACGGTCGGGCCCGGCAGAGGACTACAACCCCCGGCGTGCCCCTCGGCGGCACGACGACAGCTCCTAGCGTGCTCTGTGGCGGGGAACTACAACCCCCGGCGTGCTCTGTGGCGGGAGGACTGCAGCTCTCCGGTGCGGCGGGAGCCCCGCGCCTCACGGAGCGCGGAGCCCTCAGCCCTGGCCGAGCGGGCGCCGCCGGGCGCGGGCCGCAGCCCGCCCCGCCACCCGCCGCCGCGGGCCCTGCCCAGGAGGTAGGAGCCGCTTCCCCCTTCCCCTCCCCTCCCGGGCCGTGTCCCCGCCGAGGCGGCGGTGGCGGCCCCTGACGCGGTGCCCTTTGCTTTGGCAGGGTCTCGGCCGGCGGCCGGCGGAGCGGCGCGGCCGCGTTCCGGGCACCGGTGAGTGCTGCGGGGCTCAGCCCGGCCCGAGCGGGAGGGATTGTCCTGGAGGGTTCCCCGGGTTAGCGCCGGCACCGCAATTTGCTCTGTGTCGTGCTGGGAGTTTCTTCTAAAAGCACATTGTGGGTCTTAATTATTTCTTTTCGCTTTACGCTGTAGCTCTCGAAAGTGCGGTTAGGTGTGGTATGGAGCACATTATGTACACTGATCCACATTTTATTTGAAGCCCCCTCCTTGCCCTGGGGATATTATTTTCCTTTTCTCCTGTTTTATCCAGTGATACACTATTTTCACATTAGTGCTCCAGCATTGTAGCACCTTACCCAGAGCTGAGTTCCTGCTATGAGTCTCTGTGTTTTACAGTTCCCATCTCCCAAATCCTTCCAGCCTAATGGAGCCAGCGAAGAAGCCCTGCGGTGTGAAATCATAGAGCTGAAACAGAAGGACCTCGCTCTAGACCAGGAAATTGCACAGTTATTGTCAGAGTACGTCCTTGGCAAGCTCAGTGTTTACTTGATGTCTTAATTATTTTTGGTTTTAAAATAAAATGTGATCCAGGAATTGGAGCTGAGAGCTGACCTTCTATGATGCCATTGTTGGCGTGGTGCAATGTTGGTTACAGTGTTGTAAGCGATGGGACTTGTTAGAGACAAGAGGGAATTCTTTCCACTTCATGTGGTAAAGCAAAACAAGTTTTACTAGAAGCTTGCATAAGAGGATTTTTGTTTTAGCCTGGGTGTTCCCGAGGTAATTATGTGTTTGCTGGGAACAGATAATTTTAGCCATTTGTTATTTGTTGTGAAAGACTGATATTTTCTAAGGTAAGATGGAAATGGTAGAACAACAAAAGCTGGTCCAGAACCCCCTTTCATTTATCCTCAAGTATAAACAAACCTTCTAGTGACAGAACAAGAGGAAATGGCCTCAGGCTATGCCAGGGGAATTTCAGGGTGGACATCAGGAGGAATTTCTTTGCTGAAAGGGTGATTAAACATTGGGCTGGGCTGGCCAGGGAGGTGATGGAGTCATGGTCCCTGGAGGTGTTCAGGAGATGACTGCATATGGCACTCAGTGCTCTGGTTTAGTTAATGTGGTGCTTAGCCAAAGGTTGGACTTGATGCTCTTGGAGGTCTTCCATCCTAAATGAGTCTACAAGTCTTATTTTTTTCCCTAAATAGAGATTAGAGATAGGTATCAATGGAATTTACCACAGCCTACTCTTGATTCTGAGAACTTGGGTGAATTGGCTTTCTTGAGCTTGTTTAGATCTTTCATGTTTAGGACTTGCAGCAACTGCACTTTGCTGCGTTCACTCTCTGCTTTTGAGGTGCCAGGCTTGGGAATGTCCCATGGCAGCAGGAAGCCCCAGTCCCTCTGTGCCATTTGTGACCTTTCTGGTGTTATTTTACAGGGGCTACAGCCTGGAGGAACTGGACAAGCACATCTCTCTGCTCCATGAGTACAATGAAATCAAAGATGCTGGGCAGATGCTCCTGGGCAAGCTAGGTAAGGAAGGGAAAGCTGTTCAAGACCTTTTTAGTCAGTGCTTTCATACAAACACAGAAAGAAGCTGCTACCATGGAGGCAAAGCTTGTGTTACAGATTCTTCATTTTATTTAAAGTGTTTGGGCAAGCATGACAAAGCTCCAAATCTTGGTTTTCTTGGTATGGGATGTGCTATGGGATAATTAGGGGAAGAAAACACCATGTTTCTGACTCACCTGATCTTTGTTTAATGAAAGCAATGCTGTTTCTTTATTTCCTAGCTGTTATCCGAGGGGTCACTACAAAACAGCTCTATCCTGAGTATGACCTGGAGCTCAGTGACTAGTGCTGAACCTGGAGACTGCCATGTCCTGCAAAAGTGACTGTCACTGGGTCATTACACAGTGCTGTCATCCTGGTTTAGGAGAGACAGAAGGTGCAAAAGGAACCTTTGGAAAAGGGGTGTAGGATTTTAGATAATGTCATGTACTACCTGATCAACAGGTTTATTGTTTTTTTTTAAGTTGTAGCTCAGGTTGATGTTGAGCCTCCTCCATGGAGCCTCTGATTCCCTGCAGTATCCAGGGGCTGTTTGGTTCCTGAATGGATAGAGGAAGTGAGGACATACACATGTGCAATGTAATAGCTGCTTTGAAAGAAAAACTCTCAGAAGAAACAAGGGAAGAAGGCAGAAATTGTGGTGGTTTGGGGGTTTGTTTTGTTTTGTTTTATCAACAAATCCAGACAAGTCTGGGTGTTCTGCATTTTTGTACTTACCTGCTCTGGTATCTGGAGGTTTTGTATCATTTCTGTAGTAAATGGCAAAATGTAAAGTTGTGTTGAACTGTTCTCTCTGAATAAAGCAGCCTTCACATCTGCCAGTAAATCACTTTAAGAGCCTATAAAACACTGCATGAACCTGGGAACCAATTCTAAAATTATATTGAGACAACATGAGCTATTCAAATGTTTTCTCCAGGAATGTGCAGGTGCAGAATCACTTTTCTCCGCTCTAAGTGCAGAGTCATGGTGGCAGTGAGTGCTGTCCTGGACAGTGGATGGTGTTGGGAGCACGAGTGTTTCAATGTCATTGTGAGGGCTGAGGGTGACTGCACAGACTAAATTTGGCTGCTTTGGGCAGTTGGAAGTGATGCTCTGCTGACTGCAGATCTATTGTCCCTTTTTCACTCAGACTTGATGTCCTTCTGCCCATTTTTACCTTCCAAGACCTAGCCAGGAAGTTTCCCATGTGCTCTCCAGTTGGGCCCATCCTGCAGTCTGCTTACAGCCAAATTTGAATCAAATTTATCTGTCTTCATTGTGGTTGGAAGCCAGAAACCAGTCACAAGGCTGCTGCTCAGAACAGATAATTGGTTTTGCACTCCTGGCTCTGGATGTGGCACAGAAATGTCACCAATAATGTCTTGTTTTGCCTTAAAAACTGGGGAGTGGTCTCAAGTGGGGGGGGGGGATAGAAAGAGCCTGTATATTCCATGATTCATCCAAGTCTCTGTTGATGTGCAGCTGTGCAGAATATTTCCTGTGGCCACACCAGAGTGGACTCTCAGGGGGAACATTCACACCCCTCCCCAACACATACCCCTCTGCCAAGTGTGGAACACTCATGTGTTTTGGAGTAGTTTTAAGGGGAGGAAAAAAGGCACAAGGTGGCAAGAACTGGGAAATGCAAACTTTGTTACTCAAGTTGCTGTTTTGGCTGGTATTTTCTGTGTAGGACTGGTTCAGCCTGGAGTGTTCCAACCAAAATGTTCCTCTGTCCGTGACACGCACAACTGGGAATTGTTTTTGCACTAGAATGTATGGAAATTTCCCAGTTTGTGTGAGGTGTGAGCTGAGGGGATGAAGTATAATCCATTACCAGAGTTACTGAAGGTTGTTCAAGGAGTGAGAGTCCATGTTTTCTTCCCCACTATGTAGGAGCACTGGGGTTAAAACTTGCAGCTGTAGCTGTGCAAGTGTTCTGCTTGTGGCTGCAGGGATGGGTTTATGCTTCAGGCAGCACTGGGCAGAGGTCCAGGGAAGGTCCCCTGATCCCAATCCCTTGTCCATGGAGGATGAGAGTACCCACAGACCCAAGGACAGGGCACGGTGTCCTTGGGGAATCCCTGCTGCTGGCACGGTGGCTCTGCCAGGTGGTGGCAGCTGCGTTCCACGGCTGTTCTGGCTGCTCTGTGCAGCCCAGAGGAACCAGAACTGAAAGATTCCAGGCACTAAGAACTCCTGGGATGCTTCAGGACAGGACTGCACACTGCCACTGAGACACTTCATCATGGCCCCCATGACTGCCCCTCCCAGAGTTACTCTTGCACCTTTATGGCTGTCACCTGGAGGATGAAATATGCTGGCCCTTGTCCAAGTCCAGCAGAGGAACAGAACAAATCATCTGCTTTCCATAAATAGATCTCCAAACTCACTAAGTAAGTATATAACTGGAAAACCATTGAGTGCAGTAATGGGAAGTGTAATTCCAGACTTTCAACTTCAATTTAGAAAGTGTGTTTCTGCAAAGTCAGACCCAGCTATAACAGAGACCGAATGGTAACAACAGTGTTCACAGTTTCAGCAAAGGACAGGACCTGCTGTCTGCAAGGAGCTGCTGACAGAGACCCTGAATACCCTTGGCTCCTCAGGAAAAAAAGGGTAAAATAAAGTAGCACTTGCTGGGTTTTTATGGGCCAATGTACATGGATGAGTACTGAGCCAAGAACCAACCTCTTCCCTGATAGGTCATTTTCCATTTTATTTTTTGTGTATCCTGTGCATGAGCCCCCATTATGAGCCACTTTTCATCACATGCCTACTCTGGATAAAACCATGTCCTTGCATTGCTTTGGGCAAGCTGTGTTTTCTCCTGTACATCCCTCATTTACCCTGATTTTGAGCTCTCATGTGTCTGAAAGCAGAGCTAATGGAAAGAAAATACTCCAGGAGAACACAGGGAAAATAAAATCCATACAGCAGATAAATTATGCTGCCAGTTGCAAGGAACAAATATGTGCAGTCAAGGGAATACAGCTTTCTAAGACACTACTTCCTGCTGCTAAACAATACGGGAATGGGTTTTTACATCCCTTAGCAACCTAATGTTCTCAAAATCAACAGGAATTTTGGCACAGCTACCTCCTGTTAATGAACTGTTTGTGATGCTTTAAAAAAAAAGATACAGTCTGTCACTGAAGGAAAAAAAGCCTCTGATAAAAGTCATCTCAAGGAAAGGGTGGAAGTGAACTGCAATTAACCTCTTTCCTTCTGCTGCCCATCACGTTGCTGGCACGTTGCTGCCCTATTGTGCTGCTCACGGACGCTCCTGCAGAGCATGCTCAGCTGTGTCTCATCCAGCTGATGGAGAGGACTGTTCTCCTCATGTGCTGCCAGGGTTTTCTCCAGCTCTGTTTCCACTTTGAGCTGACAGTTCCTAATTGCCTCCTGGATGCTCCGCAGGTTCCACTGAGTTCTCGGGAGGGCATCGTCCACCGTGAAAACGCCGTCGCGCGTTCTCCGCACTTGTGTGCACACAGCAGATGATTTCAGCTCCAGACCAATCTCGTGAACCACCTTCCTCAGGTACTGCTGAGTCTCATGCAGGCAATGGATTTCTAGGAGGACAGAGACATTCCTTCAGAAGCAAAGCTTAGACACAAGCTCTGACACTGTAAATCCAGACATCACTCGCGGTTATGCTGAAAGAACTGGTTTGGCAGAAGACATTAAGAGCATGCTCTGATTTTCTGGAATACTGCAGGGTGTTCCACACCCTTTATAAATACATATATAAATTTATTATTACATATATCTATATATAAATACTTTAGAAAACAAACCTATAGCTATAGAAGAGTAATGTAAACATTTAGGTATTTCAAAGGGGATGAAAAGACACCTTTTTTAATAAGACAAATAATTTGTGAGGGAAAGGGGGCAGGCTACAGGAAAACAAACCACACTTAAAAAACCCCAAAACCCAGCACTGAAATGCATTACACTGAAGTTAAGAAGAATTTTCCCCATAAGTATTCATTATGCAAATTTTCTAGCCTTGGCCTTAGATCTGAACTGGCAAGGAAAAAGCTATGAGCTGGCTGGATTTACCAGAGAAGTTATAAGTTGATAAGAAATTCCCACCAACCCATTTTGCCTTAGATCATGAGTAAGAAAGTGAAGTTTACCAACTTATTTGCCAAAATACATACTCAGAGTTTCCTAGTACATTGTGTGCCAGTCCTACCTAGCTGGAATTCTGGAAGTGCAAACTGGAGGCATCGGATTGCTGTGATTATTGGGGGGCTTTTTCCCATGGGGCGAATCAACCCTTTGACAGCCAGCTCATATGCCTCTTGTGTTTTCATATCAATGTTAGAATACCTAGGGAAGAAAAAAAGAGAGCAGCAGAGACATTTAGAAATTTGCTCCAAAGAAATTCAAAATATGTCCATCCCCTAAAACAGAGATGCAATTTTTATTCTTAAAACTATCCAGTGAGTTTGCATATATTTTTGTGGTGTATGTACTATCAGTAGTGGAGTACAGTTTGGGAAGGAGGTACTTGGTCATGTCTACAAGTTATTTTTGTCAGCCCTAATATAGCAGATTGATTCTAAACCAACATATTGGAGATTTTGGGAGACAAGAAGGACATTTAACTACAACCTCTCCCCAGAGCACACAGCACTCAGAGTAACTCCTCTCTGCCCCTTGCTAGCACTCCAGACTTTGATTATGGGAAACAAAATCCTCTCATTAGTTTTGAAGAGCAGCACATGGCAGTGGGATCAGATCAGCTCATTGCTCTGGTGGATACGCACATCAGCAGGGCCTTTTGATTTGTCCCTTGAATGACAGCAAGAATCCGCTCCAGCTTCTCCCTTGTGATATGATCTGCAAACATTAAGGCAAAAATAAAGTCTCAATTATCCATCCAGAAACTGGAAAGTCTGAAAAGTGCCACTGAGGTATTGCTGTCACATCAAGGGGGGCTGATGAGAGCTGAGGGGTGGCCTTTGCAAAGTCACTTCCCCTGGCTCTACATGGAGCAGCACAGAGCTGGACTGCAAAGGGAGGAGTTATTTTGCTTAACTGATTCCAATACATTGATGCTCCAGTTTTGTTATCATATGTTTTCATTCAATGAAGTCTCCTAACTGCGTCCTCCAAGTGTGATTCACAGGAGATCCGGGTCCTGACCAACCCAGTAGGAACCACTGTGACCAGCATTCACACTGGGTTTGTATATATTATGGTTAGATTTAGAACAGAGGAACTACAACATCAACAAAGGCTAGAAGACATGCAAGATGTGGCTTTTGTGCAATTCACCTGATTAAATGCTTTAATCTGTAGTTTGGTGGTCTGTTTAAAAAAAAAAAACAACAAAACAATAACCCATCAAATCAGTCTCTTACCAAATGTTGTCTTCTCTATCAAATTTCCTGTGTCTGAGAAGTCATCAGTGGCTTTACCAAAAAGCCCACCAACAGTATAAACCTGGAAGAAGGACAAAGAGTGCAATTTACCAAAAACACAGTCCAAGCAATTGAGCAGCAGTACTGCACCGTGCAGCTGCCAGAATTGCAGGCTATGAGAGTTTTATGCAAAAAGCAGCATCCTGTGCTCAAAAGGCCACAAGTGGATGCTCATGTGAAGGATGAAACTCTGGACCCTGAAAGGCTCTCAAAAGCATTGGTAGGTTGGAGACTTAAGTGCAGAATCAACATCACAAGGCTGGTCTGGCACACTGGGGCAGGATCAAGTGTGCGATGGCACTCTGGGGCTCTGCTCAGAGCCAGCACCTACCTTGGTCAGGTGGCAGTTGTACAGGTCAGTGAGCAGCTTGTTCCCATGGCCGATGCCAAGCACTGAAACATAGAAAATGGGGAACCTGTTATTCAGCCTCACAAAAAGCCATTGATGTGCATTTACACAGCACTGAACACTCACGGCACTCTTGCCCCCTGGTCAGGGCTGTATCTCTTTAGGAGTTACGTCTGGGCAGTGCAATTAGACCCCCAGATTATTGTCTGACATGAAAACCATAGGGCTGTAACGAGAACTCTTGGATTTCCCCAGAACTTTCCACCTGGGCAGTCAGGGCAAATGCTCAGCAGTGCCAGCCACAGCGAAGCCAGCTGAGGTGGTGGAGCAGACATGGGGATTGGTGTCCCCCAGCAGAACCCACTGTGCCTGGGTCTCTCCCATCCAGCTTTGCCAGCAGCTTGCTGGGCCATTTCTTCTGTGTTTTAGCCCTTAACTCCCAGTGGGGCTGTGAGATCCAGGGGCTGCTGCAGTGCAAAGGCATCCACCCTTCTTCCCTGCATGGAAACCCATCACCTCGCAGGCCGCAGGACACGGTGCTGCCCCGGTACGAGACCCACCGAAAACTCCCGAAGCCTTCACATCCAGCCGGTGACCTGCTCCGATCTTCAGCTTCCTGAACCGCGGGCCTCGGACTGCAACGGAGACAGTGATGGAGCGGGTCGGCAGCGCCTGCCCGGGGCTCCCAGCGGCCCCCGGTGTGCCCCGGGCCAGGCCCCGCTGTGTCCTTACCGAGGGGGTGGTCGGCCAGCACCGGCACCCGGGCAGCCACCAGCTCCACGGCCCCGCCGCCGCCCGGGGCCGGGCTCGGTAGGAAGCGGACTTGCTGCCGCGGGGCGCGTTCCGGAGCCGCGTTCAGCTCTGAAAGAGAACCGGGGGGAGAGGGGGGAGTCAGGGACGGCCGGCGAACCCTGGGGATGGGACGGGATGGGACGGGACCGGCCGGGCCCCACCGGTAGCCCCTGGGGATGGGACGGGAGGGTCTAGGGGGTCCCGCCGCCCGCGCTCACCGCGCAGCAGCCGCGTCTCCAGCGCCTCCCGGACGCGGCCCCAGGCCACCCCCGCCGGTTTGTAGACGGCGAACAGCCCGGCCAGCCCGGCCGCCGCCATGGCCGCCGCCCCGCCCCGCTCCGCTCCGGGCGCTTCCGGGGCAGCGGCGGCGCCGGAGCGGGGATGCGGCAGCTGCTGCTGCGGGCGGCGCGGGCGGGGGTCCCGCTGCTGCGGGGGGGTCCCGCTCACCCAGGCAAGTGCAGCCCCCGGAGCGTCCGGGCCAGCCCCGCAGCCGGGCCCTCCTCACCCGCTGCTCCCCGCAGGCAGAGCCCGGCCGAGCCACAGCGAGCCGCGGGGCCGGGATGGACGCGGCCAGGAGGAGGAGGAGGAGGAGGAGGAGATGGAAGGGTGGCAGCCGCTGTACCCCGGGCACATCCCCACCAGCCCGCTGCAGAAGGCGCTGCTGGCCGCCGGCTCCGCGGTCATGGCGCTCTATGACCCCTACAGACACGGTAAGGCCGGCGAGGGCAGCGCCCGCCACCCGCGTCCAGAAAATCCCGCTCCCTGCAGTCTGGAGGCTTCATAGGAGAGTCTGGGGCAAGCGCAGGGCTGAGAACTGAGCCGGTGCAGGAGGCTGTGAAGGACAGGGAGTGAGGAAACCCAAACACGCCCCAGTGTGACGCCTTGTGATGCCACCCAGACCGGGCTGTTACTCCAGAGTCCCCCAGGCCTCATGACTGCTCCTCCGTCCCATTGCCAGGAAGGGTCATGTGGGTGACGCCAGGGCAGAGTAGCCCTGAAGCTGAACATCTGTGGTTTATGGGATCCACTCTTTGCCACGGGCTTCCTGTCAATGGTTCATTGCCCTGTTTCCTCACCTGCCAACCAAGGATAGCTGGGTGTTGCGAAAGCAGCTCTTGGGTCACTATCTGGTCTCTCTTTCAGACATGGTGGCAGTCCTTGGGGAGACCACAGGCTGCCTGGCCCTGCCAAACCTGCGAGACAAGATGAAAAACCACCCTGAAGGTTACCGCATCCTCCAGTGCGTCCCTCCCTCGCTGCCTGGTTTGTGGTGGGGTGGCAGACACGAGGCCAAGCAGGTTCCTTGGCCCTGGGAAGGGAGAGCTTGGAAGCAGCACAAGTGTTTTGTAGCTCTAACCCTCCAGGCTAACTTTATTTTTAACGTTCACAGGAGCCCTGTGACACATCTAAGGGCAGGCACCACTTGCCTGTCTGTTCTGCTTCACTGCTGGAACTGGCAGCTGCCAACACCACAAGATGCAGCAGCAGGCACAGGGGAGAAATCCATGGATGTGGATGCTGAGCGGTGATGAGAGCACACTACTTCCATGGGTTTCTCCCCTGTGCCTGCTGCTGCATTTCCTTGCATCTCTGCTGGTCTGCCTCCTCCTTAGACACTTCCATATTTTTTTTTCCTGGCTCAAACTGAAACGAGGCCAGTTTCAGTTTTTTTAAGACTCCATCACTTCTGCTTCCATGGCTACAAGGACTTGTTGAGTGCAGCAAGGCTGAGGACCAGGAGGGATTTCTCTTACTAACCACGCTCTCCCTGTATACCTGCTTGCCTTCTCCCTATTCCCTGTCAGGAGTCACACCTGCTGCTTCTGTCACATAGGAGCTTGAGAAAAGTTGCCTTTTGCCATATGTTTGTGCAGACCAGCCTCATCCTGGCTTGAGAAGTTGACTTAGTAAAACATCCAGAGCACCGGGATGGGGCTGAATCCCAGCAGAACTGCCCAGGGAGAGGTTTGGGAAGGGACATACCCACCTTCTCCTTGCCCTGTGGTATTGCAGGGATTTGCAGGGGTCTGAATTGGGCACACAGGTCTTTCTATTTTTATCCCTCAAGCTGCTGAGGTCCCTTTGACAACAAATACACAAGGAAATATCTGCAGCCGGTGTGCAACTGGTGCCAGTGATGTTTATCTCCCTGGCACCTGCACTCTAGGAGCTGAGCAGCTCCTGGATCTTTTATCATGGGAAGAGTTTACCCTGTGAATGGAAATAAAAGGGCTTTTGTTTACTTACAAGGCTGTGAGGCACCTGTTTGCCAACAATCTGGGCTGCTGTGTGGCTGGTGGTGAAAGCCTGAGCAGGATTGAAATTAAACCTGTGCTTAGAACAAATTCCTTCTCCTCTTTGAGGTTGCTTCTTTGAAGGTCTGGCTGCTGTGCATGGGCATTAAATTTCTCTGCTGTGCAGGGCTGGCTGTTGCTGGGGGCTGTGCCTGGCTGGCAGCCTGCACAGCAGCAGCTTTTCAGTGCAGGGGACACCAGTGTTTTTCCCACCAGAGTTGATACAAGCACACAAGATAAAGGTCCTTTCATTGCCAAGGCTTCAGGTAGATCCTTTAAGCAATTTGTGTCCCAGCCTCTGCAACAGACAGGCAGACAGTGCTGCCCCTGCAGTGAGCAGTTAGGATCTGCACAGGGAAAATAGCATGGATGGGCAGAGGCAGGAGTGGGGGTTTCCAAGGGCTCCTTTTCTGCAGGACCTGCTGCTGTGGATTTCACTGGGAGCCTCACTGAGCTGTGTTTGGCTTCCAGGGAACGGCCTCGCATCCGTCTGTCCACCCTGGACACGGCCAGGCTGCAGGGGCTGCCAGAGGGCTCGCTGGGCCGGGAGTATGTCCGCTTCCTGGAGGACAACGTGAGTGTGGGGTCTCATGGGGTGCAGCTTTCTGTGGCTGATCCCTGTGCTGGGAGCACTGGTGAGACTGGAGCCACAGAGCTGAGCTGGGATTCTTTGGACTTGCAGAAAGTTTCTCCAGACACGCGGATGCCGCCCAAGTTTGTCGATGATGAAGAGCTGGCGTACGTGATCCAGCGGTACCGGGAAGTGCATGACCTGATGCACACCCTCCTGGGCATGCCAACCAACATGCTGGGTGAGCAGCAGTGGGCTCAGGGAGCCCAAACCCACTAATGGTGCTCAGCTGCCTCCCAGCAACAGAGCAGGCTGGGCCAGCTGGACTCCCTGATCCTCAGCCTGGAGGGGAGGATTTTGCATCATCACTGTCCTACATCAGTGGCTCTGTGGTGAATGAGAGGCCATGAGATGTCACCTTTTCCCTGCTGGGAGATGCTCTGCCCAAGCCCTGGGCACAGGCAGGCACTGGATGGGTGGTTTCTGCCTGGCAGGGAGGGTGGCATAGAGGGAGGGATGTTTTGCAAGCTCTGTGTGAAGGCAGAAGGGAATTCCTGGTTGCTCCTTATCTGCACGTCACTGTGTCCTTTGCCCTCATTTTGTGGCTGACTCAATAGCAAGTCACAGGTGCAGCCTTGCTGGTACCTGTGGGGACCAGCATGGCAGGGCTCTTCAGGCTTTGCCTGAGTCCAGGCAGTTTTGTAACAGGCCCGTGCTGGGAGAGCCACACGGAGCATCAGGCCTTGGCACTGCATTGCCGAGGTCTGCAGGGAGTTGGATTGCCTGGGATGTGTCCCCCAAGCTCCCAGGGCTTGTGGGGTGCCATCCCTCTGGGGTGGATGAGTGGGGTGTGACAAGGCCCATCCTGGCACAGGATGAGACCATGGCCAGGCTTAGGAAGCGTTCCCATCCTCGGGAAGGGCAGATGTACAGCCTGTGCTGAGGAGCCACACAGCCCTGGCTGCCCTTGGTCCAGGTGCTCTGTCTGCTCACAGCCTCCCTGCTCCCCCAGGTGAGGTGGTGGTGAAGTGGTTTGAAGCCATCCAGACGGGGCTGCCCATGTGTGTCCTGGGAGCAGCGTTCGGCCCTGCCCGCCTCAGCTCACGGTAGGTGCCTGCCCTGGGTACTCCCAGCCCGTGTGGTGCTCTCCTGTGCCCACTGGGGACAAAGAGGGGACACTGCTGGTTTGCAGTGGGGACTCAGTCACGGATCCCTCCATGTGCCTACTGCTGTCCCCACGTCACAGGGAAGCGGTGCCAGCTTTGCCTTGTCACTGAAGCAGAACCTGATGCTTAATCTGCATTCAACACCAGCTCCCCTGTGCCTGGCAGGAGCAATTTCCAGACCTTGGATGGGCATGTGTTGGGGCCAGCAGGACCCTCACCACACTGACAGCTGTTCCCTGCCCCAGCACATCTGATTTAGTGGCCCAGCAGCTACAGAACCTGAGTTCTGGCCTTGGGTTGGTGCTGACTGTAACCTTCCTGGCACACCATCCTCTTCTGTGCCTCGGTTTCCCCTGTGAGTTAAGCAGAGGGGACGCCAGAAAGTTAAAGGCATACATGGGCTTGGCGTCAGCCTACAATGGAGAAGGAAATCAACAAAATGTGGGTATCAGAACTGCCACCACCTGTGTTGTTTGTTCCAGAAAGCTGCAGGTCCTGGCCACCGAGCTGGTTCCCTGGGCCATTCGGAGCGGGCTCAACTCCAGCTGTGTCCTGAACGTCTACTACGAGCAGCGCTGGGAGCAGCCGGTGGAGTCGCTGCGGGCGGAGCTCGGCATCCTCCCTCCCCCGGCCGTCCGGGTGTGAGAGAGAGCTCCTGTGGGACCGGCCCAGGGCATCCCTGCTGGCAGCAGCAGCAGCCCCAGCTGCTCTCCAAACCCTCCCGCCCTGCCCGCAGCACAGCGTGGCTGTAGCTCTTCCACCAGGGACCCGAGGGCTCTGTTTTCTCCTGCCAAGAGCTGGCTCCAGCCTGTTGGTAGGGGCCAGTTGGCACCTCCCTGGGCTGTGACAAAAACTCAACCTGTTTGTGAGTTTGGTTGAGGGATGTCAAGGTCAGATGTGCCTTTGCCAGCTGCTCTGGCTGCTCAGCTCTCCCAGCGGCAGCATTCCAGTACTGATGCTCCCAAGTGCTGGCATGGGGAGGGAGCACTCTGCAGCAAATGGATGCCTTGGCCTTCTGCAGCCCCAGGGCTGTACAGGTAAATCCTTCCTCCCACCCTTCCCATCCTGGGAAGATTGAGGCTGCCCTGGGCTGGAGCTAAACCCATGATTTTCCAGAGGAGCACAGGGGCAGGTTTGATGTGTGCAATGGTGAAATCCCATTTTGTAGTGGTGCCTAACTGGTCTCCTGTTGGGTCACATCGGATGTGCCTCACTTCCTGCCTCAGAGACCAGGCAGTGTGTGATTGTGCCCACAGGGCAGGCAGGGAAATACCTTTGGATAGTTTCCCTCCTGGACTGGCTGTTTTGAGAGCTGATCCCAGTCTGCTGTGTCTCCCTTTAGTCCCTCCCCATCAAAAATGATGAAATCCACAAGATTGTGCTGGCTGTTCAGTAGGAATCATCCCTTCCTTGGGCAACAAAATGACACAGTTGGGATGATGGGATTGAATCCAGTGAGTGCAGAAACAGCGGCTGCTGGTGCTGTGTCTGGGAGCTGATTGCTGTCTGGGTTAATTAAACTGTGCTCCAGACTGCCAGCAGCCAGGGAGCAGAGTTGTTGGATGTGATGGCAAAGAGCCACGAGGCCAGGGGCTCTTTGTTCATGTGCGTTTGCTGTTGGAATTCCTTCTTGTCTAATAAATCCACACTGGGGCTTGTAGTTCATTACCCCTGTCCTTTTGCCCCATCTCCCCTCCCGAGCTGGAGATCTGATGTGAAACCTCATCCCTTTTTACCTTCAGCAGGTTTTCTTCCTGCCCCCCAGACTTCCTTTTTCTGACTTCTCCCTGCATCAGCCACCCCCCAAGCCAGACTTTGGGTTTTTCTCCAAATCCTCCCTTGGCCCCCAGAATTATTTCAAACAGATTCTAAAAGTCAGTTTATAAATACATCCTTTAGCTGCCAGTAAAACACACAGTGTGGGGGTTATCCTCGTGCAGTGGTCGAGATGAAAGAAACATTTGCCTCTAAAATGACCCAGAAACGTCAGAACCTTGGGGTGAATAAACCAAAGGGCAGCAAAGATTTGCTTCCAGGAACTGTGAGCAGCAGTCAAGGAAACGTGGAAAATGATGGCCGTGAGAGAGGTTTTTGCTGCATTTTGGGTTATTTAATGAGGCCTTGAAGTGTCCGGGCTGTCAGTGCTGGTGGTGCCGCCTTCGTGCAGCCACGTGTGGCTCAGTGGGCTGGTGCCAGCGCTACAGAAATGGCACATCGTGTAATTTTAAACGGCATCTGCTCAGGCGGATCAAGTAGCAGTCTCTGTGGCTCCTGCTCCTGCAGCTATCGCTTGAGGAACCTGCGGAAAGCAGGCGGCAGAGGGAGCAGAGGGTGGTTTGGGGAGGGCAGACACCAGCCACATGAAAATGCTTTTTTTGGAGAGGATATATTCGCTGTGGGCAAGTGGCAGCTCCACCGTGCCCGTACTGCGGGGCCGTGGAAACAATTAACTCCTGAAATGCTGGGACGGATGCTGGGTACGCTCCCCGGTGGGGCCGGGTTTTTCCGCGGTGCCTGGGCCGCCCCTGACCCCGCTCCCAAAACGGATCTCCCGCTCCGCGCTCTCCCGCAGCCGGGCGGACCCTGCGCGGCGGCAGCGCCCGGGGGCGGCCGCGGCTCCCCCGGGCCCGGTGCGGCCGCCCCGGGAGCGATTGCCGCGCCCCGGCGGCAAAATGCGACTCTGGTGGGACTCGAACCCACAACCTTTGAATGACTCCCGTCACACGCTAGAAGTCCAATGCGCTATCCATTGCGCCACAGAGCCCTCGCTTTGCCGCGCCGCCCTCACCGCCTCTTCCCCGCGCCCCGCCCGCTCCGCCCGCGCCGCCGTTCCCCGGCGCTGCGTCCGTCACCGCGGGGCCGGGCCGGTGCACCGGGCGGGACTACAGCTCCCGGCGGCCCGCGCTGCCCGCCCCTCCCCGCCCCTGCCGCAGAGCCGGGCGGGCCCCGCTCCCGGTGCAGGTGGCCGGGCCTCAGCGGACGCCCCGGAGTCCGGTAAGAGCGTGGCACCATCCTCCCCATTCCGCTCCGTCAGCCCCCGGCGTCGCCGCGGCGGCCGCGCTCCCTCCCCGCGGGCGGCCCCGCGGGCTCCCCATCAGGCGCCGCGGCCCTGCGGGCGGCACCAGGGTCCCTCCGCTCCGCCGGTCTCCGCATGAGGTACCGGGGCTCCTCGTGGGGCACCGTGGCAAGCGCCGGGATCTCTCCGTCCCCTGGTCTCCCCGCGAGCGCGCCGCGGGCCCTGGCCCCGCCGAGAGCAGCTGTGCCCGGGCGCTTCCGGGGCCTGGCGGCGTTGGGTGGCGGGGCCTGGCTGTGTCCCGGTGCGGGGCCCTCCCGGCCTTTCTGCCTCGGGTGATGGGGCTGCGCTGCTCGACCTCCCTGCCGGGGTCCCCAGAAGGGTGACACGGGGTCCCTCCCCAGAGCGGGGGGGGACAGGTGCCTCCCGGGTGCCATTGGCGGTGGGGCTTCTCTCAGCCCGGCCACCTGCCCCTTGTCGCCCCTGGCACCCGCTCCTCGGCCTCGGTGCTCCCTGGGTGGGTCCCCGCGCTTTGCCTCGGTGCCTACTGGCTGTGAGCTACAGGCATGGCTTCGTTCCTCTGTGCTGATGCAGCTGCACAAGACCTGAATCTCTAACACAGGAATGGAGGTCTCTGGCAGCGACATACCGGGTATCTCTCGGGAATATCTCCCGGGAATCTCTCGGGAATCTCTCCCCAGGTATCTCCGTAGGAGGCACCGGGATGCCGGAGTGAGGTGGAGATAGGAGCAGAGGATAACAGGGGCTTGCCTGAGCCTGCCTTGCCTTCAAGCCAGAGATTAAGCCCTTTGCTGCCCACACAGAGTGGGGCTCCCCCGCTGCTGCCTCTCCGCCTCTGGCTGCTGTGAGGCTGTAACAGAGGGCCCAGGCCTGTGTGAGGCACAGTAGTTTGATGGCGATCTAAAGGCTGCCCTGTTTAAGTGCAGAGAGAGGCTCCCAGGCAAAAGCACAGTGAGTCCTGCCCTGCTCAAAGGCAGAGGGACAGTGTTGTGGGACATCACGTCTGGGAGGAGGGTGTTTGGGGGGGAGTGTTCAGAGGTCACTGGCACAAGGGGGAAACTCAGGGTAAGGGCTGTGGGTGGGAAAATCTCTCCAGGTGTCCACCTGGGAGTGGTGTTCTCTGATGCATCCCAGCCTGCTGCTTGGTGGCACAACTCAGAGGTGGGACAGCCAAGGAACAAGATGTTGGCACTACCTTGGGCCTACCCTCCCAGCATCTGGTATCAAATCCACAGAAGCTCCCTGGATCTGGGGGACTGCACAGAGCAGAGGGAAAGCCACAAGTGTGGCTCCCAGCCCCACCAGTTGTAGAGGAGCCCATGCAGAGCTTCCAGCCTCAGAGGAGGGAATCAATCTTCAAGAGGGAAATGATGCAAATGTTTCCTTCCTTTTTGGCCTGTGTCCATGCCAGGAAGGGCCAGTTTTATCTAGGAGCTGTGAGGGTCACATCTCTGTCATTTTCCTCCTCCCAGTGCTACTGCCTGAAAAGAGCCATTGCTAGATCACCGTCTCTGAGTCTCAGAGCTACTTCTGGGGTGTGTCTGGGATGGGGACAGGGATGCTGTTTTGGAGGGACAAGTACCAGAGACACTCACTGTCCCCAGGGAATGGGACAGGGCCCTGGGCACTCCTGGCAGCAGTGACAGCCCTTGTTCTGCCCACTCCAGCCTGGCCTCATCCCTGACCTGCTCTAGCAGTGTCTCCAGCCTACCCAGGCCAGGAAACTGCCTGCCAACACAAGCAGAGCTCAAAGAACTGAGTTTCCTGTCCCTGATCCTGTCTGAGCTGTGTTGTGGAGCACATGAAGTTGTGCTCTTCCAACAGCTGTGGTGGCTGTCCTGGAGACAGGTATGCAGGAGAGCTCATGCTTGGGGCCCGGGAGACTCTGGATTTTGAGGACAGAAGGATTCAGGGGTAGAGTGGAGGCTTCCAATCATCTGTACACAGCCTCCTGCCATGACTTTGCTCACACATCCATGGAAGTGACTTTATCCTGCATCTCATGTTGCCGGGGCGTCGCCAGACCCCTGGCTGGTGTGCAGGATGTGGCTCCCAGGTGGGAATGGCCAGGCTCCGGGCTGATGGCTCAATTGGAGGTCATCTCCAGGGTCAGATAAAGTTACATCTCTGGGAGCTCTGGGCTGCTGGGTTACATCCTCACTGCCAGGAGGACTGATGACTCAGGGACCGCATCCAGGAAACTGGGGGCTGCTCAGGCATCCCACGCCCATGGGATTGTTATCACCAGGTCCATGGTGCGTGGGTTGATGGCCATGGTTTCTCTCTCCCTGCAGGCCACAATGCTGCGTTTGGCTGCTTTTGCAGCTGTGCTGCTGTTCCTCAGGGTCACTCTGGAATTGTCCTGGATCCAGGCCATCCCTGCTCTCTTCATCTTCTACCTGGCATCTGGTGGATGGGAATTCTTCCTCATATTCCTCAAGACATTACCAAGGGACGTCAGGTAGGTGTGCTGGCTGGGAAGGTCCAGCCATCTACCCGTGGCCCTCTGCTCTGCCCTGGTGTATGTGTATGTGTGAGCACAGTCCCTGACTCCTTGCACAGCCTGGCTTTCTGCTGGCACCTGGCCTGGCTGGAAGGAGATCTCCCTCTGCCGTGTCCGGGTGACTCCAAACTCTGGGGCAAAGTTTTCCCAAGAAGGATAGATTTCAGCTGAGCTCAAAGTCTATTGACTGTCCTTGTACTTCACCCTGTCCCTAAAGCTGCTGGCGTAGCACCAGGTCCCTGTGCAGGGTTTGTTCTAAGCTGGTATCAGGCTGTGCCAGCTCCTGGCAAGGATATGGTGGGGAGGGAGTGGTGGTACCTCTTGGAGAGCACTCGAGGCTCAGAAATGTCCCTTTGATCGGGGACATCCCTGTCTGCAGACTTCCAAACACATCTCTCCCTGGCCTCCATCAGTCCCTGGCTATGAGCCTCTCTGCAGATGTGCTCAGCCTATGTGCACACTGCTCAGGGGAGCACGCAGAGCCGCCGCTGACCTCGAGTGGGGTCTGGCGTAAGTGCTGGGCTCTTGCAGCTCCTCAGAAGGTCCTTGTGCTCTGCTGGCTTTGCTGAGGAAGTGATTTTGCAGCAGTCACTGAGCAGCTGCCCTCTTGCTCCCCCTCTTTGGCAGCACGGGGCTGGTCCTGTTGCGGGTGAAGTGGCAGGTATGGAGGCACGTGAGGGAGAAGAACACCATCGCCAAGATCTTCCAGAAGACCGCAAGGAAATACCCAGAGAAGACAGCTCTGATCTTCCAAGGCACGGGCGAGAGCTGGACCTTCCGTCAGCTGGACGAGTACTCCAACCAGGTGGCCAATTTCTTCTACGGCCAAGGCTTCCGCTCGGGGGACGTGGTGGCGCTTTTCATGGAGTCCCGCAATCAGTACGTGGGGCTGTGGCTGGGCCTGGCCAAGATCGGCGTGGAGACGGCCCTGGTGAATTCCCACCTGCGCCTGGACGCCCTGCTGCACTGCATCACCATCTCCAGCTCCAAAGCTGTGGTTTTTGGGGTGGAGATGATGGAAGGTGAGGCGCTGGCAGATGTTTTGGGAGCGCTTTGGACTGGAGGGAGGTGTGTCTAGTCGGCGGGTTCAGTGTTCCTTTCCTGCCCACCACAAAACAGAGATCTGGAAGAGAATGGACAGTTGAATCATCCAGGAATTAGATTTGTGTTTGGGTTTTTTGTTGTTGTTGATTCCTTTGGACACTGGGCAGGATGTGTGTGCAGTGCTGTCTGCCTCCCAGGCAGGTCAGCCGGGGTATGAGGATCCTTCCTTGTGTCTCTCCAGTCCATTCCCAGCATGGAGACCTGGGTTGGACTGGGCCTGCCCCACTGCACAGGAGGAACCTCCCCTTGCTCTCCATGGCTGTTGCTACATCTTTGCAGCACCTTGGCTCCAGTTCCTTGTGTGTTCCAGCCCACACCTCTGAGGTTGAAGGTGTCAACAGACCTCTTGGCACCAAAGAGGTTTTGGATGGGGGAAGGTGGAAAACAGGATCTTCTGGTCCCTGAAGAGGTCTGGGCTGTGGCCCCAGCATCTGTTAATCATGGGAACAACATCTGCCTGGGATGGCTGTGAGCCCTTTGGGGACTCTGCCAAGCAGAGTGGGGGTACTACTACCTGGGGCAGGGTGTCCCTCAGGCTGTCTGGGAGAACAAAGGGTCTCTGTGCTGTTGCCACCCTGCTGCTTTTCTCCAGCTCCCCTCTTTACCTTCTCAGCAATGCAGGAAGTGCAGCCCTCCCTGGATAAATCCATTCATCTCTTCTGGTCCGGGCATGAAAATCCTAAATCTGTGCTCCCTGGTGCAAAACACCTGGACCCCCTCCTGCAGATGGCCCAGCGACACCAGCCAGCTCCCCCTGCTAAGGGCTTTCTTGGTATGTGCTCAGCTCTTGGGGCCAGACACGTGGTGGTGATTGTGAGGATCAGCTGGTTACAACTCTGGCAAGACTGCTGGGGATGCCAATGGCAAGGGGTGTTTGGGATGGGTCTTACTCCAATTTTGGAAGCCCAGTCCTGTGTGGAGCAGTATCCTGTCATACTCTCCGTGTGTCCAACAAACCTGGGCTGATCCTAGGATGTCCTTGGAGCTGTTACATGAGAGCTGTGGCTCAGCTGGCAAGAGTAGAGTGTTTAAATTTTGATCGTCCCCCTCTGCTGGTTCAGCCTGGTTCCTGGTCACATTCCCAGTTCCTAGATTGGGAATGTGACCCTGTCTCCTCATTGCTCCCCAGATAAACTCTTCTATATCTACACCTCTGGCACGACGGGGCTGCCCAAGGCTGCCATTGTGGTGAACTGCCGGTAAGGCTGTGGACAGGGGCTCAGGGAGGATGGGGCTGAGCTCTGCCCTCTCCTAGCACAGCAGCCCTGACCCTGCTCCTGCCTTTTCACCCTCCCCTCAGGTACTTCCGCATGTCCAGCTTGGTTTTTTACGGTTTTCGGATGAGGTCTGATGATGTGATCTACGACTGCCTCCCGCTCTACCACGCTGCAGGTAACGTGTGCCATACAGAGCATCCTGGGACTGACTCTTCCCTAGCCAAGCCCAGGGCTCAGGCTGGTGTGGCTGTGATCTCCATGCTGAGGAGGTTGAGACAGCTGCTTGCAGGGTGTGACTGAGGCTTTTTCTGCTTTTCCCCCGGAAGCCAAGAATCGATCTGGCTGACCTTTGGAGCAGGGAGTGTGTGGGGAGGGCATTATCCTACCCTGGTTTTGGAATACCTGTTCCTTACTGCTGCTCCCTGTGGAAAGTAAGGGGGGAAAGTCTAGGGGAAGGGGAAGCAGTGTCTGCCTGCCTGGCTGAGCCATGCTGGGATATTTAGGTGCAAAGTGCTGCCCTACATGATACTGCCACGTGTCTCCTCCCTTGTGCCCGTGATCCTGGGGGCTTTGGCTGGGTGAACCCCCACTGCTGTGAGCCAGCCATGGCCTCTGCCTTGCCCTGCCAGTTCTTTCCCTGGGTGGGCTGGGTTGGAGGTGTTTGGGAACTGAGGGCTTTCCTGGCTGCTTCTCTGCAGGGAACATCGTGGGCATTGGGCAGTGCCTGCTGCAGGGCATGACGGTTGTCATCCGCAAGAAGTTCTCAGCCTCACACTTTTGGGAGGACTGTGTGAAATACAACTGCACGGTGAGGCTGTGAGGCAAGGGGCCAGTTGGGAGTGGGCAGGAAGCCTGGGGGTCTGTGCCAGGGAGAGAGCTCTCTCTGGGGAGAGCTCTGGAAATGAGGGAGGCCTGGACCGGTTCTGTCTGTCCAAACTGCCTTTCAGGGTGGTGGGGCTGTGTGCTTCCCACCTGGACCGGTAGCTTCATGTTCCAGCATTAGCCAGGAGATAGTGGATGGGTTTCACAGCCTGGAGAGGTGGGTTAACCAGGGAAGGACAGGCTGGATGAGTTAGCAGACCTTCTATTTTTTATTGCTGCCTCTTAGCAAACTTTGAGTGTGTTGTGCCGTTCCTTCCTGCCCTGAAGCAGCCTCAAGAGAACCCAGGGCTTGGCAGAGGGATCCTAGTGAGTCTTTCCTCTCTGTTGCTCCCAGATCGTGCAGTACATCGGGGAGATCTGCCGCTACCTGCTGAACCAGCCGTACCAGGACTCGGAGCGGCAGCACCGCGTGCGCATGGCCGTGGGCAATGGGCTGCGCGCCTCCATCTGGAGGGAGTTCATGGCCCGCTTTGGCATCCCCCAGGTGGCCGAGTTCTACGGGGCCACCGAGTGCAACTGCAGCCTGGGAAACTTTGATGGCAATGTAAGGCCCCACAATCCTCCCTCGTGTCCCAAAGGGTGACAGCTGGCTTGGGCAGGGTTAGAAACCCAAATGGGCTTTTGCTCCATCCACCCAGAGGGGTTTTGGCTGTTGTGTGGTGCCACCTCTGTGGTGTTCTGGGAGTGTGTGAGCAGTGGATTCAGGTGGGACAAATGTCCTTGCTGCCCACAGCTCTGAGCTCTTTCTGTTGTAGGTTGGGTCATGCGGCTTCAACAGCAGGATCCTACCACATGTGCACCCCATTGGTTTGGTGAAGGTGGATGAAGACACTATGGAGCTGATCCGGGGACCAGATGGTGTCTGTATCAGCTGCAAACCAGGTGAGGACAACCACAGGGATAAAATCTCCTCAGCCCAGTATGAGTGTGACTGTTTCATGATACCTCAGGATAATTTCCCTGAATTTGTCTCTGCTCAGTTAAACCACACCAACTCTGTTAGACACCATTTTTGCTTGGGAGGCTGGGGGTAGTGGTGTTTCCCCCCTTCATCCTTTCTTCTCACTGCAGGGGAGCCAGGGCAGCTGGTGGGTCGCATTGTCAGGAGCAATCCCCTGCAGCACTTCGATGGCTACCTGAATCAGTCAGCCACCAACAAGAAAATTGCCAGGGACGTGTTTGCAAAAGGGGACGCTGCCTATCTCACAGGTGAGGCCAGCAGGACCCCTCTGTCTGCTGGGAGTGAAGGACAAAGGCACCTCTGTGGGAATGGGGACTCTGAGATGCTCCAGGGTTATTCCTAGCCAACACCTCATGTTTTTGCTTGTTCATTGCTTTGCAATAGGGGATGTCCTGGTGATGGACAAATATGGCTACATGTACTTCCGAGACCGCACCGGGGACACCTTCCGATGGAAAGGGGAGAACGTCTCCACCACGGAGGTGGAGGGAACGCTGAGCCGCATCCTCAACCTGACGGACGTGGTGGTGTACGGTGTGGAGGTCCCAGGTAGCTGAGAGGGAAGTGGACAATCAGGAGAGGCAAGCAGGCCTCCAACACTTGGGTGTTGACATGTCTTGCATGTCCAGATTGATGAGGGTAGGCTGAGGCTCCCTGTGGTCAAGCTGGGAAGAGGCCACAAGGGGTGTGGCTAGCAGGAACCAGAGGGTTTCCTCGCTCTCTCAAGTTTTGATCTGATTCTGGCTGGTTTGTAAGGACCCTGTGTCCTCTCTGGCCGTGACTGTGACTGCAGGGTGTCACTGGTAGCCCTGGCCACAGGGTGATGACACAGCAGTGACACAGCTGGACATGCCAGCGCTTCAGTACAAAGCAGGGTCTTGTTGGTGCAGGGCAGAGGGGAGATGATGCTGCAGGCACAGTGTGTCTGAGTGCTCTTCATTCTCTGCCTCTTAGGGATTGAAGGAAGGGCAGGAATGGCAGCCATCGCCGACCCAGAGAACTCCTGTGACCTAGAAGACTTTTCCAGCAAGCTGAAAAAGGCCCTGCCACTGTACGCACGTCCGGTCTTCCTGCGGTTCCTGCACGAAGTCTCCAAGACAAGTGAGCCATGGCATGCACACTCACACTGGACATGGAGCTGGGGGAGCCTGGGAGGGGAAAACCTGGTTACACCCTCTGTAGGGTGGGGATGAAGCCTCTGTGCCCCACAGAGCCCGTGGCCAGTTCCTCAGGTGGTTTTGAGGCATGGAAACGCAAGGCTGGGTCTGGGGCTGCACAGGTGTGGTGAGGATGGAAGTGTGTGTGGCTAGTGAGCCCGTACTCCTCCTTCTCTCCCCATTTCAGGCACTTACAAGTTCCAGAAGATGGAGCTGCGGAAGCAGGGCTTTGACCCCACGCTGGTGAAGGACAGGTTGTATTTTCTGGACTCCAGGCAAGGCTGTTACCTGCCACTGGACCAGGCAGCGTTCAGCAGAATCCAGTCCGGAGACCAGAAGCTGTAACTGGTGGGGCTCAAGCCAGGCACCTCCCAAATCCTGCTGGGGAGAGGGGGCAAGGCAGGCACTGGGGAAGGAAAGGTTCACAGAGTGATATAAAAGGCACGCTAGAGATTTTATTTGACAAGTTTTACAGATAAGGGTTTGGGAGGAACACAGAGGGGATTGAGGGGAGGGGGATGGTCACATACCAAAGCATTGACGCATTATGGCTTTATTTTCTGCTTGATACAGTGGTGGTGGTCCCATGCCATGGGAGGGGCAGGGCCCTGGCCAGTTGAGGAGGGGTGGGGTGCCCCTGCCACTCCACTTTGCTTTTCCTGTCTTTCCCTACCCTTTCCTGCCTGCAGCCACCCTTCCTTGTGAAGGCCATGAAGGGACCAGTGCTGGGCTCTTCCCCACTTCTCTACCAAGCAGCCAGCTTCTCCTTGGCACAGGGACCCAGTTGGCAGAGGGAAGGTGGGTGCCAGGCGCAGCCCCTTCCCTCTGCTTGGCCTTGCTGGTGTTGTGTGTCTGCTGTGAATCAGGGGAGCAGGGTAGTGTTGGGCTCAGGAGGGGGACAGAGGTGTGTTTCTGCCATGCCATCTCTCTCCTGGGGGTGACATTTCTGTTTTTCACAATTACACGCACATTATATTATATTATATCTATATATATATGTGTGTGTGTGTATATACATATATATATATATAATACACGCTGACTTTTTTTTTTTTTTCAATCTTAATTTATTGTCTGTACTTTTGAATGTGTCTCGGGTTTGTGCAGTAGGTGGAGGGATAGCCCAGACCTGTCCTCTCTTGGAGAATCCTTTTCTCTCACAGGGAGGTGGGATGCTCATCTGGGACTGATTCTCCTCTTCCAGCGTGGGTGCAACTGTAAATGTCCTTGTGGCCTTGCTCCATGGTGCAGGACATGAGCAAATCCCACTATCTTGTGGACACTTCTCTGGGTCTTTTACTTCCATCTTTTGTGGATGCAGCATTGTTTTGTGGACCTTCTTCCTTGCAAAAAGCAAGTGGGAGAGTGGGAAGAAGGGCTGAGTTTGCCTTTGTTTAGATGTACTCAGGAGGTAATTTGTCAGGGGAGAGAGAGAACATCCTCTGGAGGGTGGCCTCTGTGAGAGCCTGACTTCCTGTGCTCTGCATCCCTTCCCAAAAGAGCCCTCCCTGTCTCCAGCACCAGAGCAGGGCCCTGAACTGAAATGCCTGTGTGAAACACCTGACTTGTGCTATGTGAATTCCCCATGTTGTGTCTGATATGAAACAGCCTCAGCTGCGATGTTCAATTCCAGTTCTCAGAAAACAAGCAGAAATTTCTCTTCCAGAGAAAACTCTGGGTTGGGTTGTTTTGGGGGTTTTTTTTTGGTTTTATTTTTTGGTTTGTTTTTGTTTTTAATAATTTGTTTTTATGCTTTTAGCAGGGTTACTCCTTAAAACGACATCTGTCTTTTGTGAGGGCAGGGTGTGTCTGCTCTTCTAGCTGTGCTTCCACACCAACGTACCTGCCTGCCTCAGTCCGTCCTGGTCTCACAATTAAACACAAGTATGGGTCTATGCTGCTGTTTCCTACCTCTTCCTTTTACAGTCCTGCTTTGTGAGGGAACGTGGGGGACTTTGCTGGATTGGGAACTTCCACTCCAGAGCATCACCTCCCTGTGGGCATTGTGGCTCATCTTAGAGCAGAGGGAACAAGGCCCTTGCTGCTGGGTTTAACGACTGTGTGAACACAACATGTTGATCAGACCCTCCCCAGTTTCCTCCACTAACTGTCCACACCCTGTTTTTCCTTGTTCTGTCCTCAGCATTGCCATCCCAGTTTGTTCTGGCCCAGTTCTCCCTGTTTACCCTTGGACATGTGGCTCTTCCACCCCTCTCCTGTTCTCTATTTCCTCTTCCTCCTGCTTCTCTCTGTGTTTGTCTATGCTGAACATCCCAGCTCATTTCTGCCCTTGCAGACAAGTTTTTTGGTAGCCATTCCACTTCCCTTGCTGCCAGAACCATCTTTTACACCTTCTGCATCCAACCCTGGTGATAAGAGAACCTGTTTCCTTCTTGGTATGGGGCTGCCAGGGACAAATGTCTTCCATGAGCCTGAGTGAAATGTGTTGCCTGGTGAGCCACACCATAAGAAGAGTGTTAGAAATTTGCATCCTTTATATACCAACTTCACCTTTGGGCATGTTCAAATGGGTGTCTTCTCCAGCATCTCTAAGCTGAAAGCTTTAGTTTTTCAGTCCTCTGGGCACTCACAAGCCTCTGTCCCAAAGCAGCCGGTGGAAACCAGACATCATCCCCACAGCCCTGCAGCATCCGGGGGCTCAGCCCTCAATCAGCGGCTTTGCCACGAAATTACCAAGGAAATTTTGCATTCAGGGATCATATTTAGGGGCCGGGGAGCTGGTGCAGGGAGTGCAGCACTGTGCAGGTGCTCTGCTCCCACCTGCGGGCCCTGTTCCGCTCGCAGCCGCCAGAGGAGGGCAGGCTGGGCTCGGCAAACGCCGCCCCTCCGGGGGACGCGCTCCGGGGCTGTCCCAGCCCTCGTGTGCTGCTCAGAGCCCTGCCAGTGCGGGGTGTTGGAGTGGGAGGGTACCCACGCAGGGTGGGGGCCTGAGGTGAAATTTTGGATACAGATGATGGTGCTGGGTGTGAGGCCAGGGGCAGCTCCAGGCGCTGGTGTGCACTGTGCTGCAGACTGTGCCTGACAGAGACTTGGGCAGCAGCCACGTCACCGAGCCGTGCCAGGGGGGTGGTGGGCAGCGACCTGAACCACCGGGTCTCATCCAGCTTTCTGCTAAAGGCAATGAGGAAAAGCTTTGCCACCCTGAAGTCAGAGCTGGGGGTGGTCATCTGGAGATGGGTGGTTTGGAGTGGTAGAGGGGGATACAGGGGGACTGTACTCCCTCCCTGCAGGAGATGGCTGTGGTGAAGAATGAGGGGTTGCAGGGCAAAACTCAGCACTGTGTGTGTCTGAGAGCAGGGTAGGTTAAAAAATCCTACCAAAGGAAATTATGCATTCAGGGCACTGCCTGTTAAATGCAGATGTGAATAGCTTTGGAAGCTTATGGAAATATGGCTGTTACTTGTTTGCTGGTGAGCCCATACAAATGGAGACTGGCTTGAGTTGCTGGGTTTTGGAGATGGATGGGAATTATAGGTCTGTGAGAGGAGCAGGATGTAGCCCTTGCTGGTGCCAGCACAAGTCAGGAGCTGGGCCTGGCTGGAGCATATCCAGGAGCTCAGCCCAAGCCCTGCATCTTGGGCTGGCTGTGAGGAGGGGGAGCTGCACAATTCAGTCAAGAGGAGCAGAATGAAGCCCCCCCGGGGTGAGAGCTCCTGCTCTGGGGCGATGGGAGCTGCTGAGTCACTGGGAAAGAGCTCAGCAGACATCACAGAGGGCTCTGGTACTCAGCCCATCAATAGCAGAGACCTGCAGGGCTGTGCCAGGGGGCTGGGGCATGCACGTGCCACACTCACCTCTGTGCCAGAGCATTCCCCTGGGAGAGGGGAGCCCCAGGGAGGTGTGTTCACAGCCCTGAGCTCTGCTCAAAGGAGCCCCCCCGTGCAGCAAGGCTGGTGTGGGGGGGTTGGTCCCCTCTGGAGATGTGGTGCCTGGGGACCATTCACCATTGGCGCTGTTTGTCCTGACTGAGGAGGGTTGTGTGCACTTGGCAGTGCTTCAGGATTCCCTGAAACACCCAGCTACACCAATCAGAGATTTTCCGCTGGCTGTCAGCTTTGGGTTGAAATCCCGGGGCCTTTCTAAAGTCCCAGCTCCTCTGGAAGATTAAGTTTATGTGCAAGTGTCCCTGCAGCTCTTGGCCCAAAAATATAAGTGCAGGTGTGGTGCTGAGCCTGGGATCAATGCTGAGACACAACACTTCCAGCAGAGAGTTATTTGGAATGAAGTAGCCAATGTTTAATCATAGTCTGATTTTTTAAAATATCTTTTTATTTGTGCAGTTTTAAGGAGGAGGCTAATTGAATCCGCTATGATTAGAGACACCTTGTGAGACATCCCTCCCCTTTGATCAATGCATAGTCTGGCTCAACAGCTGCATGTAGATAAAAGTCCTATACATAAAGTACGAGGTATTGTTCTGTTTTAATTAAAACACTTAAAATTCTGTTTGCATGAGGTTAAGAAAACATTAAAATCCTTTCCAGGGTTATTATCAAACTGTTAATTTAAGCAAAGCCAAAGAGCTTTACAAACCAAATGTACTCTTCCCCATGGAGATCACTGCTTCTCCCAGACCCTGTGTCCTGGACTGTGACAATATATCAAGACAAAAAATGTGGCAATTTTTTTTTCTGGTCTGCTCTAGGTCCAGCGCAGCCAGGCCATGCTTAGTGTGCAAAACTGGAGTGTATTTTAGCCTTAATGCAGATGAGGGTTTTACAAGTCGCTCAGAATCTTTCTGGGTGAAATTAATTTCTGCTGCTGAGAAAGTCTGTGACAATCTTAAACACTGCATCTCTCCAGCCTCCTCCTGCCACTCTTGGTGTGCCAGAGCCTTCCCAAACAATGACAGCTGCTTGCTCCTCTGCACTATGGGGAGCTGGCTTTGCCTTTAAGCAGTGACAGGGAGATATTCTGGACTAAAGAAGAGCCTATCCTTTGGTGCACTCTTTAGAAATGGAAATACTTGATTCCCCTGAGTGGTTCCAGTGTAACCAGGAGCAGAGCCAGGAGTGGCTTCTCCCTCTCCAGTTTGAAGGGACTGTGTGACCAGGGATTCCACCAAAATGATGGTCTGTGAATGTCTCATCATGCTGTGTGAGAGGGACGGGACAGCAGCTTTCCTTCCCAAAGCAGAGAGGCTTCAGAAGGGAAGAGAATGTCCTTAGGGCTATTTTCTGCTGAGCATAGGATGGCTGGACTGTGCAGCTCAGTGAGCCTCAGGGAGCAGGGATGGGTCCTGCTTTGCTTTTTTTTGAGCCTGGCCCATTTCAGTGGCAAATCCCCCCTTCCAAAGTAACCTTGGGTTTGATCTGCTTTTCTCCTGGCTCATTACAAATCCACACATAGGCACAAAATCATGGCAGGCCAGGCTCTGGGAGAGCTTAGGGCAGTTGAGATCATGCGGTACAGGCTGGCAACGCCAGGAATTGCAGGCAATGGTGATGCCATCCAAGTCCAGAACATATTCCTGCTCAGGATGTGGGTCATTGCCCAGATCTTCCCTGATCCCTCGAGAGATGATCCCAGGCTTGTGAGGTGGGATATCACCCTCTCCTGTCACAGCCCTGCCTTCCTCTAGTCCCATCCCTGAGGGTGCGGAGCAGGATTTGTGGCCTGGTCCTGCCCTGGAGGTGACACCTGCCACGACCTGCCCGGGGCTGTGCCCAGGGGCCCGAGGAAGTGAGGGCAGCCGGAGCCTGGCCCTGGCCATGCGAGTGGCTGGGCCGCAGGAAGAGGCTAACAGCGGCGGGCGAGCCGCCCCCCTCAGCTTGGAGTATCACTTTCAGCTATTCTGAAGGTTAAACGCCTGTTTAGAGCTCCCTATTGAAGGTAGAGCCGGGGGTGCGGCATTGTTGGGCCGCCCTCCCGCTTTGTCTGGCCGCTTTGAGGGATGCCCTGAATGGGAAGCGGCCCCCCCAGCCCAGCACCCCGGCAGAAGGGCTCCCGGGGGAGAGCCGCTTCCTCCCGCCCTAATGACATTCAGCCCTCCATCGGTTCAGCTCCCGCTTTCTTTCTGCTGCAGTTTAACCCGGGCACAGAGGCCGGGCTCCATCTTACTGATCTCTGCTTGACACCCAATTACCACATGAATGGCAGAGAAAGGCTGCAAAAGGCTTTAACTCCCACTGACCCTCCTTCCCCTCTGCCTGCTTCCCTCTCTCCCCGTCCTACCCCCTCGCCTTTCTCCGGCGGAGGGAGTTCAAAACTGAGACGGGGAAATCAAACAAAGCCCCGAGTAAGGAAACCCATTGTCACCGCCTCCGCGATGGCTCCCCTTTCGCCGGCCATTGTTCCCCTTGAAGTTTGACTTGCTGTGTGGAAGGATGCGAGCAGCTGTTTGCGCATTCCCCTGATGTTTTATTGAAAAATAATTGAATCGTCAGATCGGGGCTCTCTGATAAAATGTTTCCTCGTAACGCCAGGCCCTGCTGTATTTATACACGACGTGTCCCTCTAGAATGTGATGGCGACCTAAGACGTTTCCTCCAGGAGAAACCCTCAGTGGGGGAGTGGAGGTGTGTTCCCTCTGCGCTCAAGGAGAGAGAGAAAGCGGGCAAATGGCCGGGGAAAAGGCAGAAGATGGGAAAGAGACAAAAGAAATTAACCCTCTCTTCGTTGCCAGGCTCAGTTTCCAACCTTTGTGGGAGGAGAATGGGAGCAGCCTCCTGCCCCAGTAACCCGGGTTGATGTGTTTTATGTACCTGTTTATCAAACACCGTCTGTGTTTACAGCACCTCAACAACGGCAGCGTTACGTTTTCTTGAGGAGATTGTGTGCTTAGTTTCCCCATCCCAAACACATCTCAGAGAATTTGTGGTGCTCTGATTTCAGTGTGCAGCATGGAGACAGGACTCATTCCTCTCCCAAGAACAAAATGTCCATAAAAACGTCCCCTGTATCTCATGTGGTCACTTTTTGTCCAGGACAATTGCTAACAGTAACCAGCTTTGAATGCTTGAATGAGTCAAAATGGTATTTATGATTACTGTTCCCTTTCCTGTAATTTATTTTTGCTTTTCCAGGGAGGTGTTAGCACTAAATCTGTGCCATTTTGTTGTGTAAGTCAGGAATCAAGATTCTTTTAGGAGCTAGTTCTGCTTTTATTTGGCCTCGATTATAAACGATTTCTGGGAGCAAGAATAGCTCATATAAAACCATAACTGCAAACACTGATCTGGAATCAAGATTACCAGATCCTCTGAACACAGAATGCTTCACTCATTTCTGAAGTAAAGATTTTTGTTGAAGGCTTCTTTCCTCAGCCGCTTTTCCATACAATTCCATCCTGGGCCATATATCTGAGATACTCAAAGCCTTGTGATATAGAGATATATAAAATCCAGCTGGAATTTTTGGATGAAGACCACGGTCAACAGCCTCACGGCTCTGCCATCACGTAACCCCGGCAGCGACGGCAGCATTCATCTGCCGAGGGACCAGCCTTTCCTGGGGCCCAGCCCAGAGAATGATCTCCTCAGAGAACAAAAGGCCATTACAAACACCACCACCTTCTGCTCCCGGGGTTAGGCGTACTCTGACCCCCGTTAGCATAAACCAAGAGCAATCTGTCTGTGTAAATTTATGCCCCTTGCACATAATGCATCATGTATATGCATAGCTATTACATTTCTATCTGCATGTGTGCACATGTACATGTATTTTTTTTTTTTTAATCCCAAACGCTCCTGAGTGGAAGGAGGGTTAAGAGGCTGCAGTTTTTCTACCAGTGCAGCTCCACGTTGTGGGGGAGAAGCAGAGCCCAGCTGTCACTGCCATGGCAGCGTTCTGCCTGTGTATACGGCCCTTCTCTGGGGACAGGAGGGGAAAACAAACAGGCGACAGATGTGAGCCGCGTTGTTTAACGCTGTGCTGGGGGAGCCTGGCGCCGTGGGGATGTGCTGGCTGCCAGGGGCTGCCCGAGCACGAGGGGATGCTCAACAGCCACCCCCGATCAGAACTGCATCTTCCCGGGGCTGACAGGAGCTGCCCTTAGCATCGCCCGGCTGTTTCTGCTCCCCCACAGCAATCCCGAGGAGCAGCAGGGCGGCATCACAGAACCGATGTGAACAGAATTCACAGAACCGCAGGGCTGGGAAGGTTCGGTCCGACCCCCCTGCCAAGGCAGGGTCACCTGGAGCAGGTGACACAGGAACACATCCAGGTGGGCTTGGAATGTCTCCAGAGAAGGAGAATCCCCACCCTCCTTGGACACCTGTTCCAGTGCTCTGCCATCCTCAATGCACAGCAGCTCTTCCTCACGTTGAGGCAGAACTTCGTGCGCTGTAGCAGCTTTGACGCTGCAAAACCCGTCTGCAGCTGCTGCCTTTGCGCAGCCCATTGCTCTGAGCGAGCTGCGCCCTGCGTGTGGCTCTGAGCCCATGAGGGGAGCGCTCTGCGCGGCCAAGCCCCAACTCGGCGCAGAAATCGCTGTTTTATATAAAATGCACCAGCGCCCAGGTGCTTTAAAATAACACCAGCGGGGGCAGGGGCCGCACTGCGCGCCGCGGCACGGCGGGAGCTGCTCCGGGGGAGGAAGAGCCCCGGGAGGGCCGCGGGCCGCGGGCAGAGCCCCGGGGCGCCCCCGGCGCGACCGGAAATCCTCCGCGGCACTTCCGGCGCGGCCGCGCGCGCCCGCCCCTCCCTCCCGCCCGCCGCCGCCAAGATGGCGGCGCCCGTGTCGCTGCAGGTGGAGTTCGGGTGAGCGCGGGCGGCGGGGCCGGGCGGAGGGCAGGGCAGGGCCGGGCCGCGATGGGCCGCGATGGGCCGGCCCCTCGGTGAGGCGGCCGCGGCGGGCGATGGGGCGGTTGCTGCCTGCGGCCTGGGGGGCCGCTGCGGGCGCGGCTGGGCCCGGGCGCAGCCGCTGTCACGGGGCTGAGGGCCGGGGTAACGGGAGCGGCCGTCGCCGGGGAACCGGGGGAACCGGACATCGGCGGGAGGGGCCGAACACGCCGGAGGGTGTCCGCAGAGTGCGGCCGGGTCGTCTGCCCGTGTGTCCCGGGGCCTCGCTCCCGTCTCTCTGTGAACGTCCTGTGCCAGGCCTTTCTTTTTCTTTCACCTCTTTCAACCTCTTTGAGTTGTTTAGGTTTACTTTTAATTTTAATTATTAAAATTATTTATGAAAACCTCCCCTTCGTTTCTCGGCTTTTTTTTTTTTTTTTCTGAGCTGTCTGTGTGTGTGTTTGTGTGTGGACACGTGCCCTCACTGTGCTTTGTGTTTGAGCCCTGTCAGGTCTGTAAAGCTGCCAGGTTCTCACTCTGTAGCATTTCAGTTTTCAGGCCTTTGCTGCTGTAGGATCAGCATTGCTCATGCTCTGGCCCTGGGGTCTTAAAGCATTTGCAGTGGAAGCTGTGCATATTTGTGGAAATACTTGTGTTATTTCGTTAAAGCCTCCTTTTAGCAGAAGCTAAAAGGCTGCTATTTATTCGCTTTTTCCCACCCTTTCACGAACACAGAAATGCCATAACCCTTTAAATACCCTTCTCCTTAAGAATCCTTTCCTCTATCTTTCCCGCTTCCAGCTGCAGCAACTCTCCTAATTTTCCCAGAAGAGTGAGATGCATTTTTGCTTCCCTTGGAAATGCATAAATGAGCTCTCTATGTAGGAACCACAGCTGAGTTCCCCACAGCTCTCGCCTTACAGAAGGACCTTATCTTGCAATCTACATTTCCCGCTGTAACAAAGCGTGACCTTGTTTTCGTTACATGAAAAAATGTTTTTCATATCATTGTTATGACTCGTTCCCTCGCGTGAATCTCGGCCCATGTTCATAATCACTGCTTCAATTTTGAGATAACTATTTGTTGTGAGCTGGTGGAAGAACACCAACAGAGTGCTCTTTAGGAGAGCTGCTGCATATAAGTAATGCTGCTGAAGGCATAACAAGGGTTCTCTTGTGCTCTGCCATTGCAAAGCCAAGGAAACCCACTGTGGCATTTTTAGATATCGAATTTAAAGGAACTTAATAACATCTGGAAGTATCTTTGTTGATACTTAGGTGGGGATTGCTTGTTTTAAATATTTCTCTTTATTATGTTGGTTTCCAAGAGAGGGGAGGCACCATTAAGTTCCCAGAAAGTAACTTGATAGGAAAATTTTTCCAAAGTAATTGGCATTTAAGTTGGAAGAACATTTTGCCACAATTTTATGCCCTTTAAAAATGTGTTGGTCATTTTTCTACCTCAGTTTAATATTAAGAGTTTTTTTAAGAGGTCTCTAGTTGTTAAAACTTTGGCCAGGGTAGAGTTCAGTCTGGAGTCAAAAGCTCACACTCTCTGCTGCTGTGTCCTGTGACTTAAAGTAGCTTTTGTGTTTATTATCCATGTCCCTGCTCACATGGTAAAAGTTTTATAATCTGAGTTTGGTCTGTGGCCTCACAACATTATGGAAAATGATTGATGTTGGTAAAACTCAAGATTTTCACAATTGTACTTTTTCCAGAACAGGAGTAGAGGCGAGGAGCTTGCTGAGGCTTCTAAGCTGTAGTTACAAAAATTAATTACTCTTTTGAAGAGCTTAAGCTTGGGTGCCTGGACCCAATTCAAATCCCATTCTTTTCCAGTGTGTTCCCAGCTCCTTTACCTGCCAGCCTGTGCATATCCTGCTCACACCTGATCTCCTGTGCTTGCAGAGGCCATCAGTTGTTATTTGAGGGTATCCCCTAATGAATTCAAAGTGTCAGAAGAGTGATGAACATCAGGAGGAAGATTGTGTATTTATTTATTTCTGTTTTACCCTGTCACCCTCACCACTTGCTTCTCCCAGTCAAGTCTCCCTCTCTGGGACACTTTGTAGTGAGCAGACCAAGAAAGAGTTGCCAGGACTCTCAGGCTGCTGGCTCTGGCTTGCTCTGTAACTTTGTGTGAGTCATTTCCCTTTTCTGTGTGTTCACACTTGGGAAATGGTGGATTATTTATTCCAGAAGGATGCTCAATTTTTGAGATTTCTGGCCAGCAGGTGCTGGGGATGAGCTGTGCTGGATGGAGTGTGGTGGCTGTGGTGTTGTTTGAGTGGAAGCAGCTCTGCACAGGGGTTTGGGAGCTCATGGAGATGGGAACCATCCTCCCATCCCGCTGGATGATGCCTGGCACCGTGGGGTTCTGGCTGCAGCAGAGCCTCCTCTCTGTCCTGGCAAAGGGAACTGGCAGCTTCCCCTGTGCACTTCTGGTTTGTGACAGGGGAAAAAAGACAAAGGGAATCCTGTGCTAAATATAGTCTGTGTCATTTGTTTTCTCTGTTGTGGCATCTATGTAAATCGCCTCTTTTGTACTGCCTTCTTTTGACAATAAAGCAAAATCTCAGTGGTTCATTGTTTTTATTTCAGAGGTGGTGCAGAACTCTTATTCGATGGTGTCAAAAAGCATCAGGTGACTTTGCCCTGTCAACCAGAGCCTTGTGAGTATCAGAACCTGTTGGATAACTTCACAGAGGAACAACAAATGAAACAAAGCTGGTTTGTACAGCACTTAGAGTTGCCAGCAAGGATCAAAGTATTTTAAAAGCTCTTTCAGGCATGCCATGGATCAGGCAGCTTGGCAAACAGGGGTTGGTTCTCAAAGTCTGAGGTCTTTCCTGTCCTCTAAGCACTTGTGAATCAAGTCCTTCCTTAAGACTTTTGCCTCCCTCCTGCTGGATAGACAACAGCCTCTGGATGTTTCCATCAAGTCTGCGTTTGTCTTTCTTGGTACTTGAAACCACCAATAGCATCCTCTCTCCTTTGCTTTTTCCTGCCAGTTCTGAGGTTTCTAAGAGGCACATATACATATATATATATATATATATGTGTGTATGTGTTTTTATGTGGTGTATAGATATATGGAGGGGTGTGTAGCAGTGTAACATAAATGTTGTTTATCTACTCATTTGACCTTTCAAGTAAATGTGATTATTTTAATATGAACTCTGCAGTTGAAAACAGTAAACCTAATGCTCAAATAGGATGCTGGACATCCTGCCCATGGCCTTCACTGCAATAAAAACCAGGATTTTAGTGTTTAAGGGATAAGCAGGCATAATTCCTGGTTTGCAATTTGGAATATCAATACTGAGCAGTGCTGCACTAACTCACTCACTTGTGTGCATACTTCAGTTGTAGTGTAATTTTGCCACAGGTATGTTCTGAATTTTTCTAGCTGGATAGCACTGCTTTATACTATTGGAGTGGGATTATAAACCAAAATAACACAAAGCCATGAGGGAATGTTAGCAGCCAATATCTCAAAATGGCTGATACCATAATCTAGGTGCTGGGAACCTTCAGGCCTGAAATCTTTTTGCTGTGCCTGGAAGTAATTAGAGATTAATAGAAGTGCTTTTGATGCTTGGACATAAGTATGTGTAATTCAAATATAATAGGAATACTGCAATATTATGTTATCTTGTGGTTAAGGACAGGGACTGAGGCTCCAGAAACGTGACCTGATGCTGATTTGCTTTGTGAGTTTAGTCATGTTGCTTAACTTCCCCCTGTTGCTAGTGGTACTTTCATGGATCACAAGAGAATTCAGCATTAAATTCCAGCATTGCTGAAGCACTTAAAATCCTTAAATAAGAGGTAGCAAAGAAATACTGAAACACTCATTTAGCTGGTTTATAAACTTGGGGGCTAGAGCATCATTTTCTTCAGTGCTCTGCAAATTTAAAGTACCCAGTAGCACCCACTGTTTTGGTGGTGTTCAAAGCATGATCAGATGAAGAAAAGGGAGTTATTACAGGAGATGTTTATTCCTGCCAGGGGAGGGGAGGCTGTTAATACCAAAGAGGGATTCTTGCAGCCCCATGGCTGTCAGCAATGCAGTTGCATGTCACCTGATCCATTCCCACCTGAAGCTGCTGGGAAGACTTCTGCAGCCTTAGTAGGATCTGCATTTATCCTAAGGGATAAATCTCTCCCTGAAGGCCTGTCTCAGCCTCAGGGTTCAGACTCCTGATCTCCAGGGATTCATTCCAGATCCAGCTAACACATTGTTGCTCCCAGCTTTTCCATCTTGTTTTCCAGACGCTGCTGTCCCTGTGCCAGGAGTGGCAGAAGTGGCAGTACCCCCTTGTCAGCTGCCCTGGTTTGCTGCTCTCTTGTGCCTTGGCTGTCAGGGGGGTTTCATTTTGGGGCTGGTTGTGGATTGCAGCATCTGAGGAGCATAAACTGAGCTGTGAGGCAGCTGCTGTAGTGACATTTACACCCAGCCCAGGGATGGGGCAGGCAGAGGTGGCCTGAATGTCTGACAGTAAGGGATTACTGGAAACACCCCTCATGATACTTCCAGAAGACAGTTATGTTGTAGTGGTGAGGAATCATATCAGAAATTATGAATAATTTTCTTGAAATTTTATGTTGTTTCTAATGCCGTGTATTTCCCTTGTTCACACGAAGAAATTTTAACTCTCCTATCTCTGGGTAAATAAAGATATGCACAGCCAGGTCCCTGCTGCCCTCATGCAGCCAGACTTGCAATGATTAGAGAACTAAAACAGCTCAGTTCTACTGGGTACATCCTGTTGCTTACCTTATCCTGAATGTCCATCACTGAATTCTCCAGGGAAAGACCTGTAGTATGAACACTACTTGAAGACCTGCACTTCTAACCCCATTTTAACTGATTTCATTAGCTGCCAAGTTTATTTTTGGCCATTTTGGCCTCTCTTACCTACTCTTCCTTTTTTCTAGGTTATTTTTGTCTTTGTCCTCCTTTTTGCAGAACAGTTGCTTCTCTCTGGGTTATGGGGCCCACCTATATTTTAATTGTTTAGGCATTTTAATATACATCCCAGAAGGGAAGGGAGGTGGAAAATTATATGAAGAAATACCTACAAATATTTACATGAATAAAATAAGCTGTGCTCCATAGTTGGCAGGGGCAGTCAATGTTCTCTAAATGATAATGTTGCTTGAGCAAACTCTTTATGTGGTCATTTCTTTTTTTTCTGGTAACAGGCACTAGATGGAAAGTAGGTGGGTTCCAGATCCAGTTAACTTTTTCAAGAAGATTTGATTCTCTGTCCTTTTCTGATGCTTTGGAGTTGGACTCCTGGAGGGATTGGGCAAGGCAGGAGGAAGGAAGCTGCAAATGGGACAAGAGCAAGCCACAAGGGATACAGCCACATGGCAGGACCTATTTTTATTATCTGAGGGGCATTTTGTATCCTGATGTCAATTCTTTAGCATTTCTTTATTTCCAAAGTGGAGCTGTCTCAGCCTGCATTTTCAAGTTGCTGCCAAAGTGGGAACTTAGAAAGGTGTGGTGTGTGTGCATAGGCAGCAGATTTACCTAAGCCACACTTTGTGCAGGACTGTGTAATCTTGTAGAGCTGTTGCAGAAGGAAGACCTCAAGTAAAACAAGAATCTTGTCCCAAATTTCTGGCTATCCTGATGATTTCACTGATAATGCTGTTTGAGGATCTAAAGGCATTATGCCCTGTTGGCTTCTTCTGCATAAAAACAGTGTGTGTGGGAGAAAGCAGCTGGGGGAATAACGATATTTGTCACATGGAGAGAGGATTAAATTGGCAGGGAAATCAACTTTATTTTCAAGCATCTAAGAGGCTATTAGAGACAATGGAGCATAAAAGAGAGAAACCCTAGATTAAAAACTGAAAATGTATTTGGCAGCCTCCTCCTGAAACAAGCCACAGCAATTTAACCAAGTGCTTCAGTAATCAAATAGATCATTGTATGACAGCTCTGCAAGTGATGCTGGAGCTCCTTCCTCCATCTCACTGGGACTGACAGTGGTGGATTTGTCTTGGCCATGTGAGTTGCATGGATGCTGTTGGAAGGGTAGGAAGTCACTGGCATTGTTCAACCCTTGTAGTGGTTTCAGGTTTAGCTCAGCGGCATCATCTGATGAAGAGTGTTTACAAAACCTCTGTGCTGCGCTGTCTTCTGGGTGTTGTACCCAGAGGTTGGGGTTGTGTGTAAAGTCTGGCACTTGTGCTGCAGGCTGCTCAGCTGCTGTCACAGACCTTTGAATTCCAACTTCTCATGTGGCTTCAGTGGTGGGACTCATGATTTTGGAGCAGCAGCTTCACTGGTGCTCATTGGGACCTTCTGGGCTAATCAAGAATTCACATCTATTTTGGCACTTTACAAGTCTGGAAAGCTAAATTATTAATCAGTGTGTTTTGGTAATTGTTTGTGGTTTCCCTTTACCAAAACTCTAGGGGGAAAAAAAGCCCACTGCCAATCAGATTTTTTTTTAAGAGGGAAAATTAAAATAATCTGCCAAATACTGCTTCTGTTGAATCCCTATAGAGAAGAGCATGGTGTGCTCCTCGAGAGCTTTGCTTTCCAGGGGCCTCGTTCTGCACAGCATGGAGGACTGCTGGGGACTTGGGAGCATTCATCTTCTGGGAAAAGAGCCTGGGGATCCTGAGAGATCAGACCTATGTTACAGGCAGAGTGGCTTACAAAATAGAGCTTGGCATGTGTTCAGCATTGACTGGGGTGCTGGACCAAAAGAACCTGTAAAATCCAGAGCAGCAGTTGGCGTTGGCTGTTGGTAAGTGCCTGGTGCTGGGTAGTACATCGTAGTTGAGTCATTAATATTCTGGCATGCTTTTATTGCTCTGTTTATTATTCCTAACATTTTAAAACTTGCTCCAAAGAAAGAATAAAAATATATTTGCTAATGTAGAGGCTTATTAGAAGAACGGTAAAAAAACCCCCATAGATCTGTGGAACTTCATGCAGTCAAATCTTTTTAACCACAGTGTGTGGTACTTGCAGCTCTCAAAGGACTTGGGTTATTCCCCTCCTCGTGCATCCCACTCGTGCATCTCTTTTAGGCAGGAAATTACAGATTTGGTGGCAAGGGAAGGGGGCTCGGTGGGTGATGCAGGGTGGGTGCTCAGCAGTCAGGGTGGGTGAGCAGTGTTTGCAGTGCTGTCTGATGGGATGGAGCATTCCTGCCCTGGGGCTCAGCCCCAGGTCCCTGTCCCTGCGAGGCTGCGGCTCCCTTTGGAGGGAGCAGGGAAATAAACGCTCGTCCTCACAGTCCCATCACCCTCCTGGGAGGCCGTGGAGCCGCTTTACCGGATCAGCTCATCCCAACTCATTGTGGAAGGAGCTTCCCAGGCACTGGGAAACCAGCTCTTGTGTGTGACCAAATCCCTGGGATAACAAAGCCTGGCTGTTACACCCTCCTTCCCAGCCGCTGTATTGCAGTGCGGACACCTAGCAGGATAACCCCTGTGTCCCACCCCCCTCCTCTGGCTCTTTTCTCTCGGTGGGATTTGCTGTGCTGACAGCGCTGTTCAGAGGGTGGCAGCGGAGCAGGGCTGGGGAGGAGGATCCGGGCCCTTTAAACCGCTTAGCATGCGGTTCACACGGCTCCGGGCCAGCTGTTCCTTTCTCCTCCTGCCCTCACTCGCAGGAGTTGTTTGCTGAGCTCAGAGCTCCTGTGCAAAATTGCTTTTCAAAAGAGCCACTTTCTGCTTAATTAAACAATGAGCCGCCGTCCCTCTGCACATCTGTAAAGCTCCCTCCGCAGCCCCTTTATCCCACAAACTGCTCCATTCTTACCTCCATTCACTTGTAAATCTTACCCCCCCTCTCCTCCACCCTGATCATCTCACTGGCCCTTTCTTTTTCCCTTTCAAGTAAGACTGAGGAGCTTGGAATATCTGTGGGGGTGGCTGGGTTGGGTGGACAGGAATCGGTTTAATGGTGCTTGGCCCTGTATGAAAGCCTAATAATAGCAAAGCAGATCTGAGCCCAAAAGTGAGAGGCGATTTCTGTATTTAGAGGAATAAAATCATGGCAGTTTCCTGAGCTGAGCTGAGACACTGACTCATCCAGCAGCCAGAGGGGACACAGCCACCAGCCAGGCTGGGAGGGGGGCAAGGATTTGACTTCAAGGCATTTTCTGATCCAGCTGGCAGTGCCAGGGAAAGCCCAGCCCAGGGAATTCCCTCGGCCAGGCTGGCTGTGTGCAGAGCAGTGCCAGGCTGCCAGGGAATCCCTCTGCACTCTGGCAGGAGCAGCCACCTTCCTCCCTGGTTCAGGGCTGCACATCAGCTCTGTGTTGTCTCTTTAACAGCAATAAGGTTTTCATTTTCAGCCCTCAGTGCACACACCCAAAACTCAGGAACCAGGAAAATAGGATAGAGGGGAAATTTCAGTTTGCTGGGTTTTGGCAAAGCTTTACACTGGTGGTTAGTAATGCGTTCTCTGAATTGTCTTGCTGAGAGCTTAAAAAAAAAATTAACCAGTAACATTCAAGGTTAAACAGGATAAATGAATGGAAAAGTGATGAGGTGGGATATCTCCTTTATCATTGAGAAGGACAGATTATAGCCAGCGTGATGCAATATCATCTAGTATAGATTGATAGGGAGGAATGAAGAAATGGGAGTTTAGTGCATTAGCAGAAGATTCCTGACTGCAAAAACTATTAGACCATGGCACAGTCTCCTTGGGGTTTGGTAGCAGGTCTGCAGTGCTCAAGCCTCTTAAAATCAGAGCAGACAAGACTCAGGACAGTCTTTTGTTGAGAATAATTCTGCACTGGCAGAGGGATAAAATCACAGGACCTGTTAAGGAGATGCTTTTTTTAAAGTCTGCGATCCCCAGGCTGGTACTTGGCTGCTGGGGCAATAGTCTTTGAGGCTCTCTCAGCTCCCTCCTTTGACAATTTTGAACGAGAGGCAAGACCCTGGGCCAACACTAGTGATCTGTGATCCTAATTAAAAGAGACAGTTTGGTGCACTGGCATTTATTGGGGAGCCTGAAGTGACAATAGCGTTGGGTGTTACGGGATTAGATGCTCTGACTTTGGAAATGAGTAGGGATTAGGTTTACCCTGAGAATCAGCTCGAAGCTGCTTTTTTGTCATGGGAGCTGATGGATCTGGAGGCTTGCTGCTGGCTAGCAGTGGGATTGGAGATCCCTTGAACTTGTATTTCCTTACCAGCAATCTGTGAGGAGTGGAAGATCCCAAGCAGCTCCTCTCCGGTTCATAAGCGTTGTGATTAAAACCTCAGGGCTGAGAATTGCTGGGTGATAGCTGGGATCTGAGTCCTCACTGCTGACAGGAAGGCTGTGAAAGACCTCTGTGATCCTTTCCCATTTTGTGGACACAAGAAAATTAAGAAGAACGTTGCCCTTCTAGATGAGAAGCAACAAAAAGACATCTTAAAGCAATTAAAATCTACAGAAGCCAAGACCTTGGTGTTCATTTGTAGCAGACAAGAACAGATGAGAGCAACAATTGCAATTCTCTTATGCCTGTTACCCCCTAATTAGTTAGCCCCTAATTTCTTGCCTAGTACTTCAATCACTGCCCATTCCAGTGTGTGGCAGGATTGGCTTGTGCACTTGTCAGAGAAAATGGATTTTACTCTTGCTGCAAAATTTGCCTGGCTGCTCACTCTGCGTAATACCAAATCCATTTGCCTGTGACTCCATTTATATCAGCCATTCCAGGTCTTCTTCTGCAGTTTATGGCACACCATGGTCTGCTTCAGAGAGTGATTTGCATATCAGATGGGAGGCTGGAGGAGTTGGAAGGATCCCTTAGATCTGGTTTTGAGCTCTTTTAGAGAGCAGATCCCTGGAGGGTCTGCTCGGATCCGAAAGCAAAGAGCAGTCACGCACCTGGAAGAGCAGCAGGTATTGGTTTGTCTGTTTTAAAACAAGCTGCTTAAGCAGGGAAAGGGACATACAAATTGTTTTTCCATACATGTCCATGCAGGCAGGGGGAATAATGGCAGAGGAGCGGCAGGGAAGGGGCTTTGTCATGGTTACAGGCCGGTGGCTGAGAATGTGGGTGGAGCAGCGCTCGTCCAGAGTTAGTGACCTCAGCAAATTGGAGCTCAGCCATGGTCAGTATGATAAATGATCTTATTCTGGGTCAAAGAAATGGTACCCCACAGGGAGGTGTCCGCAAGGCGGCCCGGGAAAGCGCCGTGCTCCTGCAGCACTGACCCCTTAGTGACCAGTGCCACATATATCTTATTTACTGCAGACCAGAAGGGAATTTTCCATGGTTCAGCCTTTGTAGGGATCCCCTATTTCCCTGAAATAATCTCCCAGTTCTGCAACCAAGGCAAGAAAATGGGTGTAATTACACCTTCTGGGTGCCCTTCGAGGCTCTGTGCAAGTCTGTGTGTGGATTTTAAGGCAGGGGACACAGAGGTGTCTGGTCCTTGTGTGTGTGTGTGTGAATCTGTGAGCGACCTGTGCAGCTCCCTGGGAGCCAAGAGCTGTGTGTCTGTGTCAAATGGTATCAGAGTTGCACAAAATCCTTCCATATTTCTGCACCTTTATCAGTTCATTGTGAGATCCTTCTAGTGCAACACCCAGCTTGGTATTTCACATTCGAAGCACCTGGTTTCTCTCTGCACACAGTGAGTACCCTCTTTTCTGAGTTGTCACTGATGGATCTGTCAGGTCCAGGAGGTTTTATTGAGCTAGGAAAGATCTGTGGATTTCAGCCCAGCTTTTGAGGGTGCAGATGAACCCAGGCAGTGCTAAAATGGACTATTAGAGAGGAAGCTCAGCAGATTCTTCATGGAGGAGAGCAGTGCAGGTGGTCAGGCCTTGGAGGATTCACAGGAGAGCAGAGCAGACTGTGCAGTTCTCTCTGCCACAACCAGGAGTGCTTGTGGTGCAGCTGGGCTGAACAGGAGCCGAGGCTATTGGGGCTTGTGTGCTCTCACTGCAGTTCCTGCATCCTCTTGCGTGACAGGCAATGACTTTGTGTCACTCCCAGCACACATCTCGTTTTCCTGAGGGGTGTGTTTCGCTGGGTGATGGCTTTTCTGCATTCATTGTGGGCTTGAGCTCCCATCTGTGCACTTGGACTAAGCAGTTTTCTCAAACGATTGTCGGTTTTTCTTTTTTTTTTAATTAACTTCAGATTATTTTTTTTTTCCTAAGAATTTGGAGAGGGTTGATGTACTGCTAGCACAAGCAGCAGAAGCTGTCTCTGTGTAGAAATAAGACAGGGATTTCCTACCATGTGCTTCAGTCCCTCCTTTGCAGTTTGAGAATATTTCCGCTTCCTTGGCTGGTTCAGTCTTGCTTCTCCTCTGCTGCTGCCAATGGGGAGGACAGTTAATGAGAATTAAGAGTGCATTTTTTGATGTGATATTCGTTTGCTGTGAGTGAAATGGAATAGGCTACCAAAAAGATTTCAATAAGACCATGCAGCAGTGATAAAAATACATCATTACTGAGATGAGCTGGGTTCAAGTTTGTGATGCTGGAGCAAAAGGCTGTATTGTCTGAGCTCTCACCTGAATCTCCCTCTGGAGCCAAAATGCACGGTGGGTTTTGCAGCCAAATCACAGCACCTGTAGTACAGCTGTGCTCCTGCCAAAGCAGATGCCTCTGTTCTGTGATGGGGGCCAGCTTCAAACCAACACGAGTGTGAAATGGCAGCATTGTAATGATGGTTTAACTTCTCAGCAGATGTGATGCCTGACCAGGCTGAGATTTTTTTCCTTCTTTACATGTCATCTGCAGAGAACCTGCTGTTTGCATAGAAAATCCTTGGCCCAGGCAGCTGGAAACCTGTTAGACCCATAGCACAGTATCAGAAAGAAAATGTCTTAGGAACACTACATATGTCAGCTGTAAGAGAAAAGCAGTTGTGCTATAATTTACCTCTTATTATTTCCATCATGAGAACACAGAGTCCTGAGCTGTTGATCAAGACTGCTGTTTGAGGCACTGAGCTGCAAGATGGCTTCTCCACAGACCACTTGCAATGGAAGTAATCTTGTTCCTTTTCAATATCTTACTTTGTGGGGGAGAGTTTTGTTGTGGCTGTGGTCATCTGTCATCCTTTATAATTGATTTGTTCTAGTAATATTGGTGTATAGCACACAGAGAAATGAAGGTGGGTGAAAAAATTCAATGCTGATAAAGCAGATGAAAGTATTGTCTTAAAGTTGGCTGTGGAGAAAGGGTCTTAATTTTTGTACCTTTTGGAGTAGGCATTCATAGGGGTGTCTGGGGTTTTTCCCCTACCGTTTAAATTCTTCAGTATGTGTGTACGTGACTTCTGGGTAGGAGTAAATGAATGTCGGCTCAGGTGGGACTGAAAATAACATTTGTTATGGGAGGAGATGGCTGAGGGAGTCTTCCAGCTCAGCCTGGAATAAATCAGTCCCCTCGCCCCTCCGTCCAGGCTGCTTCTAGGTGGCTGCCTTTTATCCGGCTAGTGCAGCGTGTTTCTGTTTAAATGATCTCTCCTGAAAGGTCCCAGAGGAAAGGGCTGCTTATTCCATGCAAGGAGAATGGTATATGGCACAGCTCATTGTTGTGTGCCCTGCTGCAAGTGCATAAATATGAAACAGCTCGCGGGCGATGCTGCGGTGGGGCTGGTGTCCCCTTCACACCCCCCTCCCTCTCCTGAAGGCTCCTCTCCATCTTCCTTCCTTTACAGCTTTCATTTCTTGGTGATGGAGAGCGGGAGCCATTTGGGTGTGAGATCCTGAGGGCTTGACTGCAGCAGTGTTTTTCAGGGGAAGGTGAATGTAGTTAGCTCTTGTTCTGTGGTGCACGTGTGTGGATGTGTACATATATATATAATATATATATCTATATGGATATGTATGGAAATACACATGCCTTCTTAGTGGTGCTCTCTGTCCCCAGTGCATGTTGCTAGGAAGAAGGCAGAAAATGGCCTATTTTGTTCTTTTAACTACAAATCAGTACAAAGCAGTCATGGGTTGGCCCCGGGCAGGTGATCCAGCTCACCAGGCAGTTTGGAGGCACAAAGCAGCTCCTTTTGCCCAGATCAGAGTGATCCAGTGCTTGGAGGTAGCAGTACCTGTTGTGCTCTGGGCAGCCCTGTGGTGAGACTGGGGTTTTGGGGCAGAATGCTGGTTTGGAGACAGCAATGCCCTGGGAAAGCAGGGGGAACAGAGGGGATCTCAGAGCATCCCCCTCCCCCTTTCCCTGGGAGAAGAGGCCCCCATCTGCTGCAGATGAACATATCCCCATTGCCTAGTTGATGTGCACCTGTCTACACCAGGGCTGTTCATCCTGGGTGTGACAGAAGCAATGAGGGTGACATTATTTGGAACAACCCCAGTTTGGCTCTGGGTAACATCCATGATCCCATAAAATCCTGGGGTAAGGCCTGAGCTGAGTCAAGCCACACAAATGCACATATTATTGCTGGTCATGAAGCAAACACACAGGGAATGGTACACAGAGTGAGTTTAACTCAGAGAAGCACGTGTGGAAAGATACCTCATTACTACAGTGAGCTTACCTCACATAAGAAACCCATCCTGCCATCCCTGCAGCCCTCACTGGTGGATTTGTGCCTTCAGAAAGCTTCCTTGCTTCTTGAAAACAAACAAAACTCTTTTGGGGCTTTCAAAGGGCTGTTTAAAGGAGCCCCGGGAGAATAACTGATTGTGGATTCGGAATGATGAAGTGGTTTGTGGAACAGTGAAATATAGAGGCAAATGCAGGAGAACTCCACTTTGCAATTTGTCAGCTCCTCTAAACCCTGTAACGGATTGTTCCCCCCCTCTGTCTCTTCTCACCTCTCCAATAGGAAATTAACTGATGCTATCACTAAAGAAATTGTTTTTGCCTCACAAAGTAAAATTGATACTATAAAAACCCGCCAGCAGTGTCTCCTCCTCCTTTTACATGAAGACAAATCCTTCCTGTCACCTACTGAAATGGAAAGATAAAGGCTGAGCTTTAATAAAGAAGCTCTAAGCATAAAGTGCAGAAGGAGGGAGCAGGCACAGCATGGGGAACACTCCACAGCAGCAGGTGTGATGCTGAGGGATGCTGTAAGTGTCCAAAATGCAACTATGGGCCAGGGCCCTCCTGCCTATTTAATGCATGGCCATGGACAGGTTCAGGCCCCAGAGCTCCCAATGTCTCCAAGAGTTTGGGCTGATTTTGGTGCAAAAGTGTCTGTGTTTGCTCCGTTCAGGTTCTCAGGCTTGCTTGTTTGGACTTTTTAAATCTAATTAAATGCACAAAAGACTTAGACATATTTTGTTGGGTGACAAGGTAATGCACAGGATATGGGATGTGTCAAAGACCCTGAACATCAGGAATCTGCTGCCAGATTGGTGCTTCAGCAGGAGCTGCATTCATTCTTAGTGGGATGAGTTTTCTGTGGGAAACCTCTTCTGTCAAACCACAGGGACAGGGCTGTCTGTGAGTTTCTTTGCAGCTATCTCCATCCATCCTGCATGTTCCTCATCTGCTCTTTTGTGGATAAACAATCACTTTGCTCTGGCATCACCGGGAGCCATCAGCTTGTTTGTAAACCCTGTCCTTCCTTCTTCCAGGGGATATCAGAAACCTGCTCAAGTGGATCAAACAGAATATGTTGAAAGAGCGACCAGAGTTATTCTTGCAAGGGGAATCTGTGTAAGTACAACTGTTAGGAATCCTCCTTGTGTTTCTCTCTTGATCCCCACGGTTTGGGGGATTTTTCCTCTGGGGCAGATTTCCTATTGAGTAAGTCAATGACCATGAAAACACAGGATTTGCTTAAGTGATAGTGGGAGGTATCCCACCCACACCTTGCACTGTCCACAGAGAACATCTTTTGCAGCCCTCACCCCAAATCTTTAAACCTTAAGCACGAAGCAGGGCCACTTATACTTCCTCTTCATTGTCACTTGGAACAGAGCAGCACCTGTATCCTCAATTCCAGGAGTTTTAGCAGGTCTGTCTGTTCCCTGCTGACATCACTGGCACTGAAGCAGTCATTCTGAGAAATGCCAACAAATACTTCTTCTGGGAAATGTATTTTTATTATCAAAATGGGGCCAGTCTCGTGGAGGGGGGGTAGATAAAAAAAAGGAAGGCAAGAGAAATGGAGCAGAGTGAGCTGTGCAAGCCATCCCTGACTGCGGGGTGGCGCTGGGGGTGTTTAACATTCGTCACGGATCTTTGTGAGCTGAAGCGTGTGCCAGGTCCCCTGGTAACAGGAGAGACAATTGCAGGACACTGAAGATCAAAGAGGGGGAATCCCTTTGCTCAGAACCAGGGGCTTGGAGTGGATCCCAGGTGTTTAGTGCCTCTGCTAGGGGCACTGGAATGGCTTTTCCTGCCTTCACACTGAGCTCTGTGCGCTCGCCTGTCGTGCGTGGGTTTTAATTACCTGGCTTTTCTGCACGGTGCGGAAATGCAGTCATCCTGGAGCATCCTCACAACGCAGCCTTTTCATTCAAATGAGCTTTGGGATTGCTCCTGCGTCCCCTTTATTTGATCTAGAAAGGGCACAGACTGTACCTGTTTCCACCTCCATGCTAGGATCCCTTTTTTGGCATTACAGGCAGTCAGCCTGTGATCTGTGCTGTGACATCCCTTGTTCTTAACTATTTGGGGAGCTTTTTAGCAGCCCCATATCCTAATTATTTCTCTCTATTCTGCAGGAGGCCAGGAATTTTGGTGCTCATCAACGAGGCAGACTGGGAACTAATGGTCTGTACTCCTTCAGTTTGACTTTCTTTGTTGAAAATATTGCTCTCTCTTTTCTGTGGTTGCTCTCACAGCAGCTATTTCTGATTCTTGCCCCAAGCAAAGCATCTCATATTTGAGGGGGAAGGGGCAGGCTGGAATCTATCTCCTGTACAGTGGCTGTTCAAAAGCCTGGAGCCTCTCTCTAACCTGCTGAGTCTCATCAGCCAGGGAGGGTCTGAAGAGAGATCACCCTTTTTCCCTGGTCTCTGGCACCCTGGTCTCTGGGTTTTGCACCTCTGGCTGCTGGCAGGTCTGCCCCACATGTGGGGTGACAGTGGTGAGGGCACCTGGGACCTTCAGGCCCCACACAGAACCACCTTCCCTGAAGTCAGGTGGTGCCTGGCAGGTAAAGGCCACAGGGAAATTTCAGCTCAAACAGGCACCTGGTAAATGTCTTCCCTTCTCAGCCCACTGTTGTGCTCAAACAAACATCCCCTTGCCACTTCCCTGCCTCAGGCAACCACCTGTTCTGTCAAAACCCTGGTCCAGAAAGCGGTGTGGGGTGATGAGCATCAGCAGTGTGGCTGATCTCTCACCTTCGCTTCTGTTCTGATGAAAACATCAGTCTGTCCCCTTCTGCTCTCCCCAATACTCACCATCTTTTTATGAGCTGTTTTCTCTTTGCAGCTTGTATTTGGAAATGACATTTAAACAATTTTTCTTTTTTTTTTTTGTCTTGGCCTGCAGGGTGAGCTGGATTATAAACTCCAGGACCAGGATAATGTGCTTTTCATCTCAACATTGCACGGCGGGTGAACTCCTGAAAAAACAAGAGGATGTAAATCCAAATCCCTGGGAAAAACAAACAAACAAACAAACAAAAACCTTAACCCACCTAAACCTCTCTTGAACTGCCTGTGTCCAGTCTCTGCATCTTTCTACTGCATTCACTTGTTCTAGACATCCAAATAAAGCCCCGCCAGCCTGCGGCCTTCTGTCCACCACAACAGCATCCATCTTTTGGTCCTCATTTCACCTCTCCTGACTGCACTTCCAGGTACCCTAACAAGCAGAGAGCACCTCAGCATGTGGGACTTTGTTTTTCTCTGACAGGAGGAAGAGGGGTGCTGAACCCTGAGTAGGATAACATGTCTTAACATGCAATGAGGTGTTCTAGTGCTGGGAACCAGGATTCTTTTAGCACAATGCTTAATGTTGGTACAGTCTCTGCACCAGCCATGGGGAGGGTGAGAAAGTGCAAGGAAACAAAAGAGGGCTTGACTAGCTTTTCCATGGGGTAGCAAACATGGCAGCTCCAGAGCCCTCAGAAGTGATTTTCACCTTGTCATGATATTTATTTATGGGAAGCAGGAGAGAAATAGGCCTTTTGGGTTTTGTATTTCTGATCCCTCATGCTGCTTTCATACCAGAGCTGAGGCAGGGTGAAGTACTGGCCCATGAATTATGTCAATTTATAATGATTTGGTTGGAGGGGAAACAAACCCTCACCTGGCCTGAGACAGCACAGAATGATCAGGGCAGCAAATGATCTTTCTGTCACCGTGATAGACAGAATTGATCAGGCTGCGCTGCATTCTGTGCAGGTGGGAGCTGCAGTCTGGCTGGGGCTGGAGATGCACAGTTAAAGTGCCAAGACCTGAGAAAGTCAGTGGCTTTTAACCCTTTGTGTCAGTGGGAGGGAGATGCTTCTTGCCGCGTGCCCTGAGGAAGTCCTGTGAGCACTGTGGGTGTGTGGGGTTCTGCTAGGGCACCGCTGTTGTTGGCTTTCCAGAAGTTTCCTCAGAAAGACAGACTGGCCCCTGCCAGCCAGGAGGCTACAGCGAGAGCAGAGGGATGGGCTCAGAGAAGACAGCCCAACAGGTCTGAAACGTGCTGCATGAGCTGCCAGGAGTGCCTGAGCAGGACTGTGCTCCTGCTCTCCCCCTGCCCTGCTCACCTGTTCTGCACAGCTCCAGCGGCACGCAGGGTCCCCGGCAGCAGCTCCTGCCTGAGCCGCGGCTGTGGTGGAGCTCAGCGGGTGCCTCTAGAGCTGATCTGCACCACGGACTGCTCTAAGAGCCCTGCATCTTCAGGAGCTGCTGAGGAGGTGGGGAGCAGCAGCCCTGCTCAGGCAGCCTGGCCCAACGCCCGAGAGCGGCGCACAAGGAGCCTTTCCCGCGCTGTGCCTGACAGGGATTCCTCTGATGCAGAGAGTGATTCCCTCAGCTGACTTCTCCACTGACTCCTCTCTGTCTACCCCTCCACAACGCCTCACTAAAGCACCCACAGCCTACGATGCTTCTGCATCTGAGGAGCCCCAGCTTCAGCCCACTGCTGATGCCAAACCGATATTCGGCCTTTTCCAAACCCAGCCACAGGAACTTGAGTCCAGCTCACACCATTTGTAAGTGACACAGACAGGCCAAAGGCTCTTCTCTGCCCTGAGTTTTGGGCCCTTAGCTTAGCTGGGTCAGGACAGTGGAAGGGGATTCCAGGTGGTGGTAGAGGCTGGCTGAAAAACAAGGAACCTGTGTGGCGTGCAGCTTGAAACGGACTGAAGCACAATGGGAAAAAAGCAGGTTCATCTTCAGCACTGCTGCCTGCCCTTCCTCTACCCTGCCTCTGCCTTAGGCTGGGCTTATCTCTTCTCATCCCCCCCAGCTGTTTGCTCAGATAAGATGGGTTCCTTCCCCAGGAGCTGTTATTCCCCTCGGTAGTGCAGGTAGACCCAGGTGGCTTAGATCCTGCTGTAGTAAAACCTGTCAATCACTGCTAAAAAAAGCTAGAAATGGGAAGATGAAGGAAGCCAAGGGGGATGGAGAAGAGGGGTACAGCAAAATCCTGTTACAACAAGAGCAACAAAAAGTTTCTGAAATAAAAGCCTTTTAAAACATTCTCCCCTCCAGCTTTGTCCTAGATAGGCTCTTGGTGAAATTCTGCTCGGATCTTGTAATGCTTCCCTCCTCCTCCTGGGTTTCCTTGGCAGCCCCGGCCGAGCCGTTTGGCTGGTGGATTCATAAAGCCTCTCTCTGTTAGAAGGAGCCTTCCTCCGGCCGCCGTTCCGCGGGGGCTGCTCCGCTCCGAGGGGCTCCCGAGCCGCGCCGAGGGCCGTGCCCGCAGCCCGGAACCGCTCTCGGCCAAACCCGCTCGGTACCGAATCTCGGCCCAGCGGAGACCGGAGCGGCCTCCGTGTGCCCGGGGCCAGCCGGGGCTGCGGCAGCAGGACCGGGAGAGTGTCCCGGTGCGGGGACACGGGGCGCACGCCGAAGTACGTTAAATGAAATGAAGCCGCAATGTTAAAATAGATAAATAAATAAAGATAAGAAGGATAAACCGGGATGGAGCCGCAGGGCCGAAGCGCCCGCCCGCCGCGCCGGTCTGCGGCCCCGCCGCCCCGGCCAAGCGCCGGTGCCCGAGGCTCGGCCCCTCCGTCCCTGCCCGCCCGGTCGGGGCCGTCCCGGGGATGATCCGGCCGGGGTTTGACGCAGTAACACCGAGCGCCCTCGGCCGCGCCGAGCAGAGCGGAGCCGCCGCCGGTGCTTCCTTAGTTTCCCTGAAATCCTGGCCCCGGGAGCGGTTACCTGCCGTGCCCCGGGCCCGGGGAAGGTCCGTCCTCTGTCCCGTGCCCCGAGAACCGTCCTGGAGCCCCGCCGGAGGAGGTGAAACCTCTGCTACAGATGTCCAGACACAATTCTTGGTTCGTACGGCTCCATCGCACAAGAATTGCGTTTGGACAATCAGGAGCGGAGATTCCCATCCCGGGGCTCGCGGGATCTTCCAGGGGGAATCCGGCTGGAGCCTGGAAAAGAAGGACACACGGGCCCTGAGCCGGCTCCCGCCGCCCCCCGCTCCCGTTTCCCGGCCCCGCCGAGCCGCTGCTCCAGCCCCGACAAGTTTCGAGCGCAGCCGCGGCGTTTCGCATCCTGGGTTCCATTAATGGCACCGCGAGTAGTTCAATTTTATCATTTTATCTACTTATTTCTTACCCCTAAAAAAAAAAAAAAAAAAAAAAAGAAAAAAAAAAAGAAATAAAAATTTTAAAAGCATCCCTATTAAAAAAAAAGAAAAAGAAAAATAGAAAAAAAAACCTACATAAAAATTAAAGAGAAAGAAAGAAAAAAAAAAAAAAAGGAACAAGAAAAAGAAAAAATAGAAAACGAAAAGCGACGATCCATCGCTGCCGGAGCAGCCCCGGTGGAAGCGGGGGCTCGGTGCGCCGGGGCTGGCGGCCGCGGCGGGGCTCGGTGCCGCCGGCAGCCGCGGGGCTCCGCGGGGGTGATGCTGCGGGCACCGACTCCGGCCCCGCGCTGCAGCCGCGCCGCTCCTGCCTCGGAGAATCCACCAATTCCAAGCGGATCGCCCTCAAAATTCGTGCACTTTGAACAAATCTCCGAAATTTATAAATGACCGCTGGAGGGGAAATATTAATAATAATAATAGTAAAAATAAAGGAAAAAGATGAAAAATCCAGGCTTCTTCCCCAGCCCCTCCTCACCGACCGGCGCCCACGAAGTTGGGAACAAATCCCCCCTCTCCAGCCAGGGAAAATCCCGGCCCGCTGCCGGCGCTTCCCCCGCCGATGCCGGTGCCGGTGGCCGTGGCCGCTCCGCGGCGGGGCCGGGCAGGTCGCCCCGAGAGAAGGCGGGGGGCTGCGGGCGAGCGGCGGACCCCCGGCTGCCCGAGCCGCCCTCGGCCCCGGCGGCCCACGGGGCTCCGAGTTTCCACGGGGCGCGGAAAGTGCGTCCCGCGGGGGCGGAGCGGGCGGCCCCCGCGGCTCGGCGGGGCACAGCGGCGGGGCTCCCGCGGCACCTGCTGCCGGCCCCGAGCCCGGCCGAGCTGCCGCGGCTCTGCCGCTTCCTCCACGCCGTATCCACCCGGGAGGGTCCCAAATCCGCCCGGGAGGGATGCGCACACCGGGGCTCTGCGGGCTGCGCCGGGGCCGGGCAGGGCTTTTAGTTGAACGGCACAACAATAAATGTGTTGCAGAGCCGGCGAGAAAAGAATGGGGATGACCTTCAATTGGTACTGGATTTGAATAACACCACGGGGTGATAAATGCCCATTGTGTTTTAGGAGTAATGAATCTCCACTGTCTCTATAGCACAGAAACAGCAGCTGCAACCTGGAGCCAGCCATCTCTTAAAGACACAGCTCCCCAAGCCCGGCTCCGGCCCGGCCCGCAGCCGCCGCACCGCCGGGCCCGGGGCGCGGGGTGCGCTCTGCCCCGGGGGCTCGGCGCCCAGCCCGGGCACGGCCGCGCTTGGCCCCACTCGGGGTTGCGGGGATCCCCCCGCCCGAGCCGCCGGGCAGAGCTGGGTCTGGGGTCCCCTCCCACCCACTCGGCCCCCCTTGGAGACCCCCTCCGTTCTGCTGCCGCGGCGGTGACACTGCCCGGGTCCCCCCTGGGGTACGGGGTCACCTGCACCCCAACTCGGCCCCCCAGCGGCAGGGAAAGGGCCGGGGATAAATAATGCTCATTGTTTTCCCCTAATGAATATTACCGAGGTGCCAGGCCGGCAGCTGCGGGCCCCGGCCGGAGGAGCGGGGACATCTCCTGCCTCTCTCCGCCCGGGGACCCCCCAGCCCCGACCTGCCCAAGGTCCCCGCAGCCAAAGGGAAGAGCCTGGAGGTGGCCGGCGCCTTCTCCACTGCGGCCTCCCACCACCCTGGTGTCACAGGGGTCCCTGGGCTGGGCTGGACGGGAGCCTGGAAGTGTTTGCCGTGGAGATCCCGCTTGTCCTCGCCTTCCCTCGTGTCCTCACACCGGGACTGGGCACACGGGGACAGGGATTGGTGAGTGCTGGGACAGAAGCTCCCGCAGCCCCAGGGATGCTGGGGGCAGCCCAGCCCCACGGAGCTGCAGGGTGACCCCAGTCTCTGTCCCCAACCCTCAGCAGTGTCCCCTGCCTTAGGCCTCACCCCTGGAGCCCAGGGGCACTGCCAGAGACTGTCAGGCCCAAACCCTGAGCAGGGACCAACAGGGCAGGGATCTATGACTGGACATTGCTGCCCACAGAGTCTCACTCCCTCCCTGGGAGGTTTTGCCCACCCTGAAGAGGCATGAAGGTGTCCCAGCGCTTGGGAACAGCCACATCCTCACAGCCCCTTCCCCGTGGGCCAGGGGGATGCCCAGCTCCTGCCACAGCCATGCGCCTCCCTCGGAAAGGCTCCTCTGCATCCCAGCACATCCCTGCCAGCGCGAGTAGCAATAAACCCACTTCCTACGAGTGTGAAGACCAAAAGAAAGCCAGCATTTAATAAAAAGAAAAAAGAGCAGCAGCAGCTGAAGGCCCCCGAGCTGGGTTGCAGCCATTGCCCGGGACTGGCCACTCTTTGGGAAGCAGGAACCATCCGAGGGAAGCCCCTGTCGCTGCTGCTCCGGGTGTTCTGGCATTGTTTTCGCCCCGGACCTTTTAACTTGTTTTAATTCCTAACGCTTCCCACCACCCCCTTTTTTTTTTTTTTTTTTTTTTTTTTTAAGTCTCTTTCCCAAATCTCAGCCGAGTTAATGAAGTTATGTGATCCTATAAATGTTAATTGTCTAAACTTCTCTCCCCCGTTTTTTTTCGGTTTTTTTTCCCTTTTTTTTTTTATCTCTCTCCTCCTTGCTGCTTTCTGCTCCACTTGTAATAAAGAAAATATCTTGGCTGGTCTTAGCCAGTTGCTTGGCAACCTCAATAGAAAAAAAGAGAACAGAATGTAACCAATCCCGAGACAACCGAAAGATTTTGGTGACATGTGACCTCTCGGAAAAGGGCAGCCTTAAACTGTCCCTTCTGTCCTTTGCTCTGACCATTAGGGTCTCTTGCCCTCCTTCCCCCCCCCCGGTTCCTTACACCAATAAATATGGATTAGTGAAATACTTTTTCCCACACTGATGAAAAGCCGGGATTGATCTTTCCACCTCCTTTATCTAACAACCTGACAAGTTTCTAAACAAAATTAAGAGGGAAGAGGCGAAAGGAGCCATCCCAGGTTGTGCGGCCGGGGCTGGATCCTGCCCCGCCGTGGGGATGGGGGGTCCCCGGCGGGGCGCTGGCGCCGGCGGTGCCGGGGCTGCTCTGCCCGGCCGCTCCCGCTCTGTGCGCCGGGGAGAGCCCCGAGCGCGGCTCCAGCCAGTAAACAAATAGAAATGCAGCTCTTCTAACCCAAAAGGGAAAAAAAAAATAAAGCCCTGGCCAAGCCCTGCTCTCCCTCGATGGGCGCCAGGGTGTCCTGGGCAGACCTGTCCTGCTCCTCGCCGCGGAGCCCCGGCGCTCGCGGGCGCTCGGGGAAGTTGTCTGCAAATTTCATCCTGGAAAAAAAAAAAAAAAAAAAAAAAAAGAAACAAACCCACACCATGATGTCATTGATGTCATTGGCTTTCTGGTGTAGCCCGCCGGCGCCCCTCCACCTGCCGCCGGGCGCTGCTTGGCCGTGAGCCTCAGCAGGAGCGGAGCCTCGGCGCGATGGTCCCAGCCCGGGCACAGCCCCGAGGAGCTGCTCGGGCATCGCTCCCGCCCTCCCGGCTCTCCCAGGCTCCCGGGGCGGTCAATGCCTCTTTCACCAGCAGTTCCCCACTTCCCCAAAAAGCATCACCTTGCCAGCTCCCTTCCTCCCACCAGCTGCCAGGAAAAAAAATTAGGGCAAGGACAGGGAGCGAGAGCAAAACCAATGAACTTGTTTCCAGCTTTTCCTTCGGATCAGCCGTCCAGCACCGGGAGAAAAACATTTCTCCTGTAAAAAACCTCCCCTCTCCGTGCAGGCTCCGATCCCGTCGTCACTGGGACACGCTGGACACTTGGTCTCAGCTCGGCAGCAGAAGACACCGTAAGTCGCCTACTTAAACAGTTTCCTGTTTTGTTTTTGTTTTTGTTGTGTGTTTTTGTGGGGCGGTTATGCCACGGTTTAGGGGCTGAGACCCAGGGGGATGGAGGAGGAGGGTGGGACAGGGCGCAGTTGCGAACAGGGGGGTTCGTGGGGGGCGCAGGCTGCGAGGTGCGGGCAGGGCGGGCACCGGGCACCGGGCAGGGCGGGCACCGGGCAGGGCGGGCACCGGGCACCGGGCACCGGGCAGGGCGGGCACCGGGCAGGGCGGGCACCGGGCAGGGCGGGCACCGGGCACCGGGCAGGGCGGGCACCGGGCACCGGGCAGGGTGCGCAGCGGGCGGTGCCCGTGCCGGCGGCGGCCGGCGGTGCTGGGTGCCGGCAGCCCCGGGGTGCACAAAGCCCCTTTGAGCTCCTCACAGAGGAGCTGCTGATCCCTGGCCGGCCCTCGGAACCGGAACGGGCGCTGCAGAGGAGAATGGAGCCCCGGGCACCCGGCAGGGCTGGCAGGGAGGGGAGCTCAGGGCTCTGGGTCAGGGAGAGCTGCCCACGGGGGCCTGGCCCCATGTGAGCCCTGAATTTGGGATGCCCAAAACACGGGCTGGTCCCTGGGCGCCCCGCTGGAATGGGGACCTGTGGGGAGCAGGGGGTGCCCCAGCCACCCCACGCGGGGTGGGGACTCGCTCCCTCCAGCACGGGCGCGGTGACATCCGCGAAGCCACCAGGCTGCGCTGCCAGAGGGGCCGCGGGAAGGCGGCGGTACGGACTGAAGAGCAGGTGGGACCAAATGGGACCCAGTGGCACCTGCTGGGACCCGGTGGGACCCGGTGGGATGCAATGGGGCACAGAGGGACCCGGTAGGCCCTGGCAGCCCTGCTGCCGAGGCCGGCTGGCCAGGCACAATACCACGGCCCCTCTCCTGAGCCGCCGCCGGAGCCCCTTTCCCAGCGCCGAGCGCCTTTGTCTCGCCTTTGTGATGGAAAGAGCCCCCCCTCCTAAATCACTGCCCTGACACCCCCATTGTCTCCTTCCCGGGGAGGTTTGAAACTCCCCCCCCCCTCTCGAGGTCAGGAATGTGGCCGGTTTCTATTGGGACGGAGGAGCAGGGCTGGATGGGGGGCTGCGGGGTCACGCCGGCTCGGCGGGTCAACCCGAAAACAAAACCTTTTGAAATACCTACTCTCCATCACTGCCAACATTGTCCCCTGCCAGCGGGGGCCTGGCACGGCCCCTCGACGCCTCCAGCCCGGCCGCTGCCCACCCCAGCGGTCAGCAGCTGGGGGGGGACAGAAGGGTATTGTGCCGGAGGGGACAGCTTTGTTTTCGGTCACAGCTGCCCCGGCTCGGACCGTCAGCCCCACCGGGGTGAGAGGAGGGAGGGCCGGGAGTGCAGCGGTCAGTGCATTGCGGGGGGCACCTGCTCCTGGGGGCGCCCCTCTGCCGCTGTCCCTCCGAGATGTGGCGCTGGGGGGACACGGGGCAGCTCCCCGTTGTCCCTCAGGGCGTGCAGCCTCTCCGTGCCCCTTGGCAGCCTAGCGTTGGTTTCCTGCCTCAGTTTCCCCTTGCTGTGGGAGGTGCCCCTCTGCCCACTGACAGGTGCCTGGGGTCCCCTCTGACAGCCAGAGCCAGGGTGCTGCTGGCCCTGATGCCCAAAGATGTGGTCCAGACTGGGGAGAAAAGGGAACATTCTGAGGCTGAGCCAGCTGTGCCCCCCAGGAGGGTCAGGACTGGGCCACTGCAGGGCTTGCGTGTGGCCCCAAGGGAGGCAGTGCCTTGCAGGTGGAGCAGAGCGCAGATTCCTGCTCCCAGCAGGACGTGCAGGATCCCCAGGAAGCCTTCACACTCCCAGGATTTCACAGCAAATTCCACCAGGAAGACCCCAGTGGGTCTCCCAGAGGGTTGGGGTTTGGGGGACGCTGGCAGTGTGTCCCTGCCCCGTTTAGAGTGGCACAAATCTCCCTTTCCCCGCAGCCAGGATGAGAATGCTGCTCCCATCAGCCCCCAGCTCCTCTGGCACAACATCTCATGGGTGGGCCAAAGTCCCCCCGGGTGGCCAAAATCCCTCCCAGGATGGCCCAAATCCCCCCAAGATGGCGTAAATTCCCCTGCATTTCTCTGTGTGGGAAGATCTGTGGTTTTTGCTCGCTGCAGAGGCAGCCTGGGAGGAGGAAAGTGGAGCAGAGCCCATGGATGTGATGGGTTTAGCAGAGACCTGGAAGGAAAACCCAGCTGAGAGGGGAGCGCTGGCCTCCTGAGCTACCCAACAGCTGGGAGGTGGGGAAAACATCTGGAACAGCTGGAATGGCGCAGGATGAGGGGCTTGCAGAGCAGAGGGTTTGGTGGATTCACAGGCACTCCCTTGGTTCCACAGTTCCCCCTGGACAGGCACTTGCTGGGAGGCTGAGAAGCAGGGGGGAGGGCTCTGTGCCTCAGTTTCCCCAGCAGGAAACAGAGCTGATGTTCTGAGGTTGGGGAGGCCAGGGGAGGTCTGGAGAAGGCATGTCTGGAGGGGAGAGCATCATTTGGGCAATGTCACAGCATGGGAATGGGGACCCTGGGGAGTACCATGGACTTTGGGCATCTAGTTGGGTCCCCAGGATGTTTTTTCTTGTGAAAAAGGATTAATAAAAAATGTTTTATTGACCAAGGGGCTTGTAGTGGCCTTGGCCACGAACACACACACGGAATTTCTGCATTTATAGATACATATATATACATACATATCTTTATATATTTGCCTTTTGCGACCAAGGTTGAGCCTTTTAAAGCAGAAAAAGAGGACGTTTGAGGAAACTGGAGCTTTTCAAAGGCTTTGCTGAAAATCCTAGAAAATTTCAAGGAAGGGGTGGAGAGAGGTGGGAGGTAACCAAAATCCTCATCCCTGGGTCCAAGAGCAACTTTTTCCTGTAACAAAAAAGAAAACATACTCCTGTAAACTTTGTGCAGTGCTGGGGATGTTGGGGATGAAGGAGTTTTTCCAGGCAGGATCCTTGCAGGCCCAGTGCTGGCTCTGTACTGCAGGGATCACCATGAGTGTCCTGAGCCCCCTGGGGACACCCTGGGCCCTGTGGGGACCTGCAGCTGCCTTCCAGTCCTGCTCCTGGGGCACAGGGGCTGCCACGGCCCCGTTAGCAGCCTGGTGCAGATGGAGATGCTGAGCCACAGCACAGAGCTGGGTGGGTTGTCACCCTGAGGAGCCCTGACAGGTGTCTCTGTGTCCCCCTTCTCCCCGAGCTCACCCAGGGTTGTTTTTCCATTGTATGCCCCAAACTGCCCGTAAGATGCCATCACTGGGCTCTGAGGGTCCATTGTGAGCAGCCAGGATGTGAGGGGAAGGCAGATTGCAAAGGCAGGGATAATTCTGAGCCCAGCAGAGCTTGGGAGGACAGGCACAGGGTGCTCTGTCCCTCTACCACTCCCAGCCTGTGCGCAGCACATTTCACTGCCCCGTGCCTCAGTTTCCCCGTGTCACAGTGGTGGCCCCTCTTCCTCTGCTTGCTTTGGGGGTGATGGGGCTGCGGGAAGGGCAGTGCCCCCCTCTCCTCTGCTCTGGAGCCCACGGCTGGGGAGTGTGGTGAGGGCTGTACCGGGGCAGCGGGGCCGTGGCTGTGCTTGGGTGGCTGAGCTGTGTGGGGTGCCAGGGCAAGGGCAGGTCCAGCTGGGACCCTGAGGGACAACGCAGGGATGGAGGGATGTGGGGATATCGGGATGAAGAAGGGAAGGGATGCAGGGATGGAGACGTGAAGAGATGAGGAAGAAAGGGATGCAGGCATGAAGAAGAGCAGGGATGAAAGAACGGAGGGGTGAAGGGCTGGAGGGGTGTGGGGATCAGGGATGTAGGGACGATGGAATGCAGGGATGAAGAAAGGCAGGGAGGGGGGGTGTGGGGATGGGATGCAGCTCGGGCAGAGCCGGGAGGTGGCAGCAGCGGCCGGGCCGGGGCCGCGGAGCGGGGGCGGCGCCGGCGGGGGTGTCCCCGAGGGACGGGGGGGCCGCGGGCTCCGGGGCATTCCCGCTGCTCTGCGGCCCCTGCTCCGCCCGCATCCCCTCCTGGGCTGCCCCTCGTTCAGCTCCCCGGGCTGGAGTCCCGACACGGACACGGGTGGGTCCGGCTCTGCTGGGCTCTCGGGCTCCTGTCCCTTCCCGCAGCTCCTCCACGGCTGGGAATTCCCGGCTGCGCTGGCGCCGGGCCCTTCCCGAAATACTTGTCCGAGCCGGGGCTGTAAACAGCATTTTTCTCTCCTTGCAGCCGCTGCCGGGTCCTGTGAGTCCCCCGCCCTCTCTGCTGATTCTTTCAGGTGTTCTGGATTGTTCACCTCCCGACCCCTCCGCTGCACCCTGATGGAGCCCCCGGGGGGACACGGAGCCGGCGACAGCAGCCGCCCGGGGCGCCCTGACCCCGGCACGGGTGGGCACGGTTCGGCCGCGTGTGGCATCCGCCGTGCCCAGCGCGGTGAGAGGTGCCCGGCATTGCTGGTGGGGAGCGCGGAGCCTCTGCCCGCCCTGCGGGACGTGAGCACCCCCAGGCCTGCCTGCTCCGGGAGCTGACTGAGGCTGTATTTATGGATTGGGTGGAAAACCAGAAGGATTGGACAAACATCCCACAGGCCCCGGGCCTGCCCTGCCCGCGGCTCGGACACGTCGCAGACACGCCTGAGAGCCCGCGAATGGCCAGCCATGGGGACAGCGGGGGGGACACGGCTCAGTGCGGTGGGCTGCCCTGGCGAGGACAGCAGCCATGAGCCCCGCTCGCCGTGCAATCCCCCATCAGCCACAAACCTCTCTGGCCATGATCCCCTGTCCGTGAGCCCCCTGGCGATGCTGCCCCCGGTAACCCTTGGCCACATTGCCCCAAACCGTAACCCCCCCATCCCACTGCCCACCCACGCCCCGTGGGGACCCGCCCGTGTGCCATGGGGATGCCCTGGAGCATCCTCGGGAGGGGGTCCCGGGGTGTCCCCGGTGTGTCGCCCCCCAGCCATGGGCTCTGCACCGATATCGGTTCTATTTAAGGAAGCCCGGCCCAAGCCGGCCCCCGGGGCTCGCTGCGGCGGCGGGGCCGGGCCGGGGCCGGGGGCGGGGGGTGCGCTGAGCACGGCGGGTCCCAGCCCGCCCCTTCCCCGCCCGCCGCCTCCGCCATGGGCGCCGCGGGGCCGCTCTGTGCCCTCCTCCTGCTGCTGGCCACCGGCACCGGCACCGGCACCGGCACCCGGGCAGCCCCACCGCGCCTGGTGCTCGCCCTCCTGGCCCGGAACGCGCAGCACTCGCTGCCGCACTGCCTGGGAGCCCTGGAGCGCCTGGACTATCCCGCGGGCAGCATCGCCCTGTGGTGAGGCAGCGGGAGCCCGGGGAGCGGGCAGAGAGCAGCACGGATCCTGCGGGAGGAGAGGGCGGTGGGGGAATGGGCATCGCGGGGGGAGCCGGGATGCTGAGGCACAGGGACCGCGGGGATAGCGGGGAGCCCCGGGGAACGGGGATAGTGCGGGGAAGGAGGGTCCGGGGACTAAGGGAGGGTGTGAGGGGAATGGAGAGCCGAGGATAGCAGGGACCCGGAGGACACTGTTGAGGGGGAGCGAGGGAGAGTGGGGGAGCTGGGGGCTCTTGGGTGGGCAGAACTGATTCGAAGGAACGGGGAACTGCGGGGAAATGGGGATCTTTAGGGGGCAGGGCCCTTCGGGAGGAACAGGGACCCCGCTGGTGGCGGCGTCCCCAGCCCCACAGTGTGAGGGGCGGCTCTGCCCCGTGTGTGGGACCCGGCAGGGCAGCGGGAGGGGCTCGGGCTGTCCCGCCGTGCAGGGACCGGACCCTCACCCTGACCCTGAGGCAGCTGTGGGGCTGACGAGGGCGGGGAGCCCTGGGCACAAGGGGATTCTGCATCACCAGGGACAGGCGCTGCCTTCCCCCTCCCCGCAGGGCTCACCCTCGGGCCCCCTTTCCCAAAGACACCCCCAAGCCCCTTTCACCGTGCCGGGCTTGGCTGGAAGAGGAGTCTCCCGTCTCCTCGCTGCGCCACTGCCGTCTGTCGCCTGAACTTGTCGGAAACTTTTCTGCGGCTGCTTTTGCGGGGCTGGCGGGGGATCCTGGCGGGGCTGGGGCGGGGGGTCAGCTGCCGGCAGGGAAAGGGGAAGGGGGGGTCCTCACCTTTACCCGCTGCACCCCCAGGAACCCCCGGCTGCAGGACCCTGCAGGGTGTTTCCAGAGCAGCCCGTGCAGCTGGGGGGATACAGATCCTGCCTTTTCCCCTCAATCTGTCAAATCCCCATGACGCCAGTGCCTGGGGGATGTCCCGGGGCTCTTTGACAGGTCGAGGGTGCCCAGGAGTGTGGGAACTTGGGGTTTGGCCCAGTGCGAGGTGGGCTCAGCTCTGTCTGTGCTGGGCTCCCTGTGAACATCGTTCTGAGGACGAGTGGGAGAGTTGGGAATGGTGATGGAAGGAGGATTTTTTGCTGTTGTTTTTTTGCTGTCGAGTCCTTTCCTCTCACTGCTGGAACAGTGGGACGCACAGGGGTACTGTGGGGTGCAGGGACGGGGGGACAAAGCAGCTGTGCTGCAGTGCTCATGGTGGGGTGAGGAGAACATGTCCAGGGCTGCCACTGGGATGCAGGGTAGGAGCTGTGGAACAGCCTGGCTGGCAGTGGCACCGAGGAAGAAATTTTCAGTTGGTGTTCCCCCTCCTGCTTGTGCAGCCTTGGTTCCTTCAAATTACATGTTACATTCCCAGCAAGTCTGTCACTGGCTTAGTCTTTTGGCCCCGTGAGCATTTCTAGTGCAGGGTGAGGTCCCAGTTGTCCCTTGAGGAGGACCCCCAGAGGCCGATGTCCCCTTACCCCAGGTGTGCAACAGACCACAACTCGGACAACACGACAGCAATGCTGCAGGAGTGGCTGGGGGCCGTGGGGAGGGACTATCACTCGGTGGCCTTGAAGGTGCAAGAGGAGCCCAGGTGAGACTGGGTGGGGGCAGGTGTGGGCTGAGGGGCTCCTGGAGCAGCATCAACTCTCCCTGGCTGGCAACCAGGAGGAGCTCATCGGAGTGGGGCTGACTCAGCCTGCCGGCACGAACAGCCTGCACCGAGTTTGTGCATTTCCAGCGAGTGAAGTTAACCCTTGCCTCCCCCTGCCCAGCTCCTACCCTGATGAGCTTGGTCCCAAGCACTGGAGTGACAAACGCTATGAAAACGTGATGAAGTTGAAGCAGGAAGCTCTCACCTATGCCCGGGAGCAGCAGGCAGACTACATCCTGGTAAGGGGCTTGGGGCACTGGTGGGGTGGGGGCTGAGGTGGCCTTCTCCATGTCTACAGAACCTGTGCTGTCTCTGCAGTTCGTGGACACTGACAGCATCCTGACCAACAACCAGACCCTCAAGTTTCTCATGGCGCAGAACAAGTCAGTGGTGGCTCCCATGCTGGACTCGCAGACCTTCTACTCCAACTTCTGGTGTGGCATCACACCCCAGGTAGGTCCCCAGAGAGCCCTGGAGAATGGGACACCCCGTGGTGGAGGAGCTCTCTGCCACGGAGGCGCTGTGGGGCTGTGATGCTGCAGGGCTTCTATCGCCGGACTGCCGACTACTTCCCCACCAAGAACCGGCAGCGCCGGGGCTGCTTCCGAGTGCCCATGGTCTACGCCACCTTCCTGATCGACCTGCGCAGGGAGGACACCTCGCGCTTGGCTTTCTACCCGCCCCACCCCAACCACACCTGGGCCTTCGATGACATCATTGTCTTTGCCTACTCCTGCCAGGAGGCTGGTGAGGGTGATGGGGGTTCTGGGGGGTGCAGGGGCTGGGGGAGCTGTGCTGCTCACCTGTCTCATCTGGCAGGTGTGGAGGTCCATGTGTGCAACCAGCACCGCTTTGGTTACATCAATGTTCCTGTGAAGGCTCACCAGACGCTGGAGGATGATCATGCCAACTTTGTGCACCTCACGCTGGAGGCCATGGGTGAGTGCCGTGGGTGGAGAGGTCCTGGGGGCCTCTAGGTCCTGACAGGGCTGTCAGCCCCAGCTCCCAGCCAGGGGAATCTGGGCTCCACTGAAGAGTGTCTCCTCTATCCACAGTGGATGGTCCCCCCATGCAGCGCTCCAGGCACATTTCTCTCCTGCCCAGGCCGCTCACAAAAATGGGCTTTGATGAAGTAAGTGCTCAATGGAGCCATTCGTGTCCTCCTGTCCATCCCCCTGGTTGCATCCATCTCTCTGATTGCATCCATCCATGGCAAAGCCTGAGCCCCTGTCCCCATCCTGCAGTACCAGGCAGCCTGTGTGTCCCCCATGACAACACACCCCATTGCTGGGGCTCTCCTATTGCTCCCCAGATCTTCCTAATCAACCTGGTGCGGAGGCCAGACCGGCGGCAGCGAATGCTGGCATCCCTGCAGGAGCTGGAGATCATTGCACGGGTGGTGGATGCTGTGGATGGCAGGTGACCGTGGGAGGACCCTGGGGAGGGGACAGTGAGTGTCTAGGGGGATACCTCACTGATGCAGCCCCTCGCCTTGCAGCACCCTCAACAGCAGTGACATCAAGGTGCTGGGTGTGGACTTGCTACCCGGCTACTATGATCCCTTCTCCGGCCGCACGCTCACCAAGGGCGAGGTCGGCTGCTTCCTCAGCCACTACAATATCTGGAAGGAGGTATGGGGCCACAGTGGCCACGGGGTCCCTAAGGGCCACCAGCAGTGGGCAGAGACTCTGTGAGCATCACAGATGTCTGGAGGACCTGGGGAGAAGGGGTGGCCTGCAGGGTCAGTGGCGCCAGTATGGCCCAGAGCGGTGCTGGGATGGGCTGGCACCTCTGTGCCCTCTCCCAGATCGTGTCCCGGGGGTTGGAGAGGGCGGTGGTGTTCGAGGATGACGTGCGCTTCGAGGCTGCCTTCCCAGCACGGCTGCAGCGGCTGATGGACGAGCTGGAGCGGGCACAGCAGGACTGGGACCTCATGTAGGTGCTGGGGCCACGGGGATGTGGGGTGGGGGTCCCCAAGGCTGGCTCTCATGGTTCCCTGACCACCCCACAGCTACCTGGGGAGGAAGCAGGTGAACGACGAGGATGAGGCGCCTGTGGAAGGCGTGCGGAACCTGGTGGTGGCCGGGTACTCGTACTGGACACTGGCCTACGCCATCTCCCACCACGGGGCACAGAAGCTGCTGGCCACCAAACCCCTCTCCAAAATGCTGCCCGTGGACGAGTATCTGCCCATCATGTATGACAAGCACCCCAAGTAAGGAGCAGATTGTGCAGGAGGGTGCTGGCCTGGCCATGGCAGCGTGGGACAGTGTGTTTCTTCTCTGCCGTCACCACCTCACCCAGTTCCCCCCCTTGCAGGCGTTCCTCATGCTGGAGGAAAACATCTGTAGCATGAGCTCATTCTCAGCTGGCCGCTGCCTGGCCCCTGGCCGCTGGAAAATGGCCCTCTGCCAGCATGGGGTGGGGGAATGGGAATGGAGCTGGGGCTTGATGTGGGCCCTGCACAGGGTCTCAGCCCCATGGCAAGGGGCAGGGAGCAGCCCCCTGTACCCTGCTGCTGGGGGGCTGTGTGGTCCCCTGCCCCTGGTTGGGGGTCTCAGTCCCAATTTGGAGCACTTTCATGCCCCTCTCTGGGGTGGGGGTCAGTGGTAAGGCTTTGTCTGGGGAGGGGGATGCAATTTAGGGGGTGAGTGAGCACCAGTAGGTGGGTGTCCTGGGAGAGAAGGGATTGGGAAACCCAGTGAGCAGGATGGACAAACACACGGATCAGGCATGTAAAAGGCAGGCTGGAGGTGGACAGAGGGACAGATTAGGGCTCTGGACATGCACCAGCAGCAGCTGGAAGCCCCCTGCTTGCAGGCATAACAGCACCAGACAGCCCTGTCTCAGGGCCAGCTGGATGCTGTGCCAGAGACCCACTCTGTGCCAAGAGCCGGCCCCAGCTGATGGGGAGCCACAGGTCCTGTCCTCTCTGTAATCCCTCCACAGTCCCTGCCCAGCGTTCCCCGGCTCCATGCCTCGTACCCCACATCCCTCCCTAGCCCCTGCCCTGCATGGAGCCTTCCCCAGGGGGTTTATTTGGTTTTCCCAGTGCTTTTTCTCCTCTGTGTGCTCCTCTGTAAGCCGTTTTTTTCTCTTGGGTCTGCTCCACTTTGCCCAGTGAGGATTACAAGCGGCACTTCTCCCCACGGGACTTGCTGGTGTTTTCAGCTCACCCCCTCCTGGTTTATCCCACTCACTATGCTGGGGACAGCAACTGGCTGAGTGACACCGAGACCTCCACCATCTGGGATGATGATGCCAAGAAGACTGACTGGGTTGGCTCACAAAAGACACTGAGGGACTCACGGGGCAGTGCTGGCCACCTCCGCTCCACGGCCCGTGATGAGCTCTGATGGTGAGCAAGGCTGTGAGACCTGGGCACAGGGGACAGAGCAGCTGGGGAGTGTCTCCTGCACATGCCATGTTCAGATGTGTCCCACATGCCTAGCTTGTTTTTGTCATGGGGCAGCAGCTCTCCCTGTCAGACTCAAAGCATTGGGAAACAGAGACCAGACTGTCTCTTCCAGGTGGGGAAAGGGGTGGGGACACAGATGTCCCATGTGGGGCTGCACTGGGCTGGAGAGGATTTGGGGACAGGGCCCTCCATCTCCCTGAGTCCATGTAGCTTCCCAGCCCCTCAGATGAGGAAGGGAGAACGCTTATTTTCCTGCTGCAAAAGTGTGGAAAGAGCTGGGGCATCTCCCAGGGGAACGTTTCACCCCAGCACTGCTTGCTCCCCTCACAAGTGGGTTTCCTTGGGGCTGTGGCCATGCAGGCAGGCAGGCAGGCGACCCAGGCTCAGCCCCAGGGCAGCATAGACACAGTTAATGCTGGGTCAGACTTTCCCTGCTGAGGTTGCTTGTCCTGGCAGCAGAACTGCCCTGGGAGCTGCCAGACCGGGGGAGGCTGGAACACAGCCCTCCCACTGCCTCGGCTGCAGGCGTGAACACGCTGGGGCTGCTCCTGCCGTGACCACTAATGTCTGTGTCCGTGCCTCCTAGGGATGAGGGATTGTGATCCAGCTGGGAGCACCATGGGCAAGGACCTTTTACTGCCCACTCCCACTCAGGAGATGCAGCTGCCCTGGACAGAGCCCCACAGGGTTCTTCCAATCTGCATGTGACGAATCCACCCAAGGCAGGATTTGCCCCAGGAAAGCCTTTCCCTGCCAAGTGGAGAGACCAGGGGAGCGCTGTGCTCCATCTCTGCTGAGGACACATCTCCAGGACAGTCCCAATCAATGCCAACTCTGCCATCTCCACCAGCCTGGACTTTGGGGAGTGGACTTGGGGCTGGCACCTGTGGTGGCCTCCTGCCACTGACCGGGCTTGTCCCTCATGCAGTGCCTGGGTGGAAGCCCAGGGAGGATTAAAGCAGACTGTTTGAGCTGATGTGCTGGGTGCTGGCATTGCCCCAAGTTCCCTTGGTGCTGCAGGGGCAAGGGTCTGGCAGTTCCCCCAGCTGGGAACTTTGGGAATGAAATCTGTAAGGGGGAAAGAGAGGGAAGGAGAGAGGTGGGGGAGGGAGATTGAAGCTCACCCTTGGGGGTCTGGGTGGGAAAGGTGGGTGGCATCTTCATGGAGCTCAGCCCTCCCCTGGGAGTGGAGGTGATGGAGCAGCAGGTGGAGGCTTTGCTAGCAGACACCCAGAGAGATGTCTGAGACTACCAAGGGATTCAGGAAAGCATCATTTGGGGCAGGTTGAACAGCTACAGCAGGGACCTTTGGAAGGAAAACAACCAGCTCCAGATCACATGGGACCTGAAGAGCCGAGTGGATCTCCTGGAGAACAGGGAGGAGAAGGCCAAGTGCCTGTTCTGCAAGTGCAGGGTCCCAGCCAGTATAGACATGGGTGAGGAAAGGATGACAGGTTGGGCACACTTTTGCTTCCCAGCTTTTCCCCTGGTCCAGGCAGCCTCAGTGCTCCAGGAGCTGGGGATGGAGCAGAAGAATGTCTGGTGCCGGCTGGAGCAGAGGATGGAAGTGACAGAAACACTGTGGTATACGTCAGCCAGCAAGTGTCCCAGTGCTTGTTCCAGTGCCTGCTGGGATGCAGGAGAGGAGCTGCCTTTGCTGGGTGTCTCAGTTCCTGGGTACAGAGCTGGGCAGGACATGCTGGCACATGCAGGACTCTGGGACACAGCAGTGGTGAGGACACTGCCTCGGTCTGTGCTCTCCACGAGACCTGCAACGGCTCTGCGGGAAGCCAGAACTCCTGCAGCTGTTGGAAACTCCAAAGTTTCAGCCAAAACCACTGAACCCAAAAACACTGAGGCCAGCCCTGAAACTTGCTGCAGCTCAGAGCAGCACGCTATGGGATTCCAGGCTCTCTGTGCTTGCCAGTTTCTCAGCAAAGCTGAAGTGCCTTTGGACTCCACAGAGGTAACTCCCATTGCTCCCCGTTTCTCACTAGAAGCCTCCCTCCAGACTGTGCTGGTCGAACAGGGATGGGAACACGGATTTGAGCTGCAGTGCCAAGGACAACCCAAGCTTGGCAAGCAGCGCATGGAAGAGAGGCAGGAGCAGGGCAGAGTCACGGTGAGGGTTTATTTAATTTCTGTGCCAAACTCAGGCATGGAGCCTCTGCAGGGATTCAAGTGGGACACGAGCTGCCTGGATTGGTATGGGGATGGAAGGAGGCTGCCCCAGCTCCCAGCCAGGCTGCCCGGCTGGGCCAGCTCTGCTCCACACCACGGTCACTCCAGAGTGCCTGCAGCACCCTGTCCACCAGCCACAAGGGTCCTGGGGGTTTGTGTCAGCCCCTGTCCCCTGGCTCTGCAGGTGCTCGGCTCTGGATGTGCTGCAGCAGGCAGGTCACTGCCTGGGCCAGGATCTGCTCCAGCTTCTCCCGCTCCCCAGCGCTGAACGGAGACAGGACATAGTCGGGCACTGTCACGTCACCCTGTGGCCGCCCGATGCCGATCCTGAGCCGGGTCATCTCCTGGGGAGGAAGGGAGAGAGCTGGGGGAGCTTCCCCTCAAGTGTTTCAGACAGAGCTAGGCAAGGGGACAGTGCTGAGAGTGGGGCTGGGCAGCAAGGGAGCAGCTCCTCATGTTTTCCAGGTGGTTTTGAGTGCTTGCTCCAAGAAACATAATTTTGGAAGAGGCTTCGGCTGGGCCGTGCCGAGATCCCAGGCTCCTGCCAGGGCTGGCAGAGGCACTCCAGCTAATTGTTTCCATGTCCTCCATGGCGGCCAAACAGACAACAGCCCTCCAGGAAGACAGGGAAGGAGAAAAGGGGGGAAAGGGAGCAGGGGCATGTCTAAGAGGGATCAGAAAAATGGGAGTGGGGGAAACAAGCCATGCAGTGAGGGGGGCACAGGATTGATCCCCTTCCCCTGACACCCACTCACACTGGACTGCAGAGCACTGATGCAGGATTGGACCCCGTTGTGTCCCCTTGGGAGAGAAAGAGAAAACCCACACTTAGTTTGTAAGAAACACTCTCCCCATATAGCCCTGGGTCTCCTGCTGCAGGAATGTGGGAACGTGGTCCCAGCCAAGGGCTGCAGTCCCCATGTCCTGGTTCTGCAGGAACACCCAGCCCTGGGGGCTCAGAGCAGTTGGCTGGGGGATTTAGGGAAGCAGGGCTGGGACAGCGCGTTCTGAGTGTGTCAGCTCTTGCCACAGCTGGTGCATGTGTGACTGAGCACTGGGGCCCAGCACTGTACCTGCCCCATCCCACAGTGGAAGCTTTCCTAGGTTAAATGTCTGGTGCTGGGCAGGCACAGTAGAGGCAGAATGCTATAAAAAGCTCATGTGGTGCTGTCAGTGGGCTGAATCCAGCCCATAGCTGCTTCCAGGAGGCTCCCTGCCCTCCCTGCCAGGGCAGGAACTGGGAGGCTGCCCAAACAGCCAGCTGTTGCCTCTGCAATAGATCAAGCCCAGGACAAGAGCTGAAACATTGCAAGGCTGGTGGGATGGGGCCAAGAACAGCCCATGAACCTGTATGGGCATGTTAAAGCCTCAAACCAGCTCACACACTCAGGGAGCTGGGGCTACCCCATACCTTGCGCTGCCTCCCAGCTTGATTGCCACCTTGCCCAGGGCCTTGTCCAGGTCGTCGTGAACCAGGTAAATGTCTCTGGGGCCAAGGCTGTAGATTTCAGCTTTGGAAACAGAAATACAACCTAAGAAATGAGGGGGAGACAGACTCACCAGGCCCTGACTCTGCAGAGTGGGGCTGTAGAGAGCCGTGGAGAGTGGGGAGACAGCAGGGCTGTCACAGGGGGCTGAGGGCACTAGAGGCTTTGGGGCTGACCCAGTTGCTCACCAGCACTGGCAACGCTGAGCCCATTGACGTTCATGAACCTCCGTGGCTTGAGCAGCACCAGCTCCAGGCCGTGGGCCGTGGCCAGGGCCACATCAGCGCAGCACCGCTTGTCCACTCGCCAGCCCTCGGCCACTGCCAGCTGCCGGGCCAGCTGGTCCAGCACCTCCATGCCCACACTGTGCCGTGTGCCTCGCATCCCGTAGTTGCCCAGGCCGGCCACCTGCATGGCAGCTGTCAACAGGGCTCTGACGGGCCACCGTGAGGTCCCTGGCCCCTGCACGGGCCTGATCCCCTCCAGCATGGCTCAGACCTGCTCCCTCCATGCTCCCCACAGCTGGCTGGGTCCTCACAGCCTCAATCCCCACAGCATTCCCTTCAGTCCCTCTATCCCCGGTGCCTCCCTCACAGCCCTGATGGTGCCGGTGCTTGCCCATGACCTGATCCCCACCCGGTACTGCCCTCACAGTCCTGCTCCGTCTGCTCGGCTCACAGCCCTGTTCTCCCGATTTCCCCACTTCCCCTCACAGTCCAGCTCCATGTGCTCCCCTCACAGTCCCGTTCCCCCCACAGTCCAGCTCCATGTGCTCCCCTCACAGCCCCATTCCCCCCACAGTCCAGCTCCACGTGCTCCCCTCACAGCCCCGTTTCCCCCGTTCCCCTCACAGTCCCTTTCCCCTCACAGTCCAGCTCCATGTGCTCCCCTCACAGCCCCGTTTCCCCCCGTTCCCCTCACACTCCCGTTCCCCTCACGGCCTCCCCGCTCCCCCCGCCCTCACCATGGCGCGCGGCCCCGCCCGCCCCACGAGCGCTCGCGCGCTCCCGGCCACCTCCGCCGCCAGCATCGCCCTCCTTGCCCGCGTGACGTCACACCCCCGCGCCGCTCAACGCCCCGCCCCTGACGCCATCTTGGTTACGGGCAGCGCCGCCATCTTTCTAGCGGGCGGCGGGGCGGTGTCGCGGTGTCGGGGGCGGTGTGGTGGGTGGTGTCGCGGTGTCGGGGGCGGTGTCGCCGCTGTGACAATGCCCCGAGAGCCGGCTGGTCCTAGAAGTGGTTGTGGTGGAGACGGCGAGGCTCGTTAACGGGGCGCTACTGGGGGTCGCGGCCTGGGAAGCCCCTCTCATCGAGAGAAGCTCTGCAGAGGGTCCCTGAGGGACTCGCAGGAGCAGCAAATGCCCAAGACTGGGCCCCTTGTTTGTGTCTTTGTGCCCGTTCCGTCTCCACTCACCCTGCCAGCAGGGCACAGCTTTGTTCCAGGGCACTGGGACAGCTCCCCAGCCCAGCAGCATATCACTGTGCTGGAAACTGGGAATCTTCCATGTCCTTCCACACAACCTGCAGTCAGGAATCCGTGCAAACACCTCAACTGTTTCATTCTTATAAGATTTATTTTAAAATTAGAAATTCATATTTTTGCAAGAGGCAGAATTTTTGCCTCTGTCTTTGGGCCAGCTCTTGGGCAGCCTTGGGGTGGTGTCAGTGGTGTCTAAAATCCCCAAAGCTCAGGGCCTGGAGCTGGAATGGTCCCCAAGCACTGGCAGCTCATTTCCATACAGGGAACAAGCAGAGCTTTGGAAGATTCAGAAAGTGTCCTTAAACCCATCCCTTGAGCAGGCTGTTCCTAGAGAATGAATGACTCTGGTTCCCCTGACCTCTTATTCCATAACAGCATAGAGGACATTAAAATCAGGGCAAAAGCCAGGCTGTGCATCCCATGCTTGGCATTCTGGAGCACTAGTCTTCTCTAACTTGTCCCCAGGTTCCCCCACTGTGACACTCCCCAGAAGCTGAATGGCTGCAAGGTCTGACCAGCAGAAGGATGTACAAGAAGCTCCACAGCTTATAGCACCAACTCTGCTGTAGAAACCATCAGTGAATAAAAGGAATTTTCAAAACCGTTAGCAGCGCTGTGGGCTCCCCTGGAGGTAGGATGAGATTCTTCACGGCTGGTAAAACAAGCAAGAAGTCTTTTGTTGCTGTTTTCCTGGTTTGCTACAGGGAAATCCTTTGGCCCTTAAGGGAAAGATGGATGAAGGGGTGGTCTGGCTCATGGCAGATCAGGTGCTCCTCTCTCCCACATTACCCCCTCACTTGGTGTTGCACCTATTCACAGTGAAAGGAAACTGGAATGTGGGTGGCTCTAAAACTTCCTTGAAAAGAAACCTTGGTTGCCATGTTGAGGTGTTCACAGGAGTCAGCACCAGTACGTTGTGCCAAGGAGCTGAGGCACAGCTATGCTTAAAAAGGTTTTAAAAAAAACTGTTAAAATGCTGTAAGGAAGAAATATTCTTCTGTGGGCTCAGAATCTTAACCTATTGGGTATCAACAGCTGCCAGAAGCGGGGAGAGCTGTGGAGGGGTGCTGTTGACAGGGTGAGAACCTCCCTGACACTGCAGACCCTCTCAGCATCTTCCCCATGTCATCACACGTGTCTCAGGTGGTGGATCCACCTTTACCTGGCCAAGAGTCAATCAGTAAAGTGCTTTAAATGACATAATTTGCACCTGGTCCTGCAGCTGCATCCTGCAGTGAACTCCTTGGAGCTGGAGAGAGCTCAGCAGGAGAGCACTTGTGCTGTGGGGAGTGACACACCATTCCCACTGCACATCCCACCAGCCCTGGCTGCTTCCAGCTCCACGTGGATCTGAGAGAGGCCCTTGCCAGTGACTAGAAGAAAAAACTGATGCGAGAGGCCACTGTTTTGCAGCCTGTTGATGAGAATAATTTCTCCTCTTCTGGGAAGTAGGGGATGCTGTCAGCCACTTCCTGGACGACATCAGGGCGTACCTCAAGGCCTTGCTGGATGAGCTCACTGATAACACACTGCTTCACGTGGTGGTGCTTCAGTGGGAGGAAAGGCACAACAAAATCAATGAGATGCTCATTAATGATCCCAGATTTCCAGAAGCCACCTGCACAAGGAAAGGGAAAGGGAGAGAAGGTTTTACCTTCAGAGAGGCTCGGCAGTCCCTGCAATTCAAAGAGCTGCTTTGTGTGAAGCCAAAATACTCTGCTGAAGAGAGATCTTGCTGGTTTTGAACCCATCAGCTGTCACCTCCCCCCCAAATAGACTTTCTGCCCCCAGAAATGGGGGATTTAGCTTGTCTAAAGCTCTGCTCCCTGTGCTAAGGGCAAGGCAAGGAGATGCAGGCAGGCAGTGGGGATCAATATAGCTCAGTGATGTTGTGGCAAGAGTGCTGTGCTGTCTGCCAGCCCCCAGCTGCAAACACACCTTGTCTCCCAAGAACTTTGCTAAATATGGCAACAGGTCTGCTGGCTCAGAAGAAAGGAAACCTCAAAGGGCTCACAGTTCCTATCCCTCAAAACCCCCTTGTCCCTTTCTGGCTGTCTGGGAGGTAGCAGGTGGTGTGGGTGGCTTCCTAGAACAGGCCTGGCTGCCTGTGCTGGGCTGTGGGGCTGCAGGAGGAGCTCAGCTCCATGGACTCACTCTCAGGGTTTTCAAACACGGCCTTGGAGATGGCTGGCTCCAGGTCCTGCAAGCTGATCTCCTCCCGGTCCTTGCGGGCACGCCACAGAGCCAATGTCACGTTGTTGATCTGCTCCCCTCCTGCATTGCTGCACAAGAAGGAGAGCCTTATCCACTGTGCAGCCAGGAAAATGGTGTCTCAGGTGGCACCCGACACCCACCAGCCTGCAGAGTGCAAGCCAGCAGCTCCTAGCTGCCTGGCCCAAAATAACTCCTGTACAGGCAGCCAAATAACATGCAGAGGAGGCTTTTTCACACTCTCCAGATCTGTCTGTTCACAGTGAGATTGCATCTCTTGGCATTTGTAGAGGCTCAAGGCTTGGAGAAGGAAAGGCAAAACAAGTGTGTGCCCTGAGGGAGGTGTGACCTCTGCCCAAACGGGCAGCAGTGAGCTGGAAGGGCCCACGGAGAGGCCTCTCTCACCTGATGAAGATGAAGATGGCTTTGCGGTAGTTGGTCCCATACACAACCCACGAGGGCCCCAGGAACGGGATGATCACATCAATCAGGCCTGGGTGCATCTTGTCCATCTCATCAAAGAGAAACGCTGAGCGTCCACAGTTGGTCAGGTTCCCTTGGATCCAGCGCTTCAGGCTTTCCTAGGAAAAACCCCACCAGGTGGGAGGCAGTGAGATGGCCAGGAAGGCTCAAACACCCCAGAGTAAAGGCTGAGGCAGGAGCTCAAGCACAGCCAAAGGTGCTGAGAGCAGCATGTCCCTGCACAGCACCACGCACGTGGAGCTGAAAGATCCAGTGCTGGGGAGGCCCCTTTACTCTGGGTTGCACACAGTGGTGTTTACCAGCTTTTTTTAAACTATTGTGCGTTTTTTTAAATTTAAAGGAGGAGGCAGCACACTAAAGCTGGAGATTAAGACTCCTACAGCTCCCCACGTTCTTCTCGTTCCCTGTTGTATCTACACAGTTCCCAGCTTCTTGCCAGCTCCTGTTCTGATGCAGAAACATGTGCCTGCACTGACCCAGAACAGCTCTTTATCATGGCTGAAGGTACCTCCCAGCCCACACAAAACCCCTCACATTGCCTGGGGGCATGTGAAACTCCTCACTGAAGCGCTTCAGCCAGGAAGGGATTTACTTTTCCAAAAGCATTTCCTCTAAGGACACAATACAACAAATAACTTCTCCAAACACCCAGAAACTAAAGGTCCAGGTGTGCTGAACTCCCACTCTGCTGAAAAGCTGGCATTTTGATTTCTCTCTTTTCTCAGCTCTAAGAGACAGAATGGCACCGTGGAGAGTCTGGAGCTGCTGTTAGGGAGCTGTGTGCTCTGTGAGGAGGGGATTACAAGTCTAGTGATATGCAGGTTTTTACAGCCATCAGGCTGTTTGGAAAGCAATGGGAAAATTTTAGTGCCTTTCATCTAAGCCAAGCACTTTTGTTTGTGTGTTCAAAGAGCTGTGTAAATATTTAAGAATCGTTTAAGAACACGATCAGGGCAGGGACTGCTGTGGAGAGGACGAAAGTAATAACTGAGTATATTGCAGTTACTAGTGCATCCTTCAGCCAGTGTATGGAGCCACTCTCTCAGTTATGTTTGTCTGAGAGGGTAAAACAAAGAGCTTTTATTCCTACTGCACTTCAGGAAACAGCTTGAATGCATATGTACTGAGGATCAACCCAGACACAGCCAAAACCCCCAGTGAAGTGGCACTGCTGAGTGGTGTCCCTTACCTTGTACTGCTCTATCTGCTCAGCGTGGGGGAAATGCACTATGGGGGAGAAGTGGTGAACATAGGGGCTCTGGAGCCCCCTCTGGAAGAGGTAGCGGATGAGCATGGAGCTCACGTAGGTTTTGCCTGTTCCTGTCGAGCCGTGGAAGGACATCACGAGGGGTTTCACTGGATTCGGGTTCTCCAGGAACTCCCTCAGCCCCTTCATCACCTGCTGCCTCACCAGGGGCTGCCCCACCAGATTCGTGGCCAACTCAAACTCCAGCCCTGAAAGGAAAAGAAACGAGGACTTGGAGAACGCGGCTTGTCACCGCTCCCTGTCCCGTCCCTGGGGCCGCCTCGCTGGGCCCCGTCATCCCCGGCTGAGGGACCTCGCTCCCAGGGACCCCCCGGGCAGGCTCTCCTGGTGACCCTCGCAGGCTCCCGGGACCCCCCCCGGGCAGGCTCTCCTGGAGACCCTCGCTGGCTCCCGGGACCCCCTTCTGCCTCCCGGCCTCGGCTGCGCGCCCCCCGCCCCTGAGGCTCCCCCTGCCCCCAGACCCCCCGGCCGCTCCCGCTGACCGCGCAGGTCGGGCCCGAAGCCGCACTCGCAGTCCGCCGAGAAGCCGCAGCGCAGCGCCCAAAGGTCCCAGGCGGCGGCGGGGCGGGCGGCGGCCGCCAGCAGCACCAGCAGCACCCGGACCGGGACCGGGGCCGCTCCGGGGGCCATGGCGGCCGCGGCTTCCGCACCGCCCGCACTACAACTCCCAGCGTGCCCCGCGCGGAGGCGGGGCCAGGAAGACCCGCTATGGGAAAGAGGCGGGGCCAGGAAGACCCGATATGGGAAAGAGGCGTGGCCATGAACTAAGGGGGCGTGGCCTGTCCCGTATCGCCCCGCCCCCCACCTGGGCAGGGTCCCTGTCCCCTCTGTCCCCTCGTGCCCTGGCGACCCGCGGCCCTCTCTCAGAGAACAACCTCTGAAATTCAACAAATGCAGGATCCTGCACCTGGAGATGAACACCTGAACACCGGTACCGGCTGGGGGCTGACACGGAAAGCAGCTCTGCAGAAAGGACTGGGTGTCCTGGTGGACAACAAGTGTCTGTGAGCCAGCAGTGTGCCCTGAGGGACAACAAGGCCAGGGGGATCCTGAGGTGGATTAGAGAGAGTATTGCCAGCTGGTCAGGGAGGTGATCCTGCATCTCTGCTCACATATTATATATATATATGTATTTATATGCCTAAGGGGGGGTGCCAAGAAGGACCAGGCTCTGCTCAGTGGTGCTGCAGACAACAGTCAATGTGTAGAAACTGATGCCCAGGAAGTTCCACCTGAACACAGGTAAAAACCTCTTTACAGTGCAGTGACCAATCTGCAGCAGAACAGATTGTCCAGAGAGGGTGTGGAGTCCACAGGGAGGTGGGACCAGGTGCCCCACTGTGGTCCCTTCCCATCTGAACCATTCTGTGACACCACACAGCCCTCCTCAGAAGGGCTGTCGCTGGGGCCAGGTTCAGCATGGTGATTCCCCCCATCAGCCCTTCCCATGCTCTGCTCCTCCATGGGGGCTCCTTTAAAGGACACCCACAGGACAGGGGGGTCCCCTTGAGGAACAGGATAAAAGTTTATTGTATGTAAGAACCAAACCCATGAGATATGTACATGTATTTACATGACAAAATGAATAAGCCTAATTATTTACAACAAGGACAGTCCTTCACAAGTCTGTACATCAAGAAGTCATCGTGAAAATATATTTACACACAGGATCCAGCAGCTGTGGGCAAGATGGAGATGGAAAAAAACAAAACCAAAGGGTGAGGTGAAGGGCACCACGTAGATCTCGGCAGGGCTGGGTGTGGAGGCCAGTGCTGGCTGGCCCAGACACTGTCCCCACTCTTCAGAGTAGCAATGTGGACTGCTGGCTTGTTGTGTCCTGAAGAGGTGGGTGGAAGATTTGAGGCGGCCACTTTTCCTCCTCTTCGTCTCAAAATTGCCGACCCATGCCTGTGCCTTTCTGGGCCATCTCTCCTCCTCCTGATGCTGGGTGCCTGGTCCATTCCCTTGCCCCAGAGCCACTGGTGGGACGCAGGCTGGGAGCTGGGGCTGTTTACAGCTCGCTGAAGCGCACTGCTGGCTCCAGCTTGTGGGACAGGGCAGTGAGCACCTTGTCGAACTTCTCGTAGCGCTCCGCCTGGCTGCTCTCAGCCCCACGGCTGCCCCAGAGCAGCCGCAGCTGGAACTCGGTGCTGAACACTTCCAGCAGCTCTGCTTTGCCCTGGAAACCTGCAAGAGGGAGGGAGAGTCAGTTCCCTGGCATGGCACCCCCTGCACTGGTGGGATGCTCCATCCTGGTGCTGGGACGTGGCAGAGGGAAAGGGGCTGTGCTGTCCCTGCTGCTTACCCTGCAGCTTCACCTCAGCGTTGGTGTGGTAGAGCCCACCATGGTGGGCCACCATCCGTGCTGCCTCCAGGTGGGCCATGACCACCTCCACGCCGTTGTCGGTGGCCTCCCAGGGCTCGGGGCTTTCCGTGAGGGCCTCATCCCGCTCCAGGAGGGTCACCAGGGGTATGATGTGGGGGAAGGTGGTGTTGGTCAGGGGTGGTCCTTCTGGGGAGAGAGGCACTCTTAGGACCCCGCATGGCCCCGTGACCTGCGTCCCCCTCCCCACGTCCCTGCAGAGTGCTCGCGTGGCCAAATGCTGCCGTGACACCAGGCTGCCACCATGCTCCCAGGAGAGGCTGCAAGGCTCAGCTGGACAGAGCAGCTGCTGTGTTTGTGCCTGGGGCCATTGCCTGTCCAACTCCAGCTCCTCCCAGCCGGGGTTTCTGGCCGTGCTGGGAAGGGAGAGCTGATGGCCCTGCTCAGGTTGCATTTCCCAGGGCTGCAATGAGGAGCAGGTTTGCAGACCACGGGGCACCAGGCATTAGAGACACGTGGCTTTTCATCTTTCCAACTGGCTGCCCTGTCCCTTGGTTTGGCACTCGCTGCCATGTGAGCACAATGGTTTGGCTCAGCTGCTGGTTTTATTTAGTTATGAAATGCTTCCTTGGGAAGGAAGGGGCAAACAAGGCCAGACGGGCTCTGCTGAGTGCTGGGGAGGCTCAGCAGCCAGAGGGTGTCTGGCACTAGCTGGGACAGGGTCAGAGCTCTCAAACAGTGACGCTGTGCCCAGACAAAGTGGGAAGGAGAAAGCAAGTGAGACAAGGGGAGTTGCTCCTGTTACCTTTCCCTTCATTCAGGCTCTTCAGGAATGGCTTAAGCTTCTTCTCATAGAGGATTGCACCCTCGGTGTGCCGCTGCCTCAGCACCATCCAGGTCTGCTCCAGCCGGGCAATCTGGAAGGAGATGGGGCAGGTAGAAGGTGATGGGGCAGCACAGCTTCCAGGCACCAGGGAGAACAGCCTGACCTTGGAGCCACAGTCCCCAGCCTTGCACATAACAGTGCCTGATGCTCCCAAAAACAGCCGCCTCCACCAGTGCTCACGGCCAGACACGGCACAGCTCTGGCACTAAGGCTGGGCTTAGGATTTCTTCCCCTGCCCGTGCCCCAGGACAGCAACCTCCCTGCATCACAGCAGCCTTGAAGATGAGATGCAGGGAGGGGGCAGCCATTCCACCTCCTTTGTGCAGGCAGGAAGCAAGACTTCCCAGCTGGGCTCGATTTAAAATTGAATTTTAATCTCCTTTCATCTTCCAAAGGGAGCAGTGTGGCCCGGAGACGCTGCTGCCACAGCCTTGAGACTGATTTGTATTGTACCGGAGGGCAGATTCATTTCCTCCCAGGAACACAGCCCAGCACAAAACAAAGAGCCCAACCACCGAAAAACAATTGGATCCTGGCGGGACAAGGCTGTCTGCTCCGTGGAGGGATGGCTCTTCCCCTTCCCTGCCTGCATCCCAGCGGATGTGGCCCCATGCCTCCCACCCGAGGCATTTTCCCCTTTCACCCATCCCAGTGGCTCTTGGAGCCTGCAGGACACAGGGAGAGGATTCATTTTGAGCAAGGGCTGAGCCCAGGACACGAGCACTAAAGGAGCGTCCCCATACCTGTGTCATTTCCAGGGCGCTCATTACAGCTGCAAAGCTGAACATGTTCCCCATGGTGCTCTTCAGCTCAGCAGCCAGCTGGATGGTTTTGTGGAGCAGGGCTGCCCGCTCCTCCGTGCTGCCCGTGCAGCCCAAGATGTCCACAGCGATCATGATGGACATGGTGTGAAACCTGCCAGGGGGCAAGACACAGAGCGGGGTGAGCACAGGGACAGGGGATGCTCCGGGGGCTCAGACAGGGCTCCCCCTCTCCCCTGGCCTGTGCCAGGCTGGGAGCAGCCAGGGGAGCTGGGGCAGGCCCTGCAGGGCAGCCCAGAGGGCTCACTCTGGCCGTGCCATGCCGTACCGTTCCAGCAGGTCCAGGCGGAGCTGGTGGCCGTGGGGAAGGGTGAGCAGCTCCATGCCAGAGCTCACCCCCATGAGCCGCTGCATGTCCACTGTCACACCCAATATCCGGGCCACCTGGCAAGGAAGGTGAAAGATGATTAGAGCTTTGTTAATTGAGGAGAGGCTGAAGTGTCCTCAGCAGCCTCTTGTCCCAGCCCAGCTCCTGCCTGCCCTGGCTGATACACCAGGCAGAGCCCAGCAGGGATGCTCCAGTGCTCAGGGGTTGTCTGATGCTCAGGGATGCACTGATCCCTGACAGCCCAGATGGATAAGAGGTCAGCAATACCCACCCCTCCCTCCAGGCCCTGGCCATACCAGGCAATCCACTTTGGTGATGTGTTTGGCCAGTGTCTTCACGTCCACCTCTGCCAGCAGCTCTTTGACCTTCTTTAGCACAGTCATCTCCAGAGGTTTGTTATCTAGGGGGATGAGCAGGGACTGGAAGGCAGCAGGATTGAAGGAGGAGGTTGTTTCCATGGTGGGGGCCACAAAGCCCTTGAAGTCCAGCTCTGCTTTCAGCCTCTGCCCTGCCTCTGCTTCCCCAGAGCTGTTCTCCACAGTCCCTCTCTGTCCTTCTTCCACCTTTAGCCTCTCCACGTAGCTCTTTGCTGGTGGCTGCCTGGTGTCGTGGGCTGGCCTGTCCCTGCTGATGGGAGAGCTGGGGTGCAGCTGGCAGTAGTGCCCCGTGTCCGGGTCGCTGTAGCTGCTCACGGAGGGCGAGGGGGAGGCACGGGCATACCCGTGGCAGGGAGTGGAGTGGGAGCTGTGGGCAGGGTCTGCAAGAGGCTTGCTGCTGTTCCCATGGCACAGCTGGGGCTCGCTGGACCTTCTTATGACCGGGGAGGCTGGGGTGATTCCAGATGCTTGGCAGGCATGTGGCTTTAGCCGTGTGACTGTAGGGAGCAGAGGGGACACTGATCAAAGCCTGAAGATGCACACACACACAGGGACTGCAGATGCAGCAGCCCAGGGACACGGGGCTCAGGGAAAACCCCTCTGCCCAAACAGAACCACCTGATGCCAGGACAGCTGCACAATGATGCAGCCCAGGACTGGCTGAAGTCCTGTCCTTAAGGTCCCCCTATCACAACAGTGCCAAGTCCAGGCCGATCCACAGCCCCAGTGTCCCCAGAGGGATGGAGGGGCAATGCCTACCTGTGCTGTAGGCAGGTGATGCTGGGTTCTCAGAGATGGGGGACATGGGGGAGTGCAGGTCTTGGATCTGGTCCACGCTGACAGCACAGTTGCGGATGATGTCTCTGTGGTGGGGCAGGGACACGCTGGGGAGGGGGCAGAGGGCACAGGTTAGTCCCTTAAAGCAGGGCCCAGGCGAGCACAGAGGGGCTGGGATGAGGGTTTGCTGCCCCAACACCTCCCTTGGATCATCACCTCCTTCCACAACAACCCAAAACAAGCTCAGCTGGAGCAGTGAGCAGGTAGTCCCTGCAGCAGCTGGGAGCAGAAGGGGTCACTACCCACTGACCCCCATAAATCAGAGACACACCTGCCTGCAGGGACCCTGCTCCTACAGAGGAGAGCAGAGCAATGCAACCATATGCCATGCCAAGCCAAGATACTTGGGATGGGATGAGTCTGGTCCACGCCAGGGTGCTGTGGGGAAGTGAATCTAGCAAAGAAGTCATGGACAGTTGTTTTCTAAGATCGTGCTGCAAAGTGGTATCTAACACTGTGTCACTCTATTTCTACCTGGGAGCTGTGTTGGGCTAGTTAGGTGTTGCTCAGACCCAAAGCTTAGGAGAGCTGGAAAGCATCTGGAAACAGGACTTGGGAAGTTACATAACAAGCAATGAGGTCTTGGGTTGGTGGGGCAGCAAGAGGTGGCCTGATGCAAACACTGTGTGTCAATGGTGCTGCAAAACACGCTGAGTGCAGGGAGGGTTGCAAGAGTTATGGCAGGTAATTCACTGCCCTCCCTGCTGTGGGTGAGGGTTAGGCTGCTGTGATGTGTTTGGTCTTGAGCACTGTGCCTCAGCAGTGGGAGGAGAATGGGAAAGCAGTGGTGGTGATAAGGGATTTGGGGAAAATGTGAGTGATGAGGAAAGACTGATGGATCTGGGCTCTTCTGGAAGTCTGAGTGTTTTCCTTTTCCCAGCCATAACAGTTGTTTGCCTGTTTTCTGCTGGTGCATTCTCACCCTGCCCTTGGGCTCAGAAGGTCAGGGTGGTGAGAAAGCAGCTTGGCTTAACAACAGGCTGTGTCCTGCTGGAGGCAGGGGTAGATGGGTCTGCCCTTGGCTGCTGCTTCATGTGAGGATATGTGTGTGGCCCTGCCTTCCCTGCAGGGCTCTGGGCAGCCTGGGACTGCCAAAAGTGAGCCATACAAAGGAATTCTCCTCCTCCACCTCTGGAGAAGCCTAGCTGGCCAAGGTTAATGTGAACAGCTCAGCTTTGTGAAGGCTGTGATCCAGGGTCTGTGCAGACTCCATCAGCACAGACCCATCAGTCTCCTCCTGCCCATCAGGCTTTCAGCCCTGCTTGGTAACTCCCTGCAAATGCTGAATGGAAAGGGCTCTGAAACTAAAAGGGCCATTCAAAACCAAACAACAAATGCTGTCTTGGTGTCTGGGAGTGACTCTCCTCTCATGTTTGCCTGGGAAAGCTCAGCTCCATGGCTCTAACAAGCCCTGACATGCTGGTAATCCTGGACTGGGTGATTGTAAAACACTCTCTGGCTTCTGGCCTGAGATGCTAAAGTCATGTCTGCTCTCTGGGCGTCTGCTGTGGTAGCTCAGCATGGCTGGCAGCCAGCCTGGGAGAAAAACCCAGTTCCAGCCGAGCACTGGTTCTTCCCCCCATGCCTCTGCTGGTCTCTCTCTTCCATCCCTGACCCCCAATCTCTGCTGTGCACCCAGACAGCAGTGACTGAGCACACCCTCCCTCATTCCAGAGGCCGATCCTCTGCTCAGCTGAGCTGTGACGACGCCACACGCTCACCTGGTTGGGCAGCCCTCAGCCCTGGTGATCTTGTCTGCGGTCAGACCGTCTGTCATGGTGATGCTCCTCCTCTTGATGTGCCCCCCTTTCTGGCCAGAGGGGCTGTGGGCTCCCCCGTGCTTGCCGTTGGCCAGCCCGTAGCTGGCTTCCAGGTAGCGCAGGGGGAAGGTGCGGTTGATGGGGCAGTAGATGATGGCCCCGCTCTGCTCCGAGATGGCCTTGCGGTTCCCCACGTAGAAGCGCACGAGGGCGGGCACGTGGTCAAAGCTCTCCTGCTCGAAGAGGTACTGGACATGGCTGTGGCCGTCGCTGGACTTGACCGTCACCTTGTTGATCTTGAAGTGCAGCGGCTCGTTGTGCCAGCGGCACGTCAGCACGTAGTCGCCCAGGCTGGTGAGCGAGTCACGGATCAGGAAGTCACCATTCCTCTGCACAAGGCTCTCAGACACCTGTCAGGGGCACAGGGCAAAGCTCAGCAGCAGCCAGGCTGGACAGAGCACAGGGCAGGAGGGGATGCTCTGCTGGGGTGTCATCTGGGGCGCTGGTTGTTCCCCTTACCCCCAGCTCTGAGCCACAAAAGGGCATTTGCTGTGGTAAAATCAGGCAGCTCAGAGCTAATGAAGCCCTGGAGCAGATGTTTCCCAGGAGGAGAGGCTGGTGGTTCTGTGTGGCCTCCCACAACACTCCAAGTGAAGGGTGCCCAGAGCCACCCCCCTTCCCCGTCTCACCTCCCGGGGGATGCGGCCGTGGTACCAAGCATGGCTGCGCAGGTCGGTGCTGCTCAGCTTCAGCTCCTCTTCCAGCTCCTTGTGAAGCTTTTCTGGTGATGAGTCAAGGATGTATTTCTCCTTGGAGAACTGTACAGGAGAAGAGAGAGTGTCAGGCAGTGCAGCAGTGCAGGCACTGGGGAGGGAAGGGCTGGCAGGATCCCCATGTGGGGACTGTGGCACCAGCCAGGAGCACAGCTGTCCCCAAAGGCCAGGTAACTCAGCTGTGTGTGAGGATTACTGCTTGTGGCAGAGGATGTGGTAATGTGCCTGTTGATGGCCAGGTCCTGTCACCAGGAGCACTTGGAGGGGCTCCTGGTGGCACATCCCTATCGTGCCAGGCCACCCCGTGCCTGGTGTGCTGCCCGTGGTTGGGCAGGAGAAATGCCCTTAAATATCTCTGGGGCTGAACTGCCATGAGAAGCACTCTTTCAGGAGGAAACCTGCATTATTGCTCCTCCTTTAAATATCTACCACGATTTTTCTTTCAAAGGGTTAACTCACTGTGTTTAGCCTGATGGCAGCATAAATAGTAATGACAAATGTAAAGGGAACCTTCTGCATTGAAATTAGCTTTTAGAAATTAGCTTTCACCAGCACTGGTGCACCTGAGCCTGGAGGATGCAATCTGCCCCCTCCTTTCCCCTGGAGAGATAAGGGATGATGGCTTCATGTGTCTGTTGGCTGGAGCCTGCCTGCCTCCCTCCTTGCCTGCTGCTGGGCCAGTATTCCCAGGGTGCAGCCAGGGGATGTTTGGGGATGTGAGCACAGGTTTGGGGGTCCTGTGCGCTTCACATGAGACCAGTTCTCCTGCATGACACAGTGGCTTTGAGGTGATCCTGCTGTGGCACCGACACAGCTGCGTGATGGAGCAGGGCCTGGGAGCCAAGGCTCCTGGGTTCCCTCCATATCCCAGATGTGTGGTGTCCTGAGAGGGGGACACGTGTGCCACTGCCATGGACTAAGAAGCTTGGATGGGGCTGCTGGGGTGTCCTGTTCCTCTGCTGCCAGGAGTGAGGGTGGCTGGCGGCCTGGCTCGCCTCTGGTGGCAGTGCCAGCTGTAAGGAGGCAGTGAAGGCTGGCCCAGCTCCCAGTGCCTGTTGGGGCAGGATTCTGGTATTGTCTCCCAGGACAGGCATGGGCTTGAAGCCCTGCTGACACTGCTCTGGCACTGCCAGAGGAGCAGGCTGGCACTCACAGCTGACCTTGTGTGGTTCCCCAGAGCACAGGGGGCTGCAGCCCCATGCCAGCACCTCAGGGACTTGCCTGGGAGCTGACCTTTCTGCCCAGTGCCTCTTGCTCTGAGCCTCATATTGATTCCCTCTACTCCTCTACTGGCTGTGAGCAAGAGAAAGGGTAGAAAACTGTGCTGCTCTCCTGCCTTTACCCACTGCTCTTGTGGCATTCTTGGGACCCCACAGAGCCCCTCAGCAGGACCCTGACCCCAGGCCTCTCCTTCCCCAGAGGAGATTTCCATCCCTCTTGGTAGCTGCATTCATTCGCCAAACCAGGCAGAGACCCTGTCCTGGGGGCCCTGCTCCAGCCTGGGGAGATGGAAAGAGGCAGTGGCAGAGCTCCTGTGCCCTGGACTGTGCTCTCCAGGGCTTGCCCTCACCAGCCTGGACCTGCCTTTATTCCTCCCTTCCCAACTCCTGTCAAGTCAAAGGTGGTGGGAGAGTGGAAGCAGCCTATGAAAACAGTGTGGATTGAACTCTGACTTGCTCACCCAACCATGCTTATTCTCCCTATGAGAGGGTCCTGTTGAGTGGAGCTGCAGGGATTTTTGCCTTGTCCCCCCGACCAAGGGCTGCAGGGAGCTGAGCACTTGCTGCTGCTCTGGGCCCTCCTGCAGACAAAGCCACCCGGTGCTGCTGAGCCCGATTAAAAATAAATGGTGGCTGGCGGATGCTGCAGGGGTCCAGCTGCCTCCTGGGGGGCCCAGGCCGAGCAGATGCTGTTTCCATGGTGACAAATCCATTGCCACGGAGCAGACCTGGCTTGGCCAGGAGGTGCTGGGGGACCCTTGCCTGCAGCACCCTCTCTGTGACACAGCTCCCCCCAGACTCTGGGGCATCGAGGGACCCCCAGGAACCTCTGCTGTTTGTGCAGGTGAAAGCCATCAGAGCTGAGCTGGGAGCAGTGTGGATTACAGCTCTCCCCCCACCACCCCTGGAGCAGGGATTAGTGCCTGTTCTGCTCAGCACTGTACATCTGGGTTTTCCTCCAAATCCTCCCCATGCAAATGTGCAGGGTAACAAAAACACAAGCCCAGCTGAGCAGTGCCCGGTGTCTCCAAGCCCAGATTTGGGCAGCAGCTGGCTGGCATCCATGCCAGGAGCCATGAGCTAAGCTAGCAGGAGAGAACAGGAGGTTTGGGAGAGGCAAGGAAGGTTTTATATCTTGCAGATGGGGGAGGGACCCTAGTTGTGAGCAGAGGGTGTCAGGAGCCACCTTCTCCAGCCATGTGGACGGCACTGTCCCTTCAGCTCCTTGTCTGAGCAGCTGATTTACATGGCCACCAAGAAGCCACTGCTCGGAGTGACTGTCAGGCTATAATGGCTGGGGAGGCAGCACGAGGCTGATCATGGGGAGCCCTTTTCCTTGGTGTGATGTAACTGAGCCCAGTCCTTATTGTGAGTCTCTCATGCTACTCCAACATGCTGCCAAAATCACCTGTCTGCTCCCCTCCTGTGTGGGAGCTGGGCTCTCCAGGAACCCTGTGCTGTGCAGGGCCGTGTTCCCTCCTGAGCCCTCCAGCAGCGCCCCAGCTTCCCCTGCTCCATGGGGAGCGTGTTCCCAAGGAGCCGGGCCCACAGCTGCTGGCCTGGCCTGGCCTGGCATGGCATGGCCTGGCCTGGCATGGCATGGCCTGGCATGGCACAGCAGGGTGTGAGCAGATGTCTGAAATGCATCACTTGGCGCTCTCGGCCGTGCCAAGGGAACGTCTCACCATGCACAGCCCCATGTGAGGTCTTGCACACTCTGGGCTGGGTGTGGGGAAAGGCCTGGACTCCCATTAGCATCTGGCTGGAGTGCTGGGCTCTAGCATGAGGAATCCCAAGGCCAAGCAGGAGAAAATGGGGATTAGAGCGGTTCTCCAAACCAGCCACACCAGATGAACCAGCTCAAAATGTGCCAGAGATGATGCCAAGCTTTGCTTGAGGAATCCCAACCAGCAGCCAAGCTGGCTCTCCTGGAGAAAGGAGAGTGCCCCCATGGGCTGTTTCACAGTCCTGGGGCTGGGGAATCCTCTGGAGCAGCCATGCAATGGGAAAGCTGCCATGAGAAGGCAATTCCTGAGGCTCTCCATCCCTGCCTGCTTCCCTGACTCTCTGTGCTGCTTTCTTGATGGAGGATGTGCTTCCCAGCTGAATGGCAAGGACTGGAGCTGGTAGAGGAAGGGTAAGAGCTGCAGGGATGGAGGGTGCTGATGCCTGTGGTGTGTATAAAACCAGCAGCTGTCACTCTGCCTGCTCTAAGGAGAGCTTCAAAGGCTGGTGTTCGGCGTTCTGTCCCTGCAGAGGTAATCTTATGAAACTGGAGTGATTTCCATTCTGCTTTCCTGCTCTTCCCTCCCAACCTGGAGGAGTTGCAGATGAGGATGAAGTCAGCTTGGAGAGCAAGGTGTACTCACACCCCGCCCTGCTGATAACATCTGACTAACCCCAAGGCACCAAGCACATCTGTTCTCCCTCCTGCTCATGCTGCCTACCCTGCGCTGGGACCCTGGCTAGGGAAATCCCAGCTCCTTCTGGAGTTCTCCACCCCTGCTCTGGCTGCTGGAGCAGCTCTGGAGCCTGGGAAGCAGAACTGTGAGGAAATGGAGTAACAAGCCATTGGGAATAGGTGTCTGGGGAAAGCCACAGACTGGCATGAGGGGTCTTCTCTGCCTCCTCCACACCTGGCAATGGGCTACTTCAGTGATGTTTGGAGCAAACATCCTTGCATCATCATGGCAAACCCAAGAACCATCCTGCCTGACTGATGCAGGACTGCTGCACTTACCAGTCCAGGCACCACCCAAAAATAATTACTCCACCCTGTGTGACCATGAGAAAATCCCACCACAAACAATCCCCAGGTTGTTATGGGCTTGCTCTCAGTTTGCATGTCCTGCTGTGAGCCAGTCTGTCCTGCTGATCTTGATATCCACATGGAAAAGAAAACCCTTGTTCCTCTGTTTTCTCTTGCAACGAGTCTAGGAACCTAAATGGCCTCTGAGAAGGCATCAGCCTATCTGCCCACCCCATAGGTGACTGAAGGCATCTCTTGGTTATGTCACATCTCCATCAGTCCCCACTGAACGCAGATCTTGGCTCAAGATCTTTGTTCTGGAGTTCAAAGCCCTTCCTAGGACTAGTCCTGGCTACCCTCATGGTCTCCTCTCCCCTCGCCTGTGCTCCTTTGTGGCAGCTCTGGAGCAATTCTATCTCGCTGGCAGGGGTGGGGTGCAGCTGGGGTTGATGGCCAGGAACATCTGGGTGCTCTAAGGTGGGACAAGCACCCCAGGTTGTGTGGCTGGGTGGTGGAGTCTGCTGCTGCTGCTACCCCTGGGGGAGCAGGTCTCCGATGCAGTGATGGTGTGTGTGTTTATACACACATTTCCATCCATCTATATTTTACTTATCTCACTCCAAGACGGCGGCAGCGGCTGCTGCTGCATCCCTTTTCGGAGCTGCTATTGGCCAGAAATGATGTCAGTGCTTCCCAGGCTGGGTGCACCGCCATTGGCGGTGAGCAGGGATGCGGCTGTCAGCTGGAAGTGCTCCAGTCATTCATGGGGACTTCAGTGTGTGTTTGCTGGGCACGCTTGGACACAAATAGATGGTGAAAGATCTGGCAGAGCCAGGTGAGCACTTAGGGCATCGCTTTTAACTCTTTCCAGGGTTGGGATGGAGTGCCCTTCATCCCTTCTCACATCCCCGCACGAGAGCCAGATGCTCACCTGTCCCTCCCTTGTTCTGGCAGCAGCTGGCTGAAAGCACCCGCTCACCCCCTGCAATGTGCAGCCCAAGGGCATGTCCCCATGTTGCTCAGTGGCCTTTGGACAAGTGGAAAAAGCTCTGCTGCTTTTCCCTCTTCACCCCCCACCAGCAATCAAAATCCCTGGCTTTGCGCTGAGATCAGCCGCAATCATGACAAGACTTGAAATGCTGCTCCTGGGCTCCGTCTTACCCAGAATAATCTCTAAAGCTCAGCACCCACCTCGCTCAGCAGGAGTACTGAATAACACTGCCAGCTCTCTTGGCTGCCGGCTCCCTTCTAACTTGCAGTATACTACAGCTCACGCTTCAGACCAGAGCCTGCTTGGCTCCTGCAGGCTAAACACCTTTGCTCTCAAACTCAATAAATGAGAGAACCAATTCCCACCACCGTGTCCCCCTTGTGCAAATGCCAGAGTCCAAAAATAGGACAACTAGACTTGTGCCCAGACAGTGGCAGTGCTGGAACCACCACAGGACAGGTGACAGATGGATCTCAGCTTTCTCCCACCAGTCAGACCTGTGCAGTGCAGCACAGAGATGGAGACCCGCGCCAAAAAGCTGAGTGTTCATCTGGGCTCGATCTCCCTCCTGCGCTCAGTGATGCTCCGGGCACATGCCACCTTTTGGGGGATGCTAAATGTTCCCCTTCATGAGGTCTGCTGCAGGTGAGGGCTGCCTGCAGAGACTTTTCTGCCTGTCAAAGCGCTGGTCTGGCTCTGCTGGTGGCTTTGGCTGCTCGGTCCTGGCTGCAGGGGGGCCGAGCTCTGCCCCCCGACCCGGCGCTCGGCTCACCCCGCGCTCGCTGCCCGCACCAGCTTCGTGCGAGCGGGGGCACCGCAGGGCTCCCCGGGGAGGCTCCCCCGCTCTCCAAGCAGCCCCCGCCGGGTGCGTGGCCGGGGGTCCCCCGCACGCTTCCCCTGCCAGCGCCCCCGCCGCCTTCCCCACGCGTGCGGCGGCACCGCGGGGGCTCCGCGCCGAGCTCAGGGCAGCAGCCGGCGCGCTCCCTCCGCCGCCCCCGCTCACCTGCACCTGCATGAAGGAGCCGCGGTAGAAGCAGCAGGCGGCCGCGGACAGGGCGCTCCACAGGCTGCACCGCTCCGTCATGGCGCGGCGCGCCCGGCGGGGGCTGCCCCGGCCCGGGCTGCACCGCCGCTGCCTCCGCCGCCGCCGCCGGGCTTCAATTTCAGCCGCTTCCCCGATTACCTCATCCCTTGTCGGCTGCGAGGGGCGGGCGCGGTGAGGCGGCTCCGCCCCGGCCCGCCCCTGGGGGCCGCCCCGGCTCCGGGGAACCGAGAAGCGGCACCCCGGGGGGAAGCGGGACCCCGGCTGTCTGCGCCCTGAGGGGAACCGGGAACCGGCTCCTCCGAGGGGAGCCCACGCTGCCATGGCACACAGGGAGCCGGCATCCCTGAGGGGATCGGGCACGCCGGCTGCCTGTGCTGTGAGGGGAACGGGAACCGGCTCCTCCGAGGGGAACCGGCACTCCCATGTCGCAAAGGGAACCGGCATCCCTGAGGGGATCAGGCACCCCCGAAGGGAACCGGCAGTCCTGTGTTGCAAAGGGAAGCAGCATCGCTCAGAGCATCAGGCACCCCGGCTGCCTGTGCCTTGAAGGGAACCGGCACCTCGGAGGGCATCGGGCATCCCCGAAGGGAACCGGGCATCGGGCATCCCCGAAGGGAACCGGGCATCGGGCATCCCCAAAAGGAACAGGCACCTCTGAGGGCATCGGGCACCCCCGAAGGGAACCGGCACCCCGGTTACCGTGTCCTGAGTGGGGCTGGTTCCTCTGAGGTGACTCAGCTCCTCCGAGGGGAACAGACACCCCTGAGGAGAACCAGCATCCCTGGCTGCCGCTGCTCTGAGAGAAACTGGCTCCTTTGAGGAGATCAGACACCCTGAGGGGACCCAGCACCCCTCTTCTCCCCATCCCAAATCTGCCTGCTCTCCCCAGTGACGCCTGTGGGTCAGGGGCAGCCTTGTCCCCTACTGCCCATCCTGTCTTTCTTCACCTCCACAAGGTGATACCTCTCTGGGAGATACACCAGTGCCCACCTCACATGGCGGGGAGCCAGCTGCCTGTTTCCTGTGTAGGCTGTCTCTGACTTGTGTTTAATTAAGGCTCTGCTTCGGTTTAATTAAGGCCACAGTATCACGTATGGGATGTGCAAGGCAGCACTGATGACTCAAAGCATTGCTCCAGCCTTGACTCTTGAATAAATCCCCCAAACCCTGCCTGAACCCACTGCGGGGAGCTGTGCTGGAGACAGGCAGGGGCTCCCTCAGCCCTGGCAGTGACAGGGACCTGCACCTTGCTGTTCTCCCTCCACATCTGTCCTGCACAGGCCTGCATTTGGCTGTGCTTCAGTAACTGGGGGCTTCACCCTCCCATCTGCAAAGCGTGTCCTGGCCCAAGGAGGAGCCCCACGCCTCCCAGGCAACGCTGTGACCTCGGAGAGGTATTCCTGCTGCCACCGACCACAGAACCCTGCAGCCTTCCTGCTAATTAATTCAAACGAGCCCCTCACATCACCAGGCAAGGAGACAGCATCTGAGGCTGATGAGATACAGGTCCCTGCTTGAGCAAGCAGCCCTTCTGCGCAGAACAAAGAGCTCAGAGGCGCTGGCCGGGCTCTCACTCTGCCCCTGGATTTGCAGGGGAGAGAGGAGACAGGAGAGCAGCACGGCTGAGCAGCAGGACAGGGTTGAGGCATGGGAGGACTGGTGGCAGCACACAGCCTGGGGGCAGGGAGCATGGGGCAGCAGGTCCCACGGGTCCCATGGGTCCCTGCAGCCCTACCAGCACGGGCAGGGACTCTCCTCCTCGCCTCCTGCCTGGGGACAGAGCAGATGGCACTGTGCAGGGACACGCTGCTCCAAAAAGATGCAATGGTGAATCATCCTCCTGCCAGGGCTTCTCCCCCTGGTTTCCCACCGAGGATCTCACCAACAAGTGAGCGGGAGCCTCTCGGGGTGCTGCAGGGTGAAGTCCTCCAGCTGTGACTGTGCTGCCCCTCCTCACAGGGAAGCTGAAAATCCCTGACTGAGCTCTCACAGGACGTGTGACAGCTTTACTGCTCACTGCTCTCCTGAAGGGTAACATCGTTCTGCAGCTCCTTCACCGGCACAAAGGGCAAAGCTGGGGTGGCTGGGATGTTGAAACAGAGAGCTGGGTGTGCAGATCCCCAGGCAGCTTGGAAATAACAGCCCTTAGGCTGCTATTAAAGCACATTAATTACCAAGCGCTTATTGATCCTGGCTTTCCAACCCTCTCTAGCTCCTGGTTGCACGTCCAGTCAGGCCAGGCTTGGTGATAGGAGCACCAGCCCTGGCCGTTTTGCAGCTGAAGCTCAAGGGCTGATGTTTGGCAGATCCTTGGTGCACACCTGGACACAGACCTGCCTGTCAGCCTTTGCTCATGAGGGCTTTGCAACACATCCTCTCCCTCTTCCTGACCTTCTCCTTCACCAGCTCTTTTCCTCCTGTCTCCCTTGCTCACCCCTCACACCAGTGTTTCCCTGACCAGTGGCAGATCCCAGCCCCATCCTCCCTTGCTCCAAAGGCAGGCACAGCAGCCTCTTTCCCACCCCAAATCCTGCAGGATCTGGGGCTGAACACTGCTGGGTGCTGAGCACCCTGCAGCTGCACGGGCTGCCAGCCAGGCACAGCGCTGCAATCAGCTGGAGTGTCCCTGTCATCCCGGTCACTCACACTCTGGATAATTACTGATTTGACTAAAATAGCTGCTGTCACTGCAGCCATCAGTTGCTTCTCTGACCAAAGGGAAGTGGTGTCTAAATCACAACCCCGTGGGCTGTTTCTGGACACCACAGGGATGGATGAGAAATAAAGGCCAGATAGATCAGGTCTGAGATCTGACTGGATGGGAGGCAATTCTCCTGGCTCACCAAAAAGTATTTGATCCCAAAGGCAGGGCCACCTCCACTGCTCCCCACCTGTATTGTTTCAGTCTATTAAATCATGAGCCATAAAACATGTCAATCTCTGGGTGCACACACTGACAGTGCCAGGGAAAACACCCCCAATTATTCTGTTCCTCCCGTCACCCCCTCCTTGCCCTCACAGGACTTGCCTGTGTGAGCAGGAGCTTTTCTGCATATCCTGAGGTCCCCATACCAGGGCCCTGCCCTGCAGAGGCCAGTGTATTGGCTTTGCAGGGGAAAATTAACTACATCACATCCAGACCCAATACGCCCAGTCAGAGCTTTGTTGTCCTGGCACACGTCCCATTCCAGCCCTGTGAGCTCCCATTCTGCCAGTCCCACATGGCTTAAGGGCACAGAGAGGAGAGCATCCCACCCGCAGGGTCACTCTGCCACACAACAAAAACCTCATCTGACCCCACTGCCCACAGGCTGCCAGCTCCAGACTCGACATGTGGGGTCCTCATTAGCCCCAGGGATGGTTGTACAGGGAGGTGACCCCTGTTGGAAGCAGCAGATGAGCTCAGGGTCCAGCCAGCTCTCTCCCAGGTTTGCCAGTTGGTGCTGCCACAGGGGCTTCCCACATTTCCATGTCTGGCTACAGCCATCACCAGGAGCCCCAAGTCCAAAAAACTGAAGGTGCAGGGCTCTGTGCTAATCAGACCACCCAAGCTGGGCACCTCAAGTCCCTTCTCAAGAACCCCATCTGCCCAGTGGCAGACTAGATTGGATCCCCACTGGGCAACTGGACTCAGGAAGCTCCAACTCTCCTTAAACAAACACCCCAAAGGCCATGCCATGGCAGTGACCACCCTGTCACTTTGGTGGGTTTCAATGCTTTGTGCCCAAACTTCACAGCAGCCCTGCCACTGCTCCTCTGTGCCTGCCCAGCGCCCCATCGTGCCAGCAGCCTCCTGCAAAAGGGCCGCTCTCCTCCAGAGCCAGGCGCCTCACTAATGAATTTCTGGCCAGACATGAAGAGTCCTCAGGAATGTTAATAGTTTGCTGGAGGATAAGCAAAAGATTTGGAGAGATTTACACCAACTTTCATGTGACAGCCACGAAAGTGGCTCAAACCCTTCCGTTTCTTTACGTGGGGGCGGAGGGAGGAGGCTGCGTCTGTGGGCGTTCGCAAGGATCTGGGAACATGAAATGCAAGCAGCTCCTGTGGGAACAGCACTGGGGCGACCACGTAGGGTTTGTGTCTCCTCTGTCTTCCCTGACCTTGACAGAAATATCTTCTAGGGGCAAAGAGAGAGCCCAGATGGGAGGAGAGGTGCAGAACTGAGCAGCTTACTGCCCTGGGCAGTTCCAGGGCCACCATCCCCTCTCCACCCCTGGCACCCAGCTGGGACAGGATGTGATCACACTTTGTGTCTTACCTTCACGTATTCGCTGCCAGACTCCAGGCCATCGTGGTGGCTAAAAGGAAGAGGAACAATAAAAATACATAAGTAAAGGGCAGTGAGTTGTGACAGGCAGGTCGAAGGCAGTGGTGGCACGGCTGGGGGAGCTGGGGTCTGTGCCCCTTGTCTTGCCACGGTGCCAAGAGCATGGCCATGGTTTTGGGAGAGTTTCCCAGGGCCCCAGCACTGCTCCTGCCTGCTCTGTGCCCACTCTCAGCACAGGGCTTATCCTCCCTAATGCGATCAGGGGAGAATGAAGCCTTTTTAGAGGATCTTGCCCCAAATCGGCTTGGGACCGTGTGAGCTGAACCAGGGAGACCCAGCAGCCAGGCTGGGGTCCCCGCAGGTCACAGTGCTGGGGGATCCGTGGCCAGGTGGGGGGCCCTGTGTCCTGTTCCCTGGCAGAGCTGCATTCCCAGTAGGCAGCTGCTGGGACACACCACCCCGACAAGCATTTTTGACTTCATGGCTTTGTACAGAATCCAAACTCCCACCAAAGCTAGGCCTGAACTGTGATGCCCTGACTGGGACTGCTTTTCATGCTCTTACAGGTCCAGATAAGTGTCCATATGGAAGAGTCCCAGGGGAACAACAGAGAGTTCAGAAGGAGAGAGGCTCTAACAGCCTGAGCTGGGATGTGCTACCTGGAAGTCTCACCTTTCAGAATAAAATACAAAAATCCAGATGTCTTTAACCAGAATGCAGAACCTGTTGCCTCCCCAGTGCCAAGCTTCAGTATGGACATCCCACTGTTTGCCAAGGTTGCTTGCCTGGGCACAAGGCAGCAGCAGGGGCCTGGGGATGGCAGGCTGCCACACACAGGCAGCTGCAACTGAGGAATAACCAAATCCAAGGTCATCACAGACCTGGGACGTCCCTTCCCTGCCAGGAAGGGACACGTACGTCAGACACATACGGGGAACTGCTGAGGGTCCTGCACACAACTTCTCCCTGAGACCCACACTGGGAGCAACCCTAGGGAGCCAAATTCCTCCTCTGTGGGCTCTGTTCAGGTGGAAGGTGGTGCCTGGTGGCCTTCCCAAAGGGAAACAGGGACAGCAGAGGCAACCACTGCCAGACATTTTCCATGGCGGGTTGTGACAGAGTCTACATTAGCCCCTTGTAGTGTCCAGCCATCCAGAAGCCAATTCCCACTTCTGGAACCCTTGGAAGTCTTTAAAAAAGCATGTGGATGGGCACCTTGTGCCTCAGTTTCCCCCTCTGTAGAGCTGCCAGAGGGGTCTGCAGGGAGTGTCCACAGTGCCTGTGGGAGCAGCGTTTCCAGTGCCTCACGCACGGCATTTAAGGACACGGGTCAGTGGTGAACACAGCAGGGCCGGGTTGACTTTTGGACTCCATCTCAGTGCTATTTTCCAACCTTAGCGACTCCGTGATTCCCCAAGCCCACACTGCAGACCACATCCCCTGGTGGGATGGGGGAAAGGGGCTGGAAATCAAGCCCATGGTTTTTTGGAGGTGAAGAAAACAGCAGAGCGTTTGGGAGCGGGGATGGACGCAGAGTCCCCCGGGCAGCTGCGGGCTGCCTGCCCTCCCCGGCGCTGCCTCTCCAGCCTGTTTGCCCTTCGCACGCTGCAGAGAGAGAGCCGTGAGAAAAACCGGCAGGAGGACGGGGGGCCTCTGGGCAGGAAGTCGGGAGCATGGGAGCAGCTGGGAGACGCTGGAGAGCCCGGGCAGGAGAGGCCCCTGCGCCGGGGAAGGGCAGCAGCTGGGACCGCAGCCCCCCTGGTTCTGCACATTCCTGGAGGAAACGGCATTTTTGGGGGCAGACGAGAGCCTGGGAGAAATTCCAGGGCTGCCTTTGGAGTGCGGCCGTGGCTGAGCTGCTGAGACCCAGAGCTGCAGCAATGGAACTGGGGAGTGGGGGCTCGCTGGGGTGGCTGCTCCCTTTGGGCTCGGGAAGGCATCACCACGACTCACAGATGCGCCAAGCTCCGGGCTGGCCGCTGGTCACAGGCCAGGAGGATCCTGTGAGTCCAGCCCTGGTGTGAAGCTTAGGCTCTGCTTTCCTTGGGACGCTGGTGCAGGCTGCACCCCAGGGAAACCAAATTTGGGCACCGTGCCTCAGTTTCCCCCTCTGTGGAGCTGCCTCCAGGGAGGTTTTGGCTGGCAGTGCAGGGAGTGTCAGGGGGAAGCAGCGTTTCCCCTGCCCTGTGCACAGCCATGCACGGGGAAACCGAGTCACGTCCGCCCTGGGAGCTGCCAGCGGCCACCTCCCGTTAGTCAGCGTGTCCCCGCCGGAGCCACGGCCACCGCCTCACCCCGAGCAGCTCCACGGGCTGCCCGCCACTCCCTGTCCCACAGCAGCGCAGCTCCCCCCTCACAGGCCTGGGACAGCCCTCTGCGCAGGAGCATCCTCACCCACCCTCCTCTGGGGACTGTCCTCACCAGAAATACCCCGGGGGGGGGGCAGGTGGAAATGTGCCCCAGGGCCAGATTTGGTCCCCCACCCCCCAGGGAACACGCTGCTGGCATGGCCTGGCAGGAACAGACTGTCCCCAAGGCAGGGATGTGCCTGCACAGGAGGAAGGGCTGGGGCGCAGCTTTATCCCGGTCCCACTTCCTCCCGCCCGCCGCGCAGCAGGGCCTGGCCTTGGGATGGCTCTGGCACACGGCTGCTCCCTGAGCCAGGGGCTCCTGGTTAGAGTGTGGAGCGGCAGAAATAACCCTGATGCCACGACCTGCTCTGGTCACCCTCGTGCCTCAGCTTCCCTGGCAAGCAGCAAGGCTACACCCATCCCCGGGGAAGCCCCACAGGATGCAAAAATTAATCTGGCCGCCAATTTTTGGGATCCTATTCCCCAGATTCAAAACACGCACGTGACCCACCCATGTCCCACTGCTGCTTGGCTCCCAGCCACACTGGCTTGGGATCTAAGGAATTTCTGGGAGACACAGGGTCTGGGTGAGCCCTCTGCAAGCCTCCCTGGGGACTCTCTGTTGCTCTGTGCTCACCGAAGGATGCGGCAGTGCCAGCAGCCCCCCAAACCTCCGAGCTCCTGGCCGCAGCCCCTGGAGAGGTTCCAGCAGCTCTTTCCCTGAGGAAAACACCACCCCGGGCTAGGGGCCTCGGCACCCGAGCAGGGCTCAGCTCCGGCATCTGCCTCCAAGTTTTGTGCCCGCCCCAAGCAAAGCCCCTTCCAGCCTCTCCCTCCCCATCCCCTCCGCTGTGCCGGCGTGCGAGGGGCGGCCGGGGGACCAGGAGCCCTTACCTGCCCTGTCCCAGGGTGGGAAACCTCCTGCCCAGCGCTGTCATGGGCCCTGGGGATGCAGCCAGCGCCGTGCCCGGGGATGGGGAGCGGCTCTCCCGCGCTCTCCCGCCTCGCACTGAGCGCCGCGACTTCGGGGCGCGCAAGGCGGTGGCGGACCCTCCTCCTTCCCGTCCCGGCCCTCCTCCGGCCCACCCTTCGGGCCAACAGGAATGTGTGGTCGGCACAGCCCGGCTCCCACCGCCGGATTTCTGCTCCTCACCCCGCTGCCGGGACCACCCGGAGCTCCGGAACGCTCCGAGTCAGGAAAAGGAGCCCCCGGCCCCGGGGCGGTGCGGGGGAAACAGGGACATCAGGGGCCTCTGGAGTGCAGAGGGAGGAGAGACAGGCCAGGGAAAGGGGGAGAAATGTTTTCGGGAGAAATTTGGAGTCGCCTTTGCCTGTGTCTCCAGTCCCGCACGCCCTGCTGGGCTGGGGTCGCATTTGGTCCCTTACACACAGAGATGCGATGGGGCTGGGGGATAAAAATCCCTCCGGCTGATTCTGCGGTCAAAACCCTCCAAAAAAAAAATCCATCCGTCATCTCAGAGGGCTGAACCTCCAAATTCCCCCGGAGGGGGAGATTGTGCCTGGAGAGGAGGATTTGTGCCCGGAGTGGGGGTTTACTGATGAAATGGGGACGGAGTGTCTGGTTTCACGATTTGCCCTGTGCCTTGGGAGAGGCAGCGCTGTTCGGCAGAGGGGGAGAGGACAGAGGTGGTGGGAAAGAGGAGAGTGAGAGGAGGAGGAGGAGGCTGTAACAGCGCTGGTGTGAGGCTCTCCGCAGCAGCACATCCCGGTGCTGGAACGCAGCCGCCGCAGGACAAAGAGATGCCGGGGCAGAGCGGGGCTGCGAGGTGTTTCCACCCCGTCCGGAAACAGGAGGGAGCAGAAATCCCACAGGAAACCTCGTTCCCATGGAGCCGCTGACCTGAGCACGCTCCAGCTGTGCTGTCCCACCGGCCAGGTGCATCCCGCTGGCACTGCGGGCACGGGGGGGACATTGCAGCGACCCTGGTTTGTCCCGGCCCCCTCCTCTTGCCCTGGAGGGGCAAAAGGGGGGTCTTAGCAGAAGGCAGAGCAAACCTCAAGGGCTATACCTGTCCGGGGAGATCTTGTCGGGATGCTCTTGTCCCTTTTCCAGCAGACCCCCATCAGTGGTCTCTGCTCCAGCTGCTGTGTCAGGGCTTGTGGCTTGGCTGGGGTTTGGAGCCAGGCTGGAGCTCGGGGCCTCTGTCCTAGGGCAGGAGACATTTTCCACAGGCTCCTGGTCTGTCCTGGCCATTGCTGCCTCCAGGGTGTCCCCAGGTTCAGCTTTTTCCTCCTCCTGCTCTGCTCCTCCAGCAGCCGAGGGTGAGTCTGTGCCAGGGTCAGGGGTACTGGACGTCTCAGGGCACTTGAGGCTTGAGGGGACCAGGGCTGTCTGGGGGGTTTTGTTGTTGGGAGTCCCTTTGTCCCAGCAGTTCTGGCTACTCTTGTCTTTGCCCAGGCTCTTCCCTGCCTTGCCCAGGTTGACCCTGGGCATGGTGCCCATGTGGGAGTACATGTTTGATGACTGGGCATAGGGGCCGGGGCTCTTGGGCACGGTGCTGAGATCATCCTGGGTGCTGTCAAAGGGCTCCCCCAGGAAGCCGTGGGGAGGGGGGAGATGAGGTCTGAGGCTGTCAGGAGAGCTGGGGTCCACAGAGGCACGCCGGAAGGTGAAGGAGCGGGGGATGCTGCTCAGGCTCCCAAAGCCTTTGAACTTGAAAAACTCTGGCAAGGAGAAAGGAATGATGAGTGTGGGGTTACTGCTGGCACGGTGTGATGATGGGGGATCCCAGAGCCCCTGGTCCTGGGTTGGGCATGGGGGTGGGCATGGGCATGGGTGGGTTGGGGTGGGCATGGGGCTCTATGCAGCCTTGTGTTACACCCACATCTGCAGGCCCAGCTTGGCATGACTCCCCTCTGCTCTGTGGTGTATATGATGATGCTTGAGGCATCTCTGTTGGAGCCAGACTGGAGCTCGGTGCCTCTGTCCTAGGGCAGGAGACATTTCCCACAGGCTCCTGGTCTGTCCTGGCCATTGCTGCCTCCAGGGTGTCCCCAGGTTCAGCTTTTTCCTCCTGTGTTACACCCACATCTGCAGGCCCAGCTTGGCATGACACCCCTGTGGCCTGTGCTGTACATGATGCTGCTTGAGGCATCTCTGTTGGGTACCTGGGAACTCTGCCCTGGTCCCTCGGGGAGCAGGAGTCTCCTGTGCCTGGCAAATCCAGCAGCTGCATCTCCCCACCACAGCTGAGGGCGGAGGAAACGCCCAACCCAGCGAGCAGGCAACTCTAGAAATGATTTCTGCCTGCCTACTTCCTCCAGGGGACTCTGGGCAGGGCTGTGCTCATCCCACAGCCTCAGGGCAGCCCTGCAGGATGCAGGAATGGGACACCCGCCACCTCCCCAGGGAATGGGGGTCCTGCATGCCCTGACCCGCCCCCATGTGCATGTCTCTCCAGCACGGTGGAGCAGGAACCAGCCACGGGCTGCTGCGGGCGGGAGATAACCTCCCCACTTCCTCACCCAGCCCCTCGCCAGCTCCAGCTGCCACCTGCAAGTGCTGAGCACGAACATGCCCGCCAGAGGAGTATTTATAACTCCGGAGGGCGGCTTTGCATTTCACACCTCAGCCCCGGCTCCGCTCTGAGCATCGCTGCAGCTCAGCCCCGGCTGGTGCCGGTGTCAGCGCTCGGGGTGAGCGAGCCTGTGCCTGCAGTGCTGCTGAGCAGGCTTCCCTGCCGGCCCCGGGTGCCTCCGGGAGTTTTGCAATGTTGATGTCGCCCTGGGGCTCTGTGAAGCACGGCGGATTTGCCGGGGCAGGAAGCGACACATTGCAGAGGTGCTGAGCAAGGCCCCGGGTGTCCCTCAGCCCTTGGATTCCCACATTGCAGAGGTGCTGAGCAAGGCCCCGGGTGTCCCTCAGCCCTATTCCCACATGGCAGAAGTGCTGAGCAAGGACCCGGGTGTCCCTCAGCCCTATTGCCACATTGCAGAGGTGCTGAGCAAGGCCCCGGGTGTCCCGGGCTGCTCAGCTCTTGGATTCCCACATTGCAGAGGTGCTGTGCAAGGCCCCAGGTGTCCCTCAGCCCTTGGATTCCCACATTGCAGAGGTGCTGTGCAAGGACCCAGGTGTCCCGGGCTGCTCAGCCCTTGGATTCCCACCTCCACTCGCCACCCATGGGCTCTGCGGGGCATCCCTGCAGCTGGACAGAGTGGAGGGGCTGCATGCCCAAAGCCCCTCTGCCAGGGACAAACCTCATGGCCTGAGTGCAGTTAGAGGCAAAACTACTTTGGGCTAAACATCCCCTGGGAGTCCAAGCATCTTCTGCTACCTGCTGCTCCTGGGGCTGCTGCAAGGTGAGAAAGGCAGCACTGGGGGTATCCCCCATTTCCCCAGCACTCCACCACAAAGGAAAATCCCAGCTGGGATGGGGCTGTGTGTTTGGCCAGTGGAGGGGTCCCCGGGGAGGGGAGGGACTGGCCCCCCTCTGGCGCCAGCGCCGCGGCAGGAATGCAAGAGAGCACAGCCAGCGCTGGGAATGGGGTGAAGGCCACTGCAGCCTCCCCCCGGGGCTCTGGGGGAAAGCTGAGCTCTGTGCTGAGGGCTGTGAGAAAGTGCAGAGCTCGCTCCCGGTGGGTATCAAGCACTTCCTCCCTGAAGAGCCAGTGGGAATCCATTCCCAGGCTCCCTCCCCGGCTCCTCTGTGTCACCCCCATCCCTGTGCTGCAGGAGCACCCTGGGGTGAGGCTCCTAGCCACCCCTAGCCCCCAGCACCCAAGCCATGCACCCTGAAGGGTGTGATTTAAGGAGTGAAGACCCTCAAATCCTGCTGTGCATCCCTCTGGTCACATCCCAGCATCCAGCACAGGGCTGGGCTGCAGCAGAGTGGTCCCAGTCTCAGGACCCAGCCCTGTGGATGGAAACCTCCAAAGCCCCTCACCCCAATGAGCTTCCTAACGAGAGCAGAGCCTGTCACAGCTCCAAACATCCCTGGATGGGATGACCCAGGGAGCCTGTGAGCAGCACACACTCAGCACCAACTCTCCCACATCCTCCTACCCACCGAGATGTCCAGGTGAGCAGCCCATTGCCCACCCGCCCTGTCCCTGGTCACTTACTGAATTTCTTGAAGCCCCGTCGTTTCTGGCCCTCGGCCATGGCCGCTCTGCTCGGAGGCCGCAGGGACTGAGAGGGACAAGTCTGCAACTGTGAAGCCCTTCCCTGCCCGCTCCTCCCTTCCTGCCCCCCCTGCAGTCACTCCTCGCTTGCTCAGCGTTTCCTCCCCAGTGCTCTCCTCTGCTCCCTGCCCTGTTCCTCCCCAGTGCTCTCCTCTGCTCCCTGCCCTGTTCCTCCCCAGTGCTCTCCTCTGCTCCCTGCCCTGTTCCTCCCCAGTGCTCTCCTCTGCTCCTGCTGCTGTCCCTGCCCGCCCTCACGCTGTCCCCACAGCTCCTGCAGTCCCCGTGGCTGCTCGCACCTGCCTGGCTGCTCAAAAGCCACATCTGCACCTCAGTTTGGGGATGTCTGCCAGATGTGGACAACCAAAAACCTCTGGGTGCTGGCTCTGGAGGAAGGTGGCAGCCCTAAAAGAGGGTGACAGCCCCATGGAAGAAGGTGGCAGCCCCGGAGGAGTGTGACAGCCCTATGGATGAGCCCTGTTGCCCGCTCTGTGGTTGAGGCTCCAGCCCTGCAGACGGGACTTTGCCATGCACATCCAGCCCCTGTGGGGTGAGAGCTGGGTGGCATCGCTGCCTGCAGGAGCACTGCCCACCCACCATTCTCTGGTTCTGAGGACATTGATGTGCTCCAGGACAGTGTCACCATGCAGGACAATGTGGCCTGGACCCAGCAGGGGTCCGGTGTCCGTGTTTTCCATTCCCAGGGAGCTGGTGGTTCCCATGCCCAGGATGCAGGCCGTCACCTCTGCCACAGCTCGGTCCTTGGTGCTGCCCACCCTGGGGACCAGGTTTGAACAGCCTGAGATCGAGCTCTGTGCTGCACCTGAACACAGCCATGGCCGGGGGAGGAACTCAGGCTCCCCTCAACCAGACTCTGGAGTCCTCCTGCCTGGCCATGGCCTCCCTACATCACAGCCACAGCCGCAGGAGCCGAAGCTTTGTTTAACTCCTGACGTGCTTAAGCACACACGGGGCACACAGTAACGCGCTTTAGGGCACCGGCACCGGGGACCGCTCGGTGTTCCCGGGCCACGAGGAGGGACAACATGGCGGTGGCCCCAAGGACTACAACACCCACAAGGCCCCGCGCGGCGGCTGGGTCACGTGGCGGCGGCGCGAGTCACGTGGCGGAACGGGCGGGACGCGGTGCTGTGGCAACGGCGCGGCCGCCATGGCCAAGCAGTACGACATGGTCGAGTGCCCCTTCTGCGACGAGGTTTCCAAGTACGAGAAGCTCGCCAAGATCGGGCAGGGCACCTTCGGGTGAGTGCTCGCCGGCTCCGGCCCTCCCTGGCCCGGTGCGGCCCCGGCCTTCCCCGGCTCAGGCCTCCAGCCGCGCCCAGCCCCGCGGCCCATCGGCGCCAGCCTCGGGTGCTCCGTGCTCGCGGGTCCTCTCCCCGGTCACCCCTCTGGCTTCAGAGAAACAGTCTGGCTCCTGGAGCCTCTTTTCCCCAGCCTGCGATCTCGCTCTGTCCCAGCTCTGGCAGAGTAGAGTTAACCTTGAAAATAGTTAGGATGGGGACCTGTAACTTGGCTCCAAATGTGCAGCTTGGCTCCAAATATGCAATTTTTTGTTCAAAATGTGCTATATTACTGAAAATCCTTGTAAGGCTGCAAGAGCTCTGGGCTCTTTGTTGGTTCAGTGAGTCCTGAGGGCCTTTGGCCCAGGGAATGTTGCTATATTGGCTCAGCACAGAGTTCTTTGTAAAATGCTTTAGTGTGACTTTGTTTGGGCTTGTCAGGGGCACCTGGCTCCTTTCTCCTTGTGCTGCTCATGGATTTTTTTTTTCTGTTTTTTTTTTTTTTTTTACAGGGAAGTTTTCAAAGCCAAACATCGCCAGACAGGCAAGAAAGTAGCACTGAAGAAGGTGTTGATGGAAAATGAGAAGGAAGGGGTAAGTGTGGGGCATGGCTGGGTTGGCCTGTTGTCACCTGGGCTGCAAAGGCACATGGCAGCAGAGAGGGGACAGGGCTGCACGGGATGGCTGCTGGGAAGTGACACTTCCTGTGTGTTTCTTCTCCTCTGGGACCCCCAGCACAGGGCTCCACGCTGGCTGTGTTTGTGGAAGAGCTGGGTGATGTGCTCAGGGGTTGTTGGGGAGGGAGTTAACAGCTTAAACAGCAAAGGCAGCAGCCAGAGAGGCTGTTCTGCAGCTCAGGCTGGGCTGTACCATGTCCTGGTGGGAATGTAGGTGAGGAGAGGAGGGCAGGACGTGCCAAGCTGCCTGGTCACACCTCTCCTGTTCTCTGGCCTCCTGCACCACCAACCTCCATTCTCTCTTTCTCTTTTCCAGTTTCCCATCACAGCCTTGCGAGAGATTAAAATCCTCCAGCTGCTCAAACATGAGAATGTGGTGAACCTCATAGAAATCTGCAGGACCAAAGGTACTTTGCAGAGTCTCCCTCGTGTTAATGATGGCTTTTCTGAGCCCTGCTGAGCAGGCTGGTGTCTTGTGCTGGGAGTGGGGTGGTCTAGCTGAGCATGGGCCCCTGTTGCTGCCTGTGACAGGTCACTTATCTTGGAGAAGAGTTTCTAAATGAGTCAGGATGTTTCTGAAGCTCAGATGGAAAAAGCTGTTGTAGTCCTGCCAGGATGTGCCTGTGCTGTAGCAGTGAAACTCCCTTCTGAGAGGCTTTAAATGAACCAGCACTGGGCACACTTTGGAGCAGAGGCTCCTCAGCCTGGAGCTGCCTCTCTTGGTTGGCTTGTGATGGTTTCTGGCAGCTCTGAGCTGATGACAGAGCTCCAGCTGAGGCTCACTCAGCATCTCTTTCTGTGGGTGATGTAACTGGGAGGGCTGGGACTCCACAGGAGCAGTTCTGAGCTGCTCTTCCACCTCCTCCCTCCCACCTGATGCCATGTGCCCTCACTGCTTCACAGGCTCAGCAACCTGGCCTGGCTCTGTTTACAGTGAAACTGCTGTTTAACATCTGCTAGAGTTTATATATCATTCTCTCACACAGATTTGTACTGGAAAAATACTTTGGAAAGTGACAGCTGATGTTACAGCATTCCCTTCCCTAGCCAGTCATGTCAGTGAAATAAAAACAAAACTGACTCGTATCTGGTGTTTTTTAAAAAGTGCAGTCACTGAAGGGGCACTGTCTGCACTAGGGATGGGAAATTCAAGATACTCCAGTACTCAGCTGTGTGTAGATTGCTGTCTGAATAGGTATGAGTAAAAACACCAATGACAAGTTAATTTTTAATTCACTCTGTGATTAAAAGAGCTGCAACCATTGGGTGTCTGGCATACCAAAAGTAAATATTTTTGTAGACGTGTCATTTGTTCCCTTTTTATGTTTTGTTTGTATTCCAGTTTTCATCCAAATCTGCCTTGACCTCAGTTTGCAGTAAAGTAGAAATGTTTCATTTACTGTTCTCAAACGTGAGGCTTTTCTGTTTTTACTTTGGAAGGGTGTGTTTGGGGCAGTGTCTGTGTGAGGAACTGCAAACCCAGTGTGGCAGGCGCCCTCCTGGCTGGGGAGCACAGCAGTGTGCTTCTGTGGGGGCTAAGCTTTTCCACTTGGAGATGCTGATCAGCAGCTTTTGCTGATTACAACTGATGAAAATCAGCCTTTCTTTTGAATAACGTTTTGTGTGGGTGCTCTAGGAACAAGATTGAAATTGATTCCTTCACTTAAAGTCTGCTGTCATTGGCTTCAAATTGCACTTGGAGTTTTGTATCACTTTGATCAAGATCAGTCCCTTTTTGCAGATCCTGTTTGAGGTTGCAGGAAATCTCACTTTTGAATGTGAGATTAGACAGATTTTCTGTGTTTCTGCATTTTTCCTGGGGCTGTCTGTGGGTGCCTCCTCTATCACTGCTGCTTGGCTGACAGCCACAGCTTGCAGGGAGGAAAAACCCCACAGCCCTTATGTGCCCAGAGCAGCACGAAGTGAAGCTTTTGAAGGTTGCTATGCCCTTTCCTTGCCTGTCTGATGACATTTGCTGCACCAATCCTCATCTCCTGTTCTTGTGTTGCTAGTTTTTGCTCAGATCTTCTTTAAAAAGGACCTTGAGGCCTGCAGCCTGTCTGGTTCTCTGTGTTCCTGTGCCCTGAGATTCTGTGTAGGGAGTGTTGGATGAGCTGCAGGGTGGTGGGAGGTAGGAGGAGCTGTGACCCAGGGAGGGGTCCCTCACTGGCAGCCTCTCTGTGCCTCTCGTGCAGCCTCTCCGTACAACCGGTGCAAGGGCAGCATCTACCTTGTGTTTGACTTCTGTGAGCACGACCTGGCTGGCCTTCTCAGCAACGCCCATGTCAAGTTCACGCTGTCAGAGATCAAGAAAGTTATGCAGATGCTCCTGAATGGACTTTACTACATCCACAGGAACAAGGTAATGGCACTGACTCCTGCTGTGCTCAGAGGGTGTGATGGTGTTCACAGGGGTCCGAGGATGAGGGAAGAGACAAGGATCTGACTCCATGTTTCAGAAGGCCTGATTTATTATTTTATGATATATATTATATTAAAACTATACTAAAAGAATAGAAGAAAGGATTTCATCAGAAGGCTAGCTAAGAATAGAAAAAGAAAGAATGAATAACAAAAGCTTGTGGCTCGGACTCTCTGTCTGATTTGCCATTAATTAGAAACAATTGCATGAGACTAATCACAGATCCACCTGTTGCATTCCACAGCAGCAGATAATAATTGTTTATATTTTGTTCCTGAGGCCTCTCAGCTTCTAAGGAGGAAAAATGCTAAAGACAAGATTTTTCAGAAAATATCATAGCTACAAGAGGGTGGCTTTCCAAGGAGCAGGTAGACACCTGCTTCTTGTTCTTAGCACAGGCTGGAGGGAAATCCTTGTTTCCCACCTCCAGCTTGAGCATCGTGCTGTTGCAAGGCACCCGAGGAGGGCACTTTATTTACTTAACTCTTCAATGTCTGTCCTTGTCCAGATCTTGCACCGAGACATGAAAGCAGCGAACGTGCTGATCACGCGGGATGGAGTCCTGAAGCTGGCGGACTTTGGGCTGGCTCGAGCTTTCAGCCTGGCCAAGAACAGCCAGCCAAACCGCTACACCAACCGCGTGGTGACCCTGTGGTACCGGCCCCCAGAGCTGCTCCTAGGTAGGAGGAGCCCTGGCTGGGCTCTGCTGGCCTCGTGGCCCTTCCCAGCCCTCTGTGAGGCTAACTGGGCATCTCCGTTTAGGGGAGCGCGACTACGGCCCCCCCATTGACCTCTGGGGTGCAGGCTGCATCATGGCAGAGATGTGGACCCGCAGCCCCATCATGCAGGGGAACACGGAGCAGCACCAGCTCACCCTCATCAGCCAGCTCTGCGGATCCATCACGCCAGAGGTGAGGGCTGTGCAGAGCAGGAGTGTGGGCAGAGGCTGGGACCAGGCACTTGGGCCTCTTCCCTGTCCTGTGCTGCTGGCAGGGAGGCTGGAGAATCTCTAACCTGCGTTTTGGGGTTGTCTCTCAGACAAACACTCTCAATTTCTGCTTAAAGAAGGGTGAGGGTTTTTATTCTCAAAGGGTGTTTTGTGCTGGTCACCTTGAAAAGCCTCTAGAATTCTGTCTTGTGATTTATGGCATCAGCTCAGCTCTGGTGTGAGCACCCGGCCCCTCCTCAGCTCCTCCTTCATCTGCAGCTCGTCCTGCCCTCTTGTGGGGAGCGAGCTGAGGGATCTCAGCCCAGACTGGGATCTGCGGGATGTTGTGCTGGCAGCTGCCGAGTCCTCATCCTGCTGTCACAGTCATTATGTAAATACACTGAAGGCGCTTTCTTTGGCAAGTAGCTACCTGCTGTGGTTCTCCCAGATCGAGATAAGTGCTGGTGATTGCAGCAGGCTTTGCTTTCTAAGGATAAAAGGTGCCACATCCAGGTGATTATTTAGCAATCAGTTTTGTCAGTTGATCTTTCTGATGTGGTAGCTGGCCTGAACCCTGCTCTCTAGTAGTTCTTTCATGGGGGAACCAAAATCCTTGAGCATCGTTTCCACACCAGCAAGACTGTCCTGAGTTATCCACATGTCTCCAGGCCTTTTGTTCCTCTTTGTTGCTGTGAGAACAATGTCTGCCAGCTTGGAGGCTATAAAATAGAATTGTTATTTTGGTTTGCCTGAGGGTGTTTGAACCAAAAATAGCTTGTCCTTTCCATAACTTCTTGCTATCTCCACTTCCAGCAGTGCCAGAAATCCCAAATAAACCCCATCCTATCCCACTCAAAGCTCATGTTCCCTTTCCCAGCCCTGCCTGGGTTATCCTAAGGAATAATCTCATAGGATTTTTTTTTTTCTGATGGACAGATAATTTTTAATTCCCTTTCCAAAGCCATAGGAAATCCTTTCAGGGCATCAAGTTTTCAGGGCAATCTGCAACTGGGATAAAACCACTTGGAGAATTTAACAGGAAAAAAATCAGTAATTCCATAAATAAAAATAAAGTTTAGGAATAAATCAGGTTTTTCTTGACTAAAGCAAACTCTTGGAGCTGTAAGAGATACCTGCCAGAAATTGTCATTATTTTTCCCTAATTAAAAGACATTCCTAAAAGGAGTCATTAAAGACCCATCAGCATCTAAAAGAAAAAAACATGTTTTTTCCCAAAATAATCAAATTATACCCCATGGATGCTCCTCCTGGAAATGCCTCTTAGAGCAAAAAAAGCTGGAAATCCTTTTAATTATTCTTTGGGGTAATATTGGAGCTGGATACAGATGAGACATGATCCAGGGAAAGCAAAGGCACTGGATAACATTAATGAGGATTCAGGTGCTGACATTTATGAGGGTTAGGGTGGTGGTAGGAGATTGTAGTTGGGTGGCTCATGGTAGCAGGAGGAGTAGGGCGATTTCTAAGTCGAGTAGGAGGAAGAGAATGGCTACTAGGAAGAAGTGGATTGAGAAGGGGCGTCGAGCAGATCCCAGGGGGTCAAATCCGCATTCGTACGGGGATAGTTTTTCTGAGTCGGGGGTTATTTGGGCGAGTCAAAAGTTTAGTGCAGTTAGGAGGATGCTTAGGGTCATTGATAGTTCCCACTGCTGGAACTTCCATAATTTCTTTTCCTTCCCTTTGCCAGGTGTGGCCGAACGTGGACAAGTACGAGCTGTACGAGAAGCTGGACCTGCCCAAGGGGCAGAAGCGGAAGGTGAAGGATCGCCTCAAGGCCTACGTCAAGGACCCCTACGCGCTGGACCTCATCGACAAGCTGCTGGTGCTGGACCCCGCCCAGCGCATCGACAGCGACGACGCCCTCAACCACGACTTCTTCTGGTCTGACCCCATGCCCTCAGACCTCAAGAACATGCTGTCCACCCACAACCAGTCCATGTTCGAGTACCTGGCCCCGCCGCGCAGGAGGGGCGGGCACATGCCCCAGCAGCCGGCGAACCAGGGCAGGAACCCAGCGGCCACCAACCAGACTGAGTTCGACAGAGTGTTTTGACATCCGGAGGGGTCCTGGCTGGGCTTCCCCACCTTGAGTGGAGATGTCCTGGCAAGGTCTTTTTGTCTAGGAAAGGACTTTTTTCAAGGTGAATTGACTGATCGCGTTATCAGAGCTTGGCCATCTCCTCGGTCACCGCAGATCTGTGTGACTTGGGGAGGTGATACCTGTGAGCTCAACGTTGTTTCCTTCCAGTTTCCTGTCTCAGAACTTGTTTTTGCCCCCCAAAAGTCTGTATTGGTTACATTAAACTTGCAGATCAATTGTTATGGATCTGGTGATGGAAAAAGTGTCTCCATCCATGCTGGGGCTCTTGGCAAACGGTACGGGGACTGGCAGGACTGGGAGTAGCTGCCCTGGACCAAACTGAGCCCTGCTTGGAGATGTCTCAGCTCTCTTGGTCTGTCACAGCTCCTGCATGGAGTGTGCTCTGAGCACTGAAGCATTGGTGAAAGATGAGGCAGGTGTTTCTGAGTCATCAGATGTGTCTTGGGGAAGGCAGAGCCACCCTAGACGGCATGACTGGCTCTCCCTGGAGACTGGGATCTAGCCTAAAAAAGGGCTTATTGGGCAAACCAGAGAGGTGGCTGGCAGAGTTGGATGCTCCATGTAGCCAGGAGACCAGGATAGCTGGTTTCTGTGACAGCACATGGCATCCATGCTTTCTTAATTGCAAACCATGACTGGGAGTCTCATTGCATACACCCAGCCTGCTGCAGCCAAGCACTGCCCTGTGCCTCAGGTGAGACCTGCCCTCCTGCTGTCTGCAGGGATTTCAGGATAGTATGGCAGGGCTGGTCACTGTGCTGGGAGCAGGGGGGCACTCATGTGTCCCCTGCTCTCTCCTGGAGCTCTTTGCATGAGACTAGAACAAGACCACTGCCTCCTTTGGGTACAGTGACTAGCCTGACCCCCTGGGATCACCTGTGCACACTTTATGTCAGAACTTGTCAGGATCAATTCATAGAGAGCAAGTGCTCCTCCACAGCTGCACAGTGTCCCATGGCTATCAGCTCTAGCCAGCAGTCTTCTCCCTGAGCCCCATGAATGCCAGGAGCCCGGGATCCAAGGTGTGCAGCTGGTGATAGCATTTGGCACCTGGTAACTTGTGTGTTAACAATTAAAACTGACAAAAGCCATTGGTAGTGTAAAGTCTCATGAGGAAGTGGTGGTGAGTGGGGCTGTTCTCAGGCTTGATGAAAGACATGTACAAGGTAAGTGTCTTGGTTTGGGGCTCTGAAACTGTCTGTTTTTCGGGGTGGGGTGGGGCTTTGTTTCTTGTCGGTTATGAGCAGTAAGCCGGTTGACTTGTGCCACTGTGGACAAACATGGTCCTGTCCCAAACAGCTGCCGTGTCCCTCCTGTCGCTGTGCTGCCTAAACGGAGACAGCAGTGGGAGCCTGCAGGACAGCACCGGCCCTTGCGGGTCCGGGCAGCCTGAGCCCCCCGTGCTGTTCCTGGGGAGCTGGGGGGGCTCAGCGCCATCAGTGCTGCCGTCCATAAACACACCGGTACCGCTGCTGCGGGCAGCCCCGCTGGCACCGGGCCGGGGCGGTGCTGCCGGCCGGGGGCTGCGGAGCTCCGGGGGGCCCTGTGCCCCAGCTCGGGCGGTGGGGGCTGTAGGGCCATGTCCCTGTGCTGACATGACAGACGGGTTGTGCCTGATGCTACGTCCCGAGGGGGGCGGCCGGCCGGGAGCCCGGTGTCCCTGCCGAGGTGTCGGGACGCCCACGGGGGCGGGGGCCTCGCTGCCCCTCGCAAAGATGGCGCTGCCCCCTCCCTCACGCGACGTGGCGCGCGCTGCCAGCTTCAAAGATGGCGGCGGCGGCGTCGGGGCTGGGGGGGCGACGGCCCCGCCCCCTGCCCTGGGCGGCGCGCGCGGTGCGCGGGGGCGGGGCGGCGCGCACGCGGCGGGGATGGTGGCGCGGGGGCTGCGCGCGCTGCGCGGGGCGCTGCGGGCCGGGCGGCGCCGCTTCAGCACGCGCCCCGCGCGCGCCCCCGCCACCGACTACCAGGTACCGCGCGGGGCCGCGCGCCGGGCGGGCACGGGGCCGCGCCGGGGCCGCGGGGCCGCGCGGGGCGGCGACAACGCACCCCGTCCCCTCCTGACCCCCCCTCCGCCGCCCCCCGCGGCCCCCGCCGCACCGGCTGCTGCTCGCCACGGGTCCCCGCTTTCTGCTCGGGTCACCCCGCAAAGCGCCGAGCCCCGTGGCAGCATCGGGCGAGCCCGGCCTGCAGCGGTAATCGCGGCGTGTCCCGGCCGCACGCGGCTGCGCCGGTGCCGTGGGGATGGCGGCGGTGCCCGGCGTGGAGCGGTCCCGCTCGGCAGAGCTGAGCGCTCCCGGTGTCAGTGCCGCTGCCTGTCCTTTGCCTCGGTGCAGTGTCCCCGCACTGGGGACACGGGTCGGTGTCCCAGCTGCCGGGTCCCCCCTGCAGCTCCCGTCCCCTCGGCGTGGGTCTGGGGGGCTCGGTGACAGTGGTGACCTCTCAGGTGTGCCGTGCCGTGCCGTGCCGTGCCGTGCCGTGCCGTGCCGTGCCGGTGCAGCGTTGCTGCTTCATTAGCGCCGCTCATCAAACACCAGCCCTGGAGCGCTGCCCGCTCCGGCCGGCGGCGACCTTGTCCCCGTGGGCAGCGCTGGGTGCCGGCCCGGCCCGTCCCGTGTCCCAGCGCGGGGCCAAGGGGCAGCTGGCGAGGGGCGGGTAACCCCTGCCCATAAGTAGCCTGGCCCCGTGACCGGACCTGGCGCTGCCGGCGCGTCCCGCGGCACCATGGCAGAGATGCTGCCGCCCTGGGTGACCAGTGGCGCCGCCGAGGGGACCGAGCCCGAAGGGGTGGGTCAGGGTGCAGCGGGCGCTGGGCAGAGTGGCCACAAGGATGCCGTGTCGGGCACAACCCCGACTGCTCTGGGCGTCTTTCCAGGATGCGATCCGGATGCTCAACACCCTGCAGACCAATGCCAGCTACCTGGAGCAGGTGAAGCGGGAGCGCGGCGACCCCCAGGCCCAGCTGGAAGCCATGCAGGGCTTTTTGGAGAGGAGCGGCCTGAAGGTGAAGGGCTGATCCCCGTTCCCCCTGTCCCGGTAGCAGTGCCGCCATGCCTGGCTGCCCCGGGGGTCTCACAGGGTGGTTGAACTCTTACAGGTCGAGGACCTGGATCGACTGAACATCATCCACGTCACGGGGACGAAGGGCAAGGTGAGGCGGGCGGGCGGTGCTGTGGGGGGCTCAGAGGCACTGCTGCTGTCTGTGGCTCTGTGTCTGCCCCTGCTCTGGAACAGGGGGTTTAACACAGCTGTCTCCTCAGGGCTCAGCGTGCGCCTTCACTGAATGCATCCTCCGCAACTACGGGCTGAAGACGGGCTTTTACAGGTGGGCAGGGGGTCAGGAGGGTTTTGAAGGGCCAGTGGAGCCGTGCCTGACTTTTCTCCCTGCTCTGTACCCCCAGCTCCCCTCACCTGGTGCAGGTGCGCGAGCGGATCCGCATCAATGGGCAGCCCATCAGCAAGGACCTCTTCAACAAGTACTTCTGGCTGGTCTACAACCGCCTGGAGGAGACCAAGGTGGGGCAGCTGGGGTTGTGGGGGTGCTCCCTGCCATGGGTCCCTCGCTCCCGGGGTCGTGTGTTCACCCTGCTCTGCCTGGCAGGACCCAGCACACGCCAGCATGCCGGCGTATTTCCGCTTCCTCACCATCATGGCCTTCCACGTCTTCCTGCAGGAGAAGGTCAGTGGTGGTGGCCTCCAGCTTGTGACAGAAATGTCAGGTTGGTGGGGACCTCAGGGAGGGGGGATTTGGGTCAGAATTTGTGTGGATCAGGCTGTCGTGGCTCTAAACGGGGGGGGGTGCTGTGCCAGGTGGACGATGCCCCACAAACAGGGGTGTGCTCAGGTGTGGGTTTGGAAGGGCTGGTGGAAGGGACCTGTCTCCACCCACATCTCTGAATCCATGGGGGCATTTCCTGCTGGTGGCTCTGATGGCTCTAGTGTCCCCGTGTCCCCAGGTGGACCTGGCAGTGGTGGAAGTTGGCATTGGCGGCACCTATGACTGCACCAACATCATCAGGTAGGAGCTGGCAGGGCTGAGCCTGTCCCCAGGGCTGCCAGGGCCTGATGTCCCCACAGTGAAGGGGGGGAACAGCAGGGACGCTGCCATGCTGCATTCCCATCCCAGGGCACCAGTGGTGTGTGGGGTCTCCTCCCTGGGCATCGACCACACCAGCATCCTGGGGGACACCATGGAGAAGATCGCCTGGCAGAAGGGGGGCATTTTTAAGGTAGGGAGATCTGGTTTTCTCTCTCCTCTTGTGTTTTCGGGGTGTGTTCCCCCATGTCCCTGAGCACCCCCGTGTCCTCCCCAGCCCGGTGTGCCGGCGTTCACCGTGGCGCAGCCGGAGCGGCCGCTGGAGGTGCTGCGGGAGCGAGCCCAGGAGCGCAAGGTGAGCTGCTGGTGGGGGGGTGTGGATTGGGGGGTACCCCATCCCACGGCGGGGGGCTCAGCCTGCTCTCCCCTCTACAGTGTCCCCTCTACCTCTGCCCGGAGCTGGATGACTTTGAGGAGGGCTGCCAGGCACTGGAGCTGGGGCTGGCGGGTGCCCACCAGCGCTCCAACGCCGCCCTGGCCCTGCAGCTGGCACGGACGTGGCTGCAGCGCCGCGGCTGCCAGGGTAAGGCAGAGGGATGGGGATGGGGGCCAGACCCCCGCAGGGCTCCTGAGGGCTCACTGGGATGCCTGTCCTGCCCAGGTCTTGGGGAGCTGAAGGAGGTGCCACCAAGCACGGAGCTGCTGGGGGGGCCGGTGCCACTGGCGCCTGCCTTCCAGCTGACCGATGCCATGATCCAAGGTGCAGTATGGCCATGCCAGGACCCCCACTCACTGTGTCACAGGGCATAGCAGGGCCATGCTGGACCCCAGCCCGTGCCATGTGGCACAGCCCCACACTGGATCCCCACGGGGTGCCAGTGCTGGGGAAGGCATGGGGGTCCCAGCCATGCCCTGTGCTCCCCCAGGCCTGCGGGACACGGAGTGGCTGGGCCGGACCCAGGTGCTGTCCCGCGGCCCCGTGACGTGGTACCTGGACGGGGCTCACACCACCAGCAGCATCCAGGCCTGCGTGCGCTGGTTCCGCCAGGCCGCCCTCAGCCAGGACAAGCCCCATGAGTAAGGAGAGGGTGCAGAGGGGGGCACACCTCGTGGGGGTGTGCTGGTGGTGCTGCTGCAGGTCCCCTGGGGGGCTCGGGCCACTTGCCCTTTCTCCCCGCAGCGGTTCTGAGGTGCGTGTGCTGCTCTTCAATGCCACGGGCGACCGGGACACGGCGGCGCTGCTCAAGCTGCTGGTGGTGAGGTTTGGGGGGCACCGGGGGGGTCGCTGTGCCCGGGTGCCTGGGTTCTCTGCTGGTTCTGGGACCTGCTCTGCTGTGGGTGCAGGGAGCCACGAGGTGGAGCTGGCACCCTGTCTGTCTGTCCATCCTGCTGTCCCGGGGTGTATCCCACCTCAAGTGCCCCCCGTCAGGGGTCTCACAGTGCAGGGGTGTGGGGAAGGGACTTGGATCATCCCCTGTAAGTCCACTGGGGTGGGACTGGCCCCAGTGGAGATCCCGTGGGTGGGTCCTGAGGGTTCCCACAGTGCTGATCTCTCCTGTCTCCGCAGCCCTGTCACTTTGACTATGCTGTCTTCTGCCCCAACTTCACGGAGGTGTCGGTGGCCAACAACGCAGGTGAGCGCTGGGCAGACGGGGTCTCCCCCAGCTTCCCCTCCTGATCCCTCCCAGCTCCCCCTGCAATCCCTGACCGCTGCCTCCATCCCTCCCAGACCAGCAGAACTTCAACGTGACGCTGGAGAACGCCCTGACCCGCTGCCTGGAGAACCAGCGGACGTGGACGAGGCTCCTGGAGGAGAAAGTGGGGCAGGACCCCTGGCTGCCGTCCCCGCTGCGGGTGGGGGGGCTGCTGCAGCCGGCCCCCGCCCGGGGCTCCCTGCTGCTGGTGCCCCCGGCGCCCCGGCCCCTCAACTCCCCGGCGCTGGTGTTCCCGTGCCTGGCGCAGGCGCTGCGCTGGGTGGCGCAGGGCCGGGACCCCCAGCTGGCCGCCCCCACGGCCTCGGGGGCTCACCCGCACCCCGCGGCCAGCAGCGGGGCCGTGCTGCTGCGGGAGGCGGCGGCCGTGCGGGTCCTGGTCACCGGCAGCCTGCACCTGGTGGGAGGAGCGCTGCGGCTGCTGGAGCCCGCCCTGTCCCAGTGAGGGGCTCCTCTGTTTACATGAAGCACCAGTTCGGCCCCCAGGGATGCTCAGAGGCATCTGGAGGGGGATGTGGGGGCCCCCCCACCCCATCCTGGCTTGGCTGTTTTCACCCCAGTGCCTTCTGCCTGTGCCCTTCCCGGGACACTGTCCATGGGGGGATGCTCCTGGTCTCCATCCCCGCCCTAGTCAGACTGACTGGGGGGACCCCCAGGGTGTTGGGGGGCTGCCCCAGGCTGTGATGAGCTCCAGTGCCTGGTAGGTGGGAGCCTCGAGCTCAAGTGGCAAGGCTCAGCGTCAGGGCGCAATTAATTTAACATAGGGAAGGTTTTTTATTATTATTGATAAGAGTTTGTAACTTGGACGGGGAGCTGGGGGGAGTGGTGGGTTCTGCCCATCGTCCTGTGGGAGGGCAGCAGCCTTGCACCATCCTCCGCAAATAAACCTCTCGCTGCTCCCACTGCTGCCTGCTGCCTTCCTGGGGGGAGGCAGGAGGGGCACGGGGGTCACCCCAAGTGCTGGGGCATGTCCAGGGGGCACCCACTTCTTCTTCCCCCCCCATTTGATGGGGAGCCTCGTGGGAGCTTTTGGCAATAGCTGCTCTTTCTGCCTCCCCACTGCAGCGGGGGAGCCCGGGGGGGTTGCAGGGTGCCCCCCCCCCGGTGTGGGCTGCCCTCAGGGGGCCAAAGCATTCACTGAATGAGTAATGGAGGCCCCCTCTGGGCTCGGCCTGAGATTTGGGGCAAAAAATCAGCTTAATGGCACTGGGCTGGCTCCCCAAGTCCGTTGTCCGGGGGCTGTGCGGGCTCGGGGGGGCCCGGGGGCGTCAGGCCATGCTGCTGGTGGAGCAGGGGGTGCTCTGGGTGCTGCCAATGCTGTGGTTGGTGCTGCTGCTCTCCGAGGCTGGCGCCGTGCTGGAAACCGGCTGCAGTTTGGAGATGGGACCTGGCTCACGCCGCCCGCCACGGGGAACACCAAGGGGAAAGCACACTCAGGGCCAACAGTGGTGGCCTTGGCTCAGCCCCAGGGACCCTCCAGCCCTCGTGGATCACTCCCCAGCTGAGCCCTGAGCCCCTGGGATGGAGATGAGCGTGGGGCACGAGGAGCAGGAGGGAGGGCAGGATCTGTGGACACCTGGAGCTGGGTTATTCCCCTATAGCATTGCCAGCACTGTACAGATGAGGGCAATGGAGCAGCCTGCTCTCTGGCTCACTGGGGGACTTTGGCCAGGAGGGAAAAACGGGCAACGCAGTAAAGGACACGCAGGTGGCCCTCCCATCCCACCATCCCACCACGGGGGCCCCAGGGCGGCGGATACTCACGGGTGTGCGAGTAGATGTACCAGAGCACGGCGGTGAGCAGCGCCCCGATGAGGAAGGCGCCGAAGGTGATGCCCAGGACAGCGCCCAGCCCCAGGCCACGGTCTGCGGGAGGATGAGGCCGTCAGCACCGCCACACTGCGAGAGTCCCCCTCCCATTCCCACCCTGACCCCCTCCCTGGCCCTGAACTCACAGCTGAGCGGCCGCCAGGCATCCTTCACTCTCACCTCCAGCACCTTCTCGAAGATGGTGTCGTTCTGCGGAGGCGGAGGTTGGGGTGAGAGGGGGAAGATGTGCACCCCCAGGCTCTGCAGGCCAGGGAATGCTGCTCCTGGACGGGCTCCATCACCCGACGGCGTGGGACAAACCCACCAGGCTGCAATGGGGACCAGCCCGGTGGCACCCCAGGGTAGGGAGGGGGGGGTCACACCGACCTGCAAGCCAGCCTTGCACCGGAGGAACGCCGAGAAGGGGATGTGGCCGCCCTCGGGGATGCTGTAGGTGAAGCGGAAGCGCCAGACCTTCCTGCCGTGGCTGCTGGGGGGCCCGTCGAGCACGGCCACCCCTGCTCCCCGCGCCTCGCCGCCCTGCACCAGCAGCAGCGGCTCCCGCTCGGAGGCCGCCAGCCAGCACTCCTTGAGCTGCAGGTCTGCCGGGTGATCCATCCACCGCATGGACGCCTGCTCCGGGTGGGAACGGGTCAGGGTCACTGTCCCCAGCAGGGCTGGCTGCCCCAGCCTGGGCTCCGGGCAGGGGCAGTACCTGCACAAAGGCCTCCTTGTTGATCTCCAGCTCCGTCTGCGGCGCCTTGAAGTCGGCGGTGGGGAAAAGGCGCAGGAAGAGCTCCCGTGGGATCTCGCACTGGAAACCCACCTGCAAGAGAGGGGCAGCACTCAATGGCAGCCAGCACCTGTCAGAGCCCAGGACATTCCTCTGGAGACCCTAGCAAGGGGCTCAGAGACCTTGGCACAGAGTCAAAGACACCCGTGCCTTCGATTTTAACCCATGGAAACAATTACCGACTTTGTGTGAGGATGTACAAGCCACAAGAGTTTGAGTAGAAAGATACTTTGTCACAGGGTGAAAAGTAGAATTTTGGGGTTTTTAGAATGGGGATTCAAGAGGCAAGATGGAGGAATGTGGGTGTGTCCTGTCCTTCTCTTCTTCTTCTTCTTGGCCTCCATCTTCTGCTGTGGTGGTGGCACTTTTGGATTGGTTTAGAGACAGATTGTCTAACATAGATGATAGGTATTGGAAAATTATTGTAAATAAAGCACATGTAGTTTCTAGTATAAAAAACTAACACCACCCCAAGGGCAGGGACTGTGCCACAACCTGACCTGCTGGACAGACCTCAGCAGGTCCAAAAAAGAATGTGATAGATAAGAGAAAATAAACCTTGAAAACCAGAACTGAGGAATCTCAACTTCTTTGGTCGTGGGGCTGGGAAAAAAGACTCTTTAACACCTCGGGAGCCATTCCAGCAACACGAAACCCAAGAAGCACCCAGCTGGCAGTGCCATCTGCACCTTCTCCCAGCCCTGGACGTGCTGGGAAACCCGGCTCTTACCCGCACGCTCCGGAGCACGGCATCCTTGGCCAGGCTGAGGATGAGCTGCGAGAAGGCAGAGGGCTGGGTCAGTCAAGTGGTCCCCAGGGATGGGATGGGATAATGGGATGAGATCATGGGATGGGATGGGATGGGATGGGATAATGGGATGGGATAATGGGATGGGATGGGATAATGGGATGGGATAATGGGATGGGATAATGGGATGGGATGGTCCCAACCCACACACTCCCCCTCCATCTCAGCCCTGGGCTGCAGCAGGATGTTTCCAGCCATGCAAAAGCAAGAAGGTCCCGCTGGAGAAGCCCCCCCCTCCCTCATGGGCCATCAGTGGGGCTGCAGGCAACACCCCCAGCTAGCCCCCCTCTCACCTCATTGTTGGCATAGCCCCTGCCCTCCAGCGAGGTGCCACAGTGGCTGAGGGGGCTTTTCAACATGAAGTGGGTGGCATTTTTCTCTGCCTGGCAGCGGATGTCCCTCAGGGTGATGTTCACCACGTCCTTGATGGGCTGGGAGGAAAGCACACTGTGGTCACCCGCGGACAGGGGACAGCCCTGTGCCACCCACCCCAAACACCCAGAGGAAAATGAAAGTAAATGGTGGACATTGGCACCCCCCTGCACCCCCCTCACCTCCAGGTAGGACCTGATGATGACAATCTCCATGGTTTCGTCTGTGCACTTCCAGGGCTTGAGCGTGCGCAGCACCTGGTGGGGCAGGTCTGGGGGCTGTGTGATGACCACGGGGGTGGTGCTCACAGGCGTCCCGACCGTCTCTGCAGGACAGGGAGATGGGGGGGCTGAGCAGGAATGGTGGAATCCCCCATCCCACGCAGCCCTGGGCTGCTGGGGGCCTCACCGTGCTCGTGAATCTGCAGGCTGATGTGGGTGCTGGCAGGGATGGCCGAGTAGGAGGCAATGACACTGTAGTTCTTCTCAAAGGCTTCAGCAATGAGGCCCTGCTCTGTGTCAGGCAGGGGATTGCCAGGGATCAGCATGGAGAAAAGGGGCATCTTGTAACTCCCAGAGACCTGCAGTGAGGGGGAAAGGGGGGAACACAGAGGGGCTAAGTGGAGGCAGGGACAGCTGGGGGGGCACAAGGCAGGGTTCATCCCAGCAATGAGGGCTTGCAGCAAGGGGGCTGCCACTTGCCCACGTCTAATGTCTCCAGGTGCCCTCCTGCCACCTTCCCCGTGACACCAGCATCTCCTGGGCACCTGGCAGACCCCTCGGTGGGGAAAACATGTTCCTCTCAGCATACCAGTAACTGGATGTTGCACTCTGCGGAGAGGAACCAGGTGAAGTTGGCCTTGCTCTGCAGGATGAGGATCTGGTTGCCAGCAGAATTCTGAGAGCAGCTCAGAGACAGGTTCACCCCTGTGATGGAGGAGCTGCAAAACCACAAGACCCCCCCATTCTCAGCGTTCCATACCAACCGGTCCCACGTCCAACTCGAGATGTGGGGCTCTGCCTTTGGGAAGCCCAACACCTTCCCAAGCATCTCCAAGCATATCCCAGTGCCTGTCCCACCCCTGGGGTCCCACGGTGGTACCTGGGCTCCGACTGCAGATGGATGATGTGGGCAGCCCTGGTGCTCTGGGCATCGCTGCGTGAGCAGCTCTTCACCCCGTGGAAGAAGACCTCGGCCTCGAGGTGCAGAATGGCATTGAAGTTCTCCTGGGGGATGCACTCTGGAGGGCTGTGGGCATCTGTGTAGGGGGCAGGGTGATCAATACTGGGCTCAGTGGGTGGGAGATGCTCAGGGCCAGGAGCACCAGTCCCCTTGGCATCCCTCAGGGAAGGTTCTTTGCCCCAGGAGGTTGTCACCCTTCTGGAACAGGGAGACCATTCCTGCCCATTCCAGCCCCCCAGTGTAGCCCCCAGCCCCACGCACCTTCTCCCAGGTGCAGCTGGAGGCTGCGGGGGTCCTGCAGCTCGCTGTAGGATGTGATGCCCCCATAGGTAGCCAGAGCCCAGGCCAGCAGCTGCTCCTCGCTGGAGACGATGAGTGGCTCAGGCTTTGATGCCCTGCTGGTGCTCTCTGGGATGAGGTGGGCGTCCTGTGGGCCAAGTGACAGCCTGAGCCGGGGTGAGGAGCAAGGTGCATCCCTCCCTTACACAGGCTGGCATGGGGAAACCGAGGAAAACCTTTCCCCTCCGTGAGCAGGTCACCAATGTGAACCTAAAACAGGGGAGTGTCCCTGGAGCCTGGGCTGGGGTCACCCTGGCTGAGTGGGGGTTTTTGGGGGCAGCGAGCTGAGAGCAGCGAGAGTGGCCGGTGGCACGGGGAGGGCTCAGCCCGCTTTATTATTAGCCACAAACAAAGCAGGAGGTTTATTTTGCTAACAAAGCGCCCGACCCCGGCTCAGCTCGCTGGAGCCAAACCCCATCCCTGACCTTCCTCCCGCCGGCCGGAGGAAATGGGAGCTTTTTCCAGCCCTGTGCGTCATTCCCTGCCTGGCCAGCGCAGCGCTCAGCGCCGCCAGCAGCGCTCGGGAGCGTCCCCTCCTCCCTGCGAGGCCCCGCGGCCGCTGCTCAGAGGGACCAGACCCCATCGGTGACCCCCTCAAACACCGCCAGGGGTGGCCCGAGCCCTGCTGCCCCCCGGGAGGGTTCCTGTGGCGGGGCTGCGGCACTCACGGTGCGGATGATGAGGTTGGAGCACGGGGAGGTGACCCTGGCCAAGCAGCGGCTGCAGAGGAGGATCAGCGCGGCCGGCCGGCTGCAGGCATCGGCTCCTGGGGTCACTGTCACCGTCAGGGGGGCAGGAGAGACCTGGGGGGGAAGAGGAGAGTGTCACCGCCTTCCTGGCTGCCCCTGGAGCCCGGGGGAGCAGGAGAGCCCTGAGGCTGGCCCTGAGATGAGCCATGGTTTAAGGGCAGGGATGCCGTGTGAGTGTGCACCTACACCGGCTCCCCTAAGCAAGGGATGCCCACCTGGACGATGGTGTTATCCCCACACTGGGGTCCAGGACACCCCACATAGTGAGGTCGGGGCACCCCCTTCTTAGAGACCAGGGCATCCTTGAGCTAGAGACTAAATAATCTCTGCACTGGGTGTGAGAGTCACCCCACTGGGGGCTGCGCTATCCCCACACTGAGGACTGGAGCATCCCCACCCCGGGCACCAGAGCATCCTCACTGTAGGTACAGGGGCGTCTCCCACCCTGCAGAATCCCCACCCTGGGCACTGGGGCACCCCCCGGGCAGGTTTCCCAGCCCCATCCCAGCGCTGTGCAGCCGCTCCAGGCTCAGGTGTGCCCGTGCTGCAGGGCAGGTGGCACAGAGGTGGCACACACCGCTCCTCGTGGCGAGCACTGCCCGCTTGCCGCTAGCCGGAAATCCGGATGGGGAAGTCAAAACTCCAGGCGCTAAGTTTGGCAACTGCTGCCTGAATAACGGAGAGGAGAGGAGAGGAGAGGAGAGGAGAGGAGAGGAGAGGAGAGGAGAGGAGAGGAGAGGAGAGGAGAGGAGAGGAGAGGAGAGGAGAGGAGAGGAGAGGAGAGGAGAGGAGAGGAGAGGAGAGGAGAGGAGAGGAGAGGAGAGGAGAGGAGAGGAGAGGAGAGGAGAGGAGAGGAGAGGAGAGGAGAGGAGAGGAGAGGAGAGGAGAGCGGGGACTGGGCGGGTGGAGGCTGCTGCGCAGGGCTGGCGGGATGAGGCCATGGGCATCGTGGCCTCCTGGCCGTGGCCCCGTGGCAAGCGTGGGTGGCCAGGGACCCCGGGTGGCCCCGAGTGTCGGGGAGGAGCTGGCGGCTGTTTTTCCTGCCGCGTGTTTTGTGCCGCTCCATTGTTTGGCTGCGCGAGTGGCGGGAGCCTCGGCGCTCCCCGCCGCCGCCTTTCGGGTTATTTTTTTTCTTTTTCTTCTCCTTTTTTTTTTTTTTTTTTAAATTTTTTTTTTTCATCGTGGGGATCTGCTTATAGAAAGCAGCTTCCAGTAATTCTTCTATAAGTGGAGCCGTGTCCCTGCCCAGCTTCCCCCGCGCTCCGCGGGGCTCGGCACCGCAGCCGTGACATCAGCGCGTGTCCCCTGTCGCCGCTGGTGACAAGCCCGGGGCACCCCCGGCCCTGGCGCTCATCCAGGATGCCAAGGCCAGGTTACACCGGGCCAGAGGGGTCCTTGCGGAACCGACCCTCCCCAGCGCCTCGCGGTCTGGCTCCCCTCTGCTCCAAAAGCAGAACTGGGAGAGCTGGGAGGTGGCAGGGAGGGGGGAGTGTGGCGCCAGGGCTGGGCCAAAATCGGGTGCTGGGCCCCAGCCAGCGCGAGGGAAGCCTGTCTGTCCTCAGAGCTGCCATGCACACCCGTGAGCTGGTACAAACCCACCCAGCCAGTGCCAGCGCCAGCCCTGGCACCGCCCTGGCCCCAAAGCACCCTCAGTGTGGCTGTCACCCCTTGGCACACAGGCTTCTGCCCTCTTGGACAGCTTAAAATGATGTGCCTCCTTCATCCCTCCGCTCTTTCTTCCATCCCTCCTTTCATCTCTTCCTCCGTTCTACCTCCCGTCCCTTCCTCCCTTCCACTTTCCATCCATCCCTCCCTCCCCAGTGTGGTCACCCCTGGGTACCCGTGGCTCTGCCCAGCTCCCGAGCCAGAGCCAGAGCCAGGACACCTTCCCAGGGAAATGGAGTGTCCCGAGATGTCCAGCACAGGAATATCTGCCTTGGCAGCATGGGCTATTCAAGAATTTGCCTCTAAAGTCTTTACATTCCCATCAGGGGCAGAGATGCCCAAGGCTGTGCTTGGAGGAGAAGCTTGGACAAGGTGCCACGGAGGAAGTTAATCCACTGCTCCTTAATTAGAGGAAGGTTTTCACAGCTGGGACACCCTGTGCTGAGGGCAGTGACAGGATGGCAGTGACAGGATGGCAGGGTGAAGGACGGTGTAAGGAATTCTGTGCGGATGCTCTGGGACCCCTCTTGCTCACCTTGGACCACTTGACGCTGAGCACATGGACTTCATGGTCGGTGCCCATGGAGCTGTTGCTGGCACAGCCCCGGGGCACCGTGCTGGTGGCATAGGAGAGGGTGATGGGTGGCTCCGCTGTCACCGGCTGCAGGTCACAGCCCTCGGCTCTCGCGGCGTCTGGGTGGAAAACAAGAGCCCGTCAGTGCCCGCCGCAGGGATGCGCGGTGACACGCACGGAGGGACACGGTGCTGAATCCCTGCCAGCGCCGGCGCTGCCCCCTCAGCCTCAGCCCCCAGCCCGGCGTCAGCGCGGCCCCTCCGGGACCATCGATCGGCTCCGTGTCCGCCAGCGCCGGCCCCCTCCGCAACCCCGCTAATGACCCTCGGATCCGGGCTGGAAAAATCCGCTGTCCCCGCTCGGCACTGCCCGTGCCAGAACTCGCACCCGGCCGCCCCCAAGGCCGGGGCGGTGGCGGAAGCCCCCCCGCGTTCCCCGGCCGCAGGAAAGTGGGAAGCGCAGGTATGGAAATGGCTGTAAAGCTCATCCTCCCGGCCGCCGAGGCGTGAGCTCTGCCCCATCCCCAAGCCCCCGGCGGCGTGCGGCGAGCGGGGCCGGCCGGCGGCTGCCAAGGGAAATCCTGAGCGCAAACAGCCATTTGAAGGCCCGATCCTGTAAATCCCCACGTGCCTCGACAGTTTCCTCTCTGCCTCAGGCAGCCCTGCTGTGGCCGGGCTGTCCTTAACTTGGCCCCGAGGAGCCGCCTGCAGCCATGGGTGCTCCCTGCCAGGGGGCTGGGAAGGACAGACCCCCATGGTCTGTCAGCCCACAGCTGGGCTTCCAGGGGCTTTCTATGGGGAGACGGTGCCTGGGATGCTGTGTTTCCTCTGAAGGTGGCCACTGAGTTCTATCCCTGCCCACTCCAACTTTTCCCATCCCTGGTGGCTCCAGCCAATGCACCGGGAGGTGGCTGGAACAAACTCCCGTCCACCCAGCCACCCCTATCAGGACTGGGGCTAGAGGATGTTATGTCAAAGATACCTTTTATGAAAAATCCTTTCCTTGAGATTTCTCCTCCTGAGAAGCTGAGAAGCCTCAAGAACAAAATGTAAGCAATGATTATCTGCTGCTGTGGAATGCAACAGGTAAATCTTTGATTGGCTTATGTTGGTTGTTTCTAATTAATGGCCGGTCATGGTCAGCTAGCTCAGACTTTCTGTCTGAGACACAAACCTTTGTTATCATTCCTTCTTTTTCTATTCTTAGCCAGCCTTCTGATGAAATCCTTTCTTCTATTCTTTTAGTATAGTTTTAATACAATATATATCATACAATAATAAATCAAGCCTTCTGAAACATGGAGTCAGATCCTCGTCTCTTCCCTCATCACACGGTCACAGTGTGATGCTCCAGGTCACTGAGTTTTTGGGACGCAGCACCCAGCAAAGGGCCACTCCGTCCCATCACGGTGTCCCTGACCCGCGTCCCAGCGCTGGGGCGGCCCGGTGGCGGCGGCGGGGTCACGGCACAGACCCCCGGTGACGCCGCCGCGGGCCCACCAATTGTCCGGTGCTTCCTCCCCCCCGCGCGGCCGCAGCATCGGGAGGAAGATAAACAGCGGCTTATCTGGGCGCCGCAGGCTGCGTCCCTCTTCCCTTCCCCTCCTGCCCCGACGGCACCGGGCACGGCCCCGGCGCTGCCGGGCACAGCGCGGGCAGCCCGCGGCTCCCGGGAGCAGCAGCATCCCGCTGGGAGGGCAGGCAGGGCCGGGGGCCCGGCCGGGATCGCCCCCGGCAGGGCAGGGATGCCGGCGGAGGGGATGGTGCCAGGCGGGCACTGTCTGTCCCTGGGGAAGGCAGCGGGCTCCAGCATTATGTCAGGATCAGATAAGGGGGCTCAGCTGGGCCGCCGGGGCGATCAGATAAGGGCACTGTTATTTTTGTACTCCAGGAAAGGGAAAAAAAAATTAAAAGGAAGAAAGAAAGAAAATCCACTTTATGTTTTTCCAGCCCGCATTCTCCCTTGCTTTGGTGCTGCTGAGATCAAGGAGCAGGGATGGTCCCACTGTGGCTCCCCCGTGGGGCAGGGGCTGGGGGGAAATTCCTGGGGTTTTGGGAGCAGAGAGCAAAGCTGGGGTGTGGGGTGCAGGGCAAGGGTGGCTCTGGCAGTGCAGGATGCCCAGGGGATGGGCAGCACCACTTTGGCATCCTTGCATCTGGCAGCGTTGCCTTGGCACTTGTGTAACGAGCTGATCCAGGACAGGAATGGGGATGGACCCTGCACTGAGAGGGAATTGGCATCCTCTGAGCCACCACGGGCTGTTGGACCATGCTGAGGTGGATGGGTCCAGGCTTTGAGCCTGACACAAACCACATTCCTGCCACTCTCTGTCAGACAAGTGCCAAGGAGCCTCTCCTCAGAGATGGAAGGGGTGACCCAGCACCATGCTCACCCCACGGGGAGCAGTCCTGGCCCCTGTCAAGGGGGGCACAAAGTCCCCCACTCTGGATTCCGGCTGTGTCTATGAGACACCCTGACATTGCACCCACCAAGAGCACCCCAGTCCCACATCCCTGCACCCACCATGGACATCCCAGTCCCACATCCCTGCACCCACCATGGACACCCCAGTCCCACATCACTGCACCCACCATGGACACCCCAGTCCCACATCCCTGCACCCACCATGGACACCCCAGTCCCACATCCCTGCACCCACCATGGACACCCCAGTCCCACATCACTGCACCCACCATGGACACCCCAGTCCCACATCCCTGCACCCACCATGGACACCCCAGCCCCACTGCACTGTGCCCACGGCTATGGGGCACTCAGTCCCATGGCACTGCACCCACTGTGGGCTCCCAGCCCCAGAGGCTCCTGTGAGGAAGAAGCAGCCACTGATCAGGATGAGATGAGTAGCACAGGTGGGCAGGATGGGGACCATGTGTCACAGGTACACAGGACATGGAGCATGTAGCACAGACACTCAGGATGGCACAACTACACAGGACAGTGACAATATGGCACAGTCATTCAGGATGGGGTCCGTATAGCACAGCTGCATCCCTTAGGGGTGGTATGGCCAGAGGAGATGGTCTGTTTGTATGGCAGAGTGACACAGGGACCATACAGACACATACAAGAGGGACTGTACAACTCTGTTACACAGCATGGGGACTGTGTGCCACAGCTACGTTGGATGGAGATCATACAGCACAGATAAATAGGACAGGGACCACAGAAACACACATTCAGGGTGGGGAACATACGGCACAGCTGTGTAGGACTCAGCCCATACTGCACAGCCCTGTTAGGGCATGTATGGCACAGCCATATAGGGTGGAGACTGTTGGGGATGAATACAAAGGTCATGGACACACGGCACTGCTACATAGGACACAGGGGACATTGCACAGCTGTGTGGTATGGAGCTATACATCATGACAAGGACAGGGACAGGACAAGGACAAGGACATAGTGACAGGACAAGGCCTCTGTGGCACAATGACACAGGATGTGCCGCACACAGGGCACGGTTATAGGATGGGGACTGTACAAGAAAGCAGCAGAGGACACAAACCTTACTGCACACCTACACAGGACAGGGACACCATGGCACTGCCCTAGGGCAGGGACAGTGGCACAGCTATAGGATGGGCACCCACCCCCACAGTTACACAGGACATGCTGTACATCTGCAAGGATGGAAACTGTACGGCACAACTACAGGGGACACGGCCCCCACGGCACAGCCTCACTGCACAGGGATTGTCTGGCTCCAGACAGGGCTGTGATAAAAGAGAGTGGGCACCAAGCCTGGCAGCAGGGCCATCCCAGCACCACCCATGAGCAGCAGCCCCCGAGGTGACCAGGAGGGACCAACCCAGCTGGGACACTCGGTGCTGCTGGCCCCAGCCCCTCTGGGCGGCTGCTGCCTCCCCAGTTCCCTTCCCCCTGCCAACAGGAGATGTCCCCAAGTCCCCCAGCTCCCTGTCCCCCAGCTCCATCAGCACTGGGGTCCCTCCCTGAAACCCCCCTGTGGCTCTGCAGGGATCTCAGGGTGGCTCCTGAGGTGTCTAAGCCCCCAATTCCCATTTTGAGACTTTAAGGGTTTTTCCCATTTCTCACCCCCAGCTCCATCCCCACATTCCATATGAGGTTTTAAGGGTTTTTTCCCCATTTCTTTCCAGCTCCAGTCCCACATCCTGTGTGAGGATTTAAGGGTTTTCTCCCATTTCTCATCCCCATCTCCTGGTCAACCCCTCCGTACTCCGAGGTGACGGGGACCAAAGCCACCCCAGCCCCCCCGTGTGCCACCGTCTGGGTCAGGACTCAGCCACGGCGCCTCCAACACCTCCCACGCCCAGTGACGCAGCCGGGATTTCGGGGGTCCCAGGGAGCGGCAGGGCTGTGCTGTGTTCCGGGAATCGGGGTGGCTTCGTCCCTTCCCACACGGACGCTGCTCCCCAGAACCTCCTCTCCCGGGGGCTTCCCGGGGGTGACAAGTGCGGGCACAGCCGGGACCCCTTTGGCCCCCGATACGCAGTCCCGGTGCTCCCGCCGCGCTCTCCCGTCCCGTCCCGGGGGTCCCGTCCCGCGGCTCTCACCCCCGGGCTCCGGCTGCCCGGTGCCCCCGTCCCCACTCACCCGGGCGGCCGAGCAGCGCCAGGAGCAGCGGCAGGAGCGGGACGGAGCGGGGGCCCATGTCCGCCTGCGGCCGCTCGCCGGGAGCCAGCGCCGAGTGCGGGCGGCGGCAGCGGCAGGAAACCGACTCCCTTCGGAGGAGGGTCCGCGGCGGAGGAAATGCCGCTGGCGGCGCTGGGGCCGGGCCGGCGGGGCCGGGGGGGCGGAGAGGATGGACCCCCCCCTCCCCCGGAGGCGCCGTGCCTCAGTTTCCCCGCAGCGCCGTGCGGGGGCAGGGGGAGGGCAGCGGGACCCGGGCTGGATGCCCCCGGGGCTGGCAGCGGTGAGTGCAGGCTGGACACGGGGGTTCTGGTGGGGTGCGCCCACCCGAATTACTCCCGAGCTGCCGGCAGTGATGGCGATGGGGAGCTGCCCCAGCCGGGCCGTGGGGAAGGGGCTGCCCCCGCCATTCAGCCCCAGGCATTCAGACCCCGACATTCAGCTCCCGACATTCAGACCCCGTCATTCAGACCCCCCTGCTCCCAGCCAGCGCCTGGCACGGCCACACGGCTCAGGCTGGGGGCTGCCCATGGATGCCCAGGCTGGTGGGCAGGGGGAAGCCCCCGAGCACTGCTGCCCGCCTTGTCTGTGCCTGTGCCACAGCTGGGGTGCCCGGACCCCCCCACCTGGCAGGTGGGCTTGGGGTCCAAGATCCCTTGGGACAAGGGGTCAGGGTGAGGGGGTCACGGGCAAGGGGGTGACAGCTGGGCACTGTGGGGCACCAGGGACCCCCTTGTGCACTCCTGCCCCAATTCCTCCCCACACCTCTGCCGGCCGAGCTGAGAGCCCTCACAAAGCCATCAGTGGGGCTGGGACCCTCATGCCGGGGGTGGGCGCAGGGCCCCGGGGGTGGGATCGATTCATGGTTCGGGGGCATGGGGACAGAATGGAAACGGGCCAGGGAAGTCAGCGACGCCTGTCCCCAGCAGCCAGGATGTCCCCGGAGATGTCTGCGACGCGGGGTGAGCAGCAGCCATGTCCCATGACAGAGCACTGCCATCTCCTGGGGACCGCGGGGACGGGTGCGCACCGGGGATGGGGACACGGATGGGGACCGGGACGCGGCACGGGATCCTCTGGGTCCCTCGCACCCCTCTCCCCGCGGTGACACCACAGGACAACGACCGAGAGACCCTCGGTGATGGACACTGGGGTGGTGGCAGCCACAGTGTGACAGAAGGAGGGTGGCCGTGGCTGTGGGGGGCCACATGTGCAGCCCCCTGCAGCCCAGCATCTTCCCCCCTCTCAGCATACGGGATGGCCTTGAGATTGCAAACCACGGGAAATGCATCCAAACATCAACACCAAGCACTCAGGGCCATACTGGGGAGCAGGGCAGGGCTCCTGTCCCACCCTGCCTAGGGAACCACCTGGGGAAACTGAGGCACACTCACAGCACACCCTCTATGGGATGGAGGCACAAGAGAGATGTCTCTCCCCACTCCCCAATTTTAGGCTGTGCTGTCCCAAACCACAGGACCCCTCTGCCCCCTTGTCCCATGGCACGAGGCAAGCCCTGGCGGGCCCCAGCCCTGGCTCGCTGTGCTGGCAGCGTCCCAGCCCGGCCGGATGGCTGCATCCTTCCTGCCCGCCTGCCTCCCCCGTGCCCCGCCTCTGCCCGCGGCTCGTGGCCCCGGAGCACGGGCCTGACGTCGGCCCGACTGGTGAGTTTGGGTTTTCGTCTCGGGGAGTTTTGTTTTTTCCCTGCTGGCTTCCTTTCTCCTCTCTGACTCCTTGGCCTCGTGGCCTTGGCTGACCCCAGCGCTGCCGCCCCTCGTGCCCTCGCAGCCCCCTGGCTCCGTGCCCAGCTCCCGGCAGCCCACAAGTGAAGTGTTGGGGGGCCCTGCTGGGGCTGCAGCTCTGCTGCCTCCTGCCCTCACTGTGGCTGGGCAAACCCTGTCCCCAGGCTCCAGTGCAGCCCCTCTGTGTGCGGCTCTGTGGGTGCTGAGGAGCCCCCCCATGCCCTGTCCCCCACACCAGCACCCCCAAGTGCCTGTCTGTTGGGGTCCCCCAGCCAGGAGGACACCCAGCCTGGTGGCCGGGCTCATCTGGGTGTCCCCAGAGCATTCCCTGTGCCCCGGGGTAAGGGCTGAGCACTGAGTGTCCAGGCCCAGCAGGACAGGGAACACCCCGCTCCAGGGCATTGTGCCACTACAAACCACCACAGCGCAGCCACTGCGTACCCCAAAAAACCCCGACAGCCAACAGAAACAAGGAAATGCCAAGGCACGAAAGTGCTGGAAATCCCCATCCCAAATCCGGTGGCCTCCAGCCCCTGGCAGGCAGTGGGAGAGCTGGGAGGCATGTGCAGGACACACACCCGGACACCAGGGGGTTCAGCAATCGGGACAGAGCGAGGGAGGCCGGGGCTGGCTGGAGGATGCAGGCACGGATTGGGAAGCCGGGGCGAGCGGCCGGGATGCTCCCTCCCTTCCTCTGAGCGCAGCATCCCGCTGCCCCGGCGGGATAAACACCCGCTTCCTGCCCTTAATCAGCTCCAGAGGGGCTGGGGGGGGGGGGACAGAGAGGCAGAGAAAAAAAAAAAAAAACACCAAAAAACTCTGGAAAGAAAAACTCATTTCCTGCGACAGAAGAAAAAGATAAAGTCTGGATTCATTAAAGTGAACTTTACTGGGGAGAGACGGGAAAGAGCCAAACACAATGTCCTTGAAATTTCCTCCGCACGGCTCCGTCCACGAAAACAGGATAAAGCCGCTTCCGCTGTCTCTGCTGGAGTGCGCCGGGGGGACGGGGCCGGGGGCTGCTCACAGGCAGTCGAGGTGGGTGCAGACCTGCTGGAAAACCTCCTCCACAGAGCCCTCGGCGTTGAGCTGGGTACAGAGGGCACAGCTGGGGGACTTGCCCGAGGGCTCTCACCCGAGAGCAACTGGAACTCTCCCAAGGATGCATTTTGGCCACGGGTGAAGAGACCAGGGCTTGTTTAGGGCAAAGGGGTGCAGGCCATCCTTGGAGAGGGTCGTGTTGGGAATGAGAGGGGTCAGCCCACCCCAAACTAGGCAGGATTGAGTTTTCCTGCTTCTCTCATCATCCTCATCCACCATTTCCCCTCCCCTGGGACACAAGCCAGAGGGGTGCTGGCATCAGTCTCATTCTTGCTTACCTGGCGGACGATGCCTCTGCTCTTGTAGAAGGCAATGACAGGCTCAGTGGCCTTGTAGTAGGTCTCCAAACGCTTCTTGATGGTCTCCTCATTGTCATCCACCCTGCCACTGGTCTCCCCTCTCTTCAGCAGGCGTTTCACCATCGTGTCCTTCCCCGCATCCACGTACAGCAGCAGCGTGGGGGGCGCGATCTGAGCACAGAGGGGACGTGGCTGTCACCACACTGAGGTGGTGTGGCTCTGGTTTGGTTTGGGGGGGGTGCTGCTGGTCAGCATGAAGGTCACAAGTGTCCCCACACCACCCTCTGCCTCCCTCCACATGGGTCTGGGAGCCAGGGACACAGAGATGGCCCCACTCCATCTCCTGCCTCCCACTGCTTTGGTCTGGGAGCCACCAGGCCACTCTTGCAGTGGCCTCTAGGGCCATGTAGAGGAAGGCAAAAGCACACTGCAGCCAAGCCCTGGCTCTCTGCCATCACCATCATGTCAGCACTGCTGTCACGCTCTGTCAGCCTGAGGACACCCTGGTCCCTCCCACTGGGCTCTGGGCACAGGCTGTCCCCAGGCAGGGGGACCTGCTGCCCAGTTTAGACCCTTCTGGGATGTGATCTCTGCTGGGACGGGGAGCCCAGGCTGCTGCTGGATTGAGTCCCTGTGCTAAGCTGGTGTGTGGCACGGCCCAGCATAGCACAGCACGGCACCAGTCCTCACCTTCTTCTCAAACTCCTCTCCCTGCTTCACCTCGCGGGGGTATCCATCGATCAGGAAGCCCTTGGACACGTCTGCTTTGGCCACCATGGCGTCCCTCAGCATGTCCAGCACCGTGTCCTGGAGGGGGAGGACAGAGCTGCTGATATGGGACAACAGGACTCCCACCCAGCATCCCTGGATCCCTGCAGCATCCCTGCTGCAAACCCCACCCTGGGACGGCAGGGCCAGAGATGCCTGAGCCGTGTGCCAACCGTACAGCCCTGCACATCCCACCATGTGGCAGCTGGTGGCTGGTAGGGACTTACCAGAGGCACCAGCTCTCCCTTCTCCATGATGGCCTGCAGCTTCTTGCCCCGCTCCGAGCCCGAGCTGACCTCGGCCCGCAGCAGGTCCCCCGTGGACAGGTGGGTGTAGCCATACTTCTGCACAATCTTCTCACACTGTGTCCCTTTGCCCGAGCCAGGGCCACCTGCAAGGCACACGTGTGGCCCCAGCCAGGGGTAAGGAGAGGGAGGGGACACGGGAGCAGCAGCACACACACGCACGAGCCCTCAGAGCTCGGTGACACAACAATTGGTGTCCCCAAGCCCAGCACCAAGGGGATGGACAGAGCTCCTCTTCAGGTTGCCCAAGTGCTTGGGGTTGGCATGGGCTGCTGGGAATTGGCATGTGGGCACCACACCCTGATGGCACCCAGGACATCACCACCCAGGGTTTTGTCACATTACCTCCCAGGGGTTTACTGTCACATCACCTCAGATGCTGCCGCCCCATGCCTGGCCAGAGGTGCCCTCCTGGTCCCACCATACCCCATGTGGACTCAAAGAGCCAAGCTGGAGCCATGGCCATCCCACAGTGCCTGGGAATTGCCCAGTCTCAGCCTCCAGCCCTGTTTCCCCAGCCTAGAGGTACAGGGAAAAGGCCTGGGCTGACCCCACCAGTGACAGGATCCAGACACAGACTTACCCACCACAAAGATGATTTTGTGCTGCTTGAGCTTTTCTGGAAAAGAGAAAGGAAAAAAAGAAAATTATCAAAAGCCAAAAGGTCCATCAGGGAGTGAGGTGTCCCCAGGGGGTGCCAGATCCAGGGCAGGCATCCCTGGGGATAGAGGGGACCGATCCAGGAGAGTCCTGGGGGGAAGATGGAGAGGGAAGCAGACGTGTGTCCTGGTCACCTGGGCAGGCTGGGATGTGTGGCCACAAAGACCCCACGGCACCTCGGCCATGGGGCTGGAATTCCAGTGCCACGTGGTGTCCCAGAGGTGCTCACTGTCCTCGGCTCCACTGCAGGCAGGGACTGGCCTCATCCATCCCCGTGGCCGGCTCCTCACCCCGCTGGGCTAACTGGGGCCGTGGCAGGCTCGGGTGGCATCGAGCGCCTGGCACAACCCCGGCAGGCCCTGGACCCCAGCATCAGTCCCTGGGCCTGGTGGTGGCTGTGCAAGTGGCACTGAGTGCCCCATCCCCTGCCCCGCACCTGGCACAGGGCTCTCAGCACCTGTGGGGTCTCTGCACCAGCCGTGTGTGGGGTGATGCCAGGGTGTGATGCCGAAGGGGGAAGCAGAGCTAAAAATAAAGTTGAGCTGCTCTGGGGGCCACTTTCCCATCTCCTGATTACAGCTGGATGAAATTTCAACTCCTTGGCACCCAGCACTCCCCAGAACTGGGGATGGAGCCAAGAGTCTGGCAGGGACCAATGGGATGTGGGGCATGTGGGGGGGCTGGAGGGACATGGGGGATGGACAGGAGGGAGGGAGGCAAGGACACAGGGGCACATGGAGGGGGGGAAGGCAACGAGGACTAGGGCTGCATGTAATGGTGACAAATGCAGGGGACAGGCAGGGAGGGAAGGGGAATGCACAGGGGGTGGGTACAGGGGGGCCAAGGGGATGGATTAAAGGGGTTGGATAAAAAGGGGACAGGGGCATGCAGAGGGGGCAAAGGGGATTAATTCCAGGGGAGATTGATGCAGGGGGCAACCAAGGAAAAGGATGCAAGGGAGACAGGGAGATGCAGAGGGAATGGATGCAGGGGACACTGAGGGGACGGATGCATGCAGGGAGATGGATCACTCACCTGTCGCCATGCTGATGGTTCAGGCACAGAAGCGCTTAAGGCTGCCAGGAAAGAGAAGGGTAAACAACTCAGCACACCAGGTCACCAAGAGTCTGGGGAGGGAAAGGGTCTCCTTTTTTGGCCATGGTGGTGCCCAGCTTCAAGCCCAGACTGGGGGGATGGGAGAGAAGACACAACTCCTGGCTCGGCCCTGGAATAGGGAGCTGAGGGATCTCTGTTCCTGCGGCCATCACTCACCTGGCTCCCAGCAGTCACCCTCCGCATCCGGCTGCGGTAAGGGCATCCCCATGCCGGGTGACGCGTGGTGACGTTGCCGGCTTCCTCCCCTGCCCTGCCCACATCCCAATGCCTGGGGTGCTGCCCGGCAGCGGGAAACCCGCTCGGGATGCCCGGTGCCCCCGCAACACCGAGGGATGCCGGCAGCACCCCCGGCTCCCCAGGGGCTGGTTTTAGGGGGGTGTCCTAAGGAAGGGGGTGCAGCAGCCCGTGGCACCCCCAGGAGCTGGAGGGTGTGTTTGGCCACCCCGCCGCGCACACCCAGCCCCGCAGCGCCCCAGCTGCTTGGGCACGGTGCGTCACCCCGAACCGGCCCGACGGGCTGCAGGGAGGGGGCATCGCAGCCGCTGGCAGGTCGTGTTACAGCCTCCAAAGGGCAGAGGCTAAGAATGGCCGGGCTGAAACCGGCACCGGGTCACATCCCACCGCCGCCGCGGCGACAAAGTCCTGACAGGTCCCCCAGGGGTTCTGGGGAGCGCGGGACCCCCGGGTCCCCAACTGTGGCCGTGCTGAGCCCCAGGACACCGGCAGCAGTCCCGGTGGGTGGCAGGGGCTGCGGCCCCCAGAGCGAGCTGGTGCCCGATCCAGCGCCGTGCCGGGGGTGCCGGGGGCGCCGGTGCCCGGCCCGGAGGCGATGGGGGGCGCTGACCCGCTGGGGCCGGGGCTGGGGAGGGGGCTCAGGGTGGGCAGGGGGCTCAGCGTGGCCTGGTGCCTCCCCAGGCAAGGCCCTTGCGGGCTGCACCCCGCGGTGCCCCGGCCATCTCAGACCACCCCTCCCCTCCCATCCATCGAACGGAAGGGCAATGCGCGCCGCCGCCCCTCCCGGGGACCGAGCCCCGCACCGGGCTGCTCCAGCGCCGCTGCCGTGCCCCCGCCACCCCCGGCAGGCGCCAAGCCGAGCCCCCCGCGCTGCCCCGGGCCCGCCGCTGCCGCGGTGCCCGCACCGACCGGGTCCCGCCCCGCACCGCCCCGGCCCGGGGGTCCCGCACTGACCTGGCCCCGCCGCCGCCGCCCGGGCCCGCCGGTACCGCTATTTATAGAGCACGGCGGCGCGCGGGGCACGCCGGGAGCGCGCGGCACCGGCGGCGCGAGCGAGCGGCGCGGGGGCACCGGGAGGGACGGGCGGGCGCGGGCAGCGCCGTTCAACCCTCCCGGCGCGGGGCGCGGCACCGCCCGCCAGGGGAGCCCCGCCCGGCCCGGCCCGGCCCGGGGTCTCCGCGGCGCCTCCGCCCCAGCTCCCCGCACGGGAACGCTTTGCGTGTCACCGTCCTCGTGTCGCCTCCCCTCTTCTGCCCCCATTGCGTGCTCATGTCCCTATCCCTATTCCTAGTGCCCATCCCTGTCCCTGATGTCCCCATTCATGTCCCTACGGTCCCCATCCCTGTCCCTGATGTCCCCATTCCTGACCCTACTGTCCCCATCCTTGTCCCTAATACCCTCATGCTCCCATCCCTATGTCCATCCCTAATGTTCCCATCCAATCCCCACAACCCCATTCCCATCCCATCACTACTGTCCCCATCCTTGTCCCTAATACCCTCACGCTCCCATCCCTATGTCGGTCCCTAATGTCGCCATCCAATCTCCATGTCCTCATTCCCATCCCTAGTGTCACCATCTTTGTCCCTAATGTCCTTGTGTCCCCATTCCCATCCCTGGTGTCACCATCCTTGTCCCTAATGTCCCCATGCCCCCACCCCCAGCTCACACACCCCTCTCCCTCAGCTCCAGGGCTGTAAAACCCCGCGGGTGTTGTGTCCTTGTTAACATCTGCTCACTGAGAGATGCCGGATGCCAAAGCCAACGGTACAGACTTTATTTAACAATAAAATGTGAGGTAGAGAAAGAAATAGAAAAGAGGGATTGTGCATATGGGGGAGAGAGAGAGATTGGTCCAGCAGAAGATTGTCACCACCCATGGATCCCTCAGCATCCCGCTGGTCCTTCCGCACCCTGGTCTTAGTGGTCGTGGGGGTCCCGAGGTTGTTGAAAACTTCTCACTATTTATACATTTTGCACACGAAGGCATTAATGCTCATTGGCTATACAGTTCCTTCATTCCATTGGTTAAATTATTCCCTCTCTTCTAATGCTAATTATTCCCACGCTCAGTCTCTCTTCCAGTCGAGTCCCTGTCGATCTCCCCCTGCCAGAATTACCTTTTACCCACCAGTTACCTGGCTGCCTTTCCTTGTGGATTCTTTGTGTCCGTTATCAGTGACACATTCTTCTCCCAGTTTTATTTACCACTCCTAATCTGAGATAATGCTGGGACGATAGTACCACCTTTATCTTATCTCAAATTCCTCTTACGATTCAGCAGGGGGAAGAGGCGCTTCGGTGGTTGCAGGTGCTGCCTATCCCATAATTTGGGGTGACCTCTTTGACCAGTGACATGCGTATGAGCAGCTGCCCCTCCACAGCTTGCCAGGGTGTGCCACACCAGGCTGAGAGCCAGTGCCATGGTGCTGCTCCCTTCTGTGCCACCAGACTCTAGACAGGCAACGGTGATCTCCCAGTCCTGGCACTCACCTGCCCTTCCTCCTCCTCTGTGGCTGCAGAGACCCCTTCCCAAGACCCTGTGACCCCAGGGCACCTGGCTGGGTGTGACACAAGCTGGGGAGGTCTCAGCTGTCACCTCTGTCAGAGCTGGAGCCAGCCAGGGACTGGACATGGATCCCACCTGGACATGCTTGCACCTTGCTGCACCCTCCTGAGTGCCTATTGCTGGGGGTCACTGCCACCATCCCCAAAAACCCGTCCAGAGCCAGGGCTCAAGGTAACAGACTGCAGCAATATTTATTCCTGTACAAACAATTACAAAACACGGGTGTCCCACTGCTTCCCCCAGCACCCAGCTGCCCAAAACCCCAGCCACAGCCAGAGGGAAACTGAGGAATGGATTCGTGCCAAGGCTCAGCACCCAAACACACCATATTTAGGTGCTTTCCCCAGATCAACTTCTCTGCTGCTGAGAAATTAGTAACAAAGTCCTGTTCCAGGCACAGGGTGCCAAGAGGCACCACTGCCCCCCATTACCTGCCCAGTTCTAAATTGTTTATAAGCAGCTGCTGGCCCTTTGCTTCCACTAATGAGCAGCCCCTGCTCCCTCCTTCATCCAGGAAACCCAAGTAGAAACCCCAGGATTAGAAGCAGGAGAAAAAAGCCAAAACCTCCAAAAAGCTCCCAAAAATCCCATCTTCCAGTAAGAAAAGGTTTTGGCAGTGTGGGGCACAGCGGTGCTGGGAAGGGCTGGTGTTTTTGGGATGCTGGGACAGGGAGGGTGGTAATGTCACCCCCGTGGGGTCCCACCAAAAACTGTGGGGCTCTGCTGTGGGAAGGATGACTGAGGACTGGGATGAAGGGCTGGGCATGGCAGGGGGGGGCTGAGCTCCAAGAGAGGTCTCCTCACCCAGATGTTTGAGGGAAAGAGTCTCTGTGGTGACCCCAGAAGCTGTGCAAACCAAAACTGAGCTGAGCGGACCTGGGACCCCCCTTACAGCCTCACAGGGGCTGCAATGTGCATGGACCAGGACAGGGCAGGATATCACCCCCAAGTATCCTGCACATGGAGGGGGACACCCCAAGTTTTACATTCACCACCTGGTCCCTAAAAACCAGCTCAAACCCCAACACATCCCAGGTGCCAGGAGCCACCGTGCACAACAGCAGCAGTCCTGTGGGAGGCAGCAGGTGGCACCTGATCCCACCACTGCCAGGGGGATGCAGGGGAACCCCCATCCATCCCAGCTGCCCAGCAGGCGTGGGGCAGCCCCTAGGTCCAGGAGGGGTGGGAGAAGGTGATGTTGTAGAGGCCGGCCCAGCTGGCAAAGACCCTCTTCTCGGTGATGAAGCGGTGGTGGTTGCCGCGGCGGCTCCGCTCGTTGTGGATGTAGGTGGTGCACTCGTCGGGGCCCTTGGGCTCGTAGTAGTGGTAGGGCAGGCGGCGGGGTGGGGGGTGGCGGCTGCAGGGGGCAGAGAAACACGGGGTGAGCCCGTGGTGGGGTCAGGGAGCTGAGGGGGGGCCCTGGGGGTCTCCTCACCCGCAGTAGCTGGGTGGCACCATGCCATAGACGTGGATGGCGTCGCACAGCTCCACCGCGATCACCATGGTGAACCAGCCGGTGCTGAGCCACGAGCGAGACTTCTCCCTGGGCAGGAAAAACAACAGGGAGGTGACATGGATAATGTACCCCCCTCAACGTCCCCACTGTGCTTCAGGGACCCCACAGCTCAATGCTGCAGCCCGTGAAGCAGCTCCGAGAGTCAGCTCTGTCTTGGGAACCTGCAGAAAGGGGGGCACAGCACAGGATGTGGCTCTGAGGTACCTGTCCTTCCCTGTCTCTCCCCGAAACAGGTCATCAAACTGCTTCATGCGGCCGGGGGAGACGACGTAGGCTGTCATGTTGGGGAACGAGGCGCAGACACGCTGGATGATCTTCAGGAGGCTCTTCTGCATCTTGGTGGGCGGCCCCCAGAAGATGAACATGGTCTCTGGGGTCTTGTTGACGAACTCCTGGGGCCGCTTGAGGACACGGTAGAGGCTGGAGTGGGCCACCACACGGAAGCTGGTCTTGTTGCCCACATCAGCACTGTAGCCCGTGGTGGGAGCGTCGTTCATGCGGATGGTGCACTCAGCCCCGTCGATGGCCGTGCCCAGGCGGGTGCCCAGGAGGTGGCTGGAGCTGGTGACAATGACGCATTGGTGGCAGCGGGCAGTCAGGGTCTGGTGATGACAAGCGCCGTCAGCAGGTGACTTTCGGTGTCACCGTGGGCAGGGCACCGTTCCCTGCGGAGCCGCTGTCCTCGGGAGGGGACAGTTGGGCTGGATGCCAGCAGAGGGACAGACCCTGTGCCACCAGCCAGGCCCAGCCCTGCTGCCCAGCCCGTACCTTGTTCCCGCAGACAGGCAGGTACCCGCTTTTCACCCCCCACTTCTTGAGGTCGGGGGGGCCGGCGGGCTCTGCCCCGCAGGCGGCTGTAGGGGAACACCTCGCTCCCGTTGCCGGAGCTGTAGATGATCAGCAACATGATCAGGGCAAAGAGGACCCCCAGGGCGGCGGCGCGCTGGCTCTGCGGGCGGGGGGACAGCGTCAGCCGCTGCCCCCACCCACGGGGGTGCATCCACCCCTCTCCCAAGGCATCTCCAGCAGGAGGCCTGCTGTCCCCAGGAGGTCCCCGAGGGGATTCTCTGGCACTCACCGTGCTGCCACTCATGTCTCTGTGCCAGCCTCAGCACACAGCGATCGCCGGCGACCCGCGAGCACCTGCAAGGAGTGTGGTCACCCCCAGCCTGACCCCTGCAAGGAGTGTGGTCACCCCAGCCTGACCCCTGCAAGGAGCGTGGTCACCCCCAGCCTGACCCCTGCAAGGAGTGTGGTCACCCCCAGCCTGACCCCTGCAAGGAGTGTGGTCACCCCCAGCCTGACCCCTGCAAGGAGTGTGGTCACCCCAGCGTGGCCCATCATCCCCATGCCGGGCTGGTGGGGGTACAGGTACACAGAATGAGTCTCCAGGTGCCCCTCTGAAAAGGAGAACAATCCCCCGGAATTCATGAGCGGGAAAGAAATGCTGTTGACAGAGGCTGGGCAGACTCTGAGATGTGGAAGAGCCAAACCCAGCTGCAACTTGTGCCTGGGGAATCCCCACCTTAAGCTGGGTCCAGGGAGGATTATCCTCCCCTCGTGGGGATGAAACCACTCAAGCCGCAGGGTTAGGGAGGGTCAACTTGCTGCTCGTGCAGTGAAATTCCATTAAAACCACCGCCACAGGAGCCTTGGATCAGGAGGGAATGGAAGGAACCCACTCACCCCACTCAGTGCATGCACGGGATTGCATCCAGCAGACCTGCAGGGACCTCTCCAGCCCTGGGACCCACTCCAAGTGGACTGACCCAGTTTAGTTCTGGGAGCCCTGGTTAGTGAGCCCCAGCCATTCCTGGAGCGCTCCAAGCAAAAGGAAATTAAAAACCACTGAAGCCTCTTTACTAATTGTCACAAGGAAAATTATGCAACAGCTTGAGATCAGCCCCTGGGGGGAGCTGACACCTCGAAACGCTCTCAGGGCCGCGGTGGTGCCAGAAGGTACCAGCCTGCCCGGGGAGCCCAGGCCGTGGCCGGTGTGGCGGTGCTGAGGGGCTTCGTTGTCCAAAGGCTGGGGACGCTGTGGGACCCCCTCTCCCGGACCCCACTTCGCTCCCTCCACCGCTCTGGGGCCATGTGGAGCCCCACGGAGGGGTCCCCGCGGCCTTACCTCACCTGCCGGCGGCTCTCATGGGGATCCGTCACCTCCTGCGCCCCGCGGGCGGCGGGCGCTGCCCGGCCCCTCCGGCGGGCTCGGCCATGCCCGGCCCCGGGGCTCACATCGTCGCTCTGCGGGAAGAGGCTGCTTCAGAGCCGGCCCCTCCTCCGCCGGGGGTCCCCCAGCCCCGGATGCGAACCCCCCCGCCCTCCGGGAAGGGAAAACCCGCCCGGCCCGGGGCGCGACCCTGCGGCCGCTCCTACGGGCGAGTCCTCCCCGGCCGCGGGGAGCATCCCCCGCCCCGGCCGCGGCGACACGGGACGGAGCGGGACCCGTCCCACCCTCCATCCCGGGACCCTTCCTGCCCCTCCATCCCCTGTGTACCGGCCCCGGGGGCAGGGCCCGCTTTCCCCGCGTTCCGCCCCTGCACCGGCTGAACGGGCCCGGCGGGGACGCGCGAGCTCCACCGGCCGCTCCGGCCCGCAGTGCGCCCCGGTACCGCTGCCGGTACCGATACCGCCGCCGATATTGATAGCGCTGCCGACGCCGGTACCGTTACCGCGGCCGTTACTGATAGCGCTGCCGGCGCTGATACCGCTGCCGATACCGACCGCGCCGCTGCCGCCGCCCCGGCCGGGTCCTAGTGCCGCCCTCCCGGCATCGGGAGACCGCCGGGTCCTAGTGCCGCCCTCCCGGCATCGGGAGAGCCGCCGGGTCCTAGTGCCGCCCTCCCGGGATGGGGAGACCGCCGGGTCCTAGTGCCGCCCTCCCGGGATGAGGAGCGCCGCCGGGTCCTAGTGCCGCCCTCCCGGGATGGGGAGAGCCGCCGGGAAAGACCGGGATTGATTCCCCGGTCCCCGAGGGTACCGGTGCGGGCATCGAGGATGGGGAGCAGCGCTGCCCGGCCGTGCCAGGAGCAGCCCGCCGTGCCTGCCCGCATTGCTGGGATGCCGAGGTCTCCCCCGCATCTCCCCCGCGCAGCTCAGGGCCCCGCTCGGGGGGTTTCCACCGCTGGCGGGGATCTGCATCCCTGACCCGTGCTCAGAGCGGTTCTGGCCCCGCTGTGCCGGTGATGCCTTGCCCTGCGCAGGGCTGTGGAAGCTGAGGTGGCAGGCAAAGAGCTCCATGGGCTCCTGTGCTGCGCTGCTCTGCAGGAAGCAGCCCTGGTAGCACCCCCGGCTCCTGAACCGCTCGCTCCTCACTGCACCTCCTCTCATCTCTGCTCCTCCTCTCGCCCCTGGCCCCCCAGACAGCGCTGGATCCTCCCAAACATGTGGCATCTGTTCACACGTTCAGAGGGGCTGCTGTGGGCTCAGGGCCACACACTTGCCCATGGCCTGTCCCATCTCTCTCCAGGGACATGGGAGCTGCCAGTGCTCTGTGACAGCCCAGCAGCACTGAGCTCTGTGGGACTGAGGATCACCCCAGACCCAGCACCCATCCTGAGAGATGCAGCTGCTGATTTCCAAATAACCCCAACTGCTTTCAGCACCCTCTTCCATGTTTAGGCTGAGCTCTACCCCCTTGTCACTTCCCCCTCTTATTTATAGCCTGGCAGCCTGTGAGGAGGTGTTGAGTGTCCCCCCTCCCTCACTCCCTGTCCTGTCCTGCAGCCACAAGGGGCACAGCAAGGGGCACCACTGAATTAAAAACAATTTTAATGGCCACGTTTGCTTTGGTCTGAATCCAAGGACACTTGTGACAAGGCAACTCATAGCCCCTAGGGCACAGGTGGCTCCAGGGCTTCCAGCTGAGGGGCTGCAGGCACCAAGCAGCAGAAGGCAGAGCCTGGGTCCAGCTGCCTGCACCCCACACCCAGCACTGTCCAGAGGGTACAAGTGGAGCAAGGACCACAGTAGAGCTTCGTCCCTCTGAGAGGCACCGGCCTGTGACCCTGGCAGGGCTTAGCATTTCTGCCCCATGTCCTGCTGGAGTCCAGCAGCATGTCTAATCCTGCACTAAATATTCCTCCTAGTAGAGAGAGCAGAAAACCAGGTCTCCCTGGCTCCATCCAGGCAGACATTTGGAGCTGGTGGGGCTGCATGGGTCCAGCTCATGCCCCCCATGTACCAACAGGGGCTTCCCAGCCCATCCACCGGCTGGGAAACAGGCACTGCTGTGCAGAGACGGAGACTCCCTGCTCCAGGGCTTGGCAGAAGGCGTCCAGCCGTGCCACTGGCAGAGCTGAGGCGTGTTGCTGCAGGATGAGAGCTGCCCTGCTGCCGAGGTTCCTGCCGCCTCACGCCGCGGCTGGCGCCCTACCTGCCTGCCCAGGATGAGTGGTTGAAGACAATGTTCCTCCTCTTGGCCCAGCGGGAGAAGATGGCTTTCTCGGTGATGAAGCGGTGCCCGGCGCGGCGGGCCTGCTCGTGCATCAGGTACATCCTGCACTCGTCCAGCCTGCCCTTCTCAAAGTAGTGGTACGGCACGCTGGAGTGGTTCTTTTCCCTGGCAGGAGGGGACAGGGTCAGTGTGGGACTTGGGGGGACACCAGACCACCCCGCACCTGCCCCTGCCAGCCCCCCACACCTGCAGTAGCTGTCGCTGACCATGCCAAAGACACAGATCTGCTCGCACAGCTCCATGGCCAGGATCATGGTGAACCAGCCCGTGCTCAGGAAGGAGCCGGATTTCATCCTGCAAAGCATCGTGGTCACACTGGAGTGGGTGGCACTGGGTGGTAGTGCCACCACTACGGGTGCTTGATGGGGCACAGGTACGTGAGGGGGACCCAAGGAGACCTCCTGACCTCAGGAGGCAGCAGTACCTGTTCTTCCCTGTCTCATTCTGGAAGACATCATCACAGTATGCCATCTTCTCCTCGGTCAGGGTGTAGATCTGCAGCTGGGGGTACTTCTCCACCACCTTGACCAGAGCCTGGTAGGTTGAGCCCATCTTCTCCCTGCTCATCTTTTTTGCTGGCCCCCAGATGAAATAAAGGGTCTCTTGGGACTGCTGGAAGAAGTAGGGCTGGTTGCCCAGCAGCAGCGGGACGCTGGTGTGTGAGACCACCCGGATGGTGCTGCGCGCCCCCACGTCCTGCTCGTAGCCGGCGGTGGGGGCATGGTTCATGCGCAGGACGCACTCCTGCCCGTCGATGGCCTGTCCCAGCTGCGAGCCCAGCATCTGCCCCGAGCTGGAGACGATGGCGCACTGGCGGCACAGCGCTCGCTCCAGCGGCTGCGGGGAGAGGCACCGTCAGCTCCTCCCTCCCTCCCGCAGCAGCTGGATAACCCCGCAGCTGGATACACCACACCCCTGCCCGCCCTTCCCAAAGGCCAGGGAAACTGAGGCACGGGTGAGAGCTGCCCCAGCGCTGCCCCGTGCCCACGCACCTTCCCGTCGGGAACGCGGCTGTAGCCCTGGAAGCTGCGGACGCGGGACGTGGCGGGGCTGTCCCGCAGCGCCGGGGCCGAGCAGCAGCGCTGCACGGGGGTGCGGGAGCCGAGCAGGATGTACAGCACCGCCGCCGCCGCCGCGCACACCAGCGTGAGGAAGAGCCGGACCTGGGAGCAGAGCGGGGGGAGCTCTCCGGGCCTGCCCACGTGCACCGGGCCCGTGCCGGATGCCGGTGGTCCCGCGGCCACCAGGGAGCTGCCCCTCGGACGGTGTTGAGGTGTGCGGGGTGCCGGGCCCGGCTCACTCCGTGCCGCCCGCGGGCACCGGCAGCAGCCGGGCTCAGCCCCCCGGCCCCTCGCCCCTGCCCCAGCGGTACTCACCAGCGTCTTCATGCTCGGGGGGCTGGTGAATCCCCGGGCGGGCTCCGGGGGTCACCGGCAGGGTGGGGGCTCTCACCCTGCAAGCGGAGCGGGCTGAGGTCGCTACCGGGATCGCCCCGGTCCCCAGCGCCCGGGGTTCCCCCCGAGGCATTACCGCGATCCCCCCCGCATCCTCATTCCCATTCCCATTCCCCGGGGTGCTCCACGTGTGCCGTTCCCCCCCGTTCCCCCGTTCCCCGCCCCGCCGGGCAGGGCTCGGGCCCGGGGGGGTCTCCCCGGCGCGGCATCCCCGGTTCCCGGCCCCACTCACCGAGCCGGGATCCACCGGCGGCTCCTGCATCCCGCCCGGAGCGGGGCTGCCGGGCCGCGGCGGGGGCGGAGCCGAGCGGGCACTGCCGGAACCGGCACCGGCACCGCCCCCGCCCCGCCCCGCGACCCCGCTCCTCGGGGGCGCGCCCGCCCGTGGGCTCGTGCCCGGCGCACCGGCCCCGACCCCGGCCCCCGGCTCGTGTGTGCCGGTACCGACCCCCGCCTCTCTCCCCACCGTGTGCCTGGGCAGCCGCCGCAGGGCTCCTTCCCCCTCTCGCTCTGCCCTCTCGGGCTCCCTGCGCTCTCACCTCCGTGCGCCACGGCCCCCGCTGAGCCCGGGGACAGCACGAGGATCCGGGATGGCTCGGCAGTGGCACCGGGGCAGGTGAGGCAGCCCAGACCCCCTCCAATGGCCCCAGGCCCAGCACCTGCAGCCCCTCCTGCCAGGGCCAGGCCACAGAGCACCCACGGGAAGTGTCCCCAGAGCGAGCTGCCTCCTGCCCTAGGGGGGGGCATCGGATTTCTCCCACCGCCGATATAAAAACATGAGATGTAACCTTGAAACCACCCCCCACATTGTCCTGAACAGGCCTGGGATCACAGAGGAAGTGACAGGGACAGCACTGGGCTCCTGCACAGGAAGCGAGGCTGGAGGGGGAGCTCACACCGGCAGCTGCTCAGTCACCGTAGAATTCTTCCACTCTTTGCTTCCTTCTGCCCAGCCCAAAACCACCCCTGAGGGATGGGCTGAGCCTGCAGGTGAGCAGCAGAAGGGCAGCAAGGGGCTTGACAGCTCGGCATGGCCTGGCAGCCTCTCCAAGAGCTGGAAACCATCCCCCAGCCAGAGCCTCACCTCTGGACCCTCTGCTGGCTCCTGCAGCCAGGCTCGGCTGTGGCCCTGGGGGTGTCCCAAGCCACCAGCATCACCCCAGGCAGGATGGCAGGAGGCTCACAGTACATGCAAGAAGGGTTGGAGTGCCCCAGATCTGCCCTCCCCAGGCAGGGGACAGCCGCCCCAGGCATGGCAGACCCAGCGTTTTTGGCCAGGTTGTCCCTGGTGCTTGCCTGCCTGAGCTCAGCAGCAGCACCTTTTCAGCAGGATGCCATGCACTGCCAAGGCCATGCAGCTGAGCCCACCCTGGCAGGCTTGTGGCAGCCCTTGGCACGGGCAGAGGACAGGGAGTGAGACCTTACAGACCTTTATTGAGGGTGATCCTGCTTGCCATGGCTCAGGGGAGCTGCCAGGAGAGGAAGGACACTGCCACCACACCTGCCTGCTCAGCCCCAGCCTGGCTGGCACCTGGAGCCCTGTCCAGGGCAGGAACCCAGCCAGGACTGTGGGCTGTGATGGGAACCACACCCAACACTTCCCTGTGATCCAGGACATCTCCTCACCACCCCTCAGCTGGGTGGCACACGGGGAGCAGCACTGTCCCTGCTCCCTCTGCACACCCAGCCTCACGGGAGTCCCTCTTCAGAAGGGCAAGAGCCCCCAGCACCATGATTAGCCCTTCCAGAAGCAAATGGAGAAGGCAAACCTGTCCTTTCCAAGCCCAAAGTCTCATTTCTCCCCTTTCAGACTTGAATCAAAAAACCCCACAAAGTGTAGGTAAACTTTTAAATAAAATTCCCAGAAGGAACAAACTACTGGGCTGAGCCAGAGCTGAAGGGAAGGAGTGCCCAGAGTGGGCAGGGCAGCCCCAGCTGGGGAGCAGGTCCCTCGGCAGGGGCTCTGGTCCCTCACTTGACGAGCCTTGGATGAATCCTGCTTCTCTTTGGTCAGTGAATTGTAAACTACAGGTTTAGTCTCTGCAGGAGGGAACGTGGGAGCAGCTCAGTGCTGGGCCCCTTGGAGATGTCTGCCTGGAGCTGCAGGAAAAGTCTTTTCCTGGCTGTGATGCTGCAGTGTGGGCACCTCCTCATCTCCTCAGCTGGGCCTTCAGTCTGATTTCTTGGCATGTTTCCTGCTCTTCCACGTGACAAACATTATAAAAACACCTGCCGAGACAGAGAGAACCAATTCAGGCAGGAAACTTGTAATTCCACAACACCAGAATCTCAGCAAAGAGAGCAAGAAAATTCTGCTGTCCAGAGGCTCAAACAGCCAAAAATCACACACCCAACACAGCCCCCGTGCCAGGCGAATCTGCAACAGTAACCACAGCGAGCGCTGAGAGTGTCACACATTAACCAAACCCCTAGCAACCTTCTTCTCTCTTCCTAATTTAGAAGTTTCTAATTAGAAGCACAGAAACAACTCTCACCTATAAATAGCAGCAGCAGCAGCCCGGCTGCCACAGGGATGATAACTGCGTATTCCCGAGGCAGGAAGAACTGGTGGATGCCATGCTCGCTGTCCATGAAGGGCTGCAGGGACATAGAGGGGGTCAGCAGGTGGCCACAACACCTCCAGTGCAGCCTCGAGGATTTGGGAGACACATGGAAATGTCTGGCTGAAAAAGGGGGCCCAGACCTGCAGGGGGCTCGGCCACAGAGACACGAGTGGGTGGGGAGAGAAGGGTTTGGGGTTCAGGGGCTGGCACAGGGTCCCACAGCCCCGGGGGCTCCGGGTGGGCAGAGCTGCTGGTGCAGAACAAAGCAAATCCCTGTCCCTGTGCCTGTGCCCTGCAGAAGGGAGCAGCTGACACCATGGTCAGGGGTTATCCCAGCAGGATCCCTGTGCAGAGGCTGTGGAAGGCTCTGGACACCAGGGAGCACTGTGAGGATTACAATGCTCCTGCAGCTCTGGGAGCACTGTGAGGATGGGAATGCTCCTGCAGCTCTGGGAGCACTGTGAGGATTGCAATGTTCCTACAGCTCTGGGAGCACTGTGAGGATGGGAATGCTCCTGCGGCTCTGGGAGCACTGTGAGGATTGCAATGCTCCTGCAGCTCTGGGGGCACTGTGAGGATTGCAATGCTCCTGCAGCTCTGGGAATGCCGGGAGCACACACACGGATCGGGCAGCACAGTGAGCAACGCAAGAGGGGAATTCAAACCCCTTGGAGTTGGAGGGAAAGCTGGTGGGAGTTCAGACATTAGTCCAAGGCTGAACCTGGCCTCTCACACCTGGAAAGCTCGTGGGGAGAAGTTTCTTTCTGGGGAGAAAATCACCAGTGACCTCAGCTGATGTGTCCCCAGAAATGGGCAGCCTCACTTTCCCAGAGCCCTTGTCCTCCTGACCAGATTTGTTAAGATTTGTCTCTTTCTATGTCTCCCTCTGTCATCTCCCACCAGAACCAGGAATCTGGGGGATGTGGACATTGATGACTACACCTCCATCAGGGCCAGGCCTCACCTCTTCCCAATGGCTCATCCAGCCCTGGCTGGGTCAGCCTGGCTTGGAACAGCAGGTAGGCACCAAATCAATGTTTGGCCTTGCCCATGCCAGGAACACCCAGATAGGACAAGGACAGTGCCAGCACACAGACAAGGATGTGCCCTAAGATTTTTACCCTGGAAGTCAAGAGTCCTTGGGGCACACAGACACATCATCACCTGAACAAAGGGCGGGGAAACACCCGAGTGTGGAGTGACTGGGAATATATTGGCCAGAGGAACCCCGTACCAGTACGATGATCCAGAGGGTGTAGTAAACAAAGAGGACGAGGCTGAAGGCGACCAAGCCAAACCCAACCAGCTGGTCCGTCGCTGTGGCCTGCAAAGGAGAGACAGAGCAGCTCAGGGCTCCTGCGGCCGGGAGCGTGACCGGGGCAGGGGCACGGCCAGGGGTGATGCACCGGGGGCGGCCGGGCCCTGTCACACACACATTTTATGAAAAATCCTTTCCTTAGGATTTTTTCTCCTGAGAGGCCTCAGGAACAAAATGTGAACAATGGTTATCTGCTACTGTGGAATGCAACAGGTGCATCTGGGATTGGTCTCATTGGTTGTTTCTAATTAATGGCCAATACCAGTCCAGCTGTTCCGACTGTCTGGGTCAGTCACAAGCCTCTGTTATTCATTCCTTCTTTTTCTATTCTTAGCCAGCCTTCTGATGAAGCCCTTTCCTCTATTCTTTTAGTTATAGTTTTAATATAATGTATATCATAAACAATAAATCAAGCCTTCTGAAACATGGAGTCAGATTCTCTTCCCTCATCCGATCACAGCTCCCGGAGCCGCCTCACGCACCGCATCCCAGGGGCCGCTCCCGGACGGCGGCCGGGCCCGGTCCCTCCAGTCAGGGAGCCTGGCCAGGGCTCCGGGCCGCGATCCGGCCCAAGGCCCCCGTGACACCGGGCCGGACCGAGCAGGGACTGACCCTCCCCTCCCCTCCCTCCCTCCCTCCCTCCCTCCCCGCCGCGGGGTCCCGCTCGCTCCGGGCCGGGCCCGCACTCACCATGGCGCCCCGGCCTCCTCCCCGCCGGCCCCGCCTTTCCGGCGCGGCCGCCAATCAGCGAGCGGTGCGCCAACCCCGCCCCGGCAGCGACCAATCAGCGGCGGTGGGCGGGGCGCGCGTCAGGCCCCGCCCCGGGCTCGTCACGTCCCGGAGCCGCGAAACGGCCGGGACAGAGAAGCGGGAAGGGAACGGGAACGGGACAGAGAGAGCGGCGGGAACGGAACGGGAACGGGACAGAGAGAGCGGCGGGAAGGGAACGGGAACGGGACAGAGAGAGCGGCGGGAACGGAACAGGAACGGGACAGAGAGAGCGGCGGGAACGGAACGGGAACGGGACAGAGAAGCGGGAACGGAACGGGAACGGGACAGAGAGAGCGGCGGGAACGGGCCGGACCCCCGGGAGAGGGCGGCGGGAAGGGAACGGGACCGGGACCGGGGCCGGAGGGAATGGTCCGGGTGCGGGGCTGGCCCGGGGAACGCGGGAGAGCAGCGCTCAGCACCCCGTTAACGGAGGGTTTCTCGCCTTCTTTGTGTCACCCGCAGGCCTGCGAGCTTTGTCACCGCTCCGAGCTCCTGCTGCTCCTGCGCCGTTGCCTCCACCTGCGGACCGGGCACTCTGGCTGCAGCCGGCGGCCGTGCCCGGGACCTGTGGTGGTGATGGATCCTGACACCAGCTCCAGCCATCCTGACATCGCACACCCCAGCCCTTCCTCCAAACAGCCCCGGGGGCAATGGGAGGAAAGGAACAAGTGAGACCAAACAGCCCAGGGACAGACACAAAAGATAGAATCATAGAATCAATTGCCTTCCCTTCCTGAAACAAGGGAAAAGGGAAGAACGTGCTGCACTGACCTTTGTGTGGCTGAGGCTCTGGGAAGGTGGAAAAGGCAAAAGCTGCTTCCTCCCAGGGCTGCTGTTCCCCTCCAGCCCTGTCAGCCATCAGTGATGAGTATCTGGGCACTGAGTTTGGCTCCCCCTCCATTAAGGCGGGCAAGGGGCCATGCAGGCACAAGCCCCGAGGGTCCAGAGATATTTATTCCTTGTGCCCTCTGGGCTGTGGGCCCAATCCCCAGCGAGCCTGGCGAGGTAGGCACAGCAGGAGAGGCAGTTTAGGCAGGGCCTAGGCTGGGACAGATGGGACAGCAGTGTCCCCTGTTCTGGCAACTCAGGCAGGTGTCACCTTTTCCAGGATTGCTGCTTCCACTGGCCTGGTGCTGTGCTGCCGCCTCCATCTCCAGGGAAGGGCTGGCAGGGATCTCTGCTCTCAGCTGCCAGAGCAATCCAAGAAGGCAAAACCAAACTATTTAGGTCCCCTCTCACCCCACAGCATTTAAAACAAGAAACAGAGCAAGAAGAATCAGTGTGAAGTACCAAAAAAACCTTTATTTTTCCCCCAAACCATAACAACATTTGACATTATACTGATTTCCTCATATATTTGTTATTTCTCTACATTAGGAACCAGATACAGAAAATACAAACACGATCTGTTGAATCAAAGACGGCACAGCATTCCGTTAGAAAAAGAAACAAAAAAACTAGAGGAGCAAGATAGAAATGGTGAAAAATAGTCATTCCCTCCAGCCCAAACTTTCCAAGAATCATCATCAAAATAGAGCAGTGGAAGTAGCTTCTCTTTCTAAACGCACTTCTGCTTTAAGACAAAAGTTAGATTTATCTTTAGATTTTCAAAGTAAAAAAATGTTAAACTATCTTTTCAAGCAATTTTGGAAGTTTGCATAGACCCATTCCCTTTCCAAAAATATCAGCCATCTCTCTATAGAATCTGATACAAATCGAGTGCGCCTCAGCCGAAGGTCACCAAGCTCAATTCACTTTCAAGAAAATAAAACATGATCTCCCCTTCCCCTCCCTCCCCCCACAAAAATATGGGCTCTACCATTATTCCATGTGTTTGAGGCAAGTTACCAGGCTCATCCCTCGCTCAGAGCTTCATCCCAAAATTCCTTTTCATTTCCCAGGTTTCCACTCCTGCTGCTCTGCAGGCAGCGGGATCGGGGGGCGCAGGGAGGGGGCTGATGGACACAGCTCTCAGCAGGGAAGTGGGGGGAATTCTGCATTCATCAATCCCTCCCCACAGCCAGGGAAAGTGGCTTTTCAAGGACAAACACCTGCAACCAGGCAGAGTTTGTAGGAACTTGTCCCTGGCGACTGGCCTTGTCCAAAGGGCTCGGTCACCAGAGCAAGAGCTCAGCTAGAGACCAGGTGGGGCAGCAGGGAGGGGCAGGAGGGGTGGAGGGGGGTCTGCAGCCCCCAGGTAAGGCAGCCAGGAGGGGAGGGGAGCCCCTCACCAGGAGGGGTTTCACTGTGGTGCTCTAGCGTACCTGGAGTGAGGTTTTCCCAGAGGTTCCTGGCAGCAGTGCAGAGACCAGCTGCACCGCCACCCGCTTAAAAAGAAACAGCAACGACAAAATAAATAAAAAGTCAACCCCTCCTATTCAGATGAGAATGAAATACTATTTCTTCAGGCCTCCACCTGGTTTGGAACCCTCTAAAAACCGAAGCAAATGTTTAAAAGGGCTTGTTAACCTTTCTGCAGGGGGCAAAGTGATGTGGCAATGAGGGGGGAGAAATCACACGCCTGCTGCCCATCACCCCAAGGGTCAGAACAGCACGAGGCCCCCATTTAAAGTGCTGACCATACAAAAGATGATGATGAGGGAGCAACATCCTTCTCCTCCCTTTTCCCATCACAATTTCCAACTGAAATCCATCTCCTTCACCAAGTAATGACTAAGCCTATTCTTCTGGACACTCAGTTTTATATTGGTTTTTAAAAAAAGAAAAGAAGTTAGTAAAAAAGTTACACTGAATTTCCTAATGCTTTGCAATGTGCTTCCACCAACTAAAGGACTGGAAACCAGGAGCAGAGCCCACATGTTTTGCCTGATCCTAAGAGTGAAGCAGAGAGCCAGCTCTGCTTTCCAGGGCCAGCCAGGCATGAGCAGCCCTGCTCGTCAGCATCAGAGACCCAGGGGATGCAGAGTCTTGCCAATAAGGTTCTTTTACTTGTTTAAGCCACCTCTGAATCCCCTGAGAAGGGGAACAATGTGGGGAAGAACATTCCCCCCCCCCCCCCCCAAGCCCCCCTGAAATAAAATATCAATGAAACAATAATGCAGTCAAAAAACACCAGCCTGCTGGGTTTGTATAAAAAAAAATTCCATAAACTTCACAACAAAAAAGAAAAACCCAAAGGAAACTAGCCAGCGGTTTGGGTCTGGAAACTGATTCACTTCTTAAAAGTTCAAAGTCCAACAAGGAACAGGCAGCAGGGATGCCACAAGGTAAAAAGTGCTCGTGAGATGCAGCTTCCTGAGGCAGCAGTGAGTCTGTGGGACCAGCGACCCCACAGCCACCACCTCAGGTGCTGCCCAGGGACTGCTGGGCACTGCTTGTGCTGGATGCACAGCAGGAGCTCTGCACAGGATCTACAAGCAGGAACAGACTGCTCCTTCCTCCCTCCACATCTGCTCCAGGGCCCCCAGCTGTGCTGCACGAGGCTGGATGACCAGGACTACTTACTCACTCAAAACCAGGGGCAGGAGAGCTAAAAAGCCACACAAAGATCAGAATCTGTGGAGGGACTAACGTGGAGACAAGGAGGAAATACCCTATGGGACACAGTTATCAGAAATGCAAGCAGTGATGTGCCAAGCCACTGGAAGAGAAGCCAAAGACATGCCCAGCTTGGCCACAGTGATGTGATGGAGCAGGTTATGCCTCTGCCAGCCTGGGAAGAAGAGACCAGTGCTCTGAAAAGCTCAACTGCTTCTCCTGCTTTTCTGGGAAGATATTCCTCCCTCTGTCCCACTGATTTCGTGACATGCCGAGCTGCCAGTGCCTCGGAGCAGCTGACCCTTGCCAGTGGAGGCCACGAGAATGCCCTGGCATCCCAACTGCTCTGACAGTGACTGCCATTGTTTCTCATGGGAACAGAAGCAAAGCAGCAAAATGAGCTGGGTTTTAGCCTCTTTCCTGGCTTATGCTTGCTCCTTTCAAGTCCTGGTTGGATCTGATTTCCTGAGGGGCTTTGTTGGCCCCTGGGGAGCAGCCAGAGCCTCGGCTCTGCAGGGCCATCCACAGAGAGGCAAAACATCCACAGAGAGGCAGAACAGCCCCTGCTGCCTGAGCCTCCTTCTGCCCTCACCCTGACCTGAGCACACGGTCAGGCCAGGCCTGGCTCTCTGGCACTGCCCCAGGGAGAGAGAAAGACAAACAGTTCTGTCCTTCCTGCAGACACGTGGCACCCCAGGAACAGGGCAGGATGCTCAGCAGCCTGCAAGTGAGTGCCAAACCTACCCAGGCTGAATGAAGAAGAGATCACCATTAAAAAAAAAAAAAAAACCTAGCAAGTGTGAAAGAGCTTTTGTTCTAAACAGTCTCAAAAGATCCAACACTTTTCCCCTTCATTAAACCAAACCAAGGTGTTGTCTGTATCCCCTTTTTACCCTAATTCAAATTTAATTCCCTTTGAAGGGAAAGGGTGGAAAAGATGCATATCCTATATGTGGTCTGTCCAAACACAGAAAGAAGCCTCTTGACTCCAAGAGAGAAACCATCAAAACAGAGTAAGCAACTGTATAGTTTTACCACACTGCTGAGCACCCTCCCCATGCAGCATCCTTAGCTAGAAGGGTAAAAAAAAAAAAAAAGCTAAATCAAGGCCCTTTCATTACTTGTTTCTCATTCTGCCAGATTCCCTTTTCCAGCAGCTCATCTGCATGCATTCTGGCCAAAGAGACCACAGTTAATGCTTTTTTTTTTTCTCCTTTAAAAGAGGCTTTACAATAACTAAGAATTTTAACAACGTGATCAGTTACAAGTCTTTCCTTGCTGAGCAGTGAGTGTGTGCCTGAACACACAGCCAGAGGGGAGCCAGGTCCTGGAGAGGGCATGGCTGCTGAGTGCTGCCACAGAACACTGGCAAAAGAGGAATGGGCACCACAGAAATAGCTTATCAGCTGAGGGGCTCTGTATAGGAAGGGCTGCAGGCACAGCCTGCTGCTGGCCCACGGCCCAGGGCTGCCCAGATCCTCGCTGGAAATTCAGCTGCCAGGAGAAATCTCCATGTGGGAGCTGAAAGGGATGGACATCTCTGCCACACACTGCAAGGAAAAGTGTCAAACAACTGCAGAAACCAAACCCAAAGAAGAGCAATTGAAAGATAACCAGAGAACAGTTTGAAGCCTTGTCAGAAGAGTTCACTCACCACAGAGCAGGTCAGAACAGCTGCCGTGGCTAATGCAGCAGCAAACACCCCTTCTACCTTTGAAGGCAGAGACAGTGGCTTCTCCCCAGCCCCAAAAGGAACCAGCACAGGCACAGATCTCTGCTGACAAGATAAGAAAGGCCAAGCAACACCAAATCCCTTACTGGCCCAGGCCAAGAGAGGCAATTGACATCACCACCTCAACAGAGAGACCACTGCAGTCAACTGCATCCAGCTCTGGCCCAGGGAAGGGCTGTCAGACAAGATTCTTTTCACAGTCCAAGAAGGGCAGTTCCCTTCCTGAGCCAATGAAACAAGAAAAAAAAAAAAAAAAAAAAAAAAAGAAAGAGGCTTTGTATTCCAAGCTCCAACAGGACGATTTGCTGAATCAGTCCAGCAAACACAGATTATACTCCTGGAATAGTGAGTAGAAGCCTCCTCCAGGTAAAATCTATAAGCTCTAAAGTGCTCCTGCTAATGCTAGTTGATGAACACCCCCTTCCATGCCCAGCAGTGGAAGGGCTGCTGCAGTCAGTGGTGTGATGAGCACTCACATTTAACCGTTCACCAACTCCCAGCTGGATTGCAGTAGAGTTTTCTGAAATGCACTTTTGGGAAGTATTTCCTATGAGAAGATGTTGTTTGGGGATGTGAGGAGAGGAAGGTGAAGTGTACACCACAGCATACCTTGTTCAGTAAAACCATTGCCTTGGGAGGTGATGTTCCCTTGCAGAGTCAATGGAATAAAGCATCCTGCAAGTGGCCATGTCACCATGTCCCCAACAAGCAGCTCTGGGTTTGGTTAGAATGGTTTCCCCCCACCCCCAGTGGTCTGAAGAGTTCACAGTGGTATAACCCAATGTTTTGGGGAGACAGAAACTGAGACGTCCCCTGCTGCAAGTGAATGGGTGGAATGAGGGATGCAGATGAGCAACATCCTCTGGGACTAGCCCAAGGAAAAGTCCCACAGACACCTTGTGTCTGAGCAGGAACAGGGGAAGGCATGCACTGGAAGGACCAGGAAGCAGAGAAGGACAATGCCAATGCAGGGAAAGTGCATGTTCTGGAGTGGTCTCGGAGTAGTTTCTGCAGTGCAAACATACAGGGAGGGGTGTGGAGAAATCCCTTCTGGAATGCTGCATGAAGAGAGGTAAAGGTTGGCATCCAGGTGGCAGCAGACTGGGTAGGGGGCCTGTGTCCAGCAGCTCTACCCTGTTCTTCACATTTAGTGGGTTTCAATCACCACTGGCTCGTAAACTCCAGATGAGACCCTGGGGAGGCAGAGGGAGAGAGGGGCTGGTTATTTTCCAGTCATTTCAGCAACCAAGTTGTGATTCAGAGCTCTCCACTCCCAAACACCATCTTCTAAGCCTGCTCAGAACACTGCCAGTAACGAGTCAGCCTTGTGGGAAGTCAATCCTTGGAATACAGAGGGGATAAAGAGGTGGCAAGTGAGCAATAGAGCCCTGGAGAGAGCTGGGTGTGACACAAACCCTTCTGCACAGGACACAGCAAAGGGGGAGTATCCTACCCAGAACAAAGCCAGCCTGCCTGGCTTTGCTGTGCTCCCAGTTTTGTTACCAGCTCGATACATCTTTGCATTACCATTACTGCTCTTTTTAATTCAATGAGAAGATGCAACAAAGCCTCAAACACAATCGGCCAAGACCTGTACTAAGTGCTATAGTGGCAAGAAGAAGTTTTACTGCTTCAGAAGGCTTTAATGAGAGGACAAGTCCTTGATGGTTATGGAAGAGGCAGGGAGAAGGGACAATAAGAGGCAGGGAAAAAGGACAATAAACTCGGCTCTGCTGCAGTTTTGCTGCGGGCCAGCAGGAGGCAAAGCTCCCTTCTTCAGGAACAAACGGGAACCAGCCTCTACCATTTTGTCCTTTCACTCCTCACTTCTGTTCCTGGGTCTAGCAACCAGGATCCCATTATCCCTCTGAGCTCCTGCTGAGAACTGCACTCATACTCGAGTGCAACTGCAGCCTGCCACCAAAGGGATCCCAGGGCTGCTAATGTGGGAATAAAGCCACCATGTAGCACATGATGTTTAGAAATCTCTCCTGTAGCAAAAAGTGGAAGTTTCCAAGGTACAGAGCCCAGTAATCTCTCTGGGGCCCCTCGGGCTGGCAGCCTTTTGGGAAACCTACCTGTTTCCCAGCTGAATACCACTCAGTGTAGTTGTTCCGTCTCTGCTCACAAACAACCTCAGGTTACTGTCTGCAGATAGAAAAGGAAGACAGACATCAAAATCCAGAACTGCTGAGGCTGCCAGGAACTCCCCTCCCAGACACACCATCAGCACAGAGCAAGTGTGTCTCAGCAGATGCACATCCACACTTTCTGGTGGTGTTCCCACAGCCATGGAGCCCCTGGGAACCCTTTCCTTGCTCCAAAGGGGAGCCTCCACAACATGCAGCTTTGGAAGAATAAAGGCAGAGATATTAACTCAGTCATTGCCTCTTTTAAGGCAATTCCATCGATGCAAGTTCTTGGTCAGCTTACACACATCTGAACAGATAAGATGTGGGGCCTCACTCTGCTTTGGTAGGGTCACTGGAGGAGAAACTCAGCCTGTTCTGCTGGGGAGAGGCAGCTGCATCCAATCTGGTTCTAGCCCACACTGAGTGAGGTATAACTCCCCACATGATAAGAGTGCTGCCATGTGCAACAATTTAAGGTGATTAATGGTAAATTAATGAAGCACAGATAACAAGCTAGGCTCAAGTCTAAAACTTAACAGAAAACCTCAGATAGAAAAAAATCAGATTAGAGGTCAATTTCTATGCTAAAGTGGAAAATGAAACTGAAAACAAAAGCAGTTACATTATTAGTTTTCTCCTAACAGAGGCTGTGACTGCAATGGAGGAAACTCTTTCTTAAGCTCTCCAATAGGCCTGATCACCAGCACATGGTAACCCATGTTTCTGTAGAGATGTGCTACTTCCCTCCAGTTGTGCTCCCCTCTTTTGATAAATACCCTTGGCCTGACCCTGGACAAAGGCCACTGGAGCTGTGCAGACAGCTGATGCAACTGATCTCCACTGTGCTAGGAATCAGTGTTTTTCCTCCCTCTCCCTGCATGTCTGAGCTACTATTCAATCTCTGTGTGGAACAACAGCAAGTTCTATGTGTAAATACGTGTGCAGCTCTCAAACCCACATGGTTTATCTACCACAGAAACACCCAGCAAGCACTGAAAGCAAATAGCTGTCAAAAGGAGAAGGGAGCCCATGGCAGATCAGATCTGACTGTAAACACTTGGCAGCCCTGCAAAAGGAACGACCCAGACATCTCTTCTGAGGTTCTCCTCTCACCTTCAGTATTGCTGACATCTGTGAAGTCCTGACTCTGCATTATTTTCTCCACTATATCATCAGCATCGATCCTGGTGTCATCCACTCGGGTTGGGTGACTCTCCATTGAATCCTTTTTCCTCCTGGCAAGAGGAAATCCAGGACAAACTCACTCAGCTTTTCAAGACACAGACTTCTACATACTGTCCTGCTTTTCTTGGCCACAGCCTCCTCCTCAGTGGCCACAATCTGTTCCACTGCTGCCTGAAGACAAAGGAGCAGGTTCTGTCTCTCCTTCCCAGAGAAAGGTCTTTGCTCCACTGTTACTCACCGGGAGGGTCTGTCCAGCAGCAGGGGTGGTCTGGGGGGCCGAGGTGGCTTCTCCAGCTTGTGCTCCCTCTCTCCCCCCTCAGGGTACTCCACGGTCATGCTGAGCCCCCCGGAGGCGCTGCTGCTGGTGGACGTGTTGCGGCGGTGGGTCAGGTCGGACATGCTGGAGGAGCGGGAGTGCTCCGTGCTGTAACCTGCCAACACAGGGGGCACAGAGCTCAGCTGCTGCTGCTCACACTCCTGGCAGCACAGACAACAGCCAGGGAGCTCCACAGCAGCACTTCTGCTCCTGCACACAGAGGTTTAGACATCTGTGAGCTCATCGGCAGAGACTGAACGGGAGGCTGCTATTACACAGCAGGGATGAGTTATTACAGAGCTGGTATTACAGAGAGAGATGGCTGCAAATCACTCTCACAGGGGCTTGTTGCAGGAAGGAAAAGGGAGGCAGAGCTGTGTGGATCAGTGATTACCAGAGATCTTGGACTGCTGGCTGGCATAGCTCGAGTTCCGCGAGTGCCCTGAGTGGAAAACTTCCTCCGGGCTAGACAGGTTCTGATCTGACTCCTCTGGGACACCTGCCAAGGAAAAGAGGACATTGCTTACACCACAACCACTGATCACTGGGAGTGAAGACTGATCTTGGAATGACAGATCAAGGAAAGAGCAATCTACTGGCCAGAGCCCTGCTGTAGAGCCCAGCACAGGGCTTAGAAACACCCAGGGAGTAGGGAGGATCACAGTGAGCTCTGTGTCAAGTTTATCACTATTTCTATCCAACACGTGAATTTACAAACATCTCTGGGGGCTTGTAGCATCAAGAAGGACAAGTAGTGTCTGAAACTATCAGACAAGCAGTCTGAAACTATCCACAGTTAAAAGCATCAAGCCAAGTAAGCATCACAGGGCCACGTGGCAATTAAGTATTTCAACCTCTGTTTGGGTGCTTCTGTTAGCACCTTTCCCCTTCTATTACTTGTGAGAGAGCCTGTACCATTTAAATAATCTCTGAATTTGATACAGACACTTCAGCATGAGCCCTGCTCCTTTGCCCTGCTTGTCTCTCTTGCAGGAAGCTTATCCAGAAGTGCACAAATGTAACACATTAGCCAGCTTTTTAAGAACACCACTTGCACCACGTGCTCTGTCAACTGAGGGGATGAGACTCGAGTGCTATTTTGGTGCAGTGTATCTGCCTGCACATTTGGAATGTGCTGGGAAGGAAAAAAACTGATGTGAAAATGCAGTGCCCTTGAAAACAGGCTCATACAGAAGGCAAAGAACTGCATCAGCAGCTGGAACAAGGCCACTAGACCTTAAACCAACCTCTAAAACCTTCAGAGGAACTTTTCTAGAAGATAAGTCTGAGCAACAGAATAGCTGAGCACAGAACAATGGTAAGTATCACTGAACACAGTGGAAAGCAGGGATGAGTGCAGTGCATGAATTATTAAATCCCCAGCAAAAAGAACAAATTGCTTTATCTCCACTAACAGAAATATGCACGAGGCAAATATTCAACCTTCCTCAGTTACAGTTAGATGGCTTTGTTATTCTCAATATTCTGAATGAGCAACGAGGGTTGAGGATGGGTGTGGGAAAACATGAAAAATTAAAGAGTTTCTGTGCTTGTAACTGCTGGGAGAAACAAAGGAGTGTCCAGGCATGGCATGGCTGCAGGGTGGGCATTCAGACCTGAGCTGAGGATGGCAGTTCTTGGCTTGGCCTGGCGCAGGGAGCCAATTGTGGAGGAGCTGCTGCTGCTGGTGGTTCCCTCGCCCTTGCAGGTCAGCTGCAGAGTGGAGTCCTGCCCCGGGATGGTGATGGACTTGGCAGTGGAAGGAGGCCTGGAATAGAAGGGAAGGAGGTTACAGACAGCCAGGCAGGGAGCAGGCATCATTCTGTCCATCCCACCCTTGTCAGCAGGGGGAAGCTGGCAGCCCTCTGACCCGCAGCTCAAATGGGATGTTGGGTTTTGTTTGCCCACATGCAAGACTGGTGTGGTCCCTACCTTGGACTGCAATACAAGAAAAACCAAGTTTTTGAGGTAAATTAAGGCAAAAAGGGGCCATTCATTCGTTTATACAGGACAGCAGGCTCAGAACTTGCACTGTCCTCCAGGACACCATCCAGAGCTGCCCTTTCACCCCCAGCATGTGTCCACTGCCCAGCTGGCTCCACAAACAGGAACCAGTTTGCTGCTGTCCCACTCTCAAGTCCAGCTTCCCTTCTCTTACACCTCTTTGGCCAAAATGAAACCTTTTATCCCAGCAACCCTGTCCTCTTATGAGAGCACTTTTACAACAATCAAATAACCTTTCCCTTTTTTAACTGACTATTAAACTCCTTTTCAGTGAAACTAAAGTGTTTTTCCAGCTGTCAGAATTATTTTTCTGGTTTTTCTGTGAGCCTGCAACATCCCTTTGTAAATGCTGACTGCAGGGCAGATCTGTGAGTGCCTGGAGCCCCCTCCCTTCCTCCAGAAGTGCTTTTGGGTGGAAGCCACAGCATGTGCAGCGTGGCAAAGTGAATATTCCTGTTGGAGCCCTAACCTCTCTGCAGCCTGAAGTCTGAACTGGAACTAAAGAATCATATGATGGATTTTAAGTGAGGAGTGAGAAATAAAATATTTTGTCTCACCCAGAGCTCTGAGGGAAGATGTTACATGAGAGGGGATCTCTGCAGTATTTTGGAAGACAGAATATTTAATGTGGGCAGCTGAATGGCTATAAAGCTTTCAGGAAACTCACAGCATGCCTTCACCAGGAAAAAACCCTCCCTAATCACCTTATCAGTGATTTGCATGCACCCAGGTGCTTTGGGGACTTGGCTTCCCAGGTTTTTAAGGCTTTCACAACCTTAAGCAAGCAAACTGTTCCTGCAGCAGCTGTGGGAACAGCCCCTTGGTCTGTCAGCTCAGCTGCTCTGCCCCTTTCAACAACCCCAGCAGGAGAAGGTTCATGGAGTGCTGCAAAAAATTCAGTGCTTGGAAGTGATTTCCCAGCACAGTTTAATTCCTGCCTAACCCTCTAATGAGTGTCATTTACCAGAAGCTCCACTGATGAAGGACTATTCCACATGCAAAGTTTCTATTTTTAGATATTTGCACATCATCAACATAAAAGGGAAAAGTGGGAATGACTGCAAAAATCCTTCAAGAAAATTAGGTTTGACTTTCATACTGAACCTACTTACATTAAATGGATATTTATATCCTATTCTGTGTAATTTTCAGGCATTCTAACAGTGGGACTTGCTTCCACTGCAAAGGAGCAACAGGTATTTTTGTAAGACATTACCAGACATCCCAGTACCCTAGATTTAGAACATCTGTTACTGCTATAAAGTTATGGTTTAAGATACTCAAAACTTCTATGTTACACTTTCTCCTAAAGCAGAAATTCTTCAGAATCAGATGACACTGATGTTGGGTTCAAAAGTGTCAGAAAATACTGCAGCACTATGAAAAGCCACTCACAAAACAAAAATTATGCAGCATTTTTAACAAGAATTTGAGCTAATTTATGCTCTTCAAGCTAGCTCCTAAAATTGAATCTACAAGAGTTGGCCTCAAGGTAAAGCTTTCTTCTCTCATTCTGTTGGGAGGCAACATGAAATACTCCTTTGGGCACATGGCAGCCCTGCTGTGCAGTCACACACCTTCTAGCACACCCAGCAGGGCTGGGACTGTGCTGCTGCACTGTGGTGTGAGGGAAGATGTGGCCAGGATATTTACTGATTCACCAACAGTTCTTTAAGCAGCAAAACTGCTCCCCAGCCTAACTGTACTTATTCTTTCCCATCATGTGGTATTAAAAAAACCCCACATTACTGCAATTTCTCTGCTAATTAATACAAGTTGTGAGCCCTGTAGGAAAAAAAAAATTAAAATGATTCAGCCTTGAAGTATTTTTGTTGCTGTTTCAATCTGAGATCTTTATCCCCTATGGTATGTGCTGAAGCGTGTCCACTTCCAAGACTGTTTTCTTTATTGACCTTTCTCCTCTTGGAGGTCAGTGAAACCAAGCCCAGAGCCATGAGAAATTCCATCCTTCATGCAAAACAAAGTTTGTAATCAAAATCTACTGGTTTCTAAAACCTAAGTTGCACCAGCAGGGAAAATACTGTGCAGAGCAATAATGAGAGCTGGGAAAGTCAGAGCAGAGAACAAAACCAATTAACAGCACAGGCTGGTTGTGCTCTTCTGGTTGATTCAACCAGTTTTACTGTAATTCCCAATATCAAGAGCATCTTTTCCCCTCCCTTCATCAATTTTAGTGTCTGCCCAAAATGGGGTACAGCCAGGAACTCACGTTTTGAAGCAGGGGTCTCCAGAGAGCAGGGACATTCCGATCGTGACCTGGAGAGGGGACACAAGGCACACCATCAGCCATGCTGCACTGAGCTCCTCACTTCACAGCAGCCAGGAGCTCAAGGGCTAGGTGTAAAGATCACCCAGACCTAGCTCCTTTCCCAGGGAAATCAGCTTCAGGGATTTAGCAAAGTACTCCCCTCCCTGCCCCAAATCCCTGGCATCAGTAACTCCAAGTGGCAGTGGCTCAGCAGGACATCAGCTGGGTCATGCTGACAATGCTTTGTAACATTTCCCTCCCTCCTGCTCCTGTTTTTTTTTTGTCAAGGGTCACTGCTTGGCCAAATCAATGCCAAACTATCAAAGGGCAACTCTGATAATGGGAAGCTTCCCAAGTCAGTCTAGCAGCACAAAAGCAAAATCCTGTCTCTGTACATAACAGGACATTCTCCCAGGCCTGGCACTGTGATCTCCCCAAAGCCCTAAGCAGGATTTCTGCTCTGTAGGTTCTTGCTGTTGTACCTTTAGGATGGAGTTGTCCTGTCGGGTGTTCTTAGTATCATATCCTTCCAGCAAGCAGCAACGGACAGTGGATCCAGAGCCTGCAAATTCTGCCAGATTTAGATCAGCAAAGCCCAGCTGCAGCCAAGAAAACAATGGAGGGGAAGGTGAGAAAACAGACATTACTCCATAAAGGGATACACAGTGTCACACAGACCAAAGGGACAGAACAGGAGCCAGGACACTGAGTGGTGGCTGTGAAGATTCCCTGTTCTTGAGGATGGACAGGGTCACATTCCTAACCCTGAGCTAGATGGACACTTGGAGGCTTTCAGGAAGCCAAGCCCACATGGAGGAAGGGTGTACAGTGGTGGTGGTGGCCAGGACAGTGTTAACCAGCCTGCAGCCATTGCATAACCAAGGACATGGAAGGCACCAGGTCAACAATGTGGAAAAAACAGAATCACACATACACAAACATAATAAGGCACTCTTTGTATCGGGCCATCCCAGAATGCAGTGGAGCATGTGAACCAGGAGATGAAAGGATATTGTTACAGGGGAAAGTGACACCATCCTGACAAAAACAACAGACTATGGGCACGGGGAGCTGGAGGCCCAGGGCCATGTGGCACTCGCTGCCTGTGCCTCACCCCTCAGAGGCAGCTGCTGGGCTGGGCAGCTCCTCCTCAACACTGCTCAGGTTTAACCAGCAAGGGGTTGGTTTGAAAGGCAGAAGGGAAGAGAAATATTTGGAGAGATTTAGTTGTGAGCTCTCTAAACCTACTCTAACAAATGGGAAGCAAACAGGGAAGGTGACAAAGCTGAAGATCACACGCATTTTTTAAAAGGGCACCGATCCCTCCAGAGTAAATACACACACAATGAAGAGCACCTTTGTTTTCCTGCCCTAATCCCTGGTGTATTAACACAGTGTTTCAAAGAAAAAGTTACAGCTTGTTTTATGCACAGCTTTAGGAACAGAAGGCAGTTGTGTCCCATCTCATCTGATCAGCAGGACATGCTGTACTCTGTATGTGGCCAAAGCATCCAGGCGTGGAGCATCTGCGTCACAGCAGCAGCAGGGCAGCTCCCAGGGGAGCAGGGAACCAGGTGGAGCAGCAGCAGGTCCTTCTGTCCTTCTGCCCTGCTGCTGACAGCTGGATGACAACTGAGCAGAGCACCCCAACAGCAGCACCATGCTATGGAATTGTGGTGCCCCTGTCAGCTGAGGAAGCTGATGGAGAGTCCCAGCACAAAACAGTCACTGCCAGAGGAACCCTGGCTCCCACTGCTCCAAGTCAAGAATCACAGACTGATCAAGATATATGACTGAGAGGGAAAGAGCAGCAAGATTAATGTAGCCGCTTCCATCATCCAATTTTCAAAGGGGAACTTCTGATGGCAAATGAGAAAAAAGTGGGATAGAGAGGGAACCTTTTATCAGCAAAAAAAAGGAAAAAAGAGCCTCTCTCCTCACTTCTTAAGAATTCCTTTAATGCAAGTGTTTCTTCAGCCCTTGCGGCAGAAATTTCTCTGTCTCTTCTACCCAAGGGCTATGCTGTTTGCTAATTATTCACCAATAAGGAAAAAACTTTTATCTCTTAGAGATAAACAGGACAGAGGAAAGCCACAGAGGGAGATGCAATCCATCACTGTGACAAAGACACAGCACCACCACACCAGGAGAACAGCATGGCACAGGGGTGGCTCAGACCCAGATCCCTCTTCCTCCACCACAGCACTGAATTCTGAGAGGAGATCAACACTGGAGCAGAGTGTGGGAGAACTCTCCAGCAGCCCACACGGTGTGCTGAGGTCAGAAACTCTTTCAGGAAGCAGACTCCCAGTATATAGAGGAAAGATCCCTTAACAAAAGGATGTTTTCAGATATAACCTTTCAGAATAGTTTCCTCAGTTTTCCAGCCAGCTGATGGTGTTCCTTCCAGCTCAGGGGAAGAGTTTCTGCTCTCTCAGTTCTTCCTGTCGTCTTCCGCCCTGTCACCCCTGACACTGAGGTGACATTCACGTCAAAGCCCAAGGTGTGCAAGGCCCTGGAAACTGCCTGGAGCACAAACAGCCCCATCAGCCTCAGTCCCTGCTCGTGGGGATGAGGTATGCCAGGTACAGAGGGCATTCACAAGTTTCATCTTCCTCTACATCTGCTGCTGTGACTGGAGGAGTTCTCAGCTGAATTAGGATAGTTTAAAAAGGTGGAGATTTGTGGTGTGAAAGGGGAAAAGAGCTGCATGGACATGCACCACAGACTTCTGCCAGAAACATTAGGAAGCCAAATCAGTTCTGTCATGAGAACCTGCCTGGAACAAGCCTGGCCCACTGGGCAAGATTGCAATCATTCTTGTCTGGTGTGGCACCTCTCATTTCTGAGCTGCTTCAGATCATCTCAGAGATCACATCTGTCTTTTTCACGGAAGACCAAGCAAGACACCAGCCCAAGAGACAACAAGTACTTGAGATTTGGTCTCCAATTCTGGGCTGAAGGAAGTCAGTCTCTTTTAAATGCCAGTAACACAACTGAAGACTGAGCAAAAAGGAAGTAGGTTAGAACATGACCTGAGTAAGGTCTCCAGGTTAACTCCACCATAGAAACATGCCTTCAGGCTTCCTTTAATTCTGCCTTCCCAAACCCTGCAGAAAGCTTGAGGATGGACATTGCAGGAGGCAAAGGCTGATGCATTTGCTATGTCCCTTCCTCCAGCTCTGCTGCTCTCCCTGGACATGCAGCCCTGCAGAGTGAATAACCTTCCCATAGTGTGAATTTAGTGAGACTGATGGCCCTAGAGACCATGTCCTAATTAGCAACGAGAAAGGAACAAAGCCACACTGCCTTCTCCCACCCAGCACAGCAGAACAGAGAAGCTAGTGCAGAAGATCCTTCAAAGCCAGTTGCCTCCATGGCCTCAGAAAGGATTTTGATGAGAAGGAATTCTTACATGGCTGTGTGTGACCAAAGCATCTGTTTGTGAGAAGCCAGCAGCAGTGACTCATTTTCAAACAAACATCATTTTGGGCACTGTGTGAGCTCAGCTTCTAAGCCAACATTGTCTCTTGATCCAGCACAAGGAGAAGGGGGTGGCCCATTGTCTGTCCCACAGCACAGGCAAGAAAATGCAAGGAAGAGAAACCAAGACTAAGATCCCTGCTGAGCCATTTGCTTTTTGCCTCGCTGTCTCCTGTGCTCTGGCAGGCAGTGATTCCTGCTGAAGGCTCCTGCCTGCTCTCCTCAGGCAGTGAGGTGCCTGCCCTAGCTGGCTGCTGTGCTCTGCAGAACAGAACTGGAGCCTGTTTCTTTATTAGAGACATGCTGCCAGAAGCCAGAGAGTTCACATCTGACTCAGAACTTCCCCAAAGTTTGAGGACATGCAGATCATCTCTCCAACCCCCATCTCAAATCCATATCCAGTGCAATCTGGATCCTGTCCCAGCAAGTCGAGTTTTTTGGGAAATCTAACTCAGACTTCAACTAAGAACTAATGAACATCTCTCCAGATTGGTCCACTCAGCAGCCACTGGTTTTTAATGGGTGTAAAGCACTAGCAGGAGACAAGACCATCTTCACTCTGCTACATTTGCCCTTTCTATGCTCTTACCTTTGAGTAGGTTTTTCCGCCCTTCAGCTCCTATATTGGGAAACAAAACAAAACAGGAAAAGCAGCTATTATATGTGCTGGGGCAACAGGGGGGGACAGTCATTACTCAGTCCTGAAATCTCCTCTCAGGATTCACAAGCCTCTCTCTCAAGGGTTACCACCACCTTGGTCGCTCCCATCCTCCATCAAAGACTCTTCTTAGAGAGAGAGGCTCCATTCCAGCATATCCTGTCCCAAACAATCTTTCCTTCCCACCACAGTCTACACAATTTTTCTTGCTGCCAAAAAGCAGCCAGTAACCAGCTGCCAGTAGAGCACTGGTGGCCAGAAGCAAAGCTGGGTGCTCACCTTCCGGACAGACACTCGGCAGATGCAGGGGTCCAGGAGCCCTGTGGCAGGGTTGGCACTCATTTTACACACAAAGGTGAATTTCTTCTTCCAGCGGACACAGTTTTCCTGAACTTCCTCTCTGTGAGAATGAGAGAAAAAAAAATTCAAATAAAGGTACAAAGCCAAATCAAGACCAGCTATTAAGTATCTTTTTTAATGATTGGCATCCTAGCCCATGAAGATGCTCTGAAGCAGCTTGGTTCACCTGAAACTGAACCACACAAAGGTATTAAGTTAGCATCAAGCTTTTCCCTAGTCAATACAGGTAAAATCCACCCAGGTTACAGAAATACTAATCATCTCATCAAGAGAATTTGCCTTTAAAACTCTCCCAAGCTCTGACATTTCCTGCTCAGCCGGTTTAGCTCATTCTCTGTCCAGCCTGCATGGAGCAAATCTCCACACCTGAACTGGGCTGAAGGTTCACAAGCTTATCTCCCTCCAGCATGTCTGTTTGTACAGCCTCTGCACAGCAAAGTGCTCTGTGTCCTGGATGGTCTGTCCTTCCCTGCTCCTCAGGCTGGCACTAAGCCAGTGAGGATGGCCAGCTTGAGAGGACAAAAACACATGTGGAAATGCTCCTGTGCAAGCAGACAGGGTCACACCAAGCAAACATTGCTTCAAATCCTGCAGGGGCTCAGCCAGGGAAGAGGTGGTTTTGCTTGCACAGCTTCTGAGCACACCATCCTGATCTCCAGGCTGAGTGGAGAACACATGGCTCTGGCACAGCCTGAGCCTGCAGGAGGAGGAGAAGAAGCCTTCCTGAGTGCAGGAATCACTTCAGCTACAGCTCTGGCTTCTGCACAGCCCTCAGGGGAAGCTGGATTTTACCTTTCCAGGGAAGCTGGTTCAAAGGAACCACACCAAACAAGGTGTGTGGGTCCTTCCACAGGGCTCTAAGTTTCCTGCTGAGCCTCTACAGGCTCAGAGCTTGGCCCTCAGCCAGTTCAGTTCTCAAAGTGATGAGGCCAGGGGAGGAAGGGAAGGCACTGACAGCTGTTAGCAAGCAAGTCTGACTCTTATCTCTCCTCCTAGCACAGGACAAAGGTGCAAGGGCAGCTGATAAACTGTTTGCTTTAGCAGGGAAAGGGAGGCTTCCCACCATCTGACCCAGCCCAAAGGGACTGGTGGCAAAGGGGAGAGTGATCAGCCTTGGTAGTGTCTCCACTCTTCCTGGGAAGGAAGGAAGGAAGGGGAAGAAGCTGGAGCTCACATTCCCTTAGGGCAACCTCGAGGTGAGCCCAAGGGGACAGATCCAGGGACTCAATCTTGAGGCCAGGAGGTCCCTGCTGGTCCTCCAAGACATTCTGTGGGACCAAATGTGCCAACCAAGGCAGGTACAGAATAGAAAAGGAGTAAGTGACAAAACCCTGAAACCTGTAATCCTCTGTAATGCAGATAAAGGCAGATCATCCCTGTTTAAAACAAGAGAAAACAAAAGGTAACAATTCCTTCAAGGTAGAGAACTTAAATCCCTTCCAGACAGAACTCAGGGGCTCACTATATTGAAGTCAGTAAAAAGTGAGACATCTAAGTGCCAAAAATACCTTTGAATCCGGGATTATTAATTCAAGATGAGATCTGGTTCTCATTACTTCACTCAACTCACCCCAGCTCTCTCAGACAGGAGGAAGAAACACATCCAGAGGGATTAAAAAGGCTTTGTCTGCAATAAAATATTCACCATGCCAGCCAAATTAGGCATGTTATATTTCAAATATGGGTGCCTTAAACCCACCTCAATAATAAGCATCTTAAATGGCCTAAAGGAAGGAAAAACTCAACATCCAGATGAGAAAAGGTATGCAACAGAATGGAAAACCTCCTGTGAACACAAGGCAGGTACAGGGGGATGCAGGAAACACTGAATATTTTAGGAGCATTAGTCACCTTTGGAAAGGAACTGCTATTTTCTAGAAAGCAAAGCTAATGCTAAAGCTACCACTGACACCAGAGCTCCAAGGGATTGCTGGAAGGCAGCTACAAGTGAAGGATGTTCAGTCAGCCAGCAGCACACTGGAGCACACCTTGTTCCCAGCCCCGATCAGAGCTCCAGCTCCTGCCAGACAAGAGCATTCATGGGATGCTCCCTCCAGCTCCCAGAGCCCATCCCTGGCTCCCACAGCTGCAGGATCCCCAGTGGGATCAAGAGCTGCTCCAGCATTTGAGTTGAGTTTCCTTACTCAGGAGTTCTTGCTCCTTTTACAATGCAGCCATGATTAAGCATCTGCTGGATGCTGCTAAGTCCAATGAAGGCTAATTACTTCCAAACGTGGTAAAAAGTACTGCTTAGCAATCCAGAGCTCCATAGCTCATTTGCCTTTAGCCTAAGCTCCTCTAACAGACATTCTGCTTCTTATTAAGGATGTACATTGGCTTTCCAGAACTGCTGCAGATACCACACAGTGCAAGGGATTAGGGAAAGGATTTGGGGGTGTTATGTTACCCACAGCACTGTGATCATGAACCTCAGCTGCAGGTGCACACACAGCTTAGGGGTTTTGTGCCTTTGGAACAGTCTGCATGCGGCAAGAAGGAGTTTAGAAGACAAAATCCAGAGCTGCTTTCCAGTCACAAGTTTCACAACCATTCAATAATGAATTTCAACCTTTTTTGGTTTTTTTTTTTTATTTTAAAGGGTGGGGGCTGGGTTTGTATCATTAGACAAACAAGCAACAGCTCTATTGTTTCAAACTGAACTCTAAAAAATTAATTCCACATTACCAAAAGATGGCATGTGGAGAAGCAATGGGCTTTGCCTATCCACCTCCCTTCAAGCTATCATTGGCTGGTAATTAGAGAACACTAAAAAGGGACAAAAAAAAAAAAAGAACGCAGATGATGAGCAGTTTTGTATTTAGCCCTGGAATATTCTCTGATGTACAATTATGAACCATCGTACAGAAACAAAAAAAAACACCCAAGAAGCATGGTGAGGGCTGCACTGAGAGAAGTTTTCTTTCATCCTAATCACAAGGCAACTAAAAGTAAAGCAGAAATGAACAGCTTAAAACCAGAAGTGTCTAATTTTAAGTTTCACTCTGTATTTGAAGAACCAGAAATAGTTCACACCAATGCCAGGTCTAGGTGCCAATTTAACGGGTCTTCAGAAGTTTTATTCTAAAAAAGCTGTCTGTATCATTTTGCAAAAAGACTCCCAGAAGGTTGAATCCCTGCCAAACTAAGCTTTGCCCTCTTCTGACTTCAGACTTATTCAAAGCTGTGTAATTACTCTTTCCAGACCTAAATATACCTCCTCAGAATAAACCAGTGCAATCCTGTGGCAGCTTGTGCGAAAAGCAGAGTTCTGGAAAGAGCTTTGTGAGGTTTTCTAATCCTGGAGCTGCTCATCTACCTCCAGCACGAGGAAGAGCTTTTTGCATCCCTCATCCAGCATTCCACCTCTTGAGAGAAGATTCACCAGGAAAAGAGAGGCTGGAAGATGCTTCACCATAGCATGGTGAGGATCCAAGTGATGGGAATGATGCACAGCAGGGACCCACTGCTCTACCTGCTCTTGGATGGGCAGCAGTGAACTTAGGGAAGCCTCCAAGGCCACTCTGGGTTGAGATCTCACACACAGCTCTGGAGACAGGCAGAAAAACACACAAGAAACAGACCTTAAAGAAGAGATGTTTCCAGCTGTGGTGTAAGCGCCATGGTCAGACCAGCGCTGTAACAGAAAGCTACAAGGCTCACTCTGAATTCAAGTTGGTAAAGCAAACACATCTAGAAAAAGGCCACATATTCAACCCATGCTATCTTGGGCTACACTGTGAACCTCTCTCCCACATGAAAACCCAGCTAATGAAACACTAGAGCAGAGATTAAAACTTCTATTTACAGACTCAGAGCTGAGCTGTGGGTATCAACCTTCCAACACACCACCCCCTGAAACACTTTTGCCTTGCTGAAGCATTTAGAAAAGCAGATGTTTCACTCCTGCTTTATGGCAGTTGTCACACATAAGACAGTGTCAGAAAAAGGCCACAGCCTTACTGAAAGGGCTGCAGCAACAAAAAATAGCTTTTAATGTCAAACGTTTCACCAGAGCAATGTGTCTCAGTCTGATGTTTCATGCATGGGGCAAATGTGGGAAAACCTCAGGCTAAATGGGACAGTAGAGATAAGCACACACAAAGAGCTTCTTATTCAGATTTACTCCTCCTCCTTAGAGGGGAAGGGTAAGCTTTCCTATTTCTGATGCTCAATCCACATGCTCACTGTCCCCCTTCTGAGATGTGGATCTGTGTCAGAGCCTTCAAGCAGAACTAATCCCCCTCTGAGCAGACCTAGTCCTCTGCAGCCTCCTCCCTGCTTCACCACTGCAGCAGGAGCAGCAGCATCTTATCTGATAAGGCACAGGAGAGATAATACCATTTTAAAGAGGCTGCCAAGCCAACTCCCAGCTCAGATCCTTTTAAGTGCAGTGAAAAACAGCCCTTCGAGGGGCCCTAACATACACCAGCAGTCTTTTGGGGAGTAAGGGAACACAATCCCTGTGAGGCAGGTACAATCCTCTCAATCACAGAGAAACAAAATATCACATTATTTCAGCAGATTGCACCCTCTACACCATTTCTTTACACAGCTCTGCTTTCATCTGCAGAGACACAGTTAAAACAGTCCCATCTAATCCCCAGCCCTTCCAAAGGCTGAATTAGAGCAGACTCACTGACACTCCCACAGCTTGGAAAAGCCTGGAACAATCCTGCATTTTGCTCCAGAGAAGACAGTCACTATTTTAACTAGGTTATCTAGTGCAAAGCTGTAGGAGAGACCTTTGGTAAGTGCAAGGAAAAAATCCCTGAAAAGCCCGTTTTGAAATTGACTTTCTAGGATGTTCAGGAACCAGAACTCCCTGTTGTTCACAGCACACCAAAATATATCCCATCCTACAAACACAGCAGGTCCTGCTACAAACAATGCCAAATCACTAGCTATAAAACAGGAATTACAAAAGTGGGTGAACATACATATGTAATACAAAGCAAGCCCTCATTTAGCCATTAGCTGGTTTAGAGTTACAATTCAGAACCTGCAGGTATCTCCAAATAATGGGCTTAGGACAGGGCACTTCACAGCAGTTATTAAAGAAAAAGGCAGCTCTGAGGCTTTGCCATCCTGATGCCTGGCAAGGGAAAGGAGAGGAATGCACAGTGAGCAGGATGCACTGTGGGAACCACATCAGTGAAGCTTAGGGATGCCAGCACCTGCTCAATTTTGTTGTCAAGCTCAGGCAGGGAAGCAGAAGCAAGCACGATGTAGCAATAGGTGCTGGGAAGCTCAGTGGGAACGCATCACAGGAAAACTGAGAAGTGACACAGCATATCCCTTGGGGAACATCACTAAACCAGCTGGATACACAATGTATGCAATCCTAGTCTAACCTGGAGGCTGACATACACCGTACAAGTTTACACAGAGGGGTTTTGCCTTCCCTGAGCAGAAGCAGGGCAAGGGCTGCAGGGAACTCCCAACAATAAAGTCACTCTGCTGTGCCTGAGCTTACATCACTGGCCAGAACAACTGCCAGCCCAAGGAGCTGGACGTCTCCCCCTCTGCAAACAGCCCTGTATTCTCCAGCTGACAAGTGCTGGTTGTTGTTCAGTAGACATGAGCAGTTATGATGGAAAAATGGCTCAGAGACAGATGATGCAGACTGTGTTACTGAGAGAACTGAGCGAGCCTTTGTCATTTGAAACAAGTCTTATTTGGATGTTTCACTGCAAGTGTTTTTAACAAGGGTTCAGCAGTAAGGTCACTGCATCTACCAAGATACTCACAAAATTAACTTTTGAACTCCCAGCAAACCCATTCCAATGGTGCATGGTGAAGAAGAACACCTACCCTCATCTCCCTTGTGGCATCAGCTTACACTTGTTCAGTTCTTCATTTGCACCAGAGCAGCGACATGTAAAGGCTCCCTAAATGTTAAACATGTACACCAATTCTTTTAGAAAGAGCCAATTGCAGAACCCAGCATTTCTGAGGGAGAACAAGGCAAGCTCCAAAGCTTCTGCAGGGCTTCACCTGCTGTCTCCCAGCAGGAGATGGACATACATCCACTCCTGCTGCTCACTGGCAGCTGGGGAGGGGTGAACAGGGAAGGAAGAGTAGGGGAAAGTCAGCTCAGGAAACCAGATTCCACTGATGCAGTTAAGAGCACAGGCTGCCTAATCCCTACTTGACTGGACATGAGACAAATACAGGAAAAAGGATTAATAGCAAATGTACAGGGGAAAAAAAAAAAAAAAGCTAATGGAAGGAACTCCAGCCACAACTGAGAAACCAAGCTAAGGAACAGTCAAGGCAGCTTCACTGGGGGACAGGGGATGATGATGACAGCACTGAGTATGTGAAAGGCAGCTGAGGAAAGAACTGGAGCAAAAACAATAAGGCAAGCATGAAATAAAAACAGTATTCAAAGAATGATTTAGATATCATCCTTAGGAGTAAGCTGGTATCTAGCAGGCAAGGGATTGACTCTTGATGGCTTTAACTTTATTTCCAGAAAAAAGCCTATTTCTGTAAAGTACATCTTTGGAACTGTGTGTTACAGTTCCCTCCAAGGCAGTGATCAATCTTGATGAATGTCCACCAGCACAAGCCAGGGAGTGATAATTCCTCCTGGGGAATGGGAGTGGCAGTCAGTCAGTCACCAGAACAAAACCCTCCAGCATCAGCATCCCTAGTTGTGTATAACAGCTTCCTTGAAAGTAATTCAGTTATGTCTGCACTCCAGTCACATGAAGCCAGACATGTGTCTTTTGGAAGTGCCAGACATGAAATGCTGCACCTCATGCACTATGTCCACAGGCAACAGTGTTCCAGTGCCACAGGCAACAGCCTTCCAGGGCAGTGCATCCCAGGTACTCCAGATCACTGCACTAGGCAGCCAGGCTCTCCATACACTCAGGGCTTCTCAAACCACTGGGAGTTATCCTAGAAGAAATATTTCCAACTACTCCTTGTATCTAAATCTTAAAACTATTAAACTCCTTCTAACATGAGTTATGCTAAAAATACTATAAGAAATGAAACAATAGAGGTTATTAAAAAATCACACGCAGCTGGTGACCAAGTGCTACAGGAAGAACTGCATAAGGAAACAAAAATTGTGCCAAAAGGAGAAAGTAAGTCACAGAAAAATGACCTTTTAGAGCTTAAGTTATAGAACAAGTTAGAAAAGTTTTGGAAGGGTAAGCAAGGGTGGAGCAGGGAGAAGGCACAGAGAAGTAACTCTAACAGACTTGGCTGCAAGCAGCAAGGGATGGGTACACGACACTTTATAGATGGGACATGCCCAGCAGAGCCACTCTGCTTTGAGGTATTTGTAATTTACATTCTGTCATCTGGAAGCAAAGAAAAGCTGGACATCAGGAAAACAAATCCAAGAAGGGAGTGTAACAGTAAAAGCTATGCAATCTATTGTTACACACTGTGCTGAGGCAGACCAACCCAAAGCAACACATATCCAAGGACTTCTTGCCACATCTACAGAGCACGAGCTCTTCCTGGTCTGAGGCCAGGGACGTGTGCCAGGAGCAAAAACATCACAAGCAAAGAACTACCAAACTCCTAAGTGTAAAGAAAGGAATAACTGGATAGATGAGTCAGTTACTAAAGCACAAGTCTGTAATAACATGCGTATTGAATGCTGAAAGACGCATTTGCTTTTTTTGAACTCTCATCATGCACTGAGTCACCCCACAACTCCTACTTCCATTGTTCTGATAGACTCTGTTGGAGCTGGGTGAGCCAAGAATGAGCCATGTGCCAGGCTGCCAAGCCCACCACCAGTGCTTTCCTCCCATGAGTAAATCCCATAAGGATTTAACTTTCAGAAGAAACCAGAGCAGGTCTGCCCAGGTCAGCCACCAGCTCCACACTCAGGGTTTTGTGTGCCAGTGGTCCCAGCCTGGCTCACACGTGTTGCTCCTCTTGCTTTGTGCTACCTCGCAGCTCACACCCACCACACTCTGAAGAACTTGTCTAACTCTGGGCCTAAATACCTCTTAGATCTCGTATTCCACAACTACAACCACTGAACAATCCAATGTGCACAAAACAGGCAAGAGGGCAACTTAACTAAGTTACCTCTTATGCACTGTAACCTATGCCTCCCGTCCAGCCAGCTAGACTCACAGGGGCATGAAAAAAACCAAGCTGAGAGAATTCCCTGTTACTGGGGGGTGGAGGGCACAGAAGGAGGGCTGTTCAGGCTCATTACCAATAACTATATAGTAAACTCCACAAAATTTAAAAACAGGGTGAAGAAAATCCCAACTCTTTCAGGGCCTGTTGGCCCTTTGGACAAATCACAATTCAAATTTCCCCTGTGGTTCTAACCTAAAGCTTCAGAAGGTCCCAAACACTACAGAAAAACTCTGAAGTTTGCTCTGTAGAGATGCTTACAAGATTAAGGTAGAATACAGTAAATTTCTGAGCCAATATGTGTTTCTGTATCACAACGTGGCTTTTCTCGAAAGCCTTTTCACTTTTGGCAGAGCACAGATGTGAAATGAAGATTCACTCATTATCCATTGCTGGTGTATATTTATAAACTTTCTTCATCCCCTAAGTGTTAGCTGTCATTCTGAGAGATTCCAGATTTGGATTTTGCTGACTATAAATTTAAACTCTCAGTGAAGAAACACAGCAATGTAAACTCCACCAAGGAGAACTGATAACGTGCCCACCTCACAGGGCACAAGACATGGCTACAAGTCTGTATTTTAAGAAAGCTAGCTTTGAACACAAGATGCTCTTATGAAGAAAAAGCTACTTATAAAGAAAAAAGCTACCCTTTCAAAACCAAAAAAAATTCAACACTTGCCCCCAAATATGAGAAAAATCCAGACATGGGTCAATTCAATAGGCCAAGGCTTTGCTGGGATAGTAAAACTGGCAAGTGAAAAGTCAGAGGGAATCAACACAAGACTAGGAACAGCAGCACTAACACAAGTCATGTGCAGACACAAATGTTTTTGCCTCTAAGGCAGGTTTAGAGCACGTGAAGACATAATGATGCCAGAATAGTTAAGTGACTTTTTTTTGCCAATATCAACCCTGCTTCAGCTGGGAGAGTTTGCCAATGTAGCTGTACCAGAGAGGTCTTTATAGTGCAAATTAACCTGCACATGAGGCCAAGTTCATTTCTGGAATAATTTCATTAATACCATATGATGTAACATCACTGCAATTTGGCTTGAACATGCTGAAGAGGCTTTCAGTAAATAAGCTGCCTCAAGTCAACCCTGTGCTAAAAGTAGGTTTGGTTACCCAAGAGGTAACACCCGACCATGCTCGGACGTGTTTCCCTATGAGTCATTTCTATAGAGTACACATTTACTCAAAACAAATACAATAGCCCAGGAGAAGGGCTTTATATATTAACAGCAACTTTTTCATTCCAGGATCAACACAGGTGTTTTGGGATGGCTCCTTTGTAGAGGCACCATTCAGCAGTACAAACCAGGTGACTGGTTTTATGGACAAGGTTCAAACACGTTTTCCCTGAACCTCTGTCCCCTCCATCAATATCTATCACTGCTGGTGTTTATCAGCAAAAAGGCCACTCAGCAGGAGAGGTTTGCAGATGAGAAGAGGCTGCTGAGCAAAGCTTGTTGACCCCTGACTCAACACTGTACTGGTGGTGATGGGCTGGGACTCCTAACTCAGCCTCTCCCAACTCTCCCTTCCCTTCTGCCCCAGTTTCAGCGTCAGAGCCAGCAAGAGGGGAGATAAAAGGGTCTGAGACACAGCAACTAGAGCTGATTTTTCTCCTCTGGAGCCAGAGCTGCAGACAAACACAGTTCTCTAAGAATGACCAATATCTCATGGTGCCACTTGTCCTAATGAGAGAAAGGTAGTTTCATAAATTGCATCTTGTTTAAAAGCAGAATCTGGGAGAGCTCTGCATTTAGCGCCAGCAGCAAGTGCTGGTTAAGGCCTTGGGAGATGTGAGCACAGGATCCCACTGCAGGAGCACGTTTCTGAGGATCAGGGAGGCTTTACCTCCCCTGTGGCTGTCACCACAAGCTGTATTCAGACATGCTCCCTTGATTCTGTCCTGCTGAGAGCAAATGACATTGGAGATGTACTGCATCACTTCTGGAGGGAAAACAACAGGTTTGTTTCGAGAGAACAGACGTAGCTGCACTTACAGCAGGAAAAGTCAGCACTACAAACCTACATCAGAAATGGACCTTAAAGAGAGCAGGAGCCACAGTACCATCAGCTACTCCCTGTCCAGCACAAAAAGGGTGTTCAGCAAAGCAGAAAGGCAGCAAAGCACAGCAACAGTTGTAGGAAATGCACTCCTCCACAGCACAGTTTCCCTTGCAGCAAAGAGCACTGCAGGCTACTGAAGTACAAACGAGCAGCACTGTGCTTGAAAGAATTTGACATTTATACAGATGCAATACCCTGGTGTTACCAGAACAGGCCACTGACAGAAGCCAGGGAAAGCTTTCCTGCAGAAGGGTTACTGCATAATTAATCTGTAACACAGGCAAGCAGACTATTTCTGCTCAGCCTTGCTGCTTAGTGGGGAAGCAGGAGGCTGCACTAGCTGGGGCTGACTGGTTACAGCAAGGCTGCCTAAGAGCAAATGGGATTGCTTCATCTCAGAGTAATGGAGCATTAACAGCTCTGGAAAAACTGCTGAATTATAAATATCCTACAGGCCTCCCTCACATTCTCTGACATGCAGGCACAGCCTAAGCAAAGATGGGAAGAATGGGAGCTAGCAGGAGAAACAGGCATGATGGAAACACAACTAAACTGGAAACCCTTCCTCAACCTACACAGATGCAAACAAAAACCCACTGAACATCATGATGCCACATCCACCTCACCTTTGCTGTCTCAAGCATAGCTAAAGCCTCAAAGTCTGATAAAATGCAAGGTAAAAAAAATTCCCTATGCCAGGTTTTTTTTTTTTCCAGAGAAGTGCCTTCTTCCTCCTCTCCTGGCCATCTGCATTTTTATTTTGATGAACAACATTATCCCTTAAAGACTGGAAACAGAAGTGAACAGACAGAGAACAAGACAACCCAACCACATGACCTCTGTAGGTCTCTAAAGCTGCATTGCTAATTAGTGGCTGCAGCTTTTTAGCCCTTCCAGGACAGTAAATTCACATATTCTCTTCCTTCCCATGTATGCACTCACAGTGCTTTCAGGCTGAACAGACAGGGTTCATTTCTTATTTAAAGTACAGCATACAGCAGTAAAAGTATTTTTAGCTTCATCCTATCTCCTACTACAACATGGGACCTCCTTCAAGGCCTCCTCCCACCAATGAGGTAGGATAAATCCAGCCAAAGGAAAGGCATAATCCTGCTCTCCTGCCAGCTCAGCTACTCGCTATCCGCAGGGAGTGCGGCCTCTATATATGCCACTGCTTATGTAGAACATCCTGTCTCTTCCACACCTGCCTCCTCCCAATCCTTTAGTCTCCATGTGCTTCCTCTTCATTGTCTTCCTCATCCCCATAACTCCACCCCAGCTCCTTGGCCTAATCCACTGAGCCACAGGGGTGACCCATGTGAAGCACGTGACAATGACATCCACGACAATCAGCGATTTCGAAGCGTGCACAACAATTCCCTTTCTCGCTCATCAGATTAAAAATACACCAAACAAGCAGGCTGTTCATGCAGTGAACACTGGCACAACTGTTTGTCTAGTGGGAAGTGCCTTTCAAACTCAGGCACTAAAATGAGATGCCGAGTCCCACTGTATGGTACCAGAGGGATGGTGATGCCAAGTCCGCAGTTACAACAGCGACGTGCATCGTGTCTCCCAGCAAGTGCACTTGGCACAATATGAATAAACTGCAAGAGGGAAAAAATAAAGTCTCTCACCCTGCAGGGCAAGCAGCTGGTACAGGGGTGGGCTGACACATCCTGAAATAACACCTGAAATGATCACCTTTACAGCACGGATTACTGACACACGTTCACAGGATGCTAAAGAAGAAATGAGCAGATCCAAATGTTGGTTCAGGGAATTTCTAAAGGCTTCTGGTTATTAAACAATAACCCAGCTATGAAATAATTTCTGATCCATTTCAGAGTAGGCTGCAAGCAAGTGAAGAGCTGGCAGCCCACAGAGGATGCAGAACACATCCTGTTTGAAGAAGGGAGGTCACACACAGAGCCACATCCGCCTGTCCTCGCACGGATGAGGCCTCACAGAGCCACACACACAGGTGGATGCTGCAGAGTTCACCATCCCACACTGCCAGGCCTGAAGTGAGGGAGGTTTCTGATCTGAGAAGACACTGGCCTCTTTCCTGAAACACTACCAGATGTAGTTTCCTGCAATAAAATAATAATAAGAAATAAATCTGTACCTGCCTCATTTATCTAGAACCTGGTAACAGAACAACTTGCCACTGGCAACTTATGGCCCATTAAAATACCAACTGCTGTGCAGAGAGACCACAGGCTGCCCAAGGCACGCATGAACTCCTCAGAAATTCAGCTACAAAGCTAGAGTCAACACTAATGGCAGCTCAAGAGCACAGAGAATAAAGAGACTGGAAGCCCTCTAGGTCTTTCCCTGTATTTCAGGAAAAAATGCATGTCTTAAAGGAACAGGGCCACTCTCACCTACCTACCCTGATTCTCAGCCAGAACTGATGGTATTGTCACCCTGCAAATTACGTGGGCCACAGAGCCCTGGTTTCCCAGTAGAACATTAATTTTCAGTGAGTAATTTTTCTAAGCCAAGGGCTGCTTAAGTCACACAGATAAGGCTGTTGCTAAGAGTCAGCTGTCAAAGCAATGCCAGCTCAGAGTCGGCGCTGAGGGCGAAGTTTGAAAGCCGCCTGTATCTGACCGCATTTACTGATGCTGTACACACAGCGTATCGCTTACAGCGCCTCACATCACAGCTTCTGCTCAGCAGAGCAGCCTCTGCCTCAGCCACAGCAGGCAGCACAGAGCCAGGCCATGAACAGAGACTGTTCTTTACCCAACAGGATACAGCCCCCGTGGCAGGAAGGTTTAAAGTAATTCTGCCAGTCTTGTGACAGGCTTCGATGTGGTGACAGGAAGAGGCAAGTACAGCACAAAGCAAATCAGCCTGCTCCAAAGCATCTGTCACACCCTGCAGGTGTAGCAGCCAGGGGCCAGGAAAGGTGACAGAAGTGCTCTGCAAACTCAAAACACAACTTAAGATGGTTTGTGCCGGGGACTTTGTGGTGCTCCATCACTTCTGCAATTTTACCAACACTCTCAAGTTGGGAGAGGTTAAACCTCATTCGCTGCTTCTGCTCTCACAACTTGCACCTACATTTAGCTGCACTCCTGGAATGAACCCCCTTTTTGTACTCTCTGTTTCAGAATGTAAGGCACTGCAGGTAGTATGCCTGAATATTACCTTGAACTAGGTCACGTTTTATTGCAAATCACTTCTAGAGACTGTATTCAAATCACTTCTCCATTAACACCCCCAGCCTATTCCTGAGGCTCTGCCAGGAAGGAAGGATGTTATGTGAAGCTGCTCTGGAACATGAAAACTAAGTCCAATTATCTGTATAATAAGAGTATTTGTACATGTAGGGAAGGTCTGCATTTCCAGACACATTTGCAACAAAAGTACTTTTAAAATACGTTAACATACCACATGTCCTATCAGAGGATAGAGCCAAGCACATACTGTCCTAAAAAATGGAACTGGGAGAATGGTTTAAAGTCACAATCAAGTTCCTTGCTCTACTAAACTGTGACAATCCCAATGGAATCAAAAGGCAGCACTCAGCAAGTGATCCCCTTTACACTACAGCCAGTTTTCTTCCCTCTTGGGGACTCTAGAAGAAACTATTTAGTTACCTAACCTTTGCTTTTTAAGGCAGAGAGTAGTCAAGACTCAGATCTCAACCGGGCTGAACCAGTCTTTCAGTCTCTGATTAAACAAACAGCTAACGATTTTCCGGTCTGAAAAAGCTAAACATGGTCAGCCTAATTACCTGAAGTGTCAGGCACAATGACTATTTATGTAAAGACAGTGAAAATAGTTGATTTCTAACTCCCACCACCAAGAGCTGCATTCTGGAGGTGGCACAACTTGCACCTCCCTTCACAGAATGTTTTGAATCACCAGCCCTGTAATAGCAGGGCAATGTTTTGCTCCTTTATTTACGTCCTACAGTAGTGAATAAGTTCTGTTTATCACTGAGGCATTATAATGCTTTTTATCCCACCAGCTGCCAAAAGCAAGCAGCTTCAGCTCATTTGTGCCTGCACGATGATGACAGAGCCACACTTACACAAAAGCTGACCTCAGTGCACAGGGAGCTGTCAGTGTGAGCTGCCTTCCCAAATATCAGTGTTTCTCTGGTATTCTGGATGAAGCTTTACAGCCCCAAAAAATAAATCAACTATGCAGTGCAGGAAGTGGCCTTTCATAGTGACTCAATTAAAAACTGCAAGGCTAAGAACATTGTGGGTTCAGGCTGCAGCACTGACACACTTGGAGGTCAGACCACCCCAACAGGGTCAGGTCTTCAGCCCACATGCAAACAGGGCAGGGCTGCAGGAGACAAGCTACATTCATTGTTTTAAAACTGCTGTAATGAGTGCCAGGATCAGAAAACCAAGCTGGAATGCTGCAGATGCTTGGAAAAGCATGGTCTCAAAAAAAAAATACAGTGTAAGGTGCCTTCAGAAGACAATGAGGAAGGTGGGAAATGCCCTCAAAGCTGCTCAACTCATGCAAAACAGTCTTTCCTCTAGAGTCAGACAGGGGCTTTCAGAGTACAATCCCTTCCTTCAAATCCAGAAATACCAGAGTGAAACTGCTGGCAGGCTAACAGAACAATGTAGGATGAGGTGTCAGGAGTCTGTGGATAACACCTGGCTTTCCACTTCCTTCACGCTGCGTGCCAGCAACGCTCGCTGCCAGCACAGAGCCAGAAATCACTCAGCACCAAGCAAAGAGCATCTGGCTGTCACTCAACATGAACTGTAAGCACAGAGGGGGAATTTAATTGAGTCTTCCTCTTCTGGGATACCCAAAGATGTACAGGAACTTACTAGATCAGCCTGTAGCTTTAGGCACTCCTTTGGGCACCCAGGCTCCTGCCTGTGCTGATCCATGGATGGGATACTGCCTGATGAATTTATTGTCTCATCTCTCTAGGAACAAAGCTGCACCACCCCTCAGAAAGCTTCAGTCTGGTACAAAATGCAGCCGCCCACCTGCTCCACAAAAACGGTTGCCATGAATACATCCCTACTTCTCTGTGCCTGCTATTTTTAAACATCCTTGGGAGGCAACTGAATTCACTGGTGGTTGTGCTATTTAAGTATCTGGATTAAAAATATTCAAGGAATATATTGGTACTTCTCAATATATTGGGAAATGCAGCATCTGCCTGGCCTACACCTGGCTCAGATCCCTTTTCAGATGCCCAACTTCTGCAATCCAACTGCAAGGTGATAGAAGTATCTATTGTATCTGTGGCTTTAACACAGAGCACTGTGAAGTGAAACCTGTGAGTTTTATCCCTCAGAAGCCCCAGAACAGCCTAAGGAAACTTTACAAAGGGAGACGAAAGGACAAGCTGAAAGATATTTGCAGCTGAAACTTTAGTCATTAAAATACCTATAGTTTAATGCAAGGCCTGAGCATAGGAAGACTGGAAATAAGAGTACCTGCCTGCAAGAAAATAATAATTTAAAAAAACCCAAACAAACCAGAAAACCCAGGAGAGGCAGATCCCCAAAGCTGAATGTGCTGACAGAACCTGAACCTTTTCCAAACACCCTTGAATTCCTAAGAGCATTTAGTCTTAACACATTTCAGACAGGTTCCCCTCCAGGCAGAAGAGTGAGCACTCTGGGCAGGGGGTCCAGCCCCGTGTGTGTCCCACCAGAGCCAGAGCACCAGGCTGTGACAGCTCTGGGTGTAACCCAGGCTGAGCTGGACTTGGGACCAGGGCAGGCTGATGGGAGCCAGCAGTGCAGGCTGCTGATTCTGCCTTGTCCCCAGGTCAAAATGATCCCAGTGTCACCTGGAACTCATTGGGAATTTCATATTCCCACCTCGTGCCACAGACATGCATGAGGTGTCAGGTAAGCTTATTGTAAATAACCTGAAAAATCTGTCTCTGGAGGTTCCTGTATAACACTCCTCTTTCCACAAGACATATAGAAAAACTGATTTAATGTTTCCTGTGAAGAGTTCCAATACCTACTTCTAACCTCAGTTTACAGACTCCAGGTGACATGGGACACATTATTCAGATCAGTTCTCTGAAAACTCATGGTCATGAAGAGCTACAGCTCAGCTCAATCACAGCCACAGACCTCCAAACAGCCCAGATCACAGAAGCCCAAATGGATTGCAGAGCAAACACCAGATTTTGGACACAAGCAGCTCACAAGATACCTGCCAGACACTACAACCTCAAACCCAATCAGTTTTGGAAGTGGTGGATTTCAGAGAAACAATCATAGATTCTAAACAATTTACAGATTTCTAACAGAACACATATACAGTATCTCCTTGCCTTTAACCTTTCCCAGTGAGTATCAAAAAGGTGACAGAAATTAAGAGAGGAGACCAGAGCAAAGCCAAGGCATGACCTGGGAGCCTCTCCACACAGTAACTCTTCTGGAAATTCATCCCTCCTGAAGTTTCTCTAACTGCAACAGGGAAAAATATTTGGAAAAGGTCAAATGACTCAATACCACTGAGACCCATAACTTTTCAAGCAGGAACAGGTTTCCATGTGCTTTCAGTTAGAGCACAGACAGGTTGGAAAGGCGGGAAACCCCCCAGCCCTCTTTGCCTTTGCTCGTTTCAGAGCTCTGTATGTGTTTGGTTTTGAATTACAGTTGATTTTGCTGCTGGAACACATCTGCAACGCTGAGCGAACTACTGAACCCCAGCCAGCTCAGCAAACAACCCACACGGCTGGCAGCACCAGCAAACCCCAGGGGTGGCTCCCAGGAGCTGCTTTCAGGGACAGCAAGGAGAGGGAGATGGACATTTCCCTGCACAGCTTTTCCTGAGACACCCTCCAGTGCCACTTACTGCAGGGAGTGGAAGGGTTAATTTCTTTCCAAGTTCACATACTGTTTGAATTCCTTAGATAAACTGCTTCCACCAAACCCAAGGATCTAGCCCCAGGGGAGAACACTAAGGAAAAGCTCTTTTGATAGATTTTCTTCAAAAGAGAAATTAATTCCAAGTCCATTTCAGGAGGTGTTCCACACCCTCGGCTTCTATGGACTTCAGATGAGGTTGCATCGTGCCTCTGGAAAAAAAAAAACCTCAAGCTTTGAGCACTGCCCTAACACTTCTGTTTGCAAGACAGAAATGTTTCATGCTTGCCCAATAAAGTCTTCTCTCCTGAAACAAGAAAGCTCAGTACACAGCACTACAAAGAGGAAAACCAGACCCAGGCTTTAGTCCTGGGATAAAGCAGTTAACAGCTAGCACAAAGTAATCCTGTGCCTTTAAAACTAAGCAGTCACTCAGGAAAGTAAAAAAACAAGTTTTGAAAGCCACTGAAGGCTTCCTTCATATTTTGAAGCAGAAAGCAAGTCTGGGCTGTTGTGGATTTTGTGTTTGCATACTGCTCGTGATAATCTGTGTGCATAGCTGGAAACAAAGCAAGTTTTTATTAGCAATTAGTAACAAGAGTGGGGACAGACCTGCCTGAAGGAGGCAGAGAAATGCCAACAGAGGATGGCAGAACCTTATAATATGTGTAGCAGAAGGATTCCAACATGACATAGAAAACACTGCTGCTCTGAAGTGGGAAATGCAATGGCATCAGTTCAAGGAGATAAACTGGGTCTTTAACACTGACAACTCAAACTGCAGGCAGCAGTTTTCCCTTGCACAGCAATTTACAATGCAAAACAAACTACTTCCACCCCTACCATGAAGAGAAATTCAGTATCAAAGGGGAGAGCAAAGTTGGGAAGGGTTGATTTGCTTAGACATAGCTTCCTACGGAGCCGAGTTTCAAGTAAGGCATGAAGGCAATAGAGAGCAGGGTTTGAAACAGTGTGTGAGAGCTTGGGCAAGGAGGAGGGGGAGAGAGAAGAGAGGATTTAATCCCCTTTCAGAGGAGTGACCTCCCACTCCCTCCCCTCATCTCTGAAAAATTCAATCCAGCTCGAATCAGCCAACACCACCCAGGTTCAGAGCTCTCAGCTATGCACTTCCCCTGCTCTGGAGAATGATAGGGCATGTGGGGCCCTACAACAGAACTATTAAAATCCCATCAAGGGGTAAGCAAGTGGTTGCCATATGCTAAACCACTCAAGGGAAGAATAACCAGGGAAAGAAGCACAGCCAGGCAGCAAGGCTGCAGGCAGGGCCTTACCTGCTAGATAAACTAGCAAAGTCTCCTCCATCTAGCAGCCTGATTTTGCAGAACAGAACCCCATTGACAAAGGGGACGGCAGTCAGCTCCTCTAGAGTAAAACTTGTCTGAAACTTGAATTTCTTCTTCTTCATCAAGAAAGCCATGGGCAAATTCAGCGTGGAAAGCTCAGGAATTCCAAACAAGGTCAGGGAGAAGTGGCTCACAGCACAAACAGACGAGCAGAGGAAGGGCAGTTGTTGTGGGAGCAGAAGCAGGGGTAAATTCCAGTTCAGTTACAACGAGGGCCCAGCCTCAAACGCACGATTCTCTTCTCTTTGGTGGTCGGATCTGGCTGTGGGATCATCGCCACGGCAGGCTTCAGGTGAGCAGGAAGAGGTCAGATTAAATCTCTGCAACATCTCCAAGGGAAAAGGGAGGGAGGGAAGTTGGGTCTCAGCTCCAGACCAGCAGGAGCTGTCCCAGTTAGAGGCTGCAGTGCTCTGTCTTCAGCACAGCCCCTCCTGAAAGCATCTCTTGTGAGAAGTCATCTCAAATCCCAGGAGAGGCCTTAAGTCTTCGGGCAGCGCATTCAAAGAGCTTCCAGTCTCTATCTCTTGTGCAACTCTTTGATACAGGTCTTTGGGTCAGCCTTTGGGAGGGAAATGAGTAAATTAGTTCCAGCCAGTCTTGGACTCCTCCTCCTGCTCTAAAACCTGTTTGGATAGGTAATATTCAGTCCAGACTCATTCCAGTCTGAAGAGGTATGGCCCCAATTAGCCCAGCCCCAACATCCTCTTTCCCCTTTTTGCCTAGGGCAAGCTTCACTGTTGTCATTCCCCCTTGTAATTTCTGTTTTGCAAAGTAGCTAATAAAAATTTGCTCTATTTTCAGTCATCATATTTAGAAGCAGTTTACAGCATAAGATCATTCTAATGTGCAGACTAACAAGAGGAAGGAAAAGCCATCTCAAGAAACGCAAAATATGTTTCTTTCCTGCATTTCCAACCAGTTTTAAGTGTTAGCACCTGTATCTTATAAATGGAGAAAGCAGCAGAGAGGGAAAAAAACCAAGCAGCCTGCTCCAGATTACACAGCATAACAACCGAATCAGGTCATCTGGCTGTCCAATGGCCAGGCCCACCGGGAATGCTGCCTTCCCACCGGCTCTGCACGGAGCTGTGCCCTGCACAGTTCAGATCTGGGGCTGCAGACAGCGATTTCGTTACACATTTACAAAACACCTAAACCAGGGAGGCAGGAGCTGATTAACATCTCAGAGGGACAAGGTTATGAGCACCGGGCAGTAAACAATCCTCACTGACTCCAGGAGCTGCCTGCGTGGGTGGGTGGGTGATTAGAGACCCTCTCCTGCCCGGTGGCTGCGGGAGAACCCGGCTGGCTCTGCCAGGGCCCGGGCACCTCCACGGGGGCTCTGCTGTCCCGCAGACACCTCGGAGCAGAGAGGGGAGACAGGCCAGTGCTCCACACCACGAGCAGCACCTGCGCCGAGCTGCTGCCAGGTCTCAGCCCTGCATACTGTGAGGTCACAGCCTGTGCCCTGGCACTCCGGGGGCACGCACTGAATGCTGTTCAGGGGCCAGGCTCCCTGTCCGAGCTGTGCACCGAGCTGTGCCCAGGTCCCAGCTCTCTGTCTGAGCCAGGCACTGAGCCGTGCCCAGGTCCCAGCTCTCTGTCTGAGCCGGGCACTGAGCTGTGACCAGGTCCCAGCTCTCCGTCTGAGCCAGGCACTGAGCTGTGCCCAGGTCCCAGCTCTCTGTCTGAGTCGGGCACTGAGCCGTGCCCAGGTCCCAGCTCCCTGTCCAAGCTGTGCACTGAGCCGTGCCCAGGTCCCAGCTCCCTGTCTGAGCCGGGCACTGAGCTGTGCCCAGGTCCCAGCTCCCTGTCTGAGCCGGGCACTGAGCTGTGCCCAGGTCCCGGCTCCCTGTCTGAGCCGGGCACTGAGCTGTGCCCAGATCTTAGCCCACCTCTCGGCTCTCCGAACCCCCGACTGCCCTGCAGCCCGGCCCCAGGGGCCAAGCACCGAGCCATACCCGGGCCGCAGCCCCGCTCCGGCCCCACAGCCCGAGCACCGAGCTGCAGCCCGGGCTCAGCACCCTCCCAGCCCGCGCACCGAGCTGCAGCCCGGGCTCACCCCTCTCCCGGCCCCCCCATCACCAACTGCCTTACAGAAGGTCTCAGCCCGCTTCCCAGCGCCCTCCACTGACCTGCGGCGCGGTCCCGGCCCGGTGCCTGCCCGGCCCTGCCCGCTCCTCCAGCCCGCTCCTCGCACGGCGGCCGCCGCTCCCCGACACGGCCGCCTCTTCCCGCGCTACGCCAACTGCGGCCGCTACGCCGATAGCGCAGGCGGTGCGCGGGCAGCGCGCGGCGAGAGCGGCGCCGCCGCGCTTCGGGAATACCGACGGCACGTAATACCCGCCCTCCCCCGAGACGGGAGAACGCGAGCGGCGCCGCCCGATTGGACAGCAGCAAGGAGGCGGGCTGAGCATTGCGAGGCAGTGATTGGCTGTTCCGGCACGGGGCGGGGAAGAGAGCGCGAGGATTGGAGGAGAGGGCTGTCGGTTTGGACAAGCCCCGCCCCCTGCCTGAGGGGGTGGGCGGGAAGCGGGGACCTCGGTGTCTCCTCAGCGGGAGATGGGGTGCTGGGCTTTCCGCCCCTCACGATGTTTTGGAGCCCCTCTGCAGGCTGAGCAGCCCCAGCTGGCTCAGACCTGCGGCTGGGGTGTCCGAGGTGATGGCAGAGTCATCTGGCATGAGACATAAGGAGCTCCTGGGAGTGGGTCCAGCGGAGGGCAATGAGGATGACTGGGGAATTGGAGCATCTCTGCTCAGGAAAGGCTGAGGGAGGTGGGCTTGTTTAGCCTCGAGAAGAGATATCTGAGAGGGGACTTCATTAATGTGTATAAATACCTAAAATGGAGTGCCCAGAGGATGAAGCTAGGCTCAGGTCAGTGGTGCCAACCACAAGGACAGCAGGCAACAGACAGAAAGCGATGCCCAGGAAGTTTTACTTGAACATAAGGAAGAACTTCTTTCCTGTGCAGTGATTGTTCACTGGCTCAGTGAAGTTGTGGAGTCTCCCTCACTGGAGATATTCCAGAAGCGTCTGGACACAGTCCTGTGCCATGTGCTCTGGGATGATCCTGTGTGGTGGTGTTCACCGGGGTCCCAGGACCAGGGGAGATGAGAATCTTGACTCTATGTTTCAGAAGGCTGATTTGTTATTTTATGATATATATTATATTAAAAGAAAATGATAACAAAAGCTGTACTAAAAGAATAGAAGAAAGGATTTCATCAGAAGGCTTGAAAGGAATGATAATAAAATCTTGTGACTGCTCACAGCCTTGACACAGGTGGCTGTCATTGGTCATCAAGTAAAAACAATTTCACATGCTGGGTAAACAATTCTCCAAATCACATTCCAAAGCAGCAAAACATGGAGAAGCTGAAGCTTCTCAGGAGAAAAGATCCTGGCAAAAGGATTTTTCATAAAATATGTCTGTGACAACGCTGCTTGAGCAGGAAGATGGGGCCAGATCACCCACTGTGGACCCATTTTGTGGTTTGGTGACCGACGTCCTCTCTGCATCCTCCTGACAGCCAGGAACTCTTCCCTGGCTTGTCCCAGTGCCCGAGCAGCTCCTGGTGACATCCCTCTCCTCAGCGTGTCCCACGGGCTGCAGGCACACGGCTCCTCAGGCCACTCAGTGCCGTGGCCATGCTGTCCCCTCAGGGCACCACGGCGTGGCTGTGGGTCAGGCCAGCAGTGCCTGGGCTGGCTGTGAGCAGGAGGGAGCCCCAGGTACCACAGAGCCCTGGGGAGCAGCAGGAGGCAGGGCCCAGAGCTGGAATCTCACCCTCCGCAAGTGAGATGTGGCAACCAGCTGGGCACATCCCCTCATCAAAATGGCTCCCTGTTATTATGTGCTGCTGCTGCGTCCAGCGCTGCGGCTGGGATCCCTGGTTAGGCTGGATTCCATCCTTTAAGGGCAAGCAGAACAAAATGTCTCTCCTCGTCCTGAAGGAGGCTGCAATCATCAACGTGATTTGCCTAGATTTAAAATTTAGGTGTTTGCCCAAGAGCCTCTGTGGCTGAGAAGTTGAGGCTCATGTGGGAGGGGCTGTTCCCAAGGCTGATATGCAAAGCTTGGATGAAAGCCTGGGAGTCCTTGCTCTCTGCCAGGCTTTGATGCCCAGACTCCTTGCCTGTAATCTGCCATCTATGCAGACAATATCAGAGCTATCAAATAATTCCACCACAATATGAGCCTTGGGAAAAAAAAAAAAAAAAAAAAAAAAAAAAAGAGTCTGCTAGGAAAAGTACACAGAAATGTCCTTGGACAAAAGTGAAAAGATGGATCAAGCCAAATGCATTATGATTTTTGCTTACCAGGTTAAGCTTACACAGACTTTGGACTGGGAAAACATTTTGTATTGGTACAGTGAAACCATCCAGGAGTTACCAGGAAACAGCAGGGCTTACAGGCTGCTGTTACAGATGTGACTTGAATCTTTCCATCAGTTCCTATCTGGTGTTTTCAAGGCTTTGAGGCACTGCTGGAGATGGGCTGGTATTTTTTGATTTTTGTTTCCAGCTTATTAGGAAAGGGCCTGCTAAATATTTGATATTTACAAGCTGCGCTGCTGAAATACCAGAGGCATCTGAAGAATCCAGCCCAGTTCTCACACCTCTCATGCCCCAGCACATGGCTGACAGACGTGTGGATTCTCTGCTTCCATCCCTAGGTAAAGGACAAATGATCCCTGTGTGTGGTGTGGGAGGAGACTCTGCTATCTGCTATGATTCACTCTGGTAAATAACCTTCTCGAGGGCTTCTCTTGTTTATAGCAACAGCCTCAAATGCTAAAGTTTACAGAGACTTTAATCCTTGCTGTTCTCACGCATATTTACTTTGCAGCTTTATCAGAAACATCTCTTGAAAACCTCAGTGTTTTTATAATTAATTGAATAATGTGACTGATGTTAAAAATAAATGGATTTGGAAGAATGCCCAGCGAGCTGCTGAGCAGTGTGTAGTATAGCAACCGTAGCTGCAGTCTCAGGGATGTGTGTATTTTCCTAACAAACGCAGTCTCATGACTGAGAGATTAAATCTTTATTAGTTCAAAATTCACCCTGTTGATTTTGCTGTGTTTATGCTGCATAATTGTTTCTGGAGAAATTCACATGTTTTAAAGGGACAGTGCTCCTGTTTACAGGGGGGATGGGTTAGTCAGAGCCTCCCACAGAGGGAATGTGTGTGTAGGGTATCTTCATCCATCCATCCATCCACCATCCCTCTGGCTTTATATTATTTTCTGCTCCAGGTGCAATCCAGGGGGCCATGTGTGTGTGACCAAGGTGCTTTGATTCTGCTCATCCCAGACTCACATCCCATGGATTTCTCTATGGCTGTGCCCACCTCACCTCTGCTCCATGAGCCTCAGCCACCTCCCTGCCCTGTGCTCTTCCTGACCCAAGCCTTTCCTGCTGCCGCTCCCCAGTGCCGCCACCACTTCCTCAACTTTTGCTGGCTCAGGGCGCTGTCTTATCAGTCTGGGATATTTTTATCAGTCTGTGCTCTGCAGTTAAGTCTGGGCCTCACCTCTGCTCTCCTGGAGAGGTGTGCCCGGCTGGCCAGGGCTGGGACCGCTGTGCTCTGAGAGTGAGCACCAGCAGACACACCTTGGCTTGCCTCCTCTCTGCTCTGAGGACAGAGATAAAGCAGCAGTGGAGAAACAAGGTGAGATAAATACAGGAGGGACAAAACTCTGTGAGGTGAACTGAGGTAGATCCTGTAATGCATTTGGTAAGCCTTCAAATCCTATCTCTTATCCCAAGGGAATCCCAGATGCACAACCCTGCAAACTACATCATCAGCATCTTCCTCTGGAAAGCATCATCACGCTAATTCATTTGTCCTGGCAGCCAAATGATTAAAGTTTTAAAACTAAATTACACATGTTGCTGTAAGAGCATAAACACAGTAATGGTTCTCTGTTACACCTGTCGCCTCTGCTGTAATGGCCTTAATGAGCTTTCAGCCTCATCATCCAAAAAAAAAAAAAAAAAAAAAAAAAAAGAGATGATCACAGTCACTTTAAGCTGTAAATGCATTCTTGGAGCTGTGAGTGGGATGCAATGCCCTGCTCCAAGGAGCTGTGGGGGGAGCTGCAGTGGGTGGGTGCCTTCCCCAGAACCAGGGGAAGGTCCAGGCTGGGGAGCTCCCAAAATGGGCAGGGGGTGCAGACACCACAGCAGTGCAAGCTGCAGCATGCAGGCAGCTGGATCCCTGTCCGGGGAATGGGTACCTATCTCCATTGCACAGCATTATCCCATGGTGTGGAGTTATTCCAAGCTTGCATCTTCTCAGCTTAATAACAGCCTGTGAGCTGCACTTTGACCTGCTTGTGTTTTTCACTTGTTCCATATTTGACTGAACTCATCATCATAAAAGCCAGGAACTGTTTCACTTTCTGTGCCAGGCTGGGTTTCCTGTTGGATGGCCAAAGGACACACCTGCACGGTGAGTTTCTGGCCTGCCAGCACCGGGAATCCTGTTATTGAAAAAAGGGGAGCCTAGGAATCTGGAGTCAGTGGATTCCTTTCCTCAAAAATGTGGTTAGACCTGAAAATCCAGCTGCCTGGCTTTTTTTGTTTACTGGTTTCCATGTCTGCTTCAGTGTGTCCTGGGAATGTGCAGCAGAGCTCTCCGCTTTGTTCTGTGAGGTCTGTGGGTGGAACTGGATCTTGTTTGCCCCTTCCAAAATCTGCAGACTTGGAACCTGCTTTGCCTCAAGGCTTGTTGTGTTTATCAAGCCTTGTCCTGTGTCTGTATCCCAGCTTCCATCCCTTCAGTGTTGTGCTGGACAAGAGACTTGCTGGTTGTGGCCTGGTCTGCCCCACTGACAGCAAATGCCGCTGTTCCCCCAAATGCATCAGAAGCAACCGTGGGTCTGTGGTTCTCCCTTGACACAGCAACCTCTAATTTGGGATCCCGGGTGACAGAGGTGAAGGAAACTGTCCCTGCTGGCGCTGGGATTCTGCCTCGGGTTAATCACCTGCACATCTGGGACCCATTTGCAGGTGATACTGACTTCGTTCCCCCACTCAAAACATGGGCTGGAAGCTGGGCTCCTCCGTCTCATGAAGCTTCTTATCAGGTGCTTCCAAGCGGGACAAAGAACATAAAATATTTCAATTTTCACACTGACCTGATCACCCTTCTGCTGACAATACTTGCTGGCAACAACCTCTCAGTGACAACAGGATAAAACCCACAGACGATCCCCAGAAGGATGCTTTGCCAAAACAGGCTTGCCAAACTTTAAAATCTTGCTGGAGGAAGTAAAGGTTATTTGGGTGAGTTCGTGGGGCAAATAATTCTGTCCCTTGGAGGGGATGTGTTTGTGTGAAACTGACATATGTTAAAGAAACCTTAAAACATGTCCTAAACCTTAAAACCTGTTCTAAAAACCCTTAAAACCTGTCTTATAATGAAGGACTTGATGTGTTTTTTTAAAGCCTGTGCTTGCCCATTCGGTTCTGCAGTGAACTCATCCCAAGGGCAGACACCTCAGACACCTCTGCCACGTCTTTGGGAAGCAGAGGGACCTGCTCCGAGTCCCCAAACATCATGACGTTTCCAGGGATATCTCACAGCTGCGCTCTGCCCTTTGAATTTCCTCCTCTCAGATCTCTCAGCCCTGAAAAGATTTGCCCGTGGAGGGTGCAAGCAGGATCCCACCAGGGCTGGAGCTCAGCGGTGGTTCCCGGGACGGTGCAGTGCCACAGTTCGGGATCCCGGCGCGCAGTGCCACCTCCTGGAAGGCCGGGCTGCACCGCGCACATCGCAAGCGGAGCTGTGCTCCGGAGGGAGCAGCGGTGCTCCTAGAGGCTTGGTGCTGTCTCCGTGGCTACAAATATTTTCTTCTCACCACTGAGAGTCCCCTGCCAAACTTCCCTTTCCCCAGCAGGCACGAAGATGCTGCTCACCCCCCTGTCCAAGGCACCCTGGGCAGAACATCTCTGCATGGCTCCTTCCCAGTCTGGATGTTGAATACAAACCTCTAGGTACAAAAAGAACAGTAGAGGAGAACAAATAAACATCTATAAATATTCCTCCTTAGCTTTTGTTCTGTTTGGGCATCAGGTGGTTGTTCAGTTGAATGTCCTGTGTTCTTGTTTGCCCTCTCAGTGTCCTGTTCACCTATTCATCCTGGTTTTAACATAAAGGGACACTTTTCTCTGTCCCCCCAAGTTTGGTGACTTGCTTCATGAGCAACAACCAAGCTTTTCCTTGCACAGTTCACCCTGTATTTAAAATGTTGCCACATCTTTTTAATGAGACAAAAATCTGTACACAGAACACATGCTTGGATGCTGCTGGCTTGACTAAGCTCTGCATTTATCCTGAAAAGACAGGAAAAATGTGTGGTTTCAATGGCAACATGTTTAGTCCTCTAGAAAAGCAACAGCTGAAGTGCTTAGTCACTGAAAAAAATGCACACTGCAATTTAAAGCCAAAGGCTGGTATTTCTACCATTATTTTAGGCTATTGTGGCATCTTCTGAGCAGTTGGGAGATTACTGTATTTCAGTATTACATCAGACACTGTGAAATAACTCGTGCTCCAAGGTAAGCCTGTAAAAGCTATTATTTGAAAAAGACTGTAATTATGTAAATACAAGGCCACAAGATTCACAAACAAGAGGAAAAGCTACTGTGACTTATGATTGTTCCCAGCTCTCCTTGGTCCCCTCACAGAGAGGATTCTGTGTTGCAGAGTTGTTGTCATGAACTCATTTTCACTTCTGCCCTGGCACACACCAATGAACTGAAACAGCCTGTTTACCAAAATGTATTTTTTATTAAAATTTGTATTTGTAAAGGAGAGATCATTACACAAATGAGGTAAACCAACACATATGACATAGTTCTCACTCTAAAAATAAATTTCAATTCAGCAATTGATTTGATTCCACAAAGTCTAAGAGGAAGAGTCAGGCAAGTGCTACTCATGTGGTGAGATGCCAGACAAGGCAGGATCCACCCTGACTCAGCTTGGAGGTGTCAGTCCCAAGGGGCTGGCAGTCTTCCAGGGACCAAACCCTTCTCACTGTGGTGTCCTTTTCTCCCCCATCAGATCTGTAGAAAGGAGGAGATGAGTAAAGGCCAGGGCCTGACAGCAGTGACCTTGTCACCTACTGCTCTAACCAGGAGTCCCCCATCAGCATCTCCCCATTAAAGGCTGTGTAAAGGTTTCATTTGATTGTGCAAATTCACTCCCTTGTCAGCCCTACAGGAGACTTAACAGCAAGTAAATACCAGCTCTGGAAAAGTTCAGTTTCAAAAGTAATAACCTGGCAAGCAACAAGCCTGTAAAATGTAAGCCACTTTTTCAAGGCAGAAGGAGAAGACTTACATTTCCTTTTTTTTTTTTTTTCCCTAAGTTTTCTTCCATGCAGGTACAAGTGGACCTTTAATCTCGAAGTTTATGAAGTTACAAATCATGTTGACCAACCTGTGCAATTAGGCTTTCTCATTAAGGACCAAGGTCCACAGAATGCCTCAGAAGTGGCTGTAATGTTTTTTCACCCTGTATAATGGTATAGGACAGTGAGGAGAAGCTCAGCTCTGTTTGTCAGGATGAGGCCAGCCAGCAGACAAACATGGAATGGCTGCACTGGCTTCCAGCTCCCAAACAGTACAAAACAAACACCACCAGCAGCAGAACCAAGTAATGCCCCAAAATTCACTCAAATCAGTGGCTGACAAACTCCTCAACACTGGGAATTCCTGTGTGGCTGCAGCTTAGTCCAGGACCTTAGTCCAGGTCCGCTTTGATGGATCAAGGTATTCTGGAGGTGACAAACTATGCAGAGGAAGCAGAGATGGAGTTTCACCGTCCCATCCAGTGAAACTCATCCAGGACCTTGGGTGTTTACGCTGTGACAAATAAAGAAATTGTGCCAAGAAGTATCCCAGGAGAGTTTCTGGTACCCAAGACATGGAACTTTCATCACATCTCCCAAGTTGATAGAGAAATTTCGCGACAGCACACAGATAAAACATGAGGCAAATGCACTGTTTCAATCCCACTGGGATCCTCAGGGGAGTGAAAGTGCACAGAGGCTGGGTGCTGGTCTGCATGGGCAGGATGTGACGCTGCAGGAGCACGATCCAGGGCTCTCAGTGCAGAGGGAAGGTTCCACCACATCCGGTACCACGTTTCCAGCAAATGCTTTCAGCAAGAGGCAGAAATGCATTCACTGTGTGCACTGTGGGTTCACCATCACTGTACCTTGGCAGCTGCAGCACTGATATCCCAACAGAACTCTCCACGTTAGAAGTCAGTTTTAAAGGCTATAGATCTCAAGAGAGAGACAAAAAGAGAGGAGTCATAGTTAGGACAGAATATTTTTTTCAAACAGAAATTAAAAAAATAACTTAAAAAAAATCTACTGTTGGAGGAACTAAAGTTAAGTTGCTGGTTTATTACACATCCTATGGCTCTGTATGAGAGTCTGAAAGGGCAGATTAGCACAAGATTGGCCGAGAAACCTGTTTAGACTCAGCCAAACTCCAAGGGAGCCATTCACACTGAGAAGAGGCAGCACTCTCCCAAGTGTCCTCTGCCAGCATAGGTAGGTTTTTATCACGGCAGATGTCCCACAGAATCACAGAATTGTTTAGGTTGGAAAAGACTTTTAAGATCATTGAGTTCAACCGTTTCCCCAGCACTGCCACATCCACCACTAACCCATGTCCCCAAGTGCCATATCTACACATCTTTTAAATCTCTCCAGGAATCACGACTTCACCACTACCCCGGGCAGCCTGTGCCAGGCCTTGGCAACCCTTTCAGGGAGGAAATTTTTCCTAATTCAACCAATCTAAAGCTCCCCTCCCACCACTGTTTCTTTCACTGGCTCATACCATCTTGCTGCCCTGTCTGGCCAGGGTCAGTGGTGACCGATGGGCTGGGTGTATTGCTCTGCAAAAATCGACGGAAGTCCTTAATCATGGGGCGGAGGACCTGGATGAGGGCACTCAGAGCTGCTTGCGTGCCCTCCATGGCCTGTGCCTGCCGCTCCTGGGCACACGCCTGCACCTCCTGCGAGCGGCGAATCATCTGCAGCAAGTCGTTCTGCTGCTCCAGGTGCTGGGCAATCTCCTTCACGTGCAGGTTGGTCACTCGCTGCTCCTGCAGGAGCTTGGCTGAGTTGAGGGCAATGCGGCTTTTCAGCTCCTGGGGCTTGGCAGACACCTCGTGCTGATGGGCCATCATCTCCAGGGGCGCCTCGGCCGTGACGGTGGCGGGGGCTTCCGTGGTGCAGTACTCCACAACGCCGTCCTCCAGGCTGTGGTAGGCTGTCTCTGCAGGAACTGAGAACAAAGGACACAAAGGGAGTCAGGAGTAGCTGGGATACAGGATTTTTATCTACAGGACTATTCAGTGAATATCACAGGAATACGGCCTGTTCAGTGAGATAACATACAATGGCCAGCAATGCACAAAATGACCTATTTAAGTCTACTCCACCCTCAGTCGAGATTCCTTCTGGGCTGCGCAATCCAAAGGAATAGGGAATGCCTTATCTGTCTAGACAATATCACTTCTCAATCTCTAGTTTAGAACAATCTTTCCAAGCAGCATTAACTGACTGACATAACAGGCAAGACCCCGAATGGCCCCTGTCGGTAGAAGAGCTGCTCTTTGGGAAACTGCCACTGGAAAATCAGCCCTGAAGATGTTTTTCCCCAGAGAGGGACGGAAGAATCTCCCAAGGTGTAAAGGATCCTGGATTCCCTTGCCCTTAAGGCCGAGTCCAGCTGTCAAAGCTGACTTTCAGTACCTGCTGTCTTGCGGCCACTCCCCTACACCACAAGGGCAGACTGGGAGGAGCATTTCATGACAGAGATGTGGGGATTTCTTTTTGTTGGGGTTTCTCTCTGCCCAAAGAACTTGTGGGCACCCTGTTCCTGGAAATGTTCAAGGCCAGGCTGGATGCATCAGCCTGGTCTGGCAAAAGGTGTCTCTGCCCATGGCAGGGGGTTGGAACCGGCTGCTCTTTAAGGTCCTTTCCAACCGAAACCATTCAGTGGTTCTGCCCCCACACAAGGCTCGGGGTCCCTTCGCAGGGGGGTGTCAGGGTCTCCGTGTGACCCTCCAGTCCAGCCCAGAGCGTTCGGGCGGGCGCAGCACTCACTCTGGGTCAGGGTGACCGTGGTGGCCGACGCGGTGATGGGGATGTCGCTCCCGTCACCCGCGCCGCACTCGCCGCTCGGCAGGCTGATGATGGTGGCCTCTCCCAGCAGGTTGCAGATGCGCTGCTGCATGGGGGTGAGGATCACCGGGGCGGCCGCGGCGCCCGCCGGCTCCTCGCCCTCGGGCCCGTTGCCGCCGCCGTTCTGGTTGTCGCCTCCCCCTTCCATGGCAGCCCGCACTTGGGCCACTTTGCGCCGCACCTCGGTCTTGAGGTCGGACCACTTCTTCTTGACCTCGGGCAGCTCGCGGTGGCAGGTGGCGACGGCGTTGACGCGGCGCAGGATGTCGTGCCAGGCGGCGGCCTTGGCGGCCAGCGGCACGCCCGCGTTGAAGTGGTTGACGAGGAGGTGCTTTCCCCGCTCCAGCTCCTCCACGATGATCTCCACCTCCCGCTCCGAGAAGTTCATCTTCCGCTTCTTGGCTGGGGGCGCCGGAGGCGACGCCATGGCCATGGGGGGCACCGGGGACGGGGCACGGGGTCACACCTGGGGGGGCCTGGGGGACGCTGGGCAGGGCCGAGGGGCGGCAGGGCCCCCCCACCCCCGGGGCCGGGGACAACAGGGGGGCCCCGAGGCCCCTCAGGGCCCCGAGGGGTCGGTCCCCCCCGCTCCCCCTTTGGCACCGCCAACGATACGCAAATTGCGTACGGCGCCCGCCCGGCAGCCCCGCGCAACGGCCCCCGCCCTGCGGCACTGGCGTAATGGCTTCCAGAATCGGCCCCTCTTCCTGCCACGCCTGATTGGCTCGCCCGCCTGCCCGTCACACGAGCTGCCCGCCTCCCGCTTGGAATACCGCATTATTATTGGTCAACAGCCCTGTCCATCAGGCAGACAAGAGGCGGCCCCGCCCCACCGCTGGTCTCAGGGCACTGGGCCTGCGTGGGGCCGCTGAGGGGTTGGTCTCGCCCGTGGATTTCCTTGCTCTAATCCCATTGGGTGCTTCTCCTGTCCATCATTTCAGAGCGCGCACTGCTTTCCAACCTACCGGATGCGCGCGACGTCCGTCAAGCTCAAACTGCCTGCCGGCTCCCGCTCCGATTGGAGGAGCTCTTCTTATCACCGCCCTCCCCGGCGGCTCAGCCAATCGCGGCTTGGCCCGCGCGCCAGCACCGCCCCCTGTGCCGCGCCCCGAAACACCGCGGCGCTTCCTCCCGATTGGTGCAGGCGGGGGCGTCCTCCGTGACGTCACGACCCGCCTCTCCCGGTGGGCGCCGGGGGCGCGTCCAGGGCGTGTCGCCAGCTCTGATTGGCCGGCGCGGGGCGTCACGTGGCGACGACGGCGCGTGGCGCGAAGGCGGAAGCGGCGCCATTTGCCGGTGCCGCGGGCGTGAGGGGTGCTCGGTGCCGGCGCGGCCATGCCGGGGGCGCGGCGCTCTCTCGCCTCCCCGGTGGTGAGCGGCGTTCTCTGCCCGTGCGGCTCCCCGCACGGATCTGCAGTGGAGAGCGGTAGCAGCGGCGGCAGCGGCGGCGGCGGGGGGAACGCGGGGTCCTGCGGGCGGTCGCTGTGCGAGGCCTCCGAGCAGGACCGGCGTCTCCGCGCCCTGTTCCAGAAGCTCGACGTGAACCGCGACGGCGCGCTCTGCATCCACGACCTGGCGGTGGGGCTGGGCCGCCTCGGGCTGCACCGCTCCGAGCTGGATCTGCGGGTGAGCGGCGGCGGGCGGTGGGGTCTGGCCCGGCGGGGCTCAGCGCTCCGGGGCTCGGGGAGGCTTTGGCCGCTCCCCTCGTCCCGTGTCCGCTCCGGAGCCCTCTCTGTGTCTGTCTCGGGAGCAGGACGTGGACTCTCGAGACCTTCCAGCTGGGTCTCGCCGGGGCGGCCGGTGGCACCACGGCAGCACCGGAGTCTTTTAGCGTCCTGTTCCCCGAACGAGAGCGGGGCTGGGATGCGACACGGCCGCTCCGCTCCCCTCCCCAAGGTCCTGGCCTCAAAGCCTCCTGCTGGCTTCCGCACTAGACCCGCAGCAGTCAGCTTGATTGCTACCTGTAGGCATGTACCGTATTAACTGTCCGTAGTTAATAAGATTAAAACTTAAGTGTTTGGGCAGGAAATGCCATAAAGGAAATCGTGTTTCTGCAGGACTCAGGACAGGGCAGCTTGCATGCTGACTTAGGCTAGTGGAAGGTGCTTTGGGAGCGATTCCTGCAGTCCGGATAATTGTACAGGTTTCATTCCATCACTGTGTTCCTCATATGAGTCTGGCAGCGTGTTGCTACTCATGTTTGCCCAGGCTTATGCCAGACTTGTTTATTTTATGGGTTTGGAGATGTCTTAGAACGCAGGGAGGCTGCTGTACTGAACAGTTTGCACGTATAAAACACGCAGCTCTGGGAGCCTTTTGTACTCACCGCTCTGTGTGATGCTGTACGCTGAGGGCTCCAAGGTTCAACATGATGCTGCTCTATTTAACTGGGACTAGTGTAATTTACATGTCTATGTGGCTTGTCCTCAGTGCTGCACAGTCTTCCCCTGCCTAGTCGCTTGTATTTTATGTGCAGGGCCATAAAAAACTCGGTATCATGTGAAGATAGGAGATAAACACATGGGTGTAGCCAGGGATGTGCCACTACAGAGTGCCCGAGTCCTACAGGAAGGAAGAAGAGTTTAAGAATAACTTCTGAGTCACTGAAAAGATACTTAATTCAAGTGACAGCTCCTCTTCTCTCCCCGTTCTGGGAGTGGTGCCCCACTTTGAGTGCTTTAATTACACAGTCTTTTCCTGAGTTCCTAGTTCCTTTCTAACTTTGACTCTCCAGCATCTTAACTTCTGACATTTCTTTTTGGTTGGCATCTTCCTAGCTGCCGTAAAACACGAGAATTCCTTGGCAATGTGATCTTGTGAGTAGTTTAGCTGTGCTGTTTCTAGAAAAAACATGAGTTCTGCTGGATGCATTTGGGTATGTCGATCTGCTTGTACCACAAGTGACCCGTGCATGCCCTGTGACACTGACCTGCTGCCACCTCTGGGGCCAATCCTTGACCTCTGGCAAAAATCCCCCGTCACCCAGAACGTTCTGTGCTTACACCTGCACGCCTGCCTCCGTTTGCATTCCCTTCTCTTTGCATGCAATTCAATCCAGCCTAGCATTCTGTAGCCCAGGAGGAAGAACCTTAAAACAAACTGCATTTTTACTTCCCAGCAGAGAGTTTCTTTGCTTGGCGGGAGCGGCACAGAGGAACCGTTCTGCGGGGACCGGAGTCGCTGCCGAGGGAAGCTGGATGCTGCTTAACAATCCTGTCTTTCTGCTGAAGCCCTTGTCTGTCAGTATTGTTCCTCAGCCCTTTCCTTCCTCTGGCTCCTCTTGCACATCAATAGAGTGAGGGGGGTGAAATGTGGCTCAGGGTGCACAGAGAAGCTGTGGCTGCACCATCCCTGGAAGGGTTCAAGGCCAGGCTGGAATGAGCAACTTGATTTAGTGGCAGGGGGTTGGAACAGGGGGTTGGAACTGCTCTCTAAGGTCCTTTCCCAACTGAAAACATTCTAGAGTTTGCAAAGCATTGGTAGTATGGTAGAGCATCCCCTTTAGCAGGGTAAAAACCACTGAGAGTGAGGATGCAGAGTTCAACACTCTCAAGTTCCAGTTAAAAATGTGGGAACAGCCCTCAGCTGGCTAGCAAACTTCCGTGTCGAGCAATTTTTAGGGAAATCAAATAAACTTCCTGTTTCCAAGGCAGTTCTATTAATAAAGTCAGTCCTTTTTCTGCTCCATCCTCAGCCTATTATGGCATCTCAATGCCTAACTAATGTGAGGTCACGCTCAGGGAAAGTGCTCAAGTGTCAAGATAGAAAACCTTGCTGATTTATCGAGCATGGTATTTGGAGACCAATTTAGGCATAAATCACATGGATTGCTTGTGATTAGTAAATTACTTGCTGCCTGTAGTGCACTTTATTTTTCCTTCCATGCAGCAGTACATTTGATATGGGAGTTGCCTCCTAATGTTTGGGAGCAGATGGAGAAAACATTGGGCTGGTAAAGTGAGGTTATCGCCAATCTGAGCTGCGAGCTGCTAATCTCCCTTCGTCAGTGGGCTAAAAGTCCTCGTGGTAACAATAACTTTTGGGCTGGACTTGAAAAGAAAATGAGCAATATTTTGGCTCCTTCAATGCTTGAGAGTTCTTGCTGAGATAAAACCCTTTGTGGCATTCTTGGAAAATTGCTGGTTTCTCTTTTAGAGGTGGCCTTCTGTGGTGGTGGGGGAGAGAAGGGCTTGCACTCAGATGTCCTTTGAGGTGGAATTTGCTTATGTAAACGATGCTTGCTTTTTTTTTTTTTTTTTTGTTTTAACCCATGCTGTTATCTTTAAACCAATTGACAAATAACAGTGTGCCAGACCAGTGAGCCTTGTAATGAAATGCTTGTTTGCACTGGTCAGCATGAAGCAATCCACATACTTCACTCTGTTTGGGCAGTAAAATGATAACCATGTGAAGAATTTTTTAAAAGCCTTTATTGTTCTACTGTGTGAAGGGAGAGTATTTTACTGCTAAATTTCATCTACCTCTGGGATGGTAAATGTCCTGTTACTGTTTCTTTCTGACTTTATATAGACCTATGGAGCTTGAAATATGCACTCAATGGAAATATGCTGAAACAGAATTGTTTCCTACTTTGTATCTGTAGATGTCCTATTGCTGAAAGAATGTGTGATGGTAATATTTGTGTGTTTGCTAATATAACTGTTTTCCTACTGATCCTGATTAACTGCAGGGGTGGAATGCCATTCCAAAACTTCATCTCTGCTGCTGAAGTTCCAGACAGTCTGAACTGGTGGAATTAATCCCAGCTGCCTAGAGACAGACTGAAGTGGTGAACTTTGTCTGCAGCTGCCTCTTCTGTAGTGCTCAGCATCTTCTGCTGGACTAGTTCACTTTAAGAAACAGAGAAAACATAACCCTTGTCTCTTTTCAGTCCCAAATGTCCTCTTTGCCTCTACCCTAAACAGTGATGTCCTCCTTGGTCTTGTGATACTCTCCCCTCCTAAGTTCATGTATTCAACAGTGATTGCTCCCTAGGTATCAGCTCCCAGGCTGCTGAAATCTGCTTTCATCACTTCTTCCTTAGCCTCATATCTCCACTTTGATATTCAGGTCCTGGCTGTCCAAACTTCCCCCCAAGGTCTGTTTTTTACTTTTTCCCATGTACTGAAGAAGCAGAGCTGTGCTGCTGCAGCTGGACCCTGCAGTGTTCTGTTTGCGTCAGGCCTTTCTTCTGAGCAGCTTTGCATTTTAAGTGTGTCCCTGGACTCTTCCAGCTGTGCCCGTGCCATTCTGGGATAATAAAGCTCTTTGGCAAGTGGCTCCATGGATGGATTGAGAAACTCTTTCTACTGTAGCAGTTGCAATCCTAAAAAAATTTAATCTTGTTTCTGATCAATGCTTTATCTTCTGTCATGACGTCATTTAATTCTTCCTCTCAGGCTCTGTTTCTGTAACTGTTTCTTTGTTCTTCAGCACCTTGGAATACTCTGCTTTATATTGTGCACAATGTACTGCAATTCTTAGCAACTGTAAGGGGCAGAAGGAGCAGGGACTTTTTCCAGTGTGATGCTTTCACCTGTTTTCCATTCACAGCCATCTGGAATTGGTGGACCTGAGTTTTTATTGTGTTACCGAAGTCAATTTATGATAAAAAGTCCTGTAACTTGGACTGGAATATCTCTCCAGGTCTCATTTAGATCTCACAATACATCTCCAAACCTATATACATTTATGCATTATCACATTTTTATGGTTTATGTGCCCTGAATCCTGCTGGGGCACTTGTGGAGCTTTTAGCTGGGCTTTTGTAATTCACCTTGAAGGGTTGAGCAACACAAGGTTGTATCAGACAAATACTGTTACAGTTTGATATTCCAGTTGATAGCCTTCCCTCTGCTGCCAACAACTTCTCATCCACCCATCTCTTTACTAATCCCAAAGGATTACCTTTTGTGAATACCCCAAACCAGTTTAATACAAGGTGAAACCATTTTCAATAGCATGTTAATTAAATTCACACATTCATGAGTAATGTTTATTAAAATAATAAACAAAATAGATCATATCTGCTGGATCTGCAGGGAGTGGAGGCCTGTTCTTGTTCTTTGTAATTATGAAATGTGTGGTTTGATGGAGACCCTGTTCTCATGCACTTGAGCAAGAGCAGAACTGTAGGTCAGTGATTTAATTGTAGATAAAACTTTCAACTCTGTGGTGAGTGGTTAGTTGGTATGAATTTGGGGTTTGTTGCCTTCTCTGATTTAGGCTGAAGACGCAAATGAACTCGAATCAATCACATGAGTTCTTGACAGCTGCAGAAAAGACTTGGAGAAGACAGGCCTTGGCTTTGGCACAAGGAAACTTCTAGTGTGGGTTATTAATAGCCTTGGCCATCAGCCCTGCAGGGAGAGCTTTGGGACAGGGAATGTCAGGGAGACGGGCTGGCACTGCAGGCACCCAGGCTGTGACCCTGCCAGGTCCTGCAGGGACAGCAGGAGGAGAGGGGAGCTCGGAGCAGGAACCTCAGGCTGTCCTGGGGAAAGTTTTACCCACACCTGGTGTCTGGTCAGCCCTGCCTTAGTGTGATTAATGCATGAAATGGGCAGTGTGTGTCCACTCAGTGTTCTGAGGGGAGGCTGGGAGACGGGTTTTAGATGCAAATATTGCACAGGAGAAACTTGCTCCTGCATGTTTTCCTTGCATATAAACAAACAATTGCAGATTAGACAAGTGTTGCTTTAGGTATGTATAGGACCAGGTATATAACTTGAGGGAAATATAACTCTTGAGGGATGTTTGTTCTTCCAGGATTGTTTTTTGTCCTATCTTGCAGAAGACTGGAGAAGCCTGATGGTTCTCTGGTTTATTTAGCAGAGACCTTTGTCCTATTTGCACAGTGCTAATGACCAAGGGCTGCTGGCTGACCTTTGAGAGGTGTAGGTGTAACTTTGACTAGAGCATATAAAATTTAAATGTCAGCATTGTGTAAGTAGAAGGGCATCTTGAATATCACTGATGTGGCTTCACAGTATTGCTTCCTGCAGGATGGGGTCTGTTCTGAACTGTGTAGGGAAGTGAATGCCTATAGGAATTCCCTGAGTGGAATGAAACAACAAAACATCCAAAGCAGCTGATTGTGCCTGTGTAGAAAATGCAGCAGGGCTTTGTTCTTTCAGTGTGTTCTGTGGGGCATTTTTTAGTGACCAGCACTCTGCCTTGGTAAGTAGTGGACACAACTCCTTGTCCTCATCTGCATGGATTATTAGAATAGTTGATGTTGGAAAAGACCTCCAGGATAGGGTCCAGCATTTGATGCAGCCCCACTGTATTACCTAATCTAGCACTAAATTGTTTTGAGAACACCTCCCGGAATGGTGACCTCCCTGGACAGCCTGTGCCAGTGCCTTACAATCCTTTCAGTGAAAAAATGCTTCCTGATGGCCAACCTGAACCTCCCCTGGTGTTGCTTGAGGCCATTTCCTCTTGTGCAGTTGCTGGTTGCTTTGGGAAAGAGGTTAACTTCCTAAAACCTCCTTTCAGGGAGGTGTCAGATTACTGGGATAACAGCAGGTAAAAAAACCTTCAGACTTCAGCATACTTACTTTTTCTTTTAAATTTTGTTTTTAATCTAGCTGAATATTGAGCAGAACCCTGAAATGGTTGGTGAGCATTAATAAAAGACATCAAAGCCATAATAAGGACTTGTTTTTTTTTGTTTGAGAGCTCTACAAAACGGTGATGCTGCAGCCCTGGGCCCTTGGTTGCACACAGTATAACATGATAGAGTGTTGGGAGGAGGAGAAGGGGGAGGGAGCTTTTTCCTACAGCCCTACTTGTAGCAAATGGGAAATGAGTCTTTGTTCTTGTTCATGTCCTATTGCTATATTTGTCCCTGTGAATGTGGGACATGAGCACAGTTTAATGATGGCCCAGCCTTTGTCTTGGGTGAAGAAGCATAGCTGTGATAACTCCTGGGAAGGCAGCTGGGATGTCTGAGTTTTTCCAACTCCCAAGTCATGAGCTGCAGGGAGGCTTCTGGCAGCTAAAGTGGTTTGCAGTGGAGAATTCTGCTCTTAAGAGAAATACTTGAAATTTTTAGATCATGAGTTGCCTGCAAAGGCAGAGCTGCTTGGTATGTGAACCTACATAGTTTAGCCTAAGGAGAACTGTGTGGGGGCAGGCCTGGGCTGCTGCAGGGCCATCCTTTCTCATTACCTGCTTTCTTAAATGTCTGGTGCAGCAAGAAGTTGATTTTCTAATTGCTGAGTATTAAGGATGCCCTGTCTCTTGGTTAATCCCTCTCTTCATATAACATGATATGACCTTGGTGGAACTCTCAGTCCTGGGCAGTGGCTCTGTGCTCCCTGTCCCTGGCCAGCTCTCTCTGTATTTTTGTATTTGGCACTGGCTGTGGATGCCTGAATAGATCAGCCTGGGTAGCTAATTCCTTGTGCCAGGGTTTCTGTAACAGGGAGACCTGGCTTGCTTTGTAGTGTTCCCTGAGCTATGCTGTGTCACCTTAATATATGAAAGTACTTGAATGTCACCAGGCAGTTTAATTATTTAAGCAGCAGTGGCCAAGACATTGAGATTTTATGTCATGGCGTGAGAAGCACCATGCAGGGTTAACTTCAGCTTTGTAAAAAGTGTGAAATAATGACATACTTAACGTTTTCCTCTTTCAGAAATGAAATTTGAAAAGATAAGAGGCGATTGGCAGAGTGATTGACAGTGGCCCATCCCGGCTGGGGGCTGTTTCTGGGCGCACACACATGTAGGCAGCAGGGCTCCTTGGGGTGCTTCCAGGAGGCTCCCAGAGGAGATGAGTCACTGCTCATTCCTGCAGGGTCACTCAAGGAACCAGAGATGCCAGCAGCTCTTCCTGTGCTGGAGGAGGAGAGGGGTCACTGCCCCCCCTTTCTTTTTGCCCTCCCTCTCACAGTTTTTACATGTTAGCACGTTGTCGGTGATGAGGCTCACAAGTTCACAGGAAAACGCTGTGCATTTACTCAAAAGTCTTCTAGAAGCCATCTTAAAGCAAAAGTTAATTGCTGCCAGGTGTACCAGCCTGGAAAAGGCAAGTGTCTGTCTGAAAAGTGGAGTTTTAGACTCAGCAGATATTATGATGTGGCTGAAAAAGATACCAGGATACCTTAATTTATGGCTTATGCAGAACCTCCCTCTGCCAGCTTGCAGTACTGAGGAAAATAATTGAGCAAAACATGTCAGTCTCTTGATTTTTTTTCTCTCTCTTTTGTCTCCATTTGGATAGATTACAGCTCTTTATTGTCAGCTTCTGCTCAGGCTATCTAATGACTCCCCATTTTGGTGTGCAGGGCTCTGAGGCCAGCTGCCACAGGCGCCTTCTGTCCCCAGTGGCTGGTGTGCTGGCCAAGAGCCAGCATTCAGATCAGCCCTCCTGCTTTTTCTGCCTTAAATCCCAGGTCTGGATCATGTCAGCAGCTGGAATTGCAGGAATTGCTGTCTCCTGATGGAGCTGAGGTTGGGAAAGCTGTTTCACTGTGGCCCAGGCGTTCATTCATGATTTCCAGAAAAAGTGAATTCTTGTTCCTCGTGTTCCTTTGTGTCACCTTTCATGCTGGACTCACAGTATTTCTTACATCTTTTTTTGTGTCAATGATTGGCTTCGTGGTGGTGTTGGTAGAGTAATATTTCCCTACAGATTCCCTGTAGGAGTGCAGTTGTCTTGCTTCTAGCTATAATCATCTTGCTGTTACTAGGTTTATAATTCTGGCCTAATAAAATTCCCCACTTGGTAAAATAAATGCTTTTTAATTTTTCTTTTCTTAAATATGATTAGAAACTTCTGTCTGTTCTCAAGGAGTTGTGTGAATTCGTGTGGTGGCAGAATTCCTCTGAGGTTTCCTTTAGTGAGGACAGAGGCCAAAGAAGCATTGCTAAGTTTCTGCTGTAATTACACCCCAGGCATGTAATTTCTTGCAGAGATGATTATTTTCTTATGAAATCTCTGCATAAACAAAGGAAGATGAGGGGGTCCCTGATGTGCACACACCACTAATATCAATACTAATGCAGGGGAACAATTGTAACAGTGTCAGCTGTTAAATGGGGCCTTGTGAGTATTAAATGACCACAGAGGACAAATCTCAAGTTCTGCTTTGGGTGCTTTGCCTTCCATATGGTGACTTGTAGCTGTGTGAGTGGCAGGGCAGCCTGCCTGTTGCTGCAGGCAGCTCAGATGCCCTTTCCACACTTTTTTGGACCCCATCCATGAGTAGCCTCAACTGGTTACCTCAGCAGGAAAGCTCTGCAGGTTTTTGGCAGGGTTAATGAGGTTGTCAGAAGAGCACGGGGGCAAGGTAAGAGCAGGGCTTAAGTGGATGTGTGAGATGACTTGTAGTGGCAGTAAGCTTCAGATTAGTTCACAGCTGCTTGTGAAACTACAGCCTTAGGCTAATAGAAGCTGATTTTGAAGAACTCGGCCCAGTTCAGAAAATCTGCTTTGTTCCTCTGGCTTGAGAGCATAAAAAACTTCCAAATGTCATCTTAAAGGATCTGATTCACTATGTGTTAGAAAGTAGTTTAACTTTTGTGCTTGTAGCTGGGATGACTGACAGCAGCTCAGGGTAATGGAGACATGACAAGAATTCCTCAGTCTTTTGTGCCTGTGCCTGAGCTGCTGACTGCATCCCAACTAGAACCAGGCTGTGCCATTCCTCAGAGAGGGACTGGGCTTTCCCACACCCTCACCCCAGTGTTACTGCCCCATAATTTAAAATTTTTTTTATGCGTGGTTACTTGTTGGTATGTGTCAAATTTTAAGATAAAAAACTTTGTTGCATACTGTACATAGACCTTGTGATTAAAAAGCATTTTTTTCTTGTTAAGTAATTCTGGTGTATGTGCAGAAGAATTTTTTTAATGTGGCGTTTTCTATGTACTTGCCTCTCACTTTTTCCATTACTTAGGTTCATTATAGGAATTCAATGACAGCAAGTTCCCAAAAGTTCATCTCAAAATTTATGTGCAACTTGGCTGCTTAAGGCTCTCAGACCTTTTAGATTTTGGATCGTATTTTCACATCTGATATCTGTATACCGGAAGCGTCCTGCAGTCTGTCTCTCTCAAAAGTTAAAAGCTGCAAACTGAGGTCCTTTGCTTGCCGTGGCTCTTGCTGTGCTGTGTTGGGTAGCCCCAGGTGATGGAAGCTCCGGGTTTGCACTCACTTTTTCTGCCAAAACTTAGGGAAGAGTCGCAGTACTTTGGAAGTGAGGCATGCAGTGCCCTCTGTGGACACAAAGAATCTGGGAATATGAAGTTGGTGAACTGTAAAATGGAAAATGCTGGGTTCCTCCAGGGTGGGCTCTGGTGGGAGGCTGATACAGCTCACTAATCAATGAACAAATGCTGCTGTGGCATTTCTTGTAGAAATCCAAGCAATATCATCTGTCCCTGTGCTTATATATCCTACCTTTGCCTGGGTTGCTCCAGCAAAGCTCGGCCAACCGACCAAGCAGCGATGGTTTGAGCTCAGCTCTCACTCACCCTGCTGAATGGCCGTGGGCGCTGTGCTGGCAGCACAATGCAGCCCCGAGAGCTATTGTAGGCACGGATGAGACCATAATAGACCGGGGAGAGAGAGAGAGAGAGTGCGCTTAGAGGTTAATGCGGCCACGGCTGGGCAAAGCCGGCTTCTCTCTGCACAACCATCTGCCGCCCTAACAAAGAGCTGCAGCCGGGGAGCCGCACGCATCCCTCGGCTCCGGGGCAGCAGTGCCCGTTTCCCGGGGCAGCGCGGGTTCTCGGGGCAGTGCCCGTTTCCCGGGGCAGTGCCCGTTTCCCGGGGCAGTGCCCGTTTCCCGGGGCAGCGCGGGTTCTCGGGGCAGTGCCCGTTTCCCGGGGCAGTGCCCGTTTCCCGGGGCAGTGCCCGTTTCCCGGGGCACCAGCGCGGGTTCCCGGGGCAGCGCGGGTTCCCGGGGCAGTGCCCGTTTCCCGGGGCACCAGCGCGGGTTCTCGGGGCAGCGCGGGTTCCCGGGGCGGCAGTGCCCGGTTCCCGGGGAGGTACCGGGTTCCCGGGGCAGTGCCCGGTTCCCGGGGCAGTGCCCGTTTCCCGGGGCACCAGCGCGGGTTCCCGGGGCAGCGCGGGTTCCCGGGGCAGTGCCCGGTTCCCGGGGCAGCGCGGGGTTCCCGGGGCAGCGCGGGTTCCCGGGGCAGTGCCCGTTTCCCGGGGCAGTGCCCGTTTCTCGGGGCAGTACCGGGTTCCCGGGGCCGCGGGCGCGCTCCTCTGCGGGCGGCCTCCCGCGCCCGGGGCGCGCTCCCGGCCGGCTGCGCGCGCGGCCGCGCTCCGGAGCGGCGCAGTGTCGGGAGCGAGGATTGGCTGGGCACTGCTGCAGTGGGGACGCAGCCCCGGTGCTCAGCATCGCTTGCTCGGCATCGCCGCTCGCCTGCCGTGAGCCGGGAGGCGCGGCTCGGTTGGCAGCTCTGAGAGGCTCCTTTCGGAGAGGTTCATCGTTAGCTTTCCTCCCAAGCGCGGCGTCTCGGCTTCTCTGCGCGAGCAGTCTCGGCTTCTCCGTGCCAGGGGGCTTGTGCTTTGTCTGTTGCCATCAGATTTCTGAGGCTCTGGTACAATGAGCTGCTTGTCAGGCCAGGCACGACTGCAGTAGCAGCAATTTCAAAAGGCAGGAAGCGTCCGCAGGAGCGGTCTGTAAAGAATCGGAGCCGGTGGAGTCGTTGGGTTGAAGCTCCCGCTGGCTGCCGTGCCGATTCCCGTCTCGGGGGTGCTTGGTAGTGCAGTCACATCATCCTTGGCAGCGGGCAGCTCCTGAGCGCTCAGGGTTCCCCTGCCTGGGATGCTCGCTGGAGCAGCAATGCTGCAGACCCTGTGGCATTTTCTGTCTAGCTTCCTTCCCAGGGCCATATGCCAAGGTCCTGCAGATGAAAAAGAGGATGAGGCCAGAAACACCACCCCACTTCCAGGCCCCAGGGAGAAAGGGCCAAAGGTGTTGGGGAAGACACAGGACAGAGGGACTGATCCCACTGAAAGGAGACCAACTATCCTACTGGTGGTTGGACCCGCAGAGCATTTTCCAAAGGTAATGGGATATCCAGGGGCCTGAGGAGGGGTTGGTGCACATGACAGTGAGTGTGTGGTCTGCTGGGAGAAGGGGTGTTGCAGGTGGAGTGTGTGAGTAGCTGTGTGTGTGAATTTGGGGAGGGGGGAGAGGAGCAGGAGAAGGGAGCAGGGTCTAACGCGTGTGCTTGCTAGAAAGGAAGGGGGCGGGGGGCAGGGGAGTGACTGAAGAGAGGAGGTGATCTAACCCTCCAAACATGATGCTCAAAGTGTGGGAGAAAAATGCTGTTTAGGGGCAAGGGGAAATATGGGGGCCTCCAGGATTCCTGAGCAACTTGTAAAAAGCATGACTGAGAGGACAGGGCATGATGATGCAGGTTAGTGGTGAGTCCCACCCCTGCACCCCAGACCGGCAAAGAATCAAATGCATCCTAAAACGTTCTGGAGTCAGTCTCTGGTAATTTGGCAAGCCTTTGGTAAAACTTGCATATTTTGAGCAAATGAATAACTGGCTGAATTATTTGAATGGCAGAGCCCGGAAGAGAGTAAAGATTGTCCCTGGGGAGCGGGTGGCATAAGGGAGAGACTAAAATCTGCGTGAGGATGGGAAGTTCCCAGGGGATGGGAGAGTGGGGAGGTGGTGGGGGCGCTCAGTTGGCAGAGAATAAATGGTGAGGCTTTGTCTGGGGGGAGGTGAACAAAAGCTGCTTAGTTTAGTGCTGGAGCTCCCAGCACAGTGCTGGCCGACTGCAGTTCTGGCTTATTTAATGGAGGGAGTGCTGTCTGTCTCCCCTGAGGATGGTGCAGTCAGCTCTGACTACATGTGGTTTAAAACCAAGGGTGTGAGCTGGGATTAGGGGGGGAAGGAGTTGGGCATAAGGCCTGTGAAGGGTGGGGATTGATACTGAAGGGCTGCAGCAAGGATATGGCTGTGTGACTTTGAGGATCCAGTTTATTTCACAGGGAATTGGGCGTGGTTGTTGCTGTGAGCTTTCTCTTTAAAATGAGGGATGAACAGGTTTAAATTGTAGAGAGGATTAATATCTGTTCTGCTGCTGTTTTGAATGGAAACAAACAGGGCAGCATTTCACATTCTGGGGAGCAGAAGCCACTCCCTGCTTCAATCAGGCTGAAAAATCTGCAGGGACTTTTGCCTTCATCTCTATCCTTAGCAGTTAGCACTGTGCATCCCCTTCCAAAAAAGGAGCATGCGCGTTTTCAGGAGGACTTTGGTGCACAGAGGTTGAAGAAGGACAGAGGCTCAGAACTGAAGGAAGTGGTGATGAAAACCTTGGAATTACAGGGCTGAAAATCTCTGGTGTCTTCCAGAGAACAATGGTCTCTCTGTCAGGGAGAGTCCATCTGTTCACACCTGGAAATAAAGCTTTCTCTGAAAGCTGGTACCAATCTCCTCTTTCCTGTGTGACCCTGGGAAGTTCTGCTGCATAGGAACTGTAGGATTGGCTGATGGAGAAATACCTAGAGGATAAGGATGTGGTAAAATGGAGTTATTGCATCTTAGGAAGTAACTGCCCATCTGCCAGGAGGTTGTGACTGTGTAATTTTAGCTTGCCCTGATTGTAAAGTAAAACGCAGTGTAAAGCTCTTCTGTTGAGGATTATGCAGATATGTTTCACCTTGCAGTTCAGGCTGGCTTATGCTTCATCCAGCCCATGGCTCAGCTGATGGACAGTAAGTAACTTGTTAAGATGCAATGACTTGTTTGTGCTTGATCAGATATCAGTGTTCCAATTACCTGTCTGAAGGAGAAGTGTTGGGAAAAGTCTCATACAGCCTTAGGGATAGATAATAAACCACTGTGAGCAAAGAGTGTTATTTGGTTCTAATAAAAATGGGGGCAGTTCTCTGCCACTGGCTGGCTGTAACCTTCGGAGCAGTCTCTTGATTGATAGGCCACTTCATTTTGTAAAAACACCTGTTAGTACTTCTCTTCTAAAACCACATAAAATACCACACCTGGTACTGGAGTTTCTGTAAGGAATTGATGTGTATCCATAAACTTCCCTGGAGGGGCTTCCTGGCCTTGGTTCCTCAATCTTGTTATTGCTCTGTTCCTCCTCAGATGTTTGCCTATTCCAAGCTGTTCCAACATGAGGCTGTTATTGCAAATATGGGGAGAAAACACGGATTGCAAATGTGTTATGTTGGCCCTGGATCTGTGTACACAGGAAACAGGCATGATCTGCTCCTGATGTCACCATCTGGACTTGTAACTTTGGATCCGTGTGTTGTTGGTGGAACAGGTCACCTTCCCTGGTTACCTTTATGTCAAATACCACATAGTGCTCTCTGCTGTGCCTGCTCTCTTATCCCTCCCCTGGCAAAGCCTTGGCTGGTTGCAGCTCTTTACTCTGCTGGGGTCTCTTAAATGATTAACTCCCCTCCTTCATACACTGTATGCTCTCTGTGCTTTGTGAGGACTTTCTGTACTGTCCAATTAATTATAAGCTAGTTTCCAGAAATTAAAAAAGACCAAGTCAGCAGAACCCAGTGAAACCTTCTAGCAATAGGGTTGGAGCCCAGAAAGCTGTTTTGCCTCTGAAGGGGGATGTTACGTGACTGTGACGCTTGCTGGTACTTGATATTTTTAGAGCCTTTTTTTTAGCAAAGTAAATTCAAAATTAAACAGCATACTTTCCTGCTCCTTGTATGGCTGCATCTTTCCATCCCTTGGGAGGTACATTCTGGAGGTGATGTAGTAAACCAGTGATGAAGCAGATGCCTAGAAGTGTACAAATGACTTGGAAAGGTTAGCAGGGGATGTCAGGGTGTGGAAACTGGTAACTCGTGCAGCATTTAAAAGAACCAAATCCTATAAATAAAATAAAAATGAGTTTGCTAAAGCAAGACAGAGCTGTGTTTGCCTTCCTTCATGGCTCACTTTTCTTGTCATCAAGGAAACTGCAGAGGGTATTAGCCAGGCTGGCTCCACATGGCCCAGAAATGTGTTGGTTCAGTGTCAGAATTGGTGGATGGAAATATCAGGGAGGAGTGACTTCATTTGAGCTCTGTGCCCTGTCCTTGGTTTGGTCAGGAATAGACAGTGCTAATGAGGGATGTACTGTCCATAGCTGGTGCCTGGAGCCCTGGGCTGTGTGTGCTGCTGCCTGCAGGTGCTGGGGCAGTGGCACTGGCTCTGTGTATGCTGAGATGTGGCCAGTGACCCCACGCCAGTGTCCCAGCAGCACTGATCCCTGCAGCTTTGGAGAGCTGCCTGGCTCTTGAGTATTTCCAGCTTTACCAGGATTTTTAAAGCTGAAATACAAAAACTTCTTAATACTTAAGTTCCCTTTGTCATTATAACCTGAATCGCTGGTATAAACTTCATTTGTAATCTGTCTCTCATTCTTAGCTCACTGTTCTGTAATTAATACCCTGCTTAAAATCAGCTTTAACTTCATAGCTTTCTCCTTTCCTCTGACGTAGGTAGAGGGGCTTTTTTTCCTAAAATGTGCCGATTTTGCCTTTTGTCTCTAGCTGCCAAGTCCAAACAGAGTTTCTTAGGAAAATCTGCATCATGTTGGCATAGCAACTGAGCTGCCAAGCTGCTATAATAGTGATGCTTGGCAACTCGTGGGAAGGACTACGGAGGATCTTAAGGCTTTGTGAAGCAAATCTGAGTTAGATTTGTTCACTTACTGCCTGTTGCTGGGGGTACCCACTCTGCTCCCCTTGCTGGGGGTGTTTGGTGTTGGACAGTGGGGTGTAGGTATCGTTAGGGTGCTGCTTGCAGTGAGACTGGCCTTGGTGGGAAGGCTGGGGTGTGTTGTGGGCATGCATGCAGTGAGCTGCTGCAGCAGCTGATCTTTAAGAGGATCTGGAGTCCCTGAGAAGATCCTGTTTTCATGCAGAGAGACGTCAGCAGGGAGTAGGTTAAGCCTAGTTAGGTAACCTGGCCACGGTGCCATGGTAGGTGAGGTGCCCCAGGAAGGGCAGAGGACACCATTGTAGGTCACGAATCCCAGGCATACTGAGTTGCTCTGGGTCGTGATCCATTAAGCTTCAAAAAAAAAAAAAAATCCTTGAAATGAAGCCACAGATTAAATATTTTCAGTTGTGATTGACATGCAGCTCCATGAACAGCTCATTACAGACCTTGGCTTTGCTGTGGAGAACAAAACACCACAGAAAAGACGTACAGGCACCCTGGGCATGAGGGCCTGAGGAGGGGAGTGCTGCTTGGACTTTGCTCTGTCAGGCAGGCTGTTCAAACACAACCAACACTCGAAAATGTTGCTGTGTCCGCAGCAGTGGGGAAGGCTGTTATCCTGGCTGGCTTGAACCAGTTCAGCAAACACACTTTGTTACTTCTGCTGCAGATAGGATTTCAGTGTTTGGGTTATGGGCTTTTTGCATCTTCCCTGCATGATAGCTTCTCTCTGATTAATAGCAAGACTAGAACTTTATTTAAAATTGATGTCAGCAGTCAGTGATTCTGTCCTGAACAGCATTGTTACTCTCTCTCTGGAGCGCGAGGTGTTACCCTGTACCTCAAACTCCACCAAATGCTCAGGAAGCTGTAATTATACCTGAACTAAATGGTGCTTGTGCCACACTCCCTCCAGCCTGGCTTGCTCCTAATGAGAGCTCAGGATCTTGCTTACAAAGCAGTTAAACTGTCAAGGGTACAAACTGGAAAATTGTTCTGCCCAGGACACTTCTTGTAGCACACAAATGACTGCAATGTTTAATTGGAGTCAGAAGAGGATGAAAAAAATTAAGCTGGTGTAACTGCTGTGTGGATGCTTAGCTAGGAGGCTTAGAAGCAGCTGGGGCTGTTTTGAAGCCTGCCCTTGATTTGGGTGATTTTCTCTGTATTTGGCTCAATGACAAACCTCCACAGGCTTTATTGCTGCTGTGTTGGTAACTGGAGTGCTACAGAGGGGAGAGATCTTTGTGTGCAGGGGTTGTCTGCTCTTAGCTGGCACAAGTGATTTTGCGAGAACTTTCAACCGAAGCCTGTCAACTCTGGCACAACAAAATAACCTTGTAAAAGTGGAAAACTTCTGCTTAAGCTGGCTGTCCTAAAACAGTAAGTGGCTGGCATCCTGTTCTTACTGCACTTTTCAAAAATCATTTTTGGTAAGGCAGTGATAATCCTCCTGATGGGACTATGATGGGAGAGGTTGTGATCAAGACTGGTGCCCGCTGCTACCTGTATAAATGCCCACAGAGGTGAGAACAGGATCAGGAAAGGACTGATCGGACGAAAGGCACAGCAAGAGAGCGTGTCCTGGCCCTTGGCCAAGGGGTCGTGGGTTCAGAGGCCCCCAGTAAGAGTTCAGGGCAGCGGGTGTGATGTCAGGTGCCCGGTTTGATGGGAGCCGGGTGTTGGGCAATGGCAGAGCTCACGTGTGTCCCTGGGTGGGACCGACAGCCCCGGTTCCCTTTTAAGTAGAAGGGCAGGGCTTGTGCAGCCAATCCCGCCGGAGCCGGGCTCGCTCATAGGCGTGTGTCATGAGACTCGCTGGCATTTCCTTTCCACTCGCTGCTGAAATTAGCTCCGGGGAATCGCTCAGTTTGACTTCCCTTCCTCGGCGGTCGGAGTGAGCAGGGCAGCGAGTGTTGGGCTCAGGAAGATGCTCTGCCTCTGTCTGTACGTGCCGGTGTTCGGGGAGAGGCAGACGGAGTTTGAGTACTTTGAGTCCAAGGGGCTGCCGGCCGAACTCAAATCCATCTTCCGACTCAGCCTCCTCATTCCTTCCCAGGAATTCTCCACCTACCGCCAGTGGAAGCAGGTACGGCCCTGAGAGAGGAATGGAAGGGAGGGAGGGAACGATGGAGGTGGTGTTTAATACATTTAGTGGCTTGCTTGAGAGGGGGAGAAGGTTGCGATGGCTCTGTTGTAATAACTGAGTGAAGCATGGAAATGCTTCTCGTGCCCCTTGGCAGGGATTGCTGAACCGGTGTGGAGTGAACTCTTTTCTTTTTGATTCTTTTGTTTTGAACTGGATGAGGTCTCAGTGCCTATAAGACTGTTTAAACCAGTTGTGTGAGTTAAATAGAAAAAAGGGGTTTTCCAAACTATGGAGTCTTCTGCTTCTATGGGTCTGTTCAGATAGAGCATTTCACATCCTCTTCCTCCTCCTTACATCCTTCCACATGGCTCCTTCTGACAGCAGGGCTGGAATGTAGAGTCAGCTGGAGCTGGTGAAGGTGAGCAGGTTTGTGCTGGGAGGAGGAGAGCAGCTCAGTGTCAGTGACTCAGCCAGGGGTGGGTGGGCTGAGCTGGGGAAGGTTATGCAAGACCCTTTTGCTTTGCTGGGGAAGGGATATGCACTGAATCCGTGGAGTTCCCCATCCCGATGATTCACAGCTCTTGCTTTCATCTTGCTGCTACTTTTTTTTAATTCATGATCAGGCTGTCAAGAGCCCAGAGAGCTGATTATTGATCAGCCAAGCAGGGGAGGCTTTTTATGCCTCTGAAAGGACATGGACAGCAGGCTGGAAGGTGTGTGGTGACCACAGGAACTTCTGCAGCCAAAACAGCTGTTAATGGCCAGATTTCATGTTGAAAGTGAAGAGGTTCAGGCAGATACTTGTTCACACTTCCAGAGAAGATGCTGGGAGCTTGGCTTTCTCACCCCTCACACGTGTGCTGTGGGTTACTGTTGGGCAGGCAGCATTTCTGTGCTGTGGCTGTGGGGGAGGAAGGGCAAAGCTTTTATTGCCTGCGGTCTCTGATCACTTAGGCTGCATTTCTGCAGCTGAGAGAGAGGGAGCAGTTGCAGAGTCACATCTCTCTTACAGTGCCTCCGAATTATTAATGCCTGTCAACTGGTTGGGGGTTGCCAGTGAGAGGGAAGCCCTGATTCAGCTGTTCAAGCCATGTGCTGACAGGAGAAGGGTGTTGGTCTATATTTAGCCCACAAGTTGAATGTGAGGTCGCATCTGAACTTCACAACGGTCATATGATAAATGGCAGGTTAGGAATACTGGGCATGCCTTGGAGGTCAGGGCAGCTGGGACAGCACTTTCTTATTTAAGGTTCATAAAGTGATTAGGAATAATCCTCATAGCATTAGGGCTAAAGAGGCAGGACTTGCTGGGTGAGGGAGAGCGTTTCAATAGCGAATTATTTAGTACTGAACTAATTTAAAATGACATTGAAACAAAGACTTCTGGCTTATGAAGGGGACTGGTGGTCATAGACTGAGCACATATCACAGTGAGTTTAGGCTTGCCTAATACTTTGAATGCTAAATATTGAACAAGATACTGTGAACAGAGGCTTAACCCATTTCATCTCAGCTCAGAGCTTCTTTAACAACCCATCTGCTGTTAACATAAATGTTACAAGAATTAAAACAAAACTTTGGATGATACACTAGACTGAATCACACCTAATTGAGTGTTGCTCACTGATGTTGGAAAAGACTTAAAGGCTGTCAAAGGCAAGTGACTGAATCAGAAGGGGGATAGGAACTCCCTGAGCCACATTCTTGCAGTCTGGAGATCACCTCACCTGTCAACATGCAGCCATGTGCCCTTAGAGAGGACAGTCCATGGGCTCTTGCCTCACTGAGTTGCAGTTGCAGTGAGTTAATTAGTCATTTACCTTGTCCTAGATGTCTGGCACAGTTTGATCTTGATTTTAGCTTTGTCCTACTAAGAACCTATTCTTGCTCTATATGCATCTCATGGAAACTTGTGTAATTAAAGCACGTAGCTTCAGGGTGCCTAAACCAGTTCACAAAGGTTTTTATCTTTGGCTGTGTTCACTAGAGCTGGACAGGATTTTGCTGGCTGGAGTTAGTTACTGCCAGAGGGAGCTTACTTCTCTAAGGATTGTAGTAGGCATGAAATTCTTTCTCCTGTTCAGTTATTTTTATAAGTTCAAGTTTTGTGATTCACTTTTTATGCAGATCTCTTGACTCATACTTAGTTCTAGAACCTCAACCTCCACAAGGACTTTGCAAAATGTTAATCAAGGTACAGTCCTGAGATTAGACACATGACATTAGCATAATATCCCTGATAAAAACATGAGGCATTTCATCTGTGTAATGGACTTTGGGAAACAGTTGGAATCAGGTGACTTTTCTACACTACTGCATTGCTCAACTCTCTTAAAAGAATTACAGTTCTGTCAGCTACTTTTTGGAGAAAAAGTCAGAGTTATGTGGGAAATGTTTTAAATATGGTAGAAGGGGAGATGGATCTGTCTGAGTGAACAAAGGAACTGACAGTTCTTGATTGTTTTCTGTACAGAAAATTGTGAAGGCTGGAGACAAAGACCTGGATGGACAGCTGGATTTTGAGGAATTTGTTCACTATCTCCAGGACCATGAAAAGAAGCTGAGACTGGTTTTCAAGAGTTTGGATAAAAAGAATGATGGTAACCACCTTTCTCATGTTCAGGGTGGACTGGTGCATGTGTTAGCCTGTGATGTGTATCCTTGAGCTCACTGGATTATCTTCACAGGCCGCATCGATGCCCAGGAGATTGTCCAGTCTCTCCGGGACCTGGGGGTCAAGATCTCTGAACAGCAGGCTGAGAAAATACTGAAGAGGTGAAGATTCCTCTGGTTTTTCTGTTTCATGTCAAGGGAGCTAGAAAGAAATATAGGGACATGGAACCCTCTCTTTTTCCCCTGTATGCACTTTCCAGAGACTATGGTTCCTCCCTTTTTTTCCTATTACTTTCTATTTTGATTTCTCCCTGTGAATTGGCATACAATTATAAAATCATAATGCTTTATTGAGACTTACTGTCAGAGTCTCTCCCTGACCTGTTGAGGGGAAGTGCTTGCACCTAAGCTGATTTGCATCCCTGTCTGGCTGTCCTGCTGCCCTGAGCTTGCTGCTGTGGAGAGGGACTGTGCAGTTGCTCTTTGGAAATGCTAAGTGCTTTATGCATGTGGCACTAACATGTTAACAACCACTTATTTGTGCTGTTTTTTTTCCTCTTTTTTTCCTCTGCTACCTTCCCTCTGTCTGTTTGCCTGTGTGTCAGAATAAGGACGGGACACTTCTGGGGTCCTGTCACCTAGTAAGTATTATTTTCCCTTCAGTGTCAGTTATGTCCCTGAATTTGGTAGGAGGGGGTTGCAAATATTGTTGTGGGCTGGTTAGAAGGGAGAGAGAGGGAAGGAAAGAGAGAGCCCACTTCTACCTCAGCATTGTTTGGTGAACAGAAGGTTTCCTAGCTTTGTCTTGTGTCTCTTTAGAAGTCTTTTAGTGGTTGCTTTGCAAAGCTCTATTTGGTGTAGGCTTGCATAATCAAAGGGAAGGGGAGGAGGAATTTGTCACCCAGTGGGAGTCTGTACTCACCTGATGATCAATCTTTTTAGCATGGATAAAAATGGGACAATGACAATTGATTGGAATGAGTGGAGAGACTATCACCTGCTGCACCCTGTGGAGAACATTCCTGAAATCATCCTGTACTGGAAGCACTCCACGGTAAGAAAAAACTCCTGTACAACAGGTCTCAGTCTTTGCCCAGCTTCTTGGTCCAAGTCCTGGCCCCCAGGAGCTGCTATCAGCAGTCCTTATCTTTCTCTTCATGGTTCACAGCTTCCCTGTAGCCCTTGAAGCTCAATTGCTTCCTGTCCTCTGCTGTAATCTTGCCACATATCACTGTCACAGCTGCTGGCACAGGTGACGACCAGTACTGCAGGGAGCTGAGGGTGTTCTCTTGGTGTGCACCTCCAGGAGCTCCTGCCAGTGGCCAGCCCCAGCTGGTTCAGGACCTGTTAAAACTAGAACCTGATTCCACAGGCAGCCATCCTTCCTGGAGTTATCTGTATGTGAATAGTACGTAATGAGATTTAACAGGCTGCCAGCTTGGAAGGTTCTGGAGGGGTCAGGCTTTTCTGCCATGCAGCTGCCTGCAGTGGGTCAGTTTGTGCCTAAATACCTGCAGTATTTTGATGTAGACAAATGTTCAGCAGTTCCAGGATCTTGGAGAGAAATCTTGAAATCAGAACTCGGTTTCCCCTGTGACATGTCCTAGCAGTGGCAGCTCCTGTGGCCAGGCACAGCAGTTAGTTGCTGTAATAAGCTGCCTTTCAATAAGCAGATCCTGTACTTTAGCACCTGCTGCTAGTAAAGAGCAGTGAAACTTCAGCAAGATCACTGTCTGATGAAGCATTTCTCAACACCTTCTCCTTTTGCAGATCTTCGATGTAGGAGAGAATTTGACTGTCCCTGATGAGTTCACAGTGGAAGAGAGGCAGACAGGGATGTGGTGGAGACATCTGGTTGCAGGTGGAGGTGCAGGTGCCGTGTCCAGAACCTGCACAGCTCCCTTGGACCGTTTGAAAGTGCTCATGCAGGTATGAGGGAGCAGTTCCAGTTTGTTTAAATACTCATTTATTTAAATGCTCATTTAAATGCATTTAAATGCTCATTCATTTAAATGAGCAGATTCCTTTAATAGTTATGACAATAATGTTCATCAACACAGTAGGGCACTCTGGCCAATGTTAATCTTGTCATTCTTTTATTGCTATTTTTTAAAGCATTTTGAATTATTTGAATGATCAAAGTCATATTAGCTAGAAAAAGTACAGAGAATCTTTTTGGAGGTAGACATGTCAAAATTGTCAGTAGTAAGACAGTTTTATGGAAAACTTGGGTTTTGGTGAAACAGGTTGAAATCCTGTGTTCCTTTGAGAGACCCTCAGGCCATGAGAGTTGAAGTGATGTGGTGGTGGTCAGTTGGCAGAGCTTGTATTCGGTATTATCAGCATTAGGAAGGATTGGAAAATTCTGATTTTAGCCTGCTTTGTCACTGCTCTAGAACCAGCTGAGAAGTTGATGGGTAGTTGATCCTCTGCTAGGTATGGGAAAAAGCCAAGACAGTCGCCTATTTAACCTTTCCTCCCATTCCAGAGGGAGATATTGATTAGATTGATTAGTTAACGCTAGACTTGGCAAAAAAGAAAAGAAGCTTGCTTTCCCATTGTAGAAGTTATCTGGAAGGGATTAAAACCTTGGCAACTCTCTGGGTAAATAAAAAAGCGCCCTTTTGTCCCTGGATTACAGAAAAACGTTGCACTGTCGTAATGGGGCTGGAACTGATCCAGGCTTGTCCCTGTCCCCAGGTCCACGCCTCGCGCAGTAACAACATGTGCATCGTCGGCGGCTTCACGCAGATGATCCGCGAGGGTGGCCCCAGGTCACTGTGGAGAGGCAATGGCATCAACGTGCTCAAGATTGCACCCGAGTCAGCCATCAAGTTCATGGCCTATGAGCAGGTGAGGGCACAGCTGTGACTGCAGAAGGACCAGCTGAAAAGAAAGCGATGGCTGAGATCAGTCACAGAGCCTCACTGTCTGTCTGTCTGTCTGTCTGCTGTGGCTTCTGCAGATCAAGCGGTTCATCGGCACTGACCAGGAAATGCTGAGGATCCACGAGCGGCTCCTGGCTGGTTCTCTGGCTGGGGCCATTGCACAGAGCAGCATCTACCCCATGGAGGTGAGGCAGGAGGCTGAGTCCAGCCTGGGAGGGCTCGCGGATGGGAAAATGTGGGTAGAACAGCATCACTGTGATAATTAATGAATGAGTTCTCAGAGGTGGTACCAAGCAGTACTGCTTGTAGGACTTGCTGTGGTCCTGACAGTTGTGCTCCTAGGAATGACTTTGTACCTACATTGTTCTCCTGCTGATTCTCCTGAAGGCCTTCATGCTATTTATTCTTGTTTTCTAGGTTCTGAAAACACGGATGGCTCTGAGGAAGACAGGACAATATTCAGGCATGTTGGATTGTGCCAAAAACATCCTTGCAAAGGAAGGAATGGCTGCCTTCTACAAAGGCTACATCCCCAACATGTTGGGAATCATTCCATATGCTGGTATTGACCTGGCAGTCTATGAGGTATGAAGCCTTTAACCTATTTAAGGTTAAGCCTAACAATTATTATATTATGTTTTATGTTATTGTTAACCTATTGTGGGGCTGTCCTGCTTGTGTGGCCTTATCACTGTCATACCTACCAGTCACGATAGGAGTTCAAGTAATTTATCAAAGCTTTCTTGAACAGCCTTATGGGGCACAAATGTATTTTTTTTACCCCAAAATGGCTTAAAATATAATCTAATACGATGATTCTAGTTCATAAACAATAGTCAGCATCATGCATGGCTCCTTGTTTCTTTTCTTAATGAGAAAATTTCAGCAGAAAATTAAAGGAGGGATTTACCCCACGCACTACGGCAACAGCAGCTCAAAAAGATTTGAGAAGCCCTGTGCTTTTGGCTGAACTTTCCTGGAACTTTCTGGGCCTTTACTCTAGATCTTTCATGAAATGTGATACTCCTTTGCTTGCCTCTTCCCTGCTGACCTTGGCCTTGTTCCTTCCAGACACTAAAAAACACCTGGTTACAACGCTACGCCGTCAACAGCGCTGACCCCGGGGTCTTTGTTCTGCTGGCCTGTGGCACCATCTCCAGCACCTGTGGGCAGCTTGCCAGTTACCCACTGGCCCTTGTGAGGACACGCATGCAGGCCCAAGGTGAGACCTTCTGGAACAGTGGGAATTCCTGTGGTGTTTGCAGGGGTCCCAGGACCAGGGAAGAGATGAGAATGTTGACTCTGTGTTTCAGAAGGCTGGTTTATTGTTTTATGATACATATATTATATTATTTTAAAACTATACTAAAAGAATAGAAGAAAGGATTTCATCAGAAGGCTAGCAGAGAATAGAACAAGAGTGGAATGAATAACAAAAGCTTGTGACTGAGAGTCTGAGTCAGCTGGACTGTGATTGGCCATTAATTAGAAACAACCACATGAGACCAATCAAAGATGCACCTGTTGCATTCCACAGCAGCAGATAATTATTGCTTACATTTTGTTCCTGAGGCCTCTCAGCTTCTCAGGAGGAAAAAAAATTCTAGCAAAGGGATTTTTTCATAAAATATCATGGCTACAAACTCCTGCCTTTGTTTTTGAGCAAGGCTAAAAGTTCTTTAGTGTCAGCATTGCAACAACAGCCTGTGCTGACCCCTGCAGCTGACCAAGGGCTGTTTGTGATGCTGCAAGGGGACAGTGGACTTTGTGCTACCCTTCTAACCTCTGGGCTCAAGGACCTCCAGGACAGAGGTTCTGTTTTGCTCAGATCAGCAGTTCTGGGCTGAGGGCATCTGCAGAGCAGTTAGAGAAAATACTTGCAGTGTGGAGCACAGAAAGGGTAGCTGAGTTAAGTTAATGCTGTCCCTCACAAAGCACCTTTGCTCTGGGAACATCTGAAACCACATGGATCAGTTCTGCTCTTGGAAAGAAAAGTATTTTCACCACATAGGCTGCATTATTTATTGTGGCTTTCCCTGTTGCAGCTTCAGTGGAGGGTGCTCCTGAAGTGACCATGAGGGGACTGTTCAAACACATTCTGAAGACAGAGGGAGCGTTTGGGCTTTACCGGGGTCTGGCGCCCAACTTCATGAAGGTGATCCCAGCTGTGAGCATCAGCTACGTGGTGTATGAGAACTTGAAGATGACTCTGGGCGTGGACTCACGGTGACCAGGAGATGCTGAGGACTTGGAACTCTGAAATCTTGGGATGCAATCCCAAGACATATAAGCCATCTCTCATTCTGTGAATGTGTCGACACTAAGCTGACTAAGCAAAGCTGTGAAATCTCAGATTGTGAGTCAGTAAGGAAGGGGGAGGGGAGGATCTGGTGTCCTTTGCCATCTTGCTACTCAGAGCTCCACATAAACCATCACGGGGTCCTTTTTGTTGGGCCTTTTGGGAGACCAGGAGCTGAACTCCTGGGAGATCTTAAGGTGGGAGTTGCTGAGGTCAGTTCCCAGCAGTATGACAGAGTAGCAAAGATTTGGGTTACAGGTCTGCTCTCAGCGTGTTGCCTGTACAGAGCTGTTTGCCTACAGATGAGCACCTTCTGACTTGCTGAAAGAGCTTCTTTTTCCATTCAGAGAGCTGCTTTTTCCATTCAGTTGTTTAACTTCCTGCCCATTGTTTAAATTTGTACAAACCTTGTGTAGGAGCTGCTGCCACACCAGGCTTGTTATGTTTACAAATATTCCTTTGGGTGGGAGACATTCATGTTCTGCTTCCAAGAATTGACATGAAATGTAACTTTGATCTATACTGGTTTGGAGGGCTGGTGGGCAGTGGTTTATCCAGCCAGGCTGAAGGTTACTTAAGCCAGCCTGATGAAGAATTAGGATTATTTATTTTTTTATAGGTTTAAGTGTGTCTCATAAACCCACTAACAAGATGCACTTACTAACAGAAGCAGCAGACTAGAGCCTGCATGCCTGTATCCTTTGCATGCCGGGATTGGCTTGTCTTATTCCCTGCAGGGGCTTGGAAAGGGGAAGGAGGAGAGCCCTGGGCTGCCCGGCACTGTGATGCATGGCTTTAGTGAACAAAGACAAAAACAACTCCCAGCTCCTGTGCAGCTGTGCTCCCAGCACGACAGGAGAGCCCCTGCACAGCGTTGCATGGACCTCTGAATCCCAGCCTGCCTGGTGCCAAGGAGAGCTCGTGAACCTTTTCCAAACCCCGTGCCTATGCTGCTATCTTATCTCTTTAGACCTCTTGGTAGATCCATGTTCAGGTTTCCATTGGTGCCGTGCAGGCCCCAAGTCAGGAATGTCTGCTGTGGGAAGGGGTGTTAGGGAGAGGGGCTGTCACTGGGAGAGGGGAGATTTCAGTCCTGAGGACATGCTTGCTTGCCTTTCAAAGGGTGCTTTTCATAAGGCTAAGGGAAAGAGATGGCTTTAAAATTTCTCTGATAGCATTATGGGCTGCTTTAGTTAATAGGATCCAGCTTCTGAGGCCTGGGAGATCCTCACCCAACTTTTCATTTTGGGTAAAATGGACCAGCGTTGCATTCCACTGTTTTACTGCTTAAAGCATATTTATTTTGTATTTATTTGAACAGAGTTATTTCAGACTATTTTTATAGGTTTGTTTAAATATTGTTACTGTGCTTGTATTTCTCCTGTTTTAAAAAGTTCTCTATTAGTTCTTTTGCATCACACAGCTGAGTTGTGGGGAGGGATGCTAAAGTCACTCGTGTACCTTGCCTCTGGGGCTTGAACTGCCTTTCCCACGTCTGGGTTTGTTGCTGGAGGACCTCAGCCCAGAGAAATTCTGTAGCAAGAAGCCATGGGAGAGAAGGGAGCAGATGAGGAAGCAGGAGCTTGGGGAGAGGGTGCATTGTGAGGCTTGCCTTAGCTTGGAATGGCCTCTGTGCACGGCAGAAAGGCTTTGGGGGATGGCTGAAGGTGGGAAAGTGGAAGGTCTGTGGATGTTGGATGTCACAACAGTTAATTAAGAGAGCTTGGGGGAGTTTTGAGGTAAGGGGGGAAGAGAGAAATCTCAGGGACTAAAGACAATACACATTTCCAGAGAGATGGAAGGAAACTTGCACTTGGACACGAGCTGCTACAGTTGTGCTTCAAGGCTGAATCAGCAGCCCCTGCTGCTGAGCCCAGTGCTCATCACGTGCAGGAGGACACTGTGGAGATGTGAGTGAGAAATTGGAAAAGGATTTGCTAGCACTCAAAACAGCTGCTTTATTTCTGACAGATTTTGGTGGTTCATGGAGAGTTTCCCAGGTGAGACTCTGCCTTCACTTTCAGTGCTGTAGCCACGTGGAAATCTAACCAACAATAGATTAGAGATATGATTTTTTTTTCCACCCCCCTCTTCCTGAGACCTGTCATAAATTCTGCAGTGGCTCCTTCCTACCAGTGTGGCCTAATGAGAATATGAATATCAGAATGCAAAAATCAATGCAAAATGACAACCATCTTTGTAGCTGTAACCACAAATTGTTATAATGCAAATCTAACTCGGATTCTCATGTAGGGAACAGTCTGCTAATAAAGGTCTGATAAAGAGATACCATGTCTCCATCTCTTTCTCTGTGGTTTATTGGTGCTCTTTGGGGCCAGACTCTTCCTGGGGTAATTCTCACCAAGGACGCTGACAGTGGGAAGGATTCTCACTGTGAGAACCTGGGAGAACAGAATTCTTAAAAACAAAGCCAGCAAGATCAAGGCTGGTGATAGTGGTGATGAGTCAGGGATGTTCAGACTCTGTTTACCTGTCTGGGTATTGCTGGACTTTGCTCACCTCTGCAGTATCCACAACAGTCTGTTCAGAGAAGTGAATTTCCCAGAAAAAAACGAAAAGCTCTGCAGTCCAATTATCCCCTTGAGAGAACCTGGCTTATACCATTTCCAAAATAAAGGCTTTTTGTACAAGTTTTTTCATGAAAAACAACGCAGCCAGGAGCTGCCCTTGAAGGTCATTCAGGAGCCACAGCTGGTAGTGCAAGTGGCCTCTGATTTGGTTAACAAAACTTGCTCTGGGGGCCAGACTGGCTTTGTTTGTTCCTTCTGTCTCCTACTGTAATTCAAGGCTTTTATTCAGCTATAAATCTACTCATAAAGTCTGGGTTTTTGTAATCTGAGCCACAGCTCTCCAGTCCAGTGGTGTCAGCTGAGATGGGCCCTTGAACTGCAGCCCTGGAGGCTCTGCCAGCATCCCCTCAGCCCCCCTGCCCTCTGCAGAGCTTGGGAGTTGTGTTTCACATCACAAGCTGATAAAGAGGGGGGTGAAGCAAGGGCTGGCTGGGTACCTATGCCTCAAGACCTGGAGGGAATAGGCAGAACTTATTTTTATTATCCTGCAGAAAAGCAATCTTGGGGGGGCTTCTCTACAATTCCCTGGTGCAGGAGGGTGCAGTCAGGCGCTGCTCCCAGGGAACGAGGGGCAGCAGGAGAGGAAATGGCCTCAAGCTGTGCCAGGGGAGGTTCAGACTGGACACCAGGAGGAATTTCTTCACTGAAAGATTTGTCAAGATTGGAAGGGGCTGCCCAGGGAGGTGGTTGAGTCCCCATCCCTGGGAAGTGTCCCAGGAATGACTGGAGTGGTGGCTCAGTGCTCTGCTCTGGTTGACAAGGGGGGGATTGGTCACAGGTTGGACTTGACCTTGGAGGTCTTCTCCAACCTTAAAGATTCTGTGATCTTGTAACATTCATTTTTGCTTCAGTAGTCTCTCCAAAGGCTTAACACTGAAATGCTGCCTGGTAAAGGCAGCTGGACAGAGACAGAGCACCCTGGAGCTATTGAGGGAGCCACAGAGCTCACTGCAGCCTTCCCTCTGGCTTCTCTCATTTTCTTCCTTTTTAAGGAAGAGAGATATTTTCAGTGCTTAATTATGAGCTGAGACTGAATTACTCTCCAGACAAGCAGCAGCAGCAGTCTCTAGTTACACTTGCCCATTTTACCATGGCAGGGATGGTGCTGAGCCCCCTTTGGGGCTGGGATAAGGGCTCTATCAGGAGCCTGATGAGTGCAGGGGCGTGCTGGAGGCATGGACAGCAATGTCACCCTTGGCACTTCTCATCTCCAGGGTGTTGAGCTTGCTGAGAAATGAGAAATTGTGATGTTTTCTCTGAAAACTAAAACTCCGGGCTGGGTTGGGTTAGCACCCCTTCCCTCTGGCAGGAGGGTAATTTGTCAGTGTCAGACATGGTGTGCAAACCAAGCTGTGGATAGACACGATCAGGGAGCACTTGCCTGGTCCAGAGGCTTTGGGCAGGAACATCTCTCCCACCTGGCAGTCAAGCTGCTGTCAGGAGAACTGGGTGCTCCCTTTCAGCTAAACCCCCTTTTCCTCAGGCTGCACAGTTCCAGCTCCGTTTCCAGCCTTCTCTATGTCCCAGTTACTCCTGAAATGCTTGGTTTGCTTCTTTAAAATAGTCAATGATTGCCCTCTCCTGGCTGGTCTCTCTTACTGCTGCACTGCAGCGCTGCTTTTTGGCAGAGCACTTTTCCAAGCTCAGTGGGAAGCTCCAGGCTGACTCTCCCAGCTTCTGGCTGGACGACACACAAGGTGAATTGGCTGCTTGTTCTCTCTCTGCAAACCCCACTTCTCAACTCCCCAGAGCCTTCTGCTCTCCAACAACTGGCACCAAATCGTATCTAGTTTGAAGGAAACGTTTATTGCCCTGTGTGGGGTCAGTTCCCTGCACTGCCAGGCCAGGGGGTGCCTGGGGCAGGGGATGCTGTGGCTGCAGCCACGGGCTCTGGCTGGGGGCTGCTGCTGCCTTCAGCTGCTTTCACTTGACACACCTCCTGTTAAAACAACAAAAACACCATGAGTGAATCTGCCAAGGTGCCAGAGAATTTACACAAGAAGGAAGTATTCTTCTCTCCCCTTTTAGCTGATTATGTCTAAGAGGGCTTCCCTGTGCTGGCCCAGGCACAGACAATGCTTGCCCAGGCACTCAGCTCCTGCTGGTGCCATTTTCCATGCCTGTGGAAACCAAGTTTCTGGGGCAAAGCTGGGCTGTGTGTGCTCTGAAGGAAAGGGGGAGCTCAGACTTTGGGGGAAATAAGTAAAAAGCTTGTGCTGCTCAGGCACTCAGCATAGGTGAGGTTCTGTCAGTGCCTGCAGATGACAGGGGGCTTTGTGAGTCTGCTCCTGTGCTCTGCTCACATCCACCTCCTTCAGCCTCATCACAAAGGGCCCCAAAATGTTTTCTGTGTTTGTTTAGTTCGTTTTTTACTCCTCAGGTGCAGTTGCTTACTTTGGCCAGTAACTGCCATCCCCAATTGCACCAGAGCTTGTAAGCACAGACAGTCCTGACTAATTCCCCTCATTTTGCCAAAATTTAAATATGATCCAGAGACTGCAACCCCCCCCCAGTCCCCAGCTGTGTGCAGTTAATGTAGAGGAGCTGGGCTCTGCCTCTCAGGTGCTGCTTGTTTGCTAAACTGGAGAGGAGACCTGCCCCAGGTGCAGCCCCATTCCCAGGGTTTCACCTTCTGTCTCTGTCCTCCATTCCCCTGAACTCCTGGGGCAGTTTTAAAAGCAGCCTTTTGAGGCTGGAGAAGTGTTGGGGACGATGTTGATCCAGCCTGGTGGCTTGGAGTGGGGTTTTGGGCACCTCTGAAAACCCAGAGCCTGCTGATGTGGGCGAGCAGGTGACCAGGACAGAGCAGCAAAGGTAAGATGTTCTTCACTTTGCAAACAGGAGCCCCTGTCAAGCTGACTCAGGGTCTGGGTCACTTGCAGGATAAAGTGTCTTAAATCTGTTGGCAGAGTGAGAGCTGGACCTGGTTAATGTTTTGGTGGAAAATCTGAAGGAAAAATCCCTGGAGCCTCCTGCTCTTTCTGCAGCTTCTGGGAACAGCTGGTCCTTGCTAGGGAGCAAACCCAGGCGTTTCAAGGCAAAATCAGTAACTTCAGGGCAAAAATCCCTTGCCTGTTTCCCCCTGGCAGGGATGGCAGGCTGTTCCCAGGGCTCCCAGAGGAGATGCTCAGGTGCAGGCATTTGCTTTAGGGCTGCCATTTCAAACTCAGTTGAAGCAAGCCTGTGATGATTTAATCCTCTAAATAATTTCCAACACCTTGAAAAAGGTGTCTCTGAGAGGCCAGTTTGGCAGCTGGGGGTGCAGCTGGGCTCTTGCAGCCCTGCCTGGGGGTGGTTTTGGTGGTTTTGGTGGTGCTCAGGGTGCTCAGTACCGTTTTCCAGGGTGCGTACACGATCTGCTCCGCCCTCAGCCCCAGGCACTCCACGTGCTGCTCAATTCCTCCCGGTCTGCTGTGCTTATGCTCAGGTTCCTGGCTGGAGAAGGAGTTGTCAGGCGTTAGATATGGACTGGTGGCCTCAGCACAGCCCTTGGTGTCCCTGTCCTTGCTGCCCCCTTCCCCACCAGTGCTTGCAGTGGATGTGCTCTGTGTGGGGGTCTCTCACCCCATAGTGAACCCACTTCAACAAAACCAACCCTGGGCATCCCTTGTTTAACTGTCTCCAAAAAACTCTGGTCCTGCATGCCTAAAGGGGTTGCAGGATGGTTTGATGCTCCTGGGGCGTCAGGAGGGACCAAGGTGGAATATGGAGGCTGTTTTCCATATGTGTCTCCAAAATCTCTTAAGCAACTGCTTTGCAGCCTGGCAAGATGATGGGAGCCTTATCAGGGTCAAACTGCTGCTTTATTGGGTTTGTGGTTAAATCTGATCAGCCTTAGCACTGCAAAGCCACGTGCTCTGCCCTGGGAGGTAAGAACTGAAACATCATGGTTGGCTTGAAAATGTTGAGATTTTGCAATGATATCGATGCTGAATTGTACTTGCTTCCTGTTCTTTGAATATTTATGGTGTAAGTGGGTTTGGTCTTTAACTTGCTTTTCCTGCTCTGCCAAGAGATGTGGGGTTTAATGGGGTTTGCAAATCCCATGGCCCATGGAGTGTTGGTCTCAGGAAAGTCACTGACTGTTGGTGAGACCAAGCTGCTGTGTGGTTTTAGTCGATAACTTTGGGTGGGTGGGTGGGGTGTGCCATGACAGCTTTAAATGACTTTAGGCTGGAGTTCCATACCGTAGAGATACTGCCCCAAATACGTCCTTTCCCTCTGCATTTGGTACTGGATGAGTAAAAGGTTTTCAGAGCTCATGTTCATCAGCATCCCCTCCGTTTGCTGGGTCGTGGCTTGGAGAGAACAGAGAGAACACAATAACTCAGATTTGCAGTGCTGCAGCAGCAATAAACTCCAGCCCAGCTGTGGCAATGCCAGTTGTCCCTGGGATTCAACCTTCAGTAGCAGGTGAGGAAAAATGTCCTGAAACTGGGTGAATTTTTTGGCTCTTGGTTTATATAAATTGTACTTCTTAAAAATGGGGCAGGGGTGTGAAAGAGCCGAAGTCCCCCAGCTCCTGTCCTGCTGTTGGGATGTCTCAGTGATGGGGTGTGTTGGGGTCAGTGCAAATGTGTCCAGGGGCTGCAATTCCCACCCCAGACTGGCTCACCCCACTTCCTCAGCAAGGAGGAAGAACTCAGAACGAGAGGCTTCATTAATTCCTGAGACCTGCCCGAGGGATTGTGAAATAACCCCACAAACAGGACTGGTGTTCTCCTGCAGGGATGGGAGCAGGCTGGCTCCTGGCACAGCATTGCTCTGGGGGTTCAGTGGTGCTGGATAGCAGGGCTGTTACCCCTGGGCTGCCCCAGGAGCAGGATTTGAGTTTCTGAGCAGGAGCAGAGTTTCTTCACCTGTTCATTTCTAAAACAGTAATGTTCTGGATGCTGTTATATAGGAACCATAATATTAGTATTTTTTTCTTATTTTTGTGAGCAATATGTTTTGTTTTGCTTAAAGCTAACAAAGTTATTAATTTCTTGAAAGCACTCATCAAAACCTTTAACAAATTACCTTAATTTCTGTGGCTTCTGACACAAAGTGCTTACCTGAAAGCAGTGGTGCCTACATTTATGGATATTAGAAAGGCCAGCAAGACATAAAAGCTAAGTTACAACACCAAGACTAGTAAGGCTAATATCTAAAATTGCTACAATAGCAAATAAATGAGCAGTATAACCAACTGATCCCTGTGTTATTTGCTATTGTAGTAATCTAAAATTACTATAATAACAATAAATGAACAGTATAACCAACTGATCCCTGTGTTAGCCTCACAATATCCTTAACAGGATTTCCACCTTGCAATCCCATCAGGTACACAGCTCTGGGGTCTCACACTTCTGGGCTGAGTCTCCCTATCCCCTTTATTCCTGGTGCCCCCAGGAGCTGGATCCTATTAACTAAAGCAGGAATAACCTGGGGTGCCCCTGGGTTGTGGGAGCTGTTTGGAGCCCACCCAGGCTTCAAACAGGCAGAGAGTCTGGAATAAACTGCATCAGATGGTGTCAAACAGGGAAATGGGCCCTTTGTGCCTCTCAGTCCGTGTGAAACCCTGGGCTGGCTGTTAACCCCTTCCTCACCGTGCTTCACCAGCGTGGCGTTACCAGCAGTGACTTCCAGGTAGGTCAGGTTGTTGGTGAAACATTGGTCCCCCCTGCAGAGAGAGGGGAAGTTGGTGATGCTCCTGGAAGGAGCAGCAAAGCCCCAGCCCTGCCCCGGGCACCTGCCACCTCCTCCTCAGGGTTAATTTCTCTCGCTGTTTAAATCAAGGCGTTTCTCTCCCTCCTGGGGCAGCTCAAGTCCCAGCCTTGCCGTTGCTCCCCCCACCCCTTGGTGGTCAGACGTTTTCCCACCCTGAAATAATTGAAACCTCAAAGTGCTGCCTGTGCTGGCACAGAAAAATTCACCCCCTGAAATTCTGACCCTGTGGGGGAAACAGCTTTTGGTGCCTGGCAGAGTCAGCAGCCATGGCACAGGGGCTTCTGGAAAGTTCTCCTCCCCTGGAAAGGTCTTCTCCTTGCCTGCAGGGCTTGGTGCCTGTGAGACCTCTGTGCCCTACAAAACTTCTCTGAACCTGCAGTCTGTGACCGTGTTCACAGGGGATCTTAGATGAGGGAAGAGGTGAGGATCTGACTCCATATTTCAGAAGGCTTGATTTATTATTTTATGATATATATTACATTAAAAAACTATACTAAAAGAATAGAAGAAAGGATTTCATCAGATGGCTAGCTAAGAATAGAAAAAGAAGGAATGAATAACAAAGGCTTGTGGCTGGGACAGAGAGTCTGAGCCAGCTGACTGTGATTGGTCATTAATTAGAAACAACCACATGAGCCCAATCCCAGATGCACCTGTTGCATCCCACAGCAGCAGATAACCATTGTTTACATTTTGTTCCTGAGGCCTCTCAGCTTCTCAGGAGGAAAAACCCCAAGGAAAGGATTTTTCGTGAAAAGATGTCTGCGACAGTGGTCTGTTGAAATAAATGAGTAAATAAAGGGGACGAGGCAGAGGGAGCACAGAGCCGGCAGGAGCGACTCCTTCTGGAGAAACCAATCTGGAACCGCGCTCGCACTTTGTGCGGGGAGATTTCGGAGGGGCTGGGTTCGGGGCACCGCATCTTACACGGCCACGAAGTGGCTGATGAGCAGCTCCTGCCCGCCGGGCGCGGGCTGCAGGCGCAGCGAGGCGTGGTCGATGAGCAGCATCTCCAGCCGGTGCTGCGGGAACTGCGCGGCCCCCGCCACGTACAGCCAGGTCCCCGGCAGCTGTGGAGAGGGACAAACAGGTGGGTTTGCCGGAGAAACCCTGAGATTTCCACCCTCCCCGTGGCAAAACTGAGAGCGCTGCTCGTTCTCGGATGTTCTGCCAGGGCTCTTGCGTTGGCAGCGATAAGGTGAAATATTGGCAAATGAACTGGGGGAAAGAAATAGCTGGGTGTGGGGGTTGGGAAAGGTGCTGGCACCGGCAGGGACAGGACAGCCCGGCTTTGCCGCGGGGGATTTGCACCCAAAAACACCCAACCCACCCGCCTGGCTTCGAGGTGTGTGCTGGGAACCTGAGAAAGCTGGGTCATTCCAGGTGTTTTGGACACCAAACCTTTCCCGTTTGCTGGCAGGTGTTTCACCGACAGCACCTCGGCAGCTGCGCTGGGGGAGCAGAGGGGACACGGTGGGGTTTTTCCCTTTCCCGGGGCACACGGTGGGGTTTTTCCCTTTCCCGGGGCACACGGTGGGGTTTTTCCCTTTCCCGGGCACACGGTGGGGTTTTTTCCCTTTCCCGGGGGACACGGTGGGGTTTTTCCCTTTCCCGGGGCACACGGTGGGGTTTTCCTTTTCCCGAGGGACACGGTGGGGTTTTTCCCTTTCCCGGGGGACACGGTGGGTTTTTCCCTCTGAGCAGAGCCCCCGGGGCTGGCAGCGGGCGGGGGCAGCCCCAGCCCCGCGTTTCCCTACCTTGGATGCCGTGTTGCGGTCCGGGCGCTGCGCTCCGCAGGGCAGCGCGGCCGCGGGCAGCAGCAGCGCCGCCAGCCCCAGCACGGCCACGAGAGCGGGGCCCATGGCTGAGCGAGCCCTGCGCGGACAGACGGACGGACAGACGCACAGACAGGCGCCGCTGGCTCCGCTGGGAGGGGACAGGATGTGCCCGGCCGGATCTGCCGCTGTGTCGCAAGCGGTGCCCGCGGTGAGCCTCGGGCTGGGCGCTCGCCCGGCCGGGATGGGGCCGCTGAAGGAGCGGGCTGGTGGTCATTGGGGATCCATGAGCTGGTTATTGGGGATCAATGAGCTGGGTATTGGGGATCAATGAGCTGGGTATTGGGGATCAATGAGCTGATTATTGTAGATCAATGAGCTGGGTATTGGGGATCAATGAGCTGGGTATTGGGGATCAATGAGCTGCTTATTGGGGATCAATGAGCTGGTTACTGTAGATCAATGAGCTGATTATTGTAGATCAATGAGCTGGGTATTGGGGATCAATGAGCTGGGTATTGTAAATCAATGAGCTGGTCACTGCAGATCAATGAGCTGGGTATTGTCAATCAATGAGCTGATCACTGGGGATAAATGAGCTGGGTATTGGGGATCAATGAGCTGGTTATTGTACATGAGGTAGCTGGTCATTGTGGATCAATAAACTGGCTATTGCGGATCAATAGGCTGGTTGTTGTAAATCAATGAGCTGGTATTGTGGACCAATGAGCTGGGTATTGTAAATCAATGAGCTGGTCACTGCGGATCAATGAGCTGGTTATTGGGGATCAATGAGCTGGGTATTGTAAATCAATGAGCTGGTCGTTGCAAATCAATAAGCTGGTTATTGCGAATCAATGAGCTGGGTATTGTCAATCAATAAGCTGGTTATTGTAAATTCCATACGAGGGGGCTTTGAAGAGAAGGTGCTTTTGCTGTCCTTGCCAAAAGTGGTGTTTATGGGCCTCGGGGGTCACCCCTGTCCTGTTGGACGCATCCCCAGTGCAGCTCCTGGCCCTCCCTGTCCTGCCGCTGTCCCTGTGTGTCAGGCAGGTCCTGTTTCTCTGGCATTTTCCTGCCTTTTCCTGTCTGGCAGCAGAGCCTCCCTGAGCACTGTGGTCTGGCTCTGGGAGATGCTTTTTCCCATCCTCTCCCCTTTCCCCTCCTCAGAGACACCTGGGGAAGGTGCAATGTCGCCTCTTGTCACAGAAGCTGCGCTGGGAAAGACGCGAACAAGAAATTGTTATCCTCTTGATTTCTCAGCCAAGCCAATTACTTAAAGAAGAGATGGTTTTGGAAAAGTAGAAACTAATTCTATGCTGGCAGGTAATTGTTCTTCCCTGCTATAACATCTATGCCTGAATGATTTTATCTGAGAGTAAAGTTAGCTTTCCTCATGCTAAAATAAGAATCCTTGTCACTGATTTCCTATTGACTGGGCTGTTACTCTCAAAAGAGTCAGTACTTGCAATGATTTAGTACAAGACAAAAAAGATAATAGGAAGACACAGTTTGTGTTCACTGCATGAATTTTACATTTTTAACTTCATGGGGATTTCTTCTGGAAATTGCCCTTGATAGAATAACTGGATGGTGTGTTAGCCCCAGCCAAATGCTGTGTGATGCTGCTGCTTGTTCAGTCGCCCCACACCCCTCTGCAGTGGGACAGGGAGAATCAGAAAAAGGTAAAAAATTGTAATTTGAGATTTATTGTGGTGTAGATGGAGCCTTGTGGGGTTTGGCTTGAAGATGGAGGGTGGGGATGTTCAGGTGCTGGGTGTGCTGTGGTGGGGGAGGCTTGATGGGCTTGGCAGGTTCCTGTGTCACCCTGGGGGCTGGGGGCTCCTGTCCCAGTGTCCTGAGGCTGGGAAGGTCCCCTGCCACCCCAGAGCTGGCGTGAGGGATGTGCCTCTGTGCCCACTGCCACGCTTGGCCCTGGCTGGGCTTTGCCTGCAGCATTTCACACCTCTGGATGTGTTTGGATGAGCAGCACCATGGGCAGGGCTGGCAGGAGGGTGTCCCAGAGGAAATGCAGCAGGAACAGCCAGTGGGTGAAACCAGGAGTTTATTTTGGGCTCAGCTGGGAACAGTGAGGCTGGGTGTTTAGTGCAGGAGAAAAAAACAAAACATGGACAGGATAAATAGGATAAGAGGTTCTGAGGCTGTGCTGAGCCTGGAGGAGGATGAGGATGGAGCAGCTGACCCGGTCCATGGGGTTACCCCAGCTGAGGATCTGCATTGTCTTCATCCCTGGGCAGGGGACAGGCATGCTGGGGGAGAGAGGAGATGTCAGCTCTTGGGAGAGACGAGATCAGCTCCTCCAGAACCAGCAGGCATGGCTGGGCTGGGGGCTCGAGGGGGAGCAGGGAAGCTGTGCTGGGGGACTGAACTCACATTGCCCCCCGAGCCCCATCCCAGCTGGGAACAGAGCCTGGCCTGGGGCTCGCCCGCCCCAGGAGGGGTTTGTACCTCTGTGGAAGCGTAGAACACCTCCTGCTCAGTGAAGCCCAGGCACCCCAGGCGGGCTTTGAACTCCTCCAAGTGCTCCTTGCTCACGTTGGGTGTCCGTGCTGTCAGAGAAATGGAAAGGGAGGGAAGGAAATGGAGTTTTAGGGTTGTTTTGCTCCTGGGTGATCCCTGTAGTGCAGATGGGGAGCTCACTGCCTGTCCCCACCTTTCCCCTCTCTGTACCAGGGGAAAAGGGGTTCATTGCCCTGCTTGTGAGCACTGGGGATGTCCCTGCCCCTTGATCTCTCCCTGCTCACCTGAGAGACTCAGATTTGGGGAGTCAATGTTGATGTGGTTCAGGATCAGCAGGTCTTTGTCACTTTGGATCACTCTGGCCGTGGAAGCCACCCCGTTATCATCAACTGGAAGGGATGGAGAGAGTGAGATTGCCCCACTGGTGAGGATCCACCCCATGCTGAGCCTCATCACCTTCCATCCTTGCCACTCATCCCAGTGGGGACCGCTCTGGTCCCACAGTGCTGACACAGATGTGCTGGGTGGTGGAAGACATTTATTTTCCCCACCTCCAGACATGATTTTAGGTGTAAAAGGCTCAGGGGGCCACATACTGGGGGGCAGAAGCAGGAGGGTTCAAAGGCTGACTGAGTGCCATCCCCATCCCATTCCACTCCACCATCCCACCCCATTTTCCCATCCCATCCCACCCCATTATCCCATCCCATCTCATCCTACCCCATTATCCTATTCCCATCCCACCCCATTTTCCCATTCCCATCCCACCCCATTTTCCCATCCCATCCCAGTGGAGCTCTACCATGCACCAGGGTGGAGTTCTGCTGGAAGACCTGGATCTTGCTGAAGTTCCTCACCACACAGGTCTCATTCCTGTGGGACAGAGAGGTCAGAGGGAGCAAACACCTTCCCCAGCTTGCCCCAGCCAAGCCTGAGGGATTTGGAACAAGAGCAGGACTGCAGAGCTTCAATAAATGAGGCACAGCCGCTCTCCAGCCCTGAATTTGTGGGGCCTCTCAGCCCAGAGGGTGGAAATGTCCCTGGGGATGGGGGAGCAAGATGAGGGCACGAATCCCTGTCCTTACATCCTTATGATTTCAGTGATGTTGAGCTCGTCCTCGTGGCTGCCAGGAGAGAAGGAAAAAGCCTCAAATGTCACTGCTCTCAGCTCTGCCAGGTGAGGGGGGTACCTGGAGGCCCCAGCGATGTAGAACCACTGTCCCAGGAGCTGCAGAGGGGAGCAGAGAGGGGCAGGTTGGAGGGGCTGTGCCAGCTTCACCCCCAGGCACTGCCCTGGGTGAGGGTCCCTGGGCTTTCTCCCCTTTCTGTTAAGGCACTGCTCCAGCTCTTAGCATGGCCAGTTCTTTCTGCAGTGCTGTTTCTCCTGCTCCAGGCCAGGCTGTCATTGCTTTCCTCCCATTAAGAGCTCCTGAGGGATTAAATTCTGTTTATGCAGTGAAGGGTTTGTGGATGGAGACTCGTGACCTGAGCCACCACCACTTGAAGGACTTTAAATAGAGCGGTGAGGCATTGGGGTGGTGCTGCCCAGCCTGGTTTGCTGGGAGATGGAAGCAGGACCCCCCCCAAAAGTGCCTGGTTATGAGAATACGGGTGCAGATCTGTGAGGCTTCACCCCTTCCCTGTGCAGCAGTCTGGATCCTTTTAGGAAAACAAACACGGACAGGCAACGAGACAAACACTGAGCTGCCAATGGGTCTCCCATGAGCTCCTCCTGTGCCCACAGGGGCTGGGGGCTGGCAGGAGAGGCTTGGCTGGGGCAGGGCTTACCTGAGGGATGGTGGTGCTGTTGAAGGTGACGGGGACGAGCGAGGCGCAGCTCTGGGGCTCAGTGGCCAGGGCCAGGGGCAGCCCCACAAGGAGGGTGAGGGTGGCCAACATCTCCTGGCTGTCCAGGAGGATGCTCCTGCTCTGCCAGCTCAGCTCTGTCCCTTATATAGGGCTGGGCATCCCCAGCACCACCGTCCCTGTTCCGCTGCTGGGCTGTTTGCTCAGGCGTGAAGCAACAGCAGGTGGAGGAAATCCAGCTTGCAAAATCTTGGATTTCTCCAGCACAAAAGGAGGAAACAGCCCCCCCTTGCCCCAACCTAACGCTTCCCCAGCGCAGCCTTTTGTTCTCAGAAGCTGCAATTAATTTTGTGGGTGCCTGGCAAAGTGCTCGGCAGCTCCAGGTGTGTTTGGAGACCTTGGGGACACTGGGGGCAGCAGGACATGGCATTCCCCCACGGGGCAAAGGAGCCCTCGTGGGGATGGCTGGCTGGCAGCTCTGAGAGCTCGGTGCACACTCACCTGGTGGCACTCGGGGCTGCACAAGGGCTCAGGTGTGCCATGGGGGGCTCCTTGGCCAAGAGGCACGGAACCCATCAGTGCAGGGGGCTCTGACCTTTTAAAGACCAGAAATTAGGCCCAGACCTTTTAAAAACTCTAAATTAGGCTCAGATATTTTAAAAACTCTAAATTAGGCTCAGACCTTTTAAAAACTCTATATTAGGCTCAGATCTTTCAAAAACCATGAATTACAACTTCTTTAAATGCAGCATCTCCCTGTCTGACAGCGCCGTGCAGCTCCTCTAATGCTGGCGTCGCAATTTAGCGTGGAGATTAATTAATTAATTAATTAAGCGTGGTTGCTCCAGACCGGTGCCTCGGGGGGTACAATGGACCGGGCTCTGCCCTTCCCGCTGCTGCTGTCGCAATCTGCCCCGGCCAAGGCAGCTTGGCTGCTTTTTGTCCCCCAAAAACCCCAGGATTTTTTCCCTTTTGCTTCCTTCTTTCCATTTGCTGCCCACTTTTTTTGCCCCCTCGCCCTGCTGTTGCCCTCGTCCTTCCCCTTTTCTCTTCTTTAGTTTCCCCCTCTTCCTTTACATCCCACCCCAATTTCACAGTGTCTCATCTTTTCTCCTTTCTTTTTTTTTCTCCTTTCTTTTTTTTCTCCTTTCTTTTTTTCTCCTTTCTTCTCTTCTTCTTCTTCTTACTTTCCCCCCTTTCCCCCCCTTTTTCCCCTTCCCCCCCTTTTTCCCCCTTCCCCCCTTTTTCCCCTTCCCCCCTTTTTCCCCTTCCCCCCTTTTTCCCCTTCCCCCCTTTTTCCCCCTTCCCCCCTTTTTCCCCTTTCCTCCCTTTTTTCCATTTTTTTTCTTTTTTCCTCTTTTTTCCTTTCCCCCCCCTTTCCCCCTCCTTCCCCCCCCCCCTTTTTCCCCCTTATTCTCCCTTTTTCCCCCCTTTATTCCCCCCTTTTTCCCCCTTTTCCTTCCCTTTTCTTTTTTCCCTCCCTCCTGCTCCCCAGCACCATGGCAGGATGGGGACAGGGCTGTGTCACAGCAGCTGGGAGCCAAGGGGATCCCAGCTTTGTGCATTTGGCATCATGGGAAGATTTGGGGTGTGGGTTTGGCTCCTCAGATCATTTAGGGGGACCCCTGGGGAACGGGGTGTTTCTGCACCTCTTGCCCACCTGTTTTCTTATGAAGAAACCAAAAAAACCAAACCATTCCAGTCCTGTTCTGTTGCCTCAGTTTTAAATATTTATTTAAAGTTAAAAAAAAAAAGGAAAAAGAAAAGGAGGAAAAAAAAAAAAGCTTTAAGGAGAACAAATGGTAACTGCAGCCTTGAGAAAACACAAAACCAATGGCATGGGATGAGAAATGGAGAGATCTGGGGGGTTGCAGGGGGGCAGTGAGTGATGGGTGGTGGTGATTCTGGCCTGGGGATGAGGTATTTCTGGCAGGGGCTGCGTGGAGGGCGAGGTATTAGGGACAGATCCTGTTAACCTTTTCTGATGGTGATTGGGAACCAACCAGCAGGCAGTAGTGACAAAAACAAACAAACAAAAAAAAATACACAAAGAGAGACTCACAGATAATTTTTTTCCCCTCAAAAAAAAAAAAAAAAAAAAAATCCATAGTCCATATGAGACATGAAAACTCCAAACAGGCACTGAAAAGTTTCTGATACAGTACAGCTCTGATTACATCAATATTATTCCTTATATAGAATTAAAGATTACCATAATTATCCTCTTTAAAAAAAAAATCCTCCAAATTTACATATAGAGACTAAATTTCTACAAAACTTAACAGAACAAAACCCTTGCAAGCTTGGCTGGGTTCTGAAACAAGGTACCATCATGTCAGTCTTGACAGAGGGGCCGAGGGAAGAGTTGCAGAGCTGGGTTTGAACGTGAGCTTAGTCCAGGGAGTCTCGTGGGCAACTCGGCACAGCCCAACTCAACCAACTCCAAAGGAGCTCTCTGAGGCTCAACACTTCCAGATGAGCTGTGTCCCTCACTCCCCTCCCAAAGCAGTGAAGTGCTTTTGAACAAAAAAAACCAAAAAAAAGCAAATTTGCTTGTAAATTATCCTGTAAGTGATGTTGGCTGTGGTGTGAGTTGTGTTATGGACACCCATGGCCACTGAAGGATCCCTTTTAAGGTGGCTGTTTCTCTGATTGAACTGTAGAACATAATCTCCTCTCTTCCCAGAGAGATGATTCTATGGGGCCTTTTTTATTTTTTTTTTGGGCCTGTGGCAAGACATTTGTAGCACCTTCACAACCTTAAATAAAGTCATATATATAAAATAACACACTTTTTTAAGAGCACCAGAGATTTCACAGTGAGAGGTAGAAACAAATCAGATGAGCCCATTCCCTCTCTGTATTTTAGCACCAATCTCTTCCCCTCTTCTCTTTCCATTCCCCCTTCTTTGCTTCCTGACTCTCCCCTACTCCAACACCACACCTTGAGAGGGAGTCTTGATTAAACTCATGGAAGGAGGAGCTTGGCTTTTTTTTCTTTTTTTTTTTTTTCCTTTTTCTTTTTGCTTTAAATAATATAATATATATATTTTGTTTCTTCTAATATTGCACATCAAAATGCTTCCTGTACACAGAGCAGCCAGATTCAACTTGCAGCTCCGCCTGGGAGACCTGATGCAGCACGTGGCTGTCCAGAAGGCAACAAGCTCTGAGAGGGAAGCTCTATTTTTTTTTTTTTTTTAATAATTTTTTTTTTCCAATGGAAAGAACATTTGGTAACTCAGGAACCAGACAAAAATGGGTGGGTGGGTGGATGGGTGGGGGGGGGGGAAAGAACAAAAAACCCCACGCGCTGCAAGTCGCTTGAGGTTCCTCTCGATGTTTTCTTTGGTCATGGAAAAAGCTTTGTGTGTGTGGAACCACAACAGCCAGCCCCCTGATCCCTTTGCACTGCTCACTCCTGACTGATGCCCGCTTCCCCCCACGTCCTTGTTCCTCCTCCTTTTTCAACAACTGGCTGAGCTCAGTAGATCATGGGCTCTCGGAGAGCTGGAGCCAAGGGCTGGAGCAGGAGTTGGCCCCAAAGGCACAGCCCAGCTGTCCCTGCTGCAGAGAGGGGCAGAGAGAGCCCCTGGGAGGACAGAGCCTGGTCCCACAGCTTGGTTCAGAGGAAGCAGACGGGGCCAACCTCGAGGTGATACTGCTGTCCTGGCTGGGAGGGGGGCAGGTTCTGGATGCTGACAATGGGCAGCTGCTGAGGGTCCTGGGTCCGGAAGGAAAAGAGGGTCCTGTGCCAGCGTCCGTCCTTGATCTGCACGGGGAGGGGTGAGACAGCAACTGAAACCTCAGCTTCTCTAAAATCTCCAAATTCCTTAAAGTTTGAGATAAGCTTTATTGGAGTTAATCAAAATCCTCTAAAATCTCTAAATTCCCTAAAGTTCGAGATAAAGCTTTATTTGAGTTAATTAAAATAAATGGGTAGGCCTTGATGGAGTTAAGGGTTAGTAGTTAACTAATAATTGATTGCTTGTCAACACCATGTTTGGTTAGCTGGGTTTGTAATGAAGAATACAGAAATTGATAAATAGCTTTTAGGAACATAAGACAATTGTGGCCTCCTCTGTTCTGAAACCAGTTGGGGACAGGGAATGGGAGTTCTACCAAGGGTTCATTTGTCAGATTTGCACTGAAAAGGTGGAAAGGTCAGAACGAGGAAGACTTCATTGACTTCCTCATTTTGGGACCCCTCCCCATGAAAGGGACCAAGGAACAAACTACACATGCTTAATGGCTTTTGAACTAATTACCATGCTTAATGGCTTTGGAGCTATTTACCATACGGAGCAGGGAATGGGATGTACCAAAGTAATGAATATGCATTTGTATTTTGGGCATTCAGTACTTGTATAGATAAAAGGACTCTGTAATAATTTGTAAATTGTGGTGTGTATTTGGGAGCTATCCCACAATAAACATTCCCTTTCTAATTTTGAACAGTTAGAGAGGTTTTGTCTGTCACAGTTGGATATCGGTACTAGATCAATATCCATATTTTTAATAAATCAGGGGACAGAGAGAAAGCTGGTGAACCAGGGGGTCAGTCCTGCTGGAAAGGAGTGTGTTCCATGAGGTGTGAGCCTAAAAATCCCACAGAACTGTCCCTTGGGGTGAGCAGGGCTGGGGTGGGTTTAGAGAGCATTTTGGGGAACCCTTTATCAGGCTGGTGAAAACTGAGCTTTGGGGAACCACCAAGACAAGCTCCTAATGCTATTGGTCTGAAGGCAGCCCTGTGTCTCCTGCCTCTGTGTGGCACCAGACCAGAGCCAGGGTCACCATCCACGGGGAGCTATTCCCCCTTCTGCCATTTAACTGCTGCTATCCATGACAAATAACTTCAAAAATTCAGCTTTTGCTTTCTATTTGAAGGCTGTCTACTTCACAGGAGCTGTACAGCATCCTGAACTGGAAAATTAGTGACACACCTGACCCTTCTCTCTTGTAGGATGAGCAGCACAGGTGTTACTGGAGCCCCAGAGTGGGCTCTTGTGATGTTTGCAGGAGTCCCCAGGACGAGATGAGAGATGAGTGAACCTGACTCCATGTTCCTAGAAGGCTAATTTATTATTCTATTCTATTCTATTCTATTCTATTCTATTCTATTCTATTCTATTCTATTCTATTCTATTCTATTCTATTCTATTCTATTCTATTCTATTCTATTCTATTCCATTCCATTCTATTCCATTCCATTCTATTCCATTCCATTCTATTCCATTCCGTTCCATCTATACTAAAACTATACTACTGAATAGAGAGAGGATAGAGACAGAATGCTGAACAAGAATGATAATGAAAAACTCGTGACTGACTCCTCAGTCCAACACAGCTGATGGTGATTGGGCATTAGGTAAAAACAATTCACATGAAACCAATCAAACATGCACAATCTCCAGCCACATTCCAAAGCAGCAAAACAGGGAGAAGCAAATGAGATAATATTGTTTTTTTTTTCTCGGAGGCTTCTCCTCTTCCCAGGAGAAGAAACCCAGCGAAGGGATTTTTCAGAAAATATGACAGCAACAGGCTCTGGCATTTCTCTCCACTTATTTTTCCCCTCTTTCACAGCAACGTACCTTGCAATCATCAGCTGCCACTTCTGGCCTGAGCTGCCCCGTGGCCTGGAACACCTGCCCGTTCCAGGCCCTGAAGCGCAGGGCGCGCTCCGAGGGGCTCTCGGAGGAGCCCTCCCTCCACACGGAGGTGTTCAGGCAGTGGATGGTGATGTGCTGCACCACCTCCGAGCTCAGCAGCCTCAGGAAGTTCATCTGGACTCTCCCGATGTCGAAATCCAGCTGGAAGGTGACAGAGAGGTCATGGGGACAGGCTGCAGAGGGGCTGAGGGGAGCAGGGTTAGCTCAGCGTGGGGAGCAAAGGGGGTCCCTGTCCTCTGCTTCACTCTGCACCCATGCCCAGAGCTGGATCTGGTGTCAATATGGGCATGAGAACCAGATGTCAACTCATTTTGGAAAGTTTTTGTGGCATAAAACTTTCTGGTTTGTTCTGCAAAGCAGGTCCTTTGCTTTGTAGAACAAACTAGAAGGTCCTTAAGCAGAAGGAAAGAAATGTAAACTTCAAACTCAATACACTTGCAAAGCAGGTTCCAGTTCATCTGCAAACAAGCCCAGATATTGCTGTTTGTATTTTTAGTACAGGTACTTCCTCAACAAAAATCCCATAGCAATAACTTCACTGGAAACTTGTGTATTTAGGCTGACCTCACTTCTCCAGGTGGCAGAGAATAAACTGCAAGAGTGACCCAAACATAAGTCAAGTCAATAAAGGATTTGGGAGCAGCATGTTTGTGAAATTACTGGTCACATTAAGCCTATGGGTTCATTAAACACCACAGGAACACAGAGCTTTGAGCCTTGGGTGTATTTTTTAACTCCTGAGAGCAGTTCTGTCACCCCAATGCTCCCCCAGCCTGTGGGCTGTGTCCTTGTGGTCACCGTCCAGTGTCCTGGGACAACACAGGCTGTGTAAATATTTGTCAGTGGGAAATGCTGCTCTGGGGCTGGGCTCTGCCTACCTTGGAGACAGTGACAGGGCTGAGACACGTCTGGCCACCGTTGGTGAAGTTACAGATGACCTGGATGGTGTCTGAGGAGCAGCCGAGGTTTGGGTCAATCCAGTAGGTACCTGAGGAAATGCAGGATTTGGGGATTAGCAGGGACACTTCACCTTTTCTGAGAATGACTAAAGGACCATTTTGGTTTCTTGGTGGCTGGTCCCAGGGAAGGAGAAGCCCTGTGGGAGATGCAGCCTTTGCACATCTGGGGCCTCCTACCATCAGTCATCTTCTGTTCACAGTTCATGAGGTCCCGGCAGATGCGTGCAGGGTTCTCCTTGGTTCCCAGGGGTCTTTTGATGCTCTGAATGAGGTTGCTGAGGTAGTGTAGAGTCTTAAAGATCTCCCCTCCATGGTCCAGCATGAGAAGGTCTGGGTGTTGGTAACCCTGGAGAGAAAAAGGAGCAGGTCAGGGGTGCCCTGGGGGCACAGAGGGCTGTAACCACAAGGGTTTCTACATCAATTTGAGAAAAATCAGTGGTCAAAGACAGGCTGTGCTGGCTTGGGGCCAGTGAGCCACAGGCCTGGTATTGTCCCAAACAGGACATTGCTGAAATGCTGGCAAAGTCAGAATGGCAAAGTCAGGAGATCTGCAGCTTCACAAATCAGTGACACAACAGAAGAGGACCTTTGCCTGCATAAATACCAGATATTCCAATAGAACAGTGACAAATCAGGGTTTTGCATAAACCTTCTGCACTGATGGGACCATTCCCAGTCTGCAGCCCAAGCAAATTCAAAAATGCCCTCGTACCTCTCTCTTGAGCGCGGTGTTGGAGTCAATCAGGGTCTGGAAAGCTGCCCCAAAGCCATCTTGCTGCTGGTGTGGCGTGAAAAAGATGGAAACCGAGATTGTTAGAAGCTGAGCACGCCCTGCTGCAAGGAAACAGTTCTCAATCTAAGGCTGCAGCTCAAGCAGGGCTCTGCTAACAGAGCCTCTCCTGCTGTGTGTGTCTGCAGGGTCCCAGCAGCACCTCGGCTCTGCAGGACTTGTGATCATCATTACAAACAAACACGCAGAGAATGGCAACTTACAAACGAGGCTGGAACTCCTGGTGGTCCCTGGAAATGAGAGGAGAAAAGGGGCATCAGGCAGGAGGCTGGTCAGTCACTGCTGCCCAGATTTCAGCCATGGCCTCTGAAATCCCCCTCAGTGCAGAGAAGTGAGAGAGGCAACAATGCTGCCTCTATAAAACTCTTGGGGATGGTTTGGACCAAAGCACAAGGAACACTGGTGCATTCACACACGTGGTTTTGCATGTGAGGAATGGGGCTAAGCTGTAATTTCCAGTCCCTCTGGAGAGAGTCATGGCAATAATTTCAGCTTGGTTCAGTCATGAACTCTTTCCTCAGATACCTACCGGAGGGCCAGGGTGTCCTCGTGGGCCTGGAGGACCCTAAAGACACAGAGGCATCAGTTAGTGAAACATCTCCAGTTTTAATTTCCATTTCTCATGGTTTTTACCAGCAGGAATCTGTTCCCAGCTGGATTTTTGGCACCTCACAGCAACCTGTCCCTCAAAACCCTCAAAAGAGAGAGCGTGGCCCCATTTTGTCCCTGCTCTGGGTTCATCTGTCTACACCTGGTCCATTCCTGTTGCATCCCTTGTTCCCAGCCCTTTCAGCTCCTCAGTTGTCACCAATGCCACATCCCCAGGCACTCATCCCATTCCAGGTGTGCAATTACCCACCCTGCAGCTTTACACTTGCTAAAAGCAACTGTTTTATTGAAATACAAGTTATCTGTCAGAAAAAGGGATGTCAGATACTTACCCTTGGACCTTGAAGACCCTGCAGGGAAAAAAAAAAAAGTGCAGAAGCTGTCAGAAACTGCTCATTACTGACCCAAAATCTCCCTGTACACCCATGTGCTGTTCACAAGGCAAGGGCTGGAGATACCACAGCTGTGGTGAAGTGTTGCTGGGTTAAGGAAATGGAAATTTTACCAGCAGAGGGGTGTGGATGTGTGTGCACATCTGTAAGCAGTGGGAGCCTGATGGTCACAGCAGAGCCCAGAGTGACCCTTGGCTGTTCAGAGCCACTCTCAGGTCACCAGGGGTGGGAGCAGCACTTACCATGTCCCCACGGCTGCCTTTGTCTCCCTTGGGGCCCTGCAAAGCACAGGAGGTGCTGTCACTGACCAGGCACAGGCTGCCCTGCTGCCCCAGGAGCTCCTGGCAAAGACTCATCTCCAACTCACCAGCTCAGGTTGTCATATTGGCCTCCCCATCCCCTTTACTGGCTGTTTTGGCAATGTCTGAGCTCATCTGACTGGTTTTTATCTCTGCACCAAGCTCTGAGTGGTGCCACGCTTGTGTTTTCACAAAGCACTGACCTGATCTTTCATCTGTGTTCAGGGCCTTTGGGATTTTAGGGCAGGCAGGGATTTTCAACACTTCCCAAAATAAAGTCATTCCCAGTTTAATACATTTTCTTAAAAAATTTATTTATATGTCTTTCCCCCCACCCCAGGCCAAGTTCTTTGGATCTGGCTTTCAAAAATCTGCAATAACATTCTTCCAGTCTATTGAAAACCTTGCACTTCTGCATTGCTGCTCCTCACTTCTCAACTAATAATCTCCCAGAAACTGTCTATGCAGCCAGAGACTAAGCCTGCACTTTTCTGAAGCTGCTGATCTTAAACCCATTTTGTTTTCCTGGTTACAGCAGGATTTGGGGGTTACTTGTGCTGGCCTCAAACATCATGCATTTAAACTCTGCTATAAAATACATGCAGGAAAGAAGTGTGGATACTTACAGGGCTTCCTGTGGGACCCTGAATACCCACAGGACCAATAATTCCTTCTTTTCCCTAGGAAAAAAAAGACTTGTGAGCCACCAGGTGGGACCTGACAGTCATTTTCACTCAGTGAAGACTCTGAATCTTTGCTGCTTTCCTTTTCTTGGTGGTGGTATTTGCTGTATCTGGAATAAAAAGCCATTTCCAAAAAGACAACTCCTCACAGTGTGGTTGTCATGAGCCTTGTTAAATCTCGGAAATTCCATAAATAAAGGATTTCAGTGTGGCTGTCCCCAAGCCCTGTGCAGGTGTGGGGCTCAGAGGTGCTGCCACGGCCTTGAGCACTGGGCTCCTCACAGAGATGGGGGTGAAGGGAGAAAAATCCTCCCAAAGCCACAAAGGGGAGAAGCACTCACCATGAGACCTGGTGGCCCACGTGGTCCCTGAATGCCTTTGAACCCAAGGTCTCCTGGGGGGCCCTGTGAGCAAAAAATGAGATGTGAGGTAAACACTACTAAATATTACCACTAATTAACCAAACCCTGTGTTTGTGCCCGTGCTTAGAGCTCTGCTCTGAGGACAGGGGTGCTGCCTCTTGTCTGTGGGACAGGGAAGATCCAATTTGTTGTAAATTCTTTCCCCGTTCCTGTTTTGCAAGGCTTTTACTTTTGACAGAAAACAAACAATTTCCTCTTCACCAGGGAAATGATATGGTGATAAAATGAGTCTGAATTTCAAGTCAAGGCTGTCAGAGTTAGGGATGCACACTGGTGTCTCAGGTGCAGGCTGGTGGTTGATGCTGGAAATACAAATGTCAGGAAGGGGGAAAACAGCCACAGAATCTCCAGGACAGCCCTTTTCCTCCAACAAAGCATGTGTAAGCACACACTCATTTAACAAGTGAGTCATAAACTAAAGAAAGTTGGGATCAAAATTCAATTTCCACAGAAATTGAATTGCTAGCAATGCAACAAGTGTGTACATGTCCCCAGTAAAGTGAGAGTAGAAAAGCAGCTGGTGCCCAGCAGCCTCTTACCTTTGGCCCAAAGAGTCCTGCAATCCCTGGGAATCCTGCCTCACCAAAGTCTCCCTGCACAGCCAAGACAAACACAAGAACAAAGGAGAGCAGTGAATTCACACTGGTGGCTGCAGATGTCACTCAGAGATGCACCCAGAGTTCAGCAGCTCCAGAGACAGAGAAACCTGTGAGCATCCCTCAGTCTGAGCAGGACTGATGAGAAAGAAGAATGAAAAACACCTGGAGGAGGAGCTGCACAAACATCAGGCTAGAAGCAACTCACCTGATCCCTCAGAGCTCACCAGTGCCACCTTTTTTGCCCCCAAAATGGGAGGCAAACCTACACTATTCCCACTGTTCCTAGCTGATGCTTCTCTGGCTTGGCCCAGCAGAAGCAGGGTGCAGAGCAGCTACTCTGAGATCGATCTTGGAATTTCATGCTGCAAAATAACAGCCTCAAAGTCCATTAAAAAAAGCTCCTTTTTTATTTCTAATACAAAATGGACTGACCTACTAATTCAAACTGTGATTTTAAACTATGCTCATTCAAGCTGTTAAAAAAGTGCATGTTCCTACAACATAGCCTCCCACTCAAGCCCAGGAAAACCATGCATATCCCTAATTCTTTTCCTATTCAACTCTGTGGGGATTTTCCCTCAATTTTGTAAGAAAAATAATAATAAAATAGTTGAAAGACCATCAAGCTTGAATCAGCACATAGCATGTACTCTGAGAATAAAAAACCCACCCTGGGTAGCATGTCCTTATGTAAACATCCTCCTTTCACCATGCTGGAGATGGTCATCCTTTGATATTTTTGGGCTTCTCAGATGTCAAAATTCAAGATGATTCAATGTTGTAAAAAAGAAAGGGGTCAGAAACCTCCACCAGATGATTCTTCTCCAGTGTTAGGAACATCAGAGACAGATAAGGCTTGTTTGGCCTTTTGGCAGGAATGTCTCACCCATCCTGACTGTGCTTTTTGGGGTGTAAAACGATGGTTTGTGAATGACCCAAGTGATGGGGCTTCCACCCCTTTATTGCAGAGTAGTTCCAGCATCAGCCTAGAAACCTCACTCTTAGGAAGTTTTCCCTTGAAAAAGGCCATGAGACTGAGAAACTGCTTGGCAAGAAGGGGCTTGGTTGGACTTGGTGGAGTGCAAGAAACTTTCTGAGGATACAAATTGATTTAATTGCCCATTTCTGGGCCCTGGAAAGGAAAATTGGTACTAACAGGGGACTAAGGTCTTTCCTGCATGAGGAGAATCAACCAAGGCTTCTTTCTAGAGGGATTTCAGGCAAAAGCACATGGAAAGCCAGAAGGGTTTAAATGGCACGGAGTCATCTCAGCCAAAGGGACACAAGGTCACTGGTCCTGCAGCAAATCAGGCAGTGACAATATGGGGCAAAGGAATATGTCACTTGTGTCACAGAGACATAATAATCTGTGAGATTGATCTATGACCAATGACAAAATGATATATGGTGGTGTTGGTCACTGCCTTTCAGCCTGAAAACTGTTAGCATGAGCTTTTATATAAAACAGCCAAACAAGTGCATTTGATTGAGGCAGTTTGGGTTCATTCTGTGCCTTGTTTCATGTTGAGAGGTATAGTGGATTTGTCTTTACAAACCAGCTGTGGGTCTGCTGGTAGGTAAAACCAGCACTGGGAGATAAAAGAAACAATGGGAAGGGAAAAACTGATTGATGAATGGAAAAAGATATTTGCTTTTACAAATAAACTTTAGGTTTGCTGATAAATGAAATTAGACATTGAAAGATGAAAGAAACGATGGGGAAGAAAAACCCCTAAATTCCATAAGAATTAAAAATGAAAAGGAAGGGTTATACATTAGAGGGAAATCTTTGGTGTCAGGCGTTCTGGGAAGTCTGAACCTCTCAAGTACCTCAGCCAGTGGGGAAGAGAGAAGGGAAATGTGGCTGGAAATTGGGATAAAAGGGAGGCTGTGTCCTCCAAAAATCTGAGAGATCCCAGGGGAATGCCCCATGGCCTCTCCCTTTATTTGAATAAAGTAAAAGGACTCCTCTGTCTCCGTTTTGGACATAAACCTCTGGTGTTTGTGGATTCATTTTCCTAACAATATCAGTCCTCATGCCTCTCCTAGAGTCATGCTCCAGCTGGATATGGGCTCCCCTGCACAGCCCCTCCCTGGGGTCACCCTGCTGCCCCAGGCTGGATCTGCACCCTCTCCTGCAGGGCTCAGCTCTGCTCAGCCCCAGCACCACCAGCCTGCTGTCCTTCAGCTCCAGCACCACCAACCTGCTGTCCTTTGGCTCCAGCACCACCAACCTGCTGTCCTTTGGCTCCAGCACCACTAACCTGCTGTCCTTTGGCTCCTGGGTCTCCAGGGCTCCCTGGAGGGCCCGTTCCTCCCGGGGATCCTCGCTTCCCTGCTTGGCCACTCTGTCCAGGCAGTCCTCTTTCACCCTGAAAAGAACGGAATTCAAGTAATTCCAAAGGAGGGGAGCTAAATATAACAGCACTCAGCTGAGAAAGCCATGGATGGAAGGCTGGCAGAGATGGGATGAGGAATGTGGCTCCATCAGGGGATGCTCCAGGTCTGCTGGGCAGGATGCTCAGGGTGAGACCAAGGTGGGCATGGCTCTGTTCCCAGAGCAGGAGCCTCAGCAGAGCTGTCCCAGCTGCATGGGGAGAGAAAGGGGAGCAAATGTCTTCCTTTTGCACTTCCTATGTTCTGTGTCTGCCCTGCAGTTTCCCATAATCTCTTCCCCCAGCAGGCTGGCAATTGATGATTAATTCATGGAAAATGCTGAAGGCATGCCAAGAGCAGGACTTCAATCCAGAGGCTCCAAAGCCAACATTTTCCCCTGTGTTAATCCTACAACTTCAATCCAGAGAGGGCCTTCTGCCACCCAGCACCACACTTTGCTCCCCACCTCTCCCCTTGCCAAATTCCAGGAGCAGCACAAGCTCCAGCTGCTGAGTCTGGGCCAGACTGGGAGAGAGAAGCAAAGGCAGGGAGAGCCCAGGATGGTGGAACAGCGAGAAAAGGGGCAAAAAAATTCCCCTGGAGGCAGGGTGTGAGTGTGTGACAAGGACACAGAGTCTCAGTCACCTCCTGTTGTACTGCCCAAGGCAGCTGGAGGGCAGCAAGTGACAGATCAAGGGCTGTGGAGCCCTAATTTAAATCAGATCCCAGAGCCTCTCCAAACCCAGCTGGAGTCTTCCTATTTACAGAGTTTTCCTATTTACAGAGCCTTTCTACAAACGACTGAATTGCTGCGGGTCCAGTTTAGATCCTGTGGTGAGCCTGGATCAGGGCAAGGACCAGGAAGAAACCCCAAGGTCACAAAAGCAGCTTGTCCCTGCTTCCACCCAGAGTGATGTCCAAGCCCAAACTGGTTCCAGTCATTCTAACCAGTAAATATGCTAAAAACCAAGCAGCACAAATTTCCCTCCAGCAGTTCAGGTCTTGCAGAGCAGTAGAACACCTGAATCTCCCATGGAGTTGTCCATTCTGGATATCCTACAGCTGGCTGTAGCAGTTCCTCTGCAACTTCTCCATGTTTTTTTCTAGCCAGGGTTCTCATGATAAAACACTCAGGTGTTTTAATGTGCCTGCAGGCTCCTGAGCTCCTTTGGTAAGGGAGGAAAGGTCTCTGGGACATTCAGCTGCTGTGTACATCAGGAAAATGGATGGAGGGATGGATGGATGGAGGGATGGATGATAGATGGATGGATGGATGATGGATGGATAGATGGATGATGGAGGGATAGATGATGGATAGATGGATGATGGATGGATGGATGGATGGATGGATGGATGGATGGATGGATGGATGGATGGATGGATGGATGGATGGAGAGATGGATGGATGGATGGATGGAGGGATGGATGGATGGAGGGATGGATGGATGATGGATGGATGGATGATGGATGGATGGATGAGGGATGGATGAATGAATGAGGGATGGAAGAATGGATGAGGGATGGATGAATGGATGGATGAGAAGAAAGATCTACAGAGCCTCTGGCTAAGTGAGAGCTGAGACTATATTAGACCTTGGAGAGCTCAAGTTCAGAGGCATCAGGCTCACAGACTGGGTCACTTGCAGCAGCATCTGAGGCAGTCAGAAACTCACCTTGAATCCTGGTGGTCCCTGGGCCCCTGGCAGTCCTGGCACGCCGGGGTTCCCTCTCTTGCCTGACATCCCGGTCACGCCTTCCTCCCCATCATCTCCCTGCTCTCCCTAGGAAAGAAACACACAGGAGGTTATGAAACAAAACCCTTTCTCCTTCTGGGGGGCCAGGGGAGTGGTGGGATTCTGCCCTCAGCAAGAGGGGGCCAGGTTTGCAGGGGTGGACAGAGCTGTGTGCACGTGAGTGTCTGCCAGACTACAAACCCCACTTTATTCACAGATCTGGTCATGCAAAGGCAGCTGCTGCCTCTCTTCATGTGATCTGCTCTGGGTGCACGTAAACTGGAACATCCATAGCTGGATCATATAATTTGTCCTGTGCTACCTTGCAGTTTTGCAGCTCCAAGGCTGTGTTTGCTGTCCAAGGCTGCAGTTGAAGCTTACCAGCATCCCAGGCACGCCGTCCTTCCCAGGCACTCCATCCACTCCAGGGGCACCCTCTTGCCCCTGCCTTCCCACCACTCCTCGAGGGCCTGGCAGCCCAAGGATGCCCTAAAATCACAAAGGTGTTAAAGGAGGAGCTCCCAGACAGCATTTCCTGGGGCAGAAAACTGAATTTTCACCTACCGGTGAGCCCCTGCTCCCTGCACTGCCCTGTGCTCCTTGCTTTCCTTTTTGACCCTGCAAGTAAAAAAAAGAGAAACATCTAAAATTGCAGCAGTTCTAGCACAGCTCCACTTGGGACTGTGACTTCAGGGTGTGCTTTTGGAAAATGATTGGAAAGAGTTTTATAAAAGGGACATTTATAAAGTCAGTGGCTCCAGTGCTGGGGAATGAACTGCTATTTGGTTTTATTACAAGTGATTCTTCGTATGTCTTGAGAGTTCTGGGGCAGGAATGAATAGCTAGAAGGCAAGGACCTGCATTTTTCCTAATACAGAGCAGATGAGGACAAAAAAAAAGCAGGATGAACTCGAGGGAGGATTTGGTACACTGGCAAACATTAGAACAAGATGCTAAAAACCTGAGTCCTCCATCAGTTCATTGACAGCAAACCCAGGACCCAGAGAGTGCTTTGAGGAGGTTCAGGGGGGCTTCTCTCTGAGAAGTAACTCTGTTTTGAAGAGCTAATGGAAATTAAAAAGGGTGTCTTCTGTCTGAAATTTGTAATGCTGCTTTGTGAATAAAGACAGAAAATAAATACTCCTGAGGTTTATTAGCTGTAAAAAGGATTAATTTGTGCAGAAAGAATGGAAAACTCAACCTCATCACCTTCACTAGGGCTCTCTTAGTGAGGTCATGTACTAAAGCACTTTTAAATTGAAGAACTCATTTTCTGTGCATTGTTTCTCCATCTGCAGAGGACCAGGCTGGCCAGCTACATAAAAGAAATATTCCTGGAGGTGCTGCCCCTGCTATTCATTAGACCCAAAGGCAGTTCCAGATTGTCCATCGACGGGCAGGATTTATTTCTCTTATCACCTGGTACACTTGCCAAGAAGATCTAAAACTATCTTCTGGCATTACCCCCAGCAGGGTCAGATTAAAAACCCTGACATCTGCCAAGAGAGAGCAGGAATTTGCTGAGTATTGGGGTCACATACTTATGTTTTAGCAAATAAAGCCCCTGGTCTGTGAGAATAATTAGCAAGCTGCCATAACAGCCAGATGTGGAGGTAGGAGTAGGTGTGGAGGGCCCCAGTGAACCCTGAAGGACCCGTGTGCCCTGGGTTTTCTTGCTCAATAAGGACGAGAAGTTAGAGGGATTGTTCCAAGAAACAGCTCCATGGATAAATGGACTCCAAACCCAGAAGGTTTCAAGCCAGAAAAGTTGATGGTTCAAGTGGAAGGGACAGACTCTTGCCTGGCTCAGCCCTCCTTGGGGATGGAGGAGCCAGCTGTGGCTGGAGACAGCACTGTTGCAGACATCTTTTATGAAAAATCCTTTCCTTGGGATTTTTCCTCCTGAGAAGCTGAGGGGCCTCAGGAACAAAATGTAAACAATGGTTATCTGCTGCTGTGGAATGCAACAGGTGCATCTGGGATTGGTCCCATGTTGGATGTTTCTAATTAATGGCCAATCACAGTCAGCTGGCTCGGACAGAGAGCCGAGCCACAAACCTTTGTTATCATTCTTTGCTATTCTATTCTTAGCTAGCCTTCTGATGAAATCCTTTCTTCTATTCTTTTAGTATACTTTTAATGTAATATATATCATAAAATAATAAATCAGCCTTCTGAAACATGGAGTCAGATCCTCATCTCTTCCCTCATCCTAAGACCCCTCTGAACACCGTCACACAGCACAGACAGGGCACAGGAAAGAGACACAGCCCATGGCAGGGACTAAAGACCTGCCCAAGAGTCACCATCATGCTGGAGCTGCAATTGATCTTGATCTTCTCCAGCTCCACAAAGCCAACAAACCTCTGGGCTTGGACACCCAAATGTTTACAGCCCTCCCACAAGGATCTCCACAGCCTTCCAAGGTATAGACCACAGGCTAAAAAAAAAAATCCCACATGCTGGGCAAAACCATGAGAGTCCTCTTAATTAGAGATTTTCTTTAAATCTTTAAATTGGGACACTGTAAATCCACCCTGATGAAACCTACCACATCACCTTTGGATCCCTTTGCTCCTGGCTTGCCTGGTGATCCAGGATCCCCCTACAAAACATAAACAAGAAAAATCTGCTTAAAATTCTCTTCTGGCAGCATTTTGCATGAAGTACAAAGAACAGCATTTTTTGTGCCCTAATAACACTGACTGTATGGAACCAATTCAGGGAAACTGCCTGTACTCAGACAGGCCCCAGGGGAAAAAGGAGCAGGGAACTGTCTCCAGAGAGCATTAACAGGGTGTCAACTGGGGAAGAAGCAACTCTGCCCCTTGCTTGGGTGGTGCCTGTATTTGTGGAAATCATTCACCACATTCCAGATGGTGCCTGGAGAGCTGGGAGGTGGGCAGGAAGGAGCCTGTGTGCAGAAACTGTGTGCACAACATGTCATTGTACACAGTGACTGCTGGTGCCTCCTCCCTCCTGAGCCCTGCAGCCCTTGCCTTGGTTTCACCTGGGGGTCAGGTGTTAAAAAGCTGTCTATGGAGTAAAGCAGAGAGGGTATTCCACTGCTCTCTTCCCCATCACACCCATCTCAGTCTTTTCTCCTGGCCAGCCAGGTTGGGTTTTTTGGTATTTGTGTCAGCGGCAATTTCTGGACTAACATCAAATAAATGGTAAGGAAGGACTCCCTGCAGAGCTCTCCTTTTTCAGCCTGTTTTTGAGCCACGTTTCTAATGGACCTTTACTAAAGACAATCCATCTGAATCATCTGAGGGGCTACCAACCCCCAGATAAACTACATCCACTGGGGAATGCAGCAGCTCTACTCATTTCTGGGCCATATACAGAGCACTACCCTTTTAAACCCAAAATAGAATCTGTTGTTCTTCCCAACATCCTTACAAAGAGTGGGAATTGATTCAACTTTATTTCCCAATACAAACTACATTTAATGCGCTGCTGCATTCATAGTTGCAATAGTCACATATAAAGATTAAATGCTACTGTATGTAACAAGGGAATGAAAAGTCCTTCCCTGGAGTTTGGATTTAATTTAGCCTTTCACAAAGTCCTTCAGTAGTTTGAGAGGAAACATCTTGCAAGTAGAATAATATGGTTTCACCTCACCCTGCACCAGCAGCACATCAAATGGATCATTTCCAAGCAGACACTTTCACTGCCATCTCCCACATCCATCTCCCAAGATTTCTGTTCCCTCGGGGACCATTCAGGAAGGATGGTTTTGGAAACAGGCACTGTGAGTGCTCCCTGTTTGGTCACCCATTTATCAGTCTCAAACGTGGCTCAAAATGCCCATTCCATAGGCCTGGCTGATGGAAATGGCCACATTTCACAGCTCCCCACACACTCCCACTGCAGCCCTTCCCACCTCCCTGTTTTTCCTGTGCCTGGGGCGTTGGGTACCTCACAATAAAGCAGCATCTCTTACCGGCGAGCCCTGCTGCCCAGGTTTTCCTCTTTCTCCATCAAGCCCTTCCTGACCCTTAAATAAAAAACAGAGAGGGAACATGCCTTTGTTCTTTTGTGGCAATGAGAAAAAAAAAGAATTCAGAGAGGTTTAAGGGACAGAAGAAGACACGGGTGTCTGCATTCTGCTGATACAGAAATGGGGAAGTTGTGGAGATTGCCCAAATTCTGTGGAAGTGCTTTGGAAAGAGGAACTGCTCAGCACCAGCTAAAGCAGCAAAGAAGGTGTTTTAATGCATCCCAAAATACACAAAGCTCTAATGGAAGTGAACAGCTGGAGACAGCTGTCCTAGAAAATACGGCAGCAGCACTACTACTCTGATGAATTCAAAATTTTCTAATTACTATAATGGGCCATTCTGACCAGGTGCTTTTGAATGAAGGTAACCCTTAATTCATGGAGCCTTTGCAGATCAGCCCCAATCCACTGGAAATGTCCTGCAAAGAGGGAATAAGGAGCACAGCAGGATATTTCATAGCCATGGTTTTGCTTTTGAGGGAAATCTTGCAAAGATTTTGGAAGTCTCCAAATCTTAAAGTTCACAGATCTTCCCATGGAAGAATCTGCAGCAATGGGCACATCAGTCTGGGAATTTGTCCGTCATGCACACATCTGATCTAGGATGTCTCCTTGATAATCACAGAGACCTGTGCCCAAATGGTCCTGCTCTTTCTTTTAGCTTCACTCAGCAGGTGCAGGGCAGAGTGAGGTGCTGACTTTCTTGCCTTCAGCAATGTTTTTATGCTTTAGGTAAAAACAACTGAATTCTTCCTTGTCCGAATCACAGCCGTGTGCAGCAGCTGGCCAGGGACAGCAGCAGGTTATGAACTGGGACTGCAGGTCTGTGGGCTGATGTGGACTGGGAGCACTTCCCCAAGGCAAACATTTTTGAATCATGCACTTGGAATAAGACTCACAGGATAACCAGGGTCTCCAGGCTCCCCTCGGTCACCTCTGTCACCAATGGGGCCCTACAAGAGCACAACAAAGACTTGAGGCGTCATCTGCAGTATCTCAGTGGCTTGTGCATAAGGCAGCAACCCAGCTAATCCACCCCCCAAAAATCACTCCAGGATTGATTAGAGAAGGGATTTAACATCTTACTCTGTCTCCAGGTGGTCCCTGTGGGCCTTCCACCTTCCCGTCATCACCTTGTTGTCCCTGTGAGTAAAATGTTAGTATGAATATAAACAGCAGATTTTAGAGCAGATGTGTCTGTACAGACCCAATCCAGTCCTTCCATATCATGGGAAGTCAAAGCCTCTGTTGAATTTACTCCCTTTTCATCCAAAGAAAGACTAAACAAATTTTTGTGTTGTTTGTTTCACTGACTCTCCACATTGCTTTCCTGATTTCTGGCGGTTGTTTTTCCCTCCTCTAGCTCTCCTCCTTAAGTAACCAGGTGCAAAGGGTTATTTTCAACAACTCCTAAAAACTCAGCAAGCAGGATGTAATTACAACAACATGGGAAATAGCTCTGTGCCTCTGAGTTTTATTGCTGACAGTTCAACCAAACTCTTTAATCAAGCATTTCCCCGCCCTCGCTGAGTGCTGCCTGGGCTGTCCTGGGAGCAGGGGTGGTCTGGATGGGCTCCTGGGTTGTGAGCCACCATTGTGGGCTTGTTTTACCATCAGCCAGGTGAGACAGCCTCTCACACACTCATCTCCTCACTGGGATGCTCTCACACACCTGGGATGCTCTCACACACCCCTCTCCTTGCTGGGAAGCTCTCACACCCCTCTCTCCTCGCTGGGAAGCTCTCACACACCCCTCTCCTCGCTGGGATGCTCTCACACACCCCTCTCCTTGCTGGGATGCTCTCACACACCCCTCTCCTTGCTGGGATGCTCTCACACACCCCTCTCCTTGCTGGGAAGCTCTCACACCCCTCTCTCCTCACTGGGATGCTCTCACACACTCTCTCTTTGCTGGGATGCTCTCACACATTCCTCTCCTCGCTGGGATGCTCCACAGCACGAGCTCACAGCTCATGGTTTGGCTGGCAGATAACATCACCCGGCTTAATTTATGACTGAGGTCTCTCCAAAACATGCACAGAGAGATCCCTAAAGACTTAACAGAGACACTATCCTTTTAAATTCTGTTGTGAAAGTCACTCAGGGTCACGGTGTCCTGTTTTCTCTGGAGCCCAGCTCAGAGATGGCTGTTTCACAGCTCCCCATGGAAGAATGCAACATTCCAGCTCCTCCAGTTTTTCACTACTCCACAGCAGTCTCTGGCACTTTGGCTCCTTAGGATGAACATGTCTCAGAGCTCCTTTGGTGCAGTTTGGGGGGTTCTGGCACAGTGGAGGTGCTTGGGATGCTCCAAGAAGCCTTGAACATCCAAATCTCAGCAGATTGCAGAGCCAAGTTTTTTCACAGACTTGTGTTATTCTCAGTGGTTGCACCAGCCCTTTCTGCTGTATTTGCAGCTCTCTTTGACCTTCTCTCTGGGCTGCTCTGCTGTTGGAGTTGCAGCTGCTGATAGTAAGGAACTTTCTTGGTGAGCCTGCCTGCCTCTGAGAGAAACTTGGGTGGCAGAGAGGAGAGGAGAGGAGGGGAAGCAAACCCTCACAGGCTCTGCCAACAGTTTCCAGCGCTACTGAACTTGCTGCAGGAAGCCAGCAGCAAAATACCTGGCAACTGGCTTGCCTTCCAGCCACTATCTAAGGAATGTTGCCTAGAAGGGAAACAAAGCCACCATTTCTCATCTCTCAGGGGAAAAAGAAATCATCCCAGTGTGTCTGTTGCTATGCAGAAGTCTTGGTGCTCATTGCTTCTTCCCAAGCAGGATGTGCTCCCCTTTGCCATTTGGGACCTGAGATGAGTGTGATGAACTCAGAGAAAGCTCCTAATTCTGGGGACCCTGGAAGAGCATCAAGAATCACAGATTTTCTCCCCCTTGTGGCTTTGTTTCCCCTTGAGGCTGATCCCCACTTTGTTCTCTGTCTCCTGCCTGAGAAAATCCTGCAGCCTGGTCAGCTCTAGGACTGTGAAACTGAGCTCCTCCAGAGCTTCCTGGTGCCTCAGCTGCTTGAGAGAGAGATGAAAGGTCTGTGCTCATTCTTCAGAAAGTTGCAGCGAAAAAAAGTTAGAGTAAAGGGCAGCAAAGTAAACATGTTAGGATACAAATGGAAAATGCATGGAGAAGAAGGGAAGGCTTGTTGTTGTTGGCTCCTGTCCCAAAGTGAGATACACCAGTTTGTAATTTTTAAAAGGATCCCATCTGGACTGCTTTAAGCAGCTGCCAAGAGCAGGCGTCTGCTCTGAGCAAGGCCTCTTTGAGGAGCTGCAAATGTATGAAATGTGGTGGAGTGGCTGGCTGGGATGGCACAAGGGAGCAGGATTCCACAGCAGCGCCTCTCTCCAAACTTTCTTCTCTGAAAAAGGGAAGACCTTCCCCACCATCACATCCTCCTCCTTCAGCACGGCTCCATCCACCATGTCACTTACAGCTCACAGAGTGCTCATGGTCCCATTTCCATTTTCTCTTCATTTCTCACTTCCAGACTCCCATTTTTGTGTTCACACTCTTGTGAGAGGTTACAGATGTCTGGAGGGAAGGAATCTGTCTGTCTTTGGGCTGGGATCCAGGCAACTCTTGGGAGATGAGGGAGGGTGGATAGGAAAACTTAGATGCAAGATTTTGTGGAGCATCTGGATGCTGCAGGAAGGGGTGCTGGAGGCTCAGTACATGATTTTGTGCTCTCCTGGTTCAGCATCTTCTCCTTCTGCTCCCCAGCAAGACCCACTGGCTTTCCAGGAGAACATGAGTGAGGAGATCCAGCTGCCAGTGGTCATTAACAGAGCTCACTGCTCTTAGCTGGGTGCATTGAATGCTCTGGTGGCTCCATCAGGCCTCAGCTTGGATACTTGCATGTAGAATTAATTTATCATAACACTGCTGTGCCCTTTTGACACCAGATCCCCTCAGGGAATGCTTTTCCAGTGTCCTTTTGCAGAGCAACATCTTGATGAAGGGCAAATTGCTCCACTGAGCACTTCAGATGAATGATTTGGAGATCATTTGCTACTGAAATTACAAGAGCTTTCAAGATGGCAACTTTAAATGTTTTCAAATAAAACTACAACTGCAATTTCAGCAATAGACATACATATCTGCACATCTCAATGGCTGCAGGGTCAATGGCTGACCTTGCTTTTGCTAGTCATGACTCACAGCTTTTTGCCATGATGCTCAAGATTCGGCAGTGGAATTGTAAGGAACCTCTGGGGCAGGTTCTGAGCTGACAATGTGCCTGGTCATGAGCTCTCACATCATCCTGGGCTGGTTGTGCTTGTCTGACACTTGCCAGGAAGTTCAGCAAGGCAGCAATGGAGATAGGGAGCAGCAGGAACATCAGCAGCTGTTCCTCCATGGATGTGTTTCAGCAGCAGGAAATGGGAGAAAAAGCACAGTGGCCATTGTTCACCCCCAAAGAAAGATTTCTGAGTGTGTGAATGTCTTAGAGGAACACAACATCTTTCCCTGCCCCAGGGGGAATCTCCAGGCAGAGCATGGTGTCAGCAGGGTATCCTGACACCAGGAGCCTGAAGGGATCCACTCAAAGCCCCAGCAAAGGCAAGTCCTTATAAACTCACTTTATAAGCAATGAAGCTCCTGTCTGCACTGCAGCTGCCCTCCCACCTGTGTGCAGAGGCAAAGCTGAATGCTCTCTTGGGTAGAAAATGAGCAGAAAGACTTCATGCATCTCTCCTCTTCATGGAGACCTCACAACTGGCCAGTCCCCATCACCATCACTTCCCTTCCCACACTAAGGGAGAATCACAGAATGGTTTGGGTTGAGAGGGACCTTAAAACCCATCTTATTCCACTCCTTGTCATGGACAGGGACACCTTCCACCAGACCAGGGTGCTCCAAGCTCCATCCAGCCTGGCCTTGGACATTTCCAGGGACAGGGTAGCCCAGACCATTGCGAGTGCTTTACCACCCTCTGACTGGAGAACTTCCTGACATCCAACCAAAATCCACTTTTGTTTTTTGTAGGAATCTGCTCCCCTCTTTTAGACAGCTCCCTTTAAGTACTGGAAGGTCACAAGGAGGTCTCCCCACAGCCTTCTGCAGAGAGGGCTCGGGAGGGAGGGAGCCTTGCTGCAGGAGGCATGTGAAGGACACCACCGGCCCTGGGAGAGCCAAGCAGCCCTGGAGCCGACAGGAAACCACTGAGGAGTGAGTCACTGCTCCAGCCTGGACTGGTTATGGCTCTGCTGACTCAGCAAAAGGGGGAAACTCCCGGGAAAAGCCACCGTGGAAAGAGAGCTCTGAGTCAGGGCAGCTGCAGGGCTGTGGGAAGGTGGGGCACAGGGAACGTGGAGCAAGGGCCACGGAGAGGGGAAATGCCAGCAGCTGGAGATCTGCTCCTTTGTGCGGGGAGTTCTGGTGACCTGATCACAGGAAGGCACGAGTCTGATTCCTTTTGGCTTGGGGATGGAGCTGAATTCCTGTGGATGCAGGCAAAGCACATCCCCAGGCTCATGCTGGCTGGCTCAGCCCCTGGCACAGGGCACGTGGCGTCCGGGAGGGACGTGCTGGTGGCACGGGGGTCCTGGCACGGGCTGGCACAGGCAAGGCTGCAGTTTTGAGGGGTTGTGGGAGAGGCTGTGGGGTCAGGGAGGCACCTCTGCCTCAGCTCAGGGTGAGCAGAGCACAGATGCATGGGAATTACAGCAGAGGGAAAATTATCTCATTCATGGGGAAATGAGATGGCCAAACCCCCTGAACTCACCTTTTCTCCCTTTGGCCCTGGTGGTCCAATTGGCCCTGGTGGTCCTGCATGTCCCTGTGGAGAGCAGACAGCACGTGAGGAGCCAGGAAAGAGCTGAAAGCCCTCCCTGGTTCCCTGCCAGATCTCAGGAGCCCTGGGTGGTGCATGCCAGCTTTGGAGGGACATGTGGGGGCACATGGGCAGAGATGAACCAAACGCAGGTGGTGCAAATGGAGACTCAACAGAGAACTAAACTCGACGTCAGAAATAAATCACGGTTTAAGAACAATTTACATCCTGGAGTGGCAGTTTTGTTGTGTTTAAGAACAGATAAAAGCTGGGAGGTGAAAATAAAACCCTTACCTGATAACCCTTCAAGCCTGGGTCCCCTTGAGCACCCATCCTTCCTGGAGCTCCCTGGAGAGGCAAGGACAGAGGGACTGAGAGAGCAGCCCGTGCTGTTGGCACGAGGGGAGGAGGCACTGGGCTGTGCAAAGCAAAGCTCTGCACACATGGGAGTGTGGCCAGTCCTTGTCCTGGCCACCAGTGAGCTCTGCTGCAGCCACCTGATGGCTTCTCCTTGGCTTTAACCTCTTACACATGGAGAGGGCTGTGCCAGGAGGCCTTTCCATGCCTTTGCCTGCCTGCAGCAACAGATTCCCCACCTCACTCAGGTTTGCTGTCAGAGATGGCTGCATTTCTGTGCTCTTCATCTGCCCTCCTGCACGCCTCTATATCCAAATATCCAAATCAGTGTCGTGCTAGGAAGTCCACCAGACTTCCACAGACCAGAATCACACCCTTAGCACAGCGAACAAAGGGGTTTAAATCAGATCATCACATTAAAGTGAGTCACAAAATTTCCATATAATCCCATTTAGCATGGAATAAAGCCCTTTCCACAAGACAAAGACATGTCCACTCCAATAGACTGTTGCTCAGATATTGATTTGCTTCCTTGTGAAATAATCCATGGAGGCTTTGCCAGAGACTATTAAGGGAGGATATGTGGTGAGGCCACAATTTTTAGTGCAGGAAAACACTATCAGCAAAACCATCACTCCATCACTCATTTGCTACTGTTCTGAAGTATCACCACTATTCCTAGTTCATAAATAATTCCTGATTTTGCACTAAATTCTATCAAATAGAGTGCAAGAAGTTTCCTAACCAGCCTGCAATGCACGAGAGGCACTTTTATGTACCACTGCTGTCTTGATGCATTTATCTCTTGTGCCTAAAGCAAATTAAATTTCTCTCCTCTCTGCCATACTATGGCTGTTCTCTCTGGAAGCCTCACCTTCAGTACCCAGTTCAAACCCTTTCCCATGCAATATTTCTTCTTGCTCCAAGTGTTTTAGATAAGTAGATCAAGAGTGGGTGTAGAAACGGCAGAAATCCAAGGCAGAGTTCCTTATAACAACACAGCTTGACTTGGAAGCAGCTCTTGCCATGAGTGTGCAGTCTCAAAGGGGAAGATCTTAGCAAAAAATAGCTTATCAGCTCACTCAGCTGAGGAAAAATCCCCAATATTTCAGCAATTCCAGCCTATCTGGGGAGTTGTAAAGAACTGCCTCCATGCAACGTGAGCTGGGCTCACGGGGGCACCAACCCAGCCACCCCTATGGACTCTCCCCTGTGCTGCTTAGGACAGGGGTTAAGATGTTTCTGGCCAATTAAACCCATCTAACAACATTTTTCAGTGCATTTTTCAGGCTCTGCTGGGCTCTCTGCCCCAGTCAGGCCCGTGCCCACCAGTGCCAGGTTTCTGTGGGTTGTGTTCAGCCGTTTGCAGAGCTCTTCTCACCATCGGTCCCAGGGTACCTCGGGATCCTTTGGGGCCTTGGTTCCCCTTCGGCCCCTGCTTCCCTGGGGATCCCATCTCTCCAAGCTGCCCCTGGTAGCCTTTGCTGCCCTGCAGAGCAAAGGCACTGACATCAGTGTGGGACAAAACTCCTTCTGCAGGAAAACATCAGAGACGAGGAACGGAAGGGAGAAACACAGGCTGTGATGTTATCAAGGAGAGATGTTCCTACCTTCTGGCCAGGCTTGCCCTTTTCCCCCTGTTTTCCTGGTTTCCCTTCTGGTCCCTGGAAGGGAAAAAAAAAAAAAAAGGCTGTTGGAATGGGAAAGCAAAGGAGTGACATCCCAACCAGCCACTCCCAAGCCATTTCCCTAGCACACAAAACCTGAGAGCATCCTCACCCACACCTGGGGGCCAACAGGGAGGCCAGGAAGTTGTGCAGGTCAGATCACAATCCACAGGCGCTACAGAGGGAGGAAAACTCATTGCTTAAAGGTGGAAAGCTCTTTGTGCTCAGGTGGCTATGGGGCAGCACAGCTGAAAGGTGATACTGTGATAATTTTGATGATGATGACTTTGAAATGACACCTTGAAGATGGGTGGGTCATGGAAAACTGTGTCCATCTGTCTCCAAGGGTGCAAAAGAAGGATCTCCAGAAGAGCACCTACCCAGCCTCTGCTACAGCATGGGCTGAAATGTGGAAAACACATTTACCCTGATTCCCACAAAAGGTTTCCTCCGGCTCGCCCCTCAACCAGCAGTGAGCCAGTAGGTATCAATACTTTTGATAGGCACTAAATGAGGTATCAACAATTTTTATATAGTTTGAGGACCCCACCAATAGAACCATTGATTCCACAGCACTTCTCCTTATCTTACCTTGTGAAAAAAGGCAATGGTTTCACTTTCTGTGCACCTACCACACACAACTCCTGCTCACAGTGAAACCCCCTCCCTCTATTTGTGTTATTACTGCCACACACAGAAACCACAATCTACTGATCAGGCTTCTAGAAATGCAGTGGGATGCAAAACTTGGGGTGGGAACCATGGCAAGCAGAGGCAGGAATGCTGAACTGCTTTCAGAACCCAGTGTGGGTGCAGAACCTGCTGCCCCTCCTCGCACCCACACCACAGGCATGTGCTACCATGAGCAGCTAAATACAGCAGCCTCTCCTTAGGGACCTCAGGGAACTCATTTTTTCCAGTGTTTGACCCTGTTGGCTGCAAGGGAGACAGAATATTTTTGGATTTGACAGAAAGAAGCAAAAAGTATAACTGAAGAGAATAACTCATGCTTTTTGGCAATTGTGACAAACTTTTCAACAGCATCTCCACACCAGCACCACGTCTCTCCCTCTGCTCCCCCTCCTCCCAGCTAAGAAGGTATAATTTTCACCATGGTTGGTGTTGCAGTCTGAGCTGAATAAAAGCAACCTATAAAGTGAGACGTATCAGGGGGTTTTCACTCTGATCTGAAACATGGGCCTCAGAAGTGCCTGCTCTGAACACAAAGGAGCAATTCAGCCTCATTCCAACCCCAAAGAATTGTGCCAGTTCACTTCCCCAGAGGGAACAGCTCCGTTTTACCTAAGTCAAACATTTCAGGAGTCCACCTTGCCAGCACCATTAGGCTTCACAAAGCACAGGTCCCTGCAGAGGAGCACATGATCCTTGTTCTGCGTCTCTTCCATACTGCTCAGGGTTGGGTTTTTTTTTTCTGTGTGCTATTTTTTGCTGCCACTTTCCAAGAGATCACTTTTGGAGCTGCTTTCCCACAGATGCCGAGCAGCCGCAGCAGATGAGGGGTGCCAAGCCTCCAACATCACCCACAAGATTTACACTTCTGACAGGAGTACAGAGAATGAAAGCACTGATTTCACTAATGAAAGCATCAGAAATGGCCAGAACCTTCCAGCTCCACAGCAGCTCACTGTGGGACCTGGTACTCAGCACCTGAAGTAACTCCACAGCCCATGTTCTGCAGCAGTGCCCTGGCACATTATGGCTTAAAAATTTGGAGAGGGAAGAGTGGAATCAGCCAAAAAGCCTTAGTTTCAAACAAGATGTGACTGAATAACGAGACAACTGGGGTTTTTGATCAGTTGCACAGTGTTTTTCCATCAGTCTCCCTGGACTGTGCTTTAAGAACTTGTGGAAGCACAAGCAGTAGATGCTTCCTGCAGATGGGTGAAAGCCCATTTAAGCTAGATCTGTTTCTAACCCAGTGATGGACAAGGCCTTGATCTTCTCCAGCAGAGTGGTTTTGCACACTCAAATGTGCTCCTGGATCTGCAGTGCTGTGGCAGCTCATGAAACAAAGATTTCCATGCAAAGGTTCCGTCCCCAGGCTGAGAAAGTGTTATATTGTCTGTAAAAAATGCAGATAGCAGGACATTGGTGTGACACACTATTTATCATTGGGCAGAGCAGGTGGTCCCTGTTCATGGGGAGGCCACAAGGATCTCACAGCTACTTCAGAGGAGTCTGAGGTACAGCCTGGCTCCCTCCACCAGCATACATCTCCCATGGAAGTTTCATGACTGAAACCTGAATCCTACCCTGCGTTGGAAAATGTCTTTGTTTTTCGAGAAGACAAGTTTAGGCTTTCAATTTTCCCATCTGAGAAAGAAAGTTTCCACACTGCTCCTAAAATCTGCCAGCATTCAAGTTCCTGCTTGCACAGATAGAGTGATCTGGGAAAGGGTAAACAACAAAAACCAAACCAAACTTTGACAGCCCAAGTCCTGCTCACAGAATTGAGCTCAATCCACAGTGAGACTGTGCTGTGTACAAACAGCTTCTCAGATTTTCTCAGGCCTCCTTCAGCTTGTCTTTTCCCTCGGTGGTGGGTGTGAACAGAGATATGAGCTCCAATAAACTCCTTGTACCATCTTCCCCTTATGACACATCAGCCTCAGGGAGCAGGGATGCTCATCTGCTCCAGAAGGTTCTCCTGGGTCCTCCAGCTGGGGTGCAGCTCTCTCTCCATTGCTGAAGGAAAAAAAAAAACAACATTGGCAGCATCACCAGCTCCTGTCAGTGCCAGGGAGAGGAGCTGTCACTCACAGGAAGCCATGGAGACCTTGTTCCAAGCCTCCCTTGCTGTTCTTGACTCTCATCCACTGGTTAAAAGCTTGGCTGGTGCAAAAAAATGGGTCAAAGCATGCTGGCGACGCCACGGGCAGGGACGTGGCTCAGATTCTGAGTTCCTGAGTCACCTCCTCGAGAGGAACGAGCTCTATCAGTCAGGGATATTTCCCTGCTCTCCCAGCACGCTTTCTAGGACTTTGGCCAGCAAGCTCTGCTGGTGAGTGGGAAGCCTACCATGTGTCTGATTTTCCTGGATATGCTTTCTCCAACTGCGCAGGAATTCTGCCCAGATGAATTTAGAGGCAGTTCAGCACTTGTCTGGGGTTCCCAGATATGTGATATCTCTACTTGTGATGATCCAGATGTGGTTGCTGTTGCAATCCCAGATGTTCCCAGGGCATATATGCAGGGGTTTCCACAGTTCCCAGAAATCACTGCACTGCCCTACACATTGCACAGGGAATGAAAAACCCAGCAACAACTTTGGTAGCCTGCAAAAATAGTCCCATCCTTTTTCTCTCCATTCTTCTGACTCATCTGTCCAGGGATAAAAAAAAAAAAAATCAGGGCCAGAAAAGGAAGAAAAAAAGAGAAAGGATAAAAATAAAATTCAATGAGATAGTATCTTCATCCAGGCTCTCCCCAAAGTACATTGGGAATGTAGCACCTTTTGGTACCTCTTTTACTGCAGTGTGAAGTTCCTCAGGTTCCTAAGATTTCTTCTCTCTTTAGCAGAGATAGGAGTGAGGGCAGAAGATGTACAAAAGCCTGCACTTCCAAATAATGAAATCCAAGCTCCCTTTGCTGGACTCACATCAGTTGGGTCACTGTGCCAAGGCACTGAACACTTGGTGCTTTTGTTCCCAATGTTTGTACACATTTTGTTGTAGGCCTTGGGTTACTGGTTTGCTGAGAAAATATATCTTCTTTCCAAGCTTCTTCCATCAATGGGACTATTTTAAAATGGTGATTTCTCTTTATATGCTGCAGTCTTCACTAGAGAAGCATATCAGTTCCTCCAGATGATGATGGTATTTGTGATCAGGGACAGTGGAAAGCAGCAGTTTTATTAAGTCACATGCCTTCAGCTATGCCAAAATATCCAAGGAAAGCAAAAAAAATTATAGTCTTAGGTTTAGCATGTTTAAAATTTCATTGTCATCTTCAGTAAGGATACAGATTTACAAGGATTTTTTTTTGTATAGCCTTAGATATTCCCCTAAGGGAAAGAAGAATGGTTTATTTTCCAATGCAAATTGGTTAATTTTTAAAGAAAAAGAAAAAGAGACTTCCAGCTGCTGATGGCCTTGACAGAAAAGTCAGATCTATTGCCCAGCACAACAGCAACGTTTAGTGGGAGCAAAGAGATGAGCAGCTCAGCTTTAAATTCTCCAGACATCAACAGTTGAAATCTATGTTCCGACAACAGCATCCAGAAAAACAAAACAAGGAAGTTGAATGAACTGCAGAGAGATATGCCCTGAACAGAGCCAAACAACAAACAGGGCTCAAATCCTGACCCAAACTTCCCCACAGCCAGTGATGCTCTTGCTGCAGGCAATGGGTCGGGGAAGTGGTAACAGAGATGTGACTCACCATCCTGCTCTGGCTCTTGGCATTCCAGAGGGCAAATGTGTTCCTGCCTTCCTTGCAGCACAGGAAGGAAGATCTCAGGGCACACAACTGCTGGGAGAGCTTCCCAAAGCTTGCCTCAGTTTTGCTCAGGGCTGCTATGGAGCAGGAGCGTATTTTCAAACTATTTCTTTTTTTTTTTTGGTGTGTCATTGAGTGAAGGTCTGAGGTCACTCCTCCCTCCCAAAAATAAGGCAGGAGGAAACAGAACCACCAGAGTACAGTTACTGAGAAAAGGAAAAATGTGACATGGTGACAGGGAATAAAAGAAAAGATAGTTTGAGGCACAGGATGTAAAAAAGGGCAGGAAAACTAAAAGCAGCAATAAAGGTAGGAAGCATGAACCATAGGATGACCATGCCCATATTGTCCAGGCCCAGCCAGTGAGCTCATTTAAAGGGAAATGAAAAAGCCCCATATAATTTCCTACTGCTCAGCAATGTCTCCATATGAGAACCTCTACTTAATAAACTTTGATGGAGAGAAGCCTCCCCCCATGGAGGACAGTTCACAAGCACTCAGGAAATTAGTGGGATTATTTAGGCCGGGCATTTGAAGACATAAATGTTTTGGATTTATAAGAAACACATTTCATAATCACTCTGCCTAGCAGTAGTCTGGAAGGGGAGGAGACAGGGCAGCAGCTCCTGAATGAGTATGGGGAAAGAAGAAAGACTCAACTGTTCTCGAGAAGAAAGACCTGATTGTGCTGTGAGGGTTTCACTGGGAGCACTGGGAAGTAATGGGCTCTTGGCCTGCCTGTGGAAACCCGAGTGGGGAGTGCAGGTAGAGCTGGCTGTGCTCAAAGAAACAGCAAATTGGGGAAATCCTATAAAAAGGTCTTGGATGGCAAGGCTGCAGCCAGAGTCGCTGCGACTTTCCTTTCAGCTGAGCTCCTTAGCTCAAAATGGGAATCCAACCCAAAATTGTGTATCCTGAACTCTCTGCTTAAGAGCAAACTCTTATCTGCATGCAGCTGTTGCTCTGAAACTTGCTGCTTTCAGTTTTGTGGAGGAGGAGGAGGTCTATTTAACTTGATTTTTCTGAGCAGCCACAGTGTAGGGCAGCAAAGAGTCATGCACAGAGCAGTGCTGTGTGCTCTGAGCTGCTCTGGTTCAGGCTGATAGCCCTGAACTGCCACTGATTTGTTGTTTCTGGGATAATCCTTTTTCCTCCCCACTCTCTTTGCCTCTCCTTCCTCATCTCTAAGAAAGCACAGGAGACAAGCTGCCACTAAAATGCTTGATGGATGAGTGGAAAGTGTAAGAAAAGTGCAAGATTGGTCCACTCACCATCCCCACTGAGCTGCGAAGCTTTCATACACAATGAAACCAACATGCTCCAAAAAATTAGTGTTGGAATCTGACAATGGGAAAGAAAAGGATAGAGAGAGCACCTGGGCAACACAGCTCTGATTGACACTCCCCCAAACACTAAGGGTTAATATCTTCCTTCTGAAGGACACAGATGCCCTGAGGTTGTGGAAGAGGAGGAGAATGAAATCCTCTCTTGCAATAAGGAGGGGAATCTTGGAGCAACTGCCCAAAAAGTGTGTCTCCTTCGTCTGAGTCAGGAAAGAAAGCGTGCCAAGCCAATGGGATTTATTTCAAATTCTGGCTCATTTTGACTCCTATTAACTCTAAACTAAGACCAGCTGGGATCAGGCTGCCTTCCCCAGCAGCAGAGCCTGCGAGGGCCAAATGGCCCCTCAGCTGCTGGAGAGCAGCCTCAGTTGCTGCAAGCAGCAGTTCCCTGGGGATTGGGAAAGCTCTGTGATTCCCTGTAGGATGCCCAGGGCTCACAGGCAACCCTGCTCTGCTCCAAAGGTGTCAGTGGATTTGCTGGGCTGAGTCACAGAGAGCAGAATGGCAAAAAAAGGGGGAAAAGTCCCACACAATATCACCCAAACAACAAAATCCAGCATGTAGCTCATGCATTAAGTGGGATGTTCAGGAAAGGCTGATCCTGGGGCCACCAGCACTGATTGTCAAAGCAAGAGGAGAAGCTGATTGCAGCTGTGGGCAGGGGTGCCCAGGGATGCTCAGCTGGGGTCCAGGAGGGGAAGCAGAGAGACCCAGGCCTGCAGCTCCAGAGAGAGGCATTGCCCTGACTCTTGGTCTCAAACTCTTCAAAGCAGAGGTTTTCAGCATATCTGACTGCATTTCTGAGCAACTTTATTCACCTTTGGTTTTTGATGCAGGACAAATCCCTGCTTATGGCTTTCTTGGGTGTTGGTCTGCACGAGCAATGATACTCCAGGGCTGTAAGCCAAGGACACACCAAGGCCAAGTGCAAACACCTTCAGCTCTGGAAAATGGGCTCCAGGATAGGAACTGGCCCCCTGATGTAGCAGCTACTGGAAAGGACAGGCTGTAGGGCAGGGGGATGGCCTGCTGTGACCCCCTCTGCCACTGACTGACCTCCTGCATCACCCTGGGCAAGCCACTTCACTGTCCCGTGCTCCTAACACATTATTCAGGGCAGGATTTGGAGTAACACCACTCATTTCATAAGATTTAGGGTGTGAGGACTTCACTGGTACCCCAGACACACTGCCCTGCTCACCCAGCCTGGTGTTCTCCATTCCTTCCTCTGCTCAGTCAGAGGGTCACCCCACACTCTCTAGCTGGGGGATTTTAAGAAATTTCATTCAAGTAATTACTCCACAGACAGCCCATGTTCCAGGGCACAAAAACCAGCTTTTCGAGGAAACAACAGCTCAGTACATCATCAAAAAACCCCATAAAATTTCTGCATGGAGAGCAGAGATTAAAACCAGGGGTGACTCCAGGATTGTCCTCAGTGTTTTCAGGGAGCTGGATGCCATGGATGTGGTGCTGCCAGCTGTGGCTGAGCTCATGTGCATGCAGAGAATGGCTGGATTCAGCAGCAGCAGCAGAGCGAGGGGCTTTGTTGCAGAAAACCTTTGAATCATGTTTTCAGTGGCAGGAAACAGAAAAGAACAAAGAGCAAAAACCACTCTGGGACAAATTCTGCTGCAAGTGGTGTTTGGACAGCATTCTACAAGAGCAATGTGTCAGATGAGAAGATGCTCCTGCTCTGCCCTGGCACTGCAGAGCCCAGAGAGCAGCCTGGCATTGCAGAGCAGCTCTGCCAGCTCAGAGCAGGAGGTCCATCCTGGCCAGCAAGTCATCCTTCCACTTTGGGATTGCAGCCTGTAGATGAGAGAGGGATGGAAATGCGGTGGGAAGGATCCTCAGGACACCATCCAGAGCTGTGTGTGAGGCTGCTGCTGCTCTGGGGAGCGACCACAGCCCAGAGCCAAGAGCCACGAGTTCACGCTCTGCACTGGGCTGGAGAGTGGCTGGATCTTGTGAGTTCCCTCAAAAAACCTTCTCAGCTCTGCAGCCCAGCCCAGCCCTGTCAGTCTACCCTCCTGAAGAGCAAATGAAAGGACTCTGGATCTTGTTGCACCAGAGCAAAAGGATTTACAGCCCTTCAAGCTCTTCTGGGCTGATGGTGCACATCTGCATGCCCCAACAGGGCCGGCAAAGGCAGCAAGCTCTTCTCTGATGTAATTGTTTATGGCAATTCAGAGCACTGGAGTGTCTGGCTCGAAGCTTTCTGAGTCCTGACATGGCTCAAATGGCACTGCAGATAGGATTTCAGGTTAAAATTGAAGTGGAAAGAACTCGACTCCCAGTTTTGCTGAACAATGAGGGAATTTCTTGTTTTAGAGCATGTTGTATTTCAGTACTTCCAGGCTCTCCAATTGCTTTCCTGGAACTGTAAACCCCTTGCTATCAGATGTCTGCCGTGTATGGCAACCAGCACATTACACAAACCACAGTGCAGAGCCACAGAGCACAGCTGGAAACCCATCACCTCCCTCCTCCAACTGGCCTGGGCCTTCCTCAGCCACTGCTGCATCTGCCATCCTCCCAGGGAAGGGCTGAAATGCCACATTTGCTGTCACTGCAGAGGAGAAGCAGAGGAAGGAAGCACTTTTTGGGGAAAGAGGTTGTTCTCAGGGCCCGCTTGTCTGTGACCAGGTTGTTGGTGGCACACCAGTGACTGCACCTCTTTTACCATCCTCTGATGCCATGAGCAGCTCTGATGGGCAGTCAGATCCTTTGTGAGTGCAGGTTACTCTCCAGGGATGTTCTCTGGGTGTTTCAGGCTCTGTGGCACTATTCCCTCACAGCCTTACAGATGAGCAGGTAAATGATCTTTTAATTTTGGCAAACCACACCATGACACTTGCACTGCTGAGGGATGCCTTGCCAGAGTTCACCAGGTTCTTGTACTTTCCAGTGTCCCCTCACAGTGAGGAGAATATCCTTGCTTTTCCTTGCCCATACAAAAGTTCTGGATTTCCAGCCAGTCTCTCTGAATGCAGGTGCCCAAACAGTCCCTGGTGCTCTGCAAGGGGAAGGGATTTTCAGCCTTCTGTTGCTCAAACCAGAGGGCAAATGGCCATGTTCAGAGGAGAATCAAGGTCAAGTGAAGGCAGTGAGTTTGTGTTAGAAGACAGAAACCACTGGGAAAAGATAATTTGTGGGCAGGCAGCTCAGGAAAGGTGCACATCTCTGGAAATTCCAACTGCATCTTGCACTGGTGCTCTGATTTCTCTCTTAGGGCCAGGGGGACAATTGGCCCATTCCTCCACTGAGCAGGAACTGGGGCTGAAAGGAGCAGTGTGAACTTGGACAAAGTGACCAAAAAAGATAGAGGATACTCATTTATCTCAGCTCCAGCTGCCTCGAGCCCTGCCAGCCCCAGCTGTGAAGCTCATGGACCATCTCAGCTGCCAGGTTTGTTTGCTGAAATCCACTGGCGTTGAAACACGTACAAACCACCCCTGGAGACCCGACTGGGGCCTCCCTGCTGCTTTTTGTTTGAGACTCGAAACCACAGTGGAAACCGGTTTGCAGATATGTTAATGCTGGAAATGACTGAGCCAAGTGAAAGCTAAGGAGCTCTGAAAAACCTTTCCTGAGCACTGAGGGAAGTCTGGTTGTGCTCATGTGCTATCAGCATCAGGATGAGCCTCTGGAAAATGAAGCATTGCTCAGGAAAGGCAGATGTACCTGTGCTGAGCCCACTGATCACCAGGTGAGTGTCTCTTATGCAGGACCCAAAAGGGCAGCACAGACCCAGCTTCCTCCAGCTTTCAAAGTTGCTCTGGGGTGCATCCCTTCATCTGCCATCTCCAGGGAGCTCCAGGACTGCAGAGCCTCTAATCTCCTACCATCCTTCATGCTGGCCCGTTGCCACGTTAGGTGTGAGCTGGTGGTGCCAAATTCCCCAGCTCCTCTACCTGCTCTGCCAGCACCAGCCTCTGCTGCAGCCAGGATACACAAATCAGGCTGAAAATGTACCAGCAGTGAAGTCAGATCCTGTCAGAGCAATCTGGCACCTCATTTCCTACATCTGTCACAAGGACACTTGATAGTGAAGTGTCACATTCCTGTAGACATAAGCAAAATAAAGATTAAGACTAAACATTTCCTTGGCATTAAGGACAAACCTTCAGGACATGGGGTGGCTGCAGAACCCTGTGATGAAAAGGGGTTTTTCCAGAGGTTGTTGCTGTCCATGGAGAGCATATCCCTGTGGGTGCTCCCTCTGGAGTAACACAGGGACGAGCCAAGGTTTAGGAGAACCTTTTAGGTGTCCACAACTGCAGGTGGTGATTTCTCACACTAACTTCCAGAAACAGAAGATGAACTTCACAGCCACAAATGGAGCTCGGCTGGTTGGCACAGGTAACAGCGTAGATCCTTTTGTGTGCATCTCTCCTAAGGGCACAGAAGCATCAACACCTCCCCTGTGCCCTTTGTAGCTGAGCAGGATGTCCCAACAAATATTGGAGCTGAGGACAAGCCCAGGAAAGCATCACTGGCTCCAGGCAGGAATGTGGTGAAGCACAGATGTAAGGACTTGGGGTTGTCATGCCAGGAGAGGCCAAATGGAGATGCAGTAGCCAAAGATGAATTTCTTAACACCACCAAAAGTGATTATTGGACAGCAGAACACTGTCACATCAGAAGTGTTAGAACCATTCACAAGAGGGTGGTGTGGAATCACTCAGTACCTGCACATCCGAACCCAACATGCTCCCTCTCCCTGCAATCCAAGCACCTCCAACACCTTCCCCAACCAATTTCTGTGCCACCACACAAATCCTGGACAGGAATTTGTCACCTTGATATCTGCCCTTGGATCAACAACCTTCATGACTTCCCCATGATGAGATTTTTTGTTATCTTAGTCCAGCAGCCTCAAAGACTTCTGCGCATTGTGCAGTTTGTGGTGGCTTTTGCAGCATGTCCTCCAGGGGATGGCCTGGCTGGATATTCCTGCTTCTAACCCTCAGCTGGAAAGGAGGGTCTTGCTTATCTCCATCTGAGCTTTGAACCTCATCTTGACTGAAATCTAAGGAAGATCCCACTGACATTTCTACTCTCCATGGGAATGTAGAATGAAATTCTCAGTAATGGGAAGAGGAAAATTATTTGTGCTTCTGTCAGAGGACTTCCATATTTAAATGAGCTCAGTGAGCACAGGAACACCAGGCTGTGCATTAGGTAACAGTGTCTGGCAGGGCAGGCAGCACTATCTGGAGACTGTGCAGGTCTGAAAGTCTGCCTGAGCTTAGGCACAAGGAAATACAAAGAAGTATATTAAAATAGTACATGGAAATATAGCACTTTGCAGTAAAAAAAAAAAAAATGAAAAAGAACCAAACCGAAAGGGAGTGATTATGAGCAGGAATCCTGGCTCTATTGACTGCTTTTTTTTTTTTTTTTTTTTTTAATAAAACAGAAAACACCATCATGTTCCCAGGGACATGCTGGCAAACAGCAGGGACAGAGTCTGACAGAATCTGTATTTTATACTTTATAACTTAATATGGCTTTTGCATGATTTTAGTATTTTCATTGGTGCTTAAAACATACACAATATAAACACGTGAAGCAGCCAGACGTACAGCACACGGAGGGCCACTGTCCAGCCGTGCCAGCCTGCAGCTGGGAAGGAGCTGGAATGTTGGGGACCACCCTTGCCTGTGGTTTGATCCCAGTCCTGAAAGGGCTCCCTGTTGGGGACAGGGGCCTGTGGCCAAGGGTGGCCTTATTTGGGGCAGGACTACAGGCTTCTCCTGCACATTTATGGTGCTGCACTACAGTATTAAGCCAATGTTTCCACTTTCTAGTTGAGTCAGTGCTCAAATCCCAACCTCAGCCCAAAAATAACATAAATCCATCTCTCCTGCTGCTTCCATCCCCTCACACCCTTCTCCCCGCCCTCCTTTTAGCCAGCCACAACAGCACCAAGAGGAAAATCAACGTTTCACCATGGAGCATCCACCCAGGGCTCGGCAGTACCTGCTGGCCCAGGCTGGGATTTCAGAGCTGCTTTTACACTTGGGCTTCTTGTTCCTTCTCCCCAGATGTGTGGGGTTGGAGCTGGTGTGTTCCCCAGCTCCATGAGGGGTAAGGCCACAGGGGAGCAGAGCATCCCTCTGAGCTGGGCTGCCCCTCTGCTGGATGAGCCTTGCAAAGCCATCACTGCTGATAACTCTGATCCAAGACAACAATCACAATGAACACACCATGTCAGCAACCTGACAAACCCCACATTTCAAGCAGAAAGGCCTGACTTGCAGAGCAGCCCACTGGGGCACTGGGCAGAGCCTTCCTCCTGGCACTGCCCTGCTTCCTCTCAGCTCAGAGCCAGAATCAAACTTTTTCTGTCTACAGCACCAAGATCAGACCTTCAAGTGACCCAGACATGCCCAGGATATTCACTGGGGATTCAGGAGTCATATCCTGCTGATTTCTTCTAGTTGTTTTCTATATTTAATGGGGAAATCCTAGAAGGGAAGACCAGAAGCAAGCAAGTAACCATCAGAGGAGGCACGAGGTGGCCAATTCCAAGCTCCAGGCCCAAGCCAGCTGTGGGAACCAGGGAAAATCAGCCCCTCTCAGTCTTCTGGACCTCCCCCTCTAACACATCTTACAGAGGGGTGGGAGGGAGACCCATCCCTCATTTCTCAAAGCCTGTGGCAGATCAGATTCCCATTCTCAAGTGTGAATCCTACCTGAAAAAACAAACCATCTCCTGGACATTGTCATGAACAACAGCACACTTTACCATAATGTTTAGGACAAGTTACATCTCAGGGGAGCTCCTGCCCTGAGCAGTGGCCTGGGTCACAAACTCATCAGAGCAGGAGCCCAGGGGTGCCCAGGGCTGGTTCACAGACTCACTCGGACACCTGGGATGCCGGGATATCCAGGAGCTCCTTCCTTCCCCTTCAGCCCTTCACTGCCCTTCTCTCCTTTCTCTCCTTCTGGGCCTTGCTCTCCTTTGTCTCCCTGTGGAAGAGAGGAGGGTGGGAGGTTTTTTGTATCCACACAACACGTGGGTGCAAAGGTCTTGTGAGGGAAAACCCCACCACATAATTAATATTTCAGGAGTCTGAGAGGAAAAGAGCCTGCAAGAAAAGGGATGAATGAGGATGAGTCATAATACACTTGACATTTAGAAAAAGGAGCAAACCCAGGTTTCATTTCTTTAAAATCTCTTGGCTGAAGGAGAAAGAACTCCCCCATTACACAGAGTAACCTGAACCCCTTTGCTTTTCCTGAGCCTCCCACGTGAATGAGGCAGGCAGACAAGATGTGAAAGTCTCCCTTGCCTCATCCAGAAGCCCAGAGCTTGGGATACTGAAAGACTTTTAACAGGATGGGTTTGTCTGGAACAGCTGCTCAGCTCCTGCTGCCAAACAGAAATCAGCCCAGGGCTCCAATAAACACTCTGTGAAACTGTGTCACTGTGCCCTGTAAAGCATCCATGGCCTGAGCAGTGGGTACGCTGTCAAATCGCTGCTCTGACAATTACAGAATCACAGAATCAAAGAATCCTTTGGGCTGGAAAAGCTGTTTAAGATGAATTATTCCAAACTTCAACCCAGCACTGACAAGGCCACCACTGAACCATGTCCCCAAGTGCCACTTGTAGGGACAGTGACTCCACCACTTCCCGCTACAATGCCTGGCCACCTTTTCAGTGAAGAAATTTTCCCAATACCCATTTAAAGCTCCCCTAGTGAAATCAGTAATTGAAAGTTATGAAAAAATCTGGCAGATAATAAAATTTCAGCATTTGGCAAGATCAACCAACTGGAACACAGACCAGAAATATAATAATAGAAGTGTAAGAAGTAAATTTATAGCTGATTTTCTTTTATCAAAATAAATACAATATTGTAAATATTTTGCATTATTCAGTACTACCACTCAAAATTATATGGAGACAATGATAAAGGGCAGTTTTATACAGAGAGCAACATGTGCAGCCAAGCAGCCTTGAGCTGAACCATTTTCCTCTTGCACCTGTGTTGGGAGAACTCAACAAGATCCCATCTGGTTAAAGAGCACAGACACATCTGCTGAAGTGTCCAGAGACTCATTTCGGGTGGAAAGAGCTGGTTTGGTTCAAGAGCTCCTGGGCACAGCCAGCAGTGCAAGAGAATACAGAAGCCTTGATTGTCCTCAAGAAAGAGATTTTTGGTCCAACATTCAGAGATAAGCAGAAGCAGAGACACATGGCAAATAGTTTAACTAGAAAGAAGCAATAAAGTGCATTGTTGTGGGATGGGCTGCTTGCTCTTTCCATGGAACAAAACTGTTGGCCTGTTTGGAAAGGCTGGCTGTGCAGGGACAGGAATCAGAGCCCTGTTCCAAAGGCAAGGTAGCAAACTCCCAGCAGTGAGAGACAGAGCAAACCCTGAGTGAGATCCTGGGGCTCTGCCAAGGGAAGGGGATCTGGTTTCTTTACTCTCTAACATTGTTCTGGTCAGTGGTGCAGGGGAGAGTGATGGACAATCCTTGATTTCCCTTGCCAGGCCCAGGAATTCCTGATTAGCTGGAAATTTGATCTGTAAAGACTCAAATAAAACAGACAAATTGTTGGAAACCAGATTTTGAAGAACTTGACCTTTTTGGAGATCTGATCAGATGCCAAAAAATGTGGGCAGAGGAGTGAAACAGGAGGGGTTTGTTATGTGTGCTCGCAGAAAAAAAGTCCTTAGAGGTTGCAGGGCAAAGGTTTATTCCACAGAGGACCCAATAATCCCCTCAGCCTCATGCTGGCTCTGGGAATCACGGGGACCTGAGTGCACAGAGGTGTGTGTGAGAGCTGGAGCTCCATGGAGTGAGGCTTACCTTGATCCCATCTGGCCCGAGCTGCCCGCTGTCCCCTTCCAGCCCAGGTTCTCCCTGTGGACAGAACAAACACCATAAGGCTGTGCCCAAATGTGCTTTGTAGTAGTGATGGGAGCCCAGCCCTGCGCTCTAACACGTCCTATCTCATGTCCTAAGCTGAACAAGGAGCAAGAGCAGGAATTCAGCCTCCTGCTCTGTTCTGAGCCAGTTTCTCTCCATGGACCCGCTGTGGGAAAAGGAATTCATTTAACCTGGGCCTTCCTCCTCTGCTCCAACAAGTGACCTCAGTCCTGGGAAGGCACAGAGCCCCTGCCAGCCTCAATCCATGCATTCATCCCCCTGCCATGCCCACACAGTGTGTGCAGTGTTTCCCTGCTGAGCTGCCTCTGCTCCAGCCTGCACAGCCCCTGGCAAACAGGAGGGGTCTGTTCCCCCCTGTGCTCCCACACTGCCCCTTTCACACTCACTGGGCATCTCAGGGGCTCACAGACACTGCTGGGCTTGGGCTGGAGGGCTCTGTGGGGAAGGTGCTTCCTCCAGGGGCAGGTCTCAGGATCTCTGCTGCTCACAGTGACCCTGAGATAGGTACGAGCCTCTTTTCCCCAGCCCAGAAGAGTCAGGATTCTTCTGTTCTCGTTCTCAAGGTTGTTTATTGTTTCTTATCTAGAAAATTCTTCCTCCTGGCCCGCCGAGGTCGGTCTGGCAGGTTGGGTTGAGGCACACTGGTGTTGCCTTTTTATACTAAAAACTATGTGTACACTATTTACAATAACTTCCCAATACCTATTGCCTATGTTAGACAGTGAGCTTCTACTCTAAACCAATCTAAAAATGCCAACATCACCCAGAAGATGGAGGCTAGGAAGAAGAAGGAAAAGGACAAGGCACACCCAAATTCCTCCATCTTGGGACCCAGGGTCCCCATTCTAAAAACCTCAAAAATCTATTTTTTCACCCTGAGATAAATTCACTACCATTCTACTTAAACTTTCATGGTTTGTAAATCCTCATATAAGGTTGGTAATTTTTTCCATGGGTCAAGACCAAAGGCACAGGGGTCTTGAGCTCTGTGCCAAGGTTTCTGAACCTCCAGGGCAGCCAGAGGAATTTCCTGGGTTCCTGGAGGCTGGGATGCAGAGAACAGGGTCAGCCTGTCCAGGCTGTGGGACAGCAAGGACAGAACCCCTGGGGAACTGATGAGGCACAGAAGGTGGCCAGGAAATGATGAGGCACAGGAGGTGGCCATACTCACTCTTTGGCCAATGAGACCTTGCTCTCCAGGGATCCCCAGCTGGCCAGGATCACCCTGAAAGGAAGGAAGCACAGACAGGGACACAAGCTGTTTACTGTCATTTTTTCCCATTGCACTCCTAATTTTGTCCATTTCTTTCCTTCTCCCACACAAACACCTTCAGCTGAGGTTTCAAAGGGAGCTCAAAGGCCCAGCACAGGGGCAGCAAAGAAGGACACATCTCACAGGCTCTGCTGCAATGATGCAAAGATGGACAGGACAGGGGTCCCAGAGGGTCTGAGCTGCCTGAAGCTGCATTTTCTGGTATGGCCCTTCACAGACAAGCAGCAGGGTGGGTGCAATGTGGTGTGGTGGCAGACATCACCAGAGTGAGGGAGGAAAAAACCCAACAGCTCTTTTAGACCCAGTTCCAGAAGAACCTGAATGTTTGATAGCCGTTAAATGAGTGAACAGAAGGAGCTGGCAAACAAATGGATCTGGCCAACGTGGCACTGGGGCAGGATGGCCACAGGGCAGCTCTCTCCCAGGTGTGCCCATCCAAGCCACCTGCTCTGCATGGAAGAGAGCTCAGGAAATGCAGAGCATTCAAGGGAATGTTTGAGATATCCATAAACCATAAATTCCATAACCACAATATCCATAAGTTCAAGGGAAAAAGGTTTGAGGTATCCATAAACCATGAATTCCATAACCATAATAACCATAAATTCCATAACCATAATATCCATAAATTCCATAACCATAATATCCATAAGTTCAAGGGAAAAGGGTTTGAGGTATCCATAAACCATAAATCATAAATTCCATAAATTCAAGGGAAAAAGGTTTGGGACATCCATAAACTTCATCCCCCAGCAAACTGCTCTGCACAGACCAGTCTTGGTCCAGCTCCTTCCAGCTTGGAGAAGGAGCAGGACAGGACTCTCACTCCACAGCTTCCCAGCAAGGCCAGCAGGTCAGGGGGTGTCTGTGCAAATCATCATGTCCTGCTCCAAGGAGGGCCAGCCAGGAGCACTGGAGCTGAAACACTCCTGCAGTGTCAGGATGCCAAAGGCACGGTAGCTCCAGTGGAGTGTCAGAAGATTTGCCAAGGAAAACATGGCAAAGGATGGGCTGGGGGGTGGGAGGGAAGAGCAGCACAGAGGAAATTGCATTTAATCCCCACATAGAGTTTGTTCAAAAGCTCTGCTCACACGAGCAAATGTTCAAACCAAGTGGGTTAGGATGAAATAAAACCCCCTCTGAGCTGCCCAGCACTGGGATTTTACTCAAACAAAGAGATGGCTTTTATGTGGACAAGAAGGTGCATTCATGGTCTGCAGCAGGGCACCCTTCCCCCTTAACCATCAGAGGAGCTCAGTCCCCAGAGAGCTGAGCCTTGGAAACTGTGGCAGGACCTTGTCTGAGGGTATTTTGAAGTCTGAGACCTTCCTAAGACCCTTCTGGTTTTGAATTAGAGGCTGCCTGGATCTCTGAGTCTCAAGGACTCCTCTCTCCATTGAGATTTTGGATCTGCAAAGAGCTGAGCTTTATTTCCCAGGCCCTTCACAGCTCTTGAGGCACAAGATCCCTGGGATGGGGCTTCTCCCCAGCACTGACAGCCTCTTCCTCGGGATGGGGCTGAGGGAATTTGTAAAAATGGCTAAAATGAACCCGGTTTCAGGTTTTTAAACTTTATCTTTTATTGAATGCACTATCTGCTTTGGCTGCTGGAGGGTAAACCTGCAATGTCACTCAGTCCTTCAGGAACACAAATTACCATTTATCTCCCCTGTCTGACAGAGAAACCACACTCAGGGTTTTTCTTACCTTCATGCCAGGTTCACCTGCAAGACCAGGTTGTCCCATTGAGCCTGGCGGTCCCTGGGAACAAAAAAAAACCCCAACAAGATAATGAAAAAACCCATTGTAACAAAGCAGAAAGCAAGATCAAAGACATAACTCCTTTAGCAGAGCTCTCCTGGGACAGCCAAGCCCTGGTTGCAATGCAATTACCTCCCTGGAGCTGGCTCGGGGTCCAGAGCATCAAAGAGGCCCCTGGTGCCTGGGAGGGCTCTGATCAGCTCTCACACCTCCCCTCTCCCCAGCCTCCTCTGCCAAGCACCTTCCTCTGCTCCTTCCACTCCCTCTGCTCTCTAAGGTTAGTAACCCAGCTGGAGCAGCACTGGAACCAGCTGGGATGGAAGGGAAAAGGTCCAGAACTGGATTGGGAGCTCTTTGCAAGGGTCCAGCAGCTGGGCTGGCACAGGGGGTAACAGGAATGTTTGCTGTGCTCTTGCTCTTGCTCCCTGCAGCTCCACCTCTCCATTCCCACCTCTGTGAGCACCCTCCTCTGCTCCAACAGGCTCCTCCTGATGAGGGCCAAGCTGCCCCACATCTTCCAGCTGAGCTTTGCCCACATTCCCAGAGAGGCAGGGGCACCATGGTGCTGCTGCTAAAGGGAGCTGAGGGCAGCAAGGTGACACTGAGCCCTCCAGCACAAATTTTGACCAGATTAGCCTTGACATCCATCAACCAGCTGTCTCTGGCTGTATAGGGCCAGAAAATATCCAAAGCCAACACCTGGGCTCAGACCAGAAATCCACAGCCCAGGCTGGGCTGCTGAGAGAAAATTTCTCCCTCTCGTGTGAGCCCAGACTCTGGTAGAGGGGGTTTGGCATCCCTCAAAGAGCCAAAAATGAGTGCTTGACCTGGAAAAAGATAGGAATTAAGATAGAAAGATGGAAGATGTGAGAATGACCTTGCAAACTGTTCTCACTGGGTCCAACTCCGTGCGCAGCCCCCTGACAGTGGGGTCCACAGTCATTCACTATCTTTAGTCCCAAGATCTATTGGGAGCTTTCATCTTTGTACATTTGCTCCTACCTCTGAGAAGCGTGGGGAATGAGAGTCTGTGAAACCAGCCCAAAGATGGGACAGTAAAGCTTCTCTTTAAAGGATTTGAGTGGTTTATTTACTTATGATATTTGCATTCCAGACAACAATCTCCCTTCTCTTTACAGTTGGGAATAAAGGAAAAAAGAGCACACAGTCAAGGGAGCTACCCAGGGAATAAAGCCAGTTCCTGGCTTGCTGAAGTGGATTCAAGCAGAGGAGGGAGCAGGGTGTGTGTTGGGTCTGTGAACAAACGCTCGTGTCACGCAACGAGAAAATTCAAGCTCCAATGAAAGCAAAAATCCTGCTTTGGTTTCTCCAGAGGTGCCAGTGCAGAGAAAGGCTCCTGGAAGAGTTACAGATTTGAATGAAGGTCTGTACTTTCTTGGTTGGCAGCATCCAGAGTGGCTCAGCAGCAGCTTTCCAGCTCCCCAGTGTGGTTTACCATGCTGAGAGCTCGCTCCATCCAGTCCAGCAGCCATGAGAATGGGAAACTTTCATGACTCACACTCTTTGCATAGACTGCATTCAAAGCCACCTTCATGTCTGTGTTAGAGCTCAGGACCTACAGAAAGGAGCTGTGCAAGGGCACTGGCAACATGTGATAGAAAGAGCCAAGACTGCACTATTTAAAGAGTAGTAAAATAAAGCCAAAAGTGCAGGGGAGTTAGGGGAAACCATGGAGGCATCCCCTGCACTCCTTTGGGGCAGTGTTTGGCAGCTGCTGGTTGGTTTTGGTGTGTTTGTGTCAGTTCTTCATGGCAACCCCAGCTCTGCCGCACCGTCAGCAGCAAAGGCGTCTCTGAGCTTCCTGCTGGGGCTGCCTTGGCCATCTGGGCAAACCTGTGTGTGTCAGCAACAGCACCAGGGAGAGGGAAAGAGTGGCACTCAATCTGATTTGTGCTTGGAATGGCTCCCTGGCTCTGCACCTTGGTGCAAAAAGTTGGTCCCTGCCATGGTCACCTTTGAAATGCATCTTCTGTTGGGAAGATGGGTCTGCACTTCCAGCAGCTGGGTGTCTGTGGCCTGTGGTGGAAAGGGTGCTCAAATTCCTGATTTTCACTGTGTTTTGGAAGCTGACTGCCAGGTTTCAGGGAAATCCTTCTGCTCGTTCCACACTGTAGGTGTGGAGGGAAGTTCCCCTGCACGGTCACTCCTCCCTCAGTCCTGCACTCCTGAGGGAAGGGGAAAGAGCAAAGAGCAGCAAAGCTCACACCTACCTTCTGTCCCATTTCTCCCAAAGGCCCAGGTGGCCCTGTGGTCCTTGGGGACCCTGCAAAATAGAGACACAAGGCTCTTTTCACACAACTGTTTTCATTTCTGAAGGGCCATCACTTCCATGGTGTGTAAGATAAAACTCCAGTTCCCTCCCACATCTCAGAGGAGTTCTCACTGTGCAAGATTTGGCTAGAGGGATGGGGAGGCCAGCAGTGGGTGTGCTGAGGCACTTTAACAGGCAAAGAGCTCAGAAGACCTTCCTCTTCCTGGTTCCCATCTGAAGCAACTGCAGTGGCTAATCTGAAAGTGTCTGGTTTGCTCTCCCCCTTCATAGTCCAGCACTGCTGGCCCTCCTTGAGGTCTGTCTGTCCCAGTGACTCCCCCAAAGCTGTGGGCTCAGTTGTGACACCATCAGCCTCCCTCCTGCTCCTGCTTCCACTCCAACTCCTCCTGCTACATCTGACCCTGTCCCAGACCCAACCTTGCCCTTCTTTCCTACCTTCCCTTCTAAAATCCACCCCAAGCTGTATCCTACACTCTCCCTGGTAGATCCATGGCTCCCTTTGGCTTTCCAGGGGTCTGACCTTGTCTTTCCTTCTGGCTCCTAGGACTCTAGCCAAGTCTTTCACATCTCTGACCATGCTGGAGTTGGCAAGGATAGAGAAGCTGGGAATGGGATAAGTGGTGGGAACAGACAGAGAAAGAAATGAGGTGTCTGTGTGCAAGGAAAGACAGATGGAGAGAGAGTGATAAGACACTTGCCGGGTCTCCTGGAGCCCCTTTTACTCCTGGAGGTCCAGAAGGTCCTTGGATACCCTAGAAAAATGAAAAACACCAGGGTCAGCTCCAACCCAGCAGCAATCCTTCACATTCCTCAGCAGAAATTGCACTTCAAAAGTGCTCCAGAGACAGGAGGGAAGAGGTGGCCCTGCAAGTGTGAGATAGGGTCCAGATTCTTCCACCTGGACCACGACTCAAAACTTAAGGACTTGAGGTTAAGAAAGGAAGCAGAAGGGACGGACACTTACTGGGAAGCCACGTGCTCCAGTGTCCCCAGTCTCCCCCATCTTGCCCTGTGAACACACAGTCACAGCAGTTATCACCTGGGGATGTGCTGACTCGCCTGTGGTGCTCTGAGGACATGTGGCTGTCCCCAGGGCTGGCAGCTGTGGCTCTCACAGAGGACATACCTGCAGCCCATCTGGGCCCACCCTGCCTGGCTCCCCTGCTCGGCCTGCAAAACAAAGAGACAAAACAATCCAGCAGGAGCACGAGCTGTTGGTGATGCTCTCCTGCCCCAGCCCATCTGCTCTTGCATTTTTAAGCATCATGCCTTCCAGTTCCCTGCAGCTTTGGAGAGGCCAAATCCCTGGGATAATGCCCCAAGGCACACCCAACCAGCTGGGAGTGTGGGCAAAGGCCCTGATAGGATAGATTTTACTCTGCTTGTAAGAGACTCGTTCCTGCTGGTTGATCCTCATGGAGCAACTGAACATCCCTGCTCCTGGGCGAGGATGTGACCTTGATCCTGCCCAGAGCATTCACAGCAGAGCTGGGAGCAGCCTTGGCACTCACCTTGGCACCTCGTGGCCCTGGCTCGCCCACGGGGCCATCAGGCCCTCTGGCACCCTGGGAGGAGGCAAAAGAGAGGCAAAAATAAGAACACAGAGGATATGGCTCACTGGAAAATCCAGCTGTCACTTTAGCCTTGGCCACCAGGACAGTCCATGAGATCAATCCTGGCTTAGCCAACTTATACCTGCTTGGGTTGAGCACAGCAGCTCAGAGCCCAGGACTAAAAGGATTCTTTCTGTGTTTTGTTGCCTCATTTCTCACTGTTACCAGCACACAGCACTTTTTATTCCTGTTAAACCAACTACCAACCACTAACCTAAGCCAGAGGAGAAAAGCAGGCCAGGAACAGCCTTATTTTCAGACAATGGTTACATGACAACAGTTTTTGCAGCGCACAGACAAACTTGCACTTCCAGTCTTATTGACAGCAAACCTTTTCCTTCCTGGAAACCTTGCTTTTCCAACACCTTTACCCTTAACCCTTGCCACACCACACTGTCACAAGGTACACAACCCCCACTAGGCAGTACCTTCACATTGGGTGTGAAAATTGCTCCCGAATTCCTCCCAGAGAGAAAGGTGTATTTGCTGGCAGCTGAACTGCAAGCCCTCAGCTACAGCTGAGTGATATTTGAAGATCTGGCTGCTGTTAAGGACCAGGCAGGTGCTCGTGCACGTGGAGGTGGGGAGGGCCTGGTGCCATGCCTGGCCTCTGCTCCTGGCTGTGTGAGTGCAAGGTGGGCACAGGGGCCTCGGGAGGTGTGTGGGACACACACCCTGCTGCAAATGAGCAGGAGGTGAGCAGCTAAAATTAAATAGTTCATGGTACAGCTCGGGCATCACTGAGGAAGGGGCATCCTTGTTCTTTTAGGGGGCTCCAAGTGAGGAGAACCCTGGGAAGAGGGTAAGGATATGATCAGGGAATCACAGAAAAAATGGTTTGGGTTGAAAGGGATTTTAAAGACCATCTATCTTTCAAGAGAAGCTGAACACACAACCCTCTGCACCATTAAACCCCCAGGGACCAGTGTGTCACACAGGCAGAGAATAAAGAGCCGCAGTGAAAGGAAATAAGAGTTAAAAAAGGGTGTATGAGAGACTCTATTAACAGACATCATGCTCATAATCAGTTCATGAGCTCAGTTAGGACTCTTAGGCACTACTGCAGTATAAATAATAAATAAAAGCACAGAGCGGTGCTAGGACGTAGTGGTAAGAGGAATTCTGAGAGCTGGCCAATGCAGAAAGGAAAACAGGAGCCAATGTGCTTAATCGGGATGCAAGGCCAGTGCCAAAAGTAATAACAGGGCTAGGGAGCCAGTGTGTTAGAAAAGCAACTCCAGGATGACAGGCAAAGAGAGAGACTCACAAAGAAAAGCAGTGTACAGCAGAAATGTATAGGAACCCCAGCCAAATTATTACAGCAGACAAACATTGTCAATATAAAATAATGCAAAAACTCCTACTGAGCTTGGCAAAGCCCTGTGCTGCTCAGAGGAGCAGAGACTGAATAACCAAGAGCCTGTATTGCACTGCCAGTATGGCACAGCTCTGAAGAATGCTCAGCCTGGCCTCCAGGACAGACAGACAGACAGACAGACAGACAGAGGGCTGTGCCCCCAGATGGGACCCCCACAACCAAAGGGGTGTTTCACAGCTGGGGCTGTGCTGCACAAATGTCACAGCACCTCTCACCAGCCCAACACCCCAAGTGCTGTGGCCGATGCTGGCCCCTAGATCAGAGAGCAGTAAAGACCAAAAGTTTTATTAATCCATGTCCCTGTAAACCTCAAAGCACAATGACAAAGACCAGAAGGTCACTTAAAAGCTGGGCTGCTGACAGCTGGAGTCAGACAGCCCTGGTACTTGGGATGGTGGAAGAGCAGGGCCTGGAGGCATCTTGGAGCTGCCTGGGGTGATGGGACACCCAGCAAACACCCAGACCTGCACTGGGAAGGGAGGTGGCAGCATGGGTGTGACGTTGGAAACAAATGCTCATCCTCCCTGGAAAACAGACTGTTCCCCTTTTCTTTGAGCAGCCACTTGGATATTTTGTGCAATTCCATCTTGGATATTTTGTGCAATTCCATCTCTACTGTCTGAGAGGATGTGGTGAGTTGCCAGTGAAGCAGGGGGAGGATGTGGCAGAGGGCAAGGATTCCTTAGCTCAGGCTCAGAGAGGGAACAGGGATCAGGAGCAAGTGGGACATGGAAATTACAGTGATGGACCAAGGTTAGAGTTGGGAAGGGAACTGGAATGATTCTGGGGCCCTCCAGACCCATCTTCTGTGGCCTGTCCTGCCCTGTGCAGCCCTTTGCAGTGCAGGGGCTGCTCTGAGCCTGGTGGGGTTTGTTGGGAGCCCTCAGTGATGGCTGTGCCTCTCACCAGGGCTGGCTGGGGAGGGTTTTTACAGGATCCTCATCTCTTCCAGCAGAGCCCTGTCACCAGCACGGCAGGATCTGCCAGGACAATCTCCCTTCACAGCTGTCACCTGCCTAATCCCAGCACAGTGCCTCTCATTGGCATCGGACCTGAAGAAGGAGAAAGTGACACTCTATTCTCAAATGCATGTGGCAAGCTTCATCTTCTGCAGCCTCCTGGGCTGAAACCTGGGAGATAAAGGCTTCCCCTGATCCACCCTGACAGGAAAAGCTACATTTGGTCAATTAGTTAAATTTTTAAAACTCCCTTTTACTGACAACACTGGTTAGAGGTGAGTGAGTGAGGGTCCTGGCAGTTCTCCAGGGAGCCTCAAGCCTCCTCAGAGGACCTCAAGGTGCCTTCCCCCTGCAGCCCTGGCAGCTTGGCCTGGCAGGCAGGGCTGAGCACAGCCCCCTGGGACCCCTCAGTGCAGCATTTCAGCATTTCAGCATTTCCCTGTGCTGAGCCACACCAAGCAGTGCTATCAGAAACCCCAGGCTAAGCAAGGGGTTCCCACAGTGGCTGGAGGTGACAGCTCACAAAGGAAGGCAGGGGAACCCAGCTCCAGGCTTTGTCCAGGTGAGGCAATAGGGATAGATTGCTGCTGAAGCAGACGATGCTCCTGCAGAACTCAGCAAGGTGTTTCTGCAGAGCAGTGCTGCATTTCCTGCTGCTAAACACCGCTCAGAGCTCAGACAGACAGTGACCAGCCTCTCTACAGCAGCATGAAGCAGCAGGCAGTAGCTCCTTTCCAGAAACCCAAAGCTCCTTCCTTACCCAGTTATCTTACCCAGTTATCCAAATATTGATATTTTGCTATCACAGCCTGGCCAAACAAAAAAGCAAGCAGATGCTTTGAGTGAAGCCAAAGGGAGACATCCCTGGCCATGGATCTGGAAAAGAGCTTTTCCTCAAACACTTCTAAGGCTTTCTCAGTCAACCAGAAAGATCCCTGGAAGCAGAACAATACCCTCCACTTCTCCATGAACAACAACTCAGCTGGGCTTGGAAAGGCAAATATTTTCAGGTTTGCTTAGATAACACCACTTTACAAATGCCTGGCATTTATAAATTCCTGCGGCTGGTGATGCTGGAAGTCATTGGGTCCATGTGGCAGAGGCAGCAATTCCTTCCCTCTGGCATGGAGCTGCAAAGGGCCTGGAGTGCAGGTGTGCTCCCCTTATCTTGGATTGACAGGAGTGCATGAATGAATGGCACAGTGGAAAAGAGAAATGGGCTTGGGGATTTGAAAAGCTCCCCCGTATCACCTGAGCCAGAACCCAGCAGTGAGAGGATAAAATTCTAGAAATATTGGCAGGCACTTTGGCCAGGAGGACAGGGCAGGGTAAGGCACTTTACAGCAGGATTTCAGGTGCAGCTTTGTAATGTGGGTTACAAAATCATGGCTCTGGTTGATATTCAGCCTTTCATAGAGACTCCCCGTCTTTTTGATGATATTATCCTTAGGAGACCACACATTTTCCTGCTGTGAGGAGCTGATTAGAAGAAATGTGCTTCAGGATTTAAGTGACATAGGACGAGGGGCTTGCTGGACCAACTGCCTCCAAATTTAAACCTTGATTTGGTTAAATATTAGGTTTAAGCATAGCTTAATACATAGCTGTCACTAGCTGGATGTTAAGCACATGTCCAAGTGCTACACTGAGTACAGATGAAGGGAAATGAGCCTGGGCTCACATATCCAAGTTTCTTCTCCTTAGGGAAGACTAGAAAGGAAATAACATTTGAGGAAGATTGTTCAGTATCAGTTTGGTGGAATAAACAAAGACTTGTGAAGGAACAATAGCTCTGTGAGGACTAAAAAGAAGGTTATAATTCTTAAAAAGCTTTTGTTTTTAAAGTATACATATCTTGACACTATAAAAGCTATCACAGCATAAATGCAGACCCCAAAAAGTCTCCATTGTTCTTAACAATCAAAACCATACTTGCTATTTACGTTTCCTTCAAAAGCAGAATAACTTTAATGAAGCATCCACAAACAGAGCTCATGGAATCCACAAACATCTGGCAGGGGCTGCATTCATGTTTCCACTCTGAATTGAATTACATCCCTTCTGTGAGCTGGGATAGACAGAGGGTAATGGCTGAAATTACAGCTGGGGGATCATTTCCCCATCCTGAGTAAAGCAAGAGCTGGAATCACAGGAGCAAGTAAGCAAACATAGGATGCTGTGTGCCTGGAATATCTTCTGAGAGTATGAAGAGAAGGAAAATGTGAATGAGAGAGATTTGAACCAGAAATCCTCCAGGCAGGAGATCTGCTAGTTCTTACAATACTGACTTCCCTACATCAGATCCACTGAAATCTGTAGAATTCCACAGCAAAGCCCAGGTTTGTCCTTCCTGCTGGGGGTCCCAGAAAGTGCATCTCTCTGCCTCACAAATTCTGCATGGATGAAGTCACTGCAGTGCTCAAACACCACCAGATCTCCACCACAGCCCAGCCCAGCAATGGGAGCTGAGAGCAGGAGCACCAGCAGCAGATCCAGAGGCTCAGTCCTTGCTGGTAGAGTTTTAGCAGAGCTTTACCCAATGCTGGTGTCCTTAGGGCAAGACCAATTCTTTAACACTCCCTTTTCCCCAGGCACTGCCTCCTTTCTGCCTCAATGCTCTGCACATCCTGAGGTGACTTTCTGCAGGCACTGCAGCCTGGCAGGGTACAGCAGCCGCTGCTGCATTCCTGTCCGCAGGGCTGGGATGCACTTTGAGGCCTGGCTCCCTCTGTGGAGGCACGTCCAGAGGGAGGCAGTGGCACAGGACCTGCTGGACCTGAGCATCTGGAGAGGAACTGTAAAGCCAGGCCGTTGCAGCTGAAGGACTCTGCTGCCTGATGTGTCATTCTGAGGATGGGCAGTGCTGGTGGCAGCCAATGTTCCACAGGATTTCTCTGGAGGGTTTGACACCCTCTCTCTGGATCCAGCTACAGCCCGAGGAAAATCCCTGCTGTCCCAGGCACTCTCCTGTCTTGGGAGCTGAATCCAGCTGTCCTTGTGGGCTGGGGACTGGAGGCCAGCATGGGTGGAAGAAGCTGAAGAAGGTTTGTGTGAGGGAACCTTGGACAAGCCCAGAGGCAGACACTGCAGTGCCTGTGCCTGCCTGCTGGAAGGAGAAGCTCAGGGGCAGGGATGGGGATGGATCCTTGGCTGGCAGCTGGGAGGAGGCAGTTCCTGGACTCCTCCTCTGTCACTGCAAACATTAAAGGCACTGGCAGAAGCACCTGATCCCCTGGGAGGACCCACCTCTCCCAGAGCCCTCACATTCACAGCCTGGATCCATCAGAAGGTGTTTCCTGTTCAGCCCCTGGGCTGCAGTTTTACCTTGGGATATTTCCCACCATCCATTCAGAGCCTGCCATGAAGGAACACCTCCAGTTTCTCATCCAGCATGATCATGGATGTCCCAGAGAGCCCAGTTAATCCTGCTGGGCAGCACAGGGGAACCACACTCCCTTCGCAAGTGGACCTGGGGAGGGAACTCCATGGGGCCTTCCCACCAAGGAGCACAGAGGAATGGGAGCTTTTCCTTAAAAGATGAACCCTGATAAACATCTGCCAAGCTTGGATGTTACTGGCATTCTTCTAGATGTGATTTTAAAGTTTAGAGTGGTTCCAGGGCACACAACTCCATGGTTACAAAGCTTCCTAGTTGGTTATTCCATTTTCTTTTGCTGGTCCCAGGCTATTTGAAGAAAACATTCACTCTGGCATAGGGAAACACAAAATTGTTGGCTGTCCTGAATCCCCCAAGCAGAAGTTGCAGGAGAAGCAGAGAGTGGGGGTAGGTAAAATGTATAGTTTACCTCCAGTGTATGTCTTTGAAAATGAAACATGGAAACAGATCCCTTGGAGGGAGAAATGCAAAATATGTTGTTGTTGGGGCCTTCAGCAGAACTCATGTGTGCTGGCTATTAATACTTTGTAAAGCAGCTGGACAAGGAAAAAACAACCCAAAGCAGGGATGCTGCTGCAATAAATATCCCATTGGAGAAGAAAGACTGAAGAGCTCAGTGGGACAGGTGCTGGATGCCACAGACAGGGAAACAAGCAGCTTTGGCAGGTCTGGAGGTCACTGTCCTGTCAGCTGTCACCCAGAGAGAGCAGAGAGAGCCACGCAGGGACTGACTCTGGGTGTCCTGTGAGCTCTTTATGGAGGGAAATGTGAACTCACAGCACTGCCAGGGGTGCCAGGCAGTGCCTCACCCAGCACCAGGCTGGGGCTTGCTCTTGCCAGGCAGGGTGAGGAGTCACCTGTGCTCACAGGTGGTACTGTGAGGTGTGTACACATCAAATCAGGGCTGGAAAAGTCCTTAGAAAGGCACAGGACTTGTTTATAGTTTGATCTACTGACAATGCAAAGCACACCTTCCTCACATGCCTGTGGAGCCCTGCTGGGAGTGTCAGTCCTGTGGGACTGGAGGGGAACACATGGGTGGAACAGCCCAGCTCCATTTCTGTCAGCCTTGTCACTCAATTCCATGTCATGACATAACATTTCCTCCTTCATCTGCCTCTGGTTATATCACAACACTTCATATCTCAGCTACTTTTTCTCCCACAGCACAAAGGCACTTTTTATGCTTTTCTACCTGCACCCTTTCCCACAATTTCAGACAACTAAATCATCATCATCCTCACCAGAAGCATCCATAAACTGTGTTTTGACATGACAGGTACCTGGAAAAGACAGGCTAGACCATTTCCATGGTAACCTCTACTCTGGGCACCCCTCTGCCCCTACATATCCTTTGCTTCCACTTCCCTGGTAAGATTTGTTCAAGGACCTTTGTGTGCAACAGAAACATTTTTGTGGAGGTGCTGCCCAACTTCTGCTCATCTTCACACCCCTAAACCAGATTTAGCAGATTATTTTTCCAGTGTCTGGAAGAGGAGAGGGATGACAGTTCAGTGCTTACCCTGCGACCTTTCATCCCTCGGACCCCTGGCGCACCCCGGGCTCCTGCTGGACCCTGCAAGGGGAAAAGGACACAAAATGAGGAAGGCAGCAGCTTTGGTAGGACCCTACATTCCTCTGTGATCTGCAGGGGGCTCAGATGCAGACTCTTGACCAGCAGATTGGTTCATTAAACACTTGCTAAAACATCACCATTTTTAATTGCCCTATAAATGGCCTTTTTTTTTTTTTTTTGTCACAGATTGTCTTTGGCTTGTGAACATTTAGGCCAAAGATCCTGGCTGAGGTTTGCATGCTTAATGACCTGCAGGCTGTTATCTGTGTCAGTGGTGTGATGTGAAGAGAAGTTGAACATCCAGAATCCTCTCTGAATCTATTAAAAGCAGCTGTTTCTCAGCATCTGTTCAAAAATAATAATAACCAGGATCTGGTTTTTAAATGTCCAAATACAAAATCAGACACTTCATCTTGGGGTATCCAAGTTTGATCTTTTCAGCCAAATACTGACTTTATCTTTAAGTAAATGTTGCCCTGTTAATGCTGCACAAATATTGATACTGGCAGATAGGTACTAATTTAACGTGACTGTTGTGGTGTTGTGGATGATCCTGTTCTTACAATTACAGAAGGATTTCATGTTTTCTTTTAATCTGGATTTGTACACACATGATTCATTAATGTGCATACAGAAAATGCAGAAAGACAGTTTTTTCCCCAGCTAGAACATTTATCAGAGTAAAAAAAATAAAGGATATATTTATTTAACAGTACTTAATTTTGTACCACAGCTGTTTAACCTGATATTTAAAGTTAGTGCCTTTCTGCTGTCAGAAAAGGAAACCTCAAAATGACACATTCACTCCTTGCTCTCTCAAACATTCCACATCAAATTTGGCTGTTTACACGTTAATAGCTTTTACCAACTGTCAGCCCTGCAAATTCCTCCACAGATCAGAACAGAATTGGACTGTGATCTTCCTACTGCTCCTACAACTGCCATTTATGAGGATTTTGCTTTTGTGCACAGCATGTAAGTTCAGGATACAAATGCTGAGCTGTTCTCACTCAGGATGGAAAAGTCAGTTGACTGTAACTGTGTTTGTGATCACAGAACATCTCAGTTTTGGTAGTGAGGACAGTGCTGACTGGCACAGGCAGTGCATGTGTCAGAGGCCTGTTTTATAGAGATTTTTATGATAACCATGTACTGAAATGAAATCCTTAGCTGGTATTTGGAATCTCCTCTGGAAGTCTCAGCCTATCCCAAATAGCTTATGAAAGTACAAGGACAGAAATATTCATTGTGATGGCAAATGTTGAGGGAATAGCTAGATACCCTGCTGGAATTCCAATGAACTGTTCAGGAGAAGATAAGTGACCTTTAATATTCCTATATATACACATGATTTCCAAAACTATATATAAACAGAAAAGATGCACCATAATGGTGAGCAAGAAGATGAAAAAGGAATTCACAAGCCTCAGGAAGCTGAAACCAAGGGCAAAGTTTCCTACCATTGACTTTGCTCCCCATTTCCAGCCATCTTTTGTTGAATTAATCAGCCATCACTGCTAAGGCTCATTGAAAGATTTTAACAGTTTAGGACAAACAAGAACTGCATGCCTCAGGTCTGGCTTGAAAGGCAAGTGAGGAATGTTTGGTGGAAAAACAGCTGGAGTTAATGAGTGGGGATTTGATATTAGGAGATTATTTGATTTACTGGCTCTGTGGGGAAGTTTGGCTTATTGAATTATGACTTTTTAAAATGCATTTGTGGAGCAAACATTTTGCTTGGACGAACTTGTTATTTGCCTGCAGGAGAAGAGGGAACTGAAGGAAGCAGAAGGACCTGGGGACAGCCTCAGTTCCCAGAGCTTTGCTCAGAGGTTTTGGTATCTCCACCTGCATCTGATCCCTCAGCTCTTTCTATTGTCATGCCCCAGTGAAGACAGACAAAATTTGGCTTCACTTGAAGGTACATTTAGTGGTGCATGGGATGGTGCTCAGGGCTGGAGCTCTCTGCCACAGCCTCGGCCATGGGAGCTCACAGGCCTGGAGCAGGAGAGAGCCCAATGCTCCAGCTGTCCCCAAATAATGTGGCAGCAAACGATGGGAATTGTTAAAAATGAGACATCTACAGATATGCAGCTGCCTCTGGGCTTCTGTCAACAGCAAGTGCTGCCACGAGGGGCCACAGAGCAGCTCAGTGCTGGGGGCTGTTGCTGGCATTGTGCTGCTTTTATTGTAAGGACATGGCTGGTGCCACACTGCTGCTCTCCAGGCAGAGATGGGCCACCCTAAGGTGCTGCTTGAGCTCAGAATTTCCCTTTTCCTCACCTCCACTCACTTGTAACTGCACAGTCAGTGCCCGGGCAGCAGCTGCCTGCAGCCAGTGCACCCAGAGCATCCTGGAGCTCCTGGCAGCGGCGCAGCTGACCCTGATTTGGAGGCCACACCTTTGGCACTTCTGGGCATTTCACTGCTGTGATCTTCCTCCCTGTTACCAGCACTGTGGGAATTCACACACTGAGCAAAATCCATTCCCTGCACCCACCCAGGGCTGCCTTTTTGTTGGCTCCAGCAGCTCTTGTGCTGCAGGGAGAGCCCGAACTACATCTAAGGAACATCTGTGGGAAACTGGAGCCAGGCTGAAATCTGCCTCCATGGTCATTGCATGCTCCAGCCACAGCTGCAGTGTGCCAAATGAGCCTGGCCAGATGGAGGGTCTGTCTGGGGGAGCTGCTCTGCTGCTCCTCTCATGCCAACAGGGCTTTGACCAGGCAGCATGGTCACGCTGCATGTCATGGTCACCGTGATAAATCACCATGATAAATCACTGTGATACATCACTATATCACATATCACCACACTGCCAACCATTCCCAGCACAGAACACCTTGAACTAGGGAGCTTGTGTCCTGCCAAAAGATTGAGGCTGGATTGTGACTTTTGCATCCATTCTTAGGAATACACAATTTTGAATTAAGCACTGTGCTTTTTTTGTGTCTCTTTCCGTGTTGCTCCTACCCACGTCCCATCCCTCTCCCCATATCTCTGGTTTGTATCAAACTCAAATAAACTGGAATACAGTTGCTTGGCTTAGCCCATGCATGCCCAGGATGTGGTGTTACAAGGTGATGATAGCCTTTACTTACTGTTGGTCCAGGGATCCCAGGAAAACCCACTCCTCCTGGCATCCCAGGGTGCCCCTAAAAGGGAAAGAAGAAGAACATGCCTGCTGTGAATGTCCACAATCTGCACAAGACCTTCTTCCTCCCAGTGGGAAGACAGGAAAAATGGCATTGTTGGCTGCTGGCAAGGTCAGGCAGATCTGATATTTGTCAGGGTAAAACTGTTCAGGGGCAGAAGGAAATGGCCAGGCTGTCACTAGCCCAGCTCCAACCCAGCCAGCGATATCAGCAGCAAGATTTTCTGAACAGCCCAGAAGAGAATGGGCTGAATTAATACAAAAATATGTCTTTGGGTCTTGTACTACAGTAGGCAGGAAACAAGTGTCAGAGAAGACAAGATCCAGCTGAGGTCCCCACTGTGAAATTCCTAAATGTAGTTCCGTGAAAGGCAGAGCACAGCAAGGCACAGTGACTGTGCTGCTCAAGCATTTCCAGCTGCCCTGCTCAGTTTGGACAGATCCTTGTTGGTGGGCACTGTTTTAGAGCCAGGATGGTTGGGAAAAGGCAGTCCTTCAGCTCCTGGCTGTCTCCCCTTGACACAGCAGGTCCTCCTCAGCTGATGGAGCCACAGAACACACCTCAAACCCCAGTGAAGGGAAAACTGTTGGACTCAGCTGCTGGGGAGACATCTCAAAATTCACTCAAATGCCCATTGCCATCCCCACAGAGAGGGGAAGAAATTGCAGCTGTTGTCATGAAACTCAAAGACAGGAGAAGCTGCACCCTTGGCTAGGACAGACAGAGAGGGGGCAGCAAGAGTGAGAGAATGCAGACTTACTCCTTACCATCGACCCCTTGACTCCTGGAGGGCCTGGGGGTCCCACTGGGCCACGGTCACCCTAGGGGAGAGACACAGGGAAGAGTGATCTAGAGCAATGAAACAACTAAGAAAATCCACAAATTCATGTCTGTGCCATCAGCTTTCTACCAGAAATGCTTCCAGCATTACTCTCTTTCCATCTATCTCATCAGAGTAATGGGAGAATTGCAAGAATTAACTAATCGTCCACATCCCAAGAGAGGGGACATTACTCTTGCCATCAAAAGCACCAAGGTATGAAGGAAACAGGCACATCACCTTCAATTCCAAACAGTGCAAGGACTGAACCCAAGGAAATCTGCAGCCCTGCCCACCCAAGGCATGACATGCCTGTTCTGCAGTATCACAATCCCTACATGTGCTGGCATTTTCAGAGCCAGGGGTTTGAAGTCTTTTGTCACAAGGCCCTGCTGAGAGCAGGAATCCAGCTGGAAAAAAACAGAGATGCTGCCTGGTGCTTGCAGAGACTCTGGGTGTTTTGGGGTAACTCCCTGTCCTGTGGCTCATACTGACACCACAGTGCTAGCAACAACGACCTGGAGATCTGATTTATGAGGGGCAAGGGGCTGGATGACTCCCCAGCCCACCCTAAAGATAGGATCCCTTCTAAAACAAGCAGTTAAAGAACTTAATGTACCAAAACATCACTTATTCATTGCAAAAGTCTTCCTTATCCCCTCATGCAGACCATCTCTCTTTCCATGAACATGTCCTTGACCCAAAGGTAGGAGACAAGAGGGTCAAGCCCCACCAGCACCACCACAACCTGCTGATGTGAGGGTGACACGAAGGTGTGGCTTTAGTGATGGGACATCAACAGCTCCTTTGGGAGATGGTGGCAGTTCCCACACAATTGTCTGTAGCCTCCCTGCAGCTCCAGGGGTGCACTGGGAATTAGGTGTGTTAGGTTTGTATGCTCAGGGGGATGAGGAAGGAGGATTTAGCAAATGCTGCCAATTAGTTTACGCCCAAAATCTGACCTACCTTCCAACAGCAAAAAGTATAAAGGGAAATATTTTCTGGGCTCTAAGGAGCTTATTAAAAACAAACCCCAGAGTTTGTGTTGTCACCAGTTGGCCCTTGCAAACCAATGTACAGATTTTTTTTCTCCCTGAATGGATGGATTTTATTAAGTGTGTATTAACTGTATTGTTCTCTTTGATAATCTTTGGATTCTACTGGCTTCAGTCTTAACTTTTGCAGCTCTCAGGATGGAGATTGCTGACTCAGCGATGTCTAATGAAAGCATATTTCCCACTTCATTTAGCTCACAAGAGCGTAGTAAGCTGTAGGATACTATGCCAACTGGAGGCCTGGTTGAGGTTTTGATTTGATGATAGCTATTTCTGTCATCCCTAAATTTGTCCTGGTAGAGAAGCCTGATGGAAATCCCAGCTGTGCTGAGGATCTCCAAGGGCAGATTTTCAAAGGACAGCCTGGGTTTGCCTTGACACTGATGTAACATCATCACATTACAGAGCTGATCTGGAAGCTGAGGAGACTTCATGTGGTCAAGGCTTTGGCATGGAAGGCACAGGGACAAATGTGAACTCAATGGAATGGAGGAAAAGATCTTCCCACGTCTCCTGCATGGCAAACACCTTATTCTTCATTCAATTCAGGGCTGCAGCTGCCAGTGAGACAGCTCACTCAGGCACCAATTTTCTGTGTAACCACCCTGGACACATCACTCTTTATTCCTCTGTTTTCTTTCTCTAAAACACAGCCCTCATCATGTCACTCTTTTTAGTTCTTGTGAGCCTTGACAGCTTGGACTGAGACTGACTCTGCTACTGCCCCACCGGGGCCCACAGGACAGAAAGGCCTTTCCAAAGGCTGCTGTGGACAGACAATAAAATGGATCTGCAGCAAACACAGTATAACTGTCACAGAGTCTTTACATCATTACCCAGAGGACAGGGCTTGAAGCAATAAAAGTGAGAAAGAGAGCACTGATGTGTGGAATGCATCGTTTTATGCTCCTCGCTATCTTTACGGCCGCACTGTGAATAATTAAAGCACCAATGAAAACCAGCAGCGTGCGAGTGAGGTACAATGAGTGACACACATGATTTGTCTTTGGGAGCTGCCTCTGAATAAAAGTTTACACTCTAATAGAAAACAAATTAATGTCCTTTTTACGTTTTTATGTGAAATAAAGCCCTTTTCATTCCCCTGGAAGAGGTTTGTGTCTGTAGTGTACACAAGAGGGCACCAGCCCTGAGTGTGCCCAAAGCAACCAGGGGCAGCCAGATGGGATGGTCCTCACCAGATAAAAAGGGAAATATTTGGACCAGCTCAGGTGGGTGACTGCACTCTTGTACACCTGAGAAATTGCTGAGACCTCCTGTTCCATGCAGGCTTGGTCCTGCGTGACCCCCCTGGCAACCCAGAGGACACCTCTGCAGAAATTTGTAACCTCAATCCCATGGACTCCTCCCATGACCAGCAACACAGGGCTGATGGATCCCTCATTCCCATAAAAACCAGAGCTGGATGTTAAATGCAAAATCGCCTGGCCCATTATGAATGAGAAAAGTTAATTTTTCAAAGAATATTTGACAGCATCTCCCTGTAGGGCAGCGGATGTTAATTCCTGAATGAGAAGTGGATGATTTTGGCCTGGTCCTAGTCTAGCTCAGACACCCTGGACGTGCTTCATTCCCAGCTGGGTGTTGCACTCACATCACAACTTAAATCTCCACAACCCTTTTCCCACCCCAGCCTCCCTATCTTGCAAAAATTACAACAATTTCATTGCAAGCAATCTTACCTTTTCTCCTGCTATTCCAGGCTCCCCCACCGGACCAATGAAACCCATGAGACCCTGAGGAAAGAGAAGAGCTCAGCTAATTTTCAGTTTTTATTTGCTGAGAAAGTAAACAGTTCCTTTGGTCCACCTTGCTGGTTGCAATAGCACAGCATCCCTCGTCTAATGCTCAGTAATTCCTACTGGCTACCAGAGCGGATGGAGTTGCTCCCGGCCATGGGAATGTCTAACTCCACAGCTGGTTCTGCTTTAGGGGCCAGCTGGAACAGCAGCACCAGGATCTGCAAGAACCACAACACACAGAGCAGTGGATGAGTGGAGGAAGGAAGGCCGAGTCCATGGTGTGGCTTTGTTCTATGAGCTTTCCCCCAAAACAGCTTCCCCAGGAGCTCCTGGGTTGCACAGAGACAGAGACTCAGCATCATTTTAGCAGCTGGACTGGGTGGGCTTCTTCTGGATTAATCCAAGCTGCCTCAGCCCTTTCTGCGGACTAATTTTGCCCTGGATAGTGTCGTGCTGGTGGGATGCCAGTAGGAAATAAAGGTTCCTACAGCCAGAGAGGCCAGCAGGGCAGTGGGTCTCACACACCACTCAGAAACCATCTTGGAACAAACCTCCGGTCTAAGCTCAGGGTTTAACAATGTTCAGGATAATGAAGAAGCAAACAGAGCTGCTTTTAATTAGGAAGATGGAAACAGATGCAATCTCAAGAAAAGATTCCTGAGAATTAAGATAAAGCAACCTCCCTACCAGCTCCAGTGGTTTCTGGCTCTGGAGATGCAAGGGACTGTCCCCTCTGCCACTGCAGGCACTTGTGTCCTCTGTGCCATGGTGGAAATACCAATTAGCCACGGGATGACAGCTACAAAGAGAAAAGCTCCACTATCTTGTAGGGGTGTCACCAGCCTTTCTGAAGTGGTCCTTGCTTTGAAATGGCCTTTGTGTCAGAAGCTGAGGCAGTCCTGGAGCACAAGATTGTCATCGTGGCCAGGCTGCATGAACCAGACACCCATGGCAAGCAGAGCTGGACTCAGCACAGATTGCCCAGTGCAGGAATCAACTGGAGAGCAGAAAACTCTGCAACATCTGCCTATGCAAGGTTGCCACTGGGTGGCATTGCTGAAGGCTGCTGGATCAATTGTCCTTTCAGTAAGACACAAGTGCAGGTACACAACTGCATCCAGTTTCTGAATTTTTCCAATAGTCCAAGGCCGCGGAGAAGGCAAATGTTATGGCAGAGAATGGCAGAGCAATGAAATGCAACAGGGAAATGCATTGCTAGGCAAAAATAGACAATAAAGGAAGAAGGAATACATCTCTTGTTCATTTCCAATTTCTTGGAAAACCACAGAACTCTTTTTCTCTCTCCTGGGAATATGACCTTTAAGAAATTTCTGGTTCCTTAGGCCAGTCCCTGCAGAAGAGGAATCCCTGCTCTGCAGAAAGCATTGGTCCCATTCAGAACAAGACTGTTTCAACCTCCCTTCCAAGGGGTTCTGCATATCCAAGCTCAGGCTTGAAGGCCAATCTTCAGACCCACTGTCCATGGCAGCATCCACCTTAAAAGCCTCTCAGGAATCTGGGTCCTGAAGCCAGGTGTACTGGTGATGCTTCTCAAGCTGGCCTGCTGGTGCTTTGCAGAGGGGTTTGCAGGAATCTGAGCACACCAAGAGCCCCCCTTGCTGTCACAGATGTGCTGCTTGTTATGGCAGCTGGTGGAGAAACCTGCTGGCACGGCCAACCGGTCCTGCTGCACAGATGGGATGGAAGGGGAGCACAGCCAAAATCTCAGCCCAAACCCAGGGAAAATTCTGCCTGTGCTGGTGCACTGTGGGACTGCACAGGGGAAGATGCCACTGCTCCCCACGTGAGAGGAGCATCCCATGGCTGTGAACGTGAGATGCAGAGCTGGGACCTTGTAGCTTCCAGCACAGTAGCTCTGCAGTGTTTGCAGCCAGCACTGTCTGCTCTGGGCTAAATTAACCGACATTGCTGTGTCTGCAAGCAGACACAAATCGAGATAGATATGTCTACGCCAAACAAATCTCAGTCATTTATCAGGAGTATAAGAAAAAACAGGGGAAGATTGGGTAATGATGTTCCTCACTGGCCAAAATGGGATAGACACTAAAGGCAAGGAGATTTAGGTTTTAAGACAGAAAGATTTAGGTTTTAAGAACCAGAAGAGCTGCCAATGGCAAATATTTAATCAAAGCAGACACGAATTGTGGTCATTACACTAAAATGACTGTGGCACAACATATTTTTCTCAGGTTCCCAGAGTTGAAAAGAGGGCCTGCACCAAGCAGGGCTCTGGGCAGTGTGTGTAATGATGCACGTGAAGTCCCAACAGCAGTGGCTGTCCGGATAAAGGCCCACAGTACAGAGGAAAGAATGTAAAACATTTATATTAGACAGGAGTTCAGCATGTCGCTCATGATTCAGTCTGCTGTACTCCCCAGCCAAGGGCATGGCGGAAAAGGGATGGAGATTGTTAAAAAGTTGCTGGGGGCTTGTGGAGGGGGGGGGGGGCAAGGAAAGGAGGGAGGACTGGTGGGTTGTAATTCCTAACTCCTGTCTTGCTTTCCCCATTTATTGTCCAGCCCTGTCATAATTAAGCCCCCCCTCTTGGCTCCAGCAACAGAGAGCAAGTCAGCACTGAAGGCTTGCATAAATCAGAGCCCATTTGGGAGGGAGAAGCAGCCCAGCATGAGCAGGGTCTCCCAGGGACGGGCCCGCTGGTGGCTCCCAGCGGGAACCTCTCTGTTTGACTGGTTCACCAGAACTCAAAACAAAACAAACCAGGCACAAAGGAAAGGGATGGGAGGGAGTAAATGTACAATCCTCCCATTCAGATGAAAGAAAGGGAAAGTAAAACAGTAAATATCGCGGTTTATAGACAGGAGGACGCTCTGACCCGCAAAGAACAGCCATGTGGTTTAACTCTCTGTGCACCGGGCTCAGCGCAGCCCTGGTGCTGGGTTGGGTTTCCACCATCCTGGGAGAGCTGTGGAAACGCCACAGTGCCTGAAAATCCGTGACTGAGATGGTCTGGATTGTCAGAGACGCCCTGGAGGAGGAGGTGAAGGGTTGGAAAGGAGCAGGGCTAACATGTGGGAATCACCAGTGCAGTTCCCTGCTCTGCTCTTGGTGACCCTCTTGACCTTGGCCAAGACAATCAGGACGTCCCCACCTGCAAACCCGACCTTACAGCCCCTCTCCTTTGGAAGGGGAAAGACATGAAGGAGATGGTGCCATTGTGTCAGCGATGGGGAGGGACAGGGAGACTGATTTGGTGATCAGAATCCATTGTCCTTTGACAAATTATCTTAGAATACTGATATTGAGGCAAAATACTTTGACCTTAAAAGACAAGAGAAGGGCCTTGGGTGCCCTTCCCAGCACAGAGTGATGGGTACATGGCTGACCCTGACACAGTCCTGTGGGTGAGCAGGGCTGTCACTTCTTGTCCAGTACAGGGGAAGGGAATCAAACAGCTGCTCCTGCTGTGGCAGGACCCCCCAATCCCACTGAGGACATGAGGCAATTGGAGCCTCTTCCAGCTGGCACGACTCTTCACTGGGATTTTCTAGTGCCAAGCAGGGGGTTCCTGTGATGGCAGCACCTTCCTGCCTGCTCCAGGCTGTGGCTTCTCCCACAGGGCTGTCTGACCTTCAACATGGACATTTTGGTGACATTCTCCTGCTGTGCATTCCCCAGCTCGGGGACAGGAAGGCTGGTGGCTTCCCTGGCCAGAGGCCTCGTATTCCTCTTCATATCCTCCTGACTCCATCTCCAGGCAAGGAAGGGTTAAACCACACATTTCCAGGGTACTGGGGCGCCTGGCAGCTGGAATCCTTCCAGCACAGGGAGACAACAAGCATCTCATGAATGATCTTCCCCAGTCTGTGTCCTTGCAATGGAAAAACAGCGCATCAGGGGCTGCCCTGTGCCTTAAAACCTCATTTTTCAAGGAGAGCTCAAGTATCACCAGAAACCTCACAGAAACTCCCGTGCTTTCCTAAACAGATATCCCTAAGAAAGGGAAGAAATCTCCAATGAGATGGATGGCTGCTCTCTTCTCATGCTGTTATGCTGAGATTTTCTACTCTGAGAGAAACCATTTGTCAGGCAGAGCAGCAGGACTGAGAAGTGTGATGTTTTTCCACCCTTACTGTGGAATAGAAAACATCAGGGTCTCCACAAGAGGGAACAGGGTGAGGTGATGGTGTCTTCAGTGCCAAGGGCTCTGCAAAAATCCAACCCAGCCCCAACACCAACTGCTGACGTTTAAGTGGAGGGAGGAAGGAAACCCCAACGCTCCAGCATCGCTCAGTGGAGGTGTGAGGGGAGAGGAGGTTATTTCTCATTACTCTGGTGAGACATTTTGGTTCTAATTACTTGACTGATTCAGAAATGGAAATTTTCTGGGTGATATTTCTAGACAGAGACTAATTGCCTAAGAATAACACAGGCAGCTTTCCTACCACTGTGCTGGTTTCAGTGTCAGCAGAGGCCAGCTGTGTTTTCTTTTCGATGAACAGTGCCTACAGTTCTCATCCAAGGTCAGTCCTGAGGGAAGTTAAAGAATAATAATCCTAATGATGCTTTGCCCTTCAAGGACAGTGTCTGGTTAAGGATCTCAAAGCACTTCTAAATATTCATTTTTAACAGTGTCCACAGGTGCCACTTCAGAACAGGAGGCACTGGGCTAAGCTCTGCTCAGGGTTGTCATGCCTTCCACAGAAGGGGAAACTGAGGCACAAAGCACTGGGAAGTGCTGCCTGAGATTGTGCAGGACCTGATAAAGCTGCAAGTAGAACTCAGATGTAGGGAACGACTTTGCTCCTTCAGTAGTTGCTCTTCAAGGAGCAAATTAACAACCATAACACAGAAATGGCTCTAATTTCCGAAGAGGAGTAACCACCTTTGATAGATACTGAGGCTGGTATCAGACTGCTGGTGCTGAAAAGGATCCACCTCGACTTTTGTAGACTTGCTTGGTCAGGAACCCTTGGAAGAAGTGACCCAAAGAAGAGCCAGAGAGGCTGACAAGCTAAACCAAAGCAAACCAAGCTGACCATCCAGCAGGGAAAGTGTTGGGAAGGACGGCAGTGGTGGGAAGCAGGACCCACAGTGCCAGGGCCAGCTGCCACAGCCACTTTGGTGTGGTGGTGCAGGAACACACAGAATTTGTTGGAGGCTCTGTGGCTTCACTTTAAGGGTTGTTGGTGGACAAGTTTGTTGGTTTCAATCACAGAGATGTGGGAACAATTGTTGCTTTTTCCTTGATGCCTGTGGTTCCCCCAAAGCCTACAGGGACCATGCATGTCCTGGGTTATGCCAGCAGAATGTTCTCCATGGAATTACAACAAAATGCAGCTCAGTGTCTCTCTTCCCCAGGGTCTGGTTTCTTCAGCTGCTAGCTCCTCTACTGCCCAGAAAATCTAGGGGAAGTGAAAGCAACAAAGCACCCAAAGCAGAGAATCCTCTCCTTAAAGCCTGGAACCTGGAGCACCAGGGCTGTGGGCAGCTTTGAGGCGGCCAGAAGACCCTGGCCACTGCACTCTGGGCACCCAGGACACTTTGTACAAAGGAGATCATCAAGGAAAATGAGGAATTTACCTGCTCACCAACTTTCCCTGGTCGGCCACGGTTTCCTGGCTCACCCTGCAGGACAAGGAGACAAAGGCACAAGGGTTACTGGGGGCTGCCAGCCAGACCCTGGACACAGCCTGGTTCTTTGTACACCCATTATTTGAGCTGCAAAGTGTGAATTGGGGAAAATCTCTGAGAACATCTTACAAAACCAACTGTCTTGGTTTGGGTCCTGTCAACTGACTGGACTTGGAGGATAATCCAAAGTAAGAAACACTACTGACACCAACACGGAGCAAACATTTCCTGTCCTGGAGTGAGATGCCCCAAAAGCTGGTCCCGCTGTAGTAAAATAACCTTCAGAGAACCACATTGAAACATAAAATATCTATTGTATAGGCCCAGCCTTATTCTTGTTACTTCATCCCAAAGTTTTACAAAGCCTAAGAAGGCAAGACAACCCAAATATTCCCAGGCAATGCTGCCCCCCTGATTCTGTTGTTATAAAACCTCAGACAGGCACACGTTACTGTCACATGGAGCACCCACAGGAAAACCACAGCAAGAACCTATGTGAGATAAATCCCACTGCAGGAAGAAGGAGTTCAGAGCATGAAAATGATGAGGGGTGAAGGAGAAAGCAGAAGAAGGAGCATTGCACACCCAACAGGGAGCAGGGCAGCTGTGGCAGGCACTCAGAGCGCCCTGCATGGGCCAGCCAGGCTCACCAGTAACCAGCAGTGTCTCCAGGACAGCAGCTGTATTTTCTCAGTAGGCAGATACTCCAGATGTGCTGCCAGAGCACATTTTTGCTATTTACTGTTTGAAGAGGTTGTTTTTGTTGGGTTTTCTCTTTCCTTTCGAGTGTGGGTTTGTGGAGTGCATTGCCCTGGGACGGCTCCTGCTGATAATTAGGCAGCAAAGATAGGAATGATGTGCATTGTTTTAGAACAAAACCATGGAGAAGCAATGGAAAATGAAGTGATGATGGAGGGAGAAGTTGGTTAATATCAAAAGAGGAACACATTTGTTTATAATAGCTTAAAAAATGCACCATCATTCTTTTTTGAAGAAAGAAGCAGAAGCTGAGACCCCAAAATTCTGAGAAAAAAAGGAACCCTCAGTTCTCTTGTTCTCTCTGGAATGAATACTTGGGAGAGTGGTCAAGGTGAGAAAAGACATTTCCCTCTTCCTTTCCTCCCTTCTACCCACTGCTTTCCTGATCAGGAACAAACTCTTTTCTTACCTTCAGACCGTTGGGACCAGGTGTTCCTGGAAATCCCTTCCGACCAGACCGACCCTGAAATACATGGAAAAACCATAAACATCAAAAGCTTGCAGCTGCTTTGCTCACAGGTGCTGCTTACATGCTTGTAAAATAAAATACAAATATAAAATATGCATTTTCTGAACCACTTATTACCAATTTTTGGGATACTTTACTATCCTGAGGTGACAATTATGTACAGACCCATTACAAAATCCTGAGTTGGCAAGCCCACAGATATGAAAATATTCTTTTTGCTTCTTCTAACTGTGTTTCTGTGATACATCACAGAGGTCAAAAGGACTCTCTCTGACTATCCAGTTTTGTTTTTTTTTTCTTTTTCCTCTACTCATTGAAAAATACTATAAATCAAGGAAGAAACACAAGGGCTTGTTATGGAGATGGTTTCCAATCAATGTCATTTATCTTGAGATGAACTGTTTAAACATTAGAGGGTTTTTCAAGGTTTGAGACTCCAGGAAAGTCATAAACTCAACACCCTGTGCAAGACACTTCCTGGACTTTCAGCCATCCTGGCTCAAGCAATCAATCAAGCCCTGGACAAGACAATAATTCATAGCAGGGCAGATTAACTTCCCAAACCAGGAGGGTGGAAGCTTTTTGAGAATTTAACTACAATTCCATTGCAAGGTCATCAGTACTGGTAATAGCTGAGTGAATAAATGAATGGAACCTACCTCTGGACCAGGGACTCCTGGTGGTCCTAAGGGGCCTTCATCTCCCTGAGATGAAAAGAAATTAAAATAAAAGGCAAAGTAGTGACAAAATTTGGACTCACCCTGCAGCAAGAATGAAATGCCTGCAGTATGAGCAGCAGTTAAACACAGGCTGTGTGTTCAGTTGTCACATTTTAACAGCTGAGCCCTTCTCTATCTTAGAGCAGCCTCTGAGGTTTCTCAGGAAAAAAGATCTCAAGTCAAGCCCTGACAGTAAAAGCCATCCAAAATTTGACCAAGGGAACACCAGTTGATTTGGTCTATGATGAGCTGGATTTGGCCACTGGGGTACCCTGGACTTGCTGCCATAACTCTGCTTCATTTGATCTGGCAGGGATGTGAATGCTATAGAGTTCTCTTTTTCTCTCTTCCCCCCAAAAAAGCATGCTCCAAAATTTCCCACAGAACCACTTGGCAACTGTATGAACGTTTCCCTTTTGCTTTCAGCTGGGACTACACATGCTGCAGAATGGAGCTATCACAAAATCTCACACAGCAATTGGACTCGCTCCTCTCCCTTGGCTCCACACCAATTTCTAATGTGATAGGATCAGATCTACAGTTTCTAAGAGACCTTCAATTAAGCTTCACAAAAATTATCTCAAGTGTCTAAACCCAACTGCCAAGAGAGGAATTAAAAGTGCCCTTGGCAGCCCCAGCCTGGCTGCTCTCATTTTGGTGGGCAGCCCTGGTAATGAAGGGGCACTGGCAGGCCGAGGGTGGCAGTGGGGGTCAGGAACCCGGCTCCAAGGGCACAGACAAGCCACCCACAATATGCCCCATTTCCAGAGGGATCTAATTCAATTCAGAGCCCTGACCCAGTGCCCTGGGTGAGCACAGTGGTGAGAGCACAGTGCTGTGCTCTGCTGCACACTCGGAGCCCTGCAGCACAGCTCACACCAAACTCCATGTCCATGTCTTTGGGCTCACTTTTACACTCACTAACTAGAGCAAATTGAAGGCAGCTTGGTCACGCCTGCCTGAACCTGGAATGCAGGGCTTCGATTCCCTTTGTATTTTGGCTGGAATATTTTTTTCCTCCCCCTATTTCACTGCAAATAAATGAGCTAATTTGCATTAATCCCATTTAGAGAACAAGCAGAAGAGTTCCCAGAAAAAGTTAAGAATTATTGGTGCTATTAAAACGAGCTCCTGCCCATGCATGTGCTCAGTATTATTTACACAATGTCTCGTGACTCGGGACAAACAGCTTACACTGGCCTGAGTGAGAGGAAATTACACCAATGTCACTGGAGTTACAACAGGATAAACAGGGAACCCAGACATTCTCTGCTGCTCCCATCATGTACAATTAAATCAGTGACAATTGTTCCCTTCCTAATGACTGCAAGGGCAATGATGCTTCAGGTTCTGAGGTGAAATTGTGAGTGAAAGCTCTCAGGTGCTGGGCAAATGGATTTCTGCAGGGCAGCAATTCCCATTTCCTTCTCCTTTTACAGAGGGATGTTTCTCCGTGTGAGAGAGCAGAGTCTGCAGGTCTCATGGTTGAAAAGGAACACACTTAAAAGGAGCAGAAAGCAGATGCCAGGCCTGGGCATGTCTGTGCAAGGGGATGTGCAGGGAAAAGGGCTCTAACATCCATCTGGGGGTGGGGGAACAGGCTTTAAAAGCAAAGCCAAGGCAGATTTTAGGGTCAGCAGATGCCAGCAGTGACTGGAAGCAGAGATCACAGGCCTTGGAGATCACACAGCTCAGAGGAAGCTCCTCTTCTGCAGGTCTCTCATCACTCAGTATAAGCATCTGCTTCCCAATTCAGAGGGACCAGAGCATTTTAAACCACCAACACCGTTTCACCATGCATTAATTTAGAACATTCAGCATTGTTCTTTAAATCAAACCCCCTCTGAGCTGAGGACACTCACCTCTTGTCCAGGCAGTCCTCTTGGCCCAGGTAAACCTCGTGCTCCTGGCTTTCCCTGAGAAAGATCCAAAGGAAAAGATACTCAGAAAATAGAAACATAAGCTCAGAAGGGCAATTAAAATGAGAAAGTCTCTTTCACAGCCACGGGACATTATCCAATGTCAATTTGGTTACAGAAAAAAAAATCTGAAGAAAAGAAAACGCTGCACTTGGAGGCACCTCAAGCCAAACAGACCAAGCTGAGATGCTGGCCAGGACAATCTTTAGGAATCTCCTGGGCTTTCTCTCTTCCCCCCTTCCCACTACTTTGTTTTCCCTGGCTGCTTCCAACCCCACACAGAGCTGCAGTCTCTGCTCCACTCACCTTCAGACCTTCAGGACCGTTTTCTCCTGGTGGGCCAATGTCACCTGGGAAGCCCTGGGGGAAATGAGGAACAGTCAGGGTGCAAAGGTGGAATTCTGCAGGCAGTGTCAGCCTCGGTCAGAGCTTTAGTTAGAAGCTAAGGGACAAGATGTGTTACGTGCTGGCAGTGTAAAGGTGAGGGCCACCACGGCTTTGGGAGCGAAGGGGACACAAAGGAGCAGCACCATCAGTTTGATGGAAGAGCAGCCTTTCCCTAACTCCCTTTAGGTCCATCTTTTGACAAGATTTATTGCAGAGAGGGCCTCCCTGTCATCACACAGCTAAAAGCAGCGATTTGGGTTTTAATTAATCTTTCTGAGCCAGCTCATAACCTCTGTGCTCCCAGAAAGGAGCTGCAGCCTCGGCGACAAAGGGAAGCAGGCGAGGAATTAGGAAAGGTGCTGACACCCTCGTTAGCTGCCGTCAGCCTGGCAGGGCTCCTTCCCACCCAGCCACCCACCCATGGAGCAGGAAACAAAGGAATCCCTGCTTATTTCCAATAGCAACAAAGAGGAACGATTGCTAAGTGGCAGCACTCAGCTGAGAGCCCTTCCAGACCCTGTGAAATACCAGAACGCTGATGAGGGGAAAACAGACATCTGTTGTGCTGGAAGGGGCTCTCCAGCATCTTACAGACCTTGTCTGGTCACTTAGGAAAGAGAAAAAATGATGGTGTGCTGGGGGAAGCTCATCCTTCATCTAAGGTATCACTGTGACCTTTTTTTGGTTAGGGAAATAAGAGGATTTTCTACTCTAAGTGGTGTTTTGAGGGGGGAAAAGCCGAAAAAACCTCCTTCATTTTATCTGTGACAAAAAAAGGGGAAGGAAAAAAAAGGATCTCATCTACATGAGATGTAGAATGGGTCATGAACCCATCTTGATTCTTCCTACCCCATCACCACTCATGTGCCCTCATATCCCAGCAGAGAAGTGAAGCCTGAGGCCAGGAGGATGTGAGAAGGAGGTGGTGAGACATACCTCAGGGCCAGGTGGTCCTGGAAACCCAACTGGTCCTTTGTCACCGACTTTTCCCTGCAGAAATTGGAAAAAACATGGGGAGAAGTGAGCTGGCTGCTGGCTGTCAGGTTTCCTGTTTAGAACAGCCAAGCTGTCTTTCCAGCTGGGCACAGAACTTTAGAAAAGGAGGTGAGGGAGCAGAAAGTGCTTGGTTACTTACCAGGGGGCCTGCCTTCCCTCGTGCCCCAGGGACCCCTGGCAAACCCTGGCTGCCCTGAGAGAGACACATTATTTTCAGAACACAACGAGGCATCAAAAAAAAAAAAAAATCCAATTCCCCAGGCTCCAGCTTTGCTGCAGAATGAGGAGCATCTCCTAAAGGCTGAGCTCAGCCCTGCATGGAGCTGGAGCAGCTGCACTAATGTCAGGGAGATGTTCCTGAGGACAGCCCTGAATTTAGCCCCAGAGAACACGAGTTGGCTGTGGCTCAGAGCCACACAGGCTCCAGCACAGGGCTATGTGCAACATTTGTCAGCCACAGCCAGTATCACATTAAATCACAGGGGAGAAGTCATTTGATCAGAAGTTATACAGAGCATTAAGTGGTTCCCTGGGTCAGGGTTTAAGTTGCTGCACTGAGCAGACAAAATCTCCTGAGTCTGCAGCCTCTGGACCACACACATTCACACACATCCCCATCAATCCCATCACTTCCAGCCTCTGCTAGGAGACACAGCCCCTACAAAAAAACCCCGCAGAACTGCTTTTCCTATGGTAACTATAAAATCCATATTCTGACGTGGATTTTAGAAAGGCACAGCATATCCCAAATGGGAACTATCCAAGCAGGGGAACCTGACAGCAGGATGCAGCTAATTCCAGCTCCTAGTGGAGGAACTGAGATAACTGATGGCCACTGCTGTGTGAGGGGAAAAGAACAAAGGAGAAAAGAAAAACAATTACCTTGTCTCCTTGGAAGCCAATATCTCCTGGAACACCTGCTCTTCCCTGATCACCCTGGGTACACATCACCAGAGAGTTAAAACAGGCAACAGCAACAGCTAAAATGCCCAGGTTGGTGCTCAGAAGGTGCAAAAGGCTCAACAGCAGCTGCACTCAGACCTGAGCTGCTGGCAAGCTGCAGATCACATTGAAGACAGCAACAACCCTGAGCAAATTGTAGATTTCCCAGCTTGATTCTAAGGTTAGGAAGGAAACTGCAGGAGAGCAAAAACCAGGAATTCCCCAGCATTGTGTGTCTATAGGAGCTGCAAGAAGAGAGAGCACATTCCTCTGGCTAACAGGGACCATGGTGGTGGTGAAGTGTTAAATTCAGCTCAACAGAAGAGTTCAGTTTTCAATGAATGAACCTTTTCTCTCACAAGGCTCTATAGAAAAGCAAACAATCCTCAGGGTTTCTGTGAGCATATCCTAGTCCTGACATCAAACATCAATCCTCTTTCATAAGAAAACAAAAGCAACTTCTGGTAATGCTTTAGTAGTACCTCACTGGGAGGGGTCAGCTGGTGCTCACTGGGATGGGGAGCCCATCACTGACAGTATTTCCTCACCAAGCTATCTGTCTGTCCCTCATTGGACCAACACAACAGATTCTGACTCCCTGGGTGGAAGCCAAATATCCCTGAAGGTTTTCCAAGGAGCAGTGGGCTACTTTGCACTGGCTCTCAGCCCTGCTGTGAGCAGCTCTGGACCAAATCACCTCCTGATGCCCCTTCGAGCCTCGTGTGTTTAGTGATTTACTTAAACAAAGGATGAGTCAATGATGGGGCAGAGAAAGGAAAATTCTGCTTGGGAAGTCAAGGGAGGAATGACTACAATAACTTGGTACAATGACAAGACCCAACAAAAATAACTGCTGGAGGAACTCTGTCCCATGAACTTGGCTCCCCAGCAAGGGAATGAGCCACTCCAGGGCTATATGTTTAAACATAGCCCACATGGAAGACATATGGAGCCCTGCAACAGAGCCAAAGTCCACAGAGAGATGTCAGAGAAAGTCCACTTCACTCCAGAAAAACCACCCACTCTCACCCATCAGAGAGCTGAAATAATTGCAACTACTTCAGTAACATGCAGGGGATAATCAAATTGTGGACGGTTCAGGTTTGAGTTAGCAAAAACTTTTCAAAGACAAATTTTCAGAAGAAAAATAATTAAGAACTATGCAGATTCAATGATGGAAACATTTCATGGATTCATGCTAAATTTGCTTAAATGTTTTGGCAAATCTTCCCGGAACATTTCACTGAACCATCTTCAAAACAAGTCTTTTACGTAGCAAAATTAAAATGTTGGTCTTAAAAATGTTAAATTGATTTTACTCATTTGGTTTTCAACATAAAATATTTTAATTTGAGTCAAATAACCAACATTTTGTTTCATCTGAACTATTTTCCATATTTTTTTTCCTTTGGCAATGCAAAATGGAAACAATCAGCTCTTTACACAGCTTCAGTTCGGAAGAAACCCAAGTATTAGATAGAACAGAAATGGCAAAAAAAGCTACTGTGTGACCCAGCTCCTTCACAGATTTCTCTCATCTTCTCTGAATTTTCTACTTATTTTATGTAGTCCAAAGCTTAAAACACTGAAATCTACTTAATTCTGGCTCCCGACTGGAGGCAGCATGAAAACAGCTTTTCTGGAAGTGACAGGTTGGCTCTGAGATTTGGCTTTATCATCAGTTCTGAGGGTCAAAGAAGAAAGATTACATTTTTTTTAAGCAATTTTCGACCCAGAGAGTACAAGTGGCCATTGAAATACTGTTTCACCAGAAATACTTGGACACTAAGTAATAACTACTAAAATAAAAGAGTTTCCTGAGCATAGCAAAACACAGGAACAAACTTTTGTTTCCAACCTTTAGGAAAAGTGGGGCATGACAGTGAAGCCAGTTTTCAAACAACTCTGAGAAATGGGCAAAAAGGAAGCAGGGAAACAAAACTCATCTCTTAACCTGAGCTGGACTTCACACCAGATGTTCACGTGTTATTGTGATAGCCCAGCAAAATGTCACGGCATGAACAGTCCATCTATGGCTGTCAATCTCTTAAACCAGAACTGAGCACTGGGGCATCACCTTTTACCTGCCCTGGAACTGGGAACTGAGATCTGTGTCCTTAATAGGAGGGGAAAATTACAGAGGAAAGAGGTCAGGCATGTTTGTTATTAAAAACTGAGATGCTGAGATGACGAAATGGGCCTGCAAGGACTTGGTTCACGGGGCAGGAAAAGGAATGTAGGATCTGAAATTACAAACAGCCCCTGCCCATGGGATGCTGCCTGTGCTTCATGTTTCACCTATAGAAAGAAATGCAGCTTCAGACACCCCCAGGGCTTGTGTAACCCAACACAAACAGAGAGGGGCTACAAGGGAAAGGACCAAATGCACAGCTGTGGGATGTGTTTGCTGTCTGGGGGGATGCAGAGGAGGTTGTTGTGCAAAATCCCCTCAATTTTCCTCAGCTGCAGTCTCTGTTCCCAAGACTTCCTGCTCAGCAATGCAAAGGGAGCTAACGCCACACAGCTCCAGAGGTATTTGCCTGAGCCATGTCCTCCACAAGTTACAGATGTCCTGATTCATAAAACTCCTTTGTGAGAACAAGTAGCTGGGATTTCCTCTGCTTCCTCCACCTTTCTCCTGCACTCATCACCCCACGTGGTCCTCTCAAGGCCACTCTTGATTTCAGAGTTACACAGTAATTGCACTTCTCCCTCTCTTCCCCCTCTCCTTGCCTCCATGAAAACACAGGAATGGAAACAGAAGGATGACCTGGATCTGCCTGTCTAGCTTCTAGATAAAAGGATGTGATTTTAGCTGGAGGAGTGAGATGCTGTCCCTTATTCTGGTTCACACCTGGCCATGTGATGTGAGGATGTTCTCCCAGGTGGATTGAGGCGGCAGATCCAGTGACATTCCTACAGTTTGTGCTGCCTACACAACCATCCAGCCACCCTGCCACTGTCCTCAGGTTTTACCAGCATCCATCTGACTGCTGCTGACTGAAGGGAGTTTTCCTCAGCTACAAAAACCCCAACCTGTACAAGGCCATGTGTTTCAGATGTGACCAAGACAGATGGGATTAATAGGAGCTTGCAGACATCCAATTAAATCTTCATCAATCCAGGAAGGCAGGATGACCTGCAGCCTGGAGCTTGCAGGGGGAGGCAGCTGGGGGGGAAGGAAAGGTTTCCTGTACCTCAGGAGTGTGGGATTGCTGGGAGGATGGATAATTCCACACTTGGGAGTATTGTAAGGATAACTCCAGAGAGAGCCACGAACCATTTGGTTACTGGGAAATACTGGGCATAAACAGAGCAGTGTCTTTAAAGTGATGGAGACTGAACTGTCCAGGAAGGTTAATTTTGCTAAACAGTGATTTAGATCTTGGTGGTTCTTAAGATATTTAACCATTTCTCCCAAGGAGTGGATGGAGGAGTCTGTGAACTCCAGGATCTGGGGTTTAGTCCAGAAACCAGCTACAATGCCTTAAGCTTGTCCTAAAGAAAAAGCCCTTCTCTTGCCCTGTCATTGCTCTCAACAGAAGTGGGAGAGCAGCACAAGGGAGAAATGGAAATTGCAGACACAGGAGTCCTGGCAAAGAGCTGCTATAGTATAAGAAGAGTTGAATCACTGGTTTGACACTACTTCCCCCCTGTGCAGTTTTGGGCTGCTAAATCATTCTCTAAAAGCAAACATCTAAGAAGAGAATAAAACATCCGACAGGAGGAGGAGAATACACTTAATGGTCATTTTCCACTGCCCTCCTGAGCAATCAGAGCCAACAATAAATAACTGCACCTCCCACTCCTTCAGACTAAATAAATCCTACAGCTGAATATCTGTAGGAGGAGGGTTCTCGTGACAGTGAGACATTTACACACACAGCTTCATGCTGATTTAGCTGAAGCTGTGTGGTTTTGTGCCAGCACCACTAAATCACTGCAATCAAGGCCCCTCTCCATTTTGCTTTTTCTACAGTGATTTATTTCAGTTTGGGACAAGGCAATTTCCTCCCAGTAGGAAGCTGAACTGAGGTGAGGCTCCTTGAACAGGAGCAGAGGTATCCAACAGACAACAGTTTTTCCAGGGGATCCACTTGGTTTGTTTGATGCTTTTTCACACCATACCTGTCCCCCAAATGCATTAATGCAAACTCACTGTCAGTGTTGGATCATCTCCTCCCAATCCCATCACATAAACAGCATAAAAACAGTGGAGCACCAGGTAATTGTACAATTACTGTCATCATCAGGGGGAGATGGGAGCTCCAAAGAGGATCTGAGCATAACTTATCTACACTCCATGGAAAAGGGGATGGGGCAGATATCAAAGAAAGAAAAATCCAAACTAGAGTGTCACGAATGGAGGGAGAGTGAGAGGATGGGGTATAGATGGCCAGGGTGGAACCAGCACTACAATGCTGAATAAGAAACTAGAAAGGGGGTTTCACATGCAAAATTAAAACACAGTGCAATAAGGGAGTATTCAGATCACCTTATCACCTTTCAGTCCATGTTCTCCAGGGTTCCCCATCAGCCCCTGAAACAAAAGAAAGTTCAGAGTGAGGTTGAGCCATGGTGGAGACTTGCTCAGGTCTGTGACATTGCTGTTTGCTGATGGGGCTGGTGGCTCACACCCACAGCACTGGCCTGGGACAGTCCCAAGATCCAATGCCAGACTGCTCCCAGAGTGTGCTCCATCACACATTCTTCATGTGGGAAAATGCTTCTGGAATTCTCCATTGAGAGCACCACTGGGATGTTGTGTTCAACACCACTGCTGCCCATCCTTTCTCTCAGGACAGTCACCACTGCCCCAAGGAGGAACAGAACAACCTTCAGCCCAGCTATGGAGGGATGAGAGCTCAGAGAGCTCAGAGATTCCCTCACCTTTAATCCTTTTGGTCCTGGATAGCCAATTGGTCCAACAGGGCCCATGTCACCCTAGTGAGAGAAAGAAAATTACCACAGTCATTAGGTGCAAACCCAACAGATCCCTGCATGTGGTTGGTGTGAAATTCCTCTGATATCCAGTCTCAGTGTCCCTGAAGAAATGCACTACTGATATCAACAGCAGCATCCTGGCATGAGTCAAGGCTCTTTGAATGTGCAGACAGCCCCTAAATAAAGGCAGCACTCAAAGAAAAAAGAGGAGAGGCGGTGGGGACAGAGGGGTCCCATCCTGCTGCAGTGAGAAGCCAGAGTGGCACTGTGTGCTGGCACTTTGTCTAACACAGGAGGACAGCAGAGCTCTGCCTGCTGTGGGCACCCATGTGTGATGTACAACAGAAACCCTTCAGTGCTGGTGTTGAAACGGGCTCTGGCTGCTCCCTGCCATGAAGAGAGGCAGTGACAGGGTGCCTGGCCTGGCCTCAGTGTGTAAATAAACAGGGCAGGCTCCCTGAAGGAGCGATTCTCCAGCCGAGCCCCGGGCCCGCGGTCACGCAGAGAGAGCTGGGCTGCAGCCACCCCAACAGAGCCCTTTTCATACCTCCCAGCATAAAGGCTGCTTGTGGAAATGCATTTGCTCAGAGCTCTGCCCACATGGCTAATTAGGAGAGCAAGAGGCTTTAGTTACACCTAATTCTGCTCTTCAGCCTCTCTTACACCGTGAACCAAACTCCACAGGGTGCGTGAGCAGAGCCTGGCTGGTCCCTGGGGTGGCTGCAGGGGGCAAGGAGGAGACTGAGAGGGGCCATGTGTCACCTTCTCCACGCTCTGCAGTGTGTGCACACCCTGGGGAAGGAGCTGGAGATGTCCTCCACAGGGAGGACAGGGCAGGATGGATGTGCTCCCTTCTCCCCAGGAGGACTGAGGAGGTCACTCTGGGTCTATCCCACTAGAGATGCTTCAGCAGCCTGAATTCAGGAGATGCATTTTACCCTGGGACACAAGATCTGACTCAGCTTGACCTGAATCTCAGTTTGAAGTTTGGCTGGGCCAGTGTGGAGAGGAGGACAGGCAGCTTCTGACTCCATCATCTCTAGAAGGATCATGATCACATTTGCCATCTGTGACCTTACAATTTCTAACAAACACAATAACTGTGAGATAATGGCAACAAGGAAAAGAGAATTCTTCCCAAATGTCTGTGAGATAACAGCAGCAAGGAAAAGAGAAATCTTTCCAAATATCTGTGAGATAACGGCAACAAGGAAAAGAGAAATCTTTCCAAAAGCAAGGATGCCTTCAATGATATTGTTTTAAATAGCAATATTCATCTTCCAGCTTTTTGACAGAAGCACATCCTTTCTGCTGCTATGGCTAAAGTAGCTACTTTCATTTCCACTAATGAAGGGAAACAGAGCTAATTCCTGGTTCCATGGGAAACCTTCCAGCGAATCCTGTGAATCCTCTGCCCCAATCCCCCATCTCCAAGATGGGTGTTCCACCAGATTCCCTGCTGTTGCTTCCAGGAATGTGAGATTTCTGGGTTTGTGCAATGCCGAGTGCAATGGAGGCCTTGATCTAAGCTGACACACACTCCTGTAATTTAAGCTATGGAAAGGCTAAAGGGGAAGGTTTTAACCATTCCTTGCAAGTCAAGTTTCCATGGTTCGTCACAGCTGAGGAGGAATCATTATGAAGGAATGCTGTAGTAGTAACAGAGCCAACCAATTTTTGTGCATGGAAGGGAATAACCTAAAACAAGCGCTGAGACCTAAAAATAAACCAGCTGGGCATTCACTAACCCCCAGCACAGCTGCCAGAGGAGGAGCTGCCACCCATCCTTACAGCCATTTATCTCCTTCTGGGGGAAAAGTGGTAATGAAGGGTGGAATTTGGCTGAGTAAAATTACCTGGATTAGTGATGGGATGGTGAAAGTGCTTTTAAAATTCCTGTCTACCCAGAGGACTGACTGTTCCTGCCCTCAGACTCTCCAGTGAACAAGAACTGTGTATCCCTGTGGTCACTGCTTACAGGGACTTGCTTTTTAAGAGATCCTGGTGTGGAATGAATGCTGCATCTTTGAAGAAATACCCTGGCAAACACTATCAAAAGGGCAAGTCACCATGAAAAAAAAGACACTAACAACAGACTTCTAATCTGTCTCCTTTTGCTTGGAAAGGGTTTGTCCTCCTCCACCTCTGAATCCACCAGGAAACCTCCTCTCTCCTCAGATGCCACACCTCCCCCAGGCAAACAGTCATCCTGCTCACAGGAAGAAGGAAATCTGTGTGCAGTTAGGCAGGTTGAAAGGGTTAAAGCCCGACAAGCCAGATCTCCATTTGTTTTTGTACTTACAATGAGTCCAAGGACTCCAGGAGGACCTGGGGCTCCCAATTCTCCCTAAAAGGAAAGACAAACCCACATGGTTACAGAACACTTTATAGACAAGCAGAGACTGAAAGGCAGCTCAGTGTTTCAGGGTTTTGAGGGAAGGGAAAAGAAGGGAAAACACCATCCCTCCCCCTTCCATCCCTCCCTCCATCCCCAGCCCCTTCCCCCTCCAAAGCAATCCAGAACTTCCATTTTCAGGAGAGCACATCCTGGGAAGACACAGGCTGCTTGTTGTTGGGCAGTCATTCCCAGGGCTGACTCCCCTCCCAGGAGCAGGCTGGATGAAAGGAACATTTCACTGAGCAGGGGAGAGGTGGGAGCCTGCCCCAGGTGCCAGTGGCAGGGAGAGGGAGCAGGGGACATGGGGAGAACAAGGCTAAGGTGGGAAGGAGAGGAAAGCTGCTGCACTGGGAAAGGTGAGTTTTGGGAGTGGTTATGTTATTACATTTATTATTGTGGTTTGGTTATTACAATTATTATTCTAAAAAGAAAAGGTAGGAAATAATAGGAAAAGGTAGACCTGCATGAAAATGAAACTGGGTAGTTTGGGGAGAGGGTATGGCAGGTTCTGGTGGTGGCAAATGTGTCCTGGGAGAGTTTTGGCACCTTGGAGCTCATCATTCCAAGGGTCAGACTGCTGATGGGGCTTGTGCAGCTGGTTTGGCTCCTCAGCTTTCTCTGTGTGAGCTCTCCAAAGAGATGCAGAAGCACTGGATGTACCTGATGGCATCTCCAAGTGAAGCACTGCAGAGATGCCCTGCCAGACCCTCACCTACCCGGGTCCCTGAGCAGCTCAGCAGCCATGGGGTGCTCAGCTTGTCCTGTGTCCCTTTTGGTGGCCTCCCTGGCTGTGCTAACAGTGAGCTGCTGGCCAGGGCAAGGACCTGCTCTGACACACCTCCATCTCCAGCAGGGCCTCTCAAAACAAGTGCATTGGAAATGCTGAACTTCCCTTTCACTCAGCCAGTCCTGGCCCTGCTCTGGATCATGCTGGCTACTTCCTCTGACAGCCCTGCTCAGTTTATGGTGCACATCTGGTGGAGCCCCCTCCAGTGCAATAGAGCTCCCCTTTTATGGAAAGATTTGCCCAGTGGAGAAGGAAAGAGAAGGGGATGCAACGTGACTGAATGTGCTCAGGGCTCCTTGGCTAAAGGGTTACGTGTGTTTATTTTATGGGAAGTGGAGTAAAGGACTATTGGGCAAGCACACACACAAAAAAGCGTTTCATAATCTCAACCAGCCTAAAATTGCCTTTTTTTTTTTTTCTTTTTTTTTTTTTTTTTCTTTTTTTTTTTTTTTATGGCCAGTTCCTTTCCTGCATACTTGGGACATCTGTGGAGCAATTGTTCCTCATGGGTGGGATTTCTGTGTCCTCAGAGCTACTGTTAAAAGGTTGGCTGCAAGCTTTCAGCCAAGGCCTGGCATTACTGGCTCAGGAAGGAGAGGGAGCATCCCAGGAATGCTGAGCACAGGAGCTGCACGGTGGCCTGGGTTCCCCAGGAAGGGTGGCTGGGCTGCAGGCTGGGGGGATGCTCAGCTCTTGGTCCCACCAGCTCCAAGAGGCATTTCCCAGATTTTCTGACTTGTGTCATATTGCTATTCCTCAGGAGAACGCCTGTCTGTGGAAATGCATGAGCTCACAGCTAACAGAAGAGGATTTCCTCTTGGAAGAGGAGGGGGTGGACTCCCCTGAGAGATGAGGACAGGACTAGTTGTTAATTTGAGCCATTCCCTGGTCTAGGAAATGGAGGATTTACAAGGGGCCTTTCCTGGCTATCAGTGCCTGACCTGTGAGGGGAATCAGGCTCTATTCTCCTTTTTTTCAGCGCATGGACTGGGCACTGGGACAAGAGAGAAGGAGATGAATCAACAGCCCTTTCCCACGTCTAATTCCTGTGATTAAGAGCCTAATTGGAGTGGCTGAAGCACTCCGGGGGAACATGGGATGTGGAATGCCATGGCTGACAGTTCTCATCAGCTGGCAGGAGGGAAGAATGCCCTGGGCTGGAGTTGCTGTGCCCAGAGGGGCTGCAGAGCACATCAGAGGCTGTGGCTCAGCCTTCCCAGCCGGCAGGGGATCAAACAGAGGATGTGGCAGCCGGGCCTGAGGCCATCCTGCCCCTGACAGCTCAGCTGCACACCCCACCTACCAAACCTAGCATATTTGTGTGCTCCACAAACAGACTTTCTGGCATTTTTCTGCGTCTGTGACTCCACTTGTGACCCTGTGAACCTCCCTTTAAGTCAGCCCAAACAGTCTGTTTTCATTCTGCCATGGCCAAGGCACATTAATATTTAAGAGCCGTTGATAAGATGAAAGAGGAGCAATCCTTCTGGATGAATTAACGGGACATTTGCTGCTCTCCCAGGCTCTGGGAACAGCCATTCAGCTGACTGGCATTGAGAACATCTTCTGAATGGGGCTTAGACAACTTGCATATTCAAAAGAAAACAAAATAAGTTATTTAGGGAAAACAAAAAAAAAAAGTCTTCCTGTCCTCCAGGATTCCTGCTCTTCCTGGTGGGCTGGCTGGAAATAGCAGTACAATCAGAATATTTTCCACTTTGGGACTACTGATTCCACTCTGACCCATGGCTTAAGTTGACTGAAGGATGGGAAAAGTCCTGCAGAAGTATTCCTTGGGAACATCATTCTTTCAGTTCACTGCATTTATGATTCTTGTGCTGAATTCCCACAAAGGCTGGAGCTGTAGCTGAGCTTGGCTTGGTGATTGGAGTCTGTTGTGAAAATAACTTTTATGCTGCATACATGATGAATGGGAGCTTGCAGGCACATGTGGAGTGGGTTACTTCACACAAATCATCCCCTCAAACCCCAGAGCAGCACGGTGATTATGTGTGAATAACCAAGGCAGCAGGAATTTCAAAGATGAATCAGTGCTGCTCACATGCTAATTTGGGGAGAACCAACAAAGTCATTCAGAAAATAATTTAGGATAATTAATACATCTGAGAACTGCTGCAAACCACGAGGACGTGTTCTGTGAGCAGTGGCAAACACAGCACATCCCCACAGTTCAGTGCTACAAGAGCAGAGCAAATTGAACTTTATCAGCACCCAGCTGCTTAAATGACCTTGGTGACCATCCTGACCCAATTCCCAGGAGACACATCCCACTCTTAGGAAGCCAGCAGGGGTCAGATGAAGACTGAAGGGCAAGAACTTAGGAGACTGGAGACTTTTACTCCCCATGCAGCCCCAGGGCTGGCTGAGGATGGGGCAGGCAGCAGCTTGGGCTGTGGAGTCTGTCCCTCAGTGCCCCCAGACACTGGAGCAGGGAATCTGTGCCTAGTAGTATGGACAACATGGTCTAACACTGCCTACTCTGCCAGAGCAACATCCCTGCCCTTTTTCTCTTTATTTTCTCCTAGCCACACCTTCTTGATAAGGAAGTACCTGTAATGACTGAGGTGTAGCAAGGCAAGAGATGGAGACAGAAAACTGATGGCAAATGACCTGACAGTTACAGGAACCAAACACAGGAATTTTCAGCAGGGTAGGGATGTACTTTTTTTTTTTTTTTTTTTTTTTTCAGGAGGGACAAAACGAGCCAGCAACTGCCACCAAGCTTAAAAAAACCAAAAAAAAAAACCTAGCATGATGCACTACAGTGTACTGTCTACTGCAAAAGAAAAAAAGAAAGGAAAATTTGTGAACTTACAGGGTTCCCATCGATGCCTGGAGGTCCTCGTTCTCCAAAATTCCCAGGAAAACCCTGAGAAGAGGAGGCAAACATGAATGTTAGTTATTGAGGCTCCCTGGCGCAGTCAGTCAGCTACAAACCACTCCCCTTGCACCCCTTGGAAAGCAGCAGAACACGGGGACATGTAGGACAACCAGCCTGCCTGTCCTCACCCAAACCACTCCTGCCACACCAGCACAGCTCAACAAGGCCAAAACCCCCGATTCACAAACTCACTGCAGGGATTATATTAAAAATGGATTGTCAGTCTGAATTATTTAGTGCTGTCTGCTAACAGGACCCTTTGGAGAGCACCCCCTCCTCTCAGGATAGCTGGACAGCACAAAGCCTCTTGGAGCCCATGCAGATGCTTGATGGAGCTGATGGGAGATGCCTGGTGAATTCACTCCCTTTCAGCTTGCCAGAGGAGCAAACGCTTCCAAACTCATTCCAGCCCACACCCCAGGGCTGTGAAAGGCCATGTTTGCTACAGGAAAAAGTCACCACAAAAGAAGACTTCATCTCATTCTATCCGAGACAAGTTTGGAAGACTTCAGATAATTGTAGAGAAGGGAGGGGAGGTGCTGAGCCAGAGCCAGAACACGGTGCTGGGACACGTTCTCCCTCACTCTTGGACAGACCCTGTGCTCCTCTAAGCCCCCAATTCCCTGCCACCAGCAGATCCCAAAGCAGATTTCTCTTCCCTGTCCTGCCATGCTCTGTCTCCCACAGGAAGAGCTCGAGTCAAAGTAAAAGGGCTTTATCCCCTTCTCTGCTCACCAGAATGCAAAGGGAAACATGGGCATGTCCTGGAATACCTGAGAGCTTAAGAGACAGAGAAGAAGAAGAAAGGGAGAGGATGCTGTCCTCTCCTGCCTGCTACAAACACTGGGGAAAGCAAATCTGAGGGGAGTGGAATGTAACAGCCAATGATGACAATGCTTATCTGGAAATCCATCAGCAACAATGAAAACTGAAATGATCACAGCAGACAGAGCAGGAAAACTACACTGGGAAACTGTCATCCAAGATCTCCCTTGACCTTTGGGGGTTTACAGCTCCTGGTGAACAGAAAAGGTAAAAAAGTTGCTCGGTAAAATCTAAGGTGAGAGATGTGAGACCTGTTTAAGTCAACAAAAATTCTGCTGCTGACCTCAGAGCCAGCATTTCAGCTCTTCTGTACCGATTCCCTACAGCATGAAGGACTGAACTGACACTGCTTGCTTGGATTCAACACTTCTATTTTATGGGAATCATGTAGAATAGGAAAGTTGTCTGCCTTTCTCCAGCTAGGCACTACATCCCTGAGGCCTATGCACATGCCAAGAGGCTGTGGTAAGCAACCACTGGAAACAGCCTTCTGCCATCTAGAGACAAAGACGTCAAATATAACAAGAAGGCAGGGGGGCCTACAATTTTCTTTAACGAAAAAAGGAGAAAAATAACTCTGCTGCACGCTGAATCAATCAGATCAGAAGAGAGATGTGCAGGGAAAACTCATTGCTCAGGCAAGACAGAAAAAAAAAAAAAAGAAGATTGCCAGAATATTTTGCTGTTTACAGTCATGTGGCTTGCCAAGGAAAATATGAGTGTGCACAGACTGATACTGTACTTACACTGCTGCAGGTTTCAGCATTCCCCCATCTCTCCTTCCTTCCTCAGGGAGCAGAGCTGGGCATGGAGTGGCCCATGGGTGCTGCTGAGCTGCAGCCTGGCCCTGTGGCTGCTGAGGTCTCGGCTATGGAGCTGAGCTCTCCCCAACACAGGGAGATTTTACTACTTTGAATGGTACAATGAAAACAATATTGCTACAGCAGCATAATATCAGCTAGGGGAATGCTTGCTCCAGACTAAAACAGCATTGTCTGAATTTGGTTTAAAACTGCTGGAATGTGACATAAACAATGTGCTCCTGTGCCAGAATAAAAGAACACAGATAAGGAACTATTTAAATGCATATGTTTTGCACATGTGTTTCACTCTTTTTTAATGCCTCAGTTTCCAGCATTAACCTTGCTTCTTAAAGACAGGAAATTTGAGGCACTTGGTGATAGAGTTAATAGGAGTCTAAATTTACATAGGTTTTCCAGCACTAGATATCCAACTATCTAGAAAACCAGATTATTCCTGTGTTTGGAAGGTGGAGCTGAGCACCTGAGGTCACTTGGCCAATAGCACCCAGCAACCAAGAGATTCAGCAATAAACCCTGTTCACAGCAGGCTGTGACTGTCCACTGAGCTCAGGGCTCTGCCAGCCCTCAAGATACCATGGAAAAAGGTCAGACTGGGAGGAAGCTGAGAAGAAAAGCAGAACAGGCCCAGGACAACACCAAGAACCAAAGCCCCATCCTGGCCAACACCTTTTTTGTCCTTAACAAAATCTGCACTGCTGGCACAAGCAGCCCCCAGCCCAGCTCGCCCATTGGTGTCCCCCTAAATGTCCCCTGGTACGTTTTGGCCCAAACTGTAAAACAAACCCAAAGGAGGAGACAAATGGAAAGAGCAGCTTCAATTCAACCACCCCGAGGCATCCTAGCCCAGAAGTCGAGCTTAGCGCAGGTTTTGCGCATTAAATGAGGCTAAGGCTGGTGGCTGTGGCATGGAGAAGGATTTTTCAGCCTCCATGCAGGCTGCAAAGACCCAAACCAGGTTGTGAAAGCTGTCCCAGCACAGCTCTTGCACAGCAGGAAACAATCAATCTTTTAAGCCCCTAATGAAAAAGAAAGCACTTAGTTTCCATGGGGTAAGCAGTAGCAGTTTAAACCACAATAACAGTTCCAGTGACCACAGAGTCCTAATTTATTGGATCTCACACGTCTGTAAAAGCTATTTTTTTTTTGGTGCCTCTCCTGCCTGAGCCTAAAGGAGAGAGATGTTCTCCAGGAGCAGAACTAGTGCTATTCAACTAAAACAAGCAGCCCAGAAGTTACAAGCAGACTCTGTTATCCCCCTGGTTTCACTCCCCCAAGCAGTGACACCTCTGCTCTCCCATGCTCTGCTCCAACAGCCTGAGGAGCCCAGACTGAGGGAGAACACATGGGGCAGGAAGCTCATTTTATGGTGCTGGCAGACAGAAGGGTCACAACTGGCAGCCTATTACAGGAGACTTTTGAAAGAGATTAAAGAATCCAGCAGATTCAGAGTCTCCTGTGAGTGCAGAAGGGGTTTTGGTACAGAAAATCCACCATTTTTCAAGGTGTTTTTTCAGAAAAACTAGTCCCTGGAAATTATGTTTAAGATTTGGGACAGCAAAGGTAAAAACCCCAGTGAAAAATACAGAGCCTGCTCTGTGGGAGGGACAGGATGGACAGAGAGGGACCAGGACAGGGAAGGGAATGGCAAATAGCAGCAGCAGTAGGGAGAAAATGCTCCACTAACAAGTTGTGCTGGCCAGGAGCCAGCGGGGTGCTCCTCCACAGCGCTCCAGTCAGGTATGACAAAACTTTTGGCTCCATCTCACAGCTGGGAAATTCAGAGAGGAGGTGGGGGAAAACGTCCAGCTGAATGGATTTCACATTGTCTGAAGGAGAAGTTCAATGAAAGAAGCAAGATGAGGAGCTGGAGAGAGAGCACACAGGCAGATGCTTTGCACCAACAACCTCTGGGTGCTCCTGTGCTCCCCTGTCCCCAGCCCAAGCAGAGCTTTACAGGGGTTCACAATTTGTGAACTGAGACACAGAGACACAAACTGATTTATCCCAGGTTACACTGAGGAGTCTGCAGCTGAAGCAGTAACAGACTCTCTATCTTTGAGATGTTCCAATAGTGCCTTAATTCCTTTTCATCCCTGCTCCCTGCAAAGGGCATCCTTTCACAGAGCAGGAGACTCCTGCTGAGAACAACCAGACCTAGACAGACACTGGAACCAGCTCCTCTTGCATCAGGGGATTACATCCCCCTGCACCTCCCCTTCCTTTCTTCCACTGCTCAAAGCAAACAGAGCAGCCTGCCCTTTCTGCTGGCTGCTGTCAGCCAAAGCACTGCTCCTGTCAGAGCAGCTCCTTGTTCCTTGTCCCTGGAAGCAGCTGTCCCCAAGGAGCAGGGACTGGTGACACGCAGGGTGTCCTTTGCTCCCCAAAGCCCTCTCAGGTGCTCACGTGTGTTGTGTGTGTACAACATCTGATTCAGTTTAAAGCACTTTCCCTGAAGGAGTAAGGGAGGCAGTCTGGCAGCTGCTGCTCTGAAGAATCCTGGCAGGTCTTCATGCCAACAGAATCGTTCTCCAAAAATAGGATTTTATTTTCCTGTTGGCTGAAGGTGAAGCTGCTCAAACCAACCAGCCCTCCTGTCTTGTCTGCAAAAGTCTCTATTTGCCAGTTGGCTCTGGCCAGGTGAATCACTGCCCAGGAGCCTCCCCAGGGACAGAACTTGCAAGTCAAATAATTTAAGTAAGGAAAAAGAAAAAAAAAGGTGGTGGAGAAGCAGGGCTGAGGGTGAGAGAAAGCCTTCACTGGAAAAAAGAAGGAGAATAAAACAAACAAGTGTAGCTTATGTTGGCAGCCCACACCTCTGAGAGAATTCCTGCTGTGGAGAGCAGACTGAGCCCCTCCACAGGTGGGCAGGGGGAGGCTCAGCCCCAGCAGGAGCCACCCCAAAGAAGCCTGGCAGACCCTGTGCTCCTGCTGTGCCTCAACAGCTCCACAGGGACCTCTGCCCGCCCCTGGGTCCAGGCAGTTCCCATCCCTGCAGAGAGGGAGATGTGGGAATGGAGTGGGGGTCCTGCTGCAGCTCTGCTCCTCTGCCACCTCAAAGGAAGCTTTGCTCTCACTCCCAGAAAACTTCCCAGCTCCAGGTCACCTCTTGGGACAAAGATTTCAGGGCATTTTTAAACAAAACTATCCCTCCAGCTGCGGGAGTACAGCAGGAGCAGCACAAGAAAAATTTCCTGAAGCCCCTCCAGCCAAACATCATTCAAGTGAAATGCCAGCCCCTCCACAGTCCTGCTCCATTCCTTGTGCACTGGTACTGGATCTTTTCCTGCTCTGCAGGGCTCTAACTGAGTTACCACTGCACAGACACGTTGACCTAATGCCAGAGAGTACCGAGCCTGCCACTGCCCCTCCTTATCTATGACCAACATTGCCAAACCAAGCAGCCTCCTACCCAAAACAGCTTTAGGGGTCAAAATACTTTCAGACTCATTGGTTGAGTATATAATATATAAAACAACGCAATAATTGCATTATTTTTCCTTATATTTTCTAAGGAGAATAGTTTTTTAGCTTTGATTTATGAATGAGCTTTCCCCTGAAGGATTAAAGATGCCTGGAAGACCCTGGTTCAGTTCCTCATGAGATTTCTGAATGATGATGGACAAGTTGCTTAGGAGTATTCTTGGGAAAAAAGTATCTTTGGGATTGTTTCTTTTCTTTCAGTGGAAGTTATAGCTCTTGGCACCTTTTCCCTGTGTTTTCAGTACCTTGTTTTGCCCATTCTTACAAATATGGAATACATACTGATATTGTCCACCTCTCCAGGTTATTTGGATGGTGTAATCCTGGACATAGGAGCATGTGAGAAGTAACCATGCAAGCACCTCACCACAGAGATTTGGGAAACTCCAGACATGTGGAACACAACTCAGGCCAAAAAGAGATGGTGACATTTGCTCTGGGCTCACGCCTGCATTTCAGAGTGGTGAACCAGGCCAAGAGGGGTGGAGAGACCAGACCAGCTGCCCAGCTCCAGTGTCCAACTTCAGCATTAAAAAAAGTCACTGATTGCTCAAACCACATCTATTTTAAAAATTCAGGTTAACAAAGCAAAAATAAAAAGCAAAGAATTTACTTAAATGGCTAACAGGAAACATCTGATCCATGGGCTAAAAGTCTCTCATTAAAAGAGGAGCCTTGTTCATGGCTGGTTTTCAGGACCTCCACTGGACTTTTCATGCAAACAGAATGATTAAAGCATATTCTGTTTTTAAATTAATCAGTTCCTGAACAAGGCACCAAACATTTTGGTGCAATACTGGGGTACTGGCACAAGACAGCACTACCCAGTCCTGTCCATCAGCTCCTACAGACCATCTGTGCTCCCTCCTGAGGCTCATCTTGTGGATTTACCTGTACACAGCTCTTCACCCCACTCATTTCTCTATGGCTTTGGCTGGCCACAGCTGAGAGTACCATGAAATGCTGTTTCCCAAATGCTCATGTGATGCAGGAGACTCTTGGCTCACTCACTCAAGGAAGGGTCTCAGCTGCATCCAAAGCAGAGAAAAGACTGGAGCAAGAGAGGAGATGTTTATCACCTTAGTCCCTACAGAGAGAAGCGACAATTGTTTTGTCAGTGGTCTGTGGCCATGCCAGCCCCTGCAGACACATGGCAGAGCCTGGCTCCCCACTGTGTGCATGGACAGCAGCTGTGAACCTTGGCAGACCCCAGGCTTTGACACTGGATCTATCCAATGGATGGATCTATCTCAGGATGACATTGGATCTGTCCAAGGCTGGATCTATCTCAGCCCTCCATCAAAAGCTTGGGGGAGGCTACAAAATGAAACCTTCCTGACCCAGAAGCAGCCCTGCTTTTGGCTATCCAGACACAACTGATGCCTTCAAAAATGATGCAAGAGCCTGCTCATGCTGCTGGGGAGGGCAGAGGTATGACCTTCTGACAGCTTATCTGAAGGAAAAACCAATATATTTCATCTTGGTTCTCACTGGAGGCAGGAGTTAATGCATGATAAGGCACCAGAGAAGAAGAGAGCACACATGGAGAACAGCTTGGTGAGAAGGTCTCACTCTCTGTGAGAGCTGGAGAGGGGGATCCTGCCCGTGGGCAGCTCCAGCAGCCTGGCACTGCACTGCTGCTCCCAGCAAAGCCTGAGGCTGGTTCCAGTGGCTGCCAGCTCCCTGCTGGCTCTCACGCTATGGGTGACAGAGGGGAGGGACCCTGCTGGACTCACTCCCATGCTGATCCCTGTGACTCCAAATCCATGTGCCTTTTATGGCACCTCCTCCTTGAGACATGAGCTGTCATCCTTGGCATTTCCACACTAAGCTTCGGCTGCTGAGCTCAAAGGAGAGCTCTCCAGAAACAGTGCTGTCTCTGGTTTGCACAGAGCTGCAAGAGCCAAGCAGCCTGTGTGACACTGTGTGTGTCATGGGGAGAAACCAGAATGATGGGCACAGAGACAGAAATACCTGCTCGTGGTGTTCATGGCTTGCTCGTGCTGCTGTTACCAAACCCTTCCAGCCCTGGGGAGGGTCTGACCCTGTGCTGTTTTGTGGACCTTTTGGGCCAGGGCTTTTCTTTCACAAGGTGTTTGCATGGTACCTGACACAATGAGGCTCTGACCACAGGACCAGCAGCACCACCAGGTTCTTAGAAAAATGTAAGGAAACCTAAGTTGTGTTTAACTGACTTGTGAATAGACCTCAGATGAACCTCAAAATTACTAAGTATGTCTTTGAATTAAATTTCCACTCCTTCCTTTCTATCTCTTTTAAAAGAACACTACTAACAAAAAGATTGTAAGCAAAAAATCATAGATAAAAAATAGCACAGCTGGTGCAGTACGAACACTCTATGTGAAAAAGAGAGATATAAGCACACATCAAAACCAAAGATGAACCAAAAAAGAGCTCAAAGCTCTTTGGATATATTTCCTGAAGTTTTGCCTTTAAGTCTTTTCCTCTAGCAGAGCTTAAGAACTTCTGAAAATATTCCACTCTATTTGAAGTTTAATACAATCTGCAGTGCAGACACTCCTGATTGTGGTTACCCATCTCCCACAGCACAAGAACAGCTTGGTGTTCCTTGAGCTAGTTCTATCTCCTACTCTTCCTATGAGTCATTTCCTACAGTGGCAGCACAGCTCCTTCCCAAAGCTGAACCAGGACTGACACACTGTCTCTGCATGGCAAGACAGCTATCAACAGCTTCCCTCACTCCTTCCCCCAGCATCCCTGATCGGGTCTTGTTTTTATAATTTTTCTTTTCCCAGCTGCTCAGCTGAACACCATAAAAATCCACAAAAACCACCATAAAAAGACATATTTTTCAGCCACTGCACTGGCAAGACTGAAGGTTTAAGCTGCATCAGCTCCAGCCCCCAGCCCATCTCTAAACCAGGCAGATCCAGAGATGTACAGACTCCTGTTATTTCAGCCTCCTTCATGCCCTGGGCTCCAACCATAACTCTGCCCCCAGCCCACCCCCAGCCCTCTCCCTCTCCAGGGCCCATATTTTGGGATGCACTGGCCTCCTGCATCGCTGATGTCGGGCAGGGAGAGGTGGAGTCAGCTGTTTCCACGACAGACTCACCATGTCCCTCACAGCTCTGCAAAACTTTACTTCCCTGGAAGGATTTCAAGCTCTGACTCATGTCCAGTTCCTCTATTTCAATCATTCCCTCTTACATCATTCTCAGAGGCCCACGGTGTCACATGCAACCTCCCCCAGCCCCCAGCTCCTCCTCGGCTGAGCACCGATCCACTGCCAGCTCTCATCCCAAACAATGCTAGGTACAAAAATATGTGTGATACCAACTCCTTCCTCCCCTCCAGAGCATTCACCAGCTCTGAAGGCAGCTAAAAAGGGCTTCCAAGAGCTCCCTGCTGCAATGACAAGATGGAGACAGCAGAGGAACAGCAGCCACACCAGCAAATCTAAGGGAGCAGGAATGGGAGAGACCAGAGAAATCCCAGAAGGCTCACAAAAACCCCAAGGCAGCTGGGAGGCAGCAGTGGCCAGGAGATAAGTGTTGGGAAGAGAATCAGGTCAGCTAGTTCATGCTTTCCATTTCTCCCAGAGACTTCCTGAATAACTGTGGATGTCACTTAATCTTTCTGTTCACGCTGGGAAGTTCAAATCGTCAGCATCGGCCCATTCAAGATTTCCTATTCAACCTGATATCATAAACCAGGGATGGAGCCAGAGCTCTCTGAAGGAGCCAAGCAGAACAAAGGTGCTCACGTGTAGCCATTTAATCCCTTCCCTAGATCCCAGCCTGAATGCCTCCACAGCTGAGAGATTCCCTGCTGATCTCAGGGGAGCCCCTTGCTCGTAGCAGTGACCGCCAGACCGAAGCCCTTGCCTGGAAGATTACAAATCCTGGCCAGCCAACAGCTGGAAGGCTTTGAGCCTGCAGCATGCTCTGTGCAGAGAGAGCAGAGAGCAGAGCCCCTGCACCTAACAACAGTTGCTGTGTTTGTTTTGCCCTGGCCAGCGAGTCATGGTTACACCACGGACCCTGCACTTATTCATCACAGAGGTTTCTGGTGCAACCAACAGCTTGCAAAAGTTCTGGTATGGATTTCCAGTATCTCTCCAAAAAAAAATCTGCTTGACTGCTGCCCATCTCAGGCAAAGGAGAGGCAGAATGGCCACAGCACTGCTGAGGTGTCTGTGCTGCCATATCAGAACCCAGGACATCCCTCTGGCTGCCCTGGATGGCTCAAGCCCCTGCCAGGGGGCTCAGAGACCTTGGCACAGAGCCCAAGACACCTGTGACTTTGATTTTGACCCATGGAGCACATTGCCACCTTTATATGAAGGATTACAAGTCAAGAGAGTTTAAGTAGAACAATAGTTTGTTTGTCATGGGGTGAAAAGTAAATTTTTTGGGTTTTAGAATGGGGGCTCAGGGTCCCAAGACGGAGGAATGTGGGCGTGCCCTGTCCTTCTTTTTTCTTCTTCCTAGCTGTCTAACATAGGTGATAGGTATTGGGGAGTTATTGTAAATAATGTACACGTAGTTTTTAGTATAAAAGACAACACTGCCTCTGAGGGCGGGCAGTATGCCTCCGTCTGACCTGCTGGACAGACCTCAGCAGGCCAGAAAAAGAATGTTATAAATAAAAAAATAATAAACAACCTTGAAAACTATAGCCGAAGAATCCTGACTCCTTCTTCGACTGCCAAGCTGAAAAAAGAGACTTGTACATATCTCAAGGTAACTCTGACCAGCAGAAATCCCTAAACTGCCAAGGTGTCTGCATGGCTTTTGCAGTGAGAACATCAGTGAGTGGTGGGCGTGGGGCTCCTGGGAAGGGGGACAAGGGGAAAGCACTGGATTTTTCCATGTGTGGGTGAATGGACATTTTGCAAGAAGCCTGTGAGTGCAATAATGTCCAGAGGTCAGAGGAAACTCAGGCTAACATGAAGGACAAGGTGCAAAGGCAATGAGACACAACAGAGCTCCAACATGCCTGAGCTCTCTGCTGATTCCTGGAGCAAAAAGCTTCATCCAACTTCCTAAAGGAGGCATACAGGACTGATTGGAAGAAGGTGGATAGGGTGAAGTCTTTCCTTTCTGTCCTTTCCTCTGCTCATTTCAGTATTTTTCCCACCTGCTTTTTGCTAGAGCCAGCACTGCTCCCCTTGTTTTCCTACACAGCTCTCACAGTTGTCTTCAGCCCTGCTTGCAAACACCTCTTCCTCCTGGCCAAACTCTCACATGTACCTGGTGCCTCCTTGCTCCTCAAACACATCTACTCTGATCTGTTGCACCACCAAGAATAAAAAGTTTTCTATACAAAACCACACTTGCATTACACAAATCAGGATGGGACAGGGGTTGGAGAGAGGCACAGCAAGAAGAGAAGATAGATGTGATAGAAGTGACAGAAGATGTGATAGAAGTGTTGGGAGTGCAAAGCAGGAGATGGAACAGAGCCAGTACAGACACCTGGGACACTGCAATCATGGTTGGGAATTAAAATGTGAATCTAAGGAAGTAATTGGCCAGAGGCAGGACAGGAGGGAAGATTTTGTAGAAGAAAATCTGAGACGTGTAAGATCCAAAGGAGCATGGGAAAAGAGCAATAATGCCTGTGAATTGAGCAGAGCATGGAAGAAAGGAAGAGAGCAATCTTTGGTTTTCTTCCTGCTTGAGAAGACAGACATGGAAAGGTTTGTTTGAAGATATGAAGGGACCCAGCCGAAAGCCAAATGTCTTGTTTCCATTTTCATTAACAAGGTCTGCATAATAGACGAGGAAAAACTTTACCGGCCTACCCATCTTGCCCCTCTTCCCAGGAACTCCAGGGATCCCCTGCAAGGAAAAAACACAGAGAGAGAGAAAAAAAAAAAAAAAAGTTCTGGTTGAGAAATCAAACAGCCAACCAACAATACACAGCAAAATGAGAAGAGAAAGGAGAATGCAAAACAGGCTAATGACTGTGGCATTGTTTGGGAATCAAAATGTCAGCTACTTGCAGTGGGCTGCGAGAGCAGAAGACAATTAACCTTCACCCATTAACTGCGGCCTCCCGAGGCCACGCGCAGTCAGCATCCCCGGGCTGGGGCTGGGCTTAGCAGGAGCAGTCATTAAGCTACTGGTCTGGAACCAAGTGAGGGCCACTGCTGAGGCACTCGCTGCAGAACTCGTGTTTATGTTTCTTATTTAGTTCTACAAGCATTAAATCAGCGTGGCCAGAGCGCGGGGCAGGCCCCTCCCAGGCAGGCACACTCCCACATGGGCCCGCGGCCTCTTTGCTTTCTGGAGATTGCGTTTGAGGGAGGAAAGGCTGGAATCAAACTGTGCTTGTCTTCCAGTGACCTTTTTAGGAGCTCTTGTAGTGGGGAGAAGGGGAAGAGATCGGGCAGGTGGGAGGATGTGGAGGTGGAGAGTGGAAAAGCAAGGGATGACCTGTAAAGCTCTGGAAAATTGGGCTGGGGGAAGGCACGATGAAAAGGATGGGAGGAAGGGAGGGCACAGCCACAGCTGCCCACTCACAGCCCCAGGCTTGACTGCCCAACTCAATGCAACTGGAAATAAAGCCATTTTCAGAAAGCTCAGCACTGTCCCTTCCAAGAGCCAGGCTCTTTCCAAACATCTCCAATCAGGCACACAAAGTGGCAGTGGGTGGGAGGGGATTCCTGTGGGAGCAGGGAATCTCCATGGACATTCTCCTCACCCTGCCCCACCTCACTAAGATGAGCTGGAAAGGGGGAGAGGGAGGGCAGGTTTTAACTGAAGGAGAATATTGAAAAACTCCTCTGCAGTCAACAGCAAGGTCTGATGGCCCTGCCTGAAGTCTGAACAGCTAAACATCAGCATTATACACAGACACAGGTCCTCATTCAAGGGTAGGAAGAGACTAAAGAAGGGATAGGTAAGCATTAGGCATGTTTGCCTCCTTCCTCAGGGAGCAGAGATAGAGGAGGTTACATCAGGCTCTGAAGAACGGCATTCAACCAACACACCAAGGCTTTCTTCACAAAATACTCACTCGTTCTCCATCGGCTCCTGGTAGGCCAAATAATCCTGGGAGACCAATATAGCCCTAAAGAAAAGAGGAAACAAGCAGTCAAACACATTTCTCCTTTAGCATGCAGTCAGTCTGTGCTTCCTGAAGAGCAGAGCAGCCTCCAGCGCTGGTCAGTGGCAGCCGTGATGAAATAAACCTTGAGGCAAGTGTATATGCCCATGGACTGCATGGTGCTGGCTTCCACGATGTAGTCCAAGGGCACATACCCTCACACCAGGGATCAGGAGGACTCCAGGCAGCAAGAGGACAGCCAGAAGAAACCTTACCTGGGCTGGCTCTAAGTGTACCTGAGGGAAACGGAGCTTGGTTCGAGGTTAGCAAAAGGGATGGCAAAAGTAATCCACAGACCTTTTGTCTCTTTCTTGGCTTTTGACACTCACTTCCAGCTCTCCTGTTGTACAAGCCCTTTCTGTCTGTCTTCTGTCACCTGGTGGTCACACACTGCAGCCCCTTCTGAGGCAAACTTCCCTTTCCCAGGGCTGCCACCACCCTGCAGTGAGTCCTGGCTCTGCCCAAAGCCTGTCCCTGCACCACCAAGACCTTGTGCAAACCTTCACCACCCCAAGCACTGAAGGGCCTGCGTGGGCTGGGAGAGGCTGAACCTGACATTCCAGGCTTGGGGGATTGACGTGAGGCTCAACTTGCACACCCACACTATGGGGGAACCACCTTTGCACCAGCACATTTCACACAAAACCTGCTGCTTCCACACTCATCAGAAACCTTGCATTTCCAGGTTTCTCTGCAGCCTTGGGGCCCTGCTGAGACAAGACACGCTGCATAAAACACAGTGTTTCCCTTCCCTTGCCACAATGGCAGCCTTGTGTTTAATCCCTTTGCTCAGCAGCCTGGACAAAGTCACCTTGTGTGCTGGGTCTCTGCAAAGGCCCCACTGGTGCCAAGCATGCCAAATCCAGAGGAAGTGAATTTCAGCAGGGAGCCCCCTCCGTGGCACCTCACTGTTACAGGAGCCAAGTGCTAACACTGCTTTTCTCTCATCTTTCTTTCTCCATCATTGCTAAATCTCTATCTGCCAACCCCACCAAACCTTTTCACCAGTCCATTGCTCCCTGTGGGTTGTGTTTCCTTTAGGGACAACACCTAGCTGGGAAATAATGCTACATTAAAATGAGCCTGTCTGCCTTTACCTCCTCAATCCTAAAAGAAACCACATAACTACTAAACTTTTCCTGGAGAAGGAAAAAGTAGAGGTGGAGGATGAAGAAGACTCCAGAGCTGGCTCCCTTAAACCACAAAATGCACATTTCTTACCTTAGCACCCAATTCTGATTTACTGTGGTTGAACTAAGAAAGGGCTTCCTTGGGTATTTCTAAATATTTCAGTCCTCACCACTCAGGGGTGCAAAATGAAGAATAATTTCTAAATCTTATATTCTGCACCTGATAATTACACAAGGTCCTGGTTAGAGCAGTGAAGAGATGCCCCAAGGAAAACTTCAGCCCTTGCAGAAGCGGGGCGAGTCTCAGATTTTCCTCTTCTGCAGGAACTGAATGTGCCCTCTCCCTTCCCAGCTCAGGAATACTGCTAGCTACAGGGTCAGCATTTGTTTATTCCTTGCAGTTTTCCTAGTGATGAAAGCCAGCTGCTTGAATTTACTGCATATAGAGAAAGTATCACGTGCTAGAGAAATGGGGATTTATTGGCTTAGGGTCTCATTGTGAATTTATAATTGCAGGAAAAGAACAAAATGTGATTAACAAGAGCCTTAAGTAGTAATAAAAAAAGAATCCTTTGCAGTGAGAATAAAACCCCAGCAATTATTTCTGGTGAGCAAAACCAGACAGGACGGAGATATTGTTTGTATTTGCACATGGCTTCAAGATGCTGGCTTGCTGTTGTTCATAATGATATAAACCACTCCCAAACCAGGCCTGTGCCCAAATGAGCCCATACTCAGTGTGGTTAAAGTCTGCTGAACCACACTGATTGAAACTAAAGAGGCCTTTGGGACATGGGGCTTGCAGGCTTTGATAGGAATTTGTAAGCCATTCTTTCCTCTCCTGCAATGTGAGCTCTGAAGGGGCTGACTTTATCATCAGCACTATTGAGGGACTTTGATCAAGGTGCATTCCATGTTTAATTAAAAAAACTTAACAGTGCATGATTCAAATCCCCCAAACCCAACAAATTAAAGCAACCAGCTTCAGAACTGCAAAATCAAGCCTAAAGTTTCTTGAGAAATCTTTGATAAAAACAAGCAGAGAAAAGGCAAATGAAAGATTGCTTACCCGAGTGCCTTTTGGGCCAGATTCCCCTATGGGGCCAGGTAAACCCTAGAACAGAAGGGAAAGAAACAAAGACAAATGTGGACAAGCTTTAACTTAAAATAATGAGCAGTGCCAACCCCCCAAGCACCGTCCCTGCATGGTTCTGCTTTAAGTGCTTCTTAAAGCTTTAAGTGCTGCATGGTTCTGCTTTAAGCATCCAAGGAGTATCAACAAAGGAGAAAAAAAGACCAAATAATACAAATAACAGATCTGCCATTGTTGGGGAGCTGGGGTTCGGCAGAACCTGAGACTGCTGCACACAGTGAGCCTTCCCTGGGGCTGAATTTGAGATTTCTGAGGATAAAGACCACAGGGGCTGATGCAGTGGGGTGCCCAGAGGTTGTGTTACACTTGGGATGCGAGGCACAGTGATGCTCTGTGCCCAACAGCTCTGCACTCATCTTCCTGCCTGAGCAAACACATGCATAACAAATGTATTCCAACACCTGCTTAGGGAACACTGGTGCAATGAGAAATTCCTACAGCTCAGAGAGTCACTTAGCAATGCAGGTACTGTGATATCTCTAACCCTTTGCAGCATCAGCTATGGAAAGAATTGAAAATTAATTCCCCATTCTAATTCTATGCCTAATGCTGCTCACTCAAAATACTGCAAAGAAGAAAAGTGCAAAACTGCGGAATAAATTTTCATGTTTATTGCCTTCTAGCAAGTTTCCAGATCAATTTTTTTTCAAGTTCCAAATTTTGATGGGATTTTCCTGGGGGAAGAAAAAAAAAAGGCTAAGTCCATATTTTGTTCAGCTGGCAGCACTGCAGGCTCAGCCTGGGATGTGAAAGTTGGGTTGTGCTCTTTCCTGGCTCCTGCATCGTTGCCAAAGATTTCAGGCATCAGGGTGAAGTTACAATCCTGCCTGTGATGCACAAACCAAACCTGAGCCAAGCACTCTCTCCCATGGCTGCAGAGCCAGCACAGCTGACAGGAGTAACAAGTAGTAAAATCTCTGCAAAGTAAACAGCCCTGATGCAGGATACACACAGCATTCAGATAGGCTGAAAAAAGCTGCCTTAAAAAAATAAAAAAGTCACTTTCCTGACCCAAACCACGTTTTTAAGAAGGCAGATTTGTTCTTTGAATGTCAAGGCACAGATTTTGTCCTGCTTATCTGATGGGCTGAATTGCTGAACAGCATTCATTAACCTTGTATGTCCAAAATCTCTTGGACCTCTTCTTATTAGCCATCTAACACACATTCACACCTAGGAGACTCTCTGGCACGCTCAGCTCTAAGAGCCTTTCAGAGTATGAATGGAGCATTTAGTCAGGTGCATAAAGCTCCCATCCAGTTCTGCCATCTGCACTCTCCAGTGTGCTAAGCAAGGTATCAGTTTAATTTTCAGTTTAAAATGGGTCATGCTTTATTGACAGTCTGGAGCAGAGAGATGCAGACTTGTTCTGCAGGTCTAGTTCACATTTAATCCAATAACCTACACATCTGCATAAAAAATTCACCTCCAAACTCATGATAACTCTGAAAGACTCAGGACAGAGCATTTGGGATCTTTGACATCTGCCTGGTCTCTTGGCTTACAGATAAATGTGGCTGAATCCATCATTAAATGTGTCCATTTTAGAAAACCCTGACAATCTCACTACACCACAAAATGTTATAGGGCTGGGTGCTCTGTCCTCCAAGACGTTCCATTTTTTAGGATCTTGCAAATTCTCCTGTTTCCTTTATTCTACTCAGCGTCTTCCATCAGTAGGACAACAAAGTGCCCAATCTTGATCCATTACCCCATGCACACTTCTCCATTCCTAAAATTGTCTTTGTGTCATTTTTTCAGCGTGAGAACAATGACTTGATTGTCTTTCATTATCTTTTTTTGCAGCTGCAAATATGATTTTTATATATGTATTTACAGTTCATGCATAACATTGTGTGTGTACATAGGTTTATGCCAGTGTGTTTTATTAACGGGAGTTAATCTAAATCTCCTCCTCCAATAATAAATACACTTTTTTCTATCCTAGGTTTCTAACTTGTCCAACAATAGATGCAAAATATGCTTAGAAAAGAAGGGTTAGCAGCTTGCACGTGTCTTTCTGTGCTCTGTTGTTCTGTTTTTTCCCTGTTGTTTTACTGAAGAAAAATCTGCCATAATTTGCTGTAGAAATTCAGGTTTTATCTATCATAGGCACAAAATACTTTCTAACAACATTTCAGAGTTGAAAGACTGTGTTATTACTACAACACCTTGAGGAGGGAAGAAGGAAAATTTTCAGAGATCAAATATACCAACATTTTCTAGAGGACTGCACTGTCCTTAGTGGGGGCATGTCTTTAGCTACCTGCACACCCAAATCCCTACTCTGTGCACAGCACGATGAGATTTACTGCACCTGCCTGCCAGGATAACCTTTGGCACCTGGACTTCCAGCTGGTCCTCGTTCACCCTTTGGAGAGAAAGAAAGAAAAGGCACAAAAAGTCAGGCAAATGTCCCATTTGGGAAGGGGTTTTAGCTGATTCATTGTGGAGTGGATTAACCTGATGCACATTTATTGAGAGGAAAACAATATTAAGGGTTGATAATGAAGTTAATTAATGAGGGTGAAAACACAGGGAAGCCAAGGGATCCATGCACTGAGCAAGTGCTGCTGTTTTCCCTTCTCCTTCCCTTTGGGGGAAAGCAGCAGAGAATTTGGAACAAGGACACTAAGAGAAGGTGTAAGGCTGCATCTATATCTGGCATATGGAACCGTTTTGCTGGTGGGAAAGCACTGCCAAAATTCTTCAAAACTAAATGTATTCATGTATAATATCCTTTAACATCATTGCTAACAGGGCCTGCTATTCATTGCCTTTTTTTTTTAACTGCATTGCAAACATCAAACTAAACCAAATAGAGGGGGGGAAGAAAAGGGGAGGGGGAGAAGAAAAGGGAGGAGGGGAATGGGCTTTGGGAAGGGAATCACATATACTCAACACAGTGTGGTTAGTAAAGTCCAGGTGAAATCAATGTAAAAAGACAAATAAAGGGGTGGGATGGTGAGCTGGCTTTTCTCCCCACAAGTAAACTTAGTGTGTCTGAGCAGTAAAAATTAGAAATTAGATGTAGAGACTCCAAGGCAGCCTCCTCCCACCGTGCCATGGATGCTGGGTCTGTGTGTGTGCCCAGATCCTGGTGCGTGCCCAGCTGCCCTGGGAGCAGCTGCCTGTCCACACTGAGCAGGCTGCACCAGAGCCAAAGCAGCATCACAGCCAGCAAATCCATCCCTCCTCAAAACTCCCCTGCTGGGAAGTGGGAAAACTCACCTGGTCTCCAGGGTGACCTGGTGGTCCAGGGTAGCCTTTATATCCCTGTCAAAAGAGGATGGAAGAGATGAATACTAAGAAACAAAAATATAGTACAACAATCTGGGTTTGGTTTCTATTTCTCTTTGCAGGTGGGACTAAAGTTCCGAGGAGAAGCAGGATTTTTAGAGAGCATTACAGAATCCTGAAAACTTTTATCAGGCTGCTTAGTGCTTGCACCACTCAAACCTGCTGATGTGCCCTGCTGTGGTCTAGGGTGGTAAATACTCCAGAAGGAATTGCTCCATGAACACATTTGGAGTGGTCTCCATGCTCAGATCTATTTGTAATCTACACCTTGAGCAAGGCTGCCCTTAATCCTCAGGAAACCACAGTATGAAATGTTGGCTTTGGGCACACTGGGGACTACAGCATCATGAGCCATTTGTGTTTCAGAGCTCTTATTTTTGCTTTAGACTTTGAAATGCCACAGGAAACACCAAAACAACCATTTACTGACACAGGAAACTTCAATTTTTCTATCTTGAACTTGTCCAGCTTCCAGCTTTTCTAATCTAATTATTACAAGATCCAGAGTGCTTCATTATGAAGCTTGTAAAATTGAGGAGCTGCCTCTCAACCTGCTTTCTCTGCTGAATTAATTAAAATGAGTTTCTTAATCCACCTTGCTTACTGGCAAGTGTTTCAGGCTTCAAATCGTTCTCACAGGTCTTTCATAATCCTGCTGCAGTTTGTCAATATTTCATTTTTTTGGGGGGATGCAGACGCTGGAGCAGGACAAGGGCAGCCTGTTTGACTGCAGACTGAGCACTGTGTGTCTTTTAAAGGAGTTTGCTTTCTCCTAGATTTACTTAGAGCTCCCTTCAAACAGAGTGAATTTTTTGTGTGATGGACAGTTCAGAATTTTTTCCTCTTTATTATCTTGCTTCAGCTGTTTAAAACAAGCTTCCATCAAGAGAAGCAGATCAGGAGATTGAACTCAGCTACAGAGATGACTGTTTAGCTGGGCTAGCAGCAAGATAAAATTTAAAAAAGCAGAAAATTTAACTTGAAACAAATGGGAGAGAAAAAAAATAAATGTGGAACAATCCTTGACAAATGCTAAAGAAATAACAAATTGCTTTCAAGGGTGGGTTACAACTACTTGTACCTCAGTCCCTGCCACTCACCCTGTCCTGACCAGGGCTCCAGCACACCTCATCTGTCTGTGGAGCCCACAGGGAGTGTCCCTGCTCTGGAAGCCATCACCAGTCACAGGGGTGACCAAGCACTTGGCCTTTGGCTCCACTCTCCACACAAACCCAGGACTGTTTCTGCTCCCAGGTCCACACCTCTGCTTAACAGCTTTTTTATTCTTCCCACGGGCCATTCCAGACCTGCAGCCTGAGCCTTTGCTGGCAGGGTGTGCAATGCTCCCAGCCATGCTGGCCACTGCCCTCTCCCCTCTGCATTCCTCCTGTGTTGTTATTTCAGACAGTCTGGTCTGCAGTGATGCTGATCCCCTTTTCACCAGATCTCTCCTGCTTGGCTTTGCTGAAATACCATGGCTCTGGACAGAGCTGCACCTTCTGACAAGGCTGCCCTGAAAGCCCCTTGGTGGAACCACCTTGAGCGTCCTTTCTCCAAATGCTGTGAGGACATTTCAGTCAGAGATTCCTCACTGGAAGTTCTTGGAGTAGGACCAGCACGCAGGATTCCCTGCCCCTCTCCAGGAATCTGCCCCATGAAATCTTCTCCTGCTCATCCTCTCCCTGGCTCCGTGACAGAGGCTCTCAGAGAGGAGGGAGGATGCTCCACCCTGCTTGGGTGTCTGGCCTGAAGGTGAGAGCTTCCAACAGAAACATCCCTGAGTTCAGCATCCCCAGCCATTCCCTGAAGTTTAGATTTCCATGGGGTTTTCTCCTGGGAGCTCTGCCCAGTTCATCCAGTCTGGAGCAGGAGCTGCCTTGTCTCCAGACAACGGGAGCACCAAGCTTAACAATATCTTACTTTTCCACTGATAAGAAATACGTGCCTGGCTTGGCTGCTCTGAACCATTCTGCTGCAGCTGGGTCTCTGCAGGATGGGGATTTTGAGCCTGCAATGCCCTCCCAAAATAGGTGGTTGTGTGATGGTCCCTTGAGATGCTCAAAGCATGTCCTGAACTAAATTCTGCATCAATTCTGTAGTGGTAAGTGAATTAGGTTAAATATGTTATGTTCCTAAATATGTAGACACTGTTATGTGCTACTGTTATGTTCTATTAAATATCCTCCTCACTGCATATTCTGGGCTCTGGGGAGTTTCAAACATGTATTTCCTCACAATACACCCTAGTTATTTCTGCCTCCGGTGAATTACAATGAAGGAAAACCAGGAAAGCTTGTGTATGTTACAGCTTTGTGTGAAAGTATTTACCTGCTAAAATCCTCTTCAAATAGCACTAAAATGACAGGGCAGAGGGTATGAAAACAACTGCATTTGCTCTTTTATCCAAACACTTCGTGATGATTACAGGGCACTCCACACAAAGGGCTGTGATTTAGAAAGGAAATTGCACTCCAGTGAAGGATTTACTCATCTGTGATGATATTTATAATCCACTCTCTCCTAGCTAAAGGGATCATCCTGCACTTTGGTAGGAAACATGAAGAATTAAGGGGCCAGGGGATGAGACCTGCATCCAGGATGTTTTGAAGCTCTGACCACTTCCCAGCTCTTTGATCTCTGACTCCGACTCCAGTGAAGCTTTGCCTCTCTCACTGCTGCTGTTTTCTCCTCTGGAGCAATGATGCTGCTCTGCTGAGATCTATCTCCAAGGCAGCTGGGGTCTGCAGCCCCAAACCAAAAGCCAAAGGCCACAGATACCTCACAGGCACCAGAAGGAACATCCAAGTCCTGCCACCCTTCCTGGTCTGCCAAAGCACCATTTGCTCAGTGTGGAGAGGATGAGGAATACACCTGCTGCTCCTAAGGCAGTTTCATGTACTTATAGATGTGTGGAGCTAAAACAGCTTCAGGGGTGCTCTGAGATCAGCCTGTCCAATCCTACAAGCCCAATCCAAGTCTGTCAGCATTCCCAAGGCAGGCACTGAGGATTGAGCCACACTGTCCAAACCACAGGCTGCTGGTTGTGGCTCCAGCTTCACGCTGCTGAGACAGTGGTTTCATTTAGTGGGAAATGCATTTTGTTTCTCCTGGTGAAATATTTTACCCATTTGAAGGTTTCTGCATGGTGTTCTCTGATCAAAGCCCTCAGAGCCCTTTTTGCAGCACCTCCATGGAGTGAGAGGAGGGATGTCCATTTCCAAGGCATTGCTGTTTTCCAGTAGCCAAGATATGTTGCCCACCCTCAGCCAAGCAGCAGTGTATTTTCACTGGGAGAATGCCAGCAGGCAACCCAGATTAAAAAAAAAAAAAAGAATTTTTCCAAACATTTCTCCAACAGCTGTAAATTTTTTCTTAATGCAAGATGCTAATAAAAGCCAGGTTACACCAAACCCACTGCCAGACTAGTGCTACTGGGAGGTGTTTTTAAGCTGCACCAAAGGAAAAATTTCAACATCCAACTTGCTCATTACTTGAAGAAACAGAAGCATATCCCTGCCTTTACCCTGTCCTGTGGGAGCTAAGATCAGATGTGAAGGCCATGTGCTGGACTTGGGAATGTTTGTTCAATCTCCTATTCCTTCTCTGCTTTTTCCACTATGAGTGCTTGCACTCCTGACATTGCATTTTGCTGATCGTAACCACAAGGTTTTGTTTTATGAGCTGTTATACCAGGAAAATGGTATTCTTTGCACCCTATTAGTTAGAACTTGTTTGTGACAGCAAAAGATCTGTAATTAATCACTCAATTGCTCCAACTCCACACAGCACCCCAAGCATGACCAGTTTTGGAGTAGAAAAATAAACTCAGCCCCTCCTCTTGGCAATTTGGTTCTAGTATGAAGCATACAGCACATAATGGTGGAGAGGGAGGGCTCCTTTCAGCCTCCTCCACACCTTCTCTCTCTCCTTGGAGTCTTAAAAAATACCAGAGGAGGTGTTTGTGTGCAGCTAATTGACCTGAGCAACAGTGTATGGTCAATGGCCCATTGACTGATGAAGTGATGGAAACAAGATGCTAATTTTAACTATTCAGGTTAGCTGTGGCAATATTGGATTGCTGGGAGGGGGAGTCATGGCCACTGAGCCCCAAACAGCTCCCTGCAACAGGCCCAGCTTCTGAAAAAAGAAACCAACCTACCAACACAGCCTGGAGCTGGAAACTCAGCTGAAATGTCCTTGATATAGGAAAAATCTGAGCTCCAGGTATGGATGGCTGAGGTATTGCTGTGCAGGCTTGAATGCATGGATAGAAACACACCCTGCTGCCTTAGAAAAACAGGGATGGATCTTGTGTTTTATCCCTACGTACCCTTTTCTAGGCATGAATGTGTTTGTGATGTTAATGGTGTTGAAGCATCAATATAGAAGCAAATCCTGCTCAGAGTTCCAGTGCTGGAACTCTCCAAGCAAATTAAAGAGGGAAGGCACACAGATATGTTCTTGAAATGTGCTTTACCAGGACAGACAGTCGTGGTTTCCTTGGAATGCCAGCACTGTTCTGAATCCATGCTTTGAGTATTGCTGCTGGTTGGAGATCCCTTTAGATGATGCAGTGACTGCACCAGGCCTAAACTGAACTTGCTGAGGAACACTCAGTGTCAGGGTGCAGAGGGATGAGGAGTACAAAGAAGGGTCAGAATTCTGTACCCAGAATTTCATTTCATACTCCAACACAGTCTTTAGGCAGCTGCTTCAGCCCATCTCCTTCGGTTATACACCTCCTGAACAGGCATAAAGTTTTTTGGGTGTATTCTGGGACTTTGAATTAAATCTTTAAGGCAGAGTTGTAGAAGAAAATTTTAAAATAAAATTACTGATCTGATTCACTAGAAAAAAACCACTCTTACCTTTCTACCAGGTGGTCCAGGGAACCCAGTTAAGCCAGGTAAGCCCACATCTCCCTGTAGGAAGCAAGCAAGTTCAATCAGTTTGCAGCAACATTTTCCCCATGCCTACTGCAGTTACCACAATTATTTTGCTGACACCAGCCCGCAGCTATTGATATTTCTGGTTCTAATCACAACTCTTCAAAACCTGAGTGGATAAGAAGAGTAGATTTAAACAACATCTCTATTAACTGGCTCATATAAATAATAACCCCTGTTAATTAATGGCAGCTGCTGCTGGAGTCCAGCTCTTTGCAAGCAGAATGAATGTGCTTTTTTTCCCTTCAATGATCTCATTCAGTCACATGCTTCATTCGCCTTTCAATAGGCATTGAAATCGCCAAGGCAAGGAAATTTTAGATTTTAAATGCAATAAGAACAACAGGTACCTGCTGCCAAATCCTGTGATTTGCTCTCACACTCTGCTACTGCCCTGGCTCAGCCCATGGCTCCCGTTGGGATGGTGCTGGTGGTGTAATTATTTAACCTGTCTGTCTGACATGGGTTGAACCTTTGCAGGCTGCTGGTGGGAGGGTTTGCTCAGTGGCCTGTGCTTCTGAAAAGGGATTGCATCACATCCCAGCTGGCAAACCCAAAGCATCACAGAACGGGTGAGCGCGTTGCTGTGAGACCTCTCCAACACCCAGCCCGCCTCTGTGAGCCCACTTGGCTTCCTCTGATCAGGATCAAAAAACCCTGGAGAGCCTTCTTACTGAAATTCAACAGATTTCCAGTATCTAGATTGAAAATTAGGCATCACTCCAAACTCCTGCTGGAAACTCCTTATTCCTATTGCTGCTATCAGGGATAAAGCCTCATTAACACAAGCTAAAGGTCATCTGGATGTCTCCCTTTTTTACACCAAGCATTGTCTTCAAGAAAACAGTTCCAGACCCTGCAGATGGATGATTTCCACATGATGCCACTCCAATATTGTGTACCAGAAATTTCAGAAGACATCTCATGGTGTTAAGTTAAAAGCACCATTTCAGACTTAGCCTTCTGAATGTTTCTTAGCATTGCCTTCCACCCTGCAGTTGTGTGGCCTCACTGCGCTTTATGGGGGCATCTGGTGTCAAATGAAGAGCCCAAGCTCCTCATGACTGCTGCTTTCTATGACCTGTGCATTTATAGCAAGACTTATGGTGAGAGGAAGAGAACAGGCTTCTGCCCTGGACATGAGTGACCAAGGATTGTGCAAGCATCACTGAAAGAGCTAATTGAGGTAGGTGATGTGGAGCCCTGATTGCCCTACTGTTCATTTCTAGAATTCTGTGAGGGCTTGTTGCCTCAGTAAAAATCACCCAGCTGTGAAACAGCAAAAATGGGAGCTGTAACTTATTGAAAGGCATTAGGAGAACTCTGATCCTCAAAAACTGCTAAGCCCAGAAAGCAGCTTTCCTTCCCAGCTGGGTGCTTTGTGCTGGTTTGAGTAGCCTTTGGTGGAAACCCCTCAGTGAGGTCCATGCCTTAGAAGCCTCCACCAAGAAACCTCTACCCTGATGGGGCTGCAGCATGAGGCAAACCCCTGTTCCTCATCTCCTGGGCAAGAACATCCTTTCCTTGGCCTCCAAGGTTCTATTCCTTACCCTGGGATTGCCTCTTGCGGCAGCTGCATGCCCAGAGTGTGGCTGTAGCTCAGATGTGCTACTTGAAACACTTGGCTGGAGCAGCCATGTGCCTGTGGCTGAAGCAGGGACTTCAGCTGGGCTGCAGATTGTGAACAAACTGGTGGCCAGGTGGCACCTCAGTGCTCTATGATCATTGAGAGCTACCTCTCTTCAGTCCTGAATCCAAGATCTGTCACAGACATCTTTTGTGAAAAATCCTTTCCTTAGGATTTTTCCTCCTGAGAGGCTGAGAGGCTTCAGGAACAAAATGTAAACAATGGTTATCTGCTGCTGTGGAATGCAACAGGTGGATCTGGGATTGGCCCATGTTGGATGTTTCTAATTAATGGCCAATCACAGCCCAGCTGGCTTGGACAGAGAGCTGAGCCACAAACTTTTTTATCATTCTTTGCTATTCTATTCCTAGCCAGCCTTCTGATGAAACCTTTTCTTCTATTCTTTTAGTATAGTTTTAATGCAATATATATAATAAAATAATAAATCAAGCCTTCTGAAACATGGAGTCAGATCCTCATCTCTTCCCTCATCCTAAGACCCCTGTGAACACTGTCACAAAGATCTAAGCCTTATTTCCCAGTCCTCAGCAGCTGGCATGCTGGTGGCTGCATACAGACCCCCTGTGTGTGTGCACCATGGCCTCAGGGTGACATCTCACCTTCTGCCCATTGTGAGCTTTTCCAGGTGACAGCCCAGGATCACCTTTCTGCCCCTGAAATGAAAAACTTACATTAGTGACATAACCCAAGGGTCCAGCCCACAGATGTGGTTCTGCTTCCACCAAGCCTCCAAATTAGAAAAACATTTTGTTTTATCCCAGTCTTCCCTGACATCCCAAATGTATTAAAGTGGCCTGGAATAGCTGTTGTGCTGGGGGTGGATTTGGTGAGTGATTGCTGCTGCTAAAGAGTTGAGTTTTAAATAGCAGTTGACAGTATTCAATTGGCTAAAGAAAGGATAACTGGAAGAAAGCAATGTCAGGACTTTTGATACTTATTAGACCAGACAGCTGCAATTCCTTCCTTGTCTACAACTACCATCACAAAAATAATTACCAAGCCTATTACTGGGGCTGAACCATCCTTCTCGACAACTCACTAGATGCTGTTGCTTTTTTAACTGTGAGGAACAGATGAGACTGCAGAGAAAGTTGTACTAATTAGACACCCCCAACAGGCAGAGCAATTGTGAGGCTCCCAGGCTGGCAGAAAGAAGCACTTGACCTTAAGTGGCAGTATTCCTTATTTTCCTCCTTAAAAACCGTGACGAGGGAAATTACAGTTTGAGGCTGTGATCTTCCGACAAACACAGGCTGGAATCTCAGCAGCATTTGATCATCTAATTCCAGCAGATTCCTTTGGAAATCCCACTTGAAATTCTCGAGAGGTGGAAAGGAAATGTGAGCACCTAACAGGGAGAGACGCAAGTAGGAAAATCTAGAAGAGATTGAAGAGCGCCAGGTTCTTTGGGTAGGGGGGAGGTAAAGCTCAGCACACAGAACATCTCTTCTGGCACAGCCAGGATGGGTATCCCAGGATCAGTCACTATTGAACACCCATGAATCATAAACAAGCCACAACCTCTGTGTGCCCATCAGCACAGGAGGGCTGGGAGAGTTAACTAATGGCTGTCAAGGGAAGGCTTGAAGGGGAGACCCAAAAAGGAGCAATAGTTGTCAGAATTCAGGACATCCCTCTGGCTGTCCTGGATTGCCAGAACCCCTGCCAGGGGGCTCAGAGACCCTGGCACAGAGCCCAAGACTTCTGTGATTTTGATTATGACCCGTGGAGCAAGTTACCAACCTTATATGAAGATCTGCAAGCCATGAAAGTATAAGTAGAATAATTAGTTTTTCACAGGGTGAAAAATAGATTTTTTTGGGGTTTTTAGAATGGGGGTTCAGGAGGCAAGATGGAGGGATCTGGGCATGTCCAGCCTTTCTCCTTTTTCTTCTTGGCCTCCATCTTCTGCTGTGATGTTGGCACTTTTGGATTGGTTTAGAGTAGAAGCTCACTGTCTAACATAGGTGACAGGTATTGGGAAGTAATTGTAAATATTGTAAAGGTAGTTTTTAGTATAAAAAGTTAACAGCACACTGAAGGCGGGCAGAGTGCCTCTGACTGTCCTGCTGAACAGACCTTGGCAGGTCAGGAGAAAGAATTTTATAGATAAGAAACAATAAACAACCTTGAGAGCGAGAACTGAAGAGTTCTGACTCCTCCTTCGACAGCCAGGCTGTGAAAAGAGACTTTCTTACCTATCTTGGGGTCACTCTGAGCAGCTAAAGTCCCCAGAAATAGTGATTATTAACTGGCATTTCTCGTGAGCAGCACAGAGCTCTGGTCACAGCCTCACTGGGAGTACATTCCACGTGTACTTCCCACCTTGCATAGAATGTAACCCCCCCATTCTCCTCCTCCTCCAGCATCCACCACAGGCTGTGAGACTCAGGAGTGAGACTGCTTGGCTCTGGACTGTAGGGAGCACTGCTGATTCAAGGCAGATGTATCTGCACAAATTCTCAATGAAGGCTCCAGCTTTCCAAACAGTAAATGAAGTCATGCAGATAATCTTGCTTTGCATGCAGCTGTTATCAGGGCAATTCTCCCACTCCTTGAGCTTCAGAGCAGTCAGTGGGTGCTGCCACTGCTGGGAACAGATTAGAGCAGCCCTTGGGATCCCTGGGTGTTCATTTCTACTCTGCAAAATTCATTTACTGCAGCAGGTAGACACCCACCACTTTCCCTAAATTATCCCATATGCTCCATGCAATGACTTTGAGACGTGGAAAAGAACTTGTGTTTTCCCCTGGGAAGCTGCAGATCACATTAGCCAGGTCTCTGCTTTGCACTGGCTCTGTGTTCAGCCCTGCTGAGCCCATCACACAGGTGCAGAGCTCAGTCACCAGCAGGATCCCATGTCCCCAAGATCAATCAGCAATGGCACCAGCTGGATGTGAGGGCTGAAACTGTGGATTAATTGCTTGAGTCTTCTTACACAGCAATGACAATGGGGGAATTAACCTAAATCTCGTCCAAGCCAAGCCACACCACCTTTCCCACAAGTTTCTCTCTTTCCCATCCTAACTTACTGAGAACACATCTTCCTCTTGTAAAGGAAAAAAAAAATATTCTCTTCTGGGAATTGCACAGTCTAGAGCTGTGCAACTTAAACATCTCAGTTTTGCAATCCCACTAATACTATTTTAAACATCAGTGAGCCAAACTGATGAGCTACCTTGGAGAGAAAAAGCATTCACTAAACAGAAAATACAGTATTTTTCAAGTGCTTTAAGAAGAGATTTATCCAGGGCGGCAAACCATCCTAAATACCTGCTGCCAAAAGCCTCCGGGTGAGATGTGCAAACCCAACTCTTGCAAAGTCACATCTTGTCTGACCATCTGCCCAATCCCAAATGCTTTTAGGGCATCCTGAGAGCTACAAAACAAAGCAATACCACCCCTCCTGTCCCCCAGCAGCTTTCAGGTGACAGCCCCAACCCAGCCTGTGGCTACAGCTGTTGCAGAGGTTATCTGCAATAATCAGTTTCTGCCAAAAAGATGCAACGGCAATTTTGCAACTGCCAAGGACAACAAGCAGAATGCAGGAAGTGGCAAGAATCCCCCTTGAAGCAGTTTCACACCATGAATTGCTGAGCTGAGCACCACAGACTGAACTCCCAGGTGGCACAAGCAGGTGTAATGCCACTGGAGTCAGTGGAACCGTGCCCAAGCAGATCAGCAGGATTTTGGCTCAACAGCTACAAACAGCTCTGTGCACAAGATCAGCTCCCTAAGCCCAGGGAATTACGAGTGCTCAGCTCCAGGGCTGAGGATAAACTGGGCTCTGCACAGGGATGGCTGTGAAATGCAGAAACACAACCAAAGCCCTGCAGCCAGGCAGGAGACACAGAAAAACACCCAGAGGCTGCAGTGCCACACCACAGCCCTTGCACGGAGCTGCCTGACTTCACAAGGGCCCTGCTCATTCAGCTAATAAATATTATGCTCCTGGGTCCCTTCTTAAGTGACAATGACTTGGTGTTAGTCATGGTTTCCAAGCTGTATCTATCTGGGAAACTTCAATTTCCTTTCTTAGATTGGTTTTTTACTGTGGGTTTAGCTGCTATCTAAGCCAGACCAAGCACAGCAGCCTCTCAGCAAGAGAAGTTCCACTTGGAGCTCTTTGCCCTGCTGTGCAGGCTGAGCTTTCACAAATCCAGAATTTCTGCCATGTGCTGGGTCTGTCAAGAAGATTCCCATCTCTGAAAGTGTCCAAGGCCAGGTTGGATGGAGCTCTGAGTGACCTGGTCTTATGGAGGATGTCCCTGCCCATAATGAGATGAGTTCTCAGGTTCCAACCCAAACCATTCTTTGATGTTCTTATGATGAAGAAATCAGGTCCCAGGTGCAGGCAGTTAAAACATAAGGGGGTGAAAAACCACTTTTTGGGGCAAAGTCCATTTTCTGGGACTGGTGTAACACCAGAGAATTGAAGGGGAGGAGGAGAGTCAAAACTCTGGCATCTGATCCACACCTTCCAAAGAGCATTGCTGAGGCACAGATGTTGTAACCACGGCTCACCAGGCTCTCCCTGCTAGAGGTGAACCTTCACCTGGGCTGAGCTCCAGCTCTGACATCCCATTGCAAACCTAATATTTCTTTTGACAAAGCACCATGAGCAGAACAATCCTGCAAATGGTGGCTGGACAAAACTAAAATACATCACAGAGCCTGATGAGACCAGATCTCTGCTGCAGACTTACAGCTCTCCATCCACTGAGATTTCCACTGCTGCCAGACTGCGCATTGAGATGGAGGAAAAATGCTTACAGAAAGACTTAATTTCTATTAGGTGACCAACTGAAGAGAGCTTTACAGCCAAATGATGATTTCTGACGAGTCATTAGGCTAAAAGTGTTTAAAAAAACCCCTGTGGAATAGAAACATAGCTTGAGTCCACAGCTTGGACCAGGCTGGATTTGCAGGGCTGGAAGTTAGATAAAAGAAGTTTGATTTGACTTATAAAACTCAACAAGTGTGATCTGGAAGTCATTGATGGAGAATAAATGGAGAACACTAAGATGTAGAACTTTTACAGGCTCACTTTTCAGGCTGTATGTGGAATTTAAACCAGCTGCTGTTCACCAGCATGTCTCCAATGCCTAATTTTTAATCACATAGAGGCAGCATGCCAAGTTTCCAGAATCTTTTTCCCAGAGCATCAATAGTGCTCATAACATCTCTGCCTACTGATGAAATCATGAAAAGACAGAACTATTGCTCACACCTTTCTCTGTTTGGCTGAGATGTCCTACAGCTCCCTGGTACTGAAAATCTCTGTTAAATATTGCCTCTCCAAGCTCCATTGTTCTTTAGTCCAACACAGATGTTATAAAATATAAACCTATTCCTCTGTAAACAATCACACCAAAGCAATCCAAACCAGTTTTCCAGGAACTTCAGTCTTTAGGTAACACAAACCCTTGAACACAGAATGAGCTGGGATTTAAAACACCTTTTGGAAGGGTTTTGCTGCACACTGCAGGGTTAGGACCCCTCCAGAGCCACATCTGTGCTCAATCCCAGGCAAAAGGAGAGGGTCCAGCTGCAGGGGGGGACTCCCACCCAGAGGGAATTCGTGTGTGCAGGAGAAAAGCACAAAGCACAGGAGCCCTGGCACTGCAAGAGGGAATTTGTGTGTGCAGGAGAAAAGCACAAAGCACAGGGGCCCTGGCATTGCAGGAGGCTCTGAGCCCTGCTGGGAGAGGTGAGGGTTTCTAGAAGGAAGCCATGAGATCACTTTGGGAGGACTGGGAGAGTTCAGAGTCCCCAGAAACTCTGGAGAGGGAAGGACAGAGGGAGGAGTTTCAGGAGGAGGAAGGCAGAGGAAGATGCTGGGTGCTGCCACTCGCTCCTGCCACTGTCCAGACTCAGAGGAGCTGCAGAATCCAGAGGAGAGAATGAGAAAGCAAAGGAATTCCGAGCTGCTGCAGCTCTGCAGCAAGGATTCCACTGCCCTTGTCTGACACAGCAGTTTGTGCCTGGCACAGGCATAGCTGAGGCAGGATCCTAATTTGGCAGTCTTTGAAATTGAGGAGAAGCAAGGATGGAGGCACAGAGCAGGGTCTCTCTGGGCACAGGAAAGGGCTCAAAGGGCTCAGCTGTGCTGCTGGAGAGCCCCTGGGGGAGCAGGCGGGAGGGAGGAATTCAGGCTTCAGCTGCTGTTTGTCCAGAGCAGGAGAAAAGGAGGCTGCCCTTCCCCAGGACGTCCTGTGGGATGGGAAGGTGAAAGTTCCTCACACCAGTTCATACTTACTTTCAGTCCTGGGGGGCCAGGTGAGCCAGGGTTTCCATGGGGGCCTGGGGGACCCTAAAACACACAACAAACACAAAACAGAGTCAAAAGGAGATGGTGGGAATCTGCATGGATGCTGGAGCAGCGCTGTGCCAGACTTACAGAGCCCTGGGGTGCCCTGGCAGGGGATGGTGGCACTGGGACCCTCCCTGCCACCCACAGACCTCAGCTGTGGGTTCCCAGCAGGCTCTGTGCGAGGGGATGTGTGTCTGTCACCACAGGACATGTCATGACTCCGAGATAATTTGGGTAAACCAAACATTCCACGGGTCAGGGGAGTCCAGGCTCTGGGAGGAGCCCAGCAGAAGGGGATGGAGGCAGGCAGAGGGGAGAGGAAGCGTGTGGGGGTGTTAACAACTTGGGTTTTTGCTCAGGATTGAAGAGAACAGAAGTAATTACTAAAGGAAAATTGTTCAGCTCTCTGGGGTGAACTCATTTTCCCTACAAGCCAACCAGATTTTTGCCTTTGGAGATTGGAAAGAAAATGGGTGATCAGACAGCAAAACAGTGGGAATAGCAGTACATCCATGTAAACTTTTAAAACCCTATTTCACACAGTTAAATCTATATTTTTCCTTAGTTCTCACAAGCCAGTGACACTGCCAGAGTATCTACCTCAAATCACATACACCAGTATCTCCTTTGACATCATATTTTAAAAGCACCCTGCATATTTTCCGAGGCCTATTTAAGGAGTTATCTGGAGTAAGCAGCTAAGAATAGTTTATGCCTGGGTTATACACAGCACAGAAGATCTGCTAAGCTTTCAGGCAGGGTAATAACAATTCTAAGTCCTCTTGAACACGTTCCTGGGAGATGAAACAACCTGAAAATTCAACTCCAAGAATTCTGCCAAGAACGTGTGAGAGCTCTACCCTGCCATGAGGAGGTCTTTGTGTACCCTCAAGCTAGGGCAGCACAGGAAGGGGATAAAAAACCACTCAGGCACTTTCTCAGCAACCTGTAGGATTTCCAATGAGCATTTTGGGGCCAAAATCTTGAGGGTCTGATTTCCAAGGAAAATCACTGCAGTTAAACATTTCACTGGCAGCCAAGTTCAGTGCCCTTGCTGTCCTCTGAGAGAACATCAGTGCACTGATCTCTATTCAGTTCTATTTTTACTGCATTTTAATAGAAAATAATCCCTTTTAAATTTCATCTTGTGGAACAGACAGATGCTGAATGTTCAGTGCTATTTCACAACATGCTGCTCTGCTGCAATAGGCTGTTTAATTAAAAGACTGAGACTGAACTTTTCAAATGGCAGTTTTTACCCAAATTAACATCCCATTCCTAAATTCCTTCCAAATTTTCAGCCTGATCCCAAATACATTTATTGCCTCATTCTAAATTTCCATCTAAATTTTCACCTGAAATTCTTGTTTAGCATGTCTGTGAATTTCCAGTGAAACTGAAAAGAGCTTTAATTAAAATTAAGGTGCTTATGTATCACCTTCTCACTTAAAAAAAAAAAAAAAAAAACAACCCATACAGCTGCTGGAGCCAGAGTACCTGGACACTGAGGAGTCTTAAATAAATTAATCTTCCAGCAAACTGTGGAATCACCTGCCCACCTTATTGGGTGGAACACTGAAACAGAGACTGAATGTGCTGCGTAAGGTAATTCAACAAGTCTGTGGTGGCAAAAATGCCTCAGCTCAAGTCTTTCCAGTCTCAAATATGTAGGATAATGAATAATAAGTGACAGAAATCAGACCAGCAAAGTCTCTATAAAAGATGAGTTCCTAAAAAGCTTTTACACACAAGGCAATAATCGAGGTAGCTCTGAATAGGGTTCATAAATCCAGCCTGCTGCTGGATTTGAGGAGGGAATTCAGCTGTAATTCAGCTTTGGAGTGAGGCAGCTTGGCCCAAAGCCCACAGCAGAGCAATCATTTGAGGTTTGTGCTCCAGCACAGCCCAGGGCAGGCTCAGAGCAGTGTCAGGGAGCAGCTCGGTGTGCTGTGACCCCCAGATGAAAGTGATGGATTCCAGGAGGAAACCTGGATTGTGGGAAGCTCAGCTGCCAATCCAGAGCTCCTGGATAAGAGACTAATCACACCCCCAGCAAAATCTGGGGCAGGTTCTTTCAGAGAGAACCAAAGCACAGCAACAAAATCCTAATGTCACTGTCATATTTTCTGGAAAAATCCCTTTTCCCAGGATTCTTCTCCTGGGGAGATGAGAAGCCTCAGAGAAAAAAGGAAAACAATAATTTCTGATTACTTCTTCTGTGTTTTGCTGTGTTGGAATGTGTTTGGACATTTTTTACCAACAGGTGATTGTTTCACTGGTTTCATGTGAATTGTTTTCACTCTTTGGCCAATCAGAGCCAAGCTGTGTTGGGACTCTGGAAAGAGTAATGAGTTTTCATTATTATCTTTTTAGCCTTCTGTCTCTATCCTTTCTGTATTCTTTAATATGGTTTAGTATAGTATTTCTTTAATATAATATAGTATCATAAAATAATAAATTAGCTCTCTAAGAACATGGAGTCAGATTCATCATTCCTGCCTTTGTCTGGGAACCCTGCAAACACAAAATCCTAAAAAGCCTCAAGCAGAAGGAGGGGAGAGGGGAGGAAGAATCCAGTCACAGTTTCTAGTGATTAAAAATGTGATAATGAAAACAGAGACTCTTGAGATAAAACAGAGCCTTCAGCACCGAGTTCAATGAGTCTGACAGAGTGCATCCAGTGTAATCCAGGCAAAGGAAGGTCAGAGACTCATCCTGTCCCTAAAGACTGATGTGGTTTTATCCTAGTGGAATTGGCCACATCCTGGTGATGAAATTGTAGTGGGAAGTCCAGTCTGGCATGAAGGAAACTGCTGTGATCAGTCCTGGGGCTTGTGTTTGACATCTGAAACTGCTCTGGCAGCTGTGGAGAGAAAAGGGTGTAGCCTGCCAGCAGTCCTAAAAATTGTAAAAAATAATTGATCTTGATGTGTTCCAACATGGCGAGTCCTGAATTTGGGATTCCACCCACATTCTTGGCAGAGGAGGAAGATGCTGTGTGGCACAGTTAGATGGGCTGAGTAACAAAAGGTGCAGGATAGCAGCTGCCTCAGGAGCTGTCAGCAACACTTAATTGCTCTATTGCATTAATTAATTCAATTTACCACTCCCGCCTAGAAATTTGGATTCTCCTAAATGTATTTATCATCAATACATCAGTTTTGCTCCTCTTATCTACACACAGGGTAGGACAGTGCTGAGACCACTAAATGAAAAAATCCCACTGCATGTGTCACGTTTGCTCATTTCCCCGGCCACTTTAGCTTCCTATATCTGCTGACACAATCCAACCTAGCAGCAGGCAGGCTTGCATCTGGAAGCTTCCAAGCCTTGTACCAGAAACTCCATGGAAAATGTGACATGGGACAGCAGCAGCCCCAGGCTGCTCCGTGGCACGGAGAGCAGAACAATCCCTGGATGTGTTCTCCAAGGCAGGAGGGGTTTCCCTTCTCCCTGGAATGCCTTCTGTGTGAATGATGCTGCTTGAGAAGGACACTGAGCCACCCAGCAAGGCTTGGGGGTGCCTGGAGATGGGACCCAGCTCACAGAAGCCCTTTTATGCCTCGTGGTTCCCAGCCCACAAAAATTAACAAAAGTGTAACTGTGCATAGCTCCCCCCAAACCCTCCAGCATTCACAAGGAAGGGGAAAAAATCCTCCTAACTCCTGCTAAATGCTGAAGAGCTCCAGTCAGAGCAATGACCACTCATTTGAAACTCATTAAGTCTTGGGGTTTCACTGTGTAAAGCAACTTTTTCTGCTTCTGACCTACAGATCCCACTGTGACCTCTGGCTTGCTGAAAAAGAGCTAAATATTTGAAGTGGAGCCAAGCAAACTGTTTCTTTAAACACTTTTCAGAAATTGGAAAATCTTCCTAATGGAATGAGGATACTGGGGAATCTCCCCAGCTGACTGAGTGCTTGTTTCAGGAGGGAAGCCCTGCACTTTGAAGGGAAGGGAGATTTTTTCCAAGCACAGACCAAATGTAACAGGGACATGTTACACTGGGACCTCCCAGTCTTTCAAGCTGCTGCGGTTCACAGGAGGACGGCAAATGCATCCTGAAGCATCAGGGAGTGCATGTGTGTTCCCTTCACCCAAATCCATCTGGATTTCTGAGTTTCTGAGTCTCAGAGTTTAAATAAACCAAGAGCAATTACATTATTGCTGATTCTGCCTCTGACCTGTGGTGTGGACAGGGATGAAACAGTTCTTGTACCTGTGTTTGCTCACCTGTTGGAGAGGGAGTCACTACCAGTGGGACCTGGATTATTAAAGTGAATTCCTGAATTATTTAAGTGTTTTGGAAAGTCTGACTGTTGCTCTTTTCTTGCTGTCCTGGGGGCTGAGCAAACAGCCAAGGCCAGGTTGGGCAGGGCTTGGAGCATGGTTCCCTGCCCATGGTGTCAGGTTGGAACAAGATGATCTTTAAGGTCCCTTTCAGCCCAATCCATCCCATGAGCTGTGCTCCTGTCTGGCCTCAGACTTGCTGTTTCCTTCATGCAGAGGCAAACCAGGTAACTGGGATTTGCACAGCCTCATCTGGAGGGCAGGGTCTGAGACCAGGTGTCTCTCACAGCTCTTTTCTGCAGACCCACTCAAACTTTGGGTACTTTGCTGGTCAAACCACACCAGTGGAACGGGTCCTAGCTTGTGGTGGATGCAGATGTGCTGCTCAATGCAGATGTGCTGTGCAAAGCCCCTCATGCAGACAGCCCTGGTGAAGCTCCCAGAGCCTGCAGTGAGCAAGGAACAAGCTGCAGTGCTGAAGGAATGATTGCTCCAGTGGGAGCCCTTTGCTGACAGCTCCTTGTAGAGCTTGCTGGCACATCCCTGAGAGCAAATCCCAGCCCCAGCCTCTGCCTCCCTGGGAGACCCTGATTTTTGGAGAAATGCAAAAATCTCAACACCCATGGCTTGCACAGAACTGGGGATGTCACTCAGTGCCACCACTCACACTTGCCACCATGGAGAAAGTGTCCTGTGACCTGCCTGGCATTTCACATCATATAAAGCTGTGGAAATCCTTCATTGCTAACACTGCCATTCCCTCAGATCTTACACAGACACCTGATCAGGCACACAGCATATTTATCCAAGAACAAACAGTGTGGACAGACCTTATGTCTCAAATTCCTTAATGCAGACATGAAAGCTGAAAACCAGCTGGAGAGACAGAGAAACCCTTCCTGGAGAGCACACATGGCAGTACAGCAATATCTCTACAGACTGGAGAGCTCCAGAGATAGTGTTAGCCACTCCTGGGATAGTGTTATTGGCCATTCCCATTGCAATTTTTAACTCATTTCTCTTGCAGTCCCTCAGGAAACAATGAGAAGAAGAAACACCCAGTTTTCACTTGTTATAAAAATGAAAATTTACTTTCATAGCTGCAGAGAGGAGAGCACAGGAATAGCCTGAATCTGTCTCAGTGGGCCCCTACTGCTGCAGTGATAGGGTGTGCAATTAATTCCATGCTCCTGGAATGGGGGATTGGCTTTTAAAAATGGAGAAACTGCAATTTTCAACAAGACTACCACACTATTCACTCTGCTACCCTGCCTTGGATTGCTCTTGAATGCTGAGATATGTCCCAATCAGAGCCTCTTCCATGCTGTCACAGAGGCTGGGGTGTGTTTTTGCAAAGCAGGTGGCATTACCTACATGGAAGAGCCACCCTCAGACTGCACAGGCAGGTCTGGTGATGCTCATCTGCTGAAAACCAGGAGACAGATCCATGGGAGCAGCCAGATTTCCTTACAGACTCTCACCCACCACAGTCTCACTCTCAAGGCAAAAGCTGATCAGAGATTTCATTTTACCCTGACCAATATGGGGGGAACAAAGGGAGGAGATAATATGGGGTGGAAATTCTGCATTACACATCAGCATGAGGCAACTTCACACTACAGAAAGCCACAAGTCAAATGCTGCTACTGGATTTTCAAATGTGCCAGGCAGCTGTATAAGCATTAATAACACAGAAATTATACAGAAGTTACAACAAGGGCAATTAATCTCATGCATTAGGCCAAAAATTGCATTGGGGACAGAAAGATCCTTCCTTTCCTCTGCATCCAGCACTGCAAAGCTGCCTGCAATGTTCACCTCTCCTCTGGAGCTCCAAGCTTGGGCTGTAGCCTCATGGGACACTCATGGCTTAGCCATGGGCTGGTGCAGGAGCTCTGCAGCTGCTTTTTTGGAGGATCAGGTTAGGAGAGGTAGAACATGACCCCTGCAATGTTGCACGTTTATTTTTAAGTTTTTCGTGCACCACAAAAGCAGAAGATGCAAGAATTCCCCTAAGCCTGTCTTAGTTCCTGGCAGCTTCACTTTCCAATGAAATCCCTAAATCCCAAAGAGACACAAGAAAAAATTACCAGGAGAAACACTTCCCAAAGTCCAAACAATTCAGGCACAGAGCAGTCCTGTCTCCAGTGCTCCAGGCCAGACATTCACAGAGTGACCCTTCTGCCCCCTCCCAAAATTAGCACAGCCTCTCTGAAGGGGTCTGAGCCAAGCCAGGCTCAGCTGTGCTGAGCACTTCCTAACTGGGAACTCTTTCCTGGACCCATTCTCAGCACCTCTGGCAGGGACTGAGCTCAGAAACCCTCTGTTGCTTATTGTCTTTCAGAGGATCATCTTAAATATAGGATGGAGCACGCCACAGCTGGGGAGTAACAGACAATTATGACACAGCCTCCATGATGCTATTTCCTTCAGAAGAAACTCAAGTGGAATTGGGATGTGGAGCTGAAATTTGGTCACTGATACAGCAGGCAGGGGATGCAGCTGGGACTCCAGACCTGGAGTTTAGTTTGCAAAACACAGGATTGCCAGAAGTAACAGCAAACAACCCTCATAAGCAATGACCTGGGGCAGGAACCAACTTCCAGCTTTAATGGGGATGCCAAGAAATGCAAACTCTGGGCAATCTACTGAGGTGGGAGCTGCTTGGGCACTTGTGACAGAAGATATCAGGGCTGATGCTTCACTAAAAACAGATTGTCCCATCCATAAACAGAAGCCTGGTGCTGCCTAACCCCCTCACTTGCAGCCCAAATCAGCTTTTGATTCCCACAGGCCCAGGCTCCAGGGGTTCTGCATTTCACTACTGGAGAAAGGAGATGAGTTTGTTTTTGCTGATCACTGTGAGATCTCACAGGAGTGTAACAAGTGTCCTGGGGGAATGCCTGAGAGTCTCCCAGCTCAGCCTCCTGCTTGCTCTTTAAAGACATTACACGGGGCTTGAGGCTCAGCCAAGTATGTGTGAGGAAATCTCCCTCTGCTGCCAGGCCAGGATGCTGCCTGCATCACAGATCCAAATATTCCCTTCCTCCAGCCTCAGACACTCACACCTTTGGATTCCCAGCCCACAGCAGTGCTGAGGAAGGGGCTCCATGGCTGCACCCTGTGGGACAGCCCTGTGCTCCCAGGAAAGCAGCCCCAAGCTGCCAGGAGAGCAGTGCCAGCACTGCGCCGTATCCAGGTCAGGCACACTGCCCAGCCCTGGGAGAGCTGGGCCAGAGCAGGAGGCTTTTCTGCTTTTCTCACAGCTAGCTGCAGCACTCAGCTCCAGATGTTTCCTCAGCACAGCACTCAGTGTTCAAAGATCTGCAGCAGAATTTCATTCGGGGAGGAAGAAATTCTGTGAGAGCCATTGCGAATTCCTGAGCAGATAAGGCATTCTGCTTTAGAGCTTGAAAAGGAGTCAGAGAGCAGGTCTGGGGAACAAAAAAAAACCTCATCTCTGTGTGTGTTGAGTCCTTGGTCCTGGCCCTTGGTCCCACCAATGAAGGACCTTGAACTAAACAATTCATGAAGCTGTGGAGAGGGAAGGGGAGTACAAAAAGCAGCCAAAGCTAATATTCAGCTAATATTCAGCTTGCAAGAAGGAACAGATACTGGAAACAAAATGAGACAGACAGATCTCATTCTTCTGACAGCCATTTGGAAACATCCATCCCCAGCCTTTGCTGATGCCAAACCTTAGCTCAGGGAGGCTGCAAATCACCAGCGTGAAAATCTCCACCAGGGAATGAGAGAGAAGGAGACCAGAGCTCAACAGAGGGGGTCCTGAAGAAATCACTACTCAGCCACAGGGGCTACAGCAGCCCTTGGAACAACAGGACAGGCAGATTCAAATACAAATGGAAGGAAGTTTTTAAAGCACTTACTCGAGAACCTCTCTTGCCAGGGGGTCCTGGTAAGCCTGGCAGACCTGGTGGGCCCTAGAAAAACAAAAACAGGTATTAGTGATGGTTCTGTAACAGAGTGGTGCTCCTGACAGTGCTTCACAGAGACCCATAACACAACCATTTGGAGAAAACCTGGGGAGAAGGGCCAATTACAGCATCACAGCCAAAACTTCCCTTCAGCTTATGCTATTGCTATAAAGGGATATAAAGCCACGCACAAAAACATCTGCAGGAGCACGTATTTCCAGAGAGCAGAGACAGAGCATCCCCATCTTCCTGCAGCAGGCTGCACTCCCAGGATCACAGCTGTGCCTCGTGCTTCCCCTCTCCTGGACCTGTGCTGTGCCACAGGGGTAACACAAGTGTGTCCCAGCTTTGGGTTTTCCTGCTCTGTGTTAGCACCTTGGCAAGGGAAGCACATTGTGTGTTCTAATCTCCGTCAGCTGGACACGTGCAGCTCTTGGTGTTGGAGGTTCCTACATGAGTTACAACAAAATCTGTGATTATGTGCAACCCCAGCACTTCATATTTCAGAGCAGCAGGTTATAAAATGTAATAAAATTGGTGTCAATGTTGGAAATTCTTAAATACGGTTCTGTAGCAAAGGAAAGGTCGGGTCATACACGTCAGAATAGTGGGGATCTTGTAAGAGGGGAGGAACAAAGTGGAGATATCAGGAGCCCAGCTGTGCACTGATCTGAAACAGGTTGGGAAAAAATACTTAACCAATGAGGTTTGAATTTGTCCATCTATTTATTCTTTTATTTTCCAATGGGCTGCAGAATTCAGATTTCTGGAGAGCCATCTGCAACTCCTAGTAACTCCTCAAAACTTCTTTTTCCCCCAAGCCAAACATGTCTGACAAGAATAACTGCTAATTGAAGTGTCTCCCAGAGGATTTATATTCTGGTAGCTTGCTACAAAAGACAAGTTTCCATTGCATTCAGTGGAGACACATCCAGAGCAGCCAGTGAGGGGTGTTTGGAAGGCAGCCTGAGCTCTCTGCCTGCATGGCAGGTCCCAGGAAGAGCATTCCACAGGGATGAAGGTGCAGGGCATGGAGCAGGGGCAGGATGAGCCCCATGGCCACATTCTGGCTTTGCTCCCTTCCCACTGGGCCATCCCTGTGGGATCTCCTCCCTGCCAGGCTGGCCCAGCTGCTCAGGCTGGTGATGCCCATTAGCAGGAGCAAAAAAGCTCAAGATCTCTAGTGCAGCTCCCAGGAGTCATCAAGGGCATGATTCAGTAATAAAAAAAATTACCCAGGAGATCACTATCCCAAATCTCATGCCCAGGAAAAAATTTTGGAAAGAGAAAACTTGCCTGAACCATACAGGCAACCAATGGATAAATATTCCCCATATATTTGTAAACACCACATTAAGTTGTATAAAAGTCTATTATCTAAAGTCTTATCTATCTATTTTAAGAGCCAAACGTGGCACAGTAGAAAAAAAATTCAAGGAAGGCATAAGGACACCCCAGTGTCCTTTGTGCTATTAATTTATCAGCACAACAAACAAATAGCAACTTTTTATCCCTGTAGTGAAGATAACAAGGAAAGGTTTGCCTTAAAGGAGCCTACACAGCACAGAAGAGCTGATGTCCCTCAGTGTGACACAGGGATGGATTTCTGTCACCACATGAGCCACTGATGCTGCCCAGCCCTGCCTGCCCTGGACATGTCTCATCTCCACAGTGTGGGACACTTCATCTGACCCCTCTGCCAGCTGCTGGCTGCTGGCTAACACAGTATTACTGCTCTTTGTATTAACAGCCCTCACTGATACAGCTGACCCTGATTTTAGCCATATCCCAGTGTTTTAACCTGCCATTGTGCCAGCTCAGGGCCCCGTGCATAATGCAATTATACAGCTGTGCAAATTGACACGTAATTGTAGGGGGTTTTTTAAGCTTCGTGTATAATTGTGCTCCAGAACCCCAGATTTTATTAAAAATATCCCCCTGCCCTTTTAGTTGGGATGATAACTATCAAACCATGAATCCAGTGCAACTGAGGCAGCAACAGGTTTAAGAAGACTTTATCAGAGATTAATCCAAGTCCTTAATCTCTCCTCCACCAAAACCCATCCTCATTTACACCCTTAGAGGAGGGAAAAGAGGAGATGCAACTGTCTGAGCATGGCATTCTCCATGTACCAGAATTGAGGTGACCTTTTCCACCTTCCTGCTAACAGCAGCTGCAATTGTACTTGGCTGCTTGAGCAAAAACCTTCTCCAAAAACGTGAGCTGCTCAGAACAGACTGAAGCTAACACAAAAATAAGGAGAGAGTTAATACCAGCACTGGAGTGGGAATACAGAGTTGAGAGAAAGGCTTCTAGCTGGAAAAGCACAGAGCAGACACCGCATAGAGCATCTAACCATCAAACCCTTCCCCTGCTGCTGGATGGGGCCTTTCTGTGCAGCTAAGAATATTTCATTGGTTATTTTAGTAGAATTCCCAAAGCCTCAAGTGGAGACACCACACAGCTCAGGAGTCCCTGCCATGGTGCTTTGATCTGTCATCCCTTCAGAATATTTTTTTCCTTTCTTGAGGAGTAAGAGGGATAAGGAGAGGGTGGGATGGGTGGTTCAAAGGTGCCAGGCACCACAGTGACTGCAGAAGGAAAGGCTGTGACCAGGTTTAAACTGAAGCCAGTGAAGGTGGAAGAGGACTGGGGCAGGATGGGCACAGGCAGTGGTGAGAAGCGACACCCTGTGAGGCCACTCTGTACTTGTCACATTTCTCAGTTCCTTGGTGGCTGTGCCCTCCTGGTGCCTCCTTTCCCCTCTGCCTCTCTATCCCCCAGCCCATGCTCTCAGAGAAGAGGCTCAAGCTCTGCACAAGAGCCCCACATGCCACAGCTGGGGAGAGCAATGCTGAAATTCACTCAAGGGAAATGTGGATCCAGAGGAGAAGGGGCTGGGTCAGGGGCCAGCTTCTCACAGACGGTGGATGCAGTCCCCTTCAGGTGCAGGGGGAGCAGGAGATGTCTGTCAGTGAGCCTGCACACACAGCTCAGGTCACACAGAGCCCGTGGGGACCTCTCCACTGTCCCTTAGGGCACCCCTGGGGAATTTCACAGGAGCAGAGGGCAGTGCTCCGAGGGCAGGAGGATTTCCTGCTGCTGGCAGTGGGGTGAGGACATCAGTGAGGACATCACAGGGATGGAGCCTCCTGTGGTGAGCTCCTGCCCCTGGCACTGCAGCTCTTGTCTCTCTGGCTCCCTGCCTGCTCCTTCTGCAAACGGATGGCAGAGAACACCCACCCTGTTATCACACAAAGCAAGAGCAGAGATCAAGGAGAGACTCAACAGCAGCAGCAGCAGATACTCTCTCTCTTCTCAAGCCAAACAGCTGAGCTGTTAACCAGCCTGAACAGCTCCTGAAGCAGCTCAGGGCAGCCACAATAAAGTTTAACCCTTCTCGGTTTCCCACGGTAGCATTAGCAATGACGACCGACCCCACCAAATCATTACAGGATTTATTCTAAGCTGCTGCTGGGAAACTTGCTGCTGCAAAAGGGACTTTTTTTTTTTTTTTTTTTTTTTTTTTTTAAATCTTAGCTCTCTGAGCTTCAAATTGCAAATGGAAAATTAAACATACTTGTCTGAAAGGAAAATACATGGGACCCTGAGGATAAGGGAAATCTTGCCATTTCCTCTTGCTGTTAATTTATACCTCTGCCTCTCCCACTCTGTGACCCCCCCTCACTGCTTCCTCTGCCCACAGAACAAGGTGCCTTCTGAGCTCCAAACTCAGCAAGGCCAAACCTGCTGTTCAATTAAAGCACACTGAGTACAAGAATTGGTGCTGGAAATTGGGAAACGACTGCTGAATCAACTTGGTCAGATAGCAAAGGATTCCTGTAATTGTTTCCCCAGGGGTGAGTACTCAGCCTGGCAGCAAGGAGCTGAGATTTCCCAGGAAACTATTAAGCTCATATTCCAGTGCACACTGACAGATGGACAAATTTACTTTAGGGTATTCCCAACATATTTCTGTCCAGCCACTAGTGGCACAGTTCTCCTGTGTCCCAGAAAATTCAGTTTCAGAAGTGCAAAATGCTGCTGGGACTGAGGAGAGAAGAGAGAACATTCCTCTTTCTCAGGTGCTAGTGCCTGTAGTAAAAATCAACTTAAAAAGGAGTTCAGAAAACACACCAAAAGCTTCTCCCCACATTGGCACCATGTTCTGAGCAGGGAGTGACATTCCCCCTGCAGATAAAGGACCTGAACTGTTTTCTTCCAAGAAGAAAAGAAATATTCCTACAGGAAAGATGGCCACTGCCACAAACCTATCCTTTAGCCCTGTATGTCTGGGAAGCACCAGCAAGAACAGCACTGGAATTCAAAATTCCCTGCTCAGGAGAATAGAAGAGGAGGAGAAAAACCCTCATTTTCAACAGCCTGGCAACCTCTCCTCACCTTGCCAGGCTTCAAAAACTGCCTAAAACAAAGCTAGAATTTTAGGGGGAAAGCTCCCAACACTTTGGTTACTTTCTTCTCCAAGGCAGGCTTATCGTATTAAAATTTGGACATGTCTGGGTTTCAACCAGTGTAAAAACAAAAAGCCCTCATAATTCTGGCAGGAGCTGAGCTGCTGGGGCAGAGCCAGCCTTGTAACACGATTTCCTCACCAGGCACAGATGTTTGCTCTGGGTCTGTGCAACACCTATCACACAAAGGTCCTTGTCCACAACTGGGTTCCTCACAGAGTAGCAGCACAATGCACAACAAAATATGAGTGTTCCAGCTTGATGAAAGCCACTTTTCTATGGAGGCTTTTCAGGAACAGGCTCTGCAGGGCACTGGAGCAATCCCAGACCTTGGAAGGCAGCCTGATATGCTGGGAAGGAATACAGGGATCACCTACTCTACTACTCATTTTCTATTTTTAAAAATTTATAAAAATACTTGTATATACTTGTACAATCCTAGATCCTTTGCAGCACATTTATCTCAAACACACTATCAACTATCTCTCTTCAAAATTAACTTTATTTTACACAAACAGACCTCTCTGATGCTTGGTCATTTGCCTGCAAGATTTCCCTTCTGGGATATTTCTGGTTAAATCACCAAAAAAATTTGATCCAATTATGTGAGCAAGGATAAAACTTTCCCCATGCATTATACAAAGCATGCAGTCTCTCTTTTTTTATTATTAATATGACTCATTCATTAATAGATATTCAAACATGTTGTGTGTTCCTTAATTTATCATGGGCTGGCAGCTCAAACAGCCTTTTCTGGTGTGAGGAGAACTGGAAATAGGCACTTCATATATTTTATCTGCGTTTCCAGTCACCTCTCTCCCCTGCCCAGTGATTGAATTGGCTGGGATTGTTTCTTTAGGGAAGGAGCTGTGCTCCAAGACAAACTGCTCGTGCAGAGGATGGCAGCTGGAGCAGTCTAGACTGGGGACCTTGGAAACACATGTGCCTTGCAGAGAGGGAGACAGAGAGGGAGGGAGAGGGAGCAGCCTGCCAGGCACCACCACTGCCTCCAGCCTGGCCATGCCGATGGAATTGAGGGTGTGAGCCCCCCTGTCCTCTGGCTGGGATTTTGGGGTGTCCTTGAAAAGCACTCCCTGCTCCTCTTACCTTAGCACTTCACAGCCTCTCAGTGATCCCAGCCTGCACATTCAGCATAAGGGGTGGTTTTCTTGCTCTAAAAATAACCCTTAGGCTTGTCAAGAGGCTTGGCTGTAGGGATGGAATTGCAGCTTTCTATAGGAGGAGAAAGGTCTGACTGTGCTAGACCCCAGCCATGGCAGGGAAGGGGTTTAGCACAGCTTTACCTGGCAGGTGGTGCTGGTGGGCAGGGGAGAGGCTACAGTAACCCCCCAAAATCTCCCTGTCAAACCTGCTGCTGGTCTAGACAAGCAAATGACACCCCATCCACTGGAGGACTCAAATACCCACCACATCACAGCCTCAATCGAGAGTTTGACAGGCTCACAACAGATAGAATTTTTCAGTATGAATTTTTCTTTGGTGGGGGGTTTTAGGTTACTTCCAGCCACGTGCTGGGGTCACGCTGCAGGGCCTGTAGCTCTGGAGCAAGGCTGGCTGAGATGCTTTGGGCAGTGGGGATGATCCAGAGGGAGTTTTGCCAGCTGCTGAGTCAGTGCTGCGTTACTAACTTCGCACGATATCTGGGTGTTCCTTTTGTTATTTCTCCCCTCCAAAAAAACCATAGAGCTGAGATCCCAAATGCTTGTGGTTATTAATGGTTCCCAAGAAGTTTTTCTTTTTTTAAGAACATATTGCCCTCCCTCCTCTAGCTGCTCAGCAAACCCAATGCTCCTGAAGAATTAATGCTCTGCCTGAGCTGCATGTGGGATGAGTGTCTCCATTTCCTTTTGCACAGCATCTACATGCTCCTCAGGACAGATTAATACATGGAGGGTGCTGAATTTTACTCCTAAATAAATCCTTTCAGTCCTTTGCTCACACTCCTCTAACCATCAAACCCTTCCTCTATTGCTGGATGGGGCCTTTCTGCACAGCTAAGAATATTTCATTGGTTATTTCAGCAGAATTCACAAAGCCTCAAGTGCAGACACCACACAGCCTGAGTTCATCACTGCCTCACACCGTGGCTGCCATTGGGATGATCAGGATGAACAACAGTCCTTTCTCTCTAGGTGGAAGGGTTCTGTGGCTGCCCAGTCTGCCCAGAAATCACAGCCAAGGTGGCCCCAATCCCTGCTGAACAGGCAGGAGGCAATTCCCCCCTCCCCACACCTCCCTCCTCAGGGTGACAATCTTCTTGAAGAGACCCCATATCAGGCAGCAACTGGGAAAACTAATTAATCACCTTCTCCTTCCCTCGGTGTGCCAGACAGCAGATGACATTCCCAGCCCATTCCCTGGCCTGGTCAGGCTGGGATATCACTGACCTCATCAGCAGCAGCAGCACGAGGATGGCGCCAGGTAATTACTCAGGCACAGAACATTTATCAGCACTTTGCCCTCAAACATGCTCATCTGGCCATGGACGTGCTGCATTAATTTCCCAACATGTCATCCCCATTCTGATCTTTTTTTCCTCTTTCCCTTCCCACGTCAGAGACATCCAAGGAAGCGTGGTACAGAGATCTCTGAGTGACTCACAGGAGCTGCTGAGCACTGTGTGGCAGCCAGCTCCAGCCAAGCCATAACCTTTCCCTCCCCAAGCCCTGATTTTGTTTCCAGCAGTCAAAGAGAATAAGGCCAGACAGAGCCTCAGAAAGTTCTCCTTTCCCTCGGTTCAGGACTCCAGTTGTTCTCAGACAGGATGGAAAAATCCTGCCATCTCTTCCCTCAGCCCTCCACAGCCTGAATCCATTTCTTTGCTATGATTCACAAGCCTGAGAGAGATTTTCCACTCCAGTTCAATAATAAGCTCTTTACATCTCAGGGGCTTAGAGCTTGGTCACCCTCATGACACTTGAAGAGAGAGAAGGTGGCAGAGGTCAGGATTGTGGTGGGCTTGGAGCAGGCATCCAGACTCTACCCCTTAAAGCTAAGTGGTGTTTTAAGGGAAATGCACAACTGCAGGATTTCTTCTCTTGGAAATACGCCTGAAATGACTCTCCACAAAACACAGAAGCCTGCCCAAAGATCAAATTGCTGAAGCTTGTTCTGTCTACTCAGGGATTTAGCAAAACTTCTCCAAGAAGCAAGACTCCATCAGGGATGGGCGCCTGTAGTCCACGCTCAACCCCTGCCCAGGATCACCTTCACCTTTCCCAGGGGCAGGGGAACAAAACACCAACCTGGGAACAAAGACTCCATAGCCAAAGAACAGGCAGAGAAATCACCACCCAGCTTTGAGATGGGCCAGGAGGAAACACAAACTGCTCACCTCCCGCTGAGGACCTGGGGAGACCCAACCATTCCACTTTGGGTGTTACTTGCACCAAGGAGCAGCTCTGCAGAGACAAGTGCTGGTCATTCCTTACACCAGCCTCAATATTTCCATTGTAAACTCTTCTTTCACTATTTTAAGAAGTCAGCTATAAAAATTCCCTCTAGGCTGGATCTTGGCAACCAAAGGCTCTGTCTGGGAGAAATTTATTTTACATGTACAACCCCCCTCTCCTATTGACAGTTTGGGTTGGAACACCAAATCCCCCTAAAAGTTGGCCAGTTTAAAGATCATGTTTGCATTCTCAAATTTGGAAAAAAAAAAAAAGAAGAACAGCCAGCAGTTAATTAGTGGGGCCTGAGTGCTTTTAGCATTACAAAACGTGTGTATGCTTTTATAATGGCCAATATATACAACCTGAAAGGAGTTATTTTTTATGTGGAATGCAGTAGTTAAATTTATAAAGGAAACTTTTTGCATGTTTTAAATGCAGGCTATGAGAAATAAAAACCAGAACAAAACACCCAAGAAAAACTTATACCATAAAAACAAATGAGACTTTGTTTAAAAAAAGAGAAATCCTGAAGCCATCTCTGCACTTGCATTTACAGGAACAGGGCACTTTTCTAGATTTGTGAATATCAGATACAAAACAAATTAATAACAAGTGCCAAGAAATAGTTAACTTGAGGCATGTTTTTAAAGCATCTGGGTTTTCTATGGAAGATGAACAGAGATAAACCAAGGGTGTGGAAGATAGCACCAACCTGGTCATTAAAATTTTAGCCAGCAATTTAAAGGAAAAGAAGATGGGATTTCTCTTTTTGTTCCCTTTCTTTTTGTTGCTGACATAAAGCAGCAACTTCAACCACAAATGTTTCATGGCATCCACCATCACTGAACACTCAGGTTCAAACTGAGATTTATGCTAAAATTGTGATGATCAGGAATGCAGCAGGGCTTGGCTGCCACACTTGGATGAGCTTCACAGAAACCCTTGGAGCTTGTGGTCTGCCAGCCCTTGAGCCAAGCTGTGACTGGGAACAGCCACCACGAAGAGCCTGAACCTACCTGAGGTCCTCTCTCTCCTTTCACTCCTGGAAATCCCAGTAAAAATGGAAACGGAGTGGGTCCCAAGGGGTCAAAGATTTGAAAGCCATCTGTGGCAGCTGGGGTTGTGAGGTTGAAGGCCCTGGCTCTGGAGCTGGGCCGGGCAGAGCCCAGGGGTGGCTTGGTGTACACCAGAGGGATGATGCTGGGATCCACTCTCCTGGTGGGGGACGGCTTCTTTGGGATGGGCCCACGGCTCGGGTTCGGCGGGGTTTGCTTCAGGGTAACCAGGTGGACACTGCTCGTTGTGTTATCAGTCACCCTCCTCAGTGGCTTGGCAGTACTGAGTGCTTCAGGGGGCTCAGTGGTTGGTTTTTGGTTGTTCTTCTTTTTGGTCTCTTGCTCTGACTCCTTCCTGCTGGCGGTGACCAGGCTCTGGCTCGTTGGTGGGGCCCTTTTGGCAGTGGGAAGGGGACTTTTCTCCCTGCGTGTGCTGGGAGTGGGCTGAGACACCCTGAGGGTTGTCCCCACGCCCCGAGGGGACTGGGTGGGTACCTGTGGTTTGGTACTTGACACAACAGGTGGGGCCACCGTGACCTTGGTGGCTTTGGTGGTCAGTCTTGGCCGTGATGGTGGGGTTGACAGCAACGTGGGGGTTGTTGTACCTGAACCCCTCGCCTTGAGGGGTGCAGTGACCCTGCCAAACTCCAAGTTTGGGGCAGCAGTGGTCAGGTTTTTCAGACCCTGCAGCGAGGGCTCTGTACGCTGTGGGGTGCTGGGGGAGGCACTGGGATCCCTGGGCAGGAGGGGGATGAGAGGGGGCAGGTTTGGCCGGTAGGTATCTGCTTGCCTGCACTGTTTTTTCAGGTATTTACAGTAATGATGAGCTGCCTTGGCGGAAGGATAAATATCAAACTGGCAGATGGCTCCTTCAAACTGCACCGAGTGCTGGCTTATCTTCCCAAAGAGGAAAGATCCCTGTGGATCCAACGCCTCGTCCTTTTTAAAATGCAAATCCGCATGTACTCTGCGCTTCCCACAAGAAGTGAATAAAGTGACAGTCTGGCCACGAATGTTGATGGCCATATTGTGCCACCGGCCATCGTGGACATTGTAATCAAAATATACAGAGCGCTTGTGGCCCACGTACACGATGATCTTCCCGGGCACAAACTGGACCCCCAGCTGCAGTTTTTTCTTTTTGCTCCTGACAGCAAAGAGAAAGGCGTTGTTGATGCGGTGGGAGCAGAGGCTCAGCACCAGGAGCAGGTCAGAGCTGGAGCCTGCGGGGAGCAGGGCGCTGAGCGGGGCTTCCACGCGGGCTTGCTGGGTGAAGATGACCCCTGATTTGAAAGGAATGACTCCTTGAGGAGCTGCACGTGAGGAGGACCATCCGCTCGATGGCCTTTTCCCTGACAGGCCCAGTCTCTGAAGAACATCCACATCTGAAAGGGAAGCACAAAGGTTATGTGAGGTGCTGGGCGGCCCAAGGGCTGGATGGGTGTGGAAGGAGGTCAAACCAATCCGCGCACAAAGGGCAACAGGCTACAGGAAATCCCAATTTGCATATCTAAGCCCTCCCTCTCACATATTTATTCCCATAACAAGCATGGAGAACTCACAGCTCTTCTCACATTGTGCGAGGAGTAAGTGCCTGCTAAATGTGATTACCAGGAACTGCCAAAATGTGTCAGCTCCATGGTGCATCTGGTGAGTTCTCCTGTCCCACCAGGGACCAGCTCAGATGTTCTGGAGGGAGCTGACCTCACTACAAGGAAATTTCCCACTGAGCACCCCTAGTCCTCTTCCTGGGATTTAATTCTGAGTACTGACCACATAGCTGGAAAGGAATTCGAACAACAGATTGAGCTGGGATTGCAAAATTTTGTATCCCCAGAGGGCGAGTAACAAAACTTCCAGAGGAAGCAAAAGCCTTGTATCTGTCTCTCTGCAAGCTAGCAAGCAGCAGCTTTTGATCTTTGGAGAGTTTAGGGAAGTGCAGGTGCCTCCCAGCATGAAAAACATTACACCCAGATTTCAGTGAACTGCTCAAGGTTCTCAACAGTACTTTTTTTCCCCAGCAGATCATCTTACAGCAATGAATTATTTTAATAGGTTGGAACCAGACCTGGTTCGTGAAGAGCGCAGAAATTGGTTAGGGCTGCCACTGAGTAGTGGAGGTGAGATTTGCCTCCTGTATAAGGTCACCTAGGAGCCAGGTGACTTGCTCAAGACAGGAGAGGGATTGATGCCCAGGGGGGGAGTTTCTCCAACTCCAGGAGGAATTTGCAATGGACAGACAACCAGAACCCCCTGCCTTCTGCCCTCAAGGTCTATCAGGAGTCATTCACAGCTCAGATTAGCAGGCACCAGCAACACAAACTGGGGCCAGCTGGCAGCAGCCTCAGCTGAATTATTTAGGAGAAGATGCTGAGGTCTACGTGAGCAAAGCTGCAAAGGCAAATGTGCCCAGACCTGAAAAAGGTCCTTGTTGAGCAGCTAAAGGAGCTCAGCCTAGAGGAAAAGGAGGCTCAGGAGAGAACTTCTCACACTCTACAACTCCTTGAGGTTGTAGCCAGGTTCTGCTCCCAGGTGAGAAGCAATAGGATGAGAGGAAAAGCTCTCAAGTTGTGCTGGGGGTGAGGGGTGCTAGAACGAAGAGAAGGAAAGGCTTCTTTACCAAAAGGTTTGTAAAGCATTGGAACGAGCTGCCCAGTGAAGTGGTGGAGTCACCATACATGGAAGTGCTCAAAAACCATCAGATGTGGCCCTTGGGGACATCTAATGGTTCAGTGATGGGCTTGGCAGCCCTGGGTTAGCAGTTGGATTTGATGATTGTAAGGGTTTTCCAACCCAAATGGCCCTGTTAAGGTGTTCATGACTCCTGTGACACCAGCACTAGTGACAGTGAGCTAGGATAACTGCACTTCCTCCCCTCTTCCTGCCAAATGCCATCCCCACCACTCCTGCACCAGCCAACTCTCCCATCTCAGTGCTCCTCGGGGAAGCCAGTCAGGGCTCTACAACCCAAATGCTAATGTTGCAAGGCAAGAATTTAACACTTAGGAAGCTGCTGGTGCCAATCATGGCCAACACCATGGGATTGCATCTTTCCTAGATTAAAAGTAAATTAACAGTCCTCCAAGGAAAAAACAACCTAGCTCGTTTTCTAAAGGGGCCTTGGTATTCAGCTGCTTTTACCCTTAACTATTAAGTGTTCTGCACAGAACACAATATTTGGAGAACTGGCACATAAAGAGCCCTTTGGTGTTGGCCAGAAGGGTTGTAGACTCAAGCAGACAACTTGAGACCTGTAATGCTGCTGGACAAGAAGGAAGGAGAATGATGAGAAAACCTCTGTTCCTTGACTTTGGGAAAAACCTCAGCCATTTTTGTGTATTAAGAACGAGTCCATCAGTATTTACTTTGCCTGAGTTTAGCTTTATTCCCACCTTCCTTTTTTAAAGCAGCTTGACTCATTTTCTAGCAGACACCACCCTGGAGAAGGTGTGTCAGATGTAGAAAAGGATGGAAACGTTCCCACTTTGTGCAGAGGGGTAATTTATGCACAGCATGTTCAAGTGTTAATAACAGCATCTCTTCCATACTCTGAAGTCCTTGTTCCCCCACTGGTTTGATTCCATATTGTCCAACAGATCTGTCTCTCAGTAGCTTTCCCCTCTCTGCACTGAGCAGTGTCTTCATTCTGGATAATCTCCAGAGCCCATGAAACAGCAAAGGCCAAAGTCTGGCTTTAGTGAAGTGAAGTGGGACCTTTGCCACAGACTTCAAAGGCATCAGGATTTATCCCTAAGAAAATAAATTTACCACTTAAGCAAGCAGCTAGTCTCCAGCTTCCAATTTCTACGTGTATTTTTAGGTTTTCCCTCAGAGGCAGACAGGGGCTGTCTCTGCTAGAGATGCTGCATGCTCTAGGAGTTATTTATTTGGTAGCTGCTCTGCAAAGACCTGAGGATGTTTCCATGCTCAGAGGATGCTGCTGCTGCTGTTTGCAATCCCAATGCCTCGTTAGCAACAGCATCCAGGAGTGCTGAAGGGAAAAAAGCACAACCCAAACACTGCCCTCCCTCAAAAGCCGCTAAGGTGGAGCCAAACTCTGAATGCCCACGCAAAATCCCAATAAAGCATCCTCCTGCAGGACACACATGTGAACTTTCCAGCACCAGGTCCAGCACAGAGCTCAGGGCTCCTGTGCACCCAGCCCATCTTCTCTCCTCTCCTCCCCATCCAACTGTCCTGGGCTGTTGGGTCACATCTCCTGGGATACGGGATGTCATCAACCAGTGTGAAATGCAAGGTAATTCTGACTTCCTGAAGCAGCTCCAAGTTTAGCAGAGGATTTTTTTCCCCTTTAAACTTTTTCCTCTGTGGATTTTTCCATCAAAACATATTATTTAAAAAGAACCTTCACTTAGAGCTGCCTGATCATAGGTGCCTCAAAGCTAGCAGCAACATTCCTGTAGCAACATTTGAGCAACTGGGAAAAAACTCTTCTATCAGACTCTGTGCATGAAGTGAGATACACAGAGATTCCTGAACAACCCCATGATCATCTCTGAAAAAGGGGAAAAAATATTTTGTTGTTCTCCTTCCCCTCTCTTTCTTTCCCTCCCTCTTTCACCACACAAAAAGCTGTATAAGAAAAAGAAGCCAAAAGGCAGGAGAGGAATAACTTGCAGCTTCCCAGATTCCAACAGCCAAGATGTGATGCCCACAGCTAAAACTGGGTTGAATAAGTGCAGCAGTTCCAAAAGTTGCTGCCCAGACCTTTAGTCAGCACACAACAAATGAACTCACCTCACAATCTTTGGGATTTGTAACACTTATGGAAAGATCATCCTCTGTGCTCCCTGATTTTCCAGCATACAGGAAGACTCCTAATCCTTAGAGTAACAGCCAGAGTGTTTTCAAAATCCCACAGCATTGGCTGAATTTCATCCTCACACTGCCCTGTGAACAAGTTCTTACTGCTGCTGAGTCTCATGTTTGAAAATCCTGGGTGATAACAGAGCCCCAAGTCACCCATGTTTTCTTACAGCCTTTCCTTCCCTGGAAGGTTTTGTTTTCTGGCATCCAGAAGGAAATGCTCCCTCTCATTGTGTGGAAACCAGGCAAGGTTTTCAAAATTCTTTTATCACAGACAAAGTATCTCAGAGGGGAGCTATCAACTACACCAAGGTAAACACAATGAGAGTGGAATGAAAGAGTTTGCTTTATATTGAAGGTAACAAAAGACATGGCCCCATCCCATAATTATTTTAGGAGTAAAATGATGGATAGAAGTGAATCTAAAGAGCATATTATAATCTACTTGAAAAGCAAGATGCCAAGACACAGTATTTGTTCTGCCTCTTTACGAGCTGACATAAAACTTGCTCTGAAAACTGCTTGACTAAGTAATTCAGCCAGATGTTCACCTCCTTTGCATGGAGGCAGAATTTGGAAAATATTACATTTTTCAAAATTGCTGATGGCAGGGATCTATTCCCTCCCTCCTGTAAAAAGTGGTCCATGGGCTGGCTGACAGCTGAGTGTTGACCAAATTTCTATTTTTCCTTCATGTTTTAGAGACTGAGAGGAGAGCCCTGGAGCCTGCTAGTCCACTTAGTGTTGTCTGCTGACGGCAGGGGAAGCTGTTCACTTCCAGCAAATACCCATGTAAAGCATCCATGTGGGAAAGGTGTTGCTATTTTGAGAGGAGAAGGCTCCTTTTCAAACAGATATTGCAGAGATGCTCAGCACCCACTATCAACTGTTAAAGATTTTTTTTTGTGTGTGTTTTTGTTGGCTTTCAAATTTTAATCTCCTTTTGTAGGGTCATTGGTTATTGTACCTCAGCCTAGTCCCGTCCCTGGCAGCACCAGGGAGGTGATGCCTGGAGAAGGGGTGTGAGGACAGGCTGAAGGTGTCACTCCCCTATAGAATATTCCCTTACAGCACAGAGACTGAGCCAGCTAGAGCCATTTTATTATCAACCAACCCTGCAGGATTTTCCTCCCTTAAATTTGCTCTTACCTTCAGAACTCACATTATTTCTGTGTGTGACATCCCCTGTGCTGGCAGAGGTGCCTGGGGTGCACCAAAGTCATGGAAAAATCTGCCAGAGACATTTAATTCCATAAAGCCCCAGTCTCAAGGGGCAGTTTCTAACAGCAGTTAAGTCCTGGCAAGTGCAGGTGGATGCCAGTGACATTTTAGACACAAAGTGCTTCCCTCCCACCAGTTCCACCAGACAGACAGGCTCAGAAAATCCTGTGGGACACGTAATCACCTGTACAAAACCTGGTTCTTTTGCCAGCTCTTAACTGCACCATCTATATCATCTGTACTGCAACTATCAGCAATAAATGCATCTAACTGTACTCTGGGCTCAGACAGTGATTGTTAAGTTATAATCCTACACTGGTACCAAATCACTTGACTTTTGTTGAAAGAGGAGAGAAAAAAAAAAGTGTAGTTTACCTTCAGAATTTCCCTGTGTGAATCCCAGGAACCAAGTAAAACACAATATTGTCCAGAGAAAGCAGAATCCCCTAAAAATGGAAGAGAAGAAAAAAAAAATAATGCATTTCTACAAAACAGTAACAAACCCAATTCCATTGTTAAAGGTCTTCTCCTTGATCCCAAGTCCAGCAAAGGCAGTGACAGTGCCAGCATGACTCTGGGATGTAGATTCAGGCTGAGACCTTATTTTTCTGATTTAAAGCCATCCAAATCCCACTGAACTTAGTGGAAAGGTTTCCCAGGGGAATCAGGAGCCTTGAACAGGGAGCAGCAATGTGTTTTGAGAGGCAGGGCCATCACTGCTGGGCCATCAGTGCCTCTGCTGCTGCTGCTCTTTGGCACTCAGCCCGCCCAGGACAGACCACCAGAAATGCAGGGGAATGGAGAAATCATTCCGAGCTGGGAGGCCCCAAAGCCCTGCCAGGAGTGCACTGTGGGGACATGGGTAGGAAATGGGCTGGCACTCAGTGCCCTGTCACCTCAGCACACACATCCTGAGTCCTCCTGCTTAACGATATCCTAAGCGTGCAAAACCCTGCACGGGTCTGTTCCTCATTTTACACCCAGGTGCAAAGGTGGGGGCAGCTTCTCACCACTCAGCACCCACTGAGAAACTTCTCACAAGCCTGGCGTGGAAGGAAAGTTTACAAAATGGGAGATCCACAGACTTCCAACCCTGTGCTCTCACAGACCCTTCCGTGCCTGAGAGGGAATTTGACAAACCTCTCTGTTAGCTCAGCTTTAAGCCTTCAAGTGCCATTGAAAACAGCAGCTCAGGGAAAAAAACTTTTACCAGAAAGGTAGCTAAAACCCCCCCTTTCCCCCAACAGTTTCCTTGATTTGCAGCCAATTAAAGAACATGGGAAACTCCTTGGTTAGGCTCACTTAAAGCTGTCAGTGGAAAGTTTGAAGATTGAATTCCCTCATCTTCTAGAGAGGATATTTAACAGCTTCATCAGCAGAGGCTGCTGGAAGAAGACACAGAAGTGTAAACTACAGAAAGTGCTCAGGCAGGAGGCAGCAGTGTGGGACATCCACAGGTTGTTTGTGACCTCAGCCCAGCCAGGGTGAGCGCTGGACTGTGCAAAGCCATGCCAAAGTGCAGCTTGCTCCTCTCTCCACATCTGAGGCACAAGTCATGAATCAAACCACTCTTCTCCTGCCATCAAGCCTCAGCTTTAGCCCAAGAAATCATCCTCTGAGGCAAGGTATTACCCTGGCCAATCCTCACCCAGTGCAGAGACCCTTTCCCAGAGCTAAAACAAAGCCACAGTGATTTACAACAGTGGGGAAACCTGGCCTTGAATGTAAAAATCCATCCAAGAATCCAGCCACTAACTAATATTTTAAGGCTTAAAGAGATAAAATCCTGGAGTGGTCCCACATCAACTGGGAAAGAAATGAGCTGAAGCAATCCATGTCCTCCTTTGCTGTTTCCATCACCCTGACACCGGGCTGCACATTTCAGGAGCTCTGGGAGTGCTTTAGTTTATGGAAGAACAGCCAGGAATAGCCCAATCCTGGTGTTCTTTTGCCATATCCTAACCAGGAGACCCTCACCACACTCCAGAGATCTCCAGCTGGGGAGCCCTGGCTCTTTTCTGACAGCTCCATCCCTTGGGATGCTGCTGGGATGGAGACACTGCCAAGCCCAAGGAGAGCTGCTGTCTGTCCCAGCACCTCCAGGGAGTGGAGGAAGGGAAGCAGAACAGGATGATTCTTCATGGCCACCTCTGGCAATATTTTTTTTTGTCATGAGAGAGGATAAAATCCACTTCACAAGACAACCTGAATGTCTGTGCTCACCTCCATCAGAGTTTAAGATGTGGACACAATTCCATGTGTGCATGGAGCAAAGACCTGACTGGGTATCACCAGCTTGACTGCCTGAAGAGGACACAGGAGGGCAGGGATGGGGATCATCACCAGCAGGAGTCCCAGGTGTTAAGAACCTGGTGAGGTGAGGACCTGATCTGGTGAGGATCAGTTTGTACAACCAGCGCCGCTCACAACACTCTCAAGTCCACTTTTTGTTTTTATTGAGGGGCACCTTCACAAACCAAACTCCCTGTTGATTGACACAATGAGGAGAACAAGTCTTGGGGGAAAATCCAGCACGTAATTTCATTCCAGTGACGCTCCTGGGCTGTAAAGGAGACGATGCACAGTGTGGGATCCAGCTGGCCCCAGCCCTGCTCCTGGACCCCTCGCATGGCCAACACCGTCAGAGCTGAGAGCGGGGCCGGGTGCCAAAACACTGCAGAAAAACACTTTGGCAAAATTCACCAACTTAATGGAAAAAGCAAAAGCAGCTTCCAAATGGCAGCTGTGTGAGTGATGGGGCTGTTAATTATCCCAGGGTTTTTAATGCAGGCTCTTTTTCCACAGAGCTGCACAGGCAGCTCGAGTAGCAAGAGTAAAGAATATTTTTCTCCTTATATAGAGCTATCAAACCCACCTTGCCTTTATCTCAGCTTCCTCCCATGAGCAGTCATTTCCACTCTATCAAGAGACACCACTAAAGGCGTTTATTTCTTTTATTCCCAGGCTCTGTGAGTACCACAATGAGGATCCTGGGGCTGTTTGCCTGGAGAAGAGAATGCTCAAGAGAGAACTCAGAGCACATTCCAGCGCCTAAAGGGGCTCCAAGAGAGATGGAGAGTGACTTTGGACAGGGGCATGGAGGGACAGGACAAAGAGGAAGGCTTTAAACTGAAGGTGGGCAGATTTAGAATCGATATTAGCAAGAAATACCCTTGTGAGGGTGGTGAGACACAGGTTGCCCAGAGAAGCTGTGGCTGCCCAATCCCTGGAAGTGTCCAAGGCCAGGCTGGACAGGGCTTGGAGCAGCCTGGGATAGTGGGAGGTGTCCCTGCTCATGGCAGGGGGTGGAATGGGATGAATTTGCATGGTCCCTTCCAACCCAAAGCACTGCTGCAGCCCCTGGGTGTAGAGGTGCCCCAGAGCACACATGATGTAAGCTCACATAAGTTTTCCAATGCAGACACCAACTCCCTTTATAGCAAACTGAAGTTACTGACTGACTACAGCTTAATTCTACTTCCCTACTTTTGGCAAACTCCTGTGGATCAGTCCTGCCCAGTGCCAGGAGTCCAAGGAAAAGTCCCTGAGAGGGACAGAGAAGCACAAACACCCTCATTCCCTTCTGACCAGACAAGGGCTGGAATGGAGCCCTGCACTGAATTAAGGACAGCAGGAACACAACAGCCTTCAGGGTAAACTTGGTTCACAAATTATCCTTGAGGAAGTGACAATTTGACAAAGCTGAGGCAACCTGTAAAATAATTGTGATCAGCTAATTCCCCACTATTTCTGGAATTGGTTTGGAACAATTTCAGCTTTTTTAAATGAAAGGTTTGCCCTGCCTTAAAACAAGAAGTCCAACTGATTTTGACATCTTGTTTGTTTAGATGATGGGTTGAAGCTGAAGAAAGTGTTTCAAGGGCCCAAATTAAATGGCAGCATTTAATTTTTTATTTTGTTTTCTCCCTCATTTACAGTGGGGAAATGGCTTTGAAATTGCAAACGTTACTGCAAGGTGGAAAAACAATTCCCCCACCATTTTTCTCTATTCAGGTGTATATTCTTCCTGTTCAAAAAACCACAAAGCCAGCTGGAGCCTGAAAATTGCTTTTCAAGAAAAGCAAACCTGCATTTCTAGCTGTAGATCAGACTGTATCTTAAAAAGGAGAAAATGCACGTGGCTTAAGATCCTTTGCACGTGACTAGAGGTGATATTCTGTAAGTTTTGACAAACAGGAAGCAAATCACAACCTATAAACTGAGACTCTAAATTGTACTGTGCATCAATTCCATCCCAGCTTTTTGGGGTAGAAATCTTATTTTGTACCAGCAACCTCCTCTGTGGAGCTTCTGGGGCTTCTGGAAATGATGGTATTTCTCCACTCCCCCTCAATTTCTGGCAAGAGCAATGGAAACACACAACTATGTGGATGTCCCCATATTGACCCTGCTCAGTCCTTTGCTGGACCTCTCCTGCAGTATAAATGAGGTATTGACTTACACCTCCAGGCAATGATTTTGTACACAGGCGCTGCTGCAAACCCCAGTGTGATAAGGGCAAAGTTTCTGAAACAACTGAAATACTATTAGTTTTCAATCCCCATCCAGCAGCTACATTTTTAAGGAAAAGTATTGAGCAGGCAAAGAGATATGGCCCCTAGAAATCCATTCTTAAGGTCATTTAAAAATACTAAAAAACCAGAGTGGTCTAGAAAATTTCAATATTAAGTAAGGAAAAGTCAAATCCTTATCCCTGGAAGTGCTCAAGGCCCAGGTTGGGCAGGGCTTAGACCAACCTGGTCTACCTGGGAAGGTGTCCCTGCCCATAGCAGGAGAGTTGGATCCATAAAGACCTGATCTTTGCTCATCTGGCACTTACAGCTCCTCTTAGGACTTCTCCAGGAGGGCCATCCTGACCTGCAGGGCACAGAGGTGGGGATGAAGCACCAGCATGGCCAGGGTGACCTCACCCCTTGTCTTCTCAGGGGTTTAGGTTGGCACCTGCAGACAGAGGCTGAAGGGTCCCAAGTTGCTGGTTCTTGTTCTCCTGAGTGGAGCTGGAGCCTGTGCACTCACTGCACGGAGCTGTCCCAGAGCTGAGCTGCTCCTGGGGCCAACCTGCTCCCCCACATGGGAGATGCCAGACTGATAAGGCTCAAACACCCTGCAGGCAGCTCCCAGCAGCTCTCCAGTGGGGGATCCTTCCTGGGAACCCATCACTCCCATCCCTGTCTGTCTGTCTGTCTGTCTGGGATATTGGCTTTGCTGCTGTGTGGAGTGACAACACTCAGTGCTGGCCCTGGCCTTTGTGTTCTCCAGTAACTGGAGCCCTCCACAAACAGAAGTGCTAAGCCTGATCTGTCATCTAACTCCTTTTTTGTCCTTCCAACAAACGCCTTTGCATTCCTTCATTTTGTGAATGGGGTTTGGCAGAGCCATATAGAATTCCCCATTGTTTCCATTTGCTTCAGTAAAAGCGTCCATCATTTCTACTCATGTCCCCAACAAATTGGCAAAGAAAGGGAAGGGGGGGAAACAAACCACACAAACCCTGTGTTTGTCCCTGGGCAGAGATTTCCAACACCAATCTCACCACAAACCTGGGCAGCCTTCAGTCAGTAGCAGGATCTCCAGGAACAGAGATATTAAGCAGGGCAGATTTTGACCCCTCAATCCATTGCAGAAAGGGGATGGAGATGGAGCTTTATTTAAATAAAGCACACACTCAGAGAGACACATGGAAATAGCAGGAGGGTGGTCCTGGACTATGACACTGTCTATCCCTCATGGCACACATCTCCAGGTGCAATTGCCTCCTCTCTACCCCCAAGCACCCAGCACACACATCATTGCCACACTATTGCTGAATTCGTCCAGCAGTGCCATAATCTGTCCCCAGACCACCTGCCCAGCTTGCAAGCAATCTTTTTTTTCCTCTTAAAAAGGATCCATGCCTCCCTGCAGCCCTTTTAGGCCTTCCCAGGGCTGACCCACCCTGATGGTGCCCAGTGGATGCCGTGGTACCATGTGTGCATTTCTCATCCAGCACACAGATGGGCTGGGCAGCCCCAGGGCAGCGTTGTGCCACCAGCCCAGGGCTGGGACAGCAGGCTGTCACCCATCAGAGGTCTCCATCTGAGCCTCCTCCATGGCCAGCAAGGGGCCCTGGGGATGAATGGGCCAAGGTCACACAAGCACAGTGGAACAGCACCTGGACCTTGATGTGCAGCGCAATGCAAACCCTCCCCTGATTTTTGGGAGGCCTGTGCTCACCAAAAATTCCCAAGAGGGCCACTCTAAGCTTGAAGAGCCTGTACATCTTTGTGTTCTTCTGCTTTACAAACTTTGGCAGCTCAAGGCTTTCAGCACACTCTGCGACTGCCTCTCCTTCCCTGGGGAGCCAGCCCTGCCACTGTCACCCGCAGGTCTCCTGGGGGGCCACCAGCTGCCTGGCCACCAGCCCTGCTCCAGAGGCAGCTGCGGGAGTGCTGGAACCAGAGAAACCCCCAGTGCCACCAGCCCTGCTCCAGAAGAAGGTGGAGGAGTGCTGAACAAGAGGAACCCCCAGTGCCACCAGCCCTGCTCCAGAAGAAGGTGGAGGAGTGCTGAACCAGAGAAACCCCCAGTGCCACCAGCCCTGCTCCAGAAGAAGCTGCTGAACAAGAGGAACCCCCAGTGCCACACGGGGATCACTCCCATCACCAGCCGTCCCCAGGCAGCGAGGGTGGCCTGGTGACCCCAGGGACGTGCCAGCCACAGGCTCGGGGCACCGTCCCCAAGAGGGGTGACCTCAAGGGCACCCTGGAGCCGTGGGATACACGGCGCTCTGCCAAGGGAATCAAACCCAGCACCGAAATTCCCTCCGGGAGAGGATGCGAAGGGCAGCAAGCGACCTCTGCTGAGGAGGGACCGGAGCAGCACACGGCGGGGACAGGCCGGGGAGCAGCCCGGACCAAAGGGGCTCCCTGCGAGGCACCGGGACACACCAGAGCACATTGCCCAGGGCACTGCGCGGCTCCGGGGCTGTGCCAGCCGGGCACACCCTGGGGCACACCGGGGGCTGCTCTGCCCGCCCTGGGTCCGAACCGCGCTCACACGGCTCCGGGCTGTCCCCGGGCACCTGGGCAGCATCTCCTGTCCCCATGGGCACAGCGATGCCCGGTGCCCTGTGCTGTGCTGGTGCCGAGTGTCGCTGCAGAGCGCAGCCCGTCCCCTCGCTGTGTGTGACACGCTGCTCCTGCTCGCTCAAAGGAACCTTTCTCTGCCTGTTCCCCCCTTGGGGCTGCTCCCTTTCCGACGCCAGCCACCCTTGCACGGGTCCCAGGCGGTTCCCCCAGACCATTCCCAGCACTACCAAGGTGTAAATGCGAGATGCTGCAGTTACCAGCGGCTCCAGACACGCCACAGCCATTAAAAAATACAAAAAAAAATCCCAAACAAAAGCCCCACACCGCGAGAACCCCAAAGCGCCGAGATCCAGCCCTTGTGAGTATATAAACACACAGAAAACTTGTCAAGGAGAGCAGTTGCAGCCCCTGGGAAGGGCTCTGGGCTCTCCGTGTGTCTCCACACACGGGCTGAGCCTCCAAAGGGAGCTGCACATTCATTCCCCCAGCCCCGGCTCGGGAATGCGGCGGCAGCAGGGTGACCCCGGCGGGGGAGGGGGGCTTTGCCCCCGAATCCCCTCGCCCCGGTGCCCCTCGTTCCCCATCTCCCAGCCCAGCCGGGCACAGGGATCCTGTACACAACTTTTTCAAACTGCCAGGCAGAAGAATCCCAGCCTTTCCAAGGGAGTGTCGGTAAATCATCAGTACATCCGACAACGCAGCCAGCGGGATTAACCCTTTGCGGGATCCCAGGAAAAATAACAACAACAACAACGAAACCACCGCCAACGCCGCGTTTAACAATGAAAACAGTAAAACCTGGTCCCGGCTGTGGCAGAAGGGGGACGGGCAGGGTGTGCGCCGGGATCTTTCCATGCACGGATGGAGAGGGAGCCGCGTTTTGTGTGCGCCGAGCACATGAAGAGCCCCGCGCCTGAGCCCCCCGGCCCTCCCAGCTCCCGCAGCACCAGCCGCGTCCCCGTGTCCCCAAAGGACAGGGTGGCAGCAGCATCCCCGGGATGCTCCCAGGAGGGGCTGGGACCCCCCCGTGCAGGGCAGGGCTGCGAGGGGCAGCGGATCCGCTCCTGCATCTCCCGGGGGCTGCAGCGGCCTCCCGGAGCAGCCCCCGGGGTTGGAGCCGCTGTCGCGGGTTTGGGGGGGCCGGGGGGCTCCTCCTGCCCATCCCCGCACAGCGCAGCAGCCCCGTTCGCCCGTGCCCCGCTCCGCAGCGTGGCCTCCCCGCCCGCAGCCCGTTCTCCCCTCCGGAGCGGGAGTTTTCACATCATCCCCTGGCAGAGGAATGTCTTCCCGCAGCCCGTTCCCAAATCCCCGCGGCTCCCCGGCACCCCCAGCCCGCCCGGGATTCCCTTCCCCGGCGCCGGGATAGCGGAGTTTGTACTCACCCCCTGCCTGCCGCTGTAGCTCTGAGTCTGGAGACCGGCTCTGATTCCGGCTCCATCACGTTTTAGTGCATTGTCTCTTTCGGGCAATTTTTGCGGCAATCCATCAGAAATCGGGGGATAAGGCGGTTTGTGGGTACATCCTTCCCAGGAGCTCGGCTCTCTGCCTCGCTAAGGGGTTCGGCTGTGTCACAGACACCCCTGGCCCGGACGGCTCACTCCTTCCTCCTTCTCTTCTGGGTCCTTTTGCTTACACAGATCTTTTAATCCCATTTAACTCCCTCTCGGCAGACTGCAATTACCTTGGAAAAAGGAGAGAGAACACAAAATACACTCTAGGAAGCCAGGCTGGCCCATGGTCGCTGGATTTCTTGCCTTTTTTTCTCCTCTCCTTATAAATAGTGCAATTTCTGTGATCTCTGATTCCCAAAGTCCGTGATTTCAAGTGTTTTCTCTTAGCTGTTACATTTTTTGTTGTTGGTTCGTTGGTGGTTGTAATTATTATTTTTATTTGCAATGCAGATGTGCCTCCCACCCCCCAAGGATCTCTCCTCTGGACTTAGAGAGAAGAGGAAAAGGCAGATTTTGAGAAATGAAAATTATTTAAGGATGTCCTTACTGCCTCTCTCTGCTGCCCTCCTCTGTAATAGCGAAGCATTTACGAGAAATTATACAAAATAAATAAATAATTTGGGGGGGGGAAGAGAAGAAGGAAAGAAGGAAAGAAGGAAAGAAGGAAAGAAGGAAAGAAGGAAAGAAGGAAAGAAGGAAAGAAGGAAAGAAAGAAAGAAAGAAAGAAAGAAAGAAAGAAAGAAAGAAAGAAAGAAAGAAAGAAAGAAAGAAAGAAAGAAAGAAAGAAAGAAAGAAAGAAAGAAAGAAAGAAAGAAAGAAAGAAAAGAAAGAAAGAAAGAAGCTCTTTTGGCCAGAACTTCAGGGAAAGAATTGAAGACCCTATCCAGGCTCCAGGGAGGGAAGCACAGGCCCTTCTGCTGATGGAAATTGAAGCCCCTTGCACTCACCTGTCCAGGAACCCCAAACTGGCCTGGACCCACCTTATAAAGTACCTGACATGGCTTTTCCCTTGGGATCAGTGCTTGGTGCAGGCAGCTGGGAGCCTGTGGATGGAACTCAGGCTTGGAGGAGAAAAGTCCCCCATGCCCCTGTTCCCCTCCTTGAGCTTCTTCAGGGCATCCCCAGAGCCCCTCTCATCCCAGCCCTGAGGGATGGGATCTGCATCCCAGAGGGCAGGAACGGGGCAGTGAGTTTCCCTATTGAGCTCCACCAGAACAAGTTGGATCCCAAATCCTCTTGGCCACCTCTGGCAGGAGAGGGGACTTCCACATGTGGATAAAACCTTCATCCCTGCTTCCCCTCCTCATCCAAAGTCCCACCCACCCAGCCCTGGAGGCACTGGCAGGTCCCTGAGGCAGGTGAGGGCAGCGGTGCCACCTCCTGCCTGCACCCCTGGGTGTCCCTGCAGCTCTGGGTATCCCTGCAGCCCTGGGTGTCCCTGCACCCCTGGGTGTCCCTGCAGCTCTGGGTATCCCTGCAGCTCTGGGTGTCCCTGCACCCCTGGGTGTCCCTGCACCCCTGGGTGTCCCTGCATCCCTGGGTGTCCCTGCACCCCTGGGTATCCCTGCACCCCTGGGTATCCCTGCACCCCTGGGTGTCCCTGCATCCCTGGGTGTCCCTGCAGCCCTGGGTGTCCCTGCAGCTCTGGGTGTCCCTGCATCCCTGGGTGTCCCTGCAGCCCTGGGTGTCCCTGCAGCCCTGGGTGCCCCTGCACCCCTGGGTGTCCCTGCAGCTCTGGGTGTCCCTGCACCCCTGGGTGCCCGTGCACCCCTGGGTGTCCCTGCACCCCTGGGTGCCCCTGCCCTGCTCCCTCCCCTGCCAGCCCCTCTGCCTCGGGCACTTACTCTGCAGCGAGCTGAGAGGCTGAGCAGCATCTCCGTGCAACCCCATGGCCCTGGGCATTCATTGTCCCAGCAGCTCACGGCAATTGCTGCTTCTTTAAAAATAATAACAGCTAAAAATTAAAAAAAAAAAAAAAAAAAAAAAAAGAGGAAAAAAAAAACACAAAAAACCCTGAAACAAAGCCCCTTCCTCCCTCCTTGCCCTTCAAGGTGTCTCCTGCGCTGCCAGCCCGGCAGAGGCGGCCGGGGCGAGGGGCCCGGGGCCGGCCGGGGCTCTCTGGGGTCCCCCCAAATTCAGCAGATAATCCTTCCCCGGGGCTGGCGCGTCCCCCTCGGGCCGTGGCCGCACTCGTGGGTCATGGATGCTGCAGGGATCCAGGAGAGAAGGGCGGAGGGACATGGATGTGAGAGAGGTGGGAGCTCCGAGGCTGCCCTTGTCCTTTTAAATAGCTGCAGCCCGGGGACTCCGCGCCGGCGGGGGTGCCCCAGGTATCCGGTTTCAGCAAACAGCAGCTAATGAGCAGAGATCCAGCCTCCGAGGGGCAGGATCAGCGCTGCCGCCGGGCAGGGGGGCACCCCGGGCACCCCAGCAGCCGGGAAGGGCAGCGTTGAGGGTCAGGGGCTGCAGGGGACAGCGCAGGGGACAGGGCAGGGGACAGGGCTGCCGGGCAAGAGAAAGAGCTTCAGGAGCTACAGGACCCCCAGGGCAAGGGGATGAAGCTGCAGGGTAAGGGGACAGGGTACAGGGTAAAGGGATGAAGCTGCAGGGTAAGGGGACCCCCAGGGCAAGGGGATGAGGCTGCAGGGTAAGGGGATAGAGCTGCAGGGACTACAGGACCCCCAGCACAAGGGGAACAGGGCTGCAGGGTAAGGGGACAGGGCTGCAGGAACTTCAGGACCCCCACGACAAGGGGATGAGGCTGCAGGATAAGGGGACAGAGCTGCAAGGGCTACAGCATCCCCAGGGCAAGGGGATGAGGCTGCAGGGCAAGGGGACAGGGCTGCAGGAACTTCAGGACCCCCAGGGCAAGGGGACAGGGCTGCAGGAACTTCAGGACCCCCAGGGCAAGGGGACAGGGCTGCAGGGACTATAGGATTCCCAGGGCAAAGGGACAGGGCTGCAGGGCACAGGGCAGGTCCTGTGAGGTGCTGAGCAGCCAGCACAGCCCCCAGACCCCAGCGTGGCTCTGCCATCAAGGCTGAGCCACCCCAGGGGCTCCCTCCACAAAGGTGCTCTGTGTCTTGCTGCATTATCTGTCCCCTGAGATGGGGAAAGGCTGAAGCACCTCACAGCTGGGCATGGGCACTGAACTTATCCACTCCCTATGAAGAATACACAAAAAATACACAAAACACAGCCACAAGCAGGACCCCACATCCACCCACCAAGTACTTGAATTTGAGGCTAGAGGAGAGTGATGTTACATCACGTTCAGACCAGAAAATTCAAGGACCCACTGGCCTGACTCAGCAATGCAGGCTTTACTCAAAAACCTGACCTCAGAGCGTGGCCAAAAGTTGAGGTTTCTGCCATAAATCAGATCTCCTATATGACATCTTCTGCTACCATGCATGCTAAGGGCTTCTCTCCCTTAATGCATATATTTGGTTTAGTTGTGCTTGCTTGCTGGAGCTGTGGTTTTCCATCTCCCAGTTTCTATAGGCAGAAGATTTTATTCATACCTTTGCTCTGAAGCATCTGCATTTTGCTTCCTTTCTTGCTGTAGCAGATGAAGTTTTAAGTAGAGACAGCAAAAAAATTTGAAACAAGCAGCATTGGGACTATGGCTAACTAACAGCCTCACAGTTCCTCTGTCCTCCACAAAACCTTCTCAGAAGGGTGAAGCTAAGTTACACATCCTTGTCAGAAATTCCTATTCACAGGAAAACGTGTCTCAAACCCCTCTGAAAGCCCAGGAACTCAGATGACCCAAACAGTGCAGCTTTGAGGACTGTGACTTTAGGGACAACAGGCAGTGACACAGCTTGTCAGAAACACCATAAAATCTCTATTTTCCTTAGCTATTTTTTCCCCCAGCTGTTCTTTCCATGTTTCTCAGTCACACATTCCTCACTGAGAAACATATTCTAGCCATGCTGAAGTGTTTAAGATAAAGCTTTAATCAATTAAAAAACCCTCTAACTCCACATAATTGTTGGTTAATCTCTCTCCTGCTTATTTCTACCTTTTCTCTCTTCTGAAAGCAGCAAATATTTAGTAAACTCCCTTTCCCTCAAACAAAACCAAACCCCACCCTACTTGAAAGGAACAAGGCCTGGCTTTTCAGAGAGAGGGACAAAAAGGAAAGGAAAATGATGTGCTGCATCTTTTTGCAAAGAGTTATCCAAAGTCTTTGGATAAGTGCATGGGTAGTGGGAAAAGACTGATGATGCTTCAGGTCCACAGCATCTCACCAAGGACCACCATAAAACTCACTGACAGCCTCATCCTCAAATCCTCTGCCCACATTTGCTCCCATGAACATTTTCAAACCAAACACATGACTAAAAGCTTAGCTAGCACGAAGACATAAATGTATCCCAGCAGTAGGAAAAAGGGAATTACTTTAAAACAAAAGGAAACCCAACATTGCTGAAGCCAAGGCTTGTGCCAAGTGAATTCAGGTTCAAAAATTAGACCTCATTCTTCAAAAAGAGAAAAGCCACAACATATGATCTGAATAGAAATATATTTAGCAGATTTATTTTTCTTCCCTTCCAAATTTAAATAGAAGCCATTTTAAAACACTAAATAAACTGAAGTAAAACAGCACAGCAGTGAAATGAGAAAAAGGAAAAATAAAGAAAAAAAGGAATTGGAATCGAATAGTTTAATTAGCCAAAAAATAAAAAATACAGGGGAGGAGGAAATGCCACCACACAACATGGGGGACAGGGAACAGAACACTTACTTTTGACGAGACACACTCTCTCAAAAAAAGCAGCATGTCATTACAGCCTGAATAAATACAGCATCTTAAATATTCACCCCTATTCAGCCGCTTGCCAGAAGAGCCAGTACCCACCTCTCCTCGGGAGCTGCAGCTCGGTTAAGCATCGAGGCTCTCATTAATGTAATTTTGTCTCTTTGCTCCTCTCAGAACAGCGAGTGTGGAGGCAGCTGGAGCCAGGGCAGGCGGTGTCACAGAGCCCTGTGTGACACACACAGAGCCCACGGGACAGAGGATCCCAGCCTAACCTGGACCTACCAGCCCACTTTGGCTCGGCCTGGAGGACAAGCTGAATTACACTGCAGTCATTTGCACCCCTGCCCAAGTCCAAAAACGATCCTGGATCACTCACTGCCCCCAGAACTCACAAGGAATTACAGGGATGTATTTGGATATATTTAGATAAATACTCCATTCAGGTTTCAAAACCGTGGCATAACCAGGCAGAAGTGAAAACCGCGGCACCGGAAAAACTTGTGGGAGGGATCAAACAAACAGGCGAAGGAAAGGTGGGATAAAGAGCCTTTCACTCCCTGCTGGGCTGGGGATCCACACCCAGCCTGGAGCAGGAGTGTCTAAACTCGGTGCCTGGTTTAGAGCTGCTGGAGCCACGGGAGCAGGGTGATGGTGCCAGCCGGGGTGGGAGAGCTGGGCAGGGAGAGCAGGGCTGCGGCACACCTGGGAGGGACAGGGCATTCACCTGGCACAGGAGAGGGGCTGATCCCAGCCCAGACACGGGCACAGCACCCCGGGAAGGCAGAGCAGGGCTGATCCCAGCCGCACATGGGCACGGCACCCCGGGCACAGCACCTGGCAGGGGCACAGCAGGGCTGATCCCAGCCCACACCAGGGCACAGCACCCCGGGCACAGCACCTGGCATGGCACAGCAGGGCTGATCCCAGCCCACACCAGGGCACAGCATCCCGGCAAGGGCACAGCACCCAGCAGGGGCACAGCATCCCAGGCACAGCACCCTGCAGGGCACAGCAGGGCAGATCCCAGCCCAGACACGGGCACAGCATCCCGGCAAGGGCACAGCACCCCAGGAAGGCAGAGCAGGGCTCATCCCAGCCCGCACATGGGCATGGCACCCAGGCACAGCACCCTGCAGGGCACAGCATGGCTGATCCCAGCCCACACCAGGGCACAGCACCCAGGGCAGAGGCACAGCATCCCAGGCACAGCATCCCAGGAAGGTACAGCATGGCTGATCCCAGCCCACACCAGGGCAGAGCAACCTGGGCAGGCACAGCATCCCTGGCAGGGCACAGCATCCCAGGCACAGCACCTGGCATGGCACAGCAGGGCTCATCCCAGCCCAGACATGGGCACAGCACCCTGCAGGGCACAGCATCCCAGGCACAGCACCTGGCATGGCACAGCAGGGCTCATCCCAGCCCAGACATGGGCACAGCACCCTGCAGGGCACAGCATCCCAGGCACAGCACCTGGCATGGCACAGCAGGGCTGATCCCAGCCCAGACATGGGCACAGCACCCTGCAGGGCACAACATCCCAGGCACAGCATCCCTGGCAGGGCACAGCATCCCAGGCACAGCACCTGGCATGGCACAGCAGGGCACAGCACCTGGCAGGGGCAGAGCACCCTGGGCACAGCACCCGGGAAGGCAGAGCAGGGCTCATCACAGCCCACACGCAGGCACAGCACCCCGGCAGGAGCATGGCAGGGCTGATCCCAGCCCAGACACGGGCACAGCAGCCCTGGCAGGGCCCAGCAGGGCCGGGCAGTGCCCAGGAATGAGCCCTGCTGACTCAGCCCCCGCGCTGCAGCATCAGCAGCCTCGGCAGGCAGAGCCCCCGGGCTGGGGCTGATCCTGCCTGCCGGGCTGGCACGGAGCTGTTTCTGCCACAGAGGCTGTTTCTATGCCTTTTCCCCCCCATACTTGGCTGCAGTGCTCTCTCAGGTATGTAATTCCCTGTGTAGGATTTCCTAATCCCAACACGGGTTTTCTATTCAGATAACATGGCACTTTCCACATCCATGGGCTCTACTCAAGTGACTGGCTCTAATTCAAGCCCTGGATTAAAGTCTCTACCCTGTAGGGACATGACCATGAGCAGAAACCTGTTGAAGATCTTCATTTGCCTGCTGAGAAGTCTCACCATGGCAGAGTCAAGATCTGAAGGAAGGCAGAAGCTGGCCCAGCTGGGATCTGGCCAGTGGATGCTCCTAATTTGGTCTCTCTGGCCTCAGCCATCACTGCAAGTCAGGCGGTTTCTGCAGAGGAGCAGAGCATGCAGCACTCCTGGTTTTAGGGTTTGCTGTTTCACAGCTATTCATGATCCAAAAGCTGCTGTGGGTTGTGTTTCTCATTCCCAGTGCACTGTGGAAGGTATTAATTATAGAGGAGACACACAGAAAGCTTGAAAATCGTGCATGTAAGAGAACTGCTGCTCAGTGTTATTCCCCCCTCTCCTCAGCCTTCCCGACAAAGCCATTCCTGTCCGGTGCCACCGGCTGCCGGTGACATGTTTGAACTCCTGCAGCCTTTTGATGTAAAATGTTTTAAATTCTTTTTGGGAACACTAAAGGCTTTTGTGTCCTGGCCGGTGCTCTGGGGATGCCGCGTGTGGCAGAGACTGATCTTTCTGTGCTTTCCAAGTGCACCATATCACACGGGGCTGCCCAGCCAGCCGAGAGGTGGGAATGGCTGTTAATCATTAAATGGAGCCCTTTTCCATGGGAATGAAAGGGAACACAATGCAGCCAAACCCACCCTTCCCATGGAAAGGCTGCCTGCTGATTACAGCTCTGTCCTTCCCTCCCATGGAGGTATTTGGGGAGCTGCAGTTTCACAGGATGGCTGCGATGTGATTTTTCAGCTGATGGCAGCAGCAGCAGCAGCGTTGGGCTGACAGGTCAGTCCTGGCAGGGTAATGCATCACCAGGCTCTGACAGGAAGATATTACAGCTCCTAAACCCTGGCTGCCTTTAAGGTATCAGGCCTGGTTTTGTGAATGTCCCTTAATTTCCCTGTTTGTCCATGTGCTCTCTCTCTGGTTTAAGACCTATTCAGTCACTGGTGCTGGTGGAAAACACAGGAGAATCAACACCACCAGCCAGTTTGGAGCTGTGTTCTCCAGCCTAAACACCAGCCCAGGGCCTGTGGCACAGTGTGGTGATCCTACATTTGAACAGAAAATACCAAGACCTGTTTCCCCCTTTTACCATGCAGGGAAAAAATAATTCACCATGAAATGCCCAGTGGGCTGCTGCACAGGAGGAGCAGCTCTCCCTGCCTGGGGTTTGCTGGTTAAGTGCAGAAATGCATCAGCAAGCACAAAGCACTTTTCCCACCAGTGTGCAAAGGAGTTTGTCCATGCCACGGGCTCATGGAGATGTTGGGAGCTGTCCTGGATGAGTGCAGGTAACATGAGCTCTCTAAAGACACAGCCTATCTGTTCTTGATGAAACAGAACCACCCTGAGAGTGCCTTCCCCCTCAGCAAAGGAATCACACCAGCGCATTAAAGTGCCCGCTGATCTCAATAATTCCCTGCACATTAAGGACAAAAGGACAACTGCCACTGTGGCTGCTGCTGCTATGACAGCAATTTACCATGGCAGGGAGCACACAGCAGTGTGTCATGTTTCAGCCTGAATTCTGCAGGTCACACAGCCCTTATGACTTTTAGGCAGCAGTGCCCAGTCCTGGTGTGGTCTGCCAGAGTTCTGGATATCCCAGTGACACTGGGGCAGCTGTGGCTCAGTGCTTGTGATGATGCAGGAGAGATGAACCTGACCTGCTCCGAACGCTCTGGGCAAGGATTTGGGAGCTGCAGGCAGCAGACATGGGGAGGTACAGGCTGTGGAGTCACTCCAGGTCCTTCTGGAGCAGGGATGCTGTTTGCTCTGAGGATGAGGAACAAGCCTGAGGGTGAGAACACAGTGCTGGTGGCAGCTGGAGCTCATGAGCACACCCAGGCAGCCTCAAGGCAGAGTTCAAAGGGAGATGGAAATCAGCACAAGATCTTGGCCCTGTGTGCTACAGCACAAGTGCCTGGGACAAAGGTTTTGTGCAAGACAGAAACTAAGCCTGAGTCAGATTCTGAGTAGTTTCAGTGGGAAAGGGGGAGGAAAAGGAGCTTAGAAAACATCAAAGCAAATGTTGGTCATGACAAAACGTTAGGGTAATACTATTTAAATCCAAAAGGTAGTTTTTCTACTGTCTAAGCAAGATATATTCTTTGTTTCCCACTGCTGTGGGAAGATAATTCTGTGTCCTGTTGCTGGGCAGGCCTGTGGGAGCAGTTCACTGTGCAAAGGGAAATCACACCTGCAGGAGGAAGCTGAAATGGAAATTATAAACCCAGGCAAAGTGAAGGAAGGGTGAGACTGGACAGATCTGAGATGAGAATTTCTTGGGCTCCACTCTGCACTGGGCCCACTAATGACAACAGAGGAGCTCCTTCAGCAGTGACAAGGATGAGGCAGCCCTTGCACAGACACACGTGTATATATTAAGAAAAACCCTGTACTCTGCTACATCCTGAGGTATCAACACTAAAAAGCAACTGCAATTTGGTTTGTGTAAGCAGAGTAATTTTAAGACATGACCCAGCCATATCACGGAATTGCTGAACCCAATCTGAGCCACAGCACTGCTACACCAGCACTTCCTTGAGCAATTTCTGTGAGCAGCTGCTGTGATGAGAGGTGCTGAGGCTGCACAGAAGGGTCTGTCTGTCTGTCTGTCTGTCTGTCTCTTCCTTGGAGGCTGCTTGGTGCTGGGTCCTGGGCAGCTCTGCCCTGCCTCGCCTTGCTGAGGCTCACACACTAACCCAGATCCCAGCAGGGCTCAGGTTTGGCTTTCACTGCTCCAGTGACCTGCAGGGTGACCTGAAGCAACTCAAACCGCTGCTTTTGTGCCATTATTTTCTTGTCTGTAAAGTGAAGCTTGTGATATAGATCATCTGATGTGCAAAGAGGTGTAAGACCCTCAGACACCAAGCCCTGCCAGTGGCTGTCATTGCTGCACTGTGCAGCTGGCAGCAGCCCCTCGTGCAGCAGCAAGTGTAAATCTATTTCCCAGCCAGTTCTACATTCAGCACAACCTGCCATCCTCCAGATGCACAGTTCATTACAGACTGCTTGGGGTTATCTGGCTGTAAAGGCCTATGTAAAAAAAAAAATAAAAATAAAATAAAGCTCGGCTGATTAAACATGTAATTCAAATCCTGGAGCAGAGCAGACAGTTCCTGGTGCTTTATCTGCACTGACTGAAATGCAATCTGTGCCACTTAGAGCAGAACAATGCTGGATTTCTTCATACTTCACTCAAATTGTTAACACATAAAGCAGAAGCACAGCCCATTTCCACAGAGAAGGTCTCTTCTGACACACTCAGTGTGTTAACCCAGAGTATACAAACCTGCTTCAAAGCTAATAGGCTTTTTTTCCTTCCTGCAAACACACTTCTCCACATCTGCACACTCTCACTCTCCCTACTTCAACAGCAATAGTATTTGGTAAAGCTCTCCAAACAGGACCCACTGCAGAAAGGCTGTATTTACTGATGTTTGGGTAAGAACTAATGAGAGACCTGGTTGTGTCTCTGTTCCTAAAAAAAAAAAAAAAAAAATCAAGTCAATAAGTCAATATTTATACACCCACTGGTGAAATAAATCCTGCCTTCCCCAAGAAGAGGGAAATAAAATGAAGTGATTGAATCAGGGTTTCATGGAAGGGGACTTTGTTTGCTTATTTGTTTTCAGAGTTTGGGATATGTTTGGGATTTTAAAAAAATTATTGTAATTTGAATGCAATTGTACTGTACAGAGTCCATCAGAGCAGCTTCACAGAGGAGCAAAAAAAAAAAAAAAAAAAAAAGAAAGGGGTGCAGGGAGGTGATCCCTAATGTCCAACCCCAGACCATTCTGTGACTCTGAGTTCTGTGATATTTCAGAAATGTAGCCAAGTCCTCATCCAGAGGAGCCTTTCTACAGACCGGATCAGGATATTTTTATTCCCATTCTCCCAGAATCTGTGGGATTGAAGAGCCTTGTCACCGACCAGAGTTAGCTCAGGGTCAAGCTCTACACTCCAAAAACCAAGGAAAAAATGCTGTTTACTCTCCAGTTTTTTAGAAAACAGTCAAATCCCTCTTCACATGGAACTTCTCACTTGTGTGTGATCAGCAAACCTTTCCACTGGCAAACTCAGCACAGGTAAACAAAGTTTGTGTTTTATCATTGTCATCTCCCCTCAGAGCCAGCCTGGACACCTGCCCTGCTGCTGTTACGTTGCTTTTCTCTGATTTTCTTCATTATGAGCTAAGATTAAACTATTTCTTGTTTAGCTTAGAAAGGGCAACTTTCAATCTCATTCTACTGCTCAGTGCATCTTGAGATGCTCCTCTCTGAACAGCTCTGACTGCTGTCCCATCAAACCCCACATTTAGCACACAAACTCACTGCAAAACTTGCATTAATCAGCAGAACGGGAGAAATGAGACTATTTATATTTCCCATCTCCAAAAGCCTTGAATAAGCAACAATGTTCTGCTGATTTTCTTGCCAGTGCCTGTGCCCCAGGCAGGGAGCAGGTTCAGGATTTGCACCTGACCCCTCATTATTAAAAGGCCAACAGTCATTAAGTGATGTGGGGAACCAGGCTCTCCCCTCTGCCTTCCTCAAAACAACATCCCAAACAGCCATCACAAAACCCCTCACTTTGATGTCCCTAAAGTGCTTTTCATCACATCCTAAAAGCACTTTGCAACATTGCTGTTGATGATCCTCGATTCATCACCCCCCCCCCCCCAAGCAGCTTTCCCCAACTCCCAGCTGGAAGTACAGAGAGCTGCAGGCACAGAAAGGGTTAATTCTGAACGAGGGCGTTCTCTGGGAGCTGCATCCACCACCCCAACTCCAGAAAGTGAAACCAGACCCTTTGTGATGGTCCCATTGCCATCCCAGGGAGAAGCAAAGCAAGGAGAGCCCAGGAATCCCTGCCCTTGACCACTGGGAGCTACTGGAAAACTCCTGTCCTGTGCACACATCCAGCAAAGGGACCTTGTGCAGAAAATAAAGTTTCTCTGTATCCTTCACCCCTTCATCCTCAGCTGGCTTTTACTTTTTTTTCCCCTGACATGCAATTATTAAACAACAGGAACAAACTAGCTTCTGGGTAAAACTTGCCCCAAAGTAGTTGAAAGACAGCAAGAAATGCCAAGATTTCTATTTCCCTCCTTCTTTAAAGGGGAAATAACATTAAATTTAAATATTTGTAAATGCCACTGATTAGCATTTTATTTTATAGCTTTGATTTTAAAAATTATTTCTATTTTTCAGCCCAACAAAGACCCCCCTTTCCCCGTAGCGATGCTAGGAGGGGACTCTGCTGAAAATTATAGATTCCAGAGTTTGCAAGAGAACCACAAAGGCTTAATTACAGTTATTGACATTCCAAACACCCACTGACGGCCTAATCTTCCCTTGGCCAGGAATAACCACACAAAGTGAAGGTAGAAAAGTAACATCAAGAGCTGGATGCTGCAGTGGGGACAGAGAGAGGTCCTGGTCCCCTCCCATAGGGGACACTGATGGGGCTGGTTTCCTTGGGGGGATTTATCCCCCATAAAGTGGGGCTGCACAAGGTACCCCTTTCTCCAAGGAAGGACCTGGAGGAGCTCCTGTCTCTGCTGTGGGATTCAATCCCTGTGTGTTCTGCACTTTTAATGCATTTGTGCTGCTCCCAGACCACATGGGTGCACCCCACCCTCCTGGGGACCTGTGGCAAAGGTGCTGGGTGGGAGGAAGGCTTTGCAGAGAGAGGTGTGACACTCTTTGGGATTAGAAACTCCTTGGAATCAGCAAATGCCTTGAGTGCTGTGCCCCATCCCTTCTGTCCCAGGCTGTGCTGGCAGATCCCCAGGGAAGGGTGCAGCAGACTCCACACCCCAACAGCTGCAGCCACATCAAAGGCTGTGTGCCTAGGGAGATGCTGAAAGGGTTAGAAAAGGTGCAGCACCCCAGGGAGCCTCCCGAGCATCATCCCCTCTGAGGGATCCTGGGTGTGCCCCCGTGGTGAGGCTGAGCACGCTGAGAACACGGGCCCCAGTGATTCAGGGGCTGTCCCAGTGCACTGCTCCCACAGAGCCCCTCAAACCCACAGCACGAACCTGTGACAGCCTGGCAAAGGCAGGAGGAGGCCAGGGGGAGGCAGCAGCAAGGACCTGGGTCATTGGCACGGGCAGAGACTGAGCCAGAGCTTGGGAGACAAAGCAGAGCCCCCTGCAAGAACCCAGCCTGCAGGAACCCAGAAAATCCCTCTGGCTGCCCTGGAGGGCTCCAGACCCTGCCCAGGGGGCTCAGAGACCTTGGCACCGAGCCCAGACCCCCCTGTGCCTTTGATTTAGCCCTTGGAAAAAACAATTACCAACCTTATAGGAAGGATTAAAGCCACGAAAGTTTAAGTAGAATGATAGCGAATTTATCATGAGGTGAAAAAATAGATTTTTGGGGTTTTTAGAATGGAGGTTCAGGGGGAAAGGAATCTGGGTGTGTCCAGCTTTTCTCCTTCTTCTTGGCCTCCATCTTCTGCTGTGATGTTGGCACTTTTAGATTCGTTTAGAGTAGAAGCTCACTGTCTAATATAGGTGATAGGTATTGGAAAGTAATTGTAAATATTGTACATGTAGTTTTTGGTATAAAAAGATAACACAGCCCTGGGGGCAGGCAGAGTGCCTCTGTCCGTCCTGCTCAGGGGACCTCGGCAGGACAGGAGAAAGAATTTTATAGATAAGATGCAATAAACCACCTTGAGAGTGAGAAATGAAGAGCCCTGACTCCTTCTTTGACCGCTGGGCTGGGAAAAGAGACTTTCTAACCTATCTTGGGAAAAGGGACTTTCTGACACATCTTGGGAAAAGAGACTTTCTAACCTATCTTGGGGTCACTGTGAGCAGCCAAAGCCCCAGCCCAGCTCCTCTTGCATTGCCACTGCCCCAGCAGGGTCAGTCCCTGCTGCTGGCCCCACCAAGGACGGGCTGTTCAGGCTGTTTGCTCAGGGGTGGGGAAGGTTTTTTCCCTGGGCTGCCTTTGCCCCAGGGCACTGCTCCCCATCCCCTCACCACCAGCACTGCAGAGAACAGAGGGCTCCACCACAATCCCCTGCTCAGACCAGAGCAAGGGGGTCTGTGCAAAACCCTCAGGGAAGCTTGAGGAGCTGTAGGAATAAAGTGCTGAGTGCAGGAAGGTGTTTCACACCCAGACCCTGCCCCTCTCCACGGGGCTGTAGGGGTCAGAAGGTCCAAGGGAAGGTGGAGAGACCAAGGCTGGGTGCTCTCCATGGGCTGTGTGGGGCATGAGGGTCATGGCTATGACAAAACCAAGTTCAGGCAGGCTTAAATCCCCTCCCCTTGTGTTTTTCCCATCAAGAGATGCTGCCTTTGCCCTGGCACTGGGCTGTACCTGCAGCTGAGGGCACTGCCCCCAGCCAGCAGCCAGTGGGATTCCATCCCTGCTCCTGCCACCAGCCTGGATGGGAGCAGCTCCCCAGCCCCCCACAGGGCAGACAAAAAGCTTTTGTGACAAGGGGGAGGTCGGGATTAACCCTTTTCTGACCTGCAGGAGATTTGTCACTCAGCACCATGGCCCTGTGCCCACCCCGTGCCCTCCCTGACCCTCTGAGGCACAGGTGGCATCTGCAGCCCCAGACACATCCAAGAGGCTGATGGAAAACTTCTGAGGAAAGGAGACTGGGAAGCAGAGACCTTCCCAGGAGAAGTGTGGTACCAACACAGATCCCATGGTTACAGCAAATGCTTGGTGCTGCCATTCACAAGAGTGATCAAATAAATCTCCTTAAATCTAGAAGAGAGAAAGTAAATGGAGTAAAAGCTAAAATTGAGCAGCCTGGTACTTGAAAACAGCAGGATTATACTTATTTGTTTCTCCTCTCCTGTGCACCAGCTTTTGTCCACTGAATAGCTACAGAATTCACTGGCATTATTCCTAATTTTACAATGATTTGGAAGAAGAGGAGACAAAGGCAAGCAAACAAAGCTAATTGCCTTCAGTGTTTTGTTTATCTGGGTTTTGTTCAGCCAAACAAAGAGGACGTTCAGGTCCAAGCTGACTGTGGAGCCACAGATCTCTTTTGCTTGGCTGGTCTGTTTCAAAACACAGTTTGCAATTTTGGCATCCAGCATCTTCAGCAACCACCACTTGACACTACTTTCTTATCTCCAGCTGGTCACTATAGAAACTCTGGTCACTCCAGCCACCATTACTACAGATTAATCAACCTTGCAAAGCCCTCCAAAAAAGCAGGAAGTCCTCCATGAGCCAACCCCTTGGTCATAAAAAGAACAAAGCCAGCAGGAGATTAATCACTGGATGCTATTTCCAATGCAAGAATCCTAGCAGGACAAGTCCCAATTTTAATAACAAAGCTATGCATTGTCACCCATCCATACCAGCAGGCTTTTGTTCTTGGAGCCAGGGAAGAACATGCTGAGCACAAATGTAAATAATATGGCAAGGAGAGCATGCTGCTGGCAACACCCCCCAGAACAGGGGCTGCAGGAACCACAACCAACCAGTTCTGCCAGCTCTGCTCGCCTTCCCTGCATCTCACATTTCCCAGCGCAGGCTGAGGGAGGCACAGCAGGATTTCCAGGCATCAGGCAGAGGAGAAAAGCAAGGAAGAGGAGTCTGGGAAGGCAAATCCAGCCTGCTGTAGTTGCTGCAGTTGTTTGGATACAGATGTGCCCAGAACTGAGGTCTCCTGTACCTGTAGGGCCCTACGAGAGGCTCTAACAAAAGATCCCCAGGTGTTAAATGTGCTGGTGAGAAACAGTCCCAGGTGTCCCCACAGGTCTCTAAAGGCTGCAGGTGGCACCTGAGAGTCTTCAAGGAGCTGCAAAAAAGAAAAAGGAGATTCCTGACAGTGTCATCTGTCCCAAAGTGCCAAAGCCAGCAGGATGCAGGGTTTGGGAACAGCGTGTGGTGATCAGAGCATCAGCAGCTTGGTTTAGTCCTTGCATTTTCTCAACCAGGGAGAAGGATCTGTTCTCTGTTAGTAATTCTTAGCTGTGTGCAAGAATAGAGGTTTCCTAGAGCTTGGGAATGTGTGCAACATTTTCTCATTCAGAAGAAAAAAAGGTGTTGGCAATAATTTTTATTTCTAGAAGGAAAAATGAAAAAGCAAAGTTTGAGAACCTTGCTGTGTTCACTGCCTTGAACACCTTCTCCAAAATGATTTAATGCTTCAAGTTACATTGGGATCTTGGGAATAATTGGTAAAAGTTAGGCTCCTGGAGGCTTTTCTGTTTCTAGAGTACCACAGGCTGCCCTGTGACATGAAATGAAGGGTGAATTTGGATGAGCCTTTTGCAGTGTCCGGGACAGACAAGGAAAAGGAGCCAGACCTGCTCAAGACTTGTTGCTCAGTAACCAAAGCTGTTACAGTGCTGACTCTACAGGAATTTGCCATTAATCCTTCCAGGTCAACTATAAAAAAGATGCTTTTAAAAAAATTAATTAATTAATACGATTATTTTTATGTTTGCACAGGCTATTCTCAGAGTGGGCTCACAAGGAGCACAGGAAGGTAAGAAACAAGGAGAAGCCAATGCAAACAGTTTGGGAGGGACTCTCTGGAAATCAGGCAGGGTTCAAAGCTTTCTCTTTCAAGTGGCCTTGACTCTCCTCACATCAGGGAGGGAGCACAGAGGAACTGGGTCACTGAATCAGGGAAAAGTCAAACAAGCAAAGCTCCACTGAAACCCCCAAGGCTGGCACGTCACGATCCCATTTCCAAGGGGGGAGTTCCTGCTAAGCTTGACTGAAACGTGAGCAAGATGGGCTTTAAATAAACCAAGGGGGTGGAACACAATAAACCCTGCCCAACCTGATTTTTAAATATTGAGGAAAATGAGAAAGAAAAATTAGGTGCAAGGCATTGGATCACCAGACCCCCATTTTGCTTTGGGATGGAAGCCAGGAGGGGAAAAGGGGAGCAGCAACCCACTCTAAAGTCTTGTTGAACTCAGACCTGCATTTGGCAAAGGGATTTGGGGTCCTTGGTTAGTTGTAAGGCTCTTAAACCCCACCTTTCAGTAACAGAGTGGAAATTAAACTCTTAATCTCAGTTTGTAAACACAGACAGAGGCAGGCACACAAAAGTCAAAGACTTCAAAACTGACTGGGTCAAGATGCTTCCACTTTTGTAACTCTACTTGTGATCCCAGAGAAAAACCCCCTGCTTCCAAAAGCACTCCTCATCTGCATCCAGAAATTATCCTATTGATAGCAAAGGGTTTCCTACACCAAAAATTAATAATTAGATACACTAAGATGTTGCCCATCTACTCTATTTATCCCTTACTTTTTCCTTCTGACTGTACAACATTGATAAAATGATGCTCAGTGTTTGTCAATCAATCTTCCAATTGAGATTCCTCCTTTTTCTCTTACAGGCACAAAAGCACAGTGCTTCAGCACAAGCTCAGGTCACTGTCATTTCCAAGATTGTTGCCAAGGTGATGCTCTCTTCCCTCCTGACAAATCACCCCCAAAACAATTGGATGCTCTCCTGGTTTCACTGGTGTCAGGGGGGAGGGGGCACCACAAGAGAAACTGCCTTGAAAATGCCTTGGCTGGGTTTGGAACATCCCTGCTCCTGCAGAATTTCTACTTCAGAATAAATATCACCAAAAAAATGCTTAAAATGACTGTTATTTAAATAGTATCAAAAGAAACATTCTGATTTTTTTTAAATTCCTGAAGAGAGGTGAAGATGAGCAGGGGTAGGAAAATAGCAGCAGAAATACTGAATTTAAAACTGACTTAATAGAAAGCAATATAATGTAAAGCTCTAGAATTTAGCTTTAATCTGTTCTCTTTGAATCACTGAACAAAACTTGCTTTCTTCACTCCTGAGAATTCCCTAGAATGGAAAAAATCCCAGTGAGATTAGAGTAGGTGCAACTAGTCACTGTCTAGTACATACAATTTACTGGCCTTTCATGATTCTCACAACTGAACTGTGGTTGCTTTAACAGGTTCCTCTTCCTCATTTCTGCACCATTGTGCTTACCTTTTCCACATTACTTACATCTTTTCCCCACATCTTTTGAATTGCAACAGATTTATTTATTTTTAACATGCTTTTACATCACAGACACACCAACAGAAATGATTCATTTCCTTAGGACGCTTGTGCATACAGCAAAATATATTCCCATTATATTGCACCAAAAGAAGCCTCAGCTCATCCAGGATCCTTCCATTATTCCACACTTTATAGAAACAACTCCAAGCACCCAGCTGGGACCTCTTTGTGCTCAACCTGGACAAGTGCAAATAAAATGTTCCTAGCACTCAAAACTCCACAAGTGAAATTTGGAGAGAAAGGAAGGAAAGGAGGGAAAGGAAGGAAAGGAGGGAAAGGAGCCCTGAGGGGACACTAACCCCAGCTCCTCACATGAGCCTCAACTTCCACATGCCACCCCACTTCCCTTCCTTATGGATGGAGCAACCTTAGGAGCAGCCAAAGGCTTGGACAAGCTGAGGTTTTTTTGCACAGCAGGTTTTTAGCACACTGAGCACTAAGAGAAACACTCATTACAGCCTCTTCAGGCTATCACATCACAGGGATCATTCCCTGTTTTCACATCAGCATGGCAGGCTTTGCACACAGCAGCCATGTGCTGGAGGGAAAAAGTTCCCACAAATCTGCCTTTTTATTTTTGGAAAGGGCCTGACAGGACTATCAGCTTCTATCTTTGTCCCACTCTCCTGGGGAAAACCTCATTCACAGCGAGCAGAATATTTGAAGAACACCAACAAAGAAGAAAACAAAATCACTAAAATATAAAGACAGAATTCATTCCTGCATCACAGAAGTTCTGGTACTGGGGACACCAGGGATGCCACAAAGCCACAGGCACTCACTGGACCTTCTGCAGAGCTTGTGATGGAGCTCATGGCTTCACCACAGGTTCATGGATTGTGGAGAGAAGCACAGAGCTCATCCATGGAACCTGGCCCTTTGCACATTCCTCCCTCCCTGCTCCAAATTAGGAAGTTTCTGCTCACTCAGCAGAAATTAGACTGGTTTGCTTAAAAAAAAAAAAAAGGGGGCAATTATTAACCTCTGCTCTTGCTTCTTGTGTGCCAGGTGAGAACAAGAGCAGAAAGAAGAGAGGTAGAGTTGGAGAGGTAGGGGAACTTCCAGGCATCCAGCTTCCATTGCTAGCAAAGGTGTGAGCTCTAAAAACCTCTGTGCAGCTCTAGGTTCCCCTGCAAGCTTCTTAAGAAAATCACCAGAAAGCTTCACTTTTATCCCAGAAATCTAATTCTATCCTTTAACTGCAAAAACATGAACCTGTCTTTGATTATAAAGGACTGTCTCTTGTTAGCAGTTGGTCCTAAAACTTGCCATGAACTAGAAAGGATTAAAACATTGTCCAGATTAAAAAAAAGAAAAAAGAAAAAAAAAAAGAAAAAAAGGAAAAAAGGCATAATGCCCCAAAGGATTATTTTATGGACTTATCTTAATATTTCATTACTTTAGCAGACTTAAGTCTTCAGACACAGGGAAGAGTTTTAGGATTCCTCCTCTATTCCCTATGAAAGCAATCTGGAAATCGGACTCTCACTTTGCCATGACCTGATTTTCTGCCTTTTCTCCCATCTCCACGACAGGGACAGCCCGGGCCCTGCTGGGGACAGGGAGACACCCGAGGGACACAAAGGCTCCCAGGTCCTCCTGGATAATGAAAGCTTGAGCCATCGGTGCCCCCTTGTGCTCTGTGAGTAACTCAGCACAGCGAAACAGAACCCTGCCATGGTTTGGGTTAGAAAGGACCTTAAAGAAGGAAAAGAACCCTTTCAGAAGAAAAACTGAATTTCCATAGGGTTGGACTTCATGAGCAAGGCCAGGCTGGGTGGGGCTTGGAGCTCCCTGGTGCAGTGGAAGGTGTCCCTGCCCCTGGCAGCAGGATCAGGATCCTCATCCATGGATCTGGGTGAGTTTTAAGGCTCTCCCAGCCCAAACCTCTCCACAGTTCTGTGCTCCAGCTGCTCCCTGGCTGCTGCACACACTGGGCTGGGGATGAGCTGCGTCCACCCTCAGCCAGAGGCAGGAGCACAAGGAGGCTGTGCCTTTCTACCTCTCTCTCAGCAGCATCCTTCAAGCTCTCTGGCATTTTGGCACAAGCAAAGATGGATTTTTCCTCTCCCACTGCTTGGCAGCTCATTGCTGGGGGCTGTTTGTCTGTGCCCTGCTGTTCCTGCTGCAGAGGGCCAGTCCTGTCCCTCCCCATCTGCCCTGCCCTGGGTCTCAGACAGGGGCAGGGTCACTCTGAATCCAACAACAGCCACTTCACTGCTGAGCTTCAATCAATACTGTAATGGGCCTCATTTTCCAGCTTTTGATCAAAATGCCTTTAGAGCAGCACATCTTCAGATACTGCCTCTGGCATTCCAAAATAAGCAGGAAGAACAAGATAACCTTTGTGAGGCTTCTCTCCCCACAATCTATAGCTGAATCTACACAACCTCATTTTGGTTAGGCTGGTACATGAGAATTGAGCAAAGCTGGATGTGAAATGGTTCCCAGCCTCTCAATTTGATTATTATCTTTTTTGGGAAGGCAAGGCAGCTTCTTCATCTTTAAGGAGATGAATGGATATTTTGTCTCTGGAACCCCCACACAATGTGCAGATTCAACATTTGAAGTCCAAGCTAAATTTAGTTGTGAACAATTATGCAAGCCAAAGGGTCTGGCTTTGGGACTTTGAAGAATACAAAAACATATTAATTGTTATAATAGATAAATACAATATAAATATGTATAATATAATATATAAAGTTATATGATATTATTGTATATAAATATAATATAGATAATTATATATTTTTATGTTATATACATATTTTATTTATTTATAGAAATAAATAAAGTAAAAATATAGAAACACTCTAAACCCCACAAAACTATTCTCCTGATGTTTGAAACTCTCAGTATGGATATCAGGGAATTCTAGGTTGTTTTTATAATTTATTCAATATTAACCAAACAGGCTTCTTTTAAGCCATTGCTAAAAAAAAAAAGTGTTTTTTCACGAGTCACCTACAAAGGTTAACTTTGTTGAATACAGGTATTAAAATGTATTATTATACATTTATAATATACAGTTATTTATCTCTCATTGCCAAAGTTACTGCATGTTTACATGGCTTTGCGTGCTTTAGGACTTGGCAGAACCTGACCAGGATTCATTGCTTTGGTGCAGAAGGTGCAATGAGGAGTTTTGGGATTCTAGTTTCAAGATCCTGTCAGTCAATACCATCATCCCTTCAGAAATGTGGAGATGCCAATGGTAAAGATTCCCAGTGGTTTGTGGCACAGCCAGGCTGTTCTTGTAGCCAGCACCAGTGCTGAGAACAGACAATACTCTGGCTACCATAACGGCCCAAGAATTTAATGTTGAACCAAACCTTTCTGATCAGTTTTCAAAGTTCCTTTCAGAAAAAATATGAAATAGGAAGAGGTAATGCTTCAGTATTTAAAGGCTGTGGAAAATGTCCTGGGTTTGCTTCAGCTTTTCCTTCTCCAGCTGACAAGCCCTCAGAGCTGGTCATGATTCACAAATACCTTTGGTTGACCTAAAGTGAACAACTTTTAGCATGTACATAATTCATCTAGTACTCCTTGCCCAGCTCTGAAATTACACATCTCCAGAGTGAATTTCACAGTGCAGGTGGACAAGCAGCACCTGTGGGGGGTTATTATTTACTGCCCACACACAAGACTCTGAATCTGCATCATCCAGAGCAGAATCATGTCCCTGGTGCTGTGGCCTCAGGTGAGGGTCAATTCCCAAGGCAAAGCTGATGCCTGAAGCACCCAGAATTCACATTTATTTGCATCTCTCCTGTTTGGTGAGGATATCAAAGCCCCTCAATAAATCCACAAAGGAGCAAACCACTTTCTGATATTTGCTCTTGTTCCCCAGAAGAGCAACATCAGCTCAGGGGCATCAAAGGGGTGACAGGATTGTTCACCCATGAACAGCTGAGGACTTTGAAGCAATTTCAGAGATGTACACATGGATTTCTGGTCCTCATTAAAATTAATGAAAGGTTTGTATTCAAATGCCACTGCTCCCTCAGAAACCTCACTCATTATGGCTCAGAAGTCGCCTCTGTCATACAAAACCCCTCAGGATGATTTACAAAGTTGTACAAGAGTTAGTTGTATTTCAAGTCCCAGTTATTACCTAAGGTTAAATTACATATTGGGGAGGCGGGGAAAGAGGAAGAAAAGGCTTCAGGACAGACAGAAGGACAGAGTCACTAAAGGGGAGTGCAGTGTTTTAGGGGCTGAGGCACCAACAGCACGTGGGCTTAGGAAAGCAAAGAGCACAAAACCAGCTGGACTGAGCACAGCAGAGGCAGCAGGGACTCCTCAGTGCTCAGATTCTGTTTTAAAGTTCACAGAGCCAAAAAGGAAAAGAAACAGCAGCAGGAGCAGTGCAGCCAGCCTCTCTCACACTCAGGCACAGAAAGAGCCTCCCCAAAGATTTCTATCAACCTCATATTTTACACACACAAGCCCCATTCCTCCCCCTCATATGATCGTATTTTCACAGCAATCATTTCTCTGCTTCTGTTGCCAAAAGCTTCTGCTTCTCACCAGGCTCCTGCTCCCAGCAGAGTGGAATGGGAGTGAAATGAATCCTGAGCAGAGTCAGGCTCCAAAGATTGCCATTACCTAATCTTGTACCATTACACAAATGTATTTGCTAGGAATATTCCAAGGTTTTGGGAAAAGGCTGACAACAGTTTGCAGTGTTCCTGTGCCCACCACGAACACTGCCTGTATCCATGGTGGAACCACATTTGCACTCCTACATGGAAAAAACAGGGAATTACAGTGAACCTCAGAAATGCTGAGGAAAAATGCCTTCAAACTCTGAAAAGACTGGTTTATTATGTTATTACAATTCCCTGGAAATTGCTGTGTAGTCATCACTAGAGCATAAAATTTCATCAGAAGCCTCTGAAACATTCCTGCATATGGATTCCAGGAGAAGCTTTAAAAAAGCCTCATATGCCCAGAGAATCATAACAAACCTCTTGTCCATCTACAGCACCAGATTGTGCATCTGGCAATACACAACCTCTTGCTTGTAGCCACCCACTAAATGGATTTTTGATTAGCCAATTGTTCAAAGCAAGCACAAACCTTCAGAGCAAAGCCTGGGCTGCCAGACAAAGGGTCAGTCCCAAGGCTCAGCCCAACGTCACCAAATTCCTCCCCTGGTTTTGGGCTGAAGTTCAAGTGAACCTCTAGATGGGGAGATGGGTTTCAGCTTAGAAAACCCTGCCTGATTTTATCCAAGGTCTCATGATACTGGCATATTGCTTAAAACCCCAGCTCTTGGGATCTTGTGCAAGAAATTTGACTTCTGCTTAAAACCCCCAAAACCTCTCTTCGTATGTAAGTGTCCTGCAGACCTGAGATGATTCCAGAATTATCCTCCAGAAGTCAGAGGAAAGAATGATGCATGATGTATCATTTTTGTGTCCTTGGTTTTGGGAAATGTATTGATGACTTTATTAAAACATCTGGTACTAATAGTGGTGTTTCTGGAATCATTACATGAAAATTTTCTTTCAAAACCCTGACTTTAACTTGTTTGCTTTGAAATTCTGGATATATTAATGCAAAGGAAAACGCAAAAGGAGAGAAAGGGAAATGAAACAGCTGTAAACATTCAAATATTTTTAAAAGCAGAATGAACTATTTCCTCTCTAAAACCAACTGCTGCACTTATTTTGCTGTGGGTTGAGATATTCCTGACTGACTAGAGCCTCTAGAATGTGATAAGTTGAGCAGGACCTTGGAGTAAATCATCTTAAACTCCTAGTCAATGATCTGCTTTAAAGCTGCAGACTGACTCCAAATAATCCCACAAAATCTGCCCCAGTCACCACACCTGAGGCCAATTTATGAACAGTGACCATAATTTAGGGCCCAACAGAGCTGTACCTGTGATCTCCCTCTGGCTTCTCTAACAGCATTTACTTTCCAGCACTGGTTTTATCTTTCCCTTTTCATCCTCCCCCTCCCTCCTCACACAGTGGCTCTTTCATCTGCTCTCAATAGGTGCTGCTCTACGTAATTAATTGAGTACTTAACAAGTGCACTTTCTAATTAAAGTAAATAAGCCTGTACTTGGAACAGTGGCTCAGTGTTACCCAGCCCTCCTTCCTCAGGAACGGGGTGTTATGGGCTCCACCTCCGCAGTGGCAAATTAATCTATTAAACTAATAGAGCAGAAATAAAAAAAAATAAAAAAACACCACCAAAAAATCTCTTCAAGCATCATTTAGAAAAATGGTTCTAAAGCAAAGCAGTTTCCAGCCTCGAGTCTCTGCACTCTATGAGATCAATATTATCTGGCAGAGAATCAGAGTTTAGGAAGAGGGAAAACAAAAAGCCATAGATCTCATTTTCATAGATCTCATTTTCAATCCTCAACTCCCATTTGGTGCTCCCAGTGCTCCTGGATGGATTGGGAGGAGGCTGCAAGAAGAGGCCAGGGAACAGAATCACGGTGGGGTATTTCTGTTATCTCCTGTGGTGCTTAAATGTGTCCCAAAATAACACCCAATATTAGGATTTTCCTCCTTTAGGGTTGCTTCTGTGCCATGAATCCAAGCAGAGAATTTATAGGGGTTGTTTGGAAAATTCCCATCTGTCCTCACCCTTGATCTGTATCTGAAATTTTATGTGGGTCTCCACCTCTGCTGTTAAACTCGTGATGAAAGCCTTAATGTACAAATGACTCAAACCAGATGCATTTAAAAGCAAACTGGTTATTAATCCCACCACTTTCCCTGGGTTAAGCAGGGACATTCACTGTCTCCTCCATGGAATGGGTCAGGCTGTGGGACCATTTGCAAAAGCTGTGCTCAGCTGAAGGAGAAGTCTGAAGCAAGAGAGGTCAAATACAGCAGGCAATGTTCTGGCAGGGAGGAATATCACTTTTCCTTATCCCCATTCCAGTGTAACCAGCAGCAGGAGCTTGGGGATGGTGGTGGCAACCCACTAGAAGGCTCCACCTGCAGCAGGAACAGCCCCATCTGCAATTCCAGCCTGTGAAAACCCAGGGAAAAGGTTGATTTACAAAACAAATCAAGTTACAAACCATCTTCTTCTATTACTGAAGACCTTTCTGTAGCAGTAAGAATGAAACCAAAATCCTGAGGATTTCACAGCGTTCTATAAATGGTCAAAAGTGCTTTCAAATCAGCATTTGAATTTTTGTCAGTTTGTTTCCACAGATGGGCTGGGAGCAAAACTGTGTTAGTTTAGGCCTTAAGTACCTGAAACTCATTAAGTCAAAGGAAAGCTTTGTGTATTTCCCTGGATTTTGGATGAGCCTGCAGGTTTCAATAGCCTGGACAGGAAGAAGTAATAGGAAAGAAGGAATGGAGGTGTATGGGGCAATGAGGAGTGTGAAAAGAACTGCATTTTGCATGAAATTATTCTCTGCTTCTTGTAAGCTCCTGGCTTTGAGCAGTTAGTCCAGAAATAAAGATTTGTTTGTGTTCTTCACAGTGTTGCTCTGTTGTGGAGACCAGAGAGAAAGCCAAACAAAATTGTGCTCTTCTCACTGCATTTCCTTCAGCCATAAACACCTTCATTTATGTATATATATAAAAAAAAGCAAACAGAAATGCCAGTGAAGTGCAGTTTAAATCTTATTTAGCTCTGCAAAAATCAGCCAGAGCCCAGGCAGAGCAGTTGGGCAGAGCAGCTCTACTCTTTAATATTAATTTTATCTAAAAATTCTTGTGTGTTTTGGTTTCATAAAAAAGTAGGAAAAAAAGATCCCTCAAAATTGGTTGGAGTTTGGATCAGCACAGCTGTCAGAGCTCATTTGTCAGCCAGAGCCCCTGGTATCACTCTTTCCCCTATGTGCCACATGGCCTGGGCATTGCAAGCAACAGCCATGTGTCCACTAAAATAAAAACAATTTTTAAACTATTCATTCTGCTGTGTGGCAGCACAGATGTGTCCACCAAAATAGAAACCATTTTTAAGCTATTCTTTTTAAGAAATCAGGAATGATTTTCTCTGCCTGAGACTCTCGGTCACACTCAGTTTTCCAGGGGGACGCTGCTGTTTTTCCAGCAGCTCCAAAGCCTCAAGTTACCCCTTCAAACAGAAATCCCCTTGTCTTTGCTAGAATTAAAGCCCATGGGGAAACAACAACTCTGCTCCAGCCTGACACCCTGAGCCACGAGAGGGAGTGAGTGGAGCAGGAGGGATGGAGCAGAGCAGGGAGTAAGTTACACTCAGAGTAGTGCCCCCAAACCCACTGCAGGCAGGACAGGAAAAGCATCATTTCAGCTGCATTATGTTATTAATTTGGCTAAAAGCCATCGCCTTCTCCAGGTTGTATTCAAACAACCGTTTCCCACTGAAACAGCCTCTTTTCTACCCAGCCAAACACTAAAAGCAGTTGGGTTTGGGGATGTGGAAGAGAAAAGGCCCCCCCAGGTTTTTTTCCCCCAGTTTTTAGGCCTGTGGAAACTTAAGAGAACGCACACACACAGAAGTGATGGAAGTGCAAAGGGCTGCAGGGTTTGGTGCTTGTTTTTGTTCCCTCTCCCGTTCTTTCCTTCGTGCCTGGCCCTGGCAGGAGCAGCCTCTGCTCCTGGTGCCACCACAGCCCTTGGCACCCTCTTGCAGCTCTGCTGTCCTGAGCTGATCCTTTTATTCCATGGCACTCACCTCAGATGGATTTCAGCTGGCTTGGTGGCCTTGCTATTAAAATAAAACCCAGGATGAATCACCTCCAGTTTATACATGGGGAGAGTCACAAGTTTGCTGCTCCTGTTAGCCACTGTTTGTCCCACATGCCAAAATATCCACCCTTTTCTGGGCATTTCAGCCACCAGAGCCACCTAAAAAACCCTCTTCTTCAACAGGGTGGGTGTTTTCAAAGTTTATTTTAGCCCTTAAAGAAAACAATCCTGACTTCTCCCCATCAGCTTGCTCCTAAGAGCAGCCTCCTCACACTAATTTTATTATTCATTTCCAAGTTCTGCTCCTTTGGAAGTCTTTTCTGTTCATTTGATGCTGAAGCAAAAATCTTTGGGTTATTTTTATTCTGTAAACATCAATATTTGCTCTTGCAGTGACCTAAAGAGTAAGGATGCTCTTCAGTGAAAAGGAAGGATGGGAACTTGAGATAGACTTCAGATTGTGCTAAGACCTCCTCACCAAACCCAGCAGAACAGGAACCTCATTTTGTTATTTTATTTAAAGCCTGTCAAACTCTTCGTGTGATCCTGATCCTGTTCTCCAGGAAATTATTCCTGCTGCCACTGAAACTGAGTTTTGTGATTTTATGGAAATATGGCACAGAGGTCCCACTCAACCCTCCCCAAGAGTTTTGTTGTCAGAGCCAGAATTTTCCTGCAAATCCCTCAGTGTAGAAATACAGATTTGTTCTGCTAATAGTGAGGCTTGAGCTGGTAGAAGAAAAGAGGATTATCAGTAACATGTCAACAAAGCCACTGCATTAAACTGTGACACCTGGCCAGGACCCAGCAAAGGTGAAAAGGTGGCAGAATAGGTAGAATAGAGAGAATATGTGAAAGAAATGCTGTGAGCTCAATGCAGGTAACATTCACAGGATCCTTTCCACCACATTAAACTGCTATTGATGCAACTGAGTGTCAGATCCACTGCACAGACTAACCAGAGCCTGATAGCATCAATACAGGCGTGAAAATCAGATGTATCCCTGGCAAAATGCAGTGAGAGGGAGAAGGGTGCAGCCCCAGTTAAACTGTGCAACCCATTGATAGCTTAGAAAACAATTGTAAAACTCTGTCCATGGCTGTTAAATAAAAATGGCACTATCACAAAAAAACCCCTACAAAAAAAACCCCACAAAAAACTCACAAACAAATGAACAAAAAAAACCCCCCAAACAAATAACAACAAAAAAACCCCACAAAAACCCCAAACAAAAACCAAAAAAACAAACCACTAACAAACCCAGGCTGAAGTCACTGGAAAAAAACCCCAAACATTCAGGGAAACTCTGTGCTGGCTTTTACTCTCTCACTGGGGACAGGGCCATGAGTCTGGACCAATTCTCACCCTGAGCTCCTTCATGCTCAGCGTCTCTGACCAGGAACAGGCACTGCCTTCACTCCACATCAGCAATGCTGATTTTCTGAACAGGATTAAGGCCAATGCACAGCTTTGTGCTCCTGCTCTTGTTTTGTGTTTTTGTTTGGGCTGTGTTTTTTTCTTGTTTTTGTTGTTTTGGATTTTTGGTGGGGTGCTTTTTCAGGGTGTTTTTGGAGGGGGGAATTGTGGTATTTTTTGGGGCTTTTTTTGGGCTTTTTTTGGGGTGGATGTCTGGGGTGGTTTTTTGGGGGAGGTTTTTCTTTTGTGGGAGGTTTCAAGTTTTTTGGGGCTTTTTTTGTGTGTTTTTTGTGGGGGGAGGTTGGGGATTTTTTAGAGTGGTTTTTTTTTTGTTTGTTTGTTTCTGTGGGGATTTTTTCTGTTTTGTTTTTTTGGGGGGTTTTTTGGGGGGGAGAAAAAAAACCCGGGACCTCTCCCAAAAAAAACCCCTCAACACCCCCCCCCCAAAAAAAACCCTCAAAAAATACCAGAAAAACCCTCAAAAAAACCCCGTCAACCCTCCCCCCCCAAAACCCTCCAAAAAAAAAAAAAAACAAACCCAAAAAAACCCCCAAAAAACCCTCAACACCCCCCTGGGACCCCTCCCAAAAAAGACCCTGCTCAAAAAACCCCTCCAACCCCCCCCCCCCAAAAACCCTCAAAAAGCCTCCCAACCCCCCCCCCCCCCCCCCCCCAAAAAAAACCCTCAGAACTCCCCCCGGGACCCCTCCCCCAAAAAACCCTCAAAAATCCCCCAAAACGACCTCAAAAAGAAAAAAAAACCCAAAAAAACCCCTGGGACCCCCTCCCCAAATACACTCTCCAAGCATTGAAAGAAATGTATCCAGTGTGTGCTGTACTGGGAGAAATGGGAGGGGACTGGGAGGAGATTGGAAGGGGTTAAGGGGTTACTGGATTATACTGGGAGGGGATTTGGAGTTACTGATTTTTACTGAGATGGACTGGGAGGGATGGTGAGGGGACTGGGGATCTGGTTTATACAGCTGCCATAAAGCGCGACTGTTGTGAAAAGTGCTGTAAAGCACAACTGTTGTTAAAGGTGCCGTAAAGCGCGACTGTCGCAAAACAGCCGCAAAGCGCGACTGTTGTAAAAGCTGCCGTAAAGCAACACTGTCGTAAGACTGTCGTAAATCGCGACTGTCGCAAGACTGCCGTAATACGCGACTGACGTAAAAGGTGCCGTAAAGCGCAACTGCCGCAAAAGCAGCTGTAAAGCGCGACTGTCGCAAAACGTGTCGTAAAGCGCAACTGTCATAAGAGGTGCTGTAAAGCGCGACTGTCGCAAAACGTGTCATAAACCGCGACTGTCGTAAAAGGCACCGTAAAGCGCGAGCGTCGTAAAAGGTGCCGTAAAGCTCGACTGTCACAAAACAGCCGTAAAGCGCGACTGTCCTAAAAACAGCCGTAAAACATCACTGTCGTAAAGGGTGCCGTAAAGCAGGAATGTCGTAAAAGGTGCCGCAAAGCGCGACTGTCATAAAATCAGCCCTAAAGCCCAACTGTCGTAAAAACTGCCGTAAAGCGCGACTGTCGTAAAATCAGTCATTAAGCGCGACTGTCGTAAAAGGTGCCGTAAAAGCGCGACTGTCGTAAAACTGCCGTAAAGCGCGACTGTTGCAAACAGCCGTAAAGCGCGACTGTCATAAAATCAGCCCTAAAGCACGACTGTCATAAAAGGTGCCGTAAAGCGCGACTGTCGTAAAAACAGCCGTAAAACATCACTGTCGTAAAGGGTGCCGTAAAGCGGGAATGTCGTAAAAGGTGCTGTAAAGCGCGACTGTCATAAAATCAGCCCTAAAGCCTGACTGTCCTAAAAGGTGCCGTAAAAGCGCGACTGTCGCAAAACAGCCGTAAAGCGCGACTGTCGTAAAAACATACGTAAAGCATCACTGTCGTAAAAGGTGCCGTAAAGCGCGACTGTCGCAAAACAGCCGTAAAGCGCGACTGTCATAAAATCAGCCCTAAAGCCCGACTGCCGTAAAAGGTTCCGTAAAGCGCGACTGTCGCAAACCAGCCGTAAAGCCCAACTGTCATAAAATCAGCTCTAAAGCATGACTGTCGTAAAAGGTGCCGTTAAGCGCGACTGTCGTAAAAACTGCCGTAAAGCGCGACTGTCGTAAAATCAGCCGTTAAGCGCGACTGTCGTAAAAGGTGCAGTAAAGTGCGACTGTCGCAAAACAGCCGTAAAGTGGGACTGTCATAAAATCAGCCCTAAAGCCCGACTGCCGTAAAAGGTGCCGTAAAGCGCAACTGTCGTAAAATCAGTCGTTAAGCACGACTGTCGTAAAAGGTGCAGTAAAGCGCGACTGTCGTAAAAACAGCCGTAAAACATCACTGTTGTAAAGGGTGCCGTAAAGCGGGAATGTCGTAAAAGGTGCTGTAAAGCGCGACTGTCATAAAATCAGCCCTAAAGCCCGACTGTCATAAAAGGTGCCGTAAAAGCGCGACTGTCGCAAAACAGACGTAAAGCGCGACTGTCGTAAAAACAGCCGTAAAGCATCACTGTCGTAAAAGGTGCCGTAAAGCGCGAATGTCGTAAAAGGTGCCGTAAAGCGCGAATGTCGTAAAAGGTGTCGTAAAGCGCGACTGCTGCAAAATCTGCCGTTAAGCGCGACTGTCACAAAATCTGCCGTAAAGCGCGACTGTCGTAAAATGTGCCGTAAAAGCGCGACTGTCGTAAAGTCAGCCGTAAAGCCTGACTGTCGCAAAAGGTGCCATAAAGCACGACTGTCGTGAAAAGTGCGTGAAGCAGCACTGTCGGAAAAGGCGCTGTAAAGCGCGACTGTTCTAAAAGGTGACGTGAGGCACGACTGTCGTAAAGAGACTTTTGGGACACAGTGGGAATTAGGCACTTGATTGTATCTCCAGCAGGGATATTTGTGCCACAGAGCTGGTCCCAGTTTGCATGGCGTGGTTGAGCTTTTTGCTGCAACGGGGACGCCCGCAACGAAAACAAAACTCACCTGCCCCGGGTCTGGATGGCAGATTGCAGGAGCCACTTGGCACTACCAATCCAGCCCAACTTGGCACTGGTGCCAGCTTGGGTCTGGGAACCATCCTGCACGGCGCGGAATTTCAGGAGCCAGCCGGCCACTCCCGGCCACAGGCCCCCCAACACAAACCTCGTCCCTTTTCCCTGGCAAACAAAACTCACCCGTCCTGGTTCTGGGTGGCAGATTGCAGGAGCCCCTTGGCATTGTCAAACCAGCCTGACTTTTGTGAAGGAGCAATCCCCTTGTGCTTTAATTGTCCTGGATCACAAAACACATCACTAAGTCCTGGGCAAGGAGTTTGGGCAGCTCTGTTCTTCCATCTGGGCTGGCATTTTCTACCCAAAATAAGCAAAAAGCTTCTGAGTTTTATTCTCCTCTCCCCAGAGTGAGGATTTAAGCACATCAGGTATTTTAGGGATGAAAAAAGCCTGTATCAAATGCCAAGCTGCTGTCTCTTGCTGTCCTGACACCCCTGCCTCCCAAGTGTGCTCTTTCCAAACAGCTCCCCTGCATGTTGCAAGCTCTTTTCTTCCAACAAGCAACCTTGGGACACTTAAGGAACTGAAGGATTTGAACCCAAATTATTGAACAGCATATTAAAGGCAGCCAATGAGTCAGCAGAGCCATCTCCCAGGAGGGAGAAAAAGGGAAAGGGGTTGAATTCAAGCTCTTGCAAGAAGACTGAGCCCATCAACAGGTGGAGGATTTGTGGATGTGTTTCACACTTTTCCATGGCACAAGGGTTTGGATTTTGGAGTTGGGATTTGTCCCAGTCACCCCCTTTTCCTGCTCCTGTACAGCCAAAAGGAGGATTTGTCCTCTGGTGTCTCTGCACCCCACAGCAGAGCTCAGACCCCAAGGACCAATCTCCTCTTCAAGCAGTAATTTCCCAAGTGCGCTTCCTGGCCTGTTCTTTCTAATCCTCTACTTCTCAGAAAACTTTAAATATATATTTTAAATTCCAACCAGATTCTGGGACTTGGCAGATAAACTATGGGTCCCATAAGAGTTATATTTGCTTTGAAAGCCTTGAATGAAGACTTTATAAAAAACTTCATTAATATTGCTACCTATATGCCTGCTCCCCACTTCCTGCACAAATCCAAACAGATTCTCCACACAGAAAGACTTTTGAAATTCGCATATTTACTTCCCCCAAACAGTGAGAGTGTTACTGAGGAGTTTGTGGTACAGTCAGGCCACATGTGCCTTGTCCTGCTGGAGTTTAAAAAAAGATGAAGCCTTCCATTCATTGGAGATGAAAAAAGTAGATGCAAGAGGGGAGGACATAAAGCTGGGGAGATTAGGGCTCTGGACTCCTGTGCCCTGGCTCTGTGCCTTTGGCAGAATTTGGCCCATTTTAGCTTTTAAAGAGTCAGTAAAGAGTCATTCCAGCTCATGCAGTACAGTGTGTACAAGGGTGTAAAAGCTGCTTTTGCCAAACTAGTCAAAATTAGTAAAGGAGTTGTTTCAAAAGTAGCAGACTTTTTTTGTGGCTTTTTTTTTTTTTTTTTTTGTTGGTTGTGGCTTTAAAAAAAAAAAAACAAAACCACAAACACCCCCAAGTCCCCCAAACTGTTCTACTTAATCCATCAAGATCCAACCATTCCCTCAAGGAACTGTGCCCCCCAAACAAATCCTATTCCCACTTCAGTCAGAGAGTGCAGGACCCCAGGTAAAACAGGGCTGGCAACAACTGGGATGCAGACGTTGGGGTGAAACAACGCCAGAGGGCAAGAGGAATCCAACAGCTCATGGTATCCCTGTTTTTAAAAATCAGCTTCTTCCAGGTGCATTATCCAAGTTTGGGTAGCAGCAAAGGGCAGCAGGCTGGGTAAAGATGGGCAGGAGCAGAACTGGGACAGCCCCACTTCTCTCCCCACCACATTTTCAATTTCCATTTTCCCATTCAAGGCCAAAAGACACGTAACTCTTCTTGAAAAGCTGCAGCCTACATGCCATGACATGCAAGTAATCCCTCTGAAGACTACTTAAATGTTTAAAATTATTCATGCCTGTAAACAGATCTCAGACCAAGCAGGGGTAGGAGAGAGACTGGGAAATGTTTCAGAGGTTCCCATTCCCTCAGTGTGAGGTGGTCTGTGGGGCTGGCAGCCAAGTGTGCACACACCAAGGACACTCAGCAATTCCAGACCTCCTTGTGGACAGCATTAGAGGCAGCAGAATTCAAGGAAGGGACCAAACTGGGCACCAAACCTCCTCCTACACCTCCAAGTGACTTGGTGGTGTCATTTCCTCTGGCCAGGCTTTGACTGATGGCTTTAGAAATTCTCCTTTGACACAAAGTGCCCACATGTTTGAATCCTTGAGCAGGGAGCAAAACTCATTACTGGCCGGGTATCAGAAAAAGGATCACAGACCTAATCTTCAAATAGGACTAAAAGGGGGAGATGCTTTGGGTATCTCAGTAGGACTTGTTGTCCTTGTTAAAGCAAGTAGCTTCTTTTAAACTGGGCTTTTAAAATTAAAATGCACCAAGCAAAGGAAAATAAAATAAGAAAGAAAGTCCATTTGAACTTCTTCAGTTGGAAATTAGATTTCAGATTAAGGGCTGTGTGACCTTCCCTTCCAAAGGAACACCAGAAAATTCTGAACAAAACATGAAATATCTCACAGGAAGTTGAATCAGTTATTCACAATCCCTCTGCTCCTCCTGAGGCATCATTCTCAGCCCAAAACATCCCCCCAACCCCACTGCTGGGGACTCCCATGGCACAAACACAGGGAAGCGCTCTGGGAGCAGACATGGAGCTCTGCTGGAGAACAGTGAGAGCACAAAGCGTCACAGAAGAATTGAAATACCCTGGATTGGAGATTTCCATTAAAAAAAATTCCTAATGGAAGGAGAATGATTTCCAGGCAGCTCTTTTTTAATTATTTGTCAGGGACAATTACAGCCCACTCCAATTTGTTTGGCACAAATAATCCAAATCAGAATTGCATCAGATTTTGGCTGCAGGAGGGAGGTATGAGGGAGCTGTTTCAGCTCCAGGCTGGGAGAGATTTCTCCCACACTCTCACATCCCAGGGCTTGAACCAAGGTGCCTCCAGCTGAGCAGAGCCTGCTCTGTGCCCAGGACACCTCTGTGCCCAGGGGTGGCAGATGCTGCAGCTCTGGGCACAGCTGGCACCTCACCAGAAACCCAGGCAAAGCCACCTCCATCCCTCACACCTCCTGCCTCTCAGGGAATTTTTTCACAGGTGGGGTGGGAAGGTGTTTTCGTGGCACCTTGAAGGCAATTTGACCCTCTGAGATAGGAAAACCTCAGGATTGCCATGAAATAATTTGGAAATTGCCCTGAAAAACTTTTCTTCCATAAAATTCTCTGTCTTAGGGATTACCTTGGAAAGAGCTGAGCACCTCATGGAATTAAAATCCTTCCTGGGGCAGAGATTCCATCAGGAGGAGCCCCTGTATCACAGGACCACCACGCCTGCCTGAGCTGTAACCCAACATTTCCAACTGGAAATGACACATTAAATTAGAACTACTGCAGCTGTGGGTAAGTGTTCAGTTTTAACGGGAGCCCACTGTGAGGGGAGAGAAAACTCCAGCACTGTCTGGTTCTTTGAAAGGAACAAAGGCCAGCAACATCTCAGCAGAGAGTATGGGAAGGGTAAATATCCATCAGCAGCAAAGCCAAGGATTGTTGTCTAAAAAAATCCTTTACAGAACAAAGGCAAGGTTGAAACTTGAAGAAGTTTGAGGCTGTTTGTTTTCTTTTTTCCCTATTTTTAAGGAACAAACATCTGTGGGAAGTATTTATGAGACATATAATGCACCTCACACAGTACCCTAAGGGCCATCTTTAGAGTGGAAATAAAGCTTCTGTAGCAGGAGTTTGTTAACATTGAGACAGGAATCAGATGCAAACACAAAAGCTCACTTGTTTTGTAATGACTTGCTGAGATAAGTGTCCCTTATCAGCGATCCTGTTTTCTTTTGGAAAGGAAGGGGCTCTGTGTGTACAAGCAGGGTTGGAAGTCAATGAAAACAGGAGGCTGGAGAGGTCTGAATGGGTATTTTGTACTGTAATTCTAGCTTGGGGCTGCTTTTTTGGGTGTGGAAATATCAAACACTGACCTCCCACTGACGGTCCTTGGCAGTGGGATAAGTCACTCATTTATTTTTGCTCAGCCACAAAGCTGCTGTGTAACATGGCAAGGTCCTTCCCAGGTTCCACAGGGTGGATGCATCTCCCAGTAAACCCAGCTCCACTCCCAGCCCTCCACTGCCCCTGCTCAAAATATCACCCAGATCCTGAGAGCCCCCACAGCAGCACTGCCCAGGCAGCTCTTTTAGTTTGGGAAGAAAAAGAAGATCTGTGCAGAAGAAATGTGGGGTCTTGATTGTATTTGCCAGGTCCCCAGATGAAGGCAGGAATGGTGAATCTGACCCCATGTTCTCAGAAGACTAATTTATTATTTTAAGATACTATATTATATTAAAGAATACCAAACTGTACTATACTAAAGAATACAGAAAGGATACTTACACAATGCTAAAAAGATAATAATGAAAACTTGTGGCTCTCTCCAGAGTCCTGACACAGCTTGGCCCTGATTGGCCAAAGAGTGAAACAACTCCCAGCAGAATCCAATGGAACAATCACCTGTGGGTAAACAATCTCCAAACACATTCCACATGAGCACAACACAGGAGAAGCAAACGAGATAAGAATTGTTTTCCTTTTCTCTGAGGCTTCTCAGCCTCCCAGGAGAAAAATCCTGGGTGAAGGGATTTTTCAGCGAATGTGAATGTGACAGGTCTTTGGTGGTGGAGCTGGGGCCTTTCCTGCTTCTGACCCAGAAACCCAAAATGCACCAGGCTGGAATGAACTGCATGAAAGCATCATACACACAGGAGAAGGGTGGGCAGGAACTCCTCTGTCCAAACAATCACAACATTCTGTTAAACAGGAGGAAAGGTCTGCAGAGATCATCTCTGATCTGGTATTTGCCCAGCAGGAAGGTGCCCATGGGCTCTTTTGGCATCCTCAAGGAGCTTAACCCTGGCCTTGGAGCCACTTCAACAGCTGGGAGTGAACTGTTAGAGACTGATGATAGCTGAATGAAGTGAGAACCTACAGGGAAGTGCTGGGCTCTTCTCCTGAGCAGTGCAAACTCAGAAACTAACACGTGGCATCAGATTCAGGATAATTAAAGCAGAACAGTGGGGAGTTCTGAGCAGAAAATGAATAAACTTGGCACCTCTGCTCTCAGGAGAGCATTTCAGACCTTTCTGCTGAATCAGGAGGTTCAACCAAATCAATCAGCAGCTCTGACATTGCAGAGACCATCACAGCTCCCTCAAGCAGCAGCACAACTTTGGGATGTGCTGTTACCAGATCACAAGAGGTTTTCCCTCTGCCCACATCCGTTTGTCTCACAGTAATTGCATTGGCAGGTCTGAAAGGCGGAGCTGTAGCACAGCCTGGCTGGAAAAGCACAGGATCCATCAGCAGGATGCATCAGCAATCCTGTGCCAGCAGCCCATGGCAGATGAGGCAGAAACTCTCTGCTTCCCAAGCACATCTTGGGAAACATCTGTTACTGCTCCACTCATTTTAGAAATAAGCTATTGCCTTGTTTCTTCTTTCTTGTTCCTGATAAGGTCCTCATTGCCTTTGATCCCCCCTACTATGCTTACAAAATTTTTCTTCCCACCTCTGGCATTTGAATAAGTCCCCTTATTGATCCCCATCCCTTTGCCTTAATGGATAAGGGACTAACTCCAAACTGAGATTGTTAAGGATTAACAGGTGTAGTCAGGACATCCAGACATGAGTTTAGAGTGCACTCCATCCCACATCACTTATACTGGATTTTAGAAGTTTAATGAGCTATTCCACAGGCACAGGCTGTGCATAGGCACATGCTGCTCCTTGGACACAGGGAGGCTCAAAAGTCTGGATTAAATCAAAGGAAAACAGCCCTGTAAGCATCAGTGTAGCAGTGAACACTGCATTTCCACACTGCTCCACACACACTGAGAGGAAAGGGTGCAAGGAAAGAGGAAGCTTTCACTGATGTCTTGTCAGGCAGCAGAAGCCAAGAGACTGAAGGGATGGCTGTGCTGTCATCTCCCACAGCCAAAACACCACAGCTGAGGCTTGAATTTTCATATTTAAGGCTACCCAGCTCAGCCCCATTCTGCCTCCAGAGTGATCCAGGCTGGAACATCCTCAGAGCAATCATGAGAACATGATTTCTTTGACCTGTGCCAGGTGCTGCTGAAAAGCCAGCATGACACTGTGATGCATTTTTGCTCCTTCATTTCTAATTCAGACACTAATACCTACACAGACTCTGTTCCATAAACAAGTCTGGAACTAGACAGGGGGGGATCAAGGGATTTTGTGGGATTCAGATGATACAGCCAAGGAATGCTCTGACACCATCCATCAGAGACAAAAATTAAAAAGGCAGGTTCAAGGGAAGACATCCACCAGAAAAGCACTCATGGGCAAAGGAATGGCTTGAAGTAATTGTCACTTCAAAACACTTTCTTTGTGTCTGCTGTGGGTTTGGCACTTGGCTTGCCACGAGAAGGTCACTGTGAAATAATTGGCTGTTAGTGAGCAAATGCCAGCTCCCTGAGATGAGACACTCCAAGTCCAGCAGGAGGAGAGCAGAGCAGCCCAAAGCCCTGGTGATCCATCCACACAGCCAGCTGTGTGCTGCAGCAGAAGCCACCTGCCACCACAGGGACAGGAGAGGCTCTGACACCAAAGCAGGGAAGGCTCTGCACCAACTGCTGCATGGAGAAATCCAAAAAGTTGCTACAAAGCAGGAGCAGAAAGAGAAATCAGGTGTTTTGGTGCCATCTCTCTCCCTCCAGTGGGAATTTGACCATACAGTTATTTAATGTATGTATAAAGGGGTCCTAAAATCCAGACAAAGCACCACTGCACTGCTCCTGACCTCCTTGGAGCCTGGAAACAGCTTCTTACCTCCAGTTTGGAAATATTCTGAGAGTAATGAGTAATTTATAAAAAAGAACTGCTGTCGTGCACATTACCAAAATCTATATCAAACCACATTGATTACAAGGACGTCAAGCACTAAAAATGTCAAAAGCCTCACCGACATCATCATCTGCTGCTCCTCCCCATGCACACACGCTCCTGCCACATCACTGCTACTAACCTGCTGGATTTCACAGGTTTCACTTCTGACAGAGCCCTGCGACCCCTCAGGCAGCCATCAGCCATTACCTGACTCCAGGAGCCAGAGAGGAGAAATTCTGCCCTGCAGCTCCTGATTTCTCCTCCCCTGCACTTTTTAAAGCAGAGTTTGCTCTTCCAGTTCTCAGTGACATCACTCATCCCCAGAGCCTTTGAAGGGAGCCAGGAGCAAACTGGAGCTCAGAACCCTCTGTTTTGGGCCCTTGATGGTGAATTTTATCCTGGCCATTTATCCAAGTGTGAGCCCACACCATCAATGCCTGCAGAGCAGTAACTGGAATATCAAGCTGCAATCACACAGGTTTGGATGGACGTTCTGAAGACATGGAATGTTCTGGCCTCTTTTACCCTGCAGCTGGGCAGAGGATGGCTGCCTGATCAGTCTCATTCACAATGATTCTTCTTTCTACTGGGTTTTTTTGTTTGGTTTTTTTTTTTTTTTTTTTTTTTTTTTTTTTTTTTTTTTTTTTTTGTTGTTGTTTTTGTTTTTTTTTTTTTAAGGTATGCTTATTTATTTGATTTAGTTTCTACCCTTTGGATTCTCAGGGCACTGAGGAGCTCCCAGCTCAGCTGAGCGGATCTCTTTTTACACTCCCTCTGTTTCCTTTCATCAGGATAATTTGTGCTAATGCCCCTCATAAGACAGTCTTTCCCACATTACAGCAATCAACTGATCTGAGGGAAACAAGACAAAAATCCCTGTGTTCTCGGAGGCTTGTGAAGATACTGGGGGCCAGATGTTCCCATCCCCAAATGGGAACATGGAATGGAATGGAACTTATGCTTTCCATCACTACTTGCTGTTGTAGAAGCCTCTTTTATCCAGCTTAAACCTAAGCAGGTGAAGCCTCTCAGCTCCCAGCTAGGAGACCAGCATCCCTCAGGTGGACAAAGGGTCTGCGGTCAGGGAGGAGCAGCCAGGACATGCCATCCCTGCAACCCACAGAGCCAGCTCAAACCACAGCCCCTCATGCAGAATCAGCCTTGCAGGGAGCAGCCTCCTTCTGGGCCACAAAGGTACTTGGGTGTCGCCCTGATTTTTTTAAGATTTTCTAAGCCTTCTGATATTTACATTCTTGTAACAAAGTTTCTCACACACTTTCTGTAAATAGCTCATTGTTTTGCATTCTTTTATGGAAGAAAAGAAATTTGACAGACTGTTGGTTTGTCCAGTGTCATTGGAGAGGTGGCACTGTCACCTCCAATCCACTGTCACTTTTGGAAAACTATAAATGTTGAAGTCAGAAAATAAACTTCCCTTTTTCTTCACCTCGAGAGCAGTGGTGTGTGCACTCGTGTTGTTTCATGTCCTATAGTGACACATGGGGACCTGTGCCATGGGGCTGTGCGTGTGGCACAGTGTGCCTCCATCCCTGCATTTGTGCTCTCCCAGCTGTTTTGGAAAGCCCTGACAGCCACAGCAGGCTGGTGTCACCCTGCTGTTCCATGGAGTGCCAGAGCCCTGCTGCTGGACACTGAGGGATCAAACCCGGTCCCTGTGCCTGGGGGAGGGCAGCACTGCAGCCACACTGCTCCCAGATCATCCTCTATGGAAGCTGAGGCCAAACCCACATGAGGGTAGAATCATGAGCCCATAATCACCTCCATCAGCATTTAATCTTTACCATCTTATCTCACTGTGCAACACATCGAGCAATTTCAGCTTTCTTCACCTGCTGCTGATTTCTCATTTATATTCTCTGGGTCACAGAGTCTTCTACCCAGCCCTACTCCAGTTAAAACTCTTCACCTCCATCCCCACACTCCCTAAAGCCTCCCCACAGGTCTGTGATTGCTGTAGCTGGGATGCACGAGACCATAACCAAAGGATCTCATTCCTCTTATTGAGCACTCTGCTTCTCTGCTGAGCATGGCCACAACCAAACCCAGCCTCTGTCCGCCAAAACAGCCAGGCCATTGCACAGTAACAGGGTTATTGCACCAAAACCAAGGGATTTGCCCATCCTGGAGCCTCCCACCCTCCTGCAGCAGCCCAGCCATGGCTCCAGCTCACTCACCTCTCTCCTGCTACAGGACCCGACCCAAGTGCAGTAACTCTGGGGGGTTTGCCATTTCCAGAACGTGGCCTCTCATTCCCCACCCTGCCAAAATCCCCATCCCCACCCTGCCAAAGCCCTGCTCAGGTCCCACGTGTTGGCTCATCCTCCCAGGGCTGCCTCTGCTCTGGCCTTGGCTGAGGTTCTGCCTCAGCTCGTGTCTGCCTGGAGCAGCACTGGGATGATTTTGTTTTAAATCTCTTTGCTTCCCCCCAATAATTCTCCCTTTGCTTTTATCTTTTGATTTCCTCTTTGGCACTCCAGGCAAAGCCACTTCCCTGCACTCTCAAGGACCCTTCAGAGCCCCACCACAAACAGCAGCAGAGTGCACCCCTCTCCTCCCTTGGATCTTTTCCAGCTCTTTTTCCCCTCTGATACCTCAAAGAAAATGCCCCAGACAGCCAGGCTGCTGCTGTGCCAATGCTCCTGAAAGCTGCATTTTGCTCTTGGTGCTCCCAAGCTCAGCGTGCCCTGTCACTGTGGGCTCTGTCCCTGTCCCCACCTGGCACCCTGTGCAGCAGCAGAGCTGATAAACTGCCTGTCAGAGGGACTCGTGCATCCAAACAATCCAAACTCCAATTCCTTCCATCTCCCTCCTAAAGGAAAAATTCATCCTTTGCAATTTCTTTTTATGAGACCAGCTTTTACAGACCCTCCAGCTCTCGTTATGGAAAATAAGTGGAAACTCCTGGCAGGGGATTATATTCTTTGGGTTTGTTTTTTTCTTTTTTTAATATATACAAGCAAAAGTGTATATTATGCACTGCCTACATTGGCTTTGCCAACAAAATTTGCTGATGCTTGCAAAAACTGTAGGATAGTTGTCCAAATTTGCCTGCCACTTGCTACCCATAGACAGTCATGAATTGTCCCTCTTGCTGACAAGTTAATGTTGCATCATAAACTGCAAGTTTTGTTGCTATAACACATGGCTGAATTCAATATGTCAGGAAAATGATTAATTGCCCCAGAGATTTGGATCTTTAAAAATAGCAGAAATTCAAAAGCCCAATGTTCTTTATTCTAATGCTGGTAGAATTTACATCATGGTTAATAAATAACAGGCCTCCTTCAGAAATTAGGTCATTAGATTATTCTATTTGCAAACATAAAAATTGGATCAGATGGAACCGGTAATATCCAGGATACCTTGATGAGGCTGTTGTGACATCTAAAAACTTAGGGGGATTATTTCAAGGAAGTCTTGTCTGACTTTCAAGTGTTTGCAGGTGCTCCAGTATTGGGATAAGATTTAAAAAAGAGAGAGAAGAGGAGGGGGAAAAGGAAAGGGGGGAAAAGAAAAGGGGGGAAAGGGGAAAAGGGGGAAAAGAAAGGAAAGGGGGAAAGGGGGAAAAGAAAGGAAAGGGGGAAAAGGAAGGAAAGGGGGAAAAAGGAAGGAAAGGGGGAAGGGGAAAAGAAAGGGGAAAGGTGATTTGCAGCACTTCAGAAATTTGTATTTTATTATATCCCAAAAGAATGGTGCATATTGTCACCAGGGGCAGACACCAATCTCTCTGTGACAGGGACAGGACCCAAGGGAACAGCTGGAGTGGTGTCAGGGCAGGGTTAGGTTGGATTTCAGGGAAAGGTTTTTCCCCCAGAGGGTGCCCAGGGAATGGGCACAGCCCCGAGGCTGCCAGAGCATCAGGAGAATTGGACAGCACTGCCAGGGATGCCCAGGGTAGTGTTGTTGGGGGTCTGTGCAGGGACAGGAGCTGCACTGGATGATCCCTCTGGGTCCCTTCCCTCTCAGGATGTCCCAAAACAGAACATGTGCTTTCAGCATTTTGGGTTGCAGCTGCAGGAGGTTCTTCCAGAGCCTGTCTGCATTGTGCAGAACCACGATGACAAATGTGCTCTGAACTCACATATTCTCCACTCCTTCTGCTGCTTTTTGTGTGGCTGGGATGCACAAGACCATAACCAAAGGGTCCCATTGCAGGGTGACACCTCACATTGAGCGCTCTGCTCCTCTGCTGAGCGTGGCCACAACCAAACCCAGCCTCTGTCCCCCAAAACAGCCAGGCCATGGCACAATAACTGGGTTATTGCACCAAAACCAGGGGATTTGCCCAGCCCAAAGGTGATGCACTCACTCCAGAGCACCCACAGCCCTCAGAGATGGCCTCTGCCAGGGCTTGGCAGCAAATCTGCAGAGGGAGCTGCTTTGGTGGGATGCTCAGGCAATCCCAGGGACAGGCAGGAAGGGGCCACACTTCCCTTCCTGAGCCACTCCTGGCCATTTTCACACACCTCTCCTGCCCAGAGCAGCCTTCCCAGAGCCAGCACCCCAGCAAGAGCCTGGGAAGAGCTGCTGTTGCCAGGAGGCACATGGAAAAATAGAAGCCAATTATAAGTGATGGCTGGGCTGACAGTGAGCACTTTTAATACAGCTACCACACACAAATGCCAATATACTGGGCTGAATCCCTTTCTCCTCAGCCCTTTGTGTGCTGCAGGCTGCCAGGGGGAGCATGGCCCCCAGCAGGACAGAGCCTGACCTCAGGGCTGCCTCCCTGGGGTGTGGGATGAGGGAATTGGTGCTCTGAGCCTGCAGGGAGCAGATGTGGATAACACCCACTGGGACATGACAGTTTGTTAAGCCTGTACCTGTGTCTGCTTCATTTCTCAGAAGTCCTGGCAGTGCAGGAAGAATCAATATTTCCCCAGTGCTGGAGGATGCCTGGGATTAGAACAGGCTGCTTTTACCCAGAGCACACCCATTCCCAAGAGCTGCAGGGACATTTGGCACATAAATGCAATTGATTGAGTGGCTTTGTCATAAAGCAGAGCTGGGGTCACGCTGGGGGGAGGAGAGGGAAACCTGCAGGGAGACCTTGTTTCCTCAGAGGGCCAGAGCAGCCTGTGGGGACTCCAGAGGGTGTCAGGAGCCAGGACATCCCTCTGTCTGTCCTGAGCAGCCAAGACCCTGCCAGGGGGCTCAGAGACCCTGGCACAGAGCCCAAAATGCCCCTGTGGGTTTGATTATGACCCGTGGAGCAAGTTACCAACCTTAGATGAAGTTCTGCAAGCCATGACAGCTTAAGTAGAATGATGGTGAATTTATCACGAGGTGAAAAAGTAGATTTTGGGGTTTTTAGAATGGAGGTTCAGGGGGGCAAGATGGAGGGATCTGGGCGTGTCCAGCCTTTCTCCTTCTTCTTGGCCTCCATCTTCTGCTGTGATGGTGGCACTTACAGATTGGTTTAGAGTAGAAGCTCACTGTCTAACATAGGTGATAGGTATTGGAAAGTAATGGTAAATATTGTACAGGTAGTTTTTAGTATAAGAAGATAACACCAGAGTGCCTCTGTCTGTCCTGCTGAGCAGATCTCGGCAGGACAGAAGAAATTTTATAGATAAGATACAATAAACAACCTTGAGAGCGAGAAATGAAGAGCCCTGACTCCTTCTTCACCACCGGGCTGGGAAAAGAGACTTTTGACACATCTCAGGGTCACTGTGAGCAGCTAAAGCTCTGACAAGAGGAGAGATCACACAGGGCTCTCCATCCCTCTGCCCCTGTCCTGGCCCAGGGCTGGCTCTGAGAGCAGCCTTGGTGTTAAACCCATTTGCAGCCTGTGCTCCCAGAGCCCTGCACAGCCCAGCACTGCAGCAAACACAGCTCCCAGCACAGAGGGCTCCTTCCCATTTTCTCTTTAAATGCCTCCCTGCTTCTCCTGGGGCAGAGGAAGGTTGGTAAATAGAGCCCATGCTAGCACAGAAACACAAGCCTGGCCTGTCCCTGGGTTGTTTTTTTAGAAAATGTTCTCCACTGAGGCGTTTCTGTTCCCTCCAGTCTCCACACCAGGACCCCAAGCTTTGGCCAAGCCTCTGCTCCTAACACTTTTTTGTTTTCTTAAATGGACTGAGAAGTCCTTTCATAAAGTTCACTTGAGGAAAACACATTCATGCCAGGGTCCAAGCAGGATTTCAGCTCAGCCCCTCACTCACATCAACAGTGAGCCCATCTCATGACAATGTCCTGGCCTTGAAGAACCACATCCCTGCACAAAACCCATTTCTGAGAAGTTTTTTTGCACCCATGGAGCTGCAGGGATTTACAGCAATTCTCTCACTCCAGGCGATGGACACCAACCCGAGGCTCTCCCTCAGCTGCCTGTTGCTGATGTGGTCTTGGGAAAACACAGTATTTAAGACTTCTTCCCTACCCATTTTCAAGTCTGGGCACCTAAGTGTGAATATAAATATCTGTTTTTGCAAGTGTCCTGTAGTTTTTCCAACCTTAAAGTGTAGAAGGCAACGTTTAAAAAATGGGCAGAAGCACTTCTGTGTCAGATTCATGTTTCAGACACTATTTTTTGAAGGGCAAGTTCTCACTGCTGGAGGAAGGCACAATAAAGTCCAACAGTGCTTTACAGGGTGACTCACCCTGACTCCATAAACAGGTCCTGGGACTAACCCTGACCCTGTTGTGTGGACCTGGCCAGACAACGTGCCCATCTCCTATGCTAGTTTCCATCAGAATTTAGGACAGGCACAGAAATGAGCAAGAAGACAACGAGATACAGAAACACCTGGAAAATGAACCCCTGGCCGCAAAACAATTCAGTAAAGTCACAAACTAAGCCCAGTAGAATGAGTTGTCTTTCCTGGCTGTCCAGTGCCAGCCACCTCCCAGGATGTATGAAACATCAGCATGGGATGGAGATGAGTTTCCCAGAGGTCCATGGAGGAAGGGACCAGGAGTGGAGGCGGCAGAGAAAGGTTGGTGTCCCAGGGGAGCAGCCACACACTGCTCCAAATCTGAGCTTCCACAACGAGGGGGAAGGCTTAAATCAGAGCTAAGAAAAGCAGGCAGATGGGAAGGGGCAGATGTGACAATCTGGGGGGGTTCCCTCCTGTGAGGATGAGTGGGCACCACAGGAATGAGGAATGAAACCCAGCACAGAGGTGGAGCCTGCCTGAAAACTGGCACAGCACATCCCTGCACTGAAGGATTTCAGCTCTCACATGCTCCATTTTTCCAACCCAACAACATGAATTTTTCCACAGAAAGCAGATGCTTTTCTTGAAAGATTTCTTTGAGCAGAAATGCCAAATTCTCCATCAGGAAACTGTTCTGATGGAAGCATTTTCAACCAGCCGCGTTCGAGGTCTATTTCAGGACTGGCCTTTGCTGGCCTGAGTCAGTCCTTTAACTCATCATGGGCTGTTTTTCCTGCCATTAGGTACTTTTAAATTGAGAGTGTCTCTGCTCAGTTAAAGAGCTCCTGCTACTGTTTAGACAAGCCCTTGCTCTGAGTCAGGCCATGAGCACAGAGCAGCCATCACCTCCCGGCAGGGAATCCCCTTCCCAGCAGGATTGTGGCTCTTGTACAGGAATTGCTCATCCCTCTAACCTCCCCCCCCCACCAAAATCCAACTATTTCAAACCAGTTTTGAGGCATTTTTCAACGTACTCCACCCATTTCCAGAGTGATGGCAGAAGAGTTTAAAACCATTGTCTGGTTCCACAGGGTCATTTCCACTCACGTTGCCACTGATGAGCTGGGAATTATTCCTTTCCCTGCTCTGTTTCAGCTGCATCCATGTTGCATCCCCTGCCTTCCAAGTGCAGGAGCAGGGTGCCAAGGAGCAGCAGATGCCACCAGGACAGCCAGGAATGGCACCAAGCAGCTTGGGATGCTCCAACCAGGTCTCCAGACCTCACTTCAGTGTTTTTCCTCCCTTCCCAAGGAGGGCTCTGAGCAAAGCCCTGTGTTTTCCATTACTGGGATGGGGTCTGGGCAAGCTGGGCTGCAAAAAATTATCAATTATCAGAGTCCCATAGCTGGGAATGATTCCTTTCCCTGCTCTGTTTCAGCTGCATCCCTGTTGCATTCCCTGCCCTCCAAGTGCAGGAGCAGGGTGCCAAGGAGCAGCAGATGCCACCAGGACAGCCAGGAATGCTTGGGATGCTCCAACCATGTCTCCAAGCCTCACTTCAGTGTTTTTCCTCCCTTCCCAAGGAGGGCTCTGAGCAAAGCCCTGTGTTTTCCATTACTGCAATAGGGTCTGGGGCAAGCTGGGCTGCAAAAAATTATCAGAGTCCCATAGCTCTGACCTGTGCTGAGAGCAGCAACCTCTGCCTTGAGCCACAAAGCAGAGAAGCACCCAGCAGGAATTTAATATATTTCCATTCAGGTTGGCAAAGACCTTTAGTTCAGCAGTTCCAGCTATTAGCCCAGCAGCACCACAACCACCAGTAAAATCATGGTCCTAAGAGCCAGGCTTTTGGAATACTCCCAAAGATGGCAATTTAGCCTGTTCCCTGCCTGACCACCCTGTCAGTGAAACAATTTCCCCTAATATCCCAATCTAAACTCCCCCAGCATAACATCAGAACATTTAATTTTGTCTAATTGCTCGTGACTTGGGTGAAGGGACTGGTCCCCACCTTGCTCTCCTCAGCCCTGGAAGGAGGATGGAGCTAGAAGGTTGTTCTCAGCCTCCTTTTCTCCCAGCTAAAAACCCAATTGTCTCAGCCACTTTTCTCAAGGCTTGTGTGTCACTTTGTTTTTTTAAAGACATTTTAAGCCTTCTGATGTTTCCATTTTTGTAATGAACTTTTTTACACACTTTATGTAAATAACTTTTTGTTTTACATTCTTTTATGGAAGAAAAGCAATTTGATGGACTGTTGGTTTGTCCAGTGTCATTGGAGAGGTGGCACTGTCACCCTCCAATCCACTGTCACTTTTAGAAATCCATGAATGTTGGAGACAGAAATTAAAAACTCTTTTTTTACCTTGAAAGAACAGTGTGTCCACGTCGTGTTATTTCATGTCCTATAGTGACACTTGTGCTTTGGGAAAAGGAGCTGGGGAAGGGTCTGGAGCACACTTAAATTTAACACAGCATTTCACACACACCACCAAGTTTCTCCCTGCTGAAAAGCCACCTGTAACCAGCACAGCAGAGCAGAACTCGCTGCCCCCACCCTGCCCCTGGGTGCTGGGGACCTTTTCCCACATCTCACCCTTATCTCCTCCCAGGAGGGAGCAGAGGATTTGTGGCCTCCGCTTGCCCTCTTGTGGTGCAGCTCCAGTCAGGCACCGCAGCGATTTTCAGTATTTACCCCCTCAGCGGAGCTGCAAGCTCAGATCTCCACATCACACCTGCAAACATCACCACAGCATCCCCAGGGACCTTTCCAGACCTCTCCAAAGCAGCAGCTGGGCCGAGCTGTCCATCTCTGCAGCTCACAGCTACATCCTTCCACTCAATGCTGGTTTTCATAGAAGCATTAAAAAAAAAAAAATTCTATGCGTAAGAGGATTGGATTTCCAGTAAAAACCCCGGCCAAAAACCATTTGAAAGTTTGTGTTTGTTTGTTTTCTTTAAACAAATCAAAACAAACTCAGCTTTAGCCAAGAACTGAACCAGAAAGTTATTCTTGTCCCTCCACAAATAAGTCCTGTGGAACACTGGATCCTTTCAAAGCAACAACAAAAGCTGTACCATAAATAGAGATTACTTGTTTTCACTTCTATCATTTCCATTACAAAGACACTTCATCTTTCATTGAACTAGCTCGTGGTTTAAATTAAAATTTGTTTTTAAATAGAAATATTGTTCTCTTCACTCAGTGGTGAAAGCACTCCAGGGTGGGGGATCAGTAACACTGGTGGCTCTTAGACTGCTCCTGTCATTTAGGAAGGTTTCTAAATTCAGAGACTGCCTGAAGTGAGTTAAATACATCTCCACAGAGGACCTTGGAGTGCTGGGTCTCCTGAGCTCAGCCTCACCTCCAACTCTCTCTAGAAACCTGCAATTGCTCTGATGCCCCAAGGACACAAGGATGTGTTTGGTATTGCTGGACAACGTTCAGAAAGGTCCTGCACATCCCACACCTCATCCCTGCCTTCATGCCCTTCATTGGAACCACTGGGATCCACAAGAATTTTCACTCAGGTGTGTGCTGCGAGCTCCAAGCAAGAAACAATGGATTAAAAGCAAAACCATCCCACATTTCATTTGACTCCATTCCTGGAGGCGTTCCCAGCTGGGTGGCACAGAAGAACCTGGTCTAGGGCAGGTGTCCCTGCCTGTGGCAGGGGATTGTAACAAGATCTTTAAGGTCCCTTCCAACCCAAACCACTCCAGGGTTCTGTGATTTACAGTCACAGTTTAGTGTAAGACACTCTGACAAGCAAACCCTGCAAGGGTTTGGGGTCACCATTCCCCACAACAACCCGGCCCCCAGGCAGAGAAATCTGCTTTGATTGAACCCCAGCTCAGGACAGAGCCCAGAGGACAGAGCTGCATGTCCTGGGCAGGCAAGGCCAGATGATTTAATAGCTCTTTTGAGATCTGCTCTTAGAATCTGGATTTCAGAAAAACAACAATCTCAAGAAAATCAATGGAAAAGCAATTTGCTGAATGGTGAAGACATAAGAGCCAGTCCATATTTTGACCAGCCCATCACAAGCACAACAAGCACTTTAAAAAGTCATTATTACTCCAGCTTGCAAACAGCCTAAGGCACAAAGGGAGAAAAAGCAGACTTAAATGAGGAGATGCACAGGGGGAGACCCTGCACAGTTTGGAGTTTCAGGAGGTGGCAGCCAGGAGTGCTCTGCTGCCATCTCCAGTACAAAACCTGCCTTGTATTGCACTGCCACTGCCTGTGCTCGGCGTGGAGGCTGCACACATTTTGCAAGTGAGAGAAACCCACTGGCCACTTGCTAGGGGTGAAGGTCAGCTCATATGAGATTTCCTCAAAACGACCTCCCTAAAAATCATCTCCTTCTGTTACAGCTGGGAAACTTGGTCTGATCCCCTTGGGGCATTTCCTGCTCCCCAGATCTGAGCACTGTCCCTGTGACCATGCAGGAGGGGATGTGAGAGGCCTCCAGAGATGCTTGTGAGGTGCCACAACCAGCAGGGATACAGAGATCCCACCCACCACACACAAATGGTTCTTTTGTGAGCATCACCCAAACACCAATCAGCAAACACAAGCACCAGCACACATTCAGGCTGGAGTTGTGCCCTCCAAGCCTCACTGAGCTCATTCAGAGGGCTCCAGGGTGCTCTGATTCCCTTGAGGCATTTCCTGCGCCCCAGATCTGAGCACTGTCCCTATGACCCTGCAGGAGAGGAGGTGAGAGCTTCAAGGGATGCTTATGAGGTGCCACAACCAGCAGGGATACAGAGATCCCACCCACCACACACAAGTGGTTCTTTTGTGAGCATCACCCAAACAGCAATCAGCAAACACAAGCACCAGCACACATTCAGGCTGGAGTTGTGCCCTCCAAGCCTCACTGAGCTCATTCAGAGGGCTCCAGGGTACCCTGGGCACCACCCAGGCTCGGTGCTGTTTCACCCCAGCAGGAGACAGGGCAGGGCTCTTCACACCCTGGCACTGAGCTGGGGACGAGTGAAACAGCCCAGCAGCACTAATTGGTTCATTGCATCCCCTGCCAGGGATGGGGCAGCTTTTGGGCACTGCCACCACCTCAGGCTGGGTTGGTGCTGCTCCACAGGAAGGCAGGTGCTGGAGGGATTTATTTCTCCTGGCTCCCTGCTCTGCAAGGGCCTTCCCTACGTTTGCACCCACTGCAGAGTCAGAGTCTTACTGGAAAAACAGAAAACTGGCATTCCTCAAAGGAAAACAAACCAAACAAGCCCAGGTAGGGCTGCTGGGGCCCTGCCAGCCCCAGAAGGGGTGGCATGAGCTTCTCACCAGCTGCATGTGGCCACCAGCTCCCCCCACGTGTCACCCTCTGTCCCAAGGGCTCAGCTCACCCATCAGGACCCCTAAAGCACTCCCAAAGGCCCAGTCCCCCCCATCCACGTTCACATGGAGCCAGGAGGATGCTCAGAGCCCCTGGCACCACTCCCTGCTGGGGCAGGGCCACCCAGCCTGGAGCAGAGGGAGGCCAAGTTCTCATTACTGCCGATCATGAGCTGGGCAGGGACAGCCTCCCCTGATCACCAAAGGAGCTGCATCACTCTGCTCCAGACTCTGCTCGAGGTGAGCCTCAACCCAAGGGCATTAACCCTTTCTGCACCACTGCAGCACCTTTCACTGCTGTTCCAGCCCCTCAGAGGGCAGCCAAGCAACTTAAAGCAGTAGCTGGCCATGCTTCATGTTTCACTTGTACACATTTTCAGGAGTGACACAGTTTAACAAGAGCCAAAATCCCAGCTAAAAGGTGATTAGTGTCAGACTGGAGCCATGCCAGCTGCTGTCTGGGACTCTTCATTCTCCATTACCAACAACCAGGCCAGGTGCCAGGGGGTTCAGAATTACTGTGGGTAAAGCCTCTCACCAGGCAGCCTCTCAGCCAGCACAGCCAAGGGGAGAAAAAGTTTAGGAATGCCTAAAGCTTATATTTTCACCACCAATTTAGTGATGATTTAGCTTATTGTCTGACAGCTCTTATGGCAGCAAGGATTTTTATCAAAAAAGCAAACTAGGGAAGCTTTGCACGTCAGTGAGAGCAGAGCAGTGAAGGTGACAGAGAAGCCACAGCCACCCTCAGTGGCACCAGAAACCACTGACACCTGCTCAGAGGTGTGAAACAGGGATGGACATTCCCACTGGGGAAACAAACACCCCACAAATCTGCAGCAGGAGAGTGCTCCATCCATGGGCTGCCCCTCTGCCCAGCAGGGCCTGTGAGCCTGAGCCCTCCATTAACCCCTTCTGCACGAGGGCACACTCTGGCACCAGTGCAGTCACACCAGTTCCACCCCAGTTTCACAGCAAAACCACCAGGCAATCCCAGTCTGGGCAATGCTGGGACACAGCTCACTGGGACCACTCAAAGCACCTGGGAAAACCCAAACCCCACTGTGGCCATGTTCACAGGGGTTTCAGGATGAGGGTAGAGATGAGGATCTGACTCCATGTTTCAGAAGGCTTGATTTATTATTTTATGATATATATTACATTAAAACTATACTAAAAGAATAGAATAAAAGGTTTCATCAGAAGGCTGGCTAAGAATAGAATAGCAAAGAATGATAACAGGTTTGTGGCTCAGCTCTCTGTCTGAGCCAGCTGACTGTGATTGGCCATTAATTAGAAACATCCAACATGGGACCAATCCCAGATGCACCTGTTGCATCCCACAGCAGCAGATAATCATTGTTTACATTTTGTTCCTGAGGCCTCTCAGCTTCTCAGGAGGAAAAATCCTAAGGAAAGGATTTTTCATAAAAGTTGTCTGCAACACCCCATCTCAGCTTAACTCAGCCCATCTGGGGCCATTCCCCTCTAATCACCCCACAGGCTCTGCTCCTCCCTGGGGTCTCTGTAAATGTTCCCTGACCTTCCCTAGAGGAGTCAGAATGCCCCTGATAGGGGCTTTGATCCCATTTCTGACTGCTGTTGTTCTGAAGGGCACCTTGTTGTCATTGCCCCAGCACCATCTGTTCCACCTTTACACTCCCAAAATGTTCTTTTTTTCTCCCAGGTATTTCCCACTGCTGCACCTCCTGCTCCTTGAGGCAGCCACCCCTCAGAGTGCACAGATTCCAGCACTCTGTGCTGGAACTGCTGGCTGTATCCTGTGAACAATCTACCAGCTAATTAGTAATTAATGATTTGCACATCCCTAATGCTTCCTTTCCAGGCTAGCAGAGCATTTTATGAGCAGAAAGAAACCAAAACTCATCATTCCCCAGAGCCAGCAGGGAGCCCAGCACACGCAGGGCTGCCAAAAGCTGCTCTGCTGCTCACACCAGCTGCTGGGACAGGGCAGCTTTGGGGCATCAGCCCCATCCTCATGTGCACCATTCACAGCACAGCAATCCTGGCTGCCACCTCCTGAAATTCCAAACGGTGCAGGGTGCACATCCTTGAGCTACAGACAATTTTCCTCCGTGCCCCTTCATCCAACAGAGCCATGTGCAGCCACATCCAACACAGAACTCCACGTTCCCCCCTCATTTTTTTTCTCCCCTAGCCCAAACTAAGCATTACATTCTTTTTGAGGCACAGCTCTGGTGTTGAACACCATGATTTAGGAATTTAAGCACCATTGAACCCCCTGCCTGCTGCCTCTCTCCCCTCCCAGGGCTGCAGAGGGGAGCAGGACCCCAAATCAGCAGCAGCTGCCAGCAGCAATTGGCATCCCAGCTGCAAATAACTCTGGCTCCCTTGGCCCTCATAAATAGGAGGGGAAAAAAAAAAGTTAAGAATTGCTTTGCCAGATGGCTGTAGATCATAAGTGATCTGTCAGAGGAAAAATAAACTGCTCACTGCTTTTCCCCACAGGACTGAAGCATACCTGGATTTCCACTTTGATAACAGCAGAAACCTCACCCATACAGGGAGAAACAGCATGAACTTTGCAGAGCTGGAGCTGCAGGCCCATCACCCTCAATCCTCTGTGCTTTGTGCTCCACGCTTGTGTTTATTTAGAGGTCAATAAGGCTCTCCCAGGAGATCTGAACCCACCACACACACAGGTCCATGGGGTGTGCACATGGCTCTGTGCTGGCCCCAGGAGCAGCTCCCTGCTTCAGCACCCTCTGGAGAGGCAGAACTCAGAGACCACTCTGCAGAAGCCCATGAGCTGCAGCTGTTGGGAACCTGCTCCAGGAAGGCTGTTCCTGCCTTTTCACAGAGATTAAACACCCCAAGCACTCCTTTGGCTTTAAGGCAGCAAAGCCCAGGGGCCTCAGGGCCATCTCTACCTCATCCCACTGCTGCTGCTGGGACAGATCCCTCTGGCCAACCTGTGTCACATGCCAGTGCTCACCTCCTGAGCACCCCACACTCAGTGCTAGCACCAGAGGAGATGAGTTATCTGTCCCTGAGACTGGGGAGAGCAGGCTTTCTCACCCCAAAACACAACAATCCCCTGCAGCACAGAGCCTACCTCACCCGGAGGGCACAGCCTTACTGGGACAGCCAGCACCCCAAAACACAACAATCCCCTGCAGAACACAGAGCCCATCTCACCCCAAGGGCCTTACTGCGACAGCCAGGGGCCTGCACCCCAAAACACAACAAAACACAATCCCCTGCAGCACACAGAGCCCATCCCACCCCAAGGGCACAGCCAAGGGGCTGCACCCCAAAACACAACAATCCCCTGCAGAACACAGAGCCCATCTCACCCCAAGGGCCTTACTGGGACAGCCAGCACCCCAAAACACAACAATCCCCTCAGCACACAGAGCCCATCTCACCCCGAGGGCACAGCCTTACCTGGGACAGCCAGGGACAGCCTGCACCCACACCTTGGAGAGGAGAGCACCCCTTTCTGGGGCAGAGACACCTCCTGAGACTGCTCCCAGCAGCAGATGGTGCCCACTGATCATCAGCACCTGTGCCAGGGCAGGGCAGGGCTCTGCTGCCACCTGCAGCCACCGGTTTGCTGATGGGCTGCAGCTCATCAGAGCATCCCAGAATCAGGTGTGATCTGCACTGGGAAGGGATCCATGAGAAGCATCCCCTCCTCCTTCCAGGAGTGCCTCACACTGACCTGGACATCAGCACACTCCTTGCTGCTCCCAGGGTCAGGTGCTTTGGGTTCAGCTGCCACTTCTCACTGGGAGGATCCCAGTCTGTACTGGGATGTGGCCAGTACAGGGGATCTGGTTTGTCCTGACCCCTTCAGGTCATGACAGACCTTCCCCTGAGTCATTTCATCATATTTACACATCAATAAAGAAGTTTCCACAAATGACTAAAGCTCATGCTGGGCTTAGCAGAGAGCCATGGGGTTTCATCCAATGCTGGTGTTCCTCCGCCTCCAGTTTTGAAGGAAACTAAATAGGAATTAGCCAGAGACAGCGGATCCTGAAGCTGGATCTTTTCATCACACCTGCTCAAAAGGTGAGTGGGACAGAAGACACTGCCCTGTTACAAGCCCTTACCTCCAGCAGAGACCACAATAGGCCCAACATACCTGCCAGACTTCTTCTTGCCAGATTTTTAGAGTCTTTAGGGGCCAGGCTGACTCAAGGGGCATCATCCAAATTTCCCTGTCCTGAGATTTCCCTTTTTGCCTGGTTTCTGGCCTCAGCCCACCTTGCCCACATCAAGCAGATGGTGCCCTGAGCTCGTGCTGGAAGTGCTGTTGGCCCCAGTGAAGCGTGACATGCTGAGTTGTGCCTAACAAAGGGCTCCTCTGTCTGCCTTTCCCGGGAGGGTGATTATAGCCAGCGTTTATTTTGGCCTGGGACCAAAACATGCATCAGTGTGCCTCATCCTGTGCACTTCTGTGTGCGGCTCTGACAGGCGTGGGGAGCTTGCAGATGCCAGGCCAGGCTGGAGGGAGGATTTTCAGGAGTTAAGAATCTTCTTCCTGTACACACACTGTTCAGAGGAATGGCCCAGGACATCCTGGCATGCTGGGGAAGGTCCATACTGGCCCCATGTGTGCCCATCCATGCCCAGTTTGCTGTGGGGCACTGGTGGGTGCCAGGGATGTGCCCCACAGTCCCAGCTGTGGTGCTGGGCTGTGCAGTAATTCATTCTGGCTTCTCATAGTGGGATAGTGATACTGAACCTGCATCAGAAATGTGTCAGGAAGCAGCAAGGAGAGCAGCAGGTTCACGTGTGCAGAGAGGATGGCTCTGCAGAGAGTGGGGGTGTTCCCATTCCCATTGCACAGAGCTCCTGGAGAAACGTGGCTCTCCTCACCAGGTGGGGCAGGTGCTGCTCCCTGTCACAGACAACTTTTATGAAAAATCCTTTCCTTGGGATTTTTCCTCCTGAGAAGCTGAGAGGCCTCAGGAACAAAGTGTAGACAATGATTATCTGCTGCTGTGGAATGCAACAGGTGCATCTGGGATTGGTCTCATGTTGGATGTTTCTAATGAATGGCCAATCACAGCCCAGCTGGCTTGGACAGAGAGCTGAGCCACAAACCTTTGTTATCATGCTTTGCTATTCTATTCTTAGGCAGCCTTCTGATGAAATCCTTTCTTCTATTCTTTCAGGATAGTTTTAATCTAATATATATAATAAAATAATAAATCAAGCCTTCTGAAACACGGAATCAGATCCTCATCTCTTCCCTCATCCTGAGACCTCTGTGAACACCGTCACAGTTCCCCAGCCCAGAGATCAGTTTCTTTGAGGACGATGCCACCCTTTCCCTGCAAACTGGTGCACCAAGGTCAGGAGAGGCCCTTAAACTGCATTTTGTAGCCTCAAAAGAAACACCAGCAGGTGTGGTGGTGTTTACAAGGGTCCCAGGATGAGGGAAGAGATGAGAATCTCGACTCCATATTTCAGAAGGCTGATTTATTATTATATTATATTATAATTATATACTAAAAATATACTAAAAGAATAGAAGTAAGGATTTCATCAGAAGGTTAGAAAGGAAAAAAACGGAATGATAATAAAATCTTGTAACTGACCAGAATCCCAACACAGCTGGACTGTGATTGGTCATCAAGTAGAAACAACTCACATGGACCAGTCACAGATCCACCTGTTGCATTCCACAGCAGCAGATAATTATTGTTTACAGTTCGTTTCTTAGGCTTCTCAGGAGAAAAACCCTAGCAAAAGTATTTTTCAGAAAACATGTTTGTGACATGCAGGGTGCTGGGCAGCAGCAGTAGCTCACCTGGGGTGTCAGGAGCCCCAGGTCAGATGTGGGACACTCAGTCCCCACCACTGCTGCTGCCACAGGTGCTGCCCCTGTGTCCCTGGGTGAGCAGCTCCCTGCTGTGCTTTTGGCACATCCTTTGCTGAGCTGTGAACGTCAAAGCAGACAGCATCTGCTCTCTGTGCCGTGCTGTAATTAGGAAACAATATTATTAAAACCACTTCCCATCTCTGCTTTCTTTTCATCTCCCCTCCTTCTCCTTGTTCCTCTGTTCTCTCTGGTGCAGCCCCCGGCCTTTGGGCTGCATGCTGATGAGCTGTTGTTTGGTCTAATCTGCAGTGCTTGTTAACAGGGTTGTTAACACAGTTTGGAACCACCTGCTCTGGGCTGGCTTCCCCCAAGTCCTGCCCCTCCAAATCAGAGCCCATTGCTGGGGAGGTGCTGGGGCTGTTGCTCTTTTCTGCTCCAGATGCTCATGGGCACAAACTCTGCCACCCACGTTGAAACTGAGCTCTGCTCACATCCATGTTTGCTGTGATGCCATCTGTGCCAATGTGATGTTTTTGTAAATCACTACATACAGCCATTGCATATATATCAGTATCTATATATCAATATATATCTATATGTATCACTATATATATATCTATATGTATATATAAAAATATCTATATCAATATATACATCAATATATATCATATATATCAATATCTATATCAATATATATCTATATATATCTTAATATATATCAATATCTATATCTCTCTATATATATCTATACACCCAGCCTTGTAACCTTCTCCACAATTATTGAGTTCCAAAAAGAGCATGGTCAGAGCTGGCAGCCACCAAGGGGGTTACAGGGATGGAGCACCTCTCCTGTGAGGGAAGGCTGGGAGAATTGGGTTTGTTCAGCCTGGAAAAGAGAAGGATTGAGGTCACCTTATTGTGGCCTTCCAGGATCTGAGGAGAGCCTACAAGAAAGATGGAGAGAGGGCATGGAGTGACCAGACAAGTTGGAATGACTTCAAACTGAAAGAGAGTAGGTTTACATGAGATATTAGGAAGAGATTGTTCCCTGTGAGGATGCCCAGAGAAGCTGTGGCTACCCCTGGATCCCTGAAGTGTTCAAGGCCAGGTTGGACAGGGCTTGGAACACCCTGAGATAGTGAGAGGTGTCCCTGCCCATGGCAGGAGGTGGAATGAGGTGATCTTTAATGTCCTTTCCAAACCAAACCATTCTGTGATTCTGATTTCTCCTGGGCCACCCACTCCCACCTGAGACATCCAAGTGCCAACGCTGGATGAGGGATCCTTCCCAGCACTCTTTGCACAGCAAGGATTTTACCTTCAATTCATGCATCCAACAGTCAAATTTCAAATGTAAAATGTGGGCACAACACCCACAGATACCCCTCCCTCTGCTGAGTGACAAGATGCAGATGGGGAGGAACGGGCTGCAGGAAGGGACAGGAACAGCCAGGTGGCCAAAAAGAAGAGATGCCAGTGGAGCTGAGACCTGGTGGGATTACTGGACCAGGGAACTGGAGTCTCCTCTCTGGCTCACACTTCCCTAAGAAGGGCTTTGAGCTCCCTGGGCAGCAGCTGGGCCAGAGGAGTTGAGCGCTGTTTGTACCTGGCACTCCAGGGTGTGTTAAGTGACATTTCAACCCCAGTTTAACACACTCTGGGCACATCAGTGACACCCCAGCTCTGAGTTATCCCACCCTGAGCTGCTCTGAGGGCTGGCAGGGAAGTCAGCTGCAATTTACTGCTGGAGAAGCTGCTGGAAGGGCTCCTCCACCTGCCAGCTGAGCACATCTGGGTCTCTTGTTTTGGTACCACTTCAGTCTAGGAGTAGATGAGAACTTCTACAAGTTGAGGTAACTTTTTAAGAACAAGTTAGTAACATCATGAAAGAGTACCAAAAGTGTATTGAAGACATTGGTTCCATTTTCCTGCCCAGTTTTCTCCTTTTGTTGAGGACAGTGTTTTGGGCCAAATGAGAACCCTGGTCTCTCCAGAGCACTCCCAGAAGTGGTGCTGCGATCTGGAGCTGCAAACATCAATCTGCCAAGCACAGAGATGGCTTTGAACTTAATAACTTGCAGAAAATAATACTCTTTTACATGCTAATAGCTAGGATTGTTCTTCAAATGTCTGACATTTATAGCAGTATAATATCTCTGGTGGAAAGCGTGCCAGGCATAGGCACGACTTCCCAAGGCTGGTGAAAGAAAGGGATGGAACAGGAATTAACAGACAAGATTTGTGGCTGAATTTCACTTTAGGTTTCCCTCCAATTGCTGCTGTTTCCTTCCCATATTTCAAAAGCTATGACTGCCCTGGAAGGTAATTCACACAAAGCCCCCTAAACAAAGCAGTGGAAATGGAGCAGCAAAGGGAGATGGGCTGTAAATCAGCATCATCCACCTGGAAGCTTTGCTGGCTGCAATCCAACTGAAAAATCAGGGCCAGGCCTCAGTAGCTCTGCTTAATATCAGAGACAATAGGCAGGAATGCCTGCCTGGAGATGTTTGCTTGAAAGGGATGAATTATTAATAAACTTATTGTTATTTATTATTGTTCTTAAGCAGCTTGTCTCGGTACACATGTTAAAGTGGATTTCAGTCTTCCCTTATTATGCCTAACAAATATTTGTGTCCAGATGCAAAGTGGGGATGGCATCTAAATTCTGATGAGAGATGCCCAGAGGGAATTTGTGTCTATGGGGCAGTGGGAAATCTGGGTTTGTGTTTGCATCCCTACCCGCCTGAGGTTACTAATTGTTTGCTTGAGTCAAGCATCTTCCCAATGGCCAGCCAGCCCATAATATTGTTGGAAAAGCTGCTAGGAGGAGATGTGCTGCAGCTCTGAGGGGCAGAGATGGCAGGTGACTCCTTCCCCAGACTGAGCCCTGCTAATATCTCTGCTGCATTCCCAGCTTGAGGAGCAGCAAGCTTTACATTTTTGGTGATAGTTCATGGCTGAGGCAGGAGCAGGAATGTTGCCGTGATGTCTACTGAATAAATATGTGCTACTGCTGCTCTCATTTGCCTGTACAGTTTTGGAGGAGTTGCAGATGGCCCTTTAAATACTTGCAAGGCCTGCAGCTTTTCCAGAGTGGTTTTATTCCCCCCCCCCCCCCCCTTCTCCAAGCTACTTGGCTCCCTACAGTAATTAATATTATTTAATGGGGGGAAAAGCAAAGCAAAGCCTTCATATTTGAGATTATTCACACAAACAAAAATGTAAACAGCTGTCTGAGAGAGAAGGGCTCGGAGGCAGGAGCCTGAAGGAATGAGCTGCCTGGAGCTGTGCAGAACTGTGTGCTGGGATGGTTGGTGCCCACCAGGCACAGCCAGGAGAGGCTGTGCTGCCACATCCTGGACAAGGACTGCAGCCCCAGGGCACTGTCCAGGGAATCTGGGGGTTTGATTCCCTAGAAATCTCAATTCCCACAAAACCCTCTCCTCTTCAATGCCAAAATTTATCACTGTGCTCATCCAAATGGCTCAGCCTGGCTGAAAGCTTCCAGGACTCAGGGGATCAAAGGAGAAAAACATCCCCCACTATGGTAAAAGCAGAGCAACCCCAACAAAGGGGGAAAGATGAAGAGGCCTCAGTGGATATCAGAAGGCTAATTAATTACTTTATTATACTATATTATTCTATATTACATTACATCTAAACTGAACCTGCACAAGCCTCAACTCAACTGCACAGAATCTCATGACTGTCAGCTGACAGACACACCAGAATCCAATCACCAATTCCCATCCGAGGCCTTGAGCTCTGAAGCTCTGGAGAATAAAGAGGCCACCTTTAGAATTCTTTTATTCTTCTTTTATTCTTAATCAGCACAGGCCACGTTTAGAATTCTTTTATTCTTCTTTTATTCTTAATCAGCACAGTCCACCTTTAGAATTATTTTATTCTTTAGAGCTCATGAAGCAGAGCTCTGACGAATAAAATAATTGTAAAGGTGGCCTGTGATGATTCCCATATCCAGGGTGAATTTTATATCTGTTTTCTGGGGTTGAAATCTTGGTAGCAGAGCCAGAGATTTTCAGCACAACACTGTTGGCTCTGCTCATCCACCTTCTCTCTGCCTTCTGTGGACAGAGCAATTGGGTATCTGAGATCTGGTGAGGACCTTTCTTCCAGCCAGGAGAGACGTGGGAAACTTTCAAAATCCTCTGCAAGAGGCTGGAAGGAATATTTTTTTGCTTGTTCAAATAGGTTTTAATAATTTAAAATATTTTATTTTCATGGTGATTTATATTCCAAAATAAGATCTTATTAATTATTTCAAACTGGAGAAACTCAAGATAACTCATTCCACAAATTTGGGAAGAGGATGTTGTGACTCAGTGGGAGCAATGTGCTTCTCTTTCTGTCCCTGACATGATTTTTCTGTGAAATGGCCACAACCTTTTGCTGTTTTCATTTTGCCACACCTTCATTGCCAATAGAATGGTGGCTCTGGAAGTGGCTTTTCCAAGCACCTGCACCAAGAGCTGAATTTCTGCTGCTTGCAGGCAGAACAGGCTTCAGCCTGTGGGCACCATCACCATGGATATTCCCTGCAGAGAGAAATCATGCATCCTGGGGAATGCACTTTATATAACTCCTGGCTGAGGGAAGAGTTCCCAAGTTTATGCTGCAGCCACTGAGCAAATCTCTTGGCTGCACAGAAGCATCCCTGGAGTACAAAGCTGGGGAGGGGAAGGCCAGATCCAGCTCAGGGAGCCAAGCTGCAGCCAAAATATGGTTCTGAGCTTCCAAAACATTCTGGTGCTGCCAGGTTGAACCTCCTGTTTGCTCCCTGGCAGCCACCAGGCATTTTGCAAGGCCATTGCCAACTGCAGAGCTGCTGCTTGCAGGATTCAAGCAGGTCAAGCCCATGGAAGCTCTGGGTGAGGGAGCCTTGCAGGATGACAATCCCTGATTTGATTTCCAGGATTTGAAAATCCAGGATTTGATTTCCTGCCACCTTGCCCATCATTCTGCTGCTCTTGAGGCTCTGGGGTGATGCAGACTCTGAGTACACAGGGTCTGCTTGTGCTGGGGGTCACTCCCAGCATCTCCATGGCTCTCCACAGCTCTGCCTCAGCCTCTGGCTCAGCAGTGCAGCCCTACGAGCTCATCCTTTCCTGCTGCTCATTCTTGTGGTGTGAGTAATCTGCCCCAGAGCCTCCCTCACGGGTCATGGAGCCTCTTGGGCTGACCAGAACAGGGTCACGAAATTCTGCTGCTTTCACAGCTCCAGCTTGATGGCTCCCTGTAGGGTTCAGGCTGGAGTGAGCCAGGGTTTGGCCTGTCATCTCCCTGGAGCACAGCAGTGTTTTGTGGATACTGCTCTAGCAAATGGTTTTGAATTACAAACGTGCTGATTAACCCTAATCCAGCAGTGTGTGTGTGACTCAGAGTGTGGTGGGTATCAGGACACTCTCGGGCCATGTCCATGCCAGCTGCTGGACTTCCTCTGCAACAAATGATGCTGTGCAACAAGCTCTAATGTAAATAAGAGATCTTTTCATATGCACTAAACTTGCATATGAAACCCCCCAGTGCTATTTAGCTGGTAGCTCCTGGTCATTCTCCTCAATCCCCAGTGGTGTCCCTTTGGGGCAGGTGTTAGGGAAATGCTAGTTCTGAGAGCTCTGACAAATAAATCCTCATTGTAAGGCTGGAGTCTCTCACCTCTCCATTTCTGGAGGAAATGAAGCACAGACAAACATTACTAATCTGCAGGATGGCCTCTCTTCCAGAGCCCAGCATTGGATCTTGTGAATGGAGAGGGAACTGCCTCACTTCACTCCTGGTGGAACACCTGGACAAGCTTTTCTGGCTGATTGTAGGATCAGGCATGTAGCCAACATGTCTGCAGCCTTTGAATTCAACACCTCCTTCTCCCCCAAAGTCAACAAGAGCTTTGCTCTGGACAGCTGAATTTCCACTTTATAAATCCAGCCCCTTTCTAACATGCATGGAGCACCATCAGAACTGTTATTCCATTAAATCAGAGTAAAATTATTATCTTTTGTTTCCTTTTTCTTGAAACCACAGGTCTGCCCTGGCAGTGGTGTGGTTAATCCCAGACCTGATTCTGCAGGTGGGAAGTCTGTGAGTTCCCAGAACAAAGCGTTTCCTCCAGTGGCCACACACTTTTCACCTTTTCCCTCACACCTTTAGCAAATATTTCTTTGAGGTGATGGATACAACATGTTACCAAGGCAATGGAAAATCCAGGCTCCATATTGCAGATTTCTTCTCCAGCAGGACTGGGAGGGAATGGGGGAGGAGTCAAGAGGATCATTATTGAATTTATTACTGAATTCATTATTATTGAATTTATTATTGAATTCATTATTGTTGAATGCATTATTATTGAATTAATTACCATTGAATTCAGAGGGAGCTCCATGAGACTGGTGGGGAGGATGACCCTGGCATAAATAATTCACCACAAGCCCTGGCAGTGCCATTCCATGGGTGGCACCAATGACACAGCAGCACAGCACAGTGCCAGGAATGAGGGCAATGCCCAGAGCACAGCACCACGCTGCCTTTCACTCTGAACCTGGAAATCAGGAGTGGGAATGGTGGGTAATCCTTTGTGCTTGCAGCCATGCCAGGTGCTGGGTTGTTGGAACCCAGGAAATTCCTCTGGCTGCCCCGGAGGACTTGGGGTCCTAACAGGGGGCTCAGAGACCTTGGCATGGAGTCAAAGAACACCCGTGCCTTTGATTTTAGCCCATGGAAAAAACTACCAACTTTGTATGAAGATGTACAAGCCACAAAGCTTTGAATAGAATGATAGTTAGTTTGTCACAGGGTGGAAAAATAGAATTTTGGGGCTTTTAGAATGGGGGTTCAGAGGCCAAGATGGAGGAATTTGGGTGTGCCTTGTCCTTCTTTCTCCTTCTTCCTAGCCTCAATCTTCTGGGTGGTGGTGGCACTTTTGGATTGGTTTAGAGTAGAGACAGATTGTCTAACATAGGTGATAGGTATTGGAAAATTATTGTACACAAAGTACACGTAATTTTTAGTATAAAAAGATAACACCACCCTGAGGGCGGGCAGTGTGCCTCAACCCGACCTGCCGGACAGACCTTGGAGGGTCAGAGAAAGAAGGTTACAGATAACAGCAAATAAACAGCCTTGAAAAGCAGAACAGGAGAATCCTGACTCCTTCTTCAGCTGCTGGCTTGGGAAAAGAGACTCTAACCCATCTCAGAGTCATCCTGACCACTGAGACTCCGAGACTGCGCTGGGATCTGAGGGGTGCTGTGTGTTCCTGGGGCTCAGAAGGGGATGAGAAATGTTCCTGGTACTGTGTGTTACCTGGGGCTCAGGAGGTGTGGGAATTTGCAGGCAGCCCCGACATGGGAAGAGACGAGAATCTTGACTCCATGTTTCAGAAGGCTGATTTATTATTTTATGATATATATTATATTAAAAGAAACTGATATATTAAAGCTATACTATAAGAATAGAAGAAAGGATTTCATCATAAGGCTTGAAAGGAATAGGAAAAGAATAACAAAACCTCGTGACTCTCAAGAGTCTGAGCCAGCTGACTGTGACTGGCCATTAATCAGAAACAACCAACATGGACCAATGGAAGATGTACCTGTTGCATTCCACAGCAGCCGATGATTATTGTTTTTCTTTTCCTCTCAGGCTTCTCAGGAGAAAAATCCTGGCAAAGGGATTTTTCAGAAAATATCATGGCTACACAGAAGGGGATGAGAAGTGTTCCTGGTGCTTAGTGTTACCTGGGGCTCAGAAGAGGATGAGGACTGCTCCTGCTGCAGCCCAGGGCCACAGTCTGCAGGTAGCTGCTGGCCAGGCACCTCTTCCTGGCCTTGGGATGCAATTCTGACCCCGGAGCCCTCAGGAGGAGCTGGGAGCCTTTGTCCCATCGTGCCACACAGGGAGGGCCGTCCCTCTGTCGGGAATTTGCCGTCCCCAGAGCCCCGTTCCTGCGAGCCCGCGGTGCTTTGGGCGCGGCGGAGCTGCCCCAGCGGGCGGCAGATGTTGCACAGCTGGACGGAGCAACACTGACATGCAGCGGTCGGCAGCTGCATCTCTGCCTGCCCCTGCCCATCCCCGAGCTCAGCCTCACCAGGGATGGCCCCAGGCATTGCTTCCCAAAAATTCAGCTGCTTCCCAGTGGAAAAACCCCATCCCGGCTGGCGATCTTTCTCCCACAAAAGCGGTGTTCAGCACCTTTTCAGTGCCACGCTCTGTAATCCCTGAATAACGTAGAGAAATCTTCCACAGATTTCTCACATTTCCCACAGAGAAACCACCTGCTGGTTAAAGAGGGGGGAATTGCTATCGTGTTATTTAAATTCCTGTAAAACTGCCCCATAACACTGCTTGTAAGTGACCATGCTGCACCCCAGAGGGTGCTGACAGGCAGCTGTTCCCAGATGGAAAAGTAGCTGCAATGCTGCAATGCTGACCCAGGGAAGGAAAAGACAGGGAGGGGAGTGATTTCAGATGTTTGAGCTCTCAGGAGCTCTGGGTGTGTGGTTGGCAGCGACATTGCTCAGAAGAGTTTGGCCACACTGAGTGCCTGGGCTGAAAATCTGTCCCTTTTATCAGCGCTGATGTGTTTTGAAGCCTGGCCAGGGAAATGGCACGAGGCTGGGGCTACCCTGGCTGCCAGCCCTGCTGCCCAGAGCTGCCACATGGTCACGGTGTCAGCTCATGTGGCACCTGGGTATGAGCCACCTGTGGCCAGCTGGACCCTCCTCTGCTCTGCAAGGGTCCTCAGACCCAGTTGTGGATGGATGTCTGCCAGCCTGAAGCACCAAAACCCAGGAGTGGTGATGACAGGGAACAGGCAAAAAGAGAAAACAGGGAAATGATAACATCTGGTGCAAGGAAAATCTCCCTTTTCCCAGGTTCAGTGTCCAGTGTTTAACAAACCAGGCATTTACAGTAAAAGTCCAAAAGATGCTGTTGAGGCAAGAGGAATTGGAGCAGTTCAGGGAAGAAGAAGGAGCTCCAGTCTCAGCAAAGGAGCTGCTTTGGCTGCTTTGGTTCTGTTTAAGGGGTCAAGCCAGGGCTGTAGTGGAGCACCAGCTCAGTGGAAGCTTCCTGGCAATGTGTGGTGTTTTAGGCAAAAGACTGAATCAGATTCTTGAATGTGTGAGAGGGGAGACAGTGAGTAGGTGCTTGGAGGATTTTACCTTTGTGTGGGGCTGGAGAGATTGATTCAGGAATTTTGCATCCACTTCAGGTGTCTGCATTTAAGAGAGGGTGTTGGAGAGTGTTGAAAAGAGCTACAAAAATTATTGAAAGACTGGAGAAACAGCTTTACAGGGGAGAGAACTTAAAGACCTCCATCTGTTTGCCTTATTAAAAAAAGAGGTTGAGAGGTGACTTGATGACAGTGTATAAATACCTTCAGAGGAGAAAAGAGTGGGCATTGCAGGATCTGGAATTTAGCAGGGGAAAAGCCACGGATGGCTGGAAGCAAGAGCCAGATGAACTCAAACTGGAAATTGATCACTTTCATTGTTTAAGAAAACCTCAACAGGTCCAACATTTTGGAACAAATTCAAAGTAAAAGGGAGGGTTTTTTTCAGCCTCAGAGAATGAAGTCTGGGAGCTTTTCTCAAAGACAGACCTGTGTTAGCTAAAGCACAAGTTAGCACAGAATGGCTGGAGCTTAATGTGGAGATTATCGAGTGGAAAGGATTGTGTGGATACACTCAGCATTGCAGGGGCATCCCAAAAGATGCACTAGCACACATCTTTGGGCTTACCCACCAGGTTCCAGAGCAGGACTAATGAAGAATGTTAACTCAGGAGCAAGAGTGAAGTGAAAAAAAGAAAATTAAAAAAATCCATTACGGGGTTGATTTTACTTACTGGCTTTTAAGCAAAAAAAAAAAAATCAGAGACAAGGAAGAGCAACCCCCTTGACCCAGATACCTGCAGGTGTGGAGCAGCTGGCCAGGTATGGTCAGTCAGAAGAACCCTCTGGAAGGAGGAGGAGGAGTTGCTGTCCTGAATTAATGACACGAGTTCCAGCAGGGATTTTGCTGTGTGGTGTAGAACACACTCCTAATGAGGCCCTTCTGAGTGCAAGCAGCAGATCTGGCTGTGGGAGGGTGGGATTTTCCCTACCCTGGGTGCACATCTGGTGCTTTGTTCAGGACAATGGGAAGGCCCCTTCCTCTGCACTCCTGCCCTTGCTGCTGTTCCTGGCCCTGTTCCCACTGGCTCAGCGCAGCCCCAGCAGCTGGGAGCAGTTGGATTTTGGGATGTGGCGGTGCCAGGTTCTGGGTTCTCATTGCAGCAGGGAAGCTCAGGCCTGAGCACTCCGCGGAGAAGCAGAAATGAAAGGTTTTGCTTTGTTGGCTGCTGGATTGTCCAGTGTTAGAGCCCAAATGGCCTCTCAATGTCCCACCTGCACCCCTGGGAACACAAAGGACTTTGTGTCCTGCCTTCACACTGACACTTTCCTAAATTATTCAGGGGTTACAGGGTCTGGCACTGAAAAGATCAAACACTGACAGGCGTGTTGTCCCCAGCACTGTCCTTGGCTGGGCTTTATTTCCCAACTCCAGCCCTGCTGCTCGTGTGATGCTCCAGCGCTGGTCACTGCCAGAGTCAGGATGAGCCCCAGCCTTGCTGGAGCCTCCTAGGGAATCATTGAAACAAAAACGTGGAAAGAATCAAACACCTTGAGTGTTTTAGGAGGGAGCTTGGGCTCTGAGACAGCACCTGGCTCGGTGTGGGCAGACCCCTGCCTTAGGCAGTGTGGGAATAGCTAATAACCTGTCTAATTTGGACAGGCCTCTCAATCCCTAATCCCTCCCTCCCGTGTCCCAGGTAATAAGATGCTTTCAGTGAAAAAAACCAGAGTGAAAGTGAGTGAAAGGTGAAGTGTCTGTCTGTGGCAGGAAGCGAGAGATTGAAAGTGTTAACAGAGCTTTAGGGTGGGTAATAGCAGGAGATTTGTGAAAAGGATCTGGAAGAAAAGCCCCTTTTCAAAGGAATTGTATAATCACCGGTAGCTCAGTGTTTCACGCTCAAGGATTGCCTTCAGGATCTGCCATCGGAGGAGAGGATTTGCTGCTCTCTTCTGTAGATGAGCACCACAGAAACCCTTCCCACTCTGCTTTTCTAAATCTTCTTTGAAGGGATGCTCCTCTCCTAGAGAGTGGCAGGGCTGTGCCTGTTTTGTGACACACATTTGCAGAATTAATCAGGAATAAAAAGGGGAGCAGAAATCACCTGCCAAAGAGGGATGTCCCTCCAAATCCCAGTGTCCCCGGAGCCAGGGGCCAGGGAGAGGGATCCAGAATGATGCTGGGGGCTGCACTGGAGAGGAAATATGCCCCACTTGTAGATCTGTGGGGTGCTCAGCTGCAGGCAGAGCTCTTTTGGCAGCAGGAAGGATAGAAAGGGTTTCAGTGGAAATGATCTTTATTGGCAAGCGCAGCTTTGCTGAAATCAACCCGTTTTGTGGGAACACGTAGGAAACTATTGACAGGAAGAAAAATCTGAACCATTCATTTTGACCTTCAGAGGATCATTTTTTCTTCCAAAGCATTTAATTTCAACAAATTGTTCCGTTTAGTTTTGACATTACCACTCAAATTGATGCCATTTTAATCTTCCACGTGTGTGAGCTGCTGGTTCCTGGCTGTACCCTGGCAGTGCTGGGCACCCACAGCACCTTTCCATGGCACAAAAAAAGGAATCATTCCCCATCAACACTTCTGAAAGCCTTCTCCAGCAAATTTGGGATGAACAAGAGGATTTGGAGATGAAAACACATCTGAAAGCACCACAATTTCCTGTGGAAGAGAAATTGTACTTTCCAAGCACTCTGAGTCAGCAGAGCCTGACCCTCCCTGCTCAGCCCTTCTGATCCAGCCTCTCAGAGAACAGCAATAAATATATACATTAGGCAATTTATTCTGCGTTTTGCATTTGTAGGACCTTCTGATGCAAAAAGGAGCTTAGCTTTACATTTTTGTGACCTTGACGTGCCTAAAGTTAAGCTGCTCTTTAAATCTGTGTAGAATTGGGATCTGTTAGTGGTCCACACACCCCCACCGTGCCCTGCTGATGTCCCCCTGGCAAGAGAGGGTGGTCTGGCAGCTGATTGCATTGATCTGAGGTGGAGCAGACCTGTGACAATGTAGGAGTGGTGGTGGTGGCTGCAGCAAACAGCATTTGCAGCCCCCTTCAGCAGGGCTGGGACTGCTGCTGCTGTCTGGGAAGTTGCAGCAAGGACAACAACTGTTCCCTGTTTCATCCCTGCAGGGCTTTGTGCAGATAAAAAGGTGTGTGAGGCTGCAGAGTCTGCAGGGGCTCGTGGCCAGGCAAAGACGTGTCCCTTCTCATCCACACCCCGATCCAAGGCTCCTCCTGGGTGGATTTGCAGGGAGCTGGAGGGAGGGATGCTCAGCTCACTGCAGTGACAGGGCTCTCCTGGGCTCACCTTTAAAGCAACATCACCATTTCAGAGACATGTACAGGGGCAAACTCCCCATGAGCACAGTGTGTGAGCGAGCTGGACCCAGTCAAGGAGGAATTTGTCACCTTTGGGTGATGCTGTGGATGCTCCTCCTGCACACTGAGGTGAGGCTCCAGCCTCTGCCCACCCAGCCCTGCCACCAGCAGCTGTGGGCCTGCAGAGACAGCTCCCCAGGCTCCCTTTTTAACTCACTTGCTTTCATTTATATTCAAATCAGAGGATAAATGTAGGCAATGCATGCGCTCAGCTCAGGCAAGGCTGCTGCTCCAAAGCAACCACAGAGAAGGTGTTTTATTTTTAAAATACATTAAGGAAGAGATGAAGACTAGGAGTTCTGCACTCTAACTATCACCTTCTTGTTGCTAATGTTGGCCTGGTCATGAAAACAGAAAGATTTGTAAAAATTATTTGTTTTCCAACAGACATGCTCTTTACTTGGCTCCAGCAGGGAAAATAAAGCCAAGGCTTCTGCTGGTGCTTTAAGCCAGTTCCTGTGTCTCATGACCAGGTTTTAGAGATGCTCCTGGGGATTTCAATCCCCAATCACTCTAAATTGGATGATTTAAATAAATGATAAATATGCATATAGAACAATGAAAATATGCATGGAAGAAGTGCAGCCTAAAGGATATATTGATCTCCCTTGGTTCAGAGCAGTGCCTGACAGGGCTCTGCAAAGGGAGTGGAGGGCACCCTGCTCAGGGGCAAGCTCTGGGGCTCTTAAATGAGGGTGGAAAAGTTCCCAGCATTGTGTGTGGCTCAGCCTCACAGGCTGTGTGCCCTGATAAGGCACATGGGAGCTCACTAACAACCCTCTGCATTTAGAGCAGAATTTTGCCCTAAAAGATGATCCTGACGTTGTTGAAACTGACAGTGCCCTTTTGCAGTGTGTTTTAAGCACATGTGTGCTGACACCTCCATGTGTTGACCAGGCTGGACTCAGCCTTGTGCCTCAGTCCCCATGGCAGAGTTGTGCTGCTTTGTCTTTTCTGGGCTTTGCCCACCCCAGAGCACACAGAATTGTCAAAACCTACTTAATACACATTGACTTAATGGGAGTTGTGCAGCAAAATGCTGCTGGGTGCTTGGAAAGCCAAGTCTGTGCAGAGAATTCATTACTCCTGGATTGCAATTAATGATAATTAAAAAAAAAAAAAAAAGAGAGAAGGTTTTGTATTGAGAGTTCTGCTGGATGTCAGAATTAACATCTCATTGAATTATCAAAGCTTTCAAGTAGTGGGTGGTGGAGAGTGGCTTGGGGCTTGCAAATAGGTCAGAGAAAGAGCTGGTTGCTAAATATCTGATAGAAACTTTCCGCTGGGGAAGAAAATCTTGCTGATTTGATGGAATAGGAACAATTCTTGGGAGGATATCTATTCCCTTAAAACTTATGGGAAAAGCGGCCATGGAGGCTGGGCTGCCTGCATGTGACCTGGGGTCTGTGGCTTGTTCCCCAGGGATCCCTCCTGTTCACATATGCATTCCTTCCCTTCTCGTTGCAAAATGAAAACACAAAAAGAAGGGAAGCGTGAACATTTTGGTGGCGTGGTGCCAGCACAGGTCTGCTCTGTGCCTTTGGCAGCTCCAGCTGAACGCCCTTGAAAGCAGACACCGGTTTTTTGGGCGCTTGGGTTGCTGGGTTCAGCCAGGGATGCTTTGGGTCCGGTGCTCTGGGGTGCGGAGCGCTTGCAACTCTGTGTGACATCAACAGGGGGAGCGGCAGGTCCTGCGGAACTGTCCCTGCGCCGGGACAAGCCATCCTCCAGCCCTTTAACCCGGCATCCTTCATCCCCTTGATGCAGCATCCTCCATCCCCTGCATCCAGGATTCTCCATCCCCTTCATCCTCCAGCATCTTCCAACCCCTACATCCAGCATTTTCCATCCCCTTCATCCAGCATCCTGCATCCCCTTCATCCCTCCATCCCCTTCATCCAGCATCCTCCATTCCCTTCATCCAGGATCCTTCATCCCCTTCATCCCTCCATCCCCTTCATCCAGCATTTTCCATCCCCTTCATCCCTCCATCCCCTTCATCCCTCCATCCCCTTCATCCCTCCATCCCCCATCCCCTTTGCCCAGTGTTTTCTGGCATTTTTCTTTCTCCAGCCTTCAACCCAGCCTTCTCCTGGCAGCTTGGGGGGCTGGCAGTGGTTTTCACCCAGGTGGGAATTCATCCCTCAGGTTTTCCACCCCTGCTGCTACTAGGATGTGGCATTACCATCAAGGCTCTGTGTGTACCCACAGCGTGGCAGAGACAGTAAATTTTATTGCTGTGGTTCTTTGTGTAGATTCTCATAATAATTCAGCACTGAAATCAGCCAGCTGGGCATGTGGGGTCTCTGTTTTTGCATGTGATCCCACCTTCAAGGGGTGGCCAGTCCTTTTTCATTCATGGGTCCTGCTGGGTTAAAGATGCCCAAGAACCTCTGACACTGCCAGGACCTTCCTGTCTCCCTCCTTTGTTGGGGTGACAGCAGAGGATAAAGAGATGAAGGACTGAAATACTTAACCTGCTCCTCCCAAGCAGAGGTGAGAATGTAATATTTTGGGAACCAGATGAGCAGATGTGGCAGTCTGTGCTGTGCTGGCCCTGGGCTGAGAGGTGGGCACAGGGTCTGTCCTTTGGCTCCTGAGGCTGTGCAACTTCTATTTCAGCCTAAGAATTTCTTTGTTCCAGGCAACTCTTCCCTTAATCTTTCCTCTGCTTGGTTTCTTCATCCTTTTCCCATAGACAACAACCTTGTGTGAACTACTGGAGGAGACAGTGGCTCAGCAAACCCTCGTGCCCCCCTGCCAGCTGTGTTCCCCTGATCAGAGGGACCCTCTGCTCCCGTGGGGAGGGACAGGCTGGTGGTGATTATGGAAAGCAGATCTCAGAAGGGTTTGTCTCTGTGGGGGAAACGGTGCAGCAGAGCTGCAGGGGATTAATAATTGTATTATTATACAGGAATAAAGTCCTGTTGATTTCTGAGAAAGGGATGGGTATGGGGGAAGAATGGTGAGTGATTGCAGAATAATTATCCCACAGCAGCAACGCTGGGCAGCGTTTCCCTTGCAGGCAACTCCTACATATTGTGCTGGAGAAGGACTGGCAGCCTGGACCATGTGGTGGGCGACGGTGGGGCTGTCCCATCCCAAAGGACACTCGTCAGCATCCATTGGCTCCTGCAGGAACAAGAGATGATGCAAACGCTCACCTGGCAGTGCCACACACCTGCGGGCAGGGCTGGGCAGCCGAGATCCACCCAGCTACCGGGGCTCTGCAGGGATGTGTAGGGAGGGATGTGCAGAGATGTGTAGGGAGGATGTGCAGAGATGTGTAGGGATGAGTAGGGGTGTGCGGGGATGTGTAGGGAGGGATGTGCAGAGATGTGTAGGGAGGATGTGCAGAGATGTGTAGGGATGCTGCCGCTGCTGCCCTGCGGCTCTGCCCGGCCCGCCCAGCTCCTCCAGCACATCCCAGCCTTGCTTCCACGTGCCTTTGTGTTGATCAGAGCTACGTTCTCCCCCAGCGCATTCCTGCCTCGCTCCACCACGCGTGAACCGGCGATCGCCCACTGGGGCTCCGTGAATAATTAATATCTGTGTCACTGTGCTTCCTCCCCCGATCGCTCCTCCGGGACCGGGGTGCTCCAAGGTCACCGCGGGTGGCGGCCCCGGGCAGCCTGGGGGGCCCCGCTGTCATTGTCCTTGCGGCTGCTCCGCGCAGCTCCGTGCCCGGCAGAGCAGCGGCACAAAGGGAGCCGCACCGCTGGGGCCTGGAGCGGGGCCAGGCGGGCAGGGGACGCGGATGCAGGTGGCTGCCGAGGGGGTCGTGACACGCCCGGCCTGCCCGAGCCCTCCGGAGCGCTGCAGGGGCACGGAGGGAGCAGCGCTCCTCCCTCAGAGCCGCTTTGTGTCACCGGCGCCTTGCTCGTTGTCTCCCAAAACAGGCCGGGGAGGATGGGGGAAAATTTGGTATTTTTAATAAAAATTTTGAACATAAAAAAGTTAAAAGCTTTAAAAGCCTGTATTCTTACAAATGGAGCGCGCACACACCCCCCCTAAGAAAGGCGGCCGCGCAACCCCCGCCGCCGCTGCCGGGGGCACGGCAGCTCCGGCCCGGTGCCCCTCACGCCCGCACAATGCCGCCCCCTCCCCGCCGCGCGCCGCCCCTCGGCCCGCCCCCGCCCGCCGCTGATTGGCTGCGCCGCGCCGTCAGGTAGGGCGGGCGCGGCGCTGATTGGGCGCGGCCGCGCGGGGCGGGGCGGGCGCGGCGCTGTCAGCCGGGGCGCGGCGCGGCGGGAGCCGCCGGAGGGGCGCAGGGCGCGGGCGCGGCATGGCTGGCTGAGGCGGCGGGAGGAGCCGCCGCCGCCCGGCGCCGCTCCCGGCCGCGCTCGGTGCGTGTGCGAGCGCCCGCGTCAATGAGCGAGTGCATGGCGGAGCCCCGCGCCGCACCATGAGGCGCCGGCCGAGCACCGCGCTCGCCCTGCTGTGCCTCGCCGCCCTCCTGGCCGCCGCCACCGCCGCGCTGCCCGCCAGCGCCGCGCCGCCCGCCGAGCCCGGCAGCGGCAGCGGCGGCCCCGCCGAGAGCAGCCTGGGCACGGTGCCGCCCGCACGGCCCCGCGGCACCGCCGCGCCCGCACGGGGCAGCCCGGCGCCGCCGCCGCCGCCGGAGGAGGAGGCGGTGGTGGAGGAGGAGGAAGAGGAGCAGCAGCAGGAGGAGGAGGAGGAGGCGGCTGCGGACAGCGGCCCCGCAGGTGAGCGGCTCCGTGGCCAGGCGGTGTCAGCGGGGCCACCGGCGGGGAGCGGGACGGGGCTGCGCCCCATCCTCCGCTGGGCGGACAAAGGCGCGGCCGGGGACGGGGCGGCGGCTGCCCGGGCCCCTCCGGCTGCGGCGACCCCCGTGCGGGGCAGAGGGAGCTCCGCGCTGCGGGACCCCCCGAGCATCGCCCGGCCCGGCCCGGCCTCCCCGCGGGGCCCGGTGCGGGGCTGTCCGGCCCCGGGATGCTGGAGGGGCTGCTGTGCCTCGTCTGTGCCTTACCGGGGCTGTGACCGGGGCTTTTGGGGAGCAGCGGGGCAGGTGCTGCTCCAGGCTACCCGGAGCATCCTTCAGGCAGTAGTCCCTGGCAGGCACTGTGCTCCCGGTGGTGGGGATGCAGACAGGTCCTTCCCATCACCTTGCATCCAGACAGTGGCCAACAGAAGGGATGCTGGACTCGGCATCCCCCGATGGGACTTTGTAGGTCAAGTTGCTCCAGAACCATCAAGTGTCCCTGGTGTCCTACCTCGATGTGCTGGCAGCAGAGAGAGAGCAGGGTTAGTGATGGCTTGGGGTCACCAGAGCCCGCGTTCTCACCGGTGTCAGGAGGTGTATTTGCAGCTCACTGGGGTGCTCACGTAGCATCTGACGGACAGAAACAAACCCCAAATTTATCTCTGCTGGGAATGATGTGTCTTAGTGCAGCCAGTGCCAGGCCTCATCCTGCCCCTGTGGTGGTTGGGGCTTATACAGAGCTGAGGAAGGTGCTATGGCAACAGGAATACATGGAATTATCAGTGTAGGGTGTAAGGAGGAGAGAGGTGAAGGGTGGGCTGTGCTCTCAGGTGAAGCTCCTGGGTGTAGCACGCACTGACAGCACTGGTCACTCGCTGGGAGGTGAAACACTGATGCTCTTCAAAGCTGAGACTTCAGCTTACCTATAGATTATATAGGCAAAACTGTGCTGGAGTCCCAGGATGGAGCTTTGTCCATTTATTTTACTGGAGAACTTGGCTTCACTCTTCAGCTCCAAAGCTTTATCTTCAGGCACATGCAAATACTACAGCACTGATTCTTTCCTGTTTTATATTTATTTTTTTCTCTTTGCCTGGAAGACGTTTAGCTGAAGTATGTTGAGCTTCCTCTGATGTGAAAGGGATGCAGTCTGTTCTGGTAGTGTTAGCAGTCTGAAGAAGGGGATTAATCAACTTTTTTCATTTGGTTAGAAATAAAATCGACTGAAGATCTGGAGTCGCTTGTTTTCCAGACTTTAATTTGCTTTTTTTCTGTTGAGTTTTCTCTCTTTGCTTTTTCTGGAGGAAACAGAATGGCTTAAGGTTGGGAATTGCTGATAAAGGTAGGATGAGTTGAGTGTTCTTAAAGCAAAGGTAATTTCTCCTCTTGTGACTGAGCAGCTCAGTGCAGCACGGTGTGACTCTCAGGATGCCAACCAGGGGATCCACATATACAACCCCAGCTTCCTCCAGCACGTTTCCCTCTCTGACCCTTGTGTTGTGTTTGTTTCCATTGGCATCCATTGGTATCCATTGGCACTGGGTCTCTCACCCTGAGCTCCAATGGCTTCATCAAGAGCCTCCTGCTCCTGCAGGCAGAGTGACAAGTGCATGAGGTGCTTTGGGATGCTCCCAGATTCCATGGAGGATGCTTACATAACATCCTCTGTGTCTTCTGCCACTGTCAGGAATGGAAGTCTGGGGAATTTTGTGTCTAATCCCTGTGCTCCCACAGGCTGCCCTCACCCCTGTGCCTCAGCTCTCACTTGGGAAAAGGGAGCATGGAGGGTGAGCACTCCCCACCACCACCCCTGGCCGTGCTGAGTCTGTATTCTGGAGGCCAGCATCACCCTTTGAAGTTTTAACATGCTAATTATTAATGGCTACAGCCACTTAATCACAAAATTGCTCTCTGGTGCCTTAACACTATGATGGTGATGGCCAGGGCAGGAGCACATGGGCAGATTGTCTGCTCCTGGAGCCCAGGCTGTTAGTCCTGAGCGTGACAGGTTGAGATTAGCCCTGGCTGAGGGGGGATTGCTGCTGTGCTCCAGGGCTGGGTGGGTTTTAGGGCACCTGAGGGTGGGTGAGACAGCATCAGGAGGAGATGCTGGGCTTGGCAGCATCCCCTGTGTGATGGGGGAGCCCGGGCTGGCGTTAGGGGTGGAGGGTACAGCCGTGCTGCTCTCCGTGGGTTTAGTGGGGTTTTCTGTGCTGCCCCATCTGCTGTGAGTTGTGCAGAGGTTTGCTCTCAAAGGCTGTTAACCACCAAAGCCACAGCAAAGCCCGTGGACATAATGGGCTTAGCTGAAACCCTCCGTTTGCTTTAACTCAAGCATGTTTTCAACATCACTTTTCCAACTCAGTAGGTAATTAATGCATTATGTGCTCTGTTGCATTAAACAAATGGGCCTTTTCTCATGCACATTATTAGAAAGGCTTCCCTTAATGTTCACAGCATTATCACTGATAGAGCTTGGTGTGAGAGGCCTCAGGGCCAGTGGTGTTCAGAGCTACCAAGATTTCACTTCTGACTTTGGTGCATTTCTCATTTTGATTTAGGAAGCACTTCAGTTTTCCTCGAGCTGCCTGCTTGCTCTGTTCTTGTCCTCCTCCTTTTCCCAGTTTCATGATGTTTGTTTTTCTTTCCAAGCCTGTGATCATGTTAAAATCCTGGATTTTGTTTCTAAGGGAAGTAAATTGCTAATCCTTATGTTTGTGGAGACAAGCTTAACATATCCCCCCGCCTTATCACCAAAGCCTTCAGCACCCAGCATAGAGACTCTGCCTCTTCCTTTTTTATCCCCGACAGTCTCATTTTAGGCAGGAGCTGGAGCTTTCCTGGGGAATCTGGCTTGGGAATGGCTGCTGCTCGGGTGGATGCTTGTGTTGGAGCAGAGATGCAGCTGCTGTGGCCAGCATGGTCCTGGTTGGACATTCCCTGCCTAGGGAACAAAAATCCTCAGTTCCACGTGGTTCTTAGGGCAGCGTTGAGTAACATGGGTCTCTTTGAAGGACTTTTTGTTCTGACTCTCTTCCAGCCCCGTGCACAGCAGGTGGGTGGGCTGAAAAACCCAAATATCCTTTCACAGCCTTGCTGTGCTGGGTCAGCAGGGCAGCTGCACCCAAACCCTGGGGATGGTGTCCTTACATCTCTCCTTCCTGCTGTTTTGTCACCTGCCTTCCTGGGTCACCAGCTCCCAGAGGTGACTTTGGGTCTGACTCCTCACCTCTGCAGCACGCAGGAGGGGACAATGAACAATTTCTGCTGCAGCCACAGGGCTGGAAATGCAGGTGGCTTGGAGCACTAACCACAGGAAGGTGTCACATGAAATGTGTGAAAGCTGAGTCAGTGGCTGATGGGTCCCCAGCCACCAGCATGGGGCCACCTCGGGCTGGGGAGCTGCTGCTGATGGAGGAGGTGCAGCCAGAGCCCCTCAGTGGGGGTGGTTGCAGCTTTGTGGGGGATTAGCTGATGGGTTTAGCTTGTGAAGAGGAGCCTGGCAAATCCCTGGGGGCGTTGGGATGACCTGGGTAATTGGCTGGGCACAGGGGATGTGACAGGTTGAGGAGGGGACTCCAGCCAGCTGGAGAGCTGGAGGGTTTTGCTTTTGTGCATGTGGAGAAAGGTCTGTGCATCCCATTCTGGCAGGAGGGGTGGTGAGGGAAGGTTTGGGGGTCCCCACAGCACTTAGAGTGTTGTAGAGGAAAGACTGGTCCAAGCCTTGGAGCCATCAGCAGCCAAACCCTGCCACAAGGGGTTGGGAGCTCTCAGATCCTGCTAGGACAGAAACAGCCAAGGTGTTGAAGGTGGTTCCAGGATCTTGTGCCATCATCCCTTTTGCAGCTCTGGGTGACTCCTCCTCTTCTCTCATCCAGCCATTAGAGCCTTTGGAAGAAATCTTCCCATCTGTGTGGGTACACCTGCCTGACTGCCCCTGCTCTGCCCCTGACCCTGTGGGGGACAAGCAGAGGAGCCAGGGAGGGTGAGCTGGAGCTTTGCTCCTGCTCATTACTTGGGAAGGCAGCTTAAGCCTTCCTTGTTTGAGGGCTCAGGATTGTGTTCCATGTGGTTACAGAGATAACTTGTGTTCAAGGTGCTAGCAGGATTTAAATGTATTTAAAGAAATGGAAATGAAGGCATGGATGTGAAAGCTGAGGATAAGGAGGATGGTCTTGTTCCTCAGGATCAGCACGGGAGCAGCCAGGACAGAGAGTGCCTTTTTTTAATCAAATAATAAGTTTGTATCTTTGAGCTTTAAATAAAGACATGTTGCCCGGAACAGAAAATGTCACTCCCTTGCCTTCCTGCCTGCCTCCACGCTCCCATCTGAATCATTCTTGAATCAGATGCATCCAACTGTCCTGACTCAAGATTGAGATTCTGGGACTTAGCAATGCTCATGTAAATCTGGATGTTTCTGGGAGGATCTGTAGAGCACTGAGGGTCTTGTTTGTTCGCTTCTCTCTGCTGGATTTTGATTTTTGTTTCTATTTTAAACGGTAGCTGAGATTCAGACATACCATCACTGAGCTGCCCCTTGGAAAATGGCACCACCTGTGTGAGGTGATGTTATTTACCTGGCTGCTGTTGGTCATACCCAAACACCAGCCTGTGGGGAGGCAGAGGTGCTGGAGCACTGAAACAAGTGGATTGTCTGAGGCTGTGTGGTGGCAGATGTCCCAGTGCCTTTGCTCCAGGCCCTGCGAGGGTGGCTGGGACAGATGGGACAGTGCTGGAGTGTGACCAAAAAATCTCTTGTGACACACACTGGGGTTTGCACAGGGTGCAAAGGTTGTGCCTATCCAGACAGCTGGGAAATGTGTGGGCAAGCATGGGATGGGATTCCTGGACAGTGCCTGGTTCTGCCTTTGGAGCCCCTTCCTGGTGCTGCCTGCTCCCCCGAGCCCCCTGACCCTGACCCTGCCTGGCTGTGCCACAGGGGACAGGGCTGCTGTGGTCAAGGAGTGGTGGTGGCAAGAGCTACACTGAAGTATGACCCCATCCCTGAGGGGACTGTGGTCCTTGTGCCACTCCAGTGTGGCCCTGCAGCTGGCTGGGATCCTGCGATCTGCCCACCTGGGTGGCACTGATGGTGGGTATCGAGCTTGTGGCAGTGATGGTGAGCAGCATGAAGACAGGGACATCCAGGACATGCCATGGGCACAGGAGCACAGAACAGGCTGTTCCTGAGGAGCTGAGGCCCTGGATGTGAAGTTCTGCTGAAGTCTGAGGAAAGACTCCAGCAGGTTTTGACGAGAGCCCTGTGAACACCCAGGGCTGGGGCTCAGTGAGCTGGTGACATTTGTGGAGCTAACACCAGCTGACTGTCAGGGAGCTGCTGCCAATCTGAGGTGCTCACTGGTGCTTCCAAGAAGCAGCAGAGCTCTTCGTGGTGGTGTGATGCATCTGCCAGCTTTGGGAATAAAGCTGTGCCAAGGCCGGGTGCTGAAGGCTGGGATCCTTTTACAGCCGTCTGCCTGGAGGGGAAGGCTCCTTCTGCTTTACCTCTGACAAGCACCTAAAAAAATCAAACAAAGAAATGATGTTGAGGAGCTGGATTTTTGTACAGCACCTTGACTGCGCCTGAGACTTCGCTGAGCTCTTGGATGAGGATGGAGCAAGGGCTCAGACTTGCTTTAAAAGTCCTGGAAAGCTCCAGGCTGTGTTGCCCTGGCAGGTGCTGCGTGTGTGAGCTCAACAGGGCTGCCTTGTGCAGTGAGGCATTGCTGGGTGGGAGTTGGCCCAGAGGGGCAGAGTTTGGCACTTTGTAATTGGTTGGGGATATTAATATATTTTATGAGCTAAAGGCTAGATTGCAATCCAGCCATCTGCCCTGCCTTGGGGAGTCGTGTGTCTCCAGCACCCCAGGAGAACAGAACCACTTGCAATTCAGTCTCATTAAACTGGCTAAAACCCAGATTTCTGGTTCACAGGAAATTATTTGCTTTTTTTAAAAATTTATTTTGACTTTTGGGTTGTATCAGACTGAAATGGAATGGTTGTTCTTGCTTTGCTTCTGCTTAAGCTTCCAGTGAGCTCAGTGAGTATCCTGTGCCTTGAGGCTGCCCTGTAAGATTGTTGTGCCTGGGGCTAAATCCATCCCCAGTGAGGGGCTGGGGGCTGCTGGGTCCTTGCCAGGGGAAAAGGCTCCCAAAATCACAGCAGGCCTTGTCTGGAAGGGTCCTTTATTGGATTAAAGCTTGTCAGTCTGGAAGCATTTCCAACAAGACATTCTAGACTTGGAATAATTGAACCTCATTTGTCTGGCAGAACATTTCCCCCCCTATTCAATAGGAAATTTCCCGATGCTGCTGGTGCTGGCTCCTGCAGCTGCCACTCCTGGAGGAGCAGGGCAGGCTGTCCCCTGTCCTGCCAGGGTCACTCACTGCCCACAGCTCCCATCCCTGCATGGAGGGATGCAGGGAGAACGGTGCATCCCAGCTGCCTGCTGTCCTGGCAGCAGCTTGGCTGTCTGCTCTTGTTTTCTCTGCCCATTTAATAAAGGCAGGGAGCAGGGAGGGGGCTGCTCGATCTGCTGGCTTTCCCGGGATTTCTCCTGGCTGCCTGTGAGGAATGGACCCTCCCAGCCCTGCCGGGGCTGCCATTGCCTGCGGACCGATGGAGCTGCCCAGAGCAGCTCCTTTGTTGGAGGCTGGATTCCTCCTCTGCCTGCTGCTCACCTGGATCTTCCCATGCAAAATTCCTCTCCCCTGTGTCGCCCAAGGTGCAGCAGGGTGGGGATGCCATGCTGCTGCCCCCCAGCCCCAGCCCTTCAGGGCTTTCTCCCCACCCCAACTCTGGAAGAGATTTTGGAGGTCTCTGCTCCTCATTCACACACACAGGTCCTATTTCAGTGAATGAGGAGCTTCCCTGGAGCTGCATGAACTAATGCAAAGCCTTTGCTTGGTCTTGTGCTGCTTAAAGGAGGATTTTTCTTTTTTTTTTTCTTTTTTTTTTTTAATATTTCTGAACACCTGCTGTATGAATTAAATTTGCCTTGTAAATGTAACCAATTCAGAGTCTGAGCATGAGTGATGGGCGTTTGCTTTTTGCCTGGAAAAGCAAAAAAGCAAAAAACCTTGAAGGTTTTTTTTTTCTTCTGGCAACTTGGCTTTAAAGCAGAGAAGCAAAGGCATTTCTTTTTTAACCATTTTTAATTCAGTTGCCCCCTGTTCTTATAAATAAGCCCCCAGAAGCATGACGAGGCAAGCATCCCTGCTATTTATAGCTCTGCTCCACATGCCTGTTTTAAAAATCGGGCAGCTAAATGGCTCTGCAGCCTTTCAGCAAAAGGCCTAATGACACAGGCATTTTCTATGCATGGATGGGTGGGTGTTTAAAGGCTCTTGGTGCTGAGCCTCACCCCCAGCAGGCAGGATGGTTTCTGCAGCAGGGAGTTTTTCCCCTGGGCAAAGGGGAGCCCCTTGGCGCTGCCCCAACCCTGGAGAAGGGGCTCTGGTGAGCTGCACCCCATGGCTCACCCTGGGGATGCTCCCAGCAGGGTCAGTCCTCCCACCTGCCCCCCACACCTTGGCCCTTCTTGGGGTTACCTCTAGAAGAGATATATTGATATTCCCCCAAGTTGTTTGGGTATTTTTAAAATAATTTGTTGAGGCTGTATTAACCTTTCATTCTTTTTTTCTTTTTTTTTTTCTCCTTTGTGGCATCACCTCCCTCTAATGACGAGGCTGCTGGTAACCTTTACCCGTTTAACTGGTCATGCCACTTCTCAGATGAATCTGCTTTATTCCTGGCAAATTATACAGCCACAGTTTTCAGGCAGCTTTACTCTATTTTGACTGACTGGCTGACTATATTAACTGATAGTGCTGCTTGGGCTGCTTTGATCCTGTATTATTTATGGAAATGATGGCACATAACTCTGTGTAGCTGATTAATGCTGCGTGTATTTTTAATATGCTGGTTCTCCTGTTTGATCTGTGCTAAATGATTATTCTCTGATGTGTTCCTGGGTTCATTTTGGCTCTTTATGAAAAGGAGATTGAAATGGACTGTTTGTTTTGTTGCCTTTTTTTTTTCTCCCAGTGGTCTCATCGTGGGCTGCTTTTCCAGCTTTCACAGGTCGTTTTCCCCAGCAGGGCTCTGCCTGCCACATGGAGCACTTACACTTTAGTGCTATTAATTTGAGCACTTTGTTGGTGACATTACTCTAAATTCATCCCTGTGTGCACAGTTGTGGGAAATTCTGAGAAGATACAAGGTGGAAAAACAACCTTTTAGGTGATGCTTAATCCCTCTGTGCAGTTGCTGAGTGAGACTGTGACTGTCACTGAATGAGACTCGGGTCCAGCAACACCTGAATGAGAACAAAACCAGTCTAAAATGTCAGGAATGTAATTAATATTTTCTGTGCCTTGTCACAGGATGGCTGGGACTGGTTGATATTAAGAAGATGACTTTAATTGCCAGGGATGTGTGTGCTCAACCCACAGCTTCCTCCCCTGCAGTGTGAGATGTGGTCATGGCTGGGGAGGGATCTGTGGGCAAAGCTGCTGTTCCATCCCAGCAAATACCCACTGCAAATACCCCCTGGCATGTGCAGTGCAGCGCTGCTGACGTGCAGGAGGGAGCCTCATGTCCTTCATGCCTCCTCCAAAATCCACCCCCAGCACTGGATGTGGCTCACAGGGTGCAAACCAGGAGCTTGTTCCATCTGTGAGCTGGAGGATCAGCATTTCCCCTTCCCAGGGGCCTGGTGGAAGGGAAGGAAGTTGATGATTTTTTCAATATATATTTTTTTTTCTCCTTTCTTTTGTAATAACTGCTCATTTTCATGGCACAGGCAGGAGTTGTCTCCAAAGCCCTGTCCTCACCCTGCATGTGGTCACATCTACCTTCTCCCTGGGCACGCTGTGTTCCAGCAATAACAGGTTTGTGAGGATGCTTTCATGAGCAGTGCTGTAAAGGTGCAAAAGCAATGCTCAAAACCTTCAAATGAAAGTTTTTCTTCCCCTCCTCTGAACAGTCCTTTTTTGTCAAAATCAGCAAAACATACATCTTTCTGCAAAAGATCCCTTTTCCTTTAATGGGCTTTTCTATTGAAAACAGTTTAAACTTGATGTTCTGTTCCTTCCCTCCAAATTTTTCAAAGCTCCTTGGGCTATGAAAACTTCAATGATTCCATTTTCATTTCCTCTATTCAAAAAATGTATAGGCATATGTATGTATTATATAGATTTTTTTTTTTTCTGCTAGCTAAAGGTCTTGTCTTTTATCCCAAAGCAAACATGATAGACTGGGTTTTGGGGTGTTCTTTCTCTGCCTTGAAATAGACATGCTCATTTGAGCAGTTATTTGGGGGAAAAACCAGGATGAATGCACCATGTTGGGCTCTAAGGGAGCAGGCAGGATTTGGAGATTTTTTTTTTTTCCCTACAAACCCAGCTGCCTCCCCAAAAACATCTCGAGGCAGAGGCACCCACAAATTCACCGTGCCACAGGTTTGGAGCATTCCTGGCTGGGGAAGGGACAGGGAGCTTGCACAATGCCCCAGCTGGCAGTGCCTGGGGGGCAGGAGGAGGGATTGCCATGCACCCCTTCCCACCCCAAACTGCAGCCTGGCCTCTGGGCAGCTGGGCTGGGTGAAGCAGGAACCCCAGGAGAGCCCAGGGAGGATGTGCTCCAGTGGTTTGTCCATGCTGGAAGGGGGTTGCAGTTGGAATGGAGTGTGGGAATGTTAATTATTAGAAGCTGGAAAAGTACTGTGTTTAGCTTTTTGATCTGAGTTCTTGCACCTGCGAAAATACTATGTCCTTAGACATCTCTAAATGTGATAACAAAGAGTCAGAGAGACGTGAGAAAATAGAATGCAAGGCTGAAAGAATGAAAAAGAGTTGATGTTTAGTTTAACAAATAGAATGCTTGGGTTACAGAATATGCATGAGCTTATTAACACTATTATAAAAGTATGTAACCTAATCAATAAATCAGAGACTAATGATCATCAACCCCTAAGATGTGCACGTTTCCCCTTCACCTCCTCAAATGGTGACCCTTCCTTAAATGGTGGCATTCCTTAAATAGTGTATTTCTCCTTAAATGGTGACTTTTTCTTTTGACAGTGGAGCACACTGACCTGTTGGCTGGGTGTTTGCTCCCTTATTGCCAGCACAGATGATGCCTTTGCTGGAGCCTTCCCAGCTTTGTGCCCTTCCCTTTCCTGCCATGGCCAGTGGGGTTTTTCCCCAGCCCCAACACTTGAGGAAGGATCTGGAGGGGGGATTTGCAATGTTTTCCAGCTCCCCACCTCACTTGGATGCTCCCAGCACTCTGCTCCCTGTGAACATCCCTGTCACATTGAGATCTGCCCTGTGGGGTTTTCCAGCAGTGCCCCCCGTTCCCAGGCAGGGCTGGGGGTGCCCACTTTGGTCTGGGGAGCTGCTGGGCTGTGTGACATGGCCATGGCTGGCTCAGCATCCCCTGGGCCACAGGGCCAGCTGGCACAGGGAGCAGATGGGGAGGTGGAGCTGGGTGCTGGGCCAGGTTTCAGGCTATGATAAAGCAAAGTGACGTAGAAAACTAAATAACCTGTTATTGGAGAAAGGCAAACAGAGCTTTCACCTGCCTCCAGCCTTGCTGCCTTCAAGGGCAGGCTGCATGCCTGGCATGGAGCTCCCTGCAAAAGATGTTCTCTTCTTAATGTGCCTGCTTTGTCTTGGCTGTGTTGTTGAGAAATCCAAGTTTGACTCCAGATAATGAATGACAAACATTTATCTGGTCTTAACTGTTTTATTCTGAGTGTTTTCTTCCTCCTGGAAGTTCACAGTGAGTTGTTGACAGTGTACCCTTTGACGTGGATTAGTGCTGACACCTGGCAGTTGGATCTTCCCATCCTTTTCACATCTTGGTTGTTCCTTTTCAAGGGAGGCTTTTTGTACATGTCTAATCCGTTTAAAATGAAAGATAAACAACAAGTGGGCCAGTCTCTGAAGGGACAGTCAGTTACAGGGGTGGTACTGATTTCCTTGTGGAAGGCAGTGAGCTCATGGAATGGATGGAATGACAGGAAAGAGCCTTCCCCCAGCACCTCAATTTGGTGGCAGGGGATTTTTGGTTTACAGACCTCTTAAAAGCTCTCCAGGAGGTGTGTGGATGGTGAGTTCAAGTTCAGGGACTGGAGAATTGATGCTCTCCTTTCTGCTTCACCAGCCATGGTTTTGGGGTCCCTCTGAGAGGATTCCCTGCATCTGCTCTCAGGATGTACATGAGCTTTGCCTCAGAGCTGGCATCTCTCCCACCTGTATATCTGTAATTCCAGGTGATACATTTATATTTTCATTGGGTGCAGTATTGGCCCTGTCAAAGTAGAGTCTCAGGGCTGTGCCAGGCACTGGCAGCTCCCTGGTTCAGTAGGATTTTGGGTGCCTCTTTGGGGGTGGAACTCAGATCCTCCTTTCACCTTGTTTCTTTCTGACAGCAGAGCTGGTGGAAGAGGAGGCACTGCTCCTCCTCCTGCAATGCCAAAACAGTCATTATGAAGCCCTCAAAAATGAGGAAATGGTCAAGATAGAAATGTCAACAAACCTCTCCTAGCTGACCCATTGGCTGCAGAGGAAGCTCTGTGGTTTTGAGCATTTCTTTGGCTTGGGATCAGGCTTTGGGATCAGTCTTGGTTTTGCCAGCCCCAGACTGAGTGTGCTGCTGTTGCTGAGGGTAATTCCCCTTGGTGATGCTGGAGGGCTCAGCTCTGGCTCTGTAAATCACTACTTTGCTTTCAGCATCTTGGCTCAGGCTTGGTCTCAGCTCAGTGCCTGAACTGTGGGTGAGGTGGGGAGTGCTGCACAGGGAGCCTGAAACCCTCGTGCCTGGCTGCCTCCATCCTTCCCACCACACTTTTAAAGGTTTTGCCTATTTACAGAGGATTTGGGTGTTCTGTGGGACAGGGCTGTTGTCTGTTGTACTTCTCTGAATGACCTGGTATTTGTTGTGAAAGTTTCAGAGAATTGGCTTAGGCTTTAAGTTACTGTTTGTTTGTGGTTTCTGAACTTGTGCTGTTTAATGGAAACATTTCCCTTTGGTAGGAGAGCTATTGCTGGAAATAAATACAGGCAATAAATATTTCGTGGCTGAGGCAGGAGCCGGGACTGGATGGAGCTGCAGTGTCCATCCACAGTGACAAGGAGAGGAGAGAGAAAAGCTGATGTTCAGCCCTGAGTGGAGTCATCCATGTGCTGCAGGGCTTGGGGCTCCAAGCAGAGGTGAGGAGGAGACAGAGGCTGGCAGGTGGGCTCTGCCCTTCTCTCTGTGCAGGAGGGGATTTATGCTCTTTAAATTCATGCCATGGCTGCAGTTGTTGGAAGAAGTTCTGCAGTACAGCTGAGCTGCACCATGCTGGCTGCTCCCCTCAGCAGATGATACTGGATCTGCTGCAGTCCCCTGTTTCCAGTGATAAGTGATGACTTTCTCCATCCAGGTGTCTTTTTCCATGACGTGTCCTGACCCATATCAGTTCCCTCTTTGAAAGCTTGGCTTCTCCTCCATGGATTTGCCAGCAAATTTTGTCTGGCTGCATTATCTACGACCCAGTTTGGCAGGTGCTGGCTGAGAACAAAGGTGTGAAACAAGTTCTGAATGTGGGAATTTAAGTCACTCACTCTGAGCTGGAGGTAAAGGCATCACTGTGCAAAGTACAGCAGGGCAAGTGCAAGGCTGCATTATAAAATAAAGGAATAAAATGTAAGGAACAGGAAACTTCTCTTCCCAGCTCAGATGACATTTTCCTTGCTCTGTCCCAGCAGCTCTCCCTGCTTGCAGCACGTTGTAACTTACAACTCCTTGTCTGGCAGGAGTTGTGGTAACTCCAAACCAGCCCATAGCACTATGTCATCATAACCTTGAAACAGGACCCAAATGGCAAAACCTGCCCCAAACCAGTTGTGATTACTCATGCTCTGTGCTATCCCTTTCCCCCGCTGGGCTTTCTGCTATGGTAATTCCACTTATTAAGCAAGGAGACAAAACACCTTTATTAAACTTGGAACCAAGCTCGGGAGCAGTGAGAGGAGCAGGACTCGCTGGCTGCAGGCTGTCAAAGAGTTTTCTTCTCTTGTCTCCCTTCCCCTGCATGGCCTTTAAAGTGAGGGAGAGAGGAACAAAGATGCTTTGCTGTTTGTGATGAATAAAAGTCTGCATTTCAATATGTTTGTTTAGAGTAGAGAAGAATTAGGGATGTGTATTGGGAATGAATCCTGGGATTCGTTGTGGCTTTGCTTCATCTCCAAGCTTGAAAATGCAAAGAGCTGAGACAAACTGGGGTCATAGCTCAGGCTCTGGAAAGCTTCTTTTTATTAACACTTTCAGTTAGTGTTTATTAACACTGTGGATAAAAGGTGCCTTTGTTAACGGGTCTGTCCCTTTGCTGCTTGGCTGGAGGAGCTGAATCTTGAAAGGAACTGCCCTGGGCACCTGCTGGAGCTACTGATGAAAGTTTTCATTCCAGATTTTCACCACAGGCTTAGACATAAAATAGCCTGAAACTCTCCAAAGCAAGTCTTCCTTGTCTTTCTCATTTAAAAAAAAGGTAAAAAAAAAAGTTGTAAAAATGCCTCTTGCTGTCTGTGTGCCAAGCCATGAACGATGGGCCCCTTCCCTGTGTGCAGAGCATTTCATCTCACAGCAGTTGACCCCCTCCTTGGTCCATCTTCTACCTCTTGTGGGTGTCCAGAGTCTCCCTTGGAGTGCATCTCTCGGCCTGGGGAATGCTTAGAGCATTTAAAAATCACTCCTGCATGCTTGGAGAGAAACCTGGGCCTGATGCTTGTGCTGTCTGTCCCTAAAAGTGATGACCATTCCTAGGGCAGGGTGGGGGCCTGTGGCAGCCATCCAGGAGCAGCTCCTGCTTCCAGGAGCTGCAGAACACTCCTCTGCTGGGGGAGGATGCACTCCCAAGCGTTTTTATACTGAATTATGGGTTGTGCTGTTGCTGTTGGCATCTCCTTGCTTTTGTTCTGTCTTCCCTCCCGGTGTAAGAGTGCTGTAAATGAGGGAGAAAGGAAGGATGACTTCTGACCACATTCATCCCAGGCTGGGCTGAGCTTTGGTAGCTCTGCCCAAGGTCAGAGAGGCAGAGCTGCAGCTCCCTCCATACACCAGTGAGGACCTGGTTACACTGTAAAGAAATGGAGTTATGACTTCACAACAAAAAAAGCACTGCACTTTGCAGTGAGATCAGCCATGTGAGTGTTTGCCACCTCCCTGGGACCCTCCCCAGAGACCCCAGCCCTGCAGCTTGTACATGGTGTACCTGCATGGGGCAGGGAGGCTCTCACTGTCCTCAGCACTCCCCTCCCTCCAGCAGCTGATGGCACTGCAGCAGATGTGTTACCACCTACTCTGGGATTTCTGTACTCAGCAAAAAATGCCTTTCCAGCAGCCTGGACTCGGCCATTCCCTTTTCTTCTCCCAGGCAGTGTGAGCCATGGCTGGGGATGACAAACCCTGCTCAGCAGCACTCACAGAGCCCTTGGGTTGGGCATTCTGTGGGTGCTCAGCCTCAGGCTGGCTCTGGAAAGAGGAGCTTGGAGGTCACATCCATTCCTGCCAAAGCTCAGGGAGCATCAGGAGTTGATTGCTGTGACTTGGGAGAGGAGGCTCTGTTGTATCTGGAGGTGAGAAGGCTCTGGAAGGCTGCATGCCTTGCAGCAATGGGTTTTGGTTTGGAGTAGCTTAATGGTGTCAGGCAAATGTGCAGCTCCTGCCTCTGGGCAGATCCATCCCTTGCAGGCTGGACAGAGTCCCTGCTCTGCTGCATCCCTGGCAGTGTGGGGTGGCTGTGCTGCTGCTCCTGCCCCTGCCTGGGATCTCCCAGCAGCAGCAGCTGAAAGTTTTGCTTCTCAGCAAACCCAGCTGTAACTCCAACAAAAGGTTTGACCCTGGTCTTGCCCAGAGGAGTCTCTGGGGGCCCTGCTGGGAAGGGTAGGATGTGATCAAGGGGTGTTACCCGAGCTCATCTCTGTTTTCTTGCTGGTTATTCACGCAGCACAACTTTACAGCCCAAACACAAACACTTGGAAGGATGGTTCCTGCTCAGGGTTTTCTCTGAAGAGCCTTAAATCTCCCATAAATTAACGTGTTCATTCATTAGTTGCAACTCCCCGAAGCACCGAGCAAAGTTTGTGAGTTTAATTACTTTTTGCAGGAATCAGAGCACGCAGAGCCTTCAGCAGATGATTATAGTTCATATTATTCATGCAGCTCTTCATAATCCCTTGCTCTGCTGGGCCATGGTCGATAGAGACTAAAATTGGAATCTGCTCATAAATTCCCAGCCCCATCCCGTGTGAGGTGTCTTGATCATCCAGTGAAAGCATTTTGCTGACAAAACAATTCAGTTTCCTGAGAGGTGCCACGCAAGTGTATCTGTCAGGAGGGACTGAGCTGCCAGGGTTCTGGGTGCTGTGGGGAGCTGTTTGCCAAAGTCAGTTTTCACCCTGTTTATCTCTAAACCCGGCGTTGGGCTGGCTGTGTCACACACTGGGTGGTAAAAAATACAGAGATTTTCAAACAGAAACATGGAATATTTATATGGTTGCAGACGTTTGTGGAAATATTAGCGGGGAAAATTTAATCAACTAAAGTAGAACGCCAACAAAACTATTTTTAAATTAATTAAAAGGCTTGGATTCTTTTTTTTTTTTTTTTTTTAAACTGTGGAGGTTTTAATCCTCAAGTATGTATTTGGTCTGTTTGAAGTTACTGTAGTTTCTTGTATCATAAACATTTTAGGGCCACATTCCTCTTTGTGCACAGTCTGCTTCGTAAGAGACCCCGGAGGGTTTGTCTGCCTGTGGAAACTTATTGTTCTATAGGAATGAATAATTCCTCAGCTGCAGCTGTGTAATCCCCCCTGCACAGCTCTCCTGCCCTATTACCTGGATCTTAATGACTCCAGGACCCCTCCTGCTTCTCCTGACATCTCCTTGTCCCATCCATGGGAGCTCCTCAGGTGTTGTGCTCCAGCAGAGCTGTAAGCTGGGGATCTCCCAGGGCAGGAGGAATACTGAGTTAATCAGAATCCATATTTTTCTTTTTTTCTTTTTTCCCCTGATGTTTACAGGGTTTTATCCTTTAGTCTCCCAAGACAGCTTTACACCTGTGAGTCTGACTTTTGATGCAGATTTACTGGGGAACAAGCAGGTTCAAAACTCTCCGAGCAGGTTCAAAGCTCTCTGCACAGGTTGCTGACTTGTTTAGCATCAAAAAGGAGGAAAAAGCAACAGAATTGCTCTGTGTGGAGGAGCTTTCAGGAACTGCTCAGAAACCACATGCCTGCAGGTTGCATTGCAGGTGCAGGGAAGGAATAGAAATAGGCAGTCCCAGGCAGTGAGCAGCCTCTGCCTTTGGGGAGGGTCTCAGAATTCTGGTTTGCTCATGTCTGGGCGGGCAGGAGGGCTGTGAGCTGTGCTGGGGAGTGATCTCCATCCCTTTGGAAAGGCAGGGGCTGACACGGCTGAGCTAGAGTTTGGCTGAAGCCCCAAACCTGTCTGCTCCAGGCTGATAAAAAGTGCTTGTGCAGCTGCTGGTGACCCCAAAGTTGGGACCTTGGCTTTGTGCTGCTTTCCAAGTGCTAAGTGAGAGATTTAATCTGATACAATATTCCTCAACAGATGTGTTTAATCTTCTAATGATGTTACAAGTGATGTATATGCATTGAGAAATTGTTGTCTTTTCCCCCTTGTTGACCTGTGAAAGCCTTTTATGGAACAACACAAGTGACTCTAACACTCTGAACAGCATTAATGTGAATGAAGTTCTCTTCACCATCAGCACCTGACTCTGCAGAGCCTGGAGCTTGATGGAGGCTGTGAGTGGGTGCACTCAGTAACAAAGTGAATGCAGAATAACAGAAGACACTCCTATGTGTATATAAATTTTTTTGGGGCGATAGGCAGAGATACTTCCTACCACTTTGGCTTTGCATTGTAGCCTGAAGTGAGAGTAAATTACAGGTCTGAGCACTTCAGTGCACCTTCATGATGCAAGAGTTGACTCTTATTTTGTGCTGAGTGCTGTCTGGATAGGTATGAGTCCTGGGACTTAGCAGAACTCCTGTCTTTGGGAAGCTGCAGTGCTGCAGCTCCTCTCTGGCCTGTTCTTGCAGGGGCTCTTAGCCCATGGCAGATGTTCCCCAGCTCCTGGGGGAGAGCTCAGCCAGGCTGTGCCCTCTCAGATCTGCTGCAGCTGTGGGGAAAGGTTGGAGGCCAAAGCATCCTTGCACTGGGATAACAGCTCCTGCACTCAGAGCATCAGTAGCATCCAAGTGAGGAGTGATGGAGCTGAACCCAAATTCCAGTCCAGAGCTAGACTGGATCACACTGTGGTGCATCAGAGACATGGGAGAGATGGGCTGGAGCTCAGGGAATTGTTTGACAAGGGCTGGGTAGGATGGGACCTTCCCTTTTGACAGCTGGCTCGTGCCCTCTGTCACTGTCCCATGCTGGGACAGCACTGTCCTGACCCTCATCCATTGCTGGGGAGGTTTGGCACATCAGTGCATTGTACTGAGGGGATGAAATGCCCTCTCAGGGGGAAGGGAAAGAGCCTGTTGAGAGGCAAGGGGAAAGACAGAGTAATGGTGCAGCACAGCTGTGCCTTTGGCTGTAATGAGGAGAAATTCCCAGTGCAAAGAGCAGTACCTAACTCTTTAAGGGGGATTTGTGTGTTTGGGGGAAGAACTGGAGCAGTGCAAACAAGGAGAAAATAGAACTGCCAGGCTGGCCCAGAGCAAAGGTTCACCCACCCAAGAAAGACCAGAAGAAGATGCCAGGACAGGGCATGATCCTGACTTTTCTGGACAGAGTTCCAGCCTTTCCCTTCAGGATGCTTCCTCCAGATCCCTGTGTTTAACAGCCACCAGTGGACCTGTCCTCTGTGAGCTTTTCCAGTCCTGCTTTGAAGCCACAGGTATTTCTGGCAGCCAGAACATCCCCTGACAATGAGTTCCACAATTTAATTACAAGGGGAAAGGAAATGACTTTGGATAGATTTTTAAACCTGCTGCCTGATCCCTTTATTCCTGTCTTGTCAGGAGTGGTGCCTGCAGAGGGATTGAGAAGGGGAAATGGAAGAGAAGGTAGGGCTTGAATTTGGAAATGAAGTCTGGGGAAGAGGGAAAACTGCTGAATTAATATAAGAACAAAGCCTTTCCAGGGATGGGATGCTGTTGTGTGCAGTGGTTTAAATCCTTTGGGGTATCTGGGGAGTATTTGGGGGGTGAAATTCTTACTGGGCTGTGTTGGCTTCATAGCTGCAGGTGCCAAACTGGGGCTGCACCTCTGGCTCCCAAAAACCCAACAGTACCTCCAGGTTAGAAATGGTTTTGGTTTATTTCCCTTCTTCTAGTCTGGAGAACAGAAAATGTCTGTCTCCTTGGGGATGCTTTTGCAGCAGGACAATAAATAGCATCTGTGGGCCTCCACAGCTTGCTCTTACAGCTGCATGTTCTTATAATCAAAAATGTGCACCTTGGGTTTTCCAGGCTGGCTCCCAGGGAGCAGGTGAGCTCATTCAGGATCTGCGCTGGTTCAGGATGTCCCCAGCTAATGTGGTTTCACAGAGACCTTCGTGCCTTTCACAGTGTTGGCTTCTTTACCCTTTGTAAATATTTCACCTGTTTCCTAAATTATTCATTCATTAAGTGGCTTGGAAAGGAGGAGGAATCATGCTTATAAAATGTGTGAAAACTTAAAACACTGCAAAGCTGAAAGGATGTGAAAGAAGTAATTTGAGGCAGGATTTTTTTCATCAGAACAAGCCCTGTTTAAGCACTAGCAGGGGATGGGAGCTGAAGGGACGTGGTGGGATGTTTGCTGGGATTTGCAGAGTTGGCAAATCCCAGCAAGGGTGGGATGTTTGCTGGGATTTGCAGAGTTGGGGTTTGCATTGGGATGGGATTTGGAGGCTGAGATCTTTCTGAGGGGTGGATGGAGGAGCTGGCATGGAATTTGAGGTGGCCACACTGAGGGGTCACAGGGCGCCCTCAGACCTGGAGGTTCTTGGTTGTGTCAGTGCTATTTACAGCCATGGTATGGACCCAATACAACATAAAACATCTATTCTCCAGTTTATTGCTAGCTTATGGCTTTTGCATACTAAAAATTAATTGATTTTAGGTTGGGGCTAACTGAAATTGGATATTAAATCTTTCTTCACACAGCAGTATGCCCCTTGCTTCCCAAATGAGGAACCTTTCCTTCCACTCCACCTTCCTCCAAGCAACAACCAGTGAAGGTGAAATATTGTTCCTGAATGGAGAGCTGTTTGGTTTTTTTTGTTTGAAGGGTAACATGGCAATGGCACACATTTTTATGGTGCCTCCATTCTTAGAACCTCAAAACATCCTTATGCTGTTAATTAATTAAAGCCTGGCAGTCCCCTCACAAGCAAAGGTGGTGGGGTTTATCTGTGATAACCAAGTGCTCTGAGCTGTAGTGTGGTGCTTTGTGGGGAAGGAAGGGAACCTTGGTGGTTTAGCAATGGGGAACAGGCAGAGACCAGCAGGGCTGGGAGGCCCTGGGGGGCAGGGGAACACCCTGAGATGGGGAAACTGAGGCAGAGCAAGGATGAGTCAGGATGGCAAACTGGGAAGAGTCAGAGCTTGCACTAGTGCCTCATCCCTGAGAGGTCCCTCGCTGCTGGTGTTATCCCAGCCTCAACACAACCCTCCAGCCATGACTGTGCAGTCTGGAGCGGGACATCCTGGGGCTCATCCACCCTCTTCATTCCTTTGTCTTCACAAAGGCTCTCAGTGAGGGATTTTTGAAGGTTATCTTCAAAAGCAAAACATCAGCCTGAGAAAATGGAATAAAGGCTCCTAAAACCCAGGCTCTGGCCAGAAGCCAGGACAGTATTCCCTAATTTTCCTCTGTGGTGCTCATCTTCTTTGCTGTGTTCCCAGAGCCCAGGGCAGATGTTTGTTACCAGTTCCTGTTCTGGCTCAGGACCGTTCTCACCTTCTGCCACCCAGCTGCTGTGGGGACAACAAAGTGTCCTTTAAATCAGCCCTCAGGTTTTCATGGCCTGCTACATCCTTGTGCAGCCCTTGTCCTTGATGGAGCTCCGATTCCAGTGCTGCTGCCTGAACCTCCTCCACTGCCCAACCACACAGCTCTGGGGTGTTTTGGGGCTGCATCCATGTGTGAGCAGGGCTGGATGCATTTGGGGTGGGCAGGGACCATGTGGGATGCTGTGGGACCACCATTCTTTCCCAAAGACCTCTGGGGTCGTGGGGGAGGTGGGGTCTTCAAGGAACCGACCCTTTTTGGGAGACAACACCTGGATCTGTTGAGTTGTGCCTTGGGGTGATTTCACAGCTGACAGGTTTAGCTGCTGTCCCCATCGCTAGCAGAACCAGGCTCCACCAAGCAAAAAGTGTTTTGCCAGTGTTATTTTGAATTATTGCAGCATTTCTCACTCTCCTGGGGCACTGGCATTGCAGTGGTGTCTGTGTTGCTGTTGAATTTGGCAGCTCAGGCAGAGCCTGACCTGAATGGTGGCAATTTTGGTGGGCTGGGGCATTGGATGGAAAGCAATGGGCGCTACAAAGTCAGATTCAAGATCAAAGTGCTGCCATCCTGCTGGAGCATAAGTGATGGTGCAGAGCTCCTTGGTGCTGATGTGACCATCCTGGAGCACTGCCCCACTCCTGTCCTGTCCGTCCAGCCATCCATCTGGAGTGTCAGGATGGTCTCAGGCGGTGGCTCTGGCTTTGATGGAGCACAAGGGTGGTCTCCACATGGAGCTGCTCATCCCCCTGTGTGGGACCTGCCCTGTCAGTGCCTCCCATGCCATTGGAATGGACACAATGCTCATTTTCTTTCCTTGATCAAGTCTGGCAGGTCCAATGGTGCACATGTTGAGTTCTGAAAGGGAAGTTTGTGTTGATGCATGTTTGACAAACTCCAGAGTGCTTTTGCTCAAGTTTTTGTGGTTTCTGCTCTGGTGGGAGAGAGAAACCCAAGTGCCCAAATCAATATGGTTCTGCTTGGATAATTGAGCTGGGAATTGAGTTCATTATGTGAAGTGGCTGTTGAAGTGGATAATTGGATCTTGACGTGTTTGTCCTATCTGATAGTTTGGATTGAAGAAAATTTAGGTGCAATTTCACAGGTGTGTAGGGACAACATGGCTTCTGTGGGGATCCTGTGGTGAAGTAATAAAGCTAAATCACTCACATTTCTTTGTGTGTTAGAAGAACATGGACGAGAAGGAAAAGAGCTTTAAGTCAAGTTTTCTTGGGATGGGGACCTGGCCTCTCCCCTCTCCCTAAAGTACCCTGAATACTGGCTCTTCTCAGGCAATAACAAACACCAGCAGCTGTGTAAAGCCCCTGATGCTTTATGCACTATTTCTGCAAATAATCTTTGTTTATAATTCAGTCTTGGCAGAAGAAGACTTTAAATTATTAAGGCACTAAATATTTTGCAGTGAAAGAACAGAGATAAAGCTCTTGGCAGAAACAAATTGCCAGGGAGAAGTTGTTCTCTTCAGTGCATTTGGGGCTTTAAAGTATTACAAGAAATAATGTGTGGGGGGACTGGGAATTCACCACTTGATCAAAAGATTTGCTTCTCTCCTAAAAAAGCAGCTGTTCAGTGCATGCTTTCCAGCACCCCTGGAAATAATAGTGTCCCCAAAGATAATGTTTGGGTCCCCAGAGCCATCCCCCTCTCACCACACGACTGAGGGTGGTCTGGTTTAGGTGGTGGAGGTCCCTGTCCTGCCTCCAGCTGTACCACAGCTTTTGGAGCACAGTTTTCACAGGCTTGGTGCTCCCCTGAGGGCAGATTTTTGGGGATTCTTCCCTTTTTGAGGAGTGGGAGATGCTGCTGCCAGTTTGTCCTGTCAGAGTTTGTTCTGTGGTATCAGGGCTGTTCCAGTGGTGTGGAGTGGAGGCTCTTCGAATTAATGACTTTGCAACCTGTTGCTGGTTTTATCCTGATATTACACACTTATTGCTTGTCAGCTCCTGGAGTCAGAGGGTGACTAGGTGTGTGTATGTACATAAATTCATTGTTTACAGCTACATACAGATACATTTTTAGGTAGTTGTACCCATAAGCTTGTAGCTCTTAGTTGCAGAGATTTCAAGCATGAGCTGTGGTGTTTCAAACCCCAAGGTGCTCCCAATGTGGTTTTTGTCCATCATGTCAACATTTTAATGATGATTTTTGCTTTAAAGTGGTGATGGGGGTATGCAGAGGGAGTGGTGATGCCCTGTGACTGTGTTCACAGAGGTCTTAGGATGAGGGAAGAGACGAGGATCTGACTCCATGTTTCAGAAGGCTTGATTTGTTATTTTATGATATATATTATATTAAAACTATACTGAAAGAATAGAAGAAAGGATTTCATCTGAAGGCTAGCTAAGAATAGAAAAGGAATGATAACAAAGGCTTGTGACTGACAGACAGTCTGGACAGCTGGGCTGTGATTGGCCATTAATTAGAAACAACCAATGAGACCAATCACAGATGCACCTGTTGCATTCCACAGCAGCAGATAACCATTGTTTACATTTTGTTCCTGAGGCCTCTCAGCTTCTCAGGAGGAAAAAATCCTAAGGAAAAGATTTTTCATAAAATATCATTACTACAATGCCCTGGCACAGAGCAGCTGTGGTTGCTGCATCCCTGGAAATGTCCAAGGCCAGGTTGGACATGGCTTGGACCAGCCTGGGAGCTGTCCCAGCCCACAGTGAGGAGTTTAGAATGAGATGGGCTTTAAGGCCCATTCTAACCCAAACCATTCTGCAGTTTCTGTTGTTCCATGCCTCTGTTTCTCTTTCCTTGCAGGAGATCTGTGCAACTGCAGCTCGGTGGGCAGCGCCGGATGCAACCTCACCACGGGGCAGTGCCACTGCCTGCCTGGGTACACAGGGCCACGCTGCCACAGCTGTGCCCACGGCTTCTTCCCCCAGCAGGGAGGCCAGCAGTGCCAGCCCTGCAGCTGCAGCCCTGCTGGAGCCACCAGTGAGCAGTGTGACCAGTGAGTAACCCATGGTTCTGCACACAAGGCATCGGGACTTGGTGTGGTTTGGGCTTTGGGCAGAAGTGGGTCTTGTTTGCTGTGCCGGTGTTTAACAGGAAAAAAAAATAAGCAGGAGGGAAGCTGGTCTTATAAAAATTCATGAAGATTGTTCTTCCTCATTCAAGAGCTGAATTATAAAAATATCTGTGGTTGTGGCAAAAGCCCTGGCAGCCCCCAAGGGAGCTGACTTGTGTTTTGGAGTCACATGGAAGCAGAACCTCTCCTAATGCCTCGTGCATCTCTGAGTCCCTGTTGGGCTGGGCTGCCTTCACTCCTGAGCTGGGAGGGTAACAGAGGCTGGGATGGAGCATGGGGGCTTTGGGGGGGTTTCTGTTCCAAAGGGATGGGTTTTATGCCAGAGGCAGGCACAGCTTTGTGCTCTGCCCTCGCTGAGCACTGGGCTGGAAGCGGCAGCCCGAGAGCAGAGTCAGCTCCTGCCTTGCCTGGTGTTTACAGGCACCAGAGCTGATGCTTGGAGCTCTTGTATAATGAATGTGTTCCTCTTCATTTCACCTCACCCAGCCTCACATCTTGCCTTGTGAAAGCTGGCACGCAATGATTTTCCAAGCAGTGATCTGTCAGCCATGAGAGGCAGTGCCTGAGCTGGGGGGATCTCTGTTCCTGCAAGATCACACCCAGCAGCAGCCTGGCCCACTGGCTCATGGGGACAGCAAGTTGCAAAGTCTCTCCTTGGAGGAGACCTCAGGAACCACCCTGCAGCAGCTTCCAGCCTTTTCAGGCTGCCTTATTGTCTTCTAGGGCTGGGTCTGGGCTTGGGCTCAGTGTGTGTTGAACACCTGCAGATCCCTGCCAGGACAGGGGCTGAGTCAGAGTCAGAATGCTCTGCAGGGACATGCTGCCTGTAATTATTTTATACATTATCTTTTCCCAAACGACCAAACCCTCTGTTGATGTCCTTCCTTTTTGTTTCAGTGTTGCATTTTTCTGCTTGCATAAGCTCTGACTATTCAGATCTTAAAAGTAGCTCTCCAGATGAGGAAAGTGACCTTCTTACTAAAAGAGGTGATTCTTGAGGGTGGAAAGTATGAAGTTTTATCACTTTTTTTTTTTTTTAGTGGCTGTTTTAGGTATGGGAAGATGTGCCTGGAAGCATCAGGGTTTGCCACAGAATTGAAAGTGTGATTGTGGTCAGATCTATTGGAAAGGCAAATTGGGCAGAAAGGCAGATGGGGCACATCTTACCTTTGGGAACGGGAAGAGGAGGGGAAATGCTGCTGGAGTAACTGGGTTAACTGGAGGGGAGCATTCTTATCCCAGCTCTGAGTTGCTGGGCAGTGGGTGAAGCATGGACATGTCTGGTGTCTCCCTGTGCCTCACTGCATGGGGCGAGCCAAGGAACGCCCTTGGGAGCTTCAGGTGAGATGTTCTGAATGAGGTGGAGCTGGAGCCATCTGTGTGGAGCCAGAAACAGCAGGGACCTCCCCAGCCTCTCCTCAGCACCGTTTCACAGCCTGGAGGGGTGGGGGAGATGCTCATTCTCAGCCATTCAGAAGAGACAGCACAGGGCAAGATGTGGAGGGAGATTTGGGGAGGGGGGATGTTGCTAACAGAGATCACTCTGTTTCCCTTCCCGCCTCAGAGGGGTTTGCTGCAGACAGAGATGACCTCTGGGTGTTTAAAAAGGAAAAAAATAGGTCAGTTGTCTGTGTTACAGGGCTGGGGGCATCAGAAGGGCTGCTGTAGTGACGTGTGTGGGGAAATGGAGTGGGACACAAAGGGCAGCAGGCCAGGTGCTCCCCCTGCTCCTGTTGTGTCAGAGTGGGCACCAGGGCTGGGCACAGCTCGTGCCTGCAGCTGGCAGGGCTGGGGGCAGGCACCAGGGCTGGTGGGTGGGAGAGCCCATTGCAGGGAAATGGGTGTGTGAATGCAGGAAGGGATTTTTGGCTCTCTGCTGGCAGCCCTGGGTGGCTGCTGAGCAGTCCCTGGAGGAGCAGTAGTGTCCCTCAGGCAATCTGTGCTCAGGGATGAGGCACGCAGGCATTGCCCAATACCAGCAAGCAGCTACTGTTTTGTTGACATGGAAAATCCTGTAAGTTGTACAATTTATTTATTTAATAAAGCACCAGCCCAGCTCGACTTGCACAAGCGAATTCCTGTGTGAGGCTTCAGAGGAGAGCCATGGCTGTTCCACTGGGGCTGTGGGTGGAACAGCAGCAGAGATTTTGGACTCTGACCCTTTTTAAGGGTGGCTGATTGGAGGGGCAGAGTGCCCAAAGGCTGAGCCCTCAGGGCACACAAAGATCCCTCTTAGGTTTCAGTCAGCTCACCCAGGCTGTTGTAAAAGTGCCTTTTAAATAAAGCACCACCATATGAGGATTATTAGTATTATTTCTCAGCACGCTCTTGGGCTGGCCAGATGGCAACCCAAGTCCCCTGTTTGTTAACCAGACCTCAAATGCAGACCATCAAACAAAAATTAAAAAAATTCCCTTTCCTGAGGCGCAGAGTTGATTTTGGGAGTGAACATTGACCTGACATGCTGTCGCTATGAATGGGCTCCATGGCTGCTAATCAAAGCTCTGTTTTGGTGGTGGTTTAAATTTGATTATCTGGGAAGATCCACACAGATCCCCCTGTGGGATGGCAGAGCATTTCTGTGCTCTGGTTTGGGTGGTTTTTTTGTTAGATGAAAAGCTGTGTGTGGCTCAAGCTGAGGGGCTGGATGGAGTCCTGGGCTGCTCAGAGAGGGCTGACACATCTTGGGGAGGGGAGGGAATTGTCCCCGCTGTGGTTAACGCCTAGAAACCTCAGAAAAAAATCACATTTCTTTGGGTTGGATGTGGTGCAGATGCTTGCTAAAGATAGCTGTGGCCTGGAAGTGTTCGCAGTCCATGGAGGAAGGGTGGGGAAAGAAGCTGAAGTTTCAAGGGCCATGGTCAAGGTCAGAGTGGTGGAAAATGAGGGCAGTGACTCATGTGGGGGCACATGAGGGCTGGCAGGGTTGTGTGCCTGCTCTGGGGACAGGGACAAGTGGGGAGGGTGCCTGGCAGTGGCTTCAGCCCATGGGGATGTAGCCCCAGGCAAGAGCTGCATCTCTCACCATCTTTTGGACCCCTCCAGTTGAAGGCTGTGCTGTGTCCTCTGAGGAAAGCAGAACCTCCCAGCCTGGTGGGGAAGGTCACCATGCCCAGGCTGGCCAGACCACATCTCCCCTGTGGAAGTGATCAGTGCTGCTGGGGAAGGTCCCCATGCCCAGGCTGGCCAGACCACATCTCCCCTGTGGGATGGTCCCTTTTTCCTTTCATGTGAGCAGCAGTCCTGTGCCTGAGCTCTCATCTCTGGCTCCCCAAGGCTGGGCAGGGAGCCAGACAGAGGCAGCAGGAGTGAGCTGGGGTTGGTGGTCTCCAGTCCCAGTAGCCAGGGCAGCACTGGGAGCACTGGGGCTCCTCATGGTGTTTCTGGCCCTCTGCACCTGTGTCCCCAGCTGAGCCAGGGCAGTGTGAGCCAGCACACAGAGCTGGGATGAGCAGGGAGAGGGAAGGAGGTTTGTGTGAGGGAGCCTTTGGTTCTGCAGCCCTCGTGCCCTGGTGTGAGGAGCTGTGCAGGCTCAGCTCTTTAAACACACACTGAGATAATTCTCCATGCAAACCTGGCCTCTGGCTGTGGGGTGTGAAGGAGCAGGACTGCAGGCAGCAGCAGCCTGGATGAGGCAGCATCCCCCTCCTGGGGAGAGGAGATGGCAGATGACTGTGCAGTTTTTGGTTTGTTTGTTTTTACCTTGCTGGCAGCACTGCCCGTCCCCATGTGGCACTGCAGACACTGGCTCAGGCCAGCCCAGTGTGACCCAGCTCATCTGCAGGAGGGCTGGCCTGGATTTACCTCCTTTGGGGTGTTTATTCCAACTTTTCCCAGCCCAGCACTGGGGTGTGTGTGGCTCTTCCTTTTCTCAAGCTGTGGGGGCAGCATGTTTAGCCCACGAGCAGCTGGCCCTGCGTGGGTGCTCCCGTGGGTTTGGGATGTGAGTGAGGAGTGGAGCTGTGAAGCAGAGATGCTGCTATGAGATGCTGCTGCCTGGCAGAAGGGTTCAGCCCTCAATTCCCTGTTTCCCTGGCAGGTTTTGTTTTTTAAACTTGTCCTGGTTCTAGGGAAGAGAAGTGATGCAGCAGTACCTGTGCCAGGGAACAAGGGGAGAGCTGTGGCTGCTGGGGGTTTTAGGGATCACAGAATATTCTGAGCTGGAAGGGACCCACAAGGATCATCCAGTCCAACTGCTGACCCTGCACAGACACCCCAACAATCCCACCCTGTGCCTGAGAGTGTTGCCCAAACACTCCTGGAGCTGTGGCAGCCTTGGGGCTGGGACCATTCCCTGGGGAGCCTTTTCCAGTGCTCAGCACCCTCTGGAGGAGGGACCTTTTCCTGGTATCCAGCCTAAACCTCCCCTGACATGGCTTTGCCACATGGTTTACCTAAACCCAGGCTAACTATCTAAACTGGGTTAGGTTTTTCCAGTTCCCTTAAGCTCTAAACTAATCATGCACATATGCTGCCACTGTCCCTAGAGCAAACAGATGCCTGTTAAACTAGGGTCTGTGGATCAGTTTAAGTTGCTCTCTCTGCCTGTGCCTCAGTTTCCCCACAAGTAGAAGGGCAGTGGGAAGCAGAACTCCAGCAGACAGCTTGAAGGTGATGTCTGGTCTCCTTTGGTTGCTGTGGGCTGAAACCCCATGCCCAAGGGTGCAGTGCTCTCCTTCTTTGCTGACCCAGCAGCCTTTCCTCATTGCTGCTGCAGAGACAGCCCTGTGATCCCAATTCCTGCATGGCTTGTGCTGCAGACTGGGCATAAATCATGTGAGAGAGAGAGCTCCTGTCGCTCATTTCCAGTGGAAAAAAAGGGAGAAAAAAATGATAACACACATATAAATGCCCAAGTGTTAATTCAGAGATGCTTTGCTCCCTCAAGGAGACTTCAGGCTTTGTGTTCATGTTAAAAGGAGTGAAGGCAGAGTGTCCCTGGGAGCATCTGGGCATGGCTGTGCCCTGGAGCAGGGAGGGCAGTGGCCATCCCTGTGTGCTGCCTTTGTGGTGGGATTCTGTGTGGAGAGGCTGATCTGGTGATCCCAGCTCGTGGGGGTTTACAGGAGCCTGACTGCTGAGGGTAAGGTCAGCAGCACTGGACAAAGTGCTTTGTTGAGACCTTTGAATGAGGGCTGGGGGTTCTGGGGGTCCTTGGGAAGCTGGGCAGGGAGAGCCACACACTGGGATTGGGGAGCTGGTGGGATGTGGGAAGGAGCAAAGAGACTGTGGGGGCCAGCCTGGTGTGGCACAGTCTGGACACACCTTGAACCTCATGTGAGGCAGGATTTGGTGGGTTTTTTTCAGTGGTCAGGAAATGCAGGTGCATTGAAATTCAAGGTTTTTGTGGAGCTTCACCAGCCTGCAGGGCTGCAGGCCAACCCAGACCCTGGAGTTTATTTGGGGGAAGTGATGGAGTTGTTGTTTTGCAAAGATAAAGTCTTCATTTTCTGTCTGCAGAGTGTCATCACACTTTTGAAATGTCTCTCTTTTGCGTGGGATCTCTTTCCATCCTGCTGTATTTTAGCAATCCAGTAAACCACATCAGGCACTGCACCCTTTGGAGATGTGACCTGGGAGCTGAAATCCTCAAGGACTTGTGCTTTAAAACCCCCCCAAAACCAGACAAACCCCCTTTTTCTCTTTAAAAAGACTGCTGTCCCTTTTATAGATTGGATGAGCACAACTGGTGGCTCATTATCTCCCAGTAATGCCTTGTCAGCATCACTCTGCAGAGAACAGATCTTGTTTTGTAGCGGAAATTATTACATGTGGACGTCAGAAAAGCAGAAGAATACCCTGTTAAAGCCTATTTTTCTGCATGCTTTAATTATCTAAATCTCTCCCCTATTCCAGCTTCTCACATCCTTTATATCTGATTAGCTCTCCTCCTCCTCTCTCCCCCCACAGGAAGGTAAAGGCACCTGAACCCATTTTTATTCAGTTGCAGGCAGGAATGGGAAATGAATGAGTGACTGGACACAGCAGCAGGGAAAGGTGGATTGTTATCATCTCCCCTATGGTAATTATGGCTTCTCAGAAATCCTGTTATTTTGTGGATTTCGAGCAGGCTTTGCCATTCCTGTGTTTTCTGTTGCAAACTTTGCTGCTCTGGCAAGCACTGACTGCCCTCAAAAAGAAATATGGGCTCTGTTTAGGCTGTTTGTGGCTAAATTCTGGTTCAGAGGTGGTGCCCAGCCTGTACTTCAGGCACTGCTTGTACCCTGAGCCTTCTGCTGTTTGAGCAGAGGCACCAGCAGAGCTCTGGAGGATGGAGGGACCCCTTTGGGCACAGTGGATGTGGTCAGTGGAGACCACCCCATTCCCTGGTACCCCCACTGATGTGTCCCTCTCTGGTTCCCTGCACATGATCCCCAGAGGTTGCTCTGGGAATCCAGCACCCACCAGCTGAGGCTGAGACTTTGCTGTGAGTGGGGAACTCATGGAGCTGTGCAGGATCCCATCCTGCTTCCCTCTCCAGGATCAGTGTGGAATTTCCTTTGCCTCCCTCCCCTCCTTCAAGGGCACCTCACCTGGAGGGGACAGCACAGCCTGGAGGGGACAGCCCAGCCTGGAGATTCATGGCTTTGCAGTGCCCTGGCTGGAGATTCCCAGCTTTGCAGTGCCCTGGCTGGAGATTCCTGGCTTTCCAGAGCCTCCTGGCTTTGCAGAGCCCAGCCTGGAGATTCCTGGCTTTGCAGAGCCCAGCCTGGAGATTCCCAGCTTTCCCCAGCCCTGGCTGGAGATTCCCAGCTTTCCAGAGCCCTGGCTGGAGATTCCCAGCTTTCCCCAGCCCTGGCTGGAGATTCCCAGCTTTCCACAGCCCTGGCTGGACATTCCCAGCTTTCCACAGCCCTGGCTGGATTTTCCTGGCTTTCCTTGGCTCCTGGGGGAGCTGGGGCTGCGGAGGCGGCGGTGGCCAGACAAGGTGGCCCTTTGACATTTACAGAGTGGCCTTTCAGAGCTGTGAAGAGTTGAAGTGTCCCTGCTCCTGCCCTACAAAGCAGCTGCCATGCCCCAGCACAGAGTGAGGAATGTGGCACACAATGGGCCAGTGTTGGCCCCCATAAAGCTCTGCTTCTTGTGCCCTCCACAAAGGGGCTCAGAGCGGGTGGCTGGTGCAGGGCTTGGCCTTGGCCCCACTGACTCTCCCACAGAGCCACCTCAGCCACCAGCAGCTTTGGGTTGGGTTGAGGGAATGGGGAGGAGAAACCCAATGTGGGGCTTTTTCAAGTGATATTCAATAACTGAGTGACAGAAAAGTCAGCACGTGGGTTGGGAGGGTGCTTGGTACCCTCAGGATGAGAGGATGTGGCCTCAAGCTGCACCAGGTTGGACATCAGGAAGGATTTTTTCATGGAACAAATCCATGCAGCATTGGAAGGGGCTGCCCAGGGAGGTGTGGAGTCCCCATGCTGAAGGTGTTCAGCAGACTGGGTAAAGCACTCAGTGCTCTGGTGATGATCAGAGGTTGGACTCAGTGATTGTGGAGGCCTTTTCCACCTGAATGATTCTGTGATCCTGAGTGTTAACAGCATTGCTTTCCCACCAAAGTGTCTTGGAGCATTTGGCTTTCAAATGTGAACTTTTCCACCTTGCCCAGGAAGGTGTAAGAGAGATTTATGCCCTGGCTGCTGTCAGATACCACAGAAAATCAGCACTAAAGGAGCCCAGCTCGCTGGAGGAACACACCATTTTTGGAGACATCTTTTCTGAATCCTCCTAATCTTGTACAGAATCCTTTTGTCTTATCCCATCAAAGTGTGACAAAGCCTTTTCATGGGGTTTGTTTTAAAGATGCTCACGGTTCAACACGATTTCCCTCATTCCCACAGCCCCTGCTGTGAACTGTGGCTGTTCAAGGGACACCCCGTGCCCTGCTGGGACAGCTGAGGGGCATTGCTGTGACTGGGGCTTCCCCTGGGGACAGGTGAAGCTGGAGGTGGCACCTGGAGGTGGCCAGGGAAGGGCTGGTTTAGCCCTCATTTCCCTCTTTCTTAGGGCAGTGTGGCCCTGCCCATCTCTCCTGGGGCTGCCTGGGGAGATGCTGAGCTGGGCAAGGTGGGGGTGTGTGCTCTGGCCTTCAAGGGGAAAACAATAAATGCATTTGGAAAAACTCCTGTTGTAGGTTTTGCATGACATGCCCCCAGTTTGAGACCCATGGGAGCTCCCTCCTTCTCTGCCTCTGCCCCAAAATCTGACCAATCTCACATGTTTTGAAAATAAAGGCACAAGAGCTTGGTGCTGTGGTGTTTTGGCTGGGTCTGACATGGCCAGGGAGTCCCTGGGCTTTGACTGGGGCATCCAGGCTTTTCTGGTGTCTGGGAATATATTCAAAATTAATTTCTCCATTCTTCCTCCTTGGGGAGAAAGAAAAAAAAAAAGAAAAAGAAGAAGAGGAATGATTGGAGCTTGCTGAGGGTTTTCTGTTAGACCATTAACTGTGCACAGCTTGTCTCCCAACAGCCCCTAAGGCCATGGTCCTTCATCCTCCCATCCATCTTGTGCCTGTCATGTCCCTGCTAAAATCAAGATGTTTCTGCAGAGGAGGAGTGGAGACCCCTTGCAGATGTGGCTGCACATTGTGCTCTGTCTCAGATCACAGACACTTTAATGCTTTTTTCCCCTTGTGATGAGGCCTTGGGTTCCTGTGCAGCCTGTGCAAAGGGAGGGCATTGCCCCAGCTCCCAAGCCCAGCCCCTCACTGTGTCCTTCCCCAGCCACCAGACCTGGCAGGAAATCATCTGTGTTCCCTGTTCTCTGTGCCCTGCTCCTGAGACACTTCCAGGTGAATCAGAACTGCCTGCAGTCCCCTTTACCAGTGCCCAGGGGAGGCTGAGGTGTGTCTGGTGTGTCCCCTTGGCTGCTGTACCTGTAAAGCTGCAGTCCTGTGGAAAATCCCAGCTCAGGGAACATTTGGTTGCCACCAATGGCACAAATCCCTTGGCAAGTGATGGGATCCTGTGGCTCTTTCCCCTTGAGAGGAGTGGAAGGGAGCTGTGGGGACTGGAAATGAGACATAATTTGGGGTGTAGGCTGTCCCCTGCCCCAGTATTTTATTTACACTGCCCTTCCCCATGGCTGTGGGAATGTTGCTGCCTGGGGTGGCTGTGTCCTAGTCCAGCCCCAGGCCGTCTCCTGAGGCAGAACAGGGACCCTGAGGGTGCTCAGGTGAACCAGCTCCTGCCTTGGGGGGGGTCCCAAACCTGGCATGTGGCCCTCGTCCCCAGGGGGTCACATCATTCCATGCTGGATCCAAGCCTTGGATGTGGCTGTCCCTGAGCAGCAGTCACTGCCTGCTCCTTTGGCCAGTGCCTCATGTGCTGGTGATGGTTTTAATCAGTAGGAAACATCTGTAAAGTTGATGGATGATGTGATGGTGATACACAGCACCTACACGGTCCCCAGAGTGAGTGTATTCATAAAAATCTGGTAGAAACCAATGCTGGCAGGAGACTTTGATGACTGGAAGTCTGGTTTTATCCCAACAGATATTTGTATCAATTCTTTGTGAGAGCTGAACGTTGGCTGGCTTCAGAGGGGTTAATCATCATCTGAAGTGGAGTTGAGTAATTGATGTTGCTGCATCAAAACGTTTCCCTCTTCCCATCCCCCTTGTTCTCCCCACTTCCCCCCAAAAAGAAATTCTTGGCTGATACTCAAAATCCAGTTCAGTTCTCACTGTGCAAGTATTAAACTGTGGGTCTTTTCTTTCAAATTTCTGGATTTTTATGGGCACAATTGGTCTGTTAACAGGATTTTTTTTTTTGGTGGTTTCAATGCATTTATATCATTGACCTTTGCTTTAAAAAGTGTCTGACAGACTTTGCTGGGCTGGAGCTATAAAAAGGAGTGTTGTAAGGGGGCTTTATTCTGTGGAAGCAATGACCACAGGCAAAGCTTTATATTTGCTGAGTGATTTAATTCTTGCACATGCAGGACTTGGCTCTGTGCCATGTGTAACATGTTGAGAAAAGGTCTGTTCAAGAGGCATTCAAACCAAACTTTCCAAACAGTCTTTTTTTCCCCTTCTTTTTAAGCTTTCTTTCCTGTTATTTCTAAGCTAACGAGTAAAATCAAGGGACTGTGCCCCAAAATGCTGAATTGAACTCCAGCAGGGTCATTGGGGAAATAAAGCTCCTTGAAAGCAATGAAATGGGAGTCTGTGTGGAAGCAGGGAGGAAGAGGAGGGTGTCATTGAGAAAAAGGTTGGGTCAGGGACACGAGGGAGTCAAACAGAGCTCTCTGAACTCCAGGAGGAAGCCAGGGAGGGTGAAGATGATGCAGCTCAAATGCTTGATCCTACAAAACCCTGCTCATATGCTGCATCCCCAGAAGATGTGTTTTCAGTCTAAGCATCAGATTTTCCTCCCCACAGCACTTGCTTTTCCCTGCCTGTCCCTGCCCTCTTACAGGAATAGCAGTAGCAGTCAGGAGCAAATAATAAAAAGCTGCTTTTTGTTTGCGCTTATTTTAAACACTGTGACAACGTTTGGATTAATGTTGGGTCTTGTGAAAAGCTCTTTAAAAGTCAAACATTCTGAGCTGCTTACCAGCCAAACATACTGAGCTGCTTACCAGCATGCCTTTGAATTTTGCATCTGCCTGCTGCACTTCCAGATAATGGCCTGGAGAGCAAGGAAGCATCATATTTCTTTTTTCTTCTTGTAATCAGGCCATTAAATATCCTTGAGATTTCAGATTCTGCAGGTATTTAATTGTGTAGCCCCTTGGGCTGAGGTCCATATTTTGGTGAGTAGTTCCTTTTCTTTTGGCAAACAAACAACAGAAATACTGAATTATGCTAATTTCTAACAGAAGCAATGTCTTGTCCAAAACATCTCAATCTACTGCATTTTAGTTAAAAACAACACATCAACAGTACATCAAACATCTATTAGTTTTAATCAGCAGATTTTTCTGGAGGCTTTTAGGAGCAAATTGTGCCTTGCTCAGTCTTTCCAGGAGGAGAGGGGGAACAATGGATGAGCTTTGTGCAGGCACAGTGAGCCCTGAAATGCTGACTTTAGAAGGTGTTTGAACAGGAGGTGACACAGGGGAGAGCTCAGAGGATGATGCAGCATGGAAGGGCTGTCTGTGGGTCTGTCTGTATCACCCTCTCTGCAGATAAATCCATCACCTGGAGGGGACCAATGCTGTTTGTTTGGGTCGCTGTGGTGGTTCCCTGCAGCAGGCAGGGCTGGGTGCAGGTGCCCTCAGGGCTGTGCAGAGGCACTGGGTGCTCTCTGTCCCTTGGCTTGGCTGTTCCCAGTGTGCCCAGGTGGGATGAGGCACCTCCAGAGTGGCTGTGCCCAGGGCTGGATGGGAAGGAGCAGTTATCCATTCCTGGGATTCCTCTGAGAGTTGAGCTAAATGCTGCCAGTGTATGAAGTCTGTTATGAAAGCAAAGCATTGGGAGCCTCTTTGTGGAGAGAGTAGCACAGAAAGCCAAAGGAATGAGGGTAACCTTTGCTTTTTATAGCTCCTGGTATTTGTTTGCTCATGGCAGCCACCAGCAATGCCCTCTGTGTTCACAGTGCAGGGCTCCACCCTCCCTGCAGTCACACTGTGCCCAAGTAAACAGCTCCTGTCTGGGTCAGCTGGAGTGGAAGCCTCTGCTGGGGAGGGGAGAACCCTCTCTTGTCTCTCCCTGGCTTTACTGGGTAGAACTCAGCTGGAGAGAGGGGTCCATGGAGATGGGGAAGGATAAATGAGATCATGGAGGAGAAGAGGAGGGAGTGCAGGTGGCTGACACCTGCCCTGGCTGGAGCCGAGCAGGACACATGAGCTGCTGCCCCAGCTCCCAGGGGAGCCAGCAGAGCAGGTGGTGAGCAGGGAATTGTCTGCTCACACAAAAATCTGGGAGGTCCTGCTCAGCACTGGTGTGGAGGGGAGAGGATGAGCCAGGTGGGTGCTCTGGGATGGGTCAGGCACAGTGACCATGGGTCTGCCAGTGCCCTGCAAGACCCAGGGCAGGTGCAGGTGGAGCCGGGACTCCAGAGGGGCTGTGGGAGCATCTGCTGGGGCTGATGCAAGGGAATGGCTCTGGGCCAAGGCTTTCTGGAATGAGCAATGATTTCTGGTGCCCAGCTGGAAATTGCTGTCAGGGCAACTAGCTTGGCAGACACTCGTCCTTTCTTGAAGTCCCCATCGCTTTTTGGAAATGGTTGCCCCTGTGTTTCATATCCTGCTTCCAGCAGAAAGGAATACGGGGAGTCCAAAACCCTGCCTGCAGGTTTGTACATTGGATGGCTGCCAGCACAGCCAGATCTCACTGTTTGTTTTTCCCTCTGCAGCTCTGGGAAGTGCCAGTGCAAGGTTGGTGTCACGGGCCTGAAGTGTGACCGGTGCAGTGAGGGCTTCTACAGGTTCAACGAGAGCTCGTGTGAGCCCTGCCAGTGCAACAACCTCTCCCACACCTGCGACAGCTCCACAGGTGATGATGTCCTCCTGTCACCATGGGGGTGCAGACCTCACCTGCCCCCTCTGTCTCTGCTTTTTCTGTTCTCATTCAGCACACTCTGCTCTTATCCCCTTCATCTACATTTTTTTTTGCCTTGCACACCCAAAATCTTTACCTTAAAGCTGAAATGGAAATGCAAGGTTGGGGTTGGTCTCCTTTGAAGGAGGGCAGTGAAGGCTGTGTGCTTTAGCCCAGAGCCCTAACTCAGCAGCCTGTATCAAAAACTGGGGCTCTATTGTTCACTTACACAAACACACAACATGGGCTTTTAAAGACCTTTTGTTTAGCTGCTGTTTACCTGGAAACATACCCTGTGCTGGCACTGACGTAAGGGGACTTGCTGCCACAGATAACAGGATTAGAGCTGCTAAAAACTGCCAGCATCTAATTAATACTGCCCACGTTTTGTAAATTGGCCTTGTTCATTTTCCCTGATTATTTCTTTGACTGTCTCTCACTCAGATGTTGATGGAGTGCAAATGTTGAGGCACCTCTGCTTGAACAGCTTATGGGAGGGCAGGGGGAGCCTAAAGGCTTTGTAATCTCACCTGGGAGGAGAGATCCTGGAGGAGCACTGTTCTGCTTCAAATTCTCCTCAAACTCTCCTCAAAACTTCCAGGTTGAAAGGCAGTTCTGTAATATTTATCCAGGAGCTTAGAAAGGGGTAATAATTAAAAGTAATGTTGCAGAATTTGCTGGCAGAGAGGCAGAGCTCATGAAATCAGGTATTTCTGGGCAATTTGTCCTTGTGTGTTCCCTCATGGGCTGTGTGTTTGTAGCAGAGGAATGCCCTGGTCCGTGGGCACTGGGTCTGCGTTCCCTGGGGGTGAATTCCTGCGTTCCCTTGAGGATGAATTACTGCATTCACTGTATACTGAGCTCTGCGTGCTTATGTCCTACCAGTACTGAGGGATACAAGGCTGTCACTAAAGCTGTGCACACATCAGCTGTCTCACTGATTTGGAGCTGGGTGTGTGGGTTTTGTGAAGGAGGAGGATAATCTGCTCTTCCTTTTTATTCCCTCAGTGTTCCTCCTGCTCTTGATTTATCAAAGAAAACTCAGCACAGACCGTGCTCCTGGCATGGGGCTGCTCTTTCTGCTGGGATTGTCCACTGCTGCCCACATCTTTGCAATGAAAACCCCTCATTTTGGTTAATGACCTATTGTTGATTTGACAAAAACTTTTTGCTGCTGTGGCTGAGGGAACCAAACAAAACCAGAACAGAGAACGAAGTTGATTAAAAATTAGATCGGATGCCTGCTCTAGAGACTGCACTCTGTGTGACCTCCCCAGCTTTACATCAATTCTGTGTAGCCTTTGTCCAATTTTCAAAGTTTTTTCCCATTCATGCTATACTTTGGGCTCCCTCTGCTGGCTCTGCAGCCAGCTCCTGTTTGGCATCACTCTGGCCAGGAGGAATATTTGAAATTACTGGGCATAAATAAATAACTTGGGCAGCAGGAGCTCCCCAGCTGACAGCACTTCCTCTACCACGACCCTTGTACTCCGTGCTGTGTGTGTGCACTGAGGTGGGCTGGTGCTCCCCAGCTGGGGTCCTGTGAGGTCTGAGCCTTCCTGAGGGCATTATCAGGATGAGAAGTGCTATTAATTATTAAGGCTCTCCACAGTGATACCTGATTGCATGCCCGTGCATGCTCTGCCTGGCTGAGCAACTGCTGACTCAGGGCAACGCAGCCATTTGCAGGGCTGCTGGAGATGGATGTGGGTGATTTCTGCTGATGGGAAAGACATTGGTCCTGAAATGACCAAGGCAACACAGGTGTGATTCCAGATTTATGCCCCTGTTAGAGCCTGGGGAGCACTGTCCAAGGCAGCCTTGCTGTGACCAGGCAGATGAACTTCCCTGTCCAAGCCATCCACCCCACTGAAACAGCTGATCCAGGTTTGCAGCTGGAGAAACCAAGCCCAGCAGATAATTTTCCCTTCTAAACCTGACATCTCTCCCACAAAAACCACTGGCTCGTGCCTGACAGGCTGCTGAGGGAAGAGCAAACAGTGTGTGGGAGGTGACGCTGAGCAAGGGGTGCTGGCAGGGCCCTGCTGGGTGGGTGAATCAGCCACTTCCTGGGTTTGCTTCCTGCCCTTGGCAGCAGGGCTGGCTGCAAGGACATGCCAGGCTGCCGGGGGATGCTTGGCTGTGGAGTCATCACTGTGGGAATTGAGGAGCAGCAGCCGTGTCGGGCTTGTGAGGCAGCCAAACTGTTCTGATATTAATAAGAAAATCTGCTGTGGTCTTTCTAACAGTCAGCACAAACCTCAGTCAGGATTTTTTTCCTGTGGTTGATGTTGATATGAGACTTCTCCATCCCCCAGGACTGCTGGGTCAGCTCAGTGGATCTGTGTGTGCTCTCCCACTGCTCTGGGCCACCCCAGTTTATAGACAGGGCTGTTGCCTTTGCAGACTCTGTCTGGTACATGGGATTTAATCCAATCTTCCCTCAGCTCCCTGCCACCTCACCGAGGAGCCAGCTGAATTACAGTGTGTTCCTGGTGATGGATGGGCTTTATATAGAGGCTGTGCTTTTGTAACTAAGGAGATTTTTCTTCTGGGTCACAGTAGTATCAAAATGCAATTTGGAGGCCATTAGGAGACGGCGCCTGTGAAGACACGGCACGTCGAGTTTCTGATTCAGGGGCTTCCCCAGGAAGGGCAGGTGGCTCATGTGAGCCCCCTCTTCTTCTCTGCTTCTCTGGGAAGGTCAGTGACTGCTGCTGCCTTGTCCTGGGGTGGAGGGGCTGGAGCCATGCTGGTAGGATGGAGCTGCCTGCCCCCAGAGCAGGACAGTGGCATGTCCTGACCCCTGACCACCAGCCCAGGTGTACCCAGGTGTACCCAGGAAGAGGCTGCACACAAAAAACCAAAGGCATAAACCTTAGGGACCCCTCATGAGAGTGCGGGACTTTCAGCATCACTGTTCTACCTCACTGGTACAAATGCAAACTGAAACTGCTTTCTTTGAGGAGAATTTTAACACTGATAAGTTGTGTTTACCTGCAGTGACCTTTTAGTGGTGAGCTGTGGGGCCTCTCTGCTGGAGCCACCTGCTTTTTCACATTATCTGTGTGTGTGTGGAACGAGGGGATGAGAATCAGAAGGTCATAAGAGGCCAGGCTCATGTTTTGGCCAGAGGGCATCCAGAACCACCTCTGAGCTCTGATAACTGAGTGTGTTCCACGTGGATTCTTGCTCCAAATGTTCTGCTCCAGTTCCTGCTGCTGAATGTTTGCTTGTTCTCCTCTCTGTTCCTCAGGCACCTGCCTGGACTGCCAGGAGAACACGGAGGGGGAGCACTGTGAGCTCTGCAAGGAGGGTTTCTATCAGAGCCCCCAGCCTGCCCATGGCTGCCAGCGCTGCCCCTGCTCCACTGTGGCATCCACTGGCACCTGCCACTTAGGTGAGGCTCTTGTTTTGCTCTAATTCCTCGTAATGAAGGCTGCTCTCCTCAGTTACATTGCCCCTCAGAGCGTGTCAGCCCAGGAAGGTGTTTTATAGCCTGTGGAGCTCCTGGTTGTGGGCACTGGAAGCAGCACCTGCTGTGATGGGTCCCTGGTGCTTGTGTTGCCTCTTGTGAGAGCAGCTACGCAGGGGAGGGATCAGAATCACAAAATGGTTTGGCTTGGAAGGGATCTAAAGCCTCGTTCCAGCTCCCAGTGTGTTGCTGCAGTCTGCTCTGAAGAGCCTGCAAAGTTTTGCAGAGAAGCTGCTGAGCTCATGGCAGCCAGGAGGGGGGGCAGGAGATGCTCAGCCGTGCCATGTAGCCCTCCATGCTTCTGAACATCTCCATGGGACTCCATGCAGAGATTCCTCAGTGTAACTGAGACAAGTCAGAGCTGTAATAGTCATATCTAAGACTTTTTTTTTGATATTTCCCTAATCAATTTTGCAAGCAAGCTGTTTCTGGCTTTGTATAGGCCCAAAAGTTCCTTCGGATTGCAAGCATCCCTGATATAGTTCCAGCTGTTCTCTGAAATTGCCTGTTTGAGATGGAAATGTTCAGGAATAATAATTTATTTCCTTAGCAACGTGCTGAGTTTGCTCTGTGAGGTTGGTACAAGGCATCAGAACTCTCCAGAGCTGTTTTTTCCCCTACTAACAGAGAAATTGCTGCAGTTCAAAAGTTGTGTTTTCAGCTTGAAATTTGAGATTGGTCAATACTTGTGGTCAGTTCCCACAGAACAAACCCCGCAGAACAAGCTCCACAGCAGGGGTGTCTCTGCAAGGGCTGTGGCACATCCCTGCTTTGCTTTCTGTGTTCTGCAGAGCCTGGCGAGAGCGTCCCGAGGTGTGACAAGTGCAAAGCAGGGTACACTGGCCTCAACTGCAACCAGTGTGACAAAGGCTACTACAACTCAGACAGCATCTGCACGAGGTGTGAGTGCAACGGGAACGTGGACCCGGTGCTGTCCCCCAGCGTGTGCCAGCCCGACAGCGGCGAGTGCATCGGCTGCCTGTACCACACCACGGGCTTCCACTGTGAGCTCTGCCAGGAGGGCTACAGCAGGGACTCCCAGGGCACCAACTGCACCAGGAAAGGTAAAAAAGGCTGCTCAAGTCAGTGTCAAGGCTCACTGTGTAGCTGGACAAAGGTTGGAGAGGGAATGCTGGTAATTGGTCGTGTTAGTTTAGGTTCATCTGGACTCTGGTGCAGAGTAGAAAAGCAGATGTTTGTAACAGAATCAGAGAATGAACTAGGTTGGAAAAGATCTTATAATCCAACCTTTGAACTAACAGCTCCTCATCAATTAAACCATGGTTCAGGCTTTTTTAAACACATCCAGGGACGGTGACTCCACCACTTCCAATTCCAGCACACAGTCATTGGTGCCTCCTGGCCTTGAAGGGTGGTTTAGAGTTAGCTCTGTAACCACCCTGATTCCAGACCCTGGCAGGCACTGCTAGTGAACAAACTGGAAAAAACACAATCAATTTGTAGTGTATTTAATGTAGAATGAGAGAAGATGGTTCTGGAGTTGCTCCTTCAGTGGTTATCTGGAGGTTGTTTTTCATGGTGGATGTCCAACACCATGCATGGAAACATTACCAGTGTGATGTATTAGATGAAAGAACCCAGAGTTCAGGGAAGTATTTGGGCACAAATTTGTCCTTGTCATGGACAGAGATTCAGTTCAGATCTTCCATCAGGAGCTAATGTGGTTTTCACTCCTGTGCTGCTCACTGATTGTGTAATCACAGAATCTTTCCCTGCTCAGGGAGATGATCAGTACAACAAGGTTGGATGCTCATTAGCTGTAACAGGGCTGGAAATGGCAATTTTACATCAGCTCATCCATGATCTGGATGTGTTTAAAAAAAGACTGGACGTGGCACTTGGTGCTATAGTCTAGTTGAGGTGTTAGGGCATAGGTTGGACTCGATGACCTTAGAGGTCTCTTCCAGCCTCATTATTCTGTGATTCTGTGAAGGCACATAGAGAGGATATTCAAAGGACCAAAGGGAGTGTTTTCAGCCCCAGGGCAGGTGGTGCTCCTGCTGCCATGGGGTGGCACAGCAGGGACTCACCCTGGTGCACTGTGGCTCTGTGCCACCCAGCCAAGCACCGCAGCCTCCCCAGGACCGGCTGTGTGGCCTCCTGCCAGAGCTGCTCCACTGCAGGAGGCAGCAGCAGCTCTGCAGAGCCGGCGCTTCAATCAAGCAGCTGGATCTGAGGCTCCCGTCAAAGCTGCCAAAGCAGCCCATTGAGGGAGCAGCTGCTGCTCTCAAGGAGCTGCTCTGGGACATCTGGAGAGCTGGCAGGGCCCCGGCAGCGGAACAGGCAGCGCCGTGTCACGGCCCGGAAGCGGCGCCGGGGCCAGAGCCCTGCACTTCACCGTGACGGTCCTGGGAGCGCCAGGAAATGTCTTCACCCCAGGCCTCCCTGCCAGCCCTGAGCTGATGCTGACTCACACATAAAGCCCAGAAAAGTGCTGTTTCCTTGCTGGTGAATCAGCCATTGTCTCGGTTCTGTTTTTTCCCTACTTACAGCTTTGCCAGGGATTGAGTGTTGGTGAAGGAATTTGGAAATGATGACTGAATTCCTCATGCCCTTTTCCCAAAGCCAGAGGTTTTCCAGGAACTTCTTGCTCCTGTCATGTTGCTTCCTATTGCAAAATTTTGCCTGTCATGTCATAAAGAAATGCCTTCTGGCATTCAGCACCCAAACTGTCCTTATCAGCCTGAGGGAACAGAGGAGCTGCTGCAGGGAGGGGACTGAGCAGAACCTCAGTCAGGTGTGTGATGCCCCTTCCAGAGGAATTTCTTTCTTTGCCTGAGTTGGGAGTGTGACAGCCCAAAGTTAACTTGTGGGAGTTCCCCTGAGGGCCCGTGGCAGGACATGTGCTGAATATTTCCAGCTCCTGTTGCCATTGGAGATGGAACTTAGTGCAAAATTAGTCCTTCGGAAGTGACTCTCCTCCTCAGTCATAATTAGTAGATGTTCAGGAGAGCTGGAAGCTGGATCTATACAGCATGGCACCATCAGCTGTAATTGCTGCAGCTGTACATGGATTTAAAATGAAGTTGCTTTTCTCTTGGCAGGAAGAGAGTGGGAAAGAGGATGCAGAGAGTCCTGTGGAGCAATAGGTACAGAGAACATTCTGGCTGATTGAGGCTTCAGCTTGTGGAGTGTTCCTGTTGCCTGAACTTGAGAATCTAAAATAGATCAGGTTATTCATGTGAGGAAATGCTTTATTAGCTACATTTGCGAGCTTAATGCTACAGATTTGTGGTGCTCTCTGAGGCCTGTAGCTCAGCAGGTTTGATGCAGGCATAATGAATTCACATCCCACTTCTGAGATCTCAAGGTTAACCTAACTCCTGAACTGAGAAGGGAATTTATCCCATGGCTGCTGGAAGCAAGGCATGTTCTTGGCTATTTAGGAAAAGACAGAGCACAGTCTGGTAGTTCCCATGTTCTGATCCTTCCTGTGGGCACCTATGCCAGCAGCTGAAACCAAACCAGGATCCCAACTGGCCTCTGCTGTGTTCAAAAGCTTCTGGAGGACATGCACAGTCTTTTTTGTGATTTGGTGACTTCCTGCTTCTGGCTGTGTAGACTGGGGATCTCCGTGTGGTTTGTGTATGACTTCATTCAAAAGCAGAACTGAGGTTCTTTTGCCCTTTTACCTAAAGTGGTGCAAACACTGAACCCACTGCGAAATGCTGGGATGGCTGAGTACTTGTGGTTCATTTCTTCAGTTTTGATCTTCTTGTTTGTACAAGTAGAAATAATAATACTGAGAACAAAGTCCTACATCTGGTGCGCTGGTTGTGAAGGGTTTAAGCTCCTGGAGTTGCTGTGTCTGAGTGTGCAGCCCACACAGACACCAAGGGACACGTTGGTTCAGAGTCTAAACTTGCTGAGCTTAGTAAAGCCCCATTTTCCTGGTCTGAACAGGAGCTGGGCTGGGACTTGCTGTCATCATGAGCTCCTGTATTGAACCCTGAATCGTGACTGCTGTACCTGTCCCTCAGCACCAGACCTTTCAGAGGAGTCCTGTGGGCACTTAGCACACAGAATTATATTAAAAAACCCCATACACAACCCTGGACAGACATTTTCTAAACTGCTTTGAAAAAATACCACTTTAGCAGTGTAGCCATAATTACCCTAATAACTGTGATATTAAATGTCAAATCTCTTACATTTGTGTTCGATTTTCATCTCAGCAGATTTTTTTTATTGATCATTTTTTAATTTGTTTTGTAGAAGCCACTCCAGAACCAAGGGAGTTTACAACTTCAGCTCCAAATACCACCAAGGCCACATCATTTTCCACGGCAGTGCTAAACAGTACTTTGTCACCAACAACTCTACAGACAATATTTCCTATAAGCTCCTCTGACAACAGCACCTCTGCTTTCGCAGATGTTTCATGGACTCAGTTTAACATCATTATTTTGACAGTGATCATCATTGTTGTGGTCCTACTAATGGGCTTTGTGGGTGCTGTCTACATGTACCGTGAGTATCAGAACCGAAAACTGAACGCTCCCTTTTGGACCATTGAACTCAAAGAGGACAACATCAGTTTCAGCAGCTACCACGACAGCATTCCCAACGCTGACGTGTCGGGGCTGCTGGAAGATGATGGCAATGAGGTGGCTCCCAATGGACAGCTCACGCTGACGACTCCCATGCATAATTTTAAAGCTTAAAAGTCATCCAGCTGTTCCAAAGTTTGCTTCTCAAAAAGTTACAGGGCTTGTGGAAGGGGTGTCAGGATCCGTGCCAAGGCTCCATGCAGAGGAATTTGCTCTTCAGATACTCTCTGGTGCGAGGCGTGCTGTAGCTTGCAGGTGAACAGGAGACAGTGTAGTACACCTGAATTTCAGGTAGTGTGGTGAAATGCATTCAGTGTTCTCCATAAAGATCCATAGAATTCACTGTTGTTATAAACTGAATTGAAACTTTTTTTATGAAGAGGTGGTGGGGTGGAGAGAGCAGAACCCAATGAGGAGTCAGAAGCTACTTGGTTTCCAACCAACCCAACACTTGTGTCTTCATCCTTTAGTTTGAGAAGTAGCTCATGAATTAACAGTGGAATTTCAGGAAACAGATCTTTGGAAAGGCATCATCTTCATTCCTGACAGAAACTTATTTGAAAAGGAGAACCAAAAAAAAAACAAAAAAAAGGGAAGTAATTGTTCACTGTACTACCAAAAGGCAAGTAGGAGGAGTGAGTTGCATACTGAAAAAGTCATCATTATCTGTTCCCACTAAGCAGGGAAATGGGAAAAAAAATCCTAAGAACATTTGAGTTAGGGAAGAGACTAAGCTTTTCCCTTTCTGAGTATTTATACAGGGTGATGATGCTATTAAGACATAGCAATCCATTTTTTTCTAGAAGGAGTTAATGAACTTGTATAGTTTCTGTGCAAGGGAAGACGACAAGACATCTCAGGGTTGCCATGTAAAAATAAAAGCCAGGCTTAATACCCTACCCTGATAGAAATGGTGTGTTCTGTATATAAAATGTAATATATCTTATTGGAATTGTATTTGTAATTATTTGTAAAAAAGACAAGCAACCAACTGACCAACCAAAAAATCCCCAACAACAAAACCATGAACCCCCTCCCCAACCTCCCCCACTCCCCAGGTCATGTTTTATCCTCTAGGTTTTAATTGTACAGCCGTTAGTGACATTGTTTAAAAAAGAAAAAATCATGAGGATTGTTTAAAATACTGTAAATGAGATGGCAATATTGTTGGAGCTGGGCCTCTGGCAAACACCAACTGCTTAAAGCTTTTCTTCCACTGTCATTGAATAACTTCTTTTTTAGAGAAAATGTGAGTGCTCCCTACTTGTATCTGTCAAATTTTGCCATTCCTTCAAATACAGAGTGAATACCAGTGTTGCCATGACTAGGGCTGAGCAGGTGTCCAAAAACTGGATGCACCAGTGTATTCCTTGCTTTTAAGTCTCTCTACAAAATGCAAACACACTGTCACAAACTCCCTGAGAGCCCGGTCTCATTGGCTGAGGTTTTCCCAAGTGGGTGCTCATTGTGTGGAGGGGTCCCAGTGCCATCCCTGCTGAGCTGACATGGCAGGGGGAACGTGCTGGAGGGCTGAGCTCAGCCCCTTGGCCTCCTGAGGGCCAAAGGTCTCCTGGATTTGGGTGGAAGCAGCTTTGGGATGAGGAGCTTGCGGGACCCGATGTGCGCTTCGAGGCTCAGAAGGTAAAAGGCACAGACGCTTTCAGAATTTAAAGTAGCACAAGGTGGTGGTGGGGAATCAGCTGTTAAAAAAGCACTGCAGGGAACAGGTTTTACAGATTCCCCCTGGCTTTGGTGGGAGGCTGGTGGGCTGTTAGCAGAGAGAAGAACTCACAGGCAGCACTGCACAGGGAGGTCACACCACAGAGCTCCTGGGTTGGTACCTGCAGTGTGTGTGCCTCGGGACAGGGGCTGTGCCATCTCTCCCACCCCTGGAAATCAAACTACTGCATGGAAACAGGGCAAGAAACAAATATTTCCAAATCCTCATTCTTGCCCAGCCTCAGAGCTGAAGCTGCATTGCTGTGTGTGGGGCAATGGTGATACAAAAGCTGGTGGATGTATCTTCTGAGCCAGGAAATGGTAGAGAGAACATGTTGGTTATTTATTTGTTTTCAGTGCTGTGAGGAGGTTTCTCTTATCTTTGGAAACTTGGCAGGGGGGGAAGTAGGTGATTCAAACACAAGCTCAAAGATGCTATTTCTGCCTCAAAAACTTGCTGCCTGATTTAAACTTGAGGCATGGCAAGTCAGAATGAAAATTGTTGAGGATGACCAAGGGAAATGATGAGGGCAGAATGTGGAATTGCATATAGGCCCAAGCTGATGGAAAAAAACGGATGGAAAAACTCCAGTTGCCTGCAGTAGGCCAGGGTGAGGTCCCATACTTCAGGTAATAAAGCTGGCTTGTGTCATTCAGAGCAGTGTTACTTTTAGCTATAAAACGGGGGAGGACTGGAGGAGAAAATCTGGATATTGCTAATCCTTGAGTTACTCATCAAACTTTTAAAGAGCAGGGTGGTGACAAACTAGAAAATTTCCTGGAAGTTGTAATTATTTAGAGGTGCTGATCTAGTCATACACTTGCACTTGGTCACTTCATGGGCTGAGGAAAGGTAATTTAGGAAGTGTTGGCTTCTGGGACTGATGCTAGCAAGCAAATCGAAGGACAGGTTGTTCACTTTAATCTTTCTAAAATACTTTAGCAGATTTTTAATCTCTGCCACAAAACACCTCTTCCTTAAATTTTACTGTGACTGTGGGCTGCTTTGCAACAGGAACAGGCTTGGATTTTGTCTCTCTGTAGAACGAGGGACCATCTGCTCCAGCAGAGCGTGGGCTCAGGTGCTGAGCCCTCCTGGTCCCTGCCTGCCACAGCACAGGAGGTGTTGGCACCTGGGCTGCTTCTGACCTCCAAAGTAACCCAAAGGCTTTGTGTTTGGGAAGAGGAGGAGTCAGCATGCCCTGCAGGGTGGGACAGCTGCTGCCTGTGGATTGCACAGCTGGATGAAGGGATGGAGACAGCCTGGAGACGTGATGGGAAGCTTGGATGGGCAGGGGGACCTGGCTGCCCAGATTTGGATGGCACAGGATGTTCCTGAACAGGGAGCACAGGGAGGATGTGGCACTGGCACCGTGCTTGTCAAATGGCAGAATGACACAGCAGCCACCTCCTGCCACCCAGGCCTTGGCACACAGGAGCAACAGTAATAAAAGAAGATCAATGCCTCAGCAGGGAAAAAATAAACAGCTTCATGTTTGCCTTTGGTGATGTGAGATCAGCTCATCCGTGCTCTTATCAGTTCCCCTGGCACCACAGGAGGGGAGGAAGAAGCTGAGGTGCTTCTGTCTCCAGTCACCTTGGGCTGGGTTGTACCTGGAGGGGTGGCACAGTTCAAACACTTGTGCCAGGAGGCCACCAGCACCATGCTGTGTGTCATGGCTTGTTGTGAGGGGCTGAGCTTTGTCCTGAGGGTGAGGTAATGGCAGCAAAACCAGAAGTGGACTCTCAGGGCTGTGTTGAGGCCCAGCTGAGCAGCCAGCGAGGCCAGGGTAGGGCATCTTGGTGACCTGTGGGGCTGAGGTGGCAGTCCAGGTACATGAGGTGTTCCTGATGGCCATGTAGCACATTCTGCCTGGGAGTGCTGGCCAGCTGCAGAGCTGTACAGAGAGGGCACTCATGGCATGGGACAGCAGCTGCAGAGCAGAGGGGAGCTGTGACAGGGCACAGGGGTGGGGGATGTGGGAAAGCAGCTCCAGGCACCGTCCTTGGCAGGGTGAGGGCCCAGCTGGTCTGGCTGGCATGAGCCCAGCCCGGCAGTAAAGGCAAAGGGACAGAAGGAGCAGAGGAAGGGCACAGAGCTGGGGTGGGGCAGGGCTTGGGGCAGCCTGCAGGGATCTCAGCTTGGGGGAGCACTTGGAGAGCAGCAGACATGCAGAAAAGTGGTTGGGCTAATGAGGAGAGATGATCTCCAACCTCGTGGACCACTGTAGCTGGAAATAGCTATGAGGAGCACTAGCCCTGGGGAGCTGTCAGGAGATGTCAGCCACTGGAATGATAATTCCCTTGGACCAGGCTGAGCAAACTTAGCAGGCATTTAGGAAAGAGGAGGGGATATATCCAGCATCCTTCAGGTATCCTGGGCCAGTTAACCACTGCTGTGCAGCATCATCCTCTTCAGTGTTACAGGCAATGTAAATGTGGCAGAAAGTTTGCACAGTCTCCTTTAAATAAAGGATATAAAAATAGTTTTCTCTTTAAAGTGAAGTTTTAGAGTGAGCTCCCACAGGACTCTGCTCTTTATGTGTCAGAGGAATGGATTAAAATAAGAAAAATGTGGGCCTTAAAAGTTGTACTTGCTCCCATCTGAAACCCATCAGTCTCACTCTGCATCCAAATACGGCGTCCCCCAAGCATATGCTATGCTTACAAATGCATTTCTAAAAAGAAAAAAAAAAGTGTATGATTTGAATATATGTCAGAATTTATACAGAAGAATGTTATTTAAAAGGAATAAAAATAAATGTATATAATTTGTATCTATGCCACTTGGATTTTTGCATTTGTGTTTTTGTTCATTGGATTTCAGCAAGAGTCTTCCCAGTGACAGAAAGGATTAAATCCAATCTCATCCCAGTAATAACATTTGTTCCAAGAGAATTATTCCTTCATTATGCTCCTGTATGCGAGATGAGAACCAAGGCACAAAAATGTTTTCTATCACAGATATTCATAAGCACAGTTGATATTCTGTTTCGGAAAATCCAGCTAAAAAATGAGCCCTCTGATCTCTTGTGTCTGCTATGAACCATCTCAGCCCTCAGCCGTGGTTGGGAGCTCCACAGGCAATGACTGTTTTCCCACTGTCTTCTGTATCATTCACATGGACACATTTTGTCAGAGATGTGAATCACTAACACGGAAACCCTCAGAGCAAAGCTGGAAATGGGATGAGGATATATTGTATCAGATTTTTCTTCATGACCACAGATGTCTTTCAAAGGCTGTTTTTGTTACAGATACTCTGAAATCCACATCTGTGGCATCAGTTTTGGGAGTGTTTCAGAAGGGCCTGTGGAAAACTTGCATTTCCTTCTCACTTGGCAGAGTTAGGAAATTGATTTTGTTTTGCAAACACAACTGCTAAAGGCTCTTTTTTTGGTGAAAGCTGTGTCTGACTCTTTAGCCATTATTAAGCAAAGAACTTGGAGAGATAAGGCTTCATACACTGAGGGAGCACGTGGTTTTAAGTGTTCATTCAGATGTTTGACTGAGCCAGAGCTGTGTAAGGAAGGGCCACGCTGGTGAAATTCAAGGGAGTTTATCGAGACCTGATTTGCATTAGCAGAGCAGTTGGATCGTGCATGACTTAACTTAGGAGGAATCTTGCTGTGAACTGTGTGAGGAGGAGGCAGAGCTGAGTCTGAACCCTGGAGCAGGGAGGGAGAACAGGAGGGTGAGGGGGACCCGTGTTCAGCTGCTGGTGACATCAGCCCTCCTTGTGCCAGCACAGCACAGCACAGTGAGCAGCTGGCTCCTGCCCTGCTCTGCTCAGCCCTACCACTGCACACCCCAAAAGTCCTTTCCCAGACTGCCTTCAGGACTCTGCCTGAGGTGGGAAGGATCTCAGGCTGCCTTGAGAAGAAGGAAAGTTCCAACACGGCTTCCTGGCATGAGGGTTTAGTGTAATCTCCCCAAATGTGCTACTAATGAATTTAAGGTTAAACAGCATTAAGCAGATTATCTGAAGGCAAGTTGTTAACTGCTTCTAAACAACATTTCCCAGTCCTGTCTGCCCCTTGCAGCTTCCTGGTGCTACTGCAGCTTGTAAAACATGGGCAGTGCAGTAAATTTCCCAGGGAAATGTTCCATCATGGCTATGTGTATACATAGAAACACAGAATGGTTTGGGTTGGAAAGAACCTAAAAGATCATCCCATTTCCCCTGCTGCCATGGGCAGGGACACCTTCCACCAGAGCACTTTGCTCCAAGGCAGCTTGGCCCTGAACACTTCCAGGGAAGACAGACAGGGATGTATGTCTATCTATCCATATGTTTGTCCATCAGACAGCCACTTCATGAAGTAATGAACTTCACAAGGAGGGCCCTGCTGATTTCCTTTTGACTCCAGTGTGTTGGACATGGTTTCTGCAGACTTAAGTGCTGTGTGTGCAGGCTGATTTACTCTGCAATTATGGCTGATGGATGCTGATTTAAAGACCTACATCAAATATTTAAAACCTCACAGAAACCTTAAAAAAGATTAAACAAATTGGTATTATCATTTCAAGTGAGTGGACTTAGTCATTTTATGAAGATCTGCTCTGTAAAGGAGGAAAACTCACATTTCAGCCTGGCTGATCAGATCCTGGTGCCATATGGCAGACCTGATTTTGTGAACTTAATTTCAGCTTGGCAGAGGCCACTGCAAAAGGGTTTCAGTCACATAAGGTGACCAGTGTCCCTTGAGGTCTCTCATGGGGGAGCTGAAGGGACTAAACATCCCTTGGGGTCATCAGACCCCAAATGCAAAGCATGAGCCATGTCCAATTGGACAGGAGATGGGCTTAAGAGCTTTACTTGTGCTAAGTAGTGCCTGGCACTTCTGGCAGTTTGGGACTGCTGCAGCTCCATCATGCACTTGTACCCATAAAGCTGAAAGAATTAAGCAAGGATGGGAAGCCCACCATGACCCTACACATCCAGAGCTGAAGTGGCAGCTCCCACCAGCCTGGGGCATTTGACAGGTGAGTGTCAATCTAAACAGTGCAGGTACAGGGAGGAAATGGAGTTCACAGGGCACCAGGCCAACTGGAATAATAAACTCACAGAACTGGGAATAATAAACTCATGGAATTCATGGCCTGTGGTCAGCCTTTATCCGTGGCCTAATTCCTGTCTGGGTAAGAGTGCCCTTGAGACAGCCTAGAGGAAAGTGAGTGAAACCTGACCTGAATTGGTACCAAAGAGGAAACCAAATCCAAAAGAGGAAACCAAATCTAATGCACAGGGTCACTCCTGTGCTTCCTTGTGTTACAGAGAATGGTAAGAGCAACTCCCAGCATGAGGCACCACCTGATGCTCGATGCACTCTGGGGGCAGAGTGGCTGGAAGGCAGCCCAGTGGAAAATAGGAATGCTGGTTAACAGTGGCTGAACATGTGCCCAGGTGGGCAAGAAGGCCAATGGCTCCTGGCTTGTACCAGCAACAGTGTGGCCACAGGAGCAGGGCAGTGATTGTCCCCTGTGCTGCGCACGGCTGAGGCTCCTCAAGTGCTGTGCCCAGTTGTGACCAGAAAGACCTCGAGGAGCTGGAATGTTTCCAGAGAAGGGAATAGAGCTGAGGAAGGGTCTGGAGCACCAGGAGCAGCTGAGGGAGCTGGGAAGGGGCTCAGCCTGGAGCAAAGGAGGCTCAGGGGGGACCTTGTGGCTCTGCACAGCTCCTGCCAGGAGGGGACAGCCAGGGGGGGTCGGGCTCTGCTCCCAGGGAACAACAGGGACAACAGGGAACAGCTTCAAGCTGTAGGGGCGAGGTTCAGGTTGGACATGAGGAGAAATTTCTTCACAAAATGGGTGATCAGACATTAGGAAGGGGCTGCCTAGAGAGGTGATAGAGTCACTGTCCTTGCAGGTGTCCAAGGAGTGACTGGACATGGCGCTCAGTGCTCTGGGCTGGCTGACAAGGCAGGGATTAGTGAAAGGTTGGATTCCTTATCTCAGAGGTCTTTTCCAGCCTAAATAATTCTGTGAATCTGTGATGATGTAAATAAATTTTGCAGGGAGGTATTTCAATCCGGCACACGGGTTCTAAATGAATTAAAGGAAGGCGAGGATGCACAGCAAGGAGGGGGTCTGGAGCTCCACCTGTGCCCGGCGCTGTTCCCCTGGCCATGCCCCGTGAAGGAGGGGCCACAACAGCAGCATTTAATCCAGTTCAGCATTTCCCGCTGTCCATGTCCAGAAATGTCCAATGCAGCTGCATTTTCTCCCACAAAAACTGGGAAAGCCGATACGCTTACAACTTCGCTTTACAAAACCCCCCTCCCAGATCATTCAAAATCCGCCTGCTCGGATGATGACAGCAGCTGCCTGCACCCCTGCCCGTTGCAATGAGCAGTGACCAGAATGTGGAACTAACACGTGTTTATTTCTTCCGCCAAGCCCAATGACGGCTGTGCCCTGCGGGGAACATGGTAAACATCAGCGCCAGCGGCTCTGCCAGGCTCGGCAGGAGCCGGGGCCCGGTGCCTCCATTCCTAAGCCTCTCCCAAACGGGGGAAACTTTTGTAGCAGAGCCGGGGAAGCGGCTGGGATCACTCCGTCCCCTCTCACGCCACCTCAGGCGCCCCGTCCCCTCAGGCTGTCAGCCCGGGGCTCCTTCCCTCCCTCACTCGAGATGGCGCCCGGCCGGCACCCGCCCCGCTCTGCCCTCAGCCAGCATGGCCGCTGCTGGCCCAGCTCGGCCTCCTGGCCTCATCAAACATGGCGGCTCCCATTCACTTCCCATTGTGCCCGCCCTCCGCGCGCTCCGCGGCGGCTTCGGCGGCTTCAGCGCGCTCGACGCAAAGATGGCGGAAGCGATTGCGGGCGTTTGAATTCCAGGGAAGCCGCCAAAGCCGCGCACAAAGGCGGCGGGCGCCGCGGGAGCCGCGCGGCCGATCCATGGATTCGCTGCCGGGGGAGGACCCGACGCTGCCGCTGCCGTTCGAGAGCAGGTACGGGGGAGCTGCGGGGCGGGGATGCGCTGGGCAGAGCGGTGCGTGTGGCGGGGCCGGGCCCGCCAGCCGAGGACGGGCTCAGGGGGACGAGCCCGCGGGCGTTGTGCCCTCAGCGATCTCCTCCTCCTCCTCCTCCTTCTTCCCCAGCACCCTCCAGCTGCCGGACATCTCCCGCGGGGACCCCCAGCCCGGCCCGCCCGGCCGACAAGGTAAGGCTGGATCGCGGCCGGAGCCCGCACATCCCTGCCCGGCTCGGTGCATCGCGCTGGTCCCCAAACCTGCGGAAAAAACCTCAAACTCTCGGCAAAAAGGCAAAAAAGCCCCTTTTAAGTGATGTGCTTTTTGACGTAATTTAAGAGTTTTTAAGGCCAGCAGCTGCTGTCGTCACTGCTGTGTGCTCGCTGCCTGGCGGTCATTAGGGCTTTCAGCCTTATATAAGATGATCAGCGGTTTTGTGCGGCGTGTACTTAAAATACTTGGAATATCCATTAGGTCGTGCTGCCTGGTCACATTGTGCTCAGGGTTAGGGGAGTTGCACGCTGTGCATCATCCAGTTCTTGCCCTGAGGGTTTATTCTTGACGGCGCACCTCACATAGCCTTATTCCAGTGTACATCATAATTTAAGTGGGTGATGGAATTTGGGAGTTTAAGTGATAGACAGCTTAGCGTGATCAGAAAGGAATGTGGATACTGACATGTAATGTAAACGGGGCCAAGCAGTGCCTCTCTCACTTCCCTAAAGGTTTTGTTATGTTTAGATTAGTGTAGACCTTTGCCAAATTGCAACCCTACTTAGAGAGGTTGTGCTGTCTGAACTTGTTCTGTCTTCTTTAATGTCTAGTAGTACCAGATGTGGCAGAAGACACAGTCTCACCAGCTCGAGCTCGGACCATGAAGGACTATGAAAATGTAAGCAGAACTATTAATGAAAGACTCGGTGACAGATTTATAGCCAAGACATATCCAACAGCCGTGCTGGCTGAAGTGTTGACTCTTAGTTTGTTTCAGTTGATACACATCTTTTGGAGGTGTGTCCAGGTGAATGTCCCTGTCCATGCTTTGAACCTCCGTTTCTTAAGTGTTGCTTTCAAAAACTGAGGCAGGAATTTGTTGTTCAGAGCAGCCAACTGCTGTGCTGAAGTTGTGAAACAAAATTGGCACCCTCTGCTCAGAAGTTCCTGCAGCTCACCAGAAACATCAGAACTTGGTTTGCACATCTGTTGCTGATTTATTTCAGGGAAGCATCAAGTTTATTTTCATTTAGGTTATTGTGGGATTTGGCTTTTTAATTCATTGACTACAGTATGATGCCTTTTAACTTTATAGTATGAGTGTGCTTGGAATGCTTGTGTTGTGGAAGTCTAGTATCATTGTGACAATTTTGTTGATAAAAGTATTTTGGCACTTACTAGAATATAAAGGAAAACATTAGATTTAAAAATATGTTAACTCTGTTCGCTTTTTAAATTGAATAAGACAGTTGTTTATGTCTGCTGAATGCTCATTTGTTTGGGCTGTGTTGCAGGACAACTTCCCCGTTAAGTTTAGAGTGAAAAACTTTTGAGGCATTTATTGTGTGAAGAAGCTGTAGAGGGGAAGGCAATCTGAAATCTCTGAGATTATTTCTGCAGATAAAGGCTGTGGCTGCTGCCTTTGGGCTGTGCCAAGAGTCTGCAGTTTCAGTGTGCTGCTGCTGCTACCTTTTGTGGCAATGCTGTTTGAAATGAGTGTTTCTTACAAACTCTTTCAGTTTCTTGTGGCCTTATATGCTCCCTGCTCTTTGCTCAGAATTTAAAGGTTGTTTTGGAAAGCCTTGGGTGAAGGATGTTTTTTGCAGTCTATATCTATTTCCCTTTCTCTCTTCTGTGTCTTGGCTGGGGTAGACAGACACTGCCTTGGCATTGGCATGTGCTTAAAATGTCTTACTGTGATGTGTGCCAAAGACCTCAGTCCAGAATATACATTTTGCTAGTGGTTTACTGTCTGCAGGGCTCCTGGGCACAAGGGAAAAAAGTTGCAGAAAGAAGGAAAAATCTGTTGCTCTTTGTCCTGTGTGATGTAGAGCAGGGGCCTCCCCACAAGTCTGGCATCCTCAGACCCCTCATGTTAAACTGAGCTGTAAAACTTCCCATGGGATGAGAACTTTTATGGATGCCAGCAGTGTGATGAAGCTCAAAGATCCATTGGCATGAAGGAAGAATAACATACATTAAACATCAGTAAACTTATTTCTGTAACTCTGTTATTCATACAGGCTGTAAGAAGGATGTAACGAAAGGAATGAGCTCTGGCCTTGCAGCTCAGAGAGAACAGGATGGATGTAATGACCTTAAGTGGGCTGAAAGGTGGATCCATGTAGGAAAGGTCCTTTAATGTTTATACCTGGAGAAGGTGCTGAGCTGGATAATGTTGGAGGTGCAGGTTTTTGAATTATTTATGGAGCCCCACTTTGTTGTCATATGGAGATAACCATTCTATCATAGAAAACATGATTACATGGGCAGAGTGAAAAGCATCTCTAAGGAAGAGCTTGTTATGGGAAATGAGGTGTTCATGAGCAGAGAGGTTGATGGGTATCAAATAAGATAGATGGGTAATAATATTTGTGGGATTCTTTCTTGTGTCTCCAAACCCTCTTAGAGTTTTGCTGTAAATCTAAAACAGCCTTTATAGGTGGAAACTTTTGTGCTGTGAAACCACAGCCACTGCTGACAAATCCCTTTTGAACAAAGCTGGCTCCATGCAAACTTGGAAAGGAGCTAATCTGAGCTAGGATTTGCTGCCATGCTGTTCATGCTGTGGAATATTCTGTGCAGTATGTATATCAGTCTTGGTTTTGATTCCTTTTGTTTAAATACAAGAATCAAAATGCATAAAGGAATTAAGACTGAGTCTCCAAATGCATAAGTTCAGAGGGTTGCTTTTAAAATCTTTTTGCAGTGTGAGCTTTCTCACATTTTACATGTTTTTTTTCATAAGCAATAACTTATAAATTGTCTGTGTGCTCTAACATTCATCCAAGAAACTGAACATCAGAGATGACATTTGTTTCACTCCTTGGTTTATGATTGCATAGTCTGTTTCATTTGCCTTTTGAAAATATTACCCTTAAGCACTTTGGTTTATCTCTCTCCACTGAAATACATGTAGCAAGAGTTGTGAAATGCTGAATTCTTTTGAAATTATTTTTTCCTTTTGACTCCTTTTGAAATATATTGAATGTAAGGAGACTAATTAGAAGTTCAGCTGGTACAACTTCAAAGTGTTTTTGTCACTTGGACTTTTTATGAATGAGCAGGGACTGCTGGGAATGATTTACTGACAGGTTCTTCAGGGTGTGGGAGTGAGCCACAAAGTTGATGTAGGATTTTCAGTTGCTCAGATGATTTTCACTTTTGTGAATAAGGACAAGGCAGCTTTCTGGGCAGGGATTATTAAACTGAACAGTTGTTTGCAGATGCAGGTTCTGAGTGCAGTTACAGAAAGTAATCTTGGGTTTCATAAGCCAAATATTTTAGAAATTGTATTGCTAATAATTTTTACAAATAGCACTGTAGTGTTCTGGAAAAGCCTACATAAATATTTTATTAGTAGCTCTGTAACATATTAGATTTCCATTTGCTGAAAGCATCTGGCAGGGAACATAAGTCTTATTTGAATGAATGTTTTATGCTTCATCTCTTAAAAAAATTTAGAGGGAGACTCCTTTCTTTAATGAAACCATCAACTAAGTTACTGCTTCTACAAGGAAGGTTAAAAGTGATAAGCAATTTTTCCCCAAAGAATTGCACTCTGAATTATGGGATGGGATAAAGGTTTTATTGGTGTTCATTTGGGCTCACTTGTGTGCTTGTGGCTTTTCTTGCTATGAATAAAGTTACCTGGGTCCTATTAATGAAACTGCCTTCCCAGGCTTTTGCTTAGAATATATTTCTGTTTCAACATGAAAACTGTGTTGTGTCTTGCATTTTGTTCAAGTTCCATCATTTAGAACAATTACTTAGTGTTGTTAGATTAAAAAATCTCTCCTGAATTCTTATTGTGTCAAGTCAGTCAGTATTTTGATGCTTTAGGGAATAGTTCAAAGGGCACAAAGCTATTATATATTTAATTAACACCTTCACAATTGTGCATACATGTGTGTCACTCATATGTATGTATGAGCTTAACTGTGTCAAGGAGGTGGAATTCTGGTCTTGCACTGGTAAAAGCAAAGCTGTTGGAGGTTAGCATTTTTCCTTTTTTTCCTTTTTCTCATTATCTTTCTTCTGTCACAGCAAATCACTGATCTGAAAAAAGAAAACTTCAACCTGAAACTTCGTATTTATTTTCTGGAAGAGCGAATGCAGCAGAAGTTTGATGGTCCCACTGAAGAAATCTACAAAATCGTAGGCATTTAGAAACATTTCCTGAAACTGTGTCTCTTTTTGAGGAGTTTGTTTTGTTTTGTTTGTCTTTGTCTGTTTCACTAGACTTTAAAATCTTTTTTGTTACTGGAAATTTTGGTGTGATTATTTTATTCTGGCCTTATCCTTTTCAGTAATAACTTAAATTAAAGTGACCTAAACATGTGCTTTCCTCAGGTCTCTTTTCCATAATGAGATGGAAACTTGAGTCTCTCTTGATGCATATTTCAGTAGTTAAGAACATAAATTGATGTTTGGGTAGATCACAGTCACAGCTGAATATTGCTCCACTGGTGATTTTGTTGTAATTGCTGATGTGTTGAAATGGTGTTTGTCAGCTTCTTGGCCAAGGAGTTCTTTGTACAATTACATCAGGAGAGGTTTCCTCAAGCTATTAAAAAGTTCTAAAATTACTAAAAACCTCTGTAGTTGATAAAATCAGGTTTTGAAAAGAAAATAATATATCTTGTAGCTGGAAGAAAAAAATATGCTTGGAAACCCTAAAAATTCCCAAACTGAAGTGCAGTACTCCCTATTAGAGCAGCTAAATGTGTGTGCAGGGGATTTGTATTGCTTGAGTGCAATGGTCCTTAATGCTATTGATGTTTCTGGAAGGCTTGAACCTTGCAAAATATGTCTTTTAACAGCTAAATGTCTGTTCTTATCCCAGTGATACTTTATATTTGCTGATCCAAGCAAAAAGTAATCTACACACTGCTGCTAACTTTTGGGATGGGTGATCTTCCAGTTCTTTGCAGTCATTTTCATTCTTTTATCACAGAACATTGAGCTGAAAGTTGAGATAGAAAGTCTGAAGCGTGAACTGCAGGAGAGGGAGAAGCTGCTCATCAAGGCCTAGTAAGCACCAGTTTATTTCCTGATGTCCATTCCTTGGGATTTGTTTCTGTGTGTTTTGTGCTTTAGGAATTGGAGGATCTAAAGGGAACTTATTTAGAAATGTCTGGTTTAAAACTAATCCAGGCTGGCAGCTGTTGATTGCCCCACAGCCTCAATAGCAGTGGAATTTTCTTTGTTTTCCTGGAGCAGATGAATTTTGTTTGATCTCTCCGGGTTGCTCAAAGGATATTGCTGTGCTTTGAAGGGAACCTTGCACAAGGCTGGAAAGCAAAATTTATGTGGCAGTCATGAACTAGTGGTCATCTGGTGTTGAGCAAGGAGACACTACCTGTTCTTTTCTCACAAGGTGTTAACAAATACTGGAAAGGCAAATGGAGAGATCTCAGCAGCTCCCTGTCTTCAGTTTGTTCCAGTGCTGCTTCCTGTAGAAAACACAGCTCTGCTGAAGCTTTACAGTGTATTTGGAAGCTTTAGAAATAGAAAGGAAATATTTCACTTTTTCATCATACATCTAAAATGCTTCTTTATCCACTGTGCCAAGGCTTTTATGTGGAACTCACAGACAGCACAAATTGCTCCATTGTCTGTAGAAGTTTGTGTTGAACCTTGAAGTGATAAGCCTGAAATATTTTCCATGTTGATATGCACTGGGATTTATGTCTGTGCTATTTCTCTCAGTAAGGCAGTTGAAAGCTTGGCCCAGGGTGGTGATGCTGAAGTGCAGCATGGGAAGGAGGCACAGAAGAAGATGCAGGAGATGGAAGAAATGCTGACTGGCAGAATAAACCTTCTGGAAGAGGTGAGTGGCCACAGCTGAAGGAATAATAAGGAATCACTATTGTCTTTGTACTGTTATCTGAGATTTGATATTGTGGTCAACATATATTTTCATATCTTTTTTTCATTCCTCTCTATCTGTGCTTGAGCCAGTTTATTCCTGTATTTGTTGCTGAGCTCTGGTTGCTTTACAGGGGACTTGTAGTGTAAAGAGAAGGGACCCACAAGGATGATTGAAATCCATTTAAGTGAGTTCCTTCAAGGAGCAGGAAAGAGGAATTTGCATGACCTCTTATTCATTTTAGTGGAACAGGGATTTCTGAAAGCATTCTTTGTGCTGTTGAATTAGTAGAGGAGTTCTTAAATTGCTTCCTCTGTCCCAAATCAGGCACTCAGGCTGGTTTTTTCCACATCTGATAGGTTGAAGAGCAGATTTTCTGATCTCATGGAGATGGGGTATTTTCTGTAGCCCAGAGGTTGTGTTGTCCTCTGACATTATTTTATTCTGCTTATGAATTCAAACACTGCAGTGTGGTTTTAGTCAGAGGTTTACACAGCACCATGTAATTATATAAATCTAGGGAGTGCTAACAAAGATTAATTTCCTTCAGAGTTCTGGATTGACAGGTGAATGTTGGCAAAACAGCTTTTCAGGAGAGGGGTTGAGTGGGGAAGTTCAGGGGTGAAGGAGCTTTTCCTCTCCCTCCCCCAAAAAGATGCTTTTTAGTTTAGATGTGAAGGCAAGGGGGGAATGGCTTGTTAGGCTACAAGGAGGCTTTTATTTCATAGGAAACTAAATTGAGTGAGCACAGCAGGGAAGCTTGCAATGTAAAAATGAAGATCTGAATCAAATTTGATGTAGTATATGGCAAGTTGTTTTGTGTGTCTCTTTTTTTGGTGTTCTCCATCTCTGTGAGTTGGGTCACCCAGAGGAAGTTGACTGAAATCTCTGGCTGTTATCTCTATTTCTTTTGCTGTTCAAGAGAAAAATGTCTGGTTCATACTTTATCTGTTCCTGCACAATATTATAAATGATGTTGGAGAGAGTTCCAATTAGCTACAGTGAGCTTGGGAATATTAATTTTATTGAACAAAAAAGTCCTTCTTTAACCTCTTTCATTTAAATGTAGCTATTTATTATGATAGTAGGACAGTGGGACAAAACCATTTTATAATTGCTAAATCTAAAACCATAGCAAAGGGGCACTTTTGTTTCTAGTTCTGCTATCAGTTAGGGTCTTTTTTATTTCTTTGAAATAAATTTCCCTTCTTTCTGTACTACAGAAAGTGAATTAATCTTGAAAATGCAGACATAGAGTTCAGAAGCATTTACAAAGAACTTGAAATACTTGGTAAAAGTTCCTAAATTAAACATCCTGACATATGTTAGGTAGAAGAAACTTCAGTATGTGGAAAATATTCATGAGTATTTAGTTCTTAGAGGCATCAGGATTGTGTGTTTTAATTTCAGAATCTTAAAGCTGCCCAAGAAGAGGTGGAAAAAGCCCTTGCAATGACAGAGAAGGAGAAAGCTCTGAGAATTGCTGCTGAGCAGAAACTTGCTTCAATTATCAATGCCCCTGCCAAGGATGTGGACAAGGTTACAGAAGCTGAGAAAGACAGGTCAGAAGTGTTGCCAGTAATGTTTCTGACTGCTGGAATTCTTTATTGTTAAAGTGTGAAGAGTCAGCACGGCTTTGGGTTTGATTAGGTTGGTCCTGCCCTTGGGTACAGGAGAGTTGCTGGCCACCCATGGAGTGAATGGCAACACAGCAGCCAGTTCAGTGCTTTGTGCAGCAAAGTCATCTTTCAAAGTTCCCTGAAAGCCTGGAAGGGTCAGGATGTGTGAAACATAAGCTCATAGGTCGGGCTGGTAAATTTAATGGGAAGAGAAACACTGTTAGAAATACAATCCAGGGTACAAAACACAAGAAATCAGTGATGGCATCTTCTGCTGCAAAGTTTTCATGGGTAGCACTCAGGTCTGCCAGAAAACATCATTATTGGAATACTGGGAGTGTGAAGATGTGTATTGACAGAAGAAAACAGCACTGACCTGCCTTGTTTTTAGTATGTTTTTTTATTTCTTTTTGTTTCTGTGAAATGAGAACCACTTAGATACAAATTTAGATGAAACTGACTGCTCGAGAGACACATGCTGAAGGCACATGAGGATGTGGTTGTGTGGGCTAAGAAAGGAAATAGCTTAATAAAATTTTTGTGTGCTGTAAAGGACAATGTAAGTAAAATATTGAAACTTAACTGTTGATATTTGAAGTGTTATTGGAGGAAAATAAGAATGAGCACTTTGCAGATAGCTCCACTCTTTTTGTTTATGTTAAAGTTACAGCCCATTTTCAGGTTTGCCAGGGTTATGCAAGTATTTCCTTAAGTTCTGCAAGTATTGTCTTGAGTCTTTACTTAGGAGAGTTGTCTGCAAGATTCACTGCAATGACTGGAGAATTGGTGGTAGATGGTGCAAGATTAATACTTAAAATCTTGTAATTTTAGACTTATAGAGCAACTGAATCTGGCACTGAAAAGTAAAGAAGCTTTAATTCAACACCTCGAGAAGGAAAAGTCTCAGAGTGGATCTTCTGATGGGAACTTGCCAGCAGAAAAAATCAGAGAACTTACCATTGCCTTGAGGCTTGAAAAGGATAGTGAGATAGAGGTGAGGACACTGCCTGATGAATTATGTGTTCTAAATCTCACAGGGGGTAGGATTTTAAAGGTTTTATGCATGACACTATGTGAGTGACATCAGCCAACTTTAAAAAATATTATTTCCTCCTCCATTTTGCAGTTCCTTACCATTCATGGGTTATGTTTGGCTTGGTGGGCAGTATTCATCCTTATTTATCCATTCCCTCAGTGAGAGGTTGTGTTTCCCACTGACTTGATGCCTGTGGAATAGACAGAGTGCAGTTGCTTTACAGAAATATATATTAGAGAAATCCTAGATGTTAATAGATCCCTCACTGGATGACATAACTGCTATAAAAGTGAAGAATGTGACTTGAGAATTTGTTCTTGGGAAGTGTTTCTGCTGTTATGGGCTGAAAGAAAAGCTGTGGTAAGGGAGGTAGGCATAAAAACATCCCGTGAAATAAAGTGCAGGTTTGCCCTTTAGCTTAGGTACAAGAATCAGTCTTTTATTTCACTTGGCTCCTAAATAGGAAGACAGAGATCCTGAAAGCTAGAATGTAGAAACAGGTCCTGAGGCTTGCTCTCATCTTTTTTTTTTCCTATTGGTTATTCAAAGACAAAGCTGGCAGAATTAAGTAAGTTAATTATAGAGGCTGTCAAGCATCTGAGATTTTTTCTTCCCTTTTGTTTTGGAACTTAATATTGCTCAGCTCACTACATAGACACATTTTTTGTCTATGTCAAGGAACTTTTATGATTGGATTGATGAGAAGTAGTAAAAGTTTACAGTTCTGGGTGGTCTTGCAATTAAATCAATCTGTGCCAGGAAACCCCCCTGGTTTCACAAGAGTATTTGTGTGTCAAGGTGAAAACAGCATCATCTTTAATCATTTCACAGGAGGTGGACAGAGTACAGATGATCATTTGGAGGGCAGTATTGGAGAAAAAAAATCTGATGAATACCTTTGCACAGCTCTGGTTTTATGTATGATTACTTTTTGAAACAAATAATTCTGTCACCTCCCCAGGGAAAAGTGCTAATTAAAATCTCTCTTGATAAAAGCATCTTGCTGACAAAGATAAATGTCACATAAAAATGCACCTCTATTAACTCAGCAAGTGCAGTTGTTCTGTCTCATGCATGGAAGAACTTGTTTTGAGGGTTTTTGTTCTATTTTCTTTTTTTTTTCCTTAGTTTTGACTGGCTTGTTTTTTGCCCAGGGTTTTTAAGCTCATTTTGCTTCACTTTAATGCTTAATGAGTGTATTTGTGTTGAGAATGAATGAAAAAGACCATAACAACTTTGTTCTTACAGGCTCTGAGAATGGAGCTTAAAAATGAGAGAAATTCCTTTGAAAAAAAAATTCAGGTAAGTTCCAGTTTTGCTCCTGTTTCCCTGACCCTTTACAGTGTGTGTTGGACTCCCTCTGTTATCCTTTCATAGGCACAGGAGGCCTTGGGTCCAGGGGAAGCAGAGCAGGTCCTCTGTTAAATTCTCTTTTATATGGGATGACAGGAGGACCCCTCCTGTTTTTTGAAGCAATTTTCAGTAAAGCTGATACCCACACTCCTCAAATATTGGAGCTGGTGCTCATGGCCTGCTCCCTTCTTATACAACATTCCAGGCACTTCTTTAAGATGCTGCCTCTCATTTTGGGGACTGTATTTTATGTTGGTAATCTGAGTAATAAGCTCCAAGAACTCTGAGGGAGTATACTTATTAATGTGCACTTACAGTATCTCTTAGTGGGAAGTTAATGCAACTTTCACATAATCTAATTTAGTTACTGCAAGAAGAGCTGCAAGAAAGAGAAAATGAGCTTGCTGTTGAAAAGAAGAATGGTTTGAAAAGGGATAAAACTATCCAAGGACTAACTGTTGCCTTAAAAGCAAAGGAAAAAGAGGTGAGGGTCATTGTGATACTGCTGGTTTGTTGAAGTACCACAGAGGGAGGGTGTGTTGTGTGTGTGGCAGGTCTGATTTCACTGTGACCATGAGGAGGCTTTGAGTGGGTCCCTGTCACTGCTGCCACCTCTCCAAGCAGTTCTGCTTGTCTGCAGTTTGGGCTCTTGGACTGAAGGAGAGAGGAGAAAGTATCAGTTAAGTATCTTCCTCCCTTAAGAGCCTGGAAGAAAAATGTTTTCAGCTGCATACTGATTTTTATCAGCTCTGAGCACCACTTAGAAGATCCGAGGGGTATTTTATGTTGTTGAGTAAGTGGAGCTGTCAAAGGCAGCTAAAATGAGAGAGGTCAACATCAGCTGAAATTCAGATTGTGTGGAAGAGTGGGAAATACTTCACTTGAGTGATAGGCAGTCTAGTGAGTGTATAAGAGCGAGAATTTCTTTATATAAGATTTACTATGATGTATTTGGTGTTCTTGTAAGTGTTTTGTGTAGTTTAATGAGATGGGGTAGAAATTACTGCATTGCCATCCCTTGGAAATAACTTCTCCTACATAGTATTCATTTCACTTTATTTAAAGAATGAGGAGCTGGCTTCTGAAATTGAAGAGTTAAATGCTTCATTGGCTAAGGCAAGAGAGGCAACTCACAAGGCACATGTCCAAAAATTCAAGGTAAGAACAAGCAATTTGTTGTGATTTCCCCCATTCTTGCTCCTCCCTTCTCTGTAATTCCACACAGCAGGCAGTGTTTGCTATCTTCAAAAGCAGAGGAATGGAAATCAGTTTAAAATGTTGTTTTAAAAGTCTTAATGTTTATTACTTTGAAAAAAAAATCTTAAATGAAATTATTTTAACAATAGAATGTTAAAATAACTTAGCTTGTTTCTCCTTCTTGTTTTTTGGGGTTTTTTTAAATCTAAACCAACTGAGAATCTTTAAGGGAGAAACATGTAATATCAGAACAAGCTAACAATAAAGACACAACTATCTGGGGAGCTGAGGTTATCTGGAGGGTTTTTTTCCCAAAAGTAGGGTGCTAGTACAGGCTTCTTATTAGCAGAGTTGAACTGGGTGTGAGACACCTGCTTGGATTTATGTATACAATAAATGTGAAACAACTATTTATAAAATACTGGAATGTTATTTGTGAAAATGTGATTTTGTAATGCTTTTTTGTATGTGTGAGAAGGAGAAAAGGGACTTGATGATTTTTTTAGAAAGTTATGAGTTTAAGAAGTGTGCAACTGATCCCTGCTGCCCACAGAGCCCACGCTGCAGAGTGAGTCCTGCTCCTCAGCACTCTGCTCCTTAGCTCCAGCCCTGAGCTGAAGGCAGCTCTCTGTGAGTAAAAGCTGCTGCAGAGCCCTCTGCTCCTGTCACCTCTGCTCTGCCCCAGGGCCACTTGTAGCAGTGTGGTGGAACACAAAATAAATCTGTGCCAAGGGGAAGGGTGCAGTCACCATCACGAAAACGTGCAGCTGTGGCACTTGTGGATTTGGGTTGATGGTGAGCACAGTGCTGGTGCTGGGCTGGCAGCTGGACTCCATCCTAAAGGTCTTTTCCACCCTTAATTCTTAAGGTTGGCAGCTGGACTCCATCCTAAAGGTCTTTTCTAACCTTAATTCTGTGATTCCATGAAAGACTCAGTAACTTCCTGCCCTAGTCCAGATTGAAACTGGACTCTACTCCAGAAATAGTTGGATGTAATTAAAGCTCTGTGAATGAGTAATACTGCCATGACCTTGTCTGCACTGTGGGCTCCTTTGCATGTCAACCTTTGTATCATTCTTTGTCACCTCAGACTTCCTCAGCCTGCAGAAAGTTTTGTTACATGAGTAGAGGAAGTTTTTAGTGTTACACTTTCCTTGTTTTGTCATTTCACTGTTTCTTTGCACCCCAATTCTGATACACTGGGAAGAGGAGCCGGGTTGTGGTGTGTAATGGTGGTAAAGACTCCCAGGCTCCACAAAAGCCCTTCTGGAGGCTGCATGCTGTTGTGTGTTTCAGGGTGCTGCAGATTACCAGGCTCTGCTGATGGAGAAGGAGACGCTGCTGGCAGAGCTGCGCTCAGAGAACCTCACCAAGGACGCTGAGAACCGCAGGCTGCAGAGGATCATTAAAGTCACTGGGCAGGAGCTGAGTGATCTGAATTTGGAAAGAGAGAAAATGGAGAAGGAGCTGGATGAAGCACAACTGCAGAAGAGCAGAAGTGACAAAACCATTAATGTTATTATCACGTTTTTGCTTTATTTCCTAAAGTCTAGAAATCATTCAGTGCTTTAGCGGGTCCTTTTCTAGCAAAATTAGGTTTTTAATTTAAATAACTTTTGGGAAGGAAATGCCTGACACTGCCTAATGTTGTGTGTGAAAATTGAGGAAAATTCTGGCACATAATATGCACAGAATAATATTTTAAATATGATTTTGATAGTTAAGTCCTAGAAAAAAGCCATTAACCTTTAAAAGTGGTAGATGGTTACTGTTGATCCAGTTTTTCTGATGGGAGAATCTGAACATCAGGATGATGTATGTTTACATTTCTGCCATGTTTTTCTTGTTGCATGTCTATAGATTATCTTAAATTTCACTATTTAAACTTTCTTCTAATTGTGACCTGGAGCCAAACCTCAGCCTGCTCTCTGCTCTCCTAGCAGGGTCACTGTAAAGGCTCTATATTAAATAACTTCTGCTTGTAAAAGGCCCAAAGCACAGGATTAATTGATCACAGTTTAACATAAAAATGAGGTGCTGTTCATTAATTCTGCTGCTTCATATTCTCTTGAGGGTTTTTACCTTGCTGTGGGCATTCAGATGAGCTCTTCTGCTCCCAGCAGTCACAGCTGATGCAACAAAGTGAATTACCGAGTTTCTCCTTTTCTTCATTTGGAAAAAGGATGCACCTTCTGCTGAGGCTTTGACACAAACCACTTCTCACCTGAATGCTTTGTCATGTGGATTTTGTTAAAGTCTTCTCACCGTTGCTTCCATGAGAGCAGCATTTGCATAATGAGCAGAGTCCTGCTTGCATCCAGAGTCTGATCCTCCTCAGTTAGGGATTAGTCTCCTGCTATATTAAATTACATAAAAGTTTTAATGAGCCTGTCTTTATTCACTAGATGTTTTGGTTCCATTATTAAATAAGGACCTTAATAAAGCAGGGAGACGTGGAAATTGCTGCTCCTGCACTATTCCTCAAAACCAGCAGAGGGGTCTCTTTACCTACAAATAAATGAAGTTCCTCTCCCCCTCCTACTCCCAATTTAACGCATTTTTGTTTGATTGTCAACTGTGGTTTGGCTGCCATCACAAAATCTCTATCTTTGGTGTGCTTTGAGATTTCTTTGGGGCGTTGAGGTTAAGGAGAGCGAGAACAGATCGCTGCTGTCAGTGAAACAGCCACAAAGAACATTTATTGATTTGAAGTATTTTATATTTAACTGTCTTCTCTATTCAGATTTTTTTTTTCATCTTTCAGGGCAGCTAGAATATAACTGTACAGGAAAGACAGGAAAAATAGGACTGAGGAGGGAGTTGCTAGGGGATTTGAAGTTAGCTGGATTACAGAAGCCCTGTTTGACTCCATTATGTCCAAGTTTTTCATGTAAATGATGAGCTCCTTGGGGAAAAGCATTCCTGCCAAAAGATGAGCAGTCTTATAAAAATTATATCCCTAACCTATTTCCTATTCCTTGCAGAACAGCTGCTTCAATTTCAGAGCTGCAAGTACATTGGATAGAACCACATTGCCTGTGAAGTGTTGCCCATTAAGTAGTAGATATGTGGGAGTTAAACAATATGCTGTGAGATTTTGCTCTTTGACAAATAGGAGACTGCTTCGGTGATCTGCTGCAAACTTTTTATGAGACAGCCTTAAAAACTCGTTTCTATTTATGCTCCAAGATGCCTATTCATCAGTGTTTCTATTTTGTTGGAATAAAGTTAGCAAAAAAAGTGTATAAACTGTAGAAAATGCCCTCAATCTCTGTAATGAAGTGCTGCCCTAGCTCTTCACTCATTCACAGGGAAATTTGCAGTGACTTTCCATGTACTGTAATTGGGGTAATGCTAAATTTTTGCATCTATTCATTGAAAATACCCCAAACACCCCAACAAACAACCCCCCCTCCCCAAAATGTATTTCATGTCCTGCTGTAAACCCAGTTTGTCTGGACATGAATTGGACATTACTGTCCTGGAAGGGAAGAAGGTGAAACTAAAATAAGATTGTTACATATGAGCTGATCGTCCAGATCACAGATTTAGTCCAATATTAGGAGTTTCCTGGATTAATGGGTTCAGATGTTCTTGAACCATGTTCCTGCCTTAGGGTGGGTAACTTTAAAAGATATTTGAAAGAGCTTTTAAAGCTCTTTCTGTTCTGTGCTTTCCGAAAGCTGTTGTTAAGCATCACTATCAAGATGCTGTTAAACATCACTGAAAGCTCTTTGGAACAAGAAATTTTGGACTTTTATTTTTACACTGGTGAGGAAGAAAGATCTCATCCTTGATGTTGTTCATGGCTGTGATGGTGCTGTGCCTGTAACAAGGATGGAATGCTTCTTTCTTGAGAAGTTTGTTCAAATTTACATGACTAAACACTTCACATATCCATTCTCTCTCCAGGCCTAAGTGCAGACAGTTGAAGTGTATTTACTAGATATTCATATTTGATCAGTTGGTTGGGGAAATGCATAATAACTCATTAGGCAGAATTTATTATTTAGTCTTCCTAGCTGTAGTTTAGCCTGAGAGGAAGGTTTTGGAGCTTCACAACTTAATTATTCACCAAACTGGTTTTTGTCTGACAAGGAGGGGGAGGCATCTGCTCCAGTCTTCTATATTAGAGTGTTTTGCATTCATTTTTCTTAGTTCAGCTATCATTAATCATATGAAAGTCTCTTGGGGAAAAGGTTGGCAGAGAGAATTGCAAAGTTTATGCTCTGAGAGCTGTAGGTACTATATTACCCTTGCAAGTCAATGTATAGAAACCAATAGATTTTCTCCCAGACAATTTGAGTGGTCAATGAGTTCAAGCAACCTGCTACAGTGATGGATAGTTTGGTGTGTTACACAATTCCAGCTCATGCAAAGAAGGTGATTTTCAGTCTCACCTTTAGCTTGCCTTGGGAAGGATTTAGGGAGTTCTGGGGGCAGAAATAGGAGAGGCAAAGTTATGTGCAAATTGGAAATTTCACACAGGCTGTTCTACTTTTTCCACAATTACATCCCTTGTCAGTCCAGCTCTTCCCATAAACCTGGCCATTACAGAGCTCTGCTGTTTTAGGGCAGAAATCTGGTTTCTGCACCTGACAGGTGCTGTGCACCAGGAGGACTGAGATGAGCTAACAGGTGGAGTACAGTTGCTGGAGCAGCATCTAACTCTGCATGTCTGTCATCCTCAAGCTGCTTCTGGTTTTCACTAAGAGTCACAGTGTTGGTCACTTGAAGTTGCAGGCCAGCTGAAAAGTCCCCTGAAATTTAATTACAGGTAATGTGTCAGTTCAAGCCACTCAGTAACATGATAGTATAAAAATAACATTTAAAAAAGCCAAGGAGTGACCTTTGCAGCACAGGGAATGTGATAACACTGCTGTTGATCCTTTGCTTCCAATTCCAGTGCTGTGTGGGAATAGGTTTAATGTGACCCACTTGAAGAGTTCCACAACTTGGAGCCAAAAGCCTTTGCAATTATCAGAGCTTCCCACTGCAGTTTGTATTTATAGGCAGCACTTAAGGAAAAACAGGAACATATTGGAGAGTTTGGGTATCTAGACAAAACTTGGACCTGATTCTGCTGTTCTTCAGTTTTCTTAGTCAAGCAAGTGGTTCTTCTGCTCCTGAAAAAAATCAGTTTGTAGAACTGAGGGTCAGGGTGTAATCATTCTTTGAATAACATTTGAGGGGGTTTTGGGAGCTGTTAGGTGTTTCTTAGCTGAATCCTGGAGATGAAGCTAAAATGAAGAAAGTAAACCGAAAGGCTTTGTAAATGACATTTTGCATTTAATGTGCAAAATAAACAGAAATAAACCACTGAAGTAATAAAGTGATGTTAAGGATTTGATGTGAACCTGCATGAAGCAAGGTAATTAAGTCAAGAAAAGGACATAAAACAGTTTGTAAAGAGACTACAATTAAAATGTCACTAGTGCTATTTCTTTGGACTTAGAATAAGAAACAACTATTAAATTTTAAATCCCTGTGGAGGTAAAAATAAAGTTTATAAGTAACTACCATATGTGCAAACTATTTAAAGGGCTCATGCTACTTCACAAATGGGCCCTTTTGGGGAATCAGTAGCAAACATTTATTTGAAGATGTAGGCTGTGTTACCTGGTTCTTTGGGTCTCAACAGAAGTTTAGATAGTATAAAGTCTCCTGCAAGTTTTAATTGTTTAATGTTAGGTAACAGCTCCTGTGTTACAAGTTTCTACCTCTCTTTCTTCCGCACAATCTGTGCAGTAGAGGAAAAGTTTATAAAATGAGGCTGATGTCTGCAAGCTTTGCCTCCTTCATCTGACAGTGTTGAAACTCCCCAACCAACCAGCAAAAATGTTGGAAGTGACACGAAACGGTGGTGGGAGAGAAGGTGGAAGGACAGAGAAACCACGTTGGAAAATTTTCTACTGCCCTGTGCTCTTAAATGTTTTCCACTCTAACTGGGAGCTGCCTATAAATTCCATGCTAATGATCTCATGTATTCACATAGATGTAGTGATTGTCCCGGTTCATAGCAGAATGTCAGGAACAGGAATTGTTTGATGTTACTTCTTGGGACCCAAGGCTTTGTCAGGTGGCCAGACTTTGAAACCCCATGGAGAGCTGTGAATTTTCAGCTGGAATGGGACAGGTCTGTGGACTGCAGAGGAGAGCTGGGGTTGTGGTTGGTGCAGCTCGGACCTGCTGTTCTTCCATTGCAGCATTCCATGTTGGTCCTAACAGATCTCAGAGTCCCTGGGACTTGCTGCTGTGTAGAAGCTGTTGAAAGAGATTGCTCCTGTGGCTTAGGAACAGAATGTCCACATTTCTCTGCTGGGAAGCTAAGATGTGGAGGTAGTGCTGCTAATCTTGGAACTGCAGGAAGTAATTAACAGAGCCAGAGTCAAGATCAAGTTCTGTTCGTCCCTTCTGATCATGAGCTTGACCTGGTTGGTCATTTGAAGTTTGTGTTCTTGTCAAAAGAAAAAAGTTTTAACATTTCTGACCTTTTGTTTGATGCCAGAGTAACCAGTGTGCAACAATTTTCATGGTGAGATGAGAAAAAAGGCAAATGACAAACTGAATCACCTGTAAGCAATTTTCTCCTATTTCTAGCCAGAGAGTAAATTGACTCAGAAGTGAATGTTCATTCTGACAACATCTATGTGCATAATATTCCCAACAGCCTTGGAGACCAGCCATTCTGTATGAAAAGCATTTAAACAACAACCTAGGTTTATGGAAGAAAATACTGACATCTTATCTGAAAGTTGTTCTTTCTTTAATTGTATTCATTGATGCCAAGAGAAAGTGGCTTCAGTACATTTTTCAGTGACAGTGTGGGTTGTTAGTCTTAAACTTTCTTTAAAGTTGATTTGCTGCATATTCAGTTTCTATTTTTTTTTGTAGGACCTTAGAAATCAACTAGAGAAATTACATGGTGAAATGACTGAGAAAGAAAAAGCAGTTGAGCACCATTACAATATTCTTTTGAGTGAAAGCAATCAGAAGCTGCAGAGCCAAGAACTTGTTATAAGGCAGCTGACAGACAGTGTCAATCACAAGGATCTGCTGCTTGAGGTAGGTAGACTTACTCTGAAATGAAAAATGGAAAGTTATCATTTGATTTTGTATGGGGAATTATTACAAAATCACGTTTGTAGTTGGAGTTATTGTTGATTTTGAAGATAATCCTTCACTTCTCATAATACTGTATTTGCAGAACAGACCTGTAATTACAGAGTGTGTGACATTCACCAGGATTTCTTGTTAGGGTTTTGTGAAGCGTGTGGACAGAGGGGGAAGAAAGCTTTACTAATACTTATGTGGGATTGTCACTGTTGTAAAAGCTCTGAAGTGCTCATGCTTTTCAATTTATTGTGCACAAAGTGAAAATTGATGAATAGATACTGAAATATTTTATCTCCTTTTCTGGGAGCCCCAAATGTCCTGTATGAGAAGGTTCCTGCCTGAATGGTAACAGGCCCCTGCTCAGTTTTCACAGAGTAAAAAAGTAGTGATGGTATTCAGCAATTCAGAGAGGAGATGAGGTTGCTCTGTACCTGGAGACAAAGGTGCATGCCTTGACTTCATTTTTTAATACTGAAAAGGTTGCATAGGTGGGGAAAGCTTCTGTGCATCTTTTGGTTTTGCTTCTGGTGTCTTAAATTGAGCTCTTTTTGCAGGGTATGTAAATAACATGTTCCAGGTCATCCTTGGGTATTCTTCTGAATTTTGTTAGGTTTTGTATTTTGCAGTTTCAAATTAGAGTAAATAATGTAAAACTACTTGTTTTCTTTTGTTAGAGACTTGATGGAACAGTTAAAGAAAAGGATGCAGAGCTGCAGGAGCTCCAGAATAAGTGCAAGAACCTTTTAAGAGCTAATGAAGAACTTGAACTGAAAAATGAGGGCTTAGTAGAAGAGAAATGTGCTGCACAGACTCAACAGTCAATTATCAAGATCGTCAGAGAGCTGGAGGTGAGTTTTGCATAACTGATCATTTGCAGGTAAGTACCTGAACTTCAAATTGAAGAGAATTTTGACTTTGGCTTCAAAGCTGTGGACTGATATATGTTGTAATTCACCATGTTTTGTGCTCTGATGAATTTAAAGGCCTTAACTAAATTCCCTACTTTCAGATGTTTTGCCTGCCATAAAGAGGTGGGGTTTTTCTGGTGGTTAGGGCAGCCATAATTCACTGAGTGGGAGGAAATCTGCATTTCTGGAGAGAGGTGCAGAGAGGAGTTTGTGTACTTTGGATAGATAAGGGGAAAGATTGCGCAGAGCTGGTGCCCACAGGAGGTAAATGGAATGTGAGGATAAATACAGGTAGGAGTGAAAACATGTTCAGGGCAAGAAGAAAACTGCTTTAAAGCAAAGAAGAACTTGTACAGAAATAGGTATATTTAAAAAGGATGAGCAATATATGCCCATAACTTTATTTGATGCCATGAATTGAAAAGACTGCACCTGAAGTGAGAGGTCAAAATTCAAAATTTTAGTTTTATAAGTACTTCCTTCTCTCTTTACCTTCTGTTCTAGCAAAAAGAAGTCAGGTACTGTTAAATTTTTGAATCACTGCCTGACTCCATCAGTGCATCATGGTGTACAGATCATTGAACAAATGTGCTGCTTTTGAAGGTGCATTTCTTGTCTCTTTTTGTGTTGTTTGCAGCCTGATGTGTCAAGGTTTCTAAAAGCATCAGGCAAGGTTAAAATAATTAGACTGGTACACAGTAATGGTGGAGAAAGCTTTTTCATTCCTTGAATATATATACATATATAATATGTCAGTCATTTACAAGATTTCTCAAGGAAGTTCAAAATAAAGGGAGCCAATGGCAAAGAAACATGAGTGCAGTGTTTGGGTCACATTCTGAGCAGTCTGGTGGTGAGATGATGAATGTGATGGGCACTATAATTAACCATGGGAGAGACAAGAATGTGTGGAGTCCTGGTTGTGTGACCAGCTCAGAGGAAAGGAGCTGCAGCCCTGTTTGCCTGGGCAGCAGTGAAGGTTCATCCCAGTACATGTGAATTTGCAGACACAGAAAATGGTCTGGGAAAGGCTGGGGGGAAATTCCACTTGTGCACAACAAACTGCAGTGCATGCACCTAACTTCTGTCACAAAGGGACCTAGGATGGAAAATCACAGGGAATTAATGGAAATCAAACAGTGAGTTGCCTGTGTACCCCTCCCTCTGTTCAGGTGGGTAACCAGGGCAGGAGCAGCACAGGAAATCACCCAGAGCCACCTTCTAATCACAGCCCATTCTCTGCTCCGTGCACTCAGGGACTGAACAATAGCTAATCACAGCCTATTGTCCTCTCAGCTCAACCTCTGTGTCACCTATCTCCTGTAAGGACCCACTTGGGCATATTAATGACCAGTTTTTGGACACAGATTAGCCAGAGCTCTGCTCTCATTGGCTGCCTGGCACTCTTGGATGGCTTTGCTGTGCTGCACTGACTCTCAACAAACCCACAGCTGGATCCTCCCCACCAGAGGGGACAGAAACCAGGCTCTTCAGCCTCACTGATCTTTTAAAGTTGTAAAAATTGATTGGAGAGATACAGAACTTTTCTCTCTTTCAGCATATCTTTGTATTTTATTTTAATGTAATGATAATTTTTAAAGCAACCAACACCCAAAGCTCTGCTGGGTGCCTTGGCCAGGCCAGGAAAGATAAATTACAGGTTCTAATTTTGGAGTTTGGATATTTGAGCCACTGTCATGGTCTAGAGAGAGTGAGTGAGGGCATTGATAATTAGGGGAGTTTGACAACTTCTGACTCAGGGATCTCTGAAGTCTGAGTTAAATGTGTTTCACAGACAAGGAATTTAGAAATTGGAAGAAATGACCAAATTCTAGTGATGGATGAATGGATGGATCAGTGAGGAGCTATCGCTAATATCCTTCTCTCAGTCATTTATCCTTTAACCTTCAGAGATTTTGAAATGATCCTGAGGTTTATTGGAAGCACAAGAACATTCAGTGAGGTAACCAGATATTCTTGTGACGTTGCCAATAAGTTATTTATTGTGGGGGTATAAAACTTCTACATTCATTGCTTACAATCTAAGGAACCTTTAATGAAAATAAGTTATGTTTTCCACCTCTGCTGCTTAGGAATAGTATTTCAGACTTAAATATAGACTTTAACATATTAGATTGCCTCCTTTCACGGGAATATAAATCCTTCACTGCAATATGGTCCTGGATGTCTTGCAGCTATCTCCTCTAACACATTTTCCCTCACACCATGTGTCAAGAGGTTTAATGTTTCATTAACTCCCACAGCATTACAGTCTATTTAAGTTACAGAGCTGCCTTATGTTTTGTGTACCGTCGGGGAGTTGATTGAAATAATTCACTCCTACGCGTTATTTAGAAATGACAGTAATAATGTACAAAAAAAAGGGATGTTCATGCTGCATCTCCTCATCTTTATTATTCATGAAAGATTCTGAAAAAATCAGGAACACTTCCTCGTGATTTTGCTAACCTTTACCTAGGTAGTTGAATTTAGAATTTAATAATTTGTGTATAGCCTGTGACATTTGGAATTAAGAAACAGCTCATGTCTCCTGTTAGGCAGAAAGAGTTGAGAGGATTTCACGAGGTTACTGAGATTTTGGTACAAATGGAGAACTCAACATGTGAATCCTAAAAGGAACAGGGTTTGTGTGTGGCACTGCTTTGTTCATGCAGCAGCCATTCCTTTCCTCATTTGTGCTCACTAACTCTGCACAATGACAGTGCTCTGCCAGGGCTTCAGAAAGAGCTTTAATTAGGATAGAGTTCTGTAGTGTCTTCAGTAATAATTGCAAGGTTTGGATCAGACATATGGAGGAGTTCACCAGAACTTTTAACAGACTGTGAAACAACTAAATTAAGTAAAAAGTAAATTAATTTTTTCCTGTTGCTTTCTACGTCATTGGTCAATGTTTGTGATCAAACTTTTCCAACTTAAATTACAACCCATGTATTTCTTGCTTAATGTCTGTTCTTGAAAGGCTGAGATTCCAGCACATTGATAAGATTCCTTAATTTAGGCTGCAAGATGTACTTTTAAACTTCTTTTTTCATGAGATTATTTTATTACTGGCCTCTGGATCACCCACCTCCATCTGTTTTTGTGTTTCTCCATGCTCAGTCAGCAAGCTTTGCTGGGAGCTCTTTCTCTGCTCATCTAGATAATAAATTAGATGTGAAGCTCAGGATTTTTCACTTTGATACAGAATAGTATTTAATGTCTAAATTGCACTAGAACCTGGAAATGTCTCTTAGATGCAGCCTTTAGTTACTGTTAAATTTTTGAATCACTGCCTGACTCCATCAGTGCATCATGGTGGACAGATCATTGAACAAATGAGCTGCTTTTGAAGGTACATTTCCTGTCTCTTTTTGTGTTGTTTGCAGCCTGGTGTGTCAAGGTTTCTAAAAGCATCAGGCAAAGTTAAAAATAATTAGACTGGTACACAGTAATGGTGGAGAAAGCTTTTCCATTTCTTTAATAATGAGACTTTCTCAAGGAAGACGATGGCAGCTGAACATGGGGCACCTGTCCAAAGGCAAGGTCACTTCTTCAAAGACTCTGGAGCCTCAGTGGTAGAAGCTGCAGCAGGACCTGCCAGGCAGGTTACCTTAACTGGAGTCACCTGGGCACAGCTTGATTACACTTGCAAAATATTATTAAACATACTTGCTGGCATATTGTGAAGTAAGAGTGTAAATAATTAAAAGTAAACACCGGTTGTCCTTGCTTTTGTGCTGTTTACTTTGCAGAACACTGAATTGTTCAAATTAGCAGTCTTTGCATCTTTAGTGTGAACTAATGAGATTCTATTGTAGCTGAAGTTTTTTTTGGTTGCAATTTCCTCCTTAGGAATTGCAGTTGGAATAATAACAGCTGCTTAAAACTCCTGGGTGTAGGTTTCTTCCTTGTTAATGATCTGTTCACTAATGATTTAGTATCTCTTAAGAGTTCCCTTAGCTGAAATTCTCCCTTAGCTGTGGCACCTTTTTTGTTCCTCCTTTCAGTTTTCTATTTCAGTCATAATAGAAAACAGAGAGAACCAAAAATTTTTTAACAGAGGCAGAATTTGTGCCCGATATTAATACATCTAAATTTGCTATAATATCCCAGTTATTTTCTCTTTGGAAATGACTGATATCTTAGATACTTTTACATAGTAAATGCAAGAAAATACTCCATTAAATAGCTGCATTTTTTACTTCCTGCTGAAAAAGTGACTCTCTGGTTGTTTTGGAGTGAAAAAAGTCTGGGGAAATTAGTGGATCCTTACTGAGAATGTACCATAAGAGTTTCTGTTTATTCTTATAATAATAATACCATCCTTTCTGTGAGCAAGACTGCAGATAAACCATTTTCTTTTTTTCACATGAGTGAAGCAGCAGCTTGTATTGTGGAGAAAACTGACTTATGGAATGTCTGATATGCTCATCCTTTATTTGGGGCTCAATATAATCCTTCTTGTTCAGAGTTGGAACAGAATTTGCTGGATCTTCTCACCCCAAAAATGCCAATTTTATCCAGAACACACAGAGGACTTGTTCTAAAATGTGTGCTTGGAGCTTTGGCTTGCTTGCTCCCCTTCCCCTTCTCTGGGGTAGCTGCCTGCCAGGTTGTTCCTGTTGTGAGAACTTTGGGAGTGAGGATGCTTTTGTTGGGGATTGGGGAAACTTCTGAGGCTGTGAGAAAAATGCTGGAGCACTGTTGAGGTGTGTGATTCACTCATGGTGGGTGCACAGTGAAACACTCTTTGCCTCCTTCAATAACAGCTGGATTTAAGGACAGTGAATAGTTCTCAGATCCATGTTGGTGGTCCTGTTCCAAAAACTGGGATTTCAGCTGCTTCCACAAGTGTTTCAGGCCACAAGCATACACATGGGCACAGACATGAAAATCACATTGTAAACACAGTATGTTCTTCTTTTCATTTAGGAAAATAAAGAAGCTGAATATGAGAGGCTGATCCTTGCTTTAAGGAAAGAACAGAATATTTATTCTACACTAGTGAAGACCTTCAAGGAGTCAGATAGGTAAGTGCTTCTGCTTTGGGGGATAATCTGAACTCAAAGGGCAAAAGTCAGAAGTTGTAAAAAAATGTGCAGCTTTACTGGAGATTAATTTGTTCTGGCCAGTTGTTTATAAGCTCTCTGTAGTAGTCTCTAAAGAGAAATATTTATGTAAGTGAGTTTCTATTATCTAAATTACTTACAATGTTTCTGAAAATGTTTCTTTTTAGATTGGAATCTCAAATGAGCCCTGTTTACATTTATGTACCAAAGTAAGCAGCTGGATTTTCCATACTTAGGTCTTGTGTTTTGGCATCTGTTGTGAAACCAAATTGCAGTGAACTTTTGGGCACTGGACAATTTGCCATTTTTTACTCCTAAAATACAGATAGTGCTTATCTTAAAAGTGACACTGTGAGAATTTTGAAGAGAATATAAATATGCAAGATTTGGGAGAAGGTTAAACAAAACAGAGTAATTGAAGTTTGCATAGTACGTTTTCAGTGTAAAGCATTGAAAAGGGTGGCAGGAGCAAGTGGTTTTTAACCTTTTAAAATCAAAGAACCCAACAATTCAGAAAGACATCTGCAGCCTACTCTGTATCCTGTTATTGCTTGGCAGTTGAGGAGGAAATGTTATCATAAAGAAAATTCTTAGTCTGTAGACAAATGAAATGGAAATGTTTTATAAGAAATTTACTGCTATAATTGCAAATTTCTTAATGAAGTATTTAAAACATTTGAGAGCCAGCTCCTGAAAGCAATGGCTTATACCTGCCAGCTTTGGGGGAATGTTTATTTATATTTTTCAGTTGTTTTATAGTTTAGAAACCATAAAGAGAAGTAGCACTAGACTGAATGAGATCTGTGTGTGAGTTAAGCACTTAGCAGCAGTGCCAGCTTGTGCTTGGCCACAGCTCAGGACCTGCTTTAGATACTAGAAAAAATAATGAAAAATAATGCTAGCAGTCAGCTGATGGAGATTATTTCTGATTTCATCTGAAGAGTGGGACCTGGCAGTGGCTCTGTGGGCAGGGAGAGGCTCTACATTCTGTACAGCAATGACAGCAAAGCAGTGTGGCTCTGAAACTGGCTGTTCTAGAATGCCTTTCAGATAAGCAAACCCAGAACTGCAGGTGTAATCACTGGGCTTTTGCAATGAGCTTCTGTAGGATCAGGATCATTAGTCCTGATCCCTGATGTGGGATTTTGGAATGCATGGAGCAGTCAGTGCAGAGGATGCACAGTGAACTAGGGCTTGGAGCTGCTCTTATTCCTCCATCTCCCAGTTTTGGACCTGCTTAGATGCTAGACCTGCTTTAGATGTTAGAAAAAATACTGATGAAAAATAATGCTAGCAGTCAGCTGATGGAGATTATTTCTGATTTCATATAGAGAGTGGGACCTGGCAGTGACTCCTGCTCTGTGGGCAGGGAGAGGCTCCACATTCTGTACAGCAATGACAGAAAAGCTCTAAACTGGCTGTTCCTAGAATGCTTTTCAAATAAGCAAACCCAGAACTGCAGGTGTAATCACTGGGCTTTTGCAATGAGCTTCTGTAGGATCAGGATCATTAGTCCTGATCCTTGATGTGAGATTTTGAGTGCTGTGTCCAGTTCTGGCCCCCTTTGGGAAGGACATTGAGATGCTTGAGCACATCCAGAGGAGGCAACAAGGCTGGAGAGGGGCTGGGAACACAAACCCTGTGAGGAACCACTGAGGGAGCTGGGGCTGCTCAGCCTGGAGAAAAAGAGACTCAGGGCTGCCCTCATCACTCTGCACAGCTCCTGAAAGGTGCCTGTGCTCAGCTGGGGCTGGGCTCTGTCTCCAGCAGCACTGACACAACCAGAGGACACAGCCTCAAGCTGCACCAAGGGAAATAACTGTTTTATATTAGGAAAAAAATTTTCACAGAAACGGTGACAAAGTTCTGGAATGGCTGCCCAGGGAGGTGGTGGAGTCCCCATCCCTGGGTGTGTTTAACAAAGCCTGGATGTGGCACTGGGTGCCAGGGTTTAGTTGAGCTGTTGGGGCTGGGTTGGACTCAATGATTTTGAAGATCTCTTCCAACCCTGTGATTCTGTGATTCTGTGATTTTGGAATGCATGGAGCAGTCAGTGCCTGTTGTGCCCCAACAGCAGAGGATGCACAATGAGCCAGGGCTTGGAGCTGCTCTTATTCCTCCATCTCCCAGTTTTGGGGGCTGGAACATGCTGGAAACTTCATCAAGGCTTGAATCCCAAACTTCTGGGGAATGGATAAACAAGCCCTGCAGATACACAGATGAGGAAGCTGGGTTTAATTGCCATCAGCAGTGACATGGATTTTGGGCAAACATCTGTTTTCTTGCTGACATCTTCTTTTAGGCAATATTTATTTTAAGCAACCTGGGTGGTTATTTTTCAAAATGAGTTACTGGATGTCAGGACCAAGACATTCCTTCTCTATCCAAGAGGGGAATCAGGCTTGTTCTTATAAAACCTTTAACTCATGGAAAGGAGAAAATGTGCTTACCTGGCTTCTAGTCATGTGTTGGTTTGGTTTTACTCTTAATCTTTTTTTGGTGAGCATTTAAGAGAGCTCTCACTTCAAAGAAGCTCTTGTATGAGGAAGAATTGTTTAAAGCAGTAGTTTCTTGTGCAGGAACCCCTGACAACAGCACACTTGTCAGGAGACAGACCAAGAGGCTTTTCATACATGTAGCCTTTAATTAATGTGCATCTGCAAAACTCCGTTATTCTCATGCAAGTATGATGTGCTCTGTGTTCCTGTACAGTCTCCCATCAGGTGGATTGCAATTTTTTTAAAAATCCCTGAATTCTCTGTCATTTAGTGCATTGGCTTGGAAATTCTGCAGCAGCTTAATTTATCTTAAAACGCTAAGTGAAGTAAATGCAAAAATAAATAATACAAGGAGTTCAGTAACAGCCTCGTATTTATTTTTCATCAAATCCAATTTATTTCATTTTATTGCAATTTCAGGTTATTTTATTTTCAGCACTTCAATCTTTTTACAGATTGATCAGAACTGCCTTGTTGGTGTAGTTGAAGGGTATGGGGAGATGTAGCAAGGGGCATCTGATGCTGAAGAGCTTCAGTAGCAAAGTTGCTTTAAAAATTATTTCACCTCGACAAATTATAAATTCTAAGTTTGGACATTGATGCCCCATTGTGGTAACTGAGACAATAGAGACAATTTAGAACTCAAGGGGTCTTTTTACAGGCTGTGGATAAATGAAGAAATAAAACAGTTAGTTTTGTCTGGGTCCTATTTTCAATGGAACAGGATCTTTTGATATTTTTCCTAAGTGCAGGATTAGATTATCTGGTGGAGCTCTGTGGCAAGGGAACAAAGTTTCCATGGTCACCACATAATGGAATACACAAAGCCATCAGCATTATGTGATAATGATATTTTTCTGGCACAGTTTTTAGAAGATAGTAATTTAGATTTTCCTTAAAAAGAACTGCTCAGAAAGAGGCTGGTAGAAGAGCTCTGTCATGGGGAAGCTGATTTAGGCAGCAGAGCCCAAAAGAGCAGGAAAATGCTGTGTATGTAAACATTTAATCTCCTCTTTCTATGTAGGGATTTGTTTGTGCTTATGCATCAGAATGATGGAAGTGTGGGATGAAACCCAGCCATGGGGAATGGGAAATGGCTGCAAGCCTAAATGGAGAAAAAACCAGTGCACACAAAAATGTTTTGAATTGAATCTCAGAGATTTATTGTCCCTTTTTTTGCCCCCAGTATAAATAGCTTGCAAGTGGAACTGAACAACATTTTCATGTTGAGAAAACAACTGGAGGAAGATGTTTTAGGTAACAGGAATCTCCAGAAGATTTTACAAGATCAGATTAAGGACATGAAAAATCACAAAGGTTTGTATCCATGCCCAGCCCAACCCTCCTCTAGCACAAAAGAAAAGTGGTTTTATTACAGTCAGTTTGCTGGCATGGAGAAGAAATATTTGAGAGTAAAAAAGGTGTGAAAATATTTCTTTTTGAAAGGTGCAAAAAGATTTCTTTTTGACTTTCTATACAGATGATTTGGTGGATTTGTAACAGAATGCCTTGGAGCAATCAGGGCACATACAGAGGGAGAATTTCTCTCTTTCCATGCAGCAAATGTTAGAAATTCCATGGCAGTTCTACTGCAGGGATCATTTCATGCTGCCTGCAGCTTTGTACCCACAGAATCTACTGTTTTCCACAAAAGTCAGAGATTCCTGCCTGGAATCACTCGGTGGCCATGGGATCACTTTCTGACCATGGGGTAATCACTTCCCAAAGAGTTTGTGGCTCAGGCACTGGTAACCTCCTCCTAACAGAAGTATTTCCAGAGAAAGAAAAAAATACCTAGAAGTTTTGTTACTTAGTAATTCAGAAAAAGTAGAGCTTTTAAATATAGCTTAGCTTCTGGCTTTTTTGCTGTGTGTCTTGGGAGGTGTTTTTAGTATATTCTTAGATATAGAAACGAATAATATAAGTGGGTATCATTAAATAGTTTACTGCATACGTACAAGATGTTTCTGTTTTATCCCATAGGGGATATATAAATAACAGTAAAGCCTGTTCACTTCCCCTTTCAACTTAGATTTTCAATTTTAGCATCACTTGACAGCTCTGGTAAGTGACAAAAGGTAAACTTCAGCTGTTTCAGAGTTTCCAACCTCAAAAGCCCAGAGATAATCAACGACCAGGGTGGGCCAAAGGTTCTTGTGGATGCTCCAGGGTTCTCAGGAGTTGTTGTGCTGAGGGTGAGGCTGGTGGGAACAAAGGCTGAAAAATTAGGAAAGATTTGTGACTTTTGAGTCCTAGCAGCAGCCACGGGATCAATGTCAGAACTGGGAGAAGGATTTGCATCTCTTCTTTGTCCTAATTTAGTTATGCTTTCTTCCTATCTAATGAGATTTATTTCTAGAATTGACTGTCATTTGTATTGTAAATAAACAGGTGTTTATTGAAACATAAATAATTCCTGCAGTTATAGAGGCAGTGAATAAGTAACTATTTTCAATCCAATTACTGCATTCTTTTGACCCAAAAGCAAAATAAGTTCATTAACTTTGTCTACCATGGTGTTTTTCCTTGAGACCTTGTTAAACTATAGTTAAAATAGAATAACTATTCATGCCTAACTTATCCTTCCTAAAAATTATTTCTAATTGTAATGCTAAATATGTAAATTATAATTCAGAATTACATTCACAACTCATGCTGATAACCACAGAAAATACAGCCACAGAAAATGCAGCAAGTCTGTGTGACAGAAACACAAAGAAATATGAGGACAAATTTTTTTCAATTAAACAGAAAGCTTATTTTGGGAATGAAACATTCTAAGTGGCCTCCCACAGACTTACTGGAAGGTTCTTATTGGAAATGTCCTGTGCATTCTGTGCTGTGTTTTCCTGCAAATGGAATTTCTGAAATAACGTCTGTCCTTGGCTATTTTGGCAGATGAAACTCTATCTTTCTGTGGAGATCAAACATCTTATATGAGTATCTGTTTAGGAGAACAAGACCATTTAAGCCTTCAGATAGACCATCTGTCTCTGGAAGAACTTAAAAAAAAGGTATTGATCTTTTTCATTACTTACTGTTCCTAATGGCTTAATTCTGCTCTGTTTCTAGTTCCTGTGTCTCACAGAAGCATTTATTTAGGTGCAGTTGGGTAGTTCTGAAAGGATTTGAAGCTCCCATCTCAGTGGTTTGTGACCCACCTTTTATGAACTACTTAGACTTTGTTACACCCATGGGCTTCAGAACCAGCTGAAAGCTGAGTGATTTCCAGCCAGGGTTTTGTGGTCTTGGACACCTGGGCTCAGGATTTTGACTCAGTACCAGTTTCAGACTTCATCTACATCATCTCCAAAGAAAGGTGTTGCCTTGAGCATCCCACAGTGTGTATTTCATGCACCTTTATTAATTGTGGAGTTGGTGGTGTCTATACTCTATATATTCTGTATAGCACACTCCATCCCAGGATTTGGAAATCTTTTGGTAAATAGGGGATGTTATAAAATAACCCTGAGGTGAGTTCTCTATTCTGTGTAAGGAGAACTGAAATTTAGAGATGAAATATGCAGCCCAAACAATGAATCAGTATTGGAGTTCAGAAACTTCTTCTCTTTCTCCTGATCCTGCACAGTGACATCTGATCCATGCACCAGTTCATGACAAGGAATAATTTTGAATATGGTTGGTTGGGAGTGAACATAACTGAAGTTTTTCTGTTTCTCAGGGACAGCTGAATTGTAGGCAGGTGCTCATAGTCTGGAGGTGGGTAGTCTGATGGAAGGAAGTTTGTCTTACTTGGAACAGGTGTCCCTAAAAAAACCCCAGATTGTGTCCCAGTGCCATTCTGGGGTTTCACCACTTTTATCTCTGAGCATGTTCCCTTCAGAAGGCTCAAGGACACTCATTGGGAAAAGATATTTATAAGTAATTTCTTACTGGAAAAAGGGTGTGACTGAAAGCTGACCTGGTTTTCTGAGTATATTAATTGGTCTGATAAAAAGATTTCACTTTTTCCTCTAAACTTCTTGATACACTTCATGGCTTTGTGGCCATGAGAGTTTAGAACCCAGCTGCCCAGAATCAGATTCTGTGTCTGTGAAACTGTTCAGAATGAGTGTGGCTTAGAGGGGCTTGGAGAAAGAAGAACATCTGGTTCCTGAATGCTCCTTCTTTCCAGTAATGCTGTTTTATCTTGCATTAAATGTTTCTTTTCAGATCAGCTGTTTGTGTAAGTGCCCTCAGGTTTGTTCTTGCTACTGAGTTGTGAAACTTGTTACCTTAACTTAATAAGAATGCGCAGACTGTGAACTACAGTGTTCCAAATGAAGGTCCCTTGAACACTAAATCACAAATACAGCAGCCTGTTTCCATACCTAGGGAGATGAACACAGGAGCAGATACACAAACCCAGAGCAGTTTGCATTTAGCTGGAGATTTATCTGCCATCATTTGTTTTCCTACTAGTTTGGATGTTACCAGTTCTGCTTGTTCTTCCTTTGGTTATTTAGGTTGCTGACTTGCTCCTGATGGTCAAAGAGCTGCAGTCAATTAATCAAGAGCTTAAGGCAAGACAGTCTGGGTGTTGTGCAAAGGATTCTCAAGGAAAGGAAGCACTGGAAATACTAAACCACAGAGAGGTAGGTTTTCTGTTTTAAAGTAGGGTCTGACTCTCACATCTAATCTGCCTTGTGGAGTCGTTTACATCAGTGCAGGAGTGTAAAGCCCTTGGGGCTGAGGTTGCTAATTCCTTATAATAACTTTTTAAATTAATGATGTAAACAACTTTAACATGTTAGCACGACAGAGAAGCAGCTCAATGCAAGTGTTCAGTGATGTGTCAAGTTGATTTTAGGGAAGCAACATACTCATTTAAATATTAATTGGGTCTGTGATCTATTTGTTTTGTCAATTGAAAGGGAGGGAAATAGTTAATTTTACAAAGAAAGCAATAGCTTAAAAAACATTTCAGTTATTCCTGAAAGTCTGTTTGCTATTGCATAGTCATTCTCAGGCTGTGTCTAATTATTTAAGAGTTTTCTTCAGATCTCTGATGGATCTTCAAAATAGGAGGATTCAGTGTAGGCAAAACCCAAGGAACAGAACTGCAGCTCACCTAAACATGTGGCTGTTTCTTCATATAAAACAGAGAAGTGTCTGAAGAAGGGCCAGCACTGTAGTGGGTTGCTGAGAGTGCAAGAAAATAATTCCTGCTGGGTGTTTCATTCATTTCCCCAAAGCTGGGACTGCTCTCAGCCGTGGGGAAGGAGAGGCCTTGGCAAAATCCTTGCACTGGGAGCATTTTGGGTGGGTCCCCATGTGTGTGAGTGGGGAAGGTTGTTCAGGAGGTTCTGGGTGGCCCTTCCAGCTTGCAGAGTATTACTTGGAATGTGGCTGGTAGTGTTTGTCTTTATGTTCCTTTGTGGCTTTTTGCTTTCAGTTCCATCATTGTGCAAAATGTATTGAAGAGGAAAGAAAAAATACAAAAGGAATGATGATGGTGCTTTGTGTCTTGAATTTCTGAATTAAACTCAGAAGAACAAGATTAGAAATAGTTTGAATCAGTTTCAGGACTGGCTGATTCAAGAACTGGGACTGTGGAATCAATGTTTTTTCTGCAGAACTCAGGAAAAAAGCTCCTGTCTTTTCCTGGATGTGCTGCAGGTATACTGGGACAGTCCCAAAATATTTTTGCTTCTTCTGTTTTAAGACACAGTCATGCTGTCTTTAATTGAAGTGTATTTTAATTAGAGACAGACCTTTACGTGTGCCATGGTTTATTGAAATGGTGAATTTTTGTGTCACTGAGAGGATTGGGAGAAGAGCTGGTGGGTGATCCCTCTCTGGGTGCCTGCACTCTCCATAATTAACATTTTTAGCAATTTGTCTCGTTATCCTGCAGAGGGCTCTGCATCCCCGCGGATGCCACAGTGAATTCCAAAGGAATTCCTGTCCTGTGCCAGGATTATCGTGACAGGATGCTGTGTGCTCCTGCTCCCCTCGACATGACAGGTACATACAGGGCTGCTCACTGAAGAAACTGCAGAATCAGATGGAAAATGACACAGAGTGAGGTTTGTAAAATATAAATAAACCTCAGCGTTCTGGGAAAAGAAATAGGAAAGTTAAATACGGTTTTTAATCAGTGCCAGAATGATTGTAGTACTGTGGAACTCAAAAATGAAAGGATCTTTAGTTAGAAGTATTTAGTTCAAAAGCTGCCTTTCAATCAGCAATAAATGACAACCTGGATATTGGGTTATGGGAGTGACAACAGTGTATTTTGCATATCAGCAACCACTCTCAAAAACCCCTTACTGTTTTTTTGTGTGTGTTTTTTGAGCTAGAATTTGTTGGCAGTTAGTGGTTGGGTGACACTGACATCTGTGTTATAAGAGGAATTTGAATATGGGATCTTCCTCAGGTTCTTAAAATGCTCCCATCCTGCTTTTCCTTCCCAAAGGCAGAGCACAAATCAGGAATGTGCACGTTGGTGCCTCTGCAGGCTCTGACAGCCCCTTGGCTTCCTGCTCGTGCTGGGAGGGAGAAGGAGGAGAGGAAAAGGTTGTTTTTGTGCTGTCCTCTGAACATCTGCCTTCTCAGAGAGGAGCAGCCTCAGTGATTTCAGCCTTCAGGGCTCTGGGGAGCTTTGCAAACCAAGCACATCAGTGCTTCATTTAGGAGAAACATTCTCCTGGTTTTCAGTCTCCACGGAAATACTTGAAAACAGGCGGCTTATTTTTGATAGACTTATCTTTCTGGCCTTAAGACACTTATTTTCTTTTAATATTTTGTTGCACATGAGGTCATATTCCTTGGAGTACAGGACATGTCAGCCTCTCAGTCACAAGACCATAGGATCAGGCTCAGCCTGCAGTGATTTATTGTCACAGTGTATTTACAACCTGTTGGTCTTCTGCAGTAATTTCATTAATGAATCTTCACTTATTAAACCAAATACTAGCCTGGGAAAAGCAGATACTAAATAATGTTGACCCATAAAATGTAGTTGAATTGCATGAATAAGTTACATGTGCAAATAAGTTCATTTTTTATACACAAATGTAGGGGTTGTCCTGAACCTACACAGGGGAGATTCAACCTAAATAGTTTTTTTTTTTTAAATAATAGTTAACATTGTTGGACTTTTGGCATCCCATGATTACATCAAAATTTTTTTTTGTAATGTATGGTAAGGTATGTAAGGTATGCCCTTGTTATATACCCTAAACCCCTCTGTGTCTTTCACCAGCTTTCAAATTGTCTTTACTCTGTGTTGTCCTACAAAGTCTGAGTGAAAATACCAAGATAACCCAACCATGACTTGGAAGTCAGTTTTCCATATAGAATTCTAACTGTGAAAGGCAAATGTATTAATACTCTGCACCATCCAGTTTGTGCCTTTAAAAATTCATACCTAAAGCCATTAGACTTGCTTATACTGCAAGGGGTTGGGAGATGAAAGGGGTTTTCTTATTAATTTCATATATATATATATATGTATATTTTTTAATCTATATGTGTATTTATATATGCATTAATTCAGTGCATACTCAATTAAAAAAATCAAACTCAAACACACTTTGATTTACTTCCCAGTGTTCTGAGGAAGCAGAGCTAACTCTGTCCCACACAGGTTGGGATCCTCTGTGCCAGGGCTGTGTCCTGCCTATAGACTGGGCATAATTAGATTTTCCAGAGGTGCCACAGAGATGCTCCAAGGGCTGGAGCCCCTCTGGAGCCAGGCTGGGACACCCAGGGGTGCTCACCTGGAGAGGAGAAGGCTCCAGGGAGAGCTCAGAGCCCCTTGCAGGTCCTAAAGGGGCTCCAGAAGAGCCGGAGAAGGACTGAGGACAAGGGATAGAGGGACACGACACAGGGAATGACCTTTAGATGAAGGAGTGCAGGTTTAGGTGGGATATTAGGAAGAAATTCTTCCCTGGGAGGGTGGGCAGGCCCTGGCACAGGGTGCTCAGAGAAGCCTCTGGATCCCTGGAAGTGCTCAACAGCATCCAGAGGGGTTCTGCTCCTGCTCTCAGTGATCCTCACATCAGGGACTTGGGTGCTGCTCCTAAAAAAGCTGAATCCTCCTCCTCCTCTTTGCTCAGGCAATGAGATGGGTTCTGTGGAAACAGGGAGTAAAAGATGATTTGGCACCATTTGCTGCAAATGGGCAAATTTAGGCATAGACACAGCAGATTGTAACCTTCAGTGGCACAGTAAATCTTTCTAGTGTACAGCAAGCCACATGTGCTTAGTTTTAAAAGCATCTATTTCTTGAATGCTGGAGAAGAGCCTAAATTGTGTAGCAAATAAAAATAAATTCTGGAAATTGGAAAATAAAATAGGCAGAATGGGGACACGACTGAGGATGCAAAGCTCCTTTGCCACGAGAGGTTAAATGGTTTTAAATGTTCTATTAATTCTGAGGAGGAAGGGTTAAATAAAAATGAAGGAATATATAAGATAAAGTTTCACTTTATTTGATATGAGTAATTCCTGGGGTTTATATTAATTTTCTTTGATCTTGTTGAAGGAATCTAATTCAGTGTTTGTTACTTTGTATTACAGGCTTTTTTATTTTTCTTTTAAGACATATCACTGACTTATTTATGCACGTTTCATATCACAGTATTTTTTTTTTGTGCTACATTTTCACATCATTCCATACTTTGTGTAGTGTCTTGAAACACCAGAGAAGCCTGTGATGCAGCCTGAAGATGGTGACAATGACAAGAAGGTGCAGAACAGTCAGTTTTGTGAGAGGGTCAGTCAGGTAGGAGCATTATGGGACAGTGCTGTCTTCTCTGCATGCCTTTAAAATGTCTTCATTCTCTTAGAGCACAAAGTATTTTGCAAACAAAACATCCTTTTCTTGGTTTCTGATTTTGCTTTCAACTAAATGTTATCTTCTGGAAGCTTTTTCCTGTATTTCTGGGCTGGTTTTGCATTCAAGATTGCTTTCATTGTGGACCTTGTTTTCTGTTGTTTGAGTACTCATGGTCACCGTGAATGGGGATAACAGAGTCCCTTGAAATTGTGTTTCTTTACATCCACTCAGTTGATCTCCTGCCTCCACTGCAGTCAGGCCTGGAGTACAAATTGTGTGAGATTCACTCGCTGTGATTGAGGCAAAAATCCTGTAGATCTTTCTTTAGGGTTGAAATGCTTGATAGCTTGGTAAATGGTAAACTGCATTTCATACAAACAGGAATCTGCTGGCCTCTCAATCTAATCAATGTGAGATAAAGCATCATGCAATCATAAAATAATTCAGGTTGCAAACTGGTTTGTAATGTTGAAGAAGGGTAACATTTTGCTCTATGAAATCTGTAATTTCTGTATTTCTCTGTTTACCAGGTATGCCTTCAAGTATCTTTGGATTTTCCTTGTGAGGTGGATAAACAGGTAAGTGATGTATTGTAAAAGCTCTTTTGGCTCTTATTGCTGATGGGAATTGTACCCAGATGGGCCCAGATTGAATTCTCATGTCATTGCTGCAGATTTGGATTGTTTAATTGGGGTTTGAATGGCTGTGGAGATCCCAGGTAGAAACTTCCTCAGACACATCCATGATGTTTTATACAGAAAGTTGGCAGCTTGTAAATGCTTCCAAGTTTTGTCCTGTCCCAGCCATCAGGGCTTGAATCTGGAGATCCCAGGACAGAATCTGTACTGTAAATACAAATGATTCAAAGCTGAGCTAATAAAACTGTTAGCTGCAGTCTGCAGGCAACATTCCAGAAGTTTCATGCCTCTTGTTAGATAAAGACCTTCAGGGAAATCTTCTTACTCCTTACTAAACAACTGATCCCTATGAATTAATCATATGAAATAGATGTTAATTAGTTTTTCTATTAATAAATAGTCAGCAAAATGTCTGTGGGTGCTTCTTAATGTAGATAAAGAGCATCAGGAATTACAGAACCTGATTACAGAAAGATTACAGCCCTGAATTTAATAGAACATTACATACCTGTGTAATAAGACAATGTTTTCAATTTTTTAACAGATAACTCCATCAGGCTATTCAGAGAGTTTCTGCAAAGACAGACATTATAGGAGTCCAATTAAGCCTCAATTTGAGCATGATACAACTGACAAACACTTGAGAACGGGAATGAGTGAACATGAAGCAGAAGAGAACTTGCTCACATCTCCTCTAAGAGAAAATAGAACATCTGTGCTGGAATCTACGTGAGTATGAAGGATTTGCATTGCTTTTGACAGTATTTCTATTTGAGAAGAGAATAAGGTAATTTTGCTAAAGTGAATTTAGATAATGGCGCTGTCTAATTTACCTGAGAGATTGGCAAGGCACCTTCAGAGCCATTTTAGTCTATCATGCAATTAAGTAATTAGGAAACATACTATCAGTAGAAATCCTTAAAAAAAAACCCATTGCAAGAAAGAAACTCTGCAAAGTTACTGATCCAGGGAGCTTTACTGCAGGGACTGATTGTTTCCAGGGTGGGGTCTAAGAGAGTCAAAGGGCTTAGTTGACAGTAGCTGGTATTTTTCTTGAAAAAAAAACAAAATATCTGAGAGCACAGGCCAGTGAAAAGTGGTGTGGTGGAAGGGACAACACTTAACTGCTGTAAAAACAGAATGTAAAAGGATCTGAGGGTGGAGGAATTGGAGTTGGAATGACTTTGTACAGGGGTAAGTTTGAATGGATGGTGCTGCACACTTCGGCTGCCCAGACAGGGCTTTGCTGCTCTCAGTTTAGGGGATTGGGGCTCTGTCCTACACTTGACTAAAGGGTTATTCCAGTGCCACCACCTGCAGGACTGGCTGAGCTATGTTCTCAGTTCTTGGGTCACTTTTCATGTAGGAGAAAACACTTGTGGACCTACATCTATGCAAGCCCTACTGGCACCAGTGGAATTCAAGAGTGTGTTTGTGTGTTACATTGGGATTTGATCAATTCTCAGCTGAAATGTCATTTCCACAGGAACTGGACAATGCCAAGCAAGGAAAATCACACACCCTGACTCATTTACCCCAGTTTCATGCTCACACCATTTCATCTCCTGGTGGAGCACTGAATTATAGTTTGCTGTAGATCATTCTCATGTTTCTTCCCATGTTCTGTAGCTCCCTTTCCTTCTCTAGTTGCTTCCCTGGTCTCTGGACTGACTATGTGCAGAATTCTGTGACTTTTCAGTGCTGGGAGCAGAATCTCCAGTGGAGTTACACAAGTCAAACCCTGATTTCTGTGTTCACCATGCTGCACTTGGCTTCACTCAGCCAATTCTGTATTTTCACATTGCTATTTAAAACTCTCCTAACAGGCATAAATTGTCTTAGTTGTCACAGGAGTAGTTAGTGGTGAATGAGGAGATACTACTCCCTTAGAAATGAAGAGAAAACATTGTTTATTTGTTATCTTTACTTAAAAGTTGGCTAATGAGTAATTCTAGCACTGTCATCTTTACCACTCTAGTGTGTGATTTTTCCTGTGTTCAAGTATAAATGACCAGGCTGATGGGTGATGAGCCTGTGCTTTGCATAGCTGAATTCTCACTAATGCCATTAGATGCCAGAGGAAGCCATAAAAAGCCTAGTTAGCTTCTACCATTTCAAATGCTAAACGATACAAATGCAGTTGTTTAAAACTCTGCTTTATATGTTTAATGGCACAAACAGCTCTCTGTTGGACACATGAAATTGTCTCTAGAATTTCAGAGCTTGCTTGTGCTTTAAATGCCTCTTATTTGGCTTCAGTTTCTCTTAAAACATTGCTGTCCATGAGCTTCTAGTTATCCACAGGGCAGTTTGGTGTCTGTAATGAGCTGGTTTTGTAGGCTTTTTGGCTGATTTCTCACTTTTCATCTTCCCTGTTCCATTAGAAATTCATGGAGGAGTAGATTTGCACAAAAAGTCAACATCAGGGCCAGGAGTTGCACTTTGATGGTCCTTGTGGGTTCTTTCCAACTTGGGCTAATCTATGATTATATGGCTTAGAGACTGGTGTGGTGTTGGTATAAATTAACTTTTAAGTAGAGAGTAAACTTTTTGCGTATCCATTCATATTTCTTTTATTTCTGTGTGAAATAGGAGAAAAGCCATGATGAGGCAATTTATGATATAATTCATGTTGTGAAAAGGTTCCAAAAACTCTGTTAGTGAGTAATTCATTAGCGAGTAAAAACAGAACCTCCTGGGAATTTCAGATATGTCACAACACAGCAGAAGGGTTTCTTGGAAGGTATTTTTGTTTGCTTAAATAAAAATCTAAATTCATGTCTTTTCTCTCCTCTTTCCTGAGTGTAGCAGACAAGAACAAATGAAAATTGTAAATGAACTGTTAGATCATCTGAACACGACAGAGGAAGAATGTTCAAGTGAAGATATAGAGAAAAAGGATGAAAAAGATCTTAGGCAAATGATTATTCAACTAAGAGCTCAACTCAAACATTTCAAGCAGGTCACTAAATTCTTAAAGCAGCGAGCAGAATTGAAATCAGCTTTTGATGGGGAAGAGAAGCTTTATCCAGATGCAGTGCCACAGATTAATAAGGCGAGTCAGTTGTTGAAAGTGGAATTGAAAGATGCAGCTATGCAAACAATGACTTTAGAGAGTAATGTCATGAGATTCAAACATGAAGGCAAAAAAGGAGCCTCAGAAGAAAAGTCAAAATATTCAAGATTAAATGCAGAAGCAGAACATCAGCAAGAAAATGTGTATAAGAAGGGTGAACAGCATGAAAGACTTTCTTTTACTAGAACAAATGAAGTAAGTTTATTCTCTTTTTTGTACTTAGGGAATAGATGTATAAAAAGGGAAAAATATGTTTCATTTCTAATATTAAATCTTGCTTTTGTATGATTTTTAATATTAGGAAAAGAGATGTAAGCCAAATATATTTTAGATAATTGTTCTTAATGTTCAGAGCTTTTCATCCCCTACTTCAGCATGCTTTAGAACGTTAATTAATTGAATTTCAATCCTCCCTGGGACCACACACTCGTAAATATTACAGCTTTTGGAAAAAGAGAGTCTGTGTTTCGTGTTCATAATGTACACAACTAGAGCACTTGGAACTGATGAAGTCTAAGTGGCAAAAGTGTTCTAGAAAATTCCAGATTCGCATCACATCTGGGAGCAGGCTGTGGAGGGGTCAGTGGGACGCTTCCACAAACTCAATTTTAGGCTTTTTTTAACATCCTGTCGTTGTGTCTTGCTTCCTGAGAAGTGTGGCCAGGAGTGCCCTGTGGCATGGGGGCAGTTTGCTGTGTTTGCTGGGACTGAGTGCACAGGGGCTCTTCTGGGAGTGCAGGCTGGCTGTGCTCGGGCCAGATCCGTTTTGAAGCCTCTGTCTGCAGGCAGACTGTGATCCCAAACAAAGAGGTGGGAAAACAGTGTCTGCTAAAGAGTTCTGTGTATTGTTTCAGCAGCAGTGATAGAAGTGAAGTTGAAAACTCTTTGAAGATCTTGGCTCCTGCAGAGCAGACAAAGGGGAGCGTTGCTTTTGATTTTGTGCACTGCTAACAGGGAATGTTGTAGCACCTTCTGCAAAGAGTGGTTTCCATAACTTTAGTGATCAAGAGGTTTCTGAGAGGTAGCAATTAGGAGTGGCTCATTTTTATTCTGGCTTGTTCCTCTTGGGTTCATTTTTCTGAAGGAAGGGGCTTGTCAGTGAAGGGATGTTGATAAGGCTTTGTTCTGGGCATGAAGTGACAGGACAAGGGGGAATGGCCTGAAGACGAAGGAGGGCAAGATATTGACATATTGAAGATGGGATATTAGGAATAAAAGTTCTTCCTTTGAGGGTGTGAGGCCCTGGCACAGGTTCCCAGAGCAGCTGTGTCTGCCCCTGGATCCCTGGCAGTGCCCAAGGCCAGGTTGGACACTGGAGCTTGGAGCACCCTGGGCTAGTGGGAGGTGTCCCTGCCACGGCAGGGGTGGAATGAGGTGACCTTTAAGGTCCCTTCCAACCCAAACCATTCCATGATTTTCTGATTCTTTCTGCAGTTTTCTTTTTCAAGTTCCTGCTTTCGCTGAGTTTCAGTTTGCTGTTCTTATTCACCATTTTCCAGATTCCTCTCTGGTTTAATCAGTGGCACCCTCAATGCAGCCCTTGAATGAGTTGCTTTAAAAGCTTTCTTGTTTGGACTAATGCACTGTATCTTTAGCTTTGGAATGGCTTTTATAAATAATTTGATGTAGCCAGCTGAAGTGGCCTTTGGGTAATCTGGGTGACAAATGTGTCTGTGCCACAGCCCTGAGACGGCTGGAAATGGTTTGGTGTTATTAAAGCAGTTTAGTTAGCTGGAAGTTCTGGATTTATTTTGCAGCCTGTGAAGGATACTGTTCTCATATATGTACAAAAGGGATTGAGGATAGCATTTGGAAAATGGAACTTGCTTTTTATGATTTTAAATTGTGTAAAGACTGTAATTGCTGAGAAGTGAATGTGGAAAGGTATTTCAGAATACATTGGGTGGTGAAAGAAATTAGGGGACTTAACAGCACTGGTGGAGCAAATGAACAGCAAAATTATAAACTAAATCTATCTGAACATGCCATTATTGGTTTTTATTATTATTATTACACACAATTCCATAACTCTCATCAACACATGGCATGCTTTTATCTTTTTGGAGACAACACTGGTTTATGCTGTGGGGTTTAAACAAGGAACATTTATTTTATGCAGAGTCTTCCAAAGGTGAGAGGCTAAAATGTAGTGACTTCAAGAAATGCAGCTTCCCCCGGCTCCTGTGAGGGAATGTCTGTTACAGCAGGAAATGGGAATCCTTCAGAAGCAATTTATAGAGTGGATGGGTGAAGACACTGGTTTTGTTCATACAGGATTTCTCTGTGGCAGAATAAATGTCCTCTGTGGCTGATGCAAAGTTATGCTGATTTTCTCAAAGCTGTGCAACTAGGACATGTTGGGTGGAGACTAAAGGAAGAAAGGAAAATAAGCTTAGGAGTTGTTGAAAAATGAGAAGGATCCTCAAATTAAAAACAAAAAAAAAGGTTTTAAGGGAAAAATTTGCTGGGCTGGCAGACATTTATGATATAAATGACAGTGGGAAGTAGCAGTTAGAGAGGTCAGTTTGAGTGAGAAACTGTTTTTCTAAGGCAGCCACAAATCCAGAGCTAATTGATACACCTGTGGTTAAAAGCCTTTGGTAGGCACTGCTGGATTTGCTGTCCTCCTTCAGGAGCTGGAGAGTTACAGATGCATGAACAGCTGGGACTTACAGAAAATTGTGCCACTGAAATGGGTGTTTTGCCTCTCTGAATGTTTACTTCTCATGTAGCCAAGGGTATTGCAATTTTATTTTCAAAACTAATGTGACAGCTGCCTGATTTTATAGGAGAATTTTTATTTTTCCTGGCCTGTTTGTTTATACTTCCTACACTTGACTGTTACACACAAGTCACTAACTCCCTATTTCCTTCCATGCCTTTTTCAGGCTGGTTCTGCTTCCTTGCCCAAGAAGTCCCGGCTGCCTGTGCTTGTGAGATCCTGCAGGGCATTAGGAAATGTCCCCTTGAACTCCTGGCGGCAGAAATCAGCTCCAGAAGCACAGCATCATTCCAGGCCACCTCCTGAAGGTCTGAGAGCCTGTGAAATACAAACCAAAGCATTTCAGGCACAGCCTAATGGAGAATTGCTGCATGAGTCTGGAGCTGAAAACCATCCAGAGGAGCCTGCACAGGGAAACACATCAGGGAGAGGTAAAAAAAGAACAAATCTGGTGACTGTGGTCCTGCCTGGAGTAGTGGCAGCTTCTCTTGCAGCAGAAAGTAAATGCAGATTATCTTTATATACTACAATACTGCTTAATCTTGCAAGATTTTTGAGCAGACAAATATGTGTAGACCTTGCAAAAACACCTTTTTTTCTGTTTGCCACTAAGATGTAAACCAGCTTTTTGTGGGACAAAAGCTGGACATGTGTAAGGTCTGTAATAAATGGCAGAACACAGGGTGTTACATGTGCACACATGTATCAATGTTTGGGTAAATTAAAAATTCCCTTAATAAGATGCCAAATTTAATGAAAACTGCCTGTAATGGAGACAAGAGAGTATAAAAATCCTGAATTTGTTTATGCTGGATAATTAAACTTTTCTAATATTCCACTGATCAGTCAAGTCAGCTGTGTCTGTTCCCACTGTGGCTGGGTTAATTTAAACTCAGTTGTTGACAAAGTACTGGGATCAGCAAAGTATGACAAATTCTAAGACAGAGCAATGGGTATAGGATAAAGATTTGGGGTGGTAGAAAAATAAAAATGCACTTAGCAGTTAGATTAAAACTGAGTAGGGGTGTGAAGGATAGGTAAGGGAGGGTAAATATAAAAATAAGACTCAGACAGGTGGTGGGTGAGCCACTGTCAGACTCAGAGGCTGCAGAGAATAAAAAATAACATTGTTGTGGTAAGGCACACATATGGTAAAATTTGTTATAAATTCTTTGGGTGATGGGACTGGAGCAATTAATTCTGGTAGGTGCAAAACCCATGGAGAATCCTGAAGGGCAGGGCTTTGAATTAGATCCTGAAAGGAGTCAGGAGCTGCAGTCCTGCGATTTCCTTTCCACTCTGGTTTTTTCCCTTGGGTAACAGCTGTGCTGCACACTTGCTGATTCTGAGACTTGCTGCAGTGATTGCAGCAGATTGGTTTGTGATCAATGCTCACACTGGAGAAACTTCTAAGCCTTTTCTCTAAGATGAACATAAAACATTTAAAAATGCACTAGAGATTGATTTACTGTTCCATTACAAAGGGGACCTACAAATGTTTGTCTTCATTTGTTACTAGGAGCCTTTGCAATGAATTCTGAGTGGTTGCCCTTATAATTAGTTCAACTATTTAAAGATACTCATATTATCAGTAAAGATTTTCCTGTTCCAAACTGTCAGAGAACCAGGTTTGTGTTTATGAGGTGTGGGGTTTTTTAAATGTTTTTATTTTATTTATTGATTTGGTTGGTTATTTTTAAACTATCCCTGCTTAAATTTTTGCAGTCTCTTACTGATTTCTCATTTACCTTTCCTCACTGTTCTCCAGTTGTCTCATTGCTCAAACTGGGTAATACTGAGACCCAGGTGGAGTTCCAAGATGTTGATCCAGGTACAGAGGACAAGAATGAAAATGTGAAGGACAAAAATCAGCAAAACTATCAAGGTAGAGCATTTATATGGTACAGAATTAAAAAAAAAGAAGGAAATTTAAAAACTTCGATTTCTTCTGAGTTATACAAAATTGTAAATTGCTTCAGGTAATCATCTCCCTTGCTGTTATTTGTGGATTTTAAATCTGGTTTTCTTAGCTGCTATGGATTAATTGCTCCAAGAATCCAAGTTGATCTTTCAGGGTTGTGCTTTCAGAAAGGCCACAGGGATTTATGAGTCTGGTTTCCAGTAAAAATAATGAGTTGTATGCCTGACTCTGATCTCTGTTGCTAATGACCTCACTTCTGAACTCCTCTCTGAATTAAATGTTTGTTACTGCTTCTCCATCTAGTTCTGAACTATTGGAATGAAGCAACTGAGTGATAGAATTTTGCTTATCTGAATTATTTGAAGGCATTCAAGTAGGCTGAAGCCTAATGGAATCATTTAATGAAAATGTAAATAGACTTAGTGCTGTGTGTTCCACGTTTGTGCATCATCCATTAGTCTTTTTTGGGAGGGCTTGAGTAACCTGAATAACACTGGAGAGTGCAGAGGATTTGGCCAATTCTATAATCCTTTGGTGTGCAGGGTCCTGCTCAGTGCACCCTGTGGGGGTGTGTACACATGACCACAGGGAGCTCATTAGCTCTCCTCTTTAATTAAAGGGCACTCTTGCATTATAAACCATAGCCAGTGCTCTGATCTGGAATATCTTTGTTAGGATCTGTTTTTATTTTCTCTGTTTGTTACCTGGAATGATGCATGGAGTCAGGGTTTCAGAGCTTGACTTCGCCTGGTGTTGGGGTTTTTTGCCATCTGTGTTACTGCAGCAGAAGTTCATGAATGCAGCGTTGCATTCCCTCCTTGTGTCCTCCAGAATCCACACCCAGGCACTTTCCTGGAAGCACTTCCTTCCTTTGGAGTGCCAAACAAAATGACAGAGTGCAGCAAACATTCTCTGAAAGCTCATCCCATTCCCCCCCTGCCATGGCAGGGACACCTCCCACTGTCCCAGGCTGCTCCAAGCCCAGCCTGGCCTTGAGCATCCCAGGGATGAGGCAGCCACAGCTTCTCTGGGCAATGTTGATATCCCAGAATCACAGCTTCATTTTATTCCAGCTCTTAGGTAATATTTATTTTTATTCTCCTGGTCTTGGTCTTGGGCTTTCATACAGAGTTGCTCCCCCTGAGTATTTGTAGTGATTTACAGCTTGAACCTGGACATTCAAATTCTCCATGGAAACCAATCTGAAAGTATTGCAACCTGTCTGAAAGATCAATGAATTGGCTCCCAAAAGGGAAGTTCTAATTCAAAGTGATCTTTTGCAGAACTAATAGAAGGGGAAAATTTAATTTACTGGTAACTAGAAAATAACCATTTTGCTGGCTACTTACACCTACAGCCCTCAACATGCACAGAACTCTAAACATGGATCTTCTGTAGGAATTTATGGCTTTTATTGGGCTGAATCTGAGGTGATTGCATTACTTAGGGATGGCAAAGTCACCTGAGGGATGTGATGTTCATATCAAATGTAAAACCTTTAATACCAAACACTTTAGTGGGGTTTGTTTAGAACACTTTTTAAAAAGAAGTTATTATAGCCTCCTTTTCAAATCCGACTATTTTGTTGATAGTCTTTTTAAAATTCCACTGACTTTATGCTCCAATTGATTTTGTATAGATTTTTGAAGTGGGGAGAAGAAGAATACTTAATTAGAAGCTTTAGGTGGAACCATGGAGTCAGAGTCTCCTTTGCCTCATGTTTGAGGTTATAATTTTTCGGGCTGAAAAGGTCTGGGCTTGATCGGTGCCTGATTCAGGACAGCATATGGCAAAAGGAATTTTCAAGCATTTGGGAAGAGAAAGTTGGTTGTATTTTGAGTATTGTTTATTTGAAAGGTAATAATGGATTTGAAATACTTGATGTGCAAATTGAATTAATGGCAAATCATAAAGAGAGGTCAAAAATCCCAAACTAATAATGTATTGGTTATAACTGGGACAGTGGGAGGTATCCCTGCCATGGCAGGGGGGGAATGGGATGAGCTTTCAGAGAATGTTTGCTGCTTGTGATTACCTACATTTTGATTCTGCTGTTATAGAATTGAAATAATTCATTTTAGTGCTTTTAAGAACAGAATGTCAGATAAAGAAATATTCACACACAAGCCTCCTGTTTTTCAGAAATGCAAAATCATCATAGCACTAGCAATGGGAACATCCAGAGTTCATTAAAAGAGGTGGATGAAGAGTTTTATCCCATGGGACACGAGGACACTGACTCAGCCCCTGCACATTCAGACTCCAGGTGCCTGTGTGCTCACCAAGGGAGTGGAGCAAGAACTGATGCACTCGAGGGCTGTGGAGCCACAGAAGATATAGAAGAATTGAAACAAAGAGTTAAGAATATGCAGTCTGAGCTTGAAAAGTACAAAATGTTCCTGCTGCAGCTGCAGGGCTCTGAGCAGCTCTGGGTCAGTGGTGTTTCCAGTGGGGCTGTGAGGGATGCAGCCCTGCCTCTGGAAGGGTTTGTCACACAAATACAAGGTACAGCCATGGAAGGAGTCCAGACATCCTCTGGTGTCCCTCAGCTGGATTTGGATGAGATCCACGCCAAAACCAGGGATTCTGGGTCTGTGCAAGCACCTGATACTTGGGCAGCACAAAACCTTAAGGAGCTGCTGTTGGCCAGTGAGGCAGAAGTTGACCAAGAGCAGGTTGTGAATGTGCATCTTGATGAAATGTATCCTCTTCAGAGCAGTCTGAGAGCAACATCACCATCCAAGTGAGTAAAACTGCTGCTCTTTGAGGTTCCCTTTGGTAAACAGCAACACCAAATAGCACAGCAAGGTGAGATGAGGATAATTTTATTCACAGGTGTTGTTACAGTAAAGGCAAAATTTCACTAACATTAGCATAAAGGAACTGAAATTTTTTTAAAAGACCCCCTAAGTACAAAACTGATAAATTTGTGCCATCATCTGTGCCAGGCACATCTGTCTCTCCCAGACCTCAGCCCCACAACTCTCTTTGCTATGAGGGATCCTCTCTGGAGCCAGCTCAAATCTCAGGTTACCTGTGAGACCAGGCTCACCTCTGTCATCAGAGCACCACAGTCTGCAGCACTCAGGGTATTTTCAGGTGCCAAATCTAGGAAAATAGAACACCTCATTTAAGACAGAAATGTTTCTGTGGGCAATGGGCTGGCAGATTGGTGCTGGCCCTTCTGTTTGAGTGCCCAGACTTGATGTGTAAACATAAGATGTTCACGCTCTAGTTCCAATTTATTTTGCAGTTGAGGGCTGTAATGCCTTCCTGTGAAGGAGATAAATATAGAATTAATGAATGAAATTTTATAGCATAAGCTCATAAGCTGGAAAATCATTTATGGGAGACTGAAAAGTATCAGTCTTGGATTTTGCATGAGACTTGGGGCAGCATTTTGGCTGCATATGTACAAATTGCAAACATACAATGGGGGATCATAAGAATGAGCCTTTTTTAACATCCACCCTCCTTTTCTCCCTTTTAAATATTGTTGTTGTGCTGAGTGCTTGTGAAATACCAGAAATTGTAACAAGGAAAGGCATTCAGCCTTGTGCCTTTCTTCCAAATGCTCGAGGGGAAATATTTGAAGACAGTGAACAACCACAAGCATGGACTATTGTGTGTGTCTGAGGCTCACTGTTGTAAAATACAGTGGTGTTACAGAGTCCATAGGAATTTACATCCCTTGGAAATATACCTCACCCATTTTACAAAGAAAGATCCAGCTGTGAATTAAGGGATGAGACCCTGTGGATCACTGTGAGGTTTTTATGGCCACTGTCTAGGACAATGTCACGAGTCACAAATGACAGACCCCAAAATGAGGTATGCATCTCTTCCTATACAAATGACAGTAAAAATGCTGTAACAACCCACATCACCATAGATTCTGTTTGATTCCCTGCATCTTTTAACATCTTTTCTCCTTTTTTCCCTGCTAATGGATGATTCTGGAGAAAGAATTCTGCCTGTGGTACAGACAGTGGCAGTACAAAGGGGATGCCTACATTTGCAAGTGTAAATTCAAGAAATAAATTCAGTTGATCTGAGTTGAAATTTATATCCTGGCTTGTGGAGTACAGGACTTTGGGCACCACAGTGGTTGTCATTGTTTCTTACAATACACATGCAGAGATGTGGAGAATTTTCAGACTGGGTGAAACCATCAGTTCAAAAAGTCCAATACCTGTTTTGGCAGGAAATAGTTTCAGAGAAGGGAGAGTTGTCTGCTTCCATAGGGAGTTAAGAAAACCACAGAAGTCCAAACAAAAAAAAAATCCCCAACCAGTCAGGAAAAATATGTGTATTCCTGAAAACAATTTATATGTATTCACTCTTATTTAGTTTAATTTGGCACCTCTGCTGCCATCCATGTTCTTTCCAAGCAGGCCATCAAGTCATCCCATTAGTTTTGGCCCATTTTATAAATGATGCAGTTAAGTGAAGGAGAATAATCTCTAAATACCAAACTCAACAAGCAGAGACAATACATCTCTCATTGTGGCTGTTAAAAGCATTTTAAAACCAAATTGAACCACATAAAATTATAGTTTAGGAATATAAGCTTAATTCCCATTTTATTTACATTTAAATATCATTTATGGCCAGCAAGCTTTACAGCTCATTTCATGTTCCCAGATATGACTCGTTGGTTCACTCACAAGTTCGGGAGCTGTCCTTCCAATGCCAGCAGATCAAGGAGATCCGCTGCGGCTGTGCCACCTACCACCAGCACCTCAGCAGCCTGGTGAAGGCCTTTGAGGAGCTGCTGCAGGCCAGTGATGTTGATTATGATGTTGCTGAAGGCTTCCGTGAGCAGCTGAACCAAAGTGTGCTGCTGTTTGAGAAACTGGAGATGAAATTCCTCTACGGTGAGCAGCAATATTTGTGCTTCTTGTCAGATAGATGAATGCCCTCAAAATGGGAAGGATTTTATTTGGTTGTTGGTGAAAGGAAGCTTTCCTTGCTGTTGGTTGCTTTAGGATGGGTTATGTCATGGAAGGTAAGATTTTTATGATCCACAAAGAATCACAGAATTGGTAGGGACCTCTGGAAATCATGCAGGGTCACCTGGAGCAGGTGCCACAGCAATGTGTCCAGGTGGGTGTGGAATATCTGCAGAGAAGGAGACTCCACACCATCCCTGGGTGCCTGTTCCACCCTCAATGTAAATAAGTTCTTCCTCACGTTGAGGTGGAACTTTTTGTGTTTTACTTTGTGGCCATTGCTCCTTGACTGGGTTTTACTTTTGTAGGTGTACTCTTCATTGACACCGGCTGTTTGGGGTCATCTCAACACAAGCATATTTTAACTGCCAAAAAAAATAGTGGGTTATATAAAAGATTTGTTACACATAGCTTCAGGGTTTCCTGTTTCAGCCCAGCTGACTGTTGAAGACACCTGGGGACATGAGTTAGTGCTGGGCCTGGCAGTGCTGGAGTAGCATTTGAACTCAATGATCTAAGATATCTTTTCAACTTAAATTATTCCATGATTTTCCTGCATCTTGCTGCCTGCTAGTCTGGCTGGTGGAGAAATGTACAGCCATGTTTTGGGAAATGAGCATCACAATTGACATTTGGCACTAGAAGGAAGAGTATAACCTGGATACTGCCTTCAGGAGAAAGTTAGCAGGAAGGGGATGGAAAATGGATGCTGTTGGGAGAAACAGCAAGCAAGATCTTTTCCTGGTGTCACAAGTGCTGCTCTTGCTGACCCAAAGAACCAGCAATCCTTCACAGATAGATCAGCTGCAGGAGGAAAACAGCTGAGGTGCCTGAGATGGGGACCTGACCCTCCCATCCCCCTGGAGCTGCCTCTGCTCAGCCCCATTTGGGGCCCAGCCACAGCATGATCTGTGTTCTGCCTTTCACTGCACATCATGGCAGGATGTTGCAGTTCTGATTGCTCGTATAAAGCAGCTGTGTGTGAGAAAAAGGTACTACAGCCTTGTGTCAGAGCAGGGTAATAAAAGATTGAGTGTATTCAACGATTTCGGTGGCTACAGAGTTTCCTTGCATTGCAAATGAGAAGTCTGTAGTGAATAAACATTAAATGCCTTTAAACCAACAGATGGTATCCTATATACTATGAAAAGTCACTGACAACTGAGACAATTCAATATATCTAACACAATGGTGCTGCATTGAATCACACATTAAAGTAAAATGATGTTTGTAGGGTTGTAAAGAACATCCAGTGTACTAAGAATTGACTGTAAAGAAGAAGCATGAGCAGCTGTCTGTCTCTGCATTTCCATCCTGACCTTCAGTTCATTCCCCTGAAATTTCAGCTGTGCAACTCTTCCCTGCCACTTTTGCTTAATTGCACAAAAAATTTAAAATAGGGGGAGCCAAGGTGACACCACCAAGCTCTTATTTCTTTATTCAAATTAGAGTCTGAGTCCAGATCTCTTGCACTGAATTGTGCCTGTGCTCACACACAATTCCACAGAGAATGTTGCAGGCAAAATCCTGTATGTGCTCCTTCATTAAGGATGACTGGTTAGCCTGACTCCAAAATCAGCACAAAAAATCCAAGTGCAATGGAATTTCTTTTATATAAATGTTATTGAAGAAGTAACAACATGTGCCTGTAATCCTTTTGCCATGTAGCACAATTATTTCAAATAGGTACACTAATTAAAATACCAAGGCTGTAAAATCTGGCATCTGTGGTTGGTCCCTGATAAATTTTTTTGTGAGTTCCAGAGCAAATTTATTGCTTTGTTGCTGGGCTATAGATGGTTTTGCTCATGTACAGCATTTGACACTAATACAAAGTGTGCTGGTATCTGTTGACTCTTCTAATTTCTCATTAATTTACTACTCTATATTTAAATAGAGTAAGATGGAGGGGGGAAGAATGTAATTCTCAGTATGTGTTTTTAATCAGCTGTTTGTGCTTTGCAGGAGAATCAATAGGTACAGAAGTCACTATACTTTATGAATTAGCTCAAAGGTAAGAGTGCAACTGAATGTTTAGCAAAAATATGGTTGTTTCATCAACTGATAAGGATACTCCATGTTTTGTAGCATGTTTAGCTGTTTGGCAGGGCTTTGCTTATTAATACCTATTTTGTTAATAGAACACCCATTGAAAACAGATTAAGGCTTTTTTCCCCACTTCTCACCAAGCAGGTGAGAGGCTGAAAGAGAAGCATTGTGCCACCAGGATTGTTCTTTTCATGAACAAAAATGTCCACACTCCAGTGTGGTGCATGCTGAGACATTCTCCTGGTGCAGGTGCCAGGGGGGACAGTCCCTCCCTGAGTGTCCCCACGCCCTTGGGGCTGGCTCAGGGACACTCCAGTGCAGCACTGCCGAAGTTCATTGTTGTCACAGCACCTTGATGCTGAAGGTGAAGAGAGCAGGTGTTGTTGTGCTGTGCTTGTTGGTTTTCTGCCAGCTTGGGATTCTTCTGTGCTACAGAAATGCTCAGCTCCCTGTTCAAGGCAGCTTGAGGTCCCCTGAACACAGAGGTGACTGCCTGGTGCTGGAAAATGCAAAGCAGGCTGGAGGGCCAGTGATTGTTCCTGCTGACTTCAGTGAGCTCTGGATTTCAGTCTTGATACAACCTCTGATGTGCAGAGGTTTTTCATGCCCTGTCACATAAATTTACCTGTAAATGGGTGTAAATTTGGCATCCTCTGTTCACTTTCCAAAGTCATAGAATAACTTTTATACTTCAAACCATTTTATTTGGTACAAAAGGAATAATGAGAAGAATGCCACCATGTACCAACATCTGCAGGATGAGTCTCCTGTGCCATCTGCTCTTCACAGCTCATCTGACTTTGATTTGTCAGAGAAGTCTCCTCTTGGCTCACCTGAGCACAGGCATGACCTGGAAGGCCAGCACAGCACGCTGCCACTTCTGCCAAGCAAGTTTCCTCCAGGTAATGTTTTTCCCATGGAAGATTTGCTAGATATTGGGAAAAGCTGATAAATAACACACAAGGGAACTAATTAAGAAATAATGAAGAATGTTTGTCTGTCTCAGCTTTCCAGTTCCTTGCATAATCATGGCAGTTTCAGTGATGAGGCACACAGAGATGGCAACCATCTGAATTACTCTTTTTGAGGCAGTATAAAGTGTGTTAGTTTGTGTCCTTGTTGTTTTAAGCTACCAGCTTTTACTTTGCTCCAGACACTCTTTAAATAGACAAGTTCTAAGGTGAAAATAGACAATTGTCAAGAGATTATTATGTGGAAAAGGAGAGATTTTCCAATTTTATAGGAGCCAGCGTTGTGTTTCCTTGAGAATTGTTAAGTGCTGCATAATTAATAAGTGGTGTCATGTTTGACCTGGATAGTTCCACTAAACAAAAGTGATGCTTGCAGTACTTTATCGGCAGCAATGAAAATTTAATAGCTGAGCTGGCACATCCTGTTCAGGGAGAAATATTGCAGAGCAAACCAGGAGTGTGTGACATGGATAAACTGACACATCACACACTGACAGGTAGAACAGATCTGCTCCTGAGGAAGGACGAAACTTGCAGCCAGTGGAAGAAAAATTGTAGAATAGCAAAGCAAGAAGGAAAAGGTACAGTAATGAAACTTGATACAGCAGATTTCTTTACTGTGGAGTGCATTGTGTAAGTCAAAGTCAAATTTCTCTCTGAGTTACTCTGGGAGCTTCCTATTGTTGTAAGGAAAAATGTGTGCTGGTGGTGTGTGGAGCTGCATTGCAGACCTTTGGATTCTTTCCTCAGTACAGGGAATGTTTAAGTAGATACAATTGTTATCTATTCCACTTTCGTAGGAAGAAGAAATCTGAAGAGCCTTAAAGTTAAAAAAAAGAAAAAAAATGTTAAAAAGTTAAAGCCTTAAAGTCTTTAAGTTAGAATGTAGAGTAGGAGTTGTCACTGAATGCATGGTTTGAGCACTGTATATGAAAAGAGGGTTGTGGAGTCAGATATTCAATATCTGCCATTTTTAACAGCTCTGTGTCATCTTCTAGAATTAACACCCATTAGATTTGACAAGAGTACATAATGTAAAAGAATACAATCATCTGCTCTAAATAAGAAGTGGTCTCTTGCTTTATTTAGAGTTATTAATGGAGCATCTGCAGGAAATTAGAATCCTGAGACAGCGTTTAGAATATTCCATAAAAACTAATGAGAGACTGAGGAAGCAGCTTGAGAGACAAGTAACAGACAAGGAACTAGATCAAGGTAAGAATTCATTTAATGAGGAACTGAATCCATCTTTCCTGCTGAGAGCCTGAGGGATCAAATGCCACTGGAAAGGTTTGGAGCCACTGTTCTCTGTTCTGGTGTTCAGCATCTCTGAAAGCCAAGCTCTGAGGTGGATTTAAAGCTTTTCACAAGTAGCCAGCTTTCACTAAAGATGCTTTTGGAACACCTTTTGAAGCACCCCATCCCTGTATTTTTCTACACTTTGCTTCACTTTCCTTCCCACCTTTTCCCCCATAGGAAAATTGATTAATATGCAATATTACTCTGACTGGAAGCAGGTAATAAATACAGACATACTTTCCTTTTCCTCAGTTCCACTGGTATTGCCATTAGATTCATTATGTTTTACATCATCCCCATGATCCATTTCTGTTGTTGTTTAAATGGAGGCAACCTGCACATGGCAGTTTGCTTTCAGGGATAATTTACAGTGATGGAAAGGTGGATAAAAAGCATCCATTTCATTCCTGAAGTATTTACACTGCTGGAAAGGCATTCTGTGCTCGTGAAATAACCACACTGAAACACTTCCAACTCTTTTACAGCTTCATAAAGATTCTGGCAAGGGCATCCATTAATGCAGTGAAAGTATATTTTCTTTATAAACTGTCTTAAGCCTTCCATCTGTCTTGTTGCCTTAGCACATCTACCAGTGTGTGCAGGAGAAATTTGGAAAAGTAAAGGAAAAAAGCAGCTACCTGTTAGAACAGCTCCTTTTTGTCACTGTGTTCTTTCAGTTCTTGTTTCTCTCTGTATCAAAGATCTCTTTCATGCTATCAGATATGCACATGCTCTCTTGCTAGTGAGGCTCCTTTCTCCTGATAGATGAGCTTTCTTTGACTTCTGGTGTAAAAAGAAATCCTGAAGTGAAGCTGAGAGGATTCCCATGGGCATGTGGGAATGGCTTTAAGCTGAAGGAGGGCAGGTTAAGATGGGATATTGGGAAGGAATTGTTCCCTGTGAGGGTGGGGAGGCTCTGGAAAGGTGCCCAGAGCAGCTGTGGGTGCCCCTGGATCCCTGGCAGTGCCCAAGGCCAGGCTGGAGCACCCTGGGACAGTGGGAGGCGTCCATGCCCATGGCAGGGGGTTGGAGCTAATTGAACCTTAGGGTGCATTCCAACCCAAACCATTCTGTGACTTGCATTCCACATTTTTGCTTTTAACTGAATGTCCTTGGTTTGTTTTCCTTTAAAACAATTAAGTTGTAACATACTTAATTGTTTATGGCAACCTGCTAAATTCATGATATTGAATTGTTTGTTCAACAGAAGTTATTGCATAGATTTATTCTTATTCTGAGTCTCATAAATATTGTATGGCTGCATATACACACATCTGCCCACTGTTCTTGCCATGTTATTTTTAATATTTAGATTCTTTAAGTATTTAAATGCCTCTGGGCTTCCAGTATCCTATAAATGACTCAAATGCTGGTAATGACTACATCATTCCTGTAGAGCTGGGGCTTGCGGTGCAAGTAGAACTAAAATAATTGCTTCAATAGTTTCAAATGTTAGGCTTCAAAATAAAATCAAAGGTTTAATTTTGAGTGTCTTAGGTTTCAAATGTTCTTAACAGCAGTTAACATTAAAAGGGGGTTTGTTTGCTGTTTTTAACCCACAAGTAGCTGATGTTTCTACTCAGACTTCTTTTCAGCGTTTGAATGCCTTTATGTTGCTTTCCCTGGGAGTGAATATCTCCTTCCCCATTGCTGTGATTTTCAATAGTGCCTTTCTTTTAGTCCGTGTTTCCTTTGAAACCTTCAAGGTATGCTTCCTTAGCACTCACTTTTTCAGCACAAAACAGAATGAAAACTCAAGTGTATTGCAATTGTGGGCCCTGATGCTCCACTTTCCTCTGGTTAGATGGACCTTTGCCTCTGTGGGGAGAGTAATTGATGTCAGCAGGGCTCTGCACAGAAGTAGCAGCCTCAATAGTGGGTCAAATTGTGGGATTGTGGCCCTATTACCACTGGCTCTACATTATCCCTTATTATGTAAGATAACCAATAGTTATATTCTAAAGCCTTTCAGTAGAACTGCAATAGCATAACTTTTCAAATAGGATAAAGCTGGGTGATGGGCAATAAATTAAATTAGAATCAAGATGAGACCATCAAGCCTTGCCACTTCAACTTGGATTGCTTTGTTAGAGTCTGAAAGGAGAAAGCCTTTTGAGTTCACATAGCTGCCTCAACTCTTTAACATATAGATAGTAAAATGCCATTAGTGCCAGGCTTCCAGAGCCTTTGAGTCTTTCAGCAGTGACAAGAGGTTCATATCATGGCACACTACATCCCAGTTAGGTAGTGGGTAAAAGCTTCAATTGGGATTACAATAAAATGAGATTACTCAGAGGAAGTGCAGCACATCAAATTGAATTGAACTGCCAGAGCTGAAAGGCATCCTCCTCATACATTCAGCTAATTTTTTTCTGCCAGCTGGTTATTTCTCTATTAACCAAATAGTTGACACTCATGTACTTATCTCAGGCTTTAAAGTGTGGGAGATACTGGGATAACCAATCAGCTGAAAAATGCTTTTAATTCTGGTGGTTCCTGAAGTGTTTTAGTGGCCATGAGAAGGTTATAAAGGGCAATAACAATGACTTGACCTGCATTTCAGAGGCAGCACCTTGGCAGTGGGATGGGGCACTTTGCAGGCTGTGCTGCTCCAGTGCAGTGCACTGAGGATTGCCTGGGCTGGGGTTTAACTGCTGGATGCAGGATTTAACACTTAGAGTCACTTGCCTGGTGCAGTAAGGTCCTCAGAGCAGGATTCATCACCCTTATGTTTGTTAAAGTCAGACATTTCATTCCTGCCAGTTCCCCAGAGCTTCTTGTGGAGGCTCTGGAGGGAAATCCAGCCCTTGGAGGGGACAGGGGATCTCATCCTTAGAGATGAGAGGAGAGGAGACACAGGGTGAGTTGAGCTCTGGAGGGGCCTGTTCCCCCCATGGCTGCTGATGGGTGATCAGGACTGGCTTATTTATCTAAATGTTAGAAGCACGGATTTAACAGGGATAAATCTTCTTCCCTGTGATCATAAATGGGCTCTGAGTTTGTAATCTGAGGCCAGGACAGTGACTCCAGCCTTGTGCTCTTGCCTGTGAGGTAAGAGATCTCTCACCAGACTGTTTACAAGCCTCCCTGCATTAACCCCTGTGGATTAGCTGGTAGAATCCCATTGTTCTCTCACTAAATACAATGGGCTATGAGCAGAGCAAGACTAAAATACATGGGAAACCCTCCTACAGTTTTCTTTTCAAATCACAGCAATGTCACAAAATACTCTTGCATTTTGTCCTGTTGGGATTTTAGCTGATAGGTAAAGACTGCCAGGGATAATTCTGCAATTTTAGTAATGGTTGCCCAGCAATGAGAGGCACTTGTGCTGCACAGGGCTTTGGATTACTTGGCATTAACCTGAGCTGACTTTTAGCCTGTAGTGATAACCTTCAAAATATATAGGGGAGAAATAGCTTTTATAGCATGTTTTTCTGCAATTTTTTAAATTGTTCTTGTCTGGAAAGTTTAATCTTTAATGACCTAGAGATGACTCATAAATCATCTTTTATGTATATATTTATAGGTTCTGCAAACATTTTTATCCATGGCTCAGAGCAGCATAATTCCCTGACTTCTGAAATACATTTCCTGAGGAAGCAAAATCAAGTTCTGAATGCAATGCTAGCAAAAGGATCTAGAGGTAAAAATGTAAACTGTTCTTTACAGGAGTAGCCTGCAACTCATCCCAGATCAGAAAACAATAAAATATTCACAGTCCACTCATTAAATTGACTTAACCATTCTTTGCACCCCTGAAATTCCATGCTCAACCATAAGCATTCAAGCTGGGATTAGCAATAATGGAGTAGCAGCTGGATAGTCTCTGAGAAAGCTGATTTAGTTAAAAAATCATAGCCTTGGTGCATTGTGGGCATTGCAGATACCTTGTGTTTTTTCTTGTTTCAGATAAACAGAAGGAAAATGAAAAGTTAAGAGAATCTCTTTCTAAGAAGAATGCAGTCATTGAGCATCTTCATGAGGACCATGAATGCATGAAGAAGGAAAATGAAAAGCTGCAAAAACAAATTTGCCAAAAGGAAGATGAAATCAGATACCTGACATGTCAAATTTACAGCAGTCGCAATGAACTGAACAGGTATTGATTGTGTCCACATTTAAAAATTCATTTAGAGAAGAATTTGTCAGTGTGACAGGCATGTGTTTAGCCATAGCCATTAATATTAATGAGGGTCATGGATATATTCAAAAGGTAAGGGAAGAATTATGGAGGGAAAGAGGAATGGATTTTAGATTTTGAAAAAAAAAATGATAATTTAACCCAGCTGTTTATTGGGACTTAACAGGTTGCAAACAGAAATTAATGTAAAGCAGCATCAGATCTCTGAGAATGAGAAGTTGCTGCAGTCGCTGCGGACTGAGATCAAGGTGTATGAGAAGCTGGAAGAAGCAAGAAGGAAAGGGACAGGTACAAATGCACAGTTGGCTCTGTGCCCTTTGCCCTTGCACCTCCTCCCTCTGAACATGCTCTTGTCAAAGGCCAGGAGGGCTGGGGCACTGTTCCTTTGTTCCTGCTTGTGTCTGCTCTGCAAAGAGCTGACCATGTGCTGCTCAGGTGCTTTCCCCTAGGGGTGGCTGCAAGCCTGAGCTGTGTCAGATGTTGACCAGACACCCCCAAGTTTCCTTTACCTTTTTAGCTAAGCTAAAAATCAGAATTGCAGACTTAGCAGCTCAGGCTGGATGAGTTTCCTGGGGATCTTAGATACTTATTTGTTATCTAAAATCCTGCTGCTGCATCCTGCAGGTCCTGCTTGCCCAGGTAGCTTCTGCTGAAGGTGGGGGAGAGGCTTCTCCCTGGGGCTGGCAGAAGTGTTGGCACTGCTTTCTGAATTAGGTGTTTAATAATTTCATGTCCACTTTGCTGTCACTAAAAGTGAGAGGAGGACTGGAGCTCCCCTGCGTTCTCCCTCCCCCTTGGAAGGAAGTTGTGCCACCATGTAGCTGTTGGTGTGCTGAGCTAAAGAGTGGGATGCTTTCATTGCTGAAAAACCCTTACCACATCCAGCAAATTTCCCACTGGAAGTTCTTAAAAGTTGATTTTTTCTCCCTGCTGCTCCATGTTATGCCCTGCAGCCACTGGTTTTGCTGCCTGGCTGCAGCAGAAGAGCCCTGTAGGGACAAGGCTTTGAGGCAGAGCTCAGGGGTGGAAGGGATTCTCCTTGCAGAGTTCCTGATGTTATTAGAGAGTGGCAGCACCCTCCTCATCAGCTGAAACCTTTCCCACTGTCTGGAGAGCATCCTGAACAGTTGGATTTCAGCAGGAAAGAATTCATGGAGTTGTTTGTGTACTGATCTCCTTCTGTGAGAAGGCAAACAGAGCCCTTGCTTTTCTCAGGTTCAGATTTGTTCCTCTGGTTGCCAGGTGATCACTGTTTTCTTTTTCCCTCCGTATATAAAATTAAACTCCCAGTTCTACTCCATCCCTCCTCCACACTCTGATGTTCCCCATTCCTTTTCCTTTCCCCAGAGTGTGAATTACTGCACTTCACATTTTTTAAATCCTCTTCATTCTCCTTTTATCTAATTTTTTAGCTTTTGCCATGAGACATAGTAGCTTTTATGGACAAAGTAAAAAAAAATTCAGCCCTTTAAATCTTTCAAGAGTAGAAGCAATTAAGACATGCTTTTTTTTTGTCAAACCATTATCTTAATGCTGTTTGTAGTTAATTGTTAATATTGAGGATAGCACTGACTATAACTTACTTGCTGAGTGTTCTGGTGAGTAATGTTATTTTAATTGTTAGAGATGTTTGAGTGTTTCTTTTGAAATTGTCTCAGATCCCAGATGTGATGCCTCAGAAGAATTCCAGAAAGATCAGAAGAATCCACTGGATTTACATGAACTGCTGGCTGAAATCCAGAGCCTGCGAGTGCAGCTGGAGAGGAGCATAGACACCAACAAGTCTTTGCATGAAAAATTAGAGGAACAGCTTTCCAAAGGGAACAGAGAGGAAATGGGCCCAGTGTCAGCTGTTAATATCAACTGTGTGTTGAAGGCAGGCTCTCAGCCCTGTGCAGGACTGGATGGTACTGTGCTCTCTGTGCTTTTGGCTACTGCACAACCTGTGCCTCTTACAGCCTTAATCAGTACCAGCTCTCCTCAAATCCCTCTGCTGTTAGAGCAGGGTGTGAAGTGCACACTGCGCTGTCCTAGAGCTGCTGGTGCTTCCTTTGCATCCAAGCAAAGCAAAGTCTCTGGGCTGGGAGGATGCCTGCAGTAAATTGCCATAAATTCTGCTTACCTGGGGGGTTCTTTTTTCACTGCTGAGCTCTATAGTGTTTGCTAAGGGTGAGTGTGTATTACTCAGGAATGATCAATAAGTGCACTAAATGGGCTCTGGATAAATCAGTTGTCCCCTCTTTGCCCTTGAGGAATGTTTTACCTTTATTTCAATCACTGTTAAGTGATGCTGTTTTAGCAAATAAAGGGAAGTGAAATGTTTACACCCAGGGTTAGGTTATTGTTCCAGTATTGATGTTCATGGGATACAGAGGGCACTGGAATTTTCTTCCTTAAAGCGTTCTGCACAATAATAGCTTTCCATACATCCAGATAAAACCACATGGACCAGAAAGATTCCTTGCAATGTCAGCAGCTGAGTTTTTCAGATGTGTTTTTCTCCTAGGTGCTTAGGGGACGTGGAAGTTCTGAAGGAGGAATAGAGAGACAGTCTTTAGTCTGGTACAGCTGAAAAAAGTGTACTACTGCTTGTGGAGTTAATGGGAAGCTTATATTTGTTAATTAAATATGTTCATCAGAATGTATTTTACATTTTTTAACTATGGCTTGATTTTGGGAATTATGTAGAATTTGGGTAAATGCTCAGGTATAAAAGTAGGTAAATACTGGAAGATCCATGGCATGACACTAGAAAAATCAGCTGGTTTTCCCTGCTTCCAGAGGCCACGTGTAGTATCAGCAATAAAAGAACTGAGGAGCTGGGAGGGGTTTTAAAATCTTATAATACAGCTTTCCTTCTCCCTTTTTATATGTAGAAAATCTCTGCAACTGCCCTGCTGCCAGGAGAAACATTGGTGACTGCATTTCAGCAGAGAACCCAGGTACACCCAGCCTTGTTCAACAGCAGTCGAGTACAAATTAAATTTTCTTTTTTTATGAGGATAAAAACCTGTTGGAGTGTTGGGGGTAGGACGGTTGGGATGGACGGAGACGAGAGATCTCTGAAGCCAGGCTGTGGAATTTGGGGTTTATTGCAAAGGGCCTGGGTGCAGGGCCCTGCTGGGAGCTGCCAGGCACAGGTCAGAGCAGGCCTGAGAGAAGAGAGGGGGAGAGAGGATGAGAGGGTGAGACAGTAAAAGGGTAAGAGAGCGAGGTTCTCGTTACAATACCATAAATCTTCTTCTGTGTTGAATATTCTAATTCTCACTAAGCAATCTAGTACAAGGTACAAATCCTATAGCATTTACATACAGCCTATAAGAATCACTACATTACCATACTGTGTTACATTTTAAACCCTAAAAACTCCTCTTTGGGCCCCTTCTGCCAAGCTGGCAGGGTCTGCTCTGAGCGTTGGGCCTGTCTGCAAGCAGAGGGAATTGTTTCATCAAAAGGGGATCACTTTCAGCCAGCCACACCATTGTTTTCCAGTTGTTCAGTAACTGAGGTATCTCAAAGCTTGCTTTCATTCCAATCTCACTTATAGTTTCTATATTCTCAGAATCTTTTGCCAGACAATCAGATTTATAAGGCTTTCCTGTTTCATCTTCTTCAACAAAAACCAACCTGATTTTTCTGTGCCAGCTCCTCAGGCAGCCCCTAAGGGTGATGTGGACAGTGCCTCTGTGTGCAGCAGCAGCTCCAGCAGGACGTGCACCCCACGCCTGGTGCCCGGGCATCGCATGTGGGCGGACAGGAACGGGCGGCACGTGCTGGGCCTCATCGAGGACTACGATGCCCTGAGGAAACACATCTCAGAGGGGCAGCAGGTGCTGGCACACATGGAGATGGCTCTCAGAGAGCTCACTGGCACCAAGCTGCAGGAGCCTGGAGTAAAGGTGAGTGTTGGTTTCTCTGGGTTTGGACTGAAGGCGCTTGAGGAAGTAGTTCATGTTGGGACTCAGGTGTTTATTATTTCTTATCAGTAAAACAGCCTTACTGCTGTGAGTTTGGCAGCTTTTCATTAGAAGGCACAAAATGGCCAACAATCTGTTGTTACAAGGTCTTTTAAGACTAAACTGACACCTGGATTATTTTCCCTTTTAACCCAATAACTGATCCCACAGAGCCCTCAATGCAGGCTTTTCTGCCCAATTACAAAATGCCACCCAAACCCATGGAGAAGAAGCAGGAAGAAACCCAGGAGGACACCCTGTGCCCTCCATCTTGCTTCCACCCACAGCATACTAAAAATCCCAAAACCTAAATTTCTCACCAAGTGATACACCTACGCTACTCTCTATAATCCATTCCACACTTTTGTGGATTCTAGTTTATCTTGAAGTCTAGGAAATTTTCTCCATGGAGGAGGGTCAAAGTCAGTGCTCCCCTGGGGGTCAGGGCACCCCAGAGCAGACAGGGAAATATTCCCAGTGCCCTGGGTTTGCACTGAAATCCTCTAAAGGAGGGTGGATTTTACCCAGAGACACAAAGTGGTGCAAAGGGAAGAAGTGACTGAATAACTCAGGATGCCTCAAGCTTGGCACAATCATTGTCTAGATGGACTCAGTGGGATTCTGAGGTAGTTAATTCTAGGCCTTTAAGCAATCTCACTTTCAGTTTTGGCTTTAAATGAGGTAAAACTGCTTGGTTTTGCTAGGGAAATCTGTGTTTGTTGTGCTAGAAATGATAAAAAAGCCAAACAAAAGCAGAAGCAGAAAACCCCAGGTAAAAATCTAAAATGCTGTGGAGGGGGTTTAAACTAGAGGTGTGTAAAAGTCACCTAAAAATAAAAATAGTTAGGATTTTCATATAATGCAGGCTTGAGATAAACCCAGGAAATATGAGACAATTAAAAGAAATGTGATACAGAGCTGATAAAGTTCTCCCCTTAGTTAAATTCAGCCTTTTAGTAACACCAGGTTATAACTGTACATTAAAGACTGATGTATGCTGATGAGGCTTGTTTCATATTACATTCATATTTCAGGGAAGATTTTTAAATATTTTTCCACTTCTTGGTTATCAGTTGAACATTTAACAATATCATAAACTAGTCCAAAAACTTGAATATTTCATTAATGATCAAATACTGTCTTCTAGGGCTCAGAGTATCATCCTTTCTTCATTCTCTGACAGTGTTAGCACTCATGGTGCTCTTGCTGCAGTCTTAAGGATGTTATAACCAATAAAATGTTTATTTTGTCTTGAATAACCTCAGTCCTTTTTGTCTAGAATAGGGGAACTAGTTAGTGTTTACTTCTGCTAATTTTCTCTTACATAATACTAATTTTTGGACACAGTTAATGGTGGCTTATTTGGGGTGGTTTGAAAAGACACATTTGCCTACAAGCTTCAGTTAAAGGGAAGGAATAATCTGTGCACATCTGTGGCATCTAATAAGGAGCTAAGAAACTTAAACCCCAGCAGGAAGGGCTTGGATCAGGCATGGAAAACAGCAGCCAGTGGTAAAAATAATGAACCACTGGCATGGAGGGTGCTCAGGGACACTGACTGGAGGCAATTTTGAGGATGGATTATGCCAATGTTTAAAAAATCCCATGTAATGCTTTCCTGCCTTGGAGAGGGAAAGGAAACTAAGTGTCTAATGAAGGTCCTTTTCACCCCTATGATTTTATGATAATATAAATGCTGTAAAAAGCATGCTTACTGCTCTTCAGAAAACAGAAGGTCTTAACTGCAGGGATAAATTCGTGCTACTTCTTTTTGCAGTTATAATTAGCGAAGCTGTTGAAGGTGCAGTCTGCAACAATTCTGAAATTCTTTTTGTGATATCACATGTGTGCTCACGCAGTCAAATGATGCCTGAATGACACTTAAGACTCTCTGAAGTATCATATATTTCCCAATGACCTAGTTAACATACTGATAATGACTGGAAAAGTGATCTCTCTAAGTTTTTAACTTGTTTTGTTGGTGTAAAGATAAAAGCAGTAAGTTTCACAATTTGCAGTTTCCTATCAAGCCTTACATCACCGAAGTTTCAGACTACTTAGCAAATGGGATATTTTATGTGACAGGAGGATTCTGGTTTGATAACAATGCTAAATAAATATTCAGATTGTATCCTGCATGGGGCAGGAACTGCAAATGCTTTTTTTCATTACCCTTCCCCCTTCTGTAGCACCATTGCTTTGGTAATTCATTTGCTCCCCTCACGTTCTTTCCCTCCTTTATTTCACATTTATGCAATTTCTTCCATTTGGTTTCTCATCTGTCAGCAGAGGAAAACATTTTATGTGTACCCTGATAGTTATTTTAGCATTAAATGGAACAGTTTAAAGGGTCTGCTAAGGAAGAAACATCTATATTGCTTAAATTGATGTCTGTAATCATTGACTTTCAAATAACATGACACAAAATGCAAATGAAGAAAGAAGAGAGTTGCCAAGTGTTACCATGTGGCATAGCAAATCTAGTAAATATAATCTATTGTTAATCATGGTTATTGATTAGGATAAATCCCCTCCCTCACTGAAATTCTCAGATAATACATAATTCAGCAGCCTTTGTTAACTAACAGATTAGTTTTTATGGCACACAATGGCTGTGTACATTATCTTAAATATGAAATCACACCAGCTGGATTAAACCCATTAATTAAGATTACATTTTCATAATGGTTGAAGTATAAAATATAAAATGTCTCGAATCCTGTGATACAGGTACCAGAACAGGCATCCCTGCATGGCTTTTCCACGAGCACTCACACAGTACAGCAGATTTTGGAAGAGGCTGCACGTTCCCTGAAGCTTCTCTGGAGAGTTTCTCTTCCCCTGAAAGCTGCTCATGGTACTGCTCAGGGCATTCAGGTACTGCTGGGCTTCACCTGGGCTGGGTTGGGGTGGTTTTTTGGACTTTGGGAATGTCTCCAGGAAGATGCAGCAGTTACAGATGTGTCATTTTGGAGAATCATGCCCCCAGTCTCCAGCCGCATGGATTTAGTGTAAGGCTGAGTATGTCCTGGTGATGTTGCATGGCCAGGTGTTCATTTACAGCATCTTTTGTAATAAAAAATGGAATATCTAATCCTGTTACATGAGATCCAGGAAATCCAGGGAGGTGGCAAAAGCTCCACTTCAACAAGAAAAGGTTTGGGCTCCTTTTACTTGAACCAAATTCAATTTGATTCTGTGTGTATTGGTAAGAAGAGAAACATCAGCAACTTTGATGTAATCTCAGCTGCATTTTCTTTTATGTTCTTGATGCCAAAGTGGTAAAAGAAGAAGCTTTTGTAAAAGTGTGACAAAACCCCAAGACATGTTTTATAACACTTTAACTAAAAAGGATTGCACTATGCAAATGCATAAAAGTAAACTAAATGAGGAATGAAATATCTCTGCTGTCAGAATACCACCACTCAGCATTGAAACTGTTTCAAATCCTGGCTTTAAAATAAATCTAAAGTGATTTCACTGAGGTTTTTGTATGTGTTTATTAAGGGAAGCAGAATATTTCTGAAAAAAAACCTCAAACTTTAGGAAAACAAACATTTTCTGTGTAATTTCATAACAGTTTTGGTGATATTCTTTAGCATCCTTAAATATATAAAATCACAAAAGCAGTGGGAGTGAAATTCGCTGTCTGATACATTCACTGATGTTCCAGCTCCAGATTTGGGATGCCTTGGCAAGAGTGTGTACTTCCATTTTTATCCTCAAGTGTGTAATCCATGCAGACAGCTTCCTGCTGGCCTGGATTGCAGGGATTGAACATCTCTCACCCCCACAGGGCTCTCAGGATGTGGGGGTGCATTTCCTGCTCTCCTCTCACTGATCTGAACCTTGACTTGGATCAGTCACTTCTGCAAGGCTGATCTTAATGTGTGTGGGGGTCTGAATTCCCAGGATGATCCTAATTAGAGCCTAATAGAATTTTTTCTGGAACTTCTTATCCAACACCCCCTGATCTTAAGGATGTTAGATTGCTCCTGATGTCTTAAATGCAGAAAATGAAAGAATTTATTTCTCTCTTGAAGTTTGGGTTCTAAAATACTCTGAGTGTTCAGTGCCTTCTCTGCAGTCCCACAGGAGTTGAAGTGATACTTCAGTTCTTCTGCAGAGATAAATAGTGGGGGCAAATTCCAGAAGTTTTATTACTCAACAAGTAAAAAGAAAAAAAAGTCCAAGCTTAAATCTGCACAAGGACCCAAATCAGTGACACTGGCAGATGTGCCAGGGATTCTCACAGTCCTGTTTTACAAGTCACTGACCAGAACTTTGTTGGGATTGGTGGTGAAAACTGAACCTTAATAATGATGCTGTCAAATAATTTTGCAATTAAACTGTCCCAGTGCCTTTTAGCCCTGTGATAGAGGCAGCATCAGAACACAAGGAGGAGGCTGGAATTCTGAGCCTGGCACACAGGGCACTGATCCCTTGGCACTGGCCTTCCTTATCTTTTCTAGTTTAGAACAAAAAGAAGCACCTCTCTAATAGACTTCCCTCAGTCTAAAAGAAAAATTACTTGCCCTAAATTCCAGCTAAGAATTGGAGTTGTATCACACAATCTCATGTCATGGGGGATGTGAAGGAGGAAGGACAGGACTCAGTGGTGCTCCTTCCCTCCTCTGAGTTTTTGGTACTCTAAGGAAGCTTGAGGGTACTTGCACAAAAGTATTGAGCAATTCCCAATGTAGAAAGTACTTTTAGCCAGTAGTTTAATATCTTACTTTCTTCTCTCAATTCAGGATGAAGGAATGAAAGCAGAAATATTTAGGTTACGTAAGAAACTGTCTGAGCAAGAGAAGAAGTTGCACAGCACAGTGAAACGCCTGCACTCCACAAACCAGCTGAAGGAAAACATGGAGAAAGTCATCATTGACCAGTGTGAGTGTGTGCTTTAATAATGATTCTGATTTAATAATGACTCTGATTATATTTCTGTAGGCTCTGGCTACCTTAAAATTGGTGTTCCCTTGTGTGCCCCAGCTGTGATAGACAGACTTAGGCTGTGCTGAGCTGGTGGAGCCTCATTCCAGTGGTTAGAAGTTGCCCAAAGTACAAAAGGCTGTAGAGAATATCATGGGAAGCTGTTAATGGTTTTACACAAAGCACTGATAATGTGGCAATCCATGCAGCTGCCACTGATTCCTACTTGGGTTGTTCTGTTTTGGATACTCCTGTTTCTATTTTACAGCAGCTCTGGACAGAGGCAAAGTTTCTGTGTGCCGTAATTTTCAGCCAAAGGTTTTGACATTGTCAAAATTGTGATTTTGCCTGAGTCTTAATAAATGTGGAGTTGGGCTTTTACATTTTCTGAGGTACTGCCCTGCAAGGAGCTCTGTCCGTGCTCTGCACCGGGCCGAGAAGTGCAGGAGAACAAGCTGAGAATAAGGGAAACAAAAGCTTGCTATGAATAATTTTTAAGAAAAATTAGGCCATGCTGTGGAATTATATTTTACCCTTAGTGACCCATGACTAGAAAATGATCTGGAAACATGAAAACAAGTGGAACAGAGGGAGTATTGTAGCTGTGTTCAGCCAGGTGTCTGTTTGAAGAGATCCATCTCTGCTGCTTTAGACTTTAATCACTCACCAGAAGAGATCTGAATGGAGCTCTGCTCTGCCTTCCTGCTACAGCACTCTGTGTGTTGTGGGAGGAACAGTTCATTTTCTTCTGTAAAAAATTAAAATGAAAAAAAAATCCATTCTTGCCTCCTCTGAAGTGGTGGGACTGAATGGCTCATTAGTCCTTGCTGGAGTGGCACTTGTGTTATCAGTAATTAATCTAGACTGGAAAATTTTCCTCACCATACAAAGTGATAGAAATATCTGTAATATTATATGTTACTCAAGTCAGTTAAATGGAATGTAGAGTGATAAATGTTATTTTGCTCCATAGCCTGTAATTTTTATCTAATGCTCATATATCTTTTGCTTGCAGATTTTTGTTGTTTCAAGCATTTATGGGCTGGTGTTTGGTCACTTCTTTCAGAATTGCTATATGTGTACAAATTACTTGGATTAAATCATAAATTATGTTTTGTTCAGGTTGTAGAGCCAAATAGCTCAGTTTGGGGTTGTCATGTAAAAATCCAAGCCATTCCATTATGTCTTTCCAAATAATATCCCTGGGGAAGATTCACTGGTCTGGTTTGCCCACTTCCAGTGTCATGTCAGTAATTTCAGAGCTAGGCTGGGTATAAATCAACAGATTTTACCCTTATAGCCAAAATGTTATCCCTGAGCCACCCACACTTCCCTAAAGCAAACAGTGCCTGTTGCCCTAAATTTGCTCACTTTATTTTCAGGGCATTCAACCTCCTCTGAGTGAGGTGCTGAGAAACTGAAACCTGCATTTTCTGAAATCTCTGTAATGCAAATCTCTGCTTGGGGAGCAGCAGCTGTGCCAGCAGTGGCACAGCTTCCAAATTCTTGTCATTGGCTGAATTTAAGTGTTTTGATTTAGAAAAATCTAGTTTGCCAGCTGAAATGAGTTTACTAGCAGAGCTCTTCTGAGCAGTGAGCACTCTGCCACACAAAAAGACCTGGGTGTGATTTTCTCCAGGTTTCATTGATTATGAGAATCATGGATGTCGAGTTGCCTTTGTCTTAAAAGAGCAATTTCAGAAATGTTTCTAATTTGCATCTGTACACAAATTCCTGGCCAAGCCTACAGCAAAACTGAGGGACCACCTGAAGCTGCTGGATTTTATCAGGTGGTTTCCCCTTGGTTTTGAGATTTCTCCCCTTCTCCTTTTGCTAGCAAGAAGGGAAGAGCACTGCAGTGGGTGACCTTGCCTGCCTTCATTCTGCACACATCCTGTTACCTGCCTGCTCCAGTGAGGATATTCAGGTTCCCTCTGTTATGTAGCTGAACATTCCTAAATATATTTAGAGGCAGAGACTGGAACATTCTTGTGGCTCAGAGTCTTCTTTGTGCTCTCTCTGGTGAGAGAGCTCATTGCTTATAAACCTCATCTGAACCTCTGAGCATGGAACAAAGCAGTGCCAAATTGCAGTAATCTGCCAGGGGTGTAATTATCTCGTGACAGCTCTACCCTTGGAGTTGTTGGCTTCTTATTGTTGTAATGAAAAATCTTTATTATGGTTAAATTGTTTATTTTTGAGACTGGAATGTCAAATTGGTGATTGCGAGTGGTGCATTTCAGCAGTTCCAGAACTGACACAGATTAGGGACTCACATATTTAACCTGACATTTCTAAATACCAGTTCTGTTTGGAAACACCCCCCCCTCCATTCTCAGGTCTCCTGCTGGCCCCACAGAGACAGACTGGGCTGGATGAATGGAGAAAACCTGGAACCCTTCAGGGCAGGCCACTGCTTTTTGATTTCCCCATGGCACAGAGAGGTTGCTTTGTCCTTGAACTGACTCCTTTTGCCATCTGTCCTCTTCTCCCCCTCCTAACTGCCCTCCCCAGCCCAAGCAGGACACTTAAAGGATCAAACTGGAGTTAAACCATGCACCATCTCCCCTTGAAAGGAACAGAAACTCTTCCTGTATGGCTTGGATGGAGGGATGAGCAGGGGCTGTGCAGGTCTGGGGGTTCATGCAGTGCTGAGCTTTGCCTGTTTCACGTGGCAGAAAAACTTCAAAACCACTTCCAGGATGCTTAGGTTTGAAATCAGATTGTGGAGCACAGGCCAGCAGCAGGGAATGACAATCCAGGGGTGGCACAGCTCTGGAGCTGCAGTTCTGAGGGAATCCTCTGCTCAGACAGTATTTTATGTTTGGTCATAAAACAAATACAAGGAATTTAGAAAGGCTTGCAGTATTCTTTTTAATCTTTTTAATATCCTCTTTCTTTCCAGTGGTTTTAACACATGATGTCTTGAAGAAGGCTAGAGGAAACCTGGAAGTAAGTAAAATTTTTGTTTGTATTGAATTGCTTGGTCTCTGCTAGTCAGAAACACACAGTGCTGTGTCAGGAGTATTTTGCAGAATTAGTCTGATTTGCTTTAGGTTTGCTACCTAATCAAGCCTGGGTGACAGCAGTTTAGTGTGATAAATAGCCTGCTGTGTTTGATGGCTGAATTAAGAGTTTTATGAGTGACCACATAAACACCTAAACCCTCTCCTTCCTGATGCTTTCCTCAGATTAATATTCATGTCTGTCATCATCTCTGAGCAGTTCATTTCCACGAGATCACAGCCTGATAACCTGCCTGCTGTAGAGACTCCCTTGTTCAAAGCTGGAGCCTGTGTTAGTCACTGCTGGTGCTTTTATTTTTTAACCACACACCCAACAGGGGCAGCTTTTGGCAGCAGCTCTCTGCTGGTGCAGGGAGTTCAATCCCTGGGAGTGTTTCAGTAATCTCTGCTCTGGTTTGTTTTCTCTTTTTCAGACTTTTCTCCCTGAAGGGTGCAATGCATTCCTTGACTGTGAAATCCCACCCCTCCACTCTGAATAACTGTACAATTCCCAGCCCCTCCTTACATTTTCCTCTAACCTTTTCCATGCATCCCTTCACCCTCCTCCCCATCACCATCAGCATCTCCCTCTGCAGCTGCTGTGCTGTTCTCAGCCCCACCTGAGCTACAAAGTGATGACATAAAATAATCAAACAATCTTTCTGCTCACAGAAGTCTTAGCACTTTAATTTGAAGATCTGATGAACACAGGAGCTCCTCTTGGCACATCCTTGTGCAGTAGGGTGGGGTTGGGACAAATTGTGGGCATTGAAGTGCTGTATAATAATTATAATTATTGCTTTTCTAACCAGGTCCCACCAGCTGAGAATCAAAAATCACCTTCCTACACCAGCAAAAAAAGGATTCTCTGAAGGAGAAAGTTCTGCTAACAGAGACTGGTTTTGTGAGTGTTGTTTGCTTTGTGCTGCCTTAATATTTATTGATGTAAAAAATGTTTGTTCAGCTATTTTAATGGAATCAGCCTTTGACCAAAAAAAAAAAAAAGGACTAAAAAATGACACCTTTTGGTAAATAACTTATTTAACATTTTCTGTAATGTAAAGATGGTTTTTAATATTTATTACCAGAAGCAAGGTACTGCAGGTATTGAGGAAAAATCCAGATTTTTTTAAAGTTGGCACATTTGAAATTTTATATTTGTACTTGCCATGTTGTAAAATTATTTGTTGTTGTAGTTAAACAGGTCCTGAAAGAATCAAGAATGTGATCCACCTTCCACTGTTTCTCTCCTGCTAAAAGAATGTAGGTTAAAAAAAAATACTCTGCCAGTTGTCATTGTTTTGTAGCAATGTGAAAAAATGTTAAATATTTTAAAGCATTTTAACCATCTCTGGAAGGTTCTTCTGGAAGCTGCCTGATGCTGGGCTTTGTGTTAGGTACTTAGATTGATGTTGTGTCTGAAAATGTTACTTAGAGTCAGACAATTAAAATGAAAAATAATCACAAATGTGTTTGTGTTATTTTGTTTAAAGCCTCAGACTTTGGGCATTACTGACCAAAGCAGCCACATCACATCATTTATTTCCTGAGTGACACAAAGTGAACTGGGAAAATAGTTCAGTTTAACATGAACAAGACCATAATTTGAAGTAATTTTTGGTTACAAAAGCAGAGTTTGTGGTGCAAGCATGACTTCATTGAACTGATTTTGCACAACACAGGATGTTTTTTCCCCCCCAAGCTGAGGACATCCCCATTGCACAAGGAAATTTGCCCTTGGCATCCAAGCCAAGGACTGGGAGATCCCAATACAAGATTGGGATTTCATTTGTCCTTTTGTAATGGGTGCCACAAAACTCTGGGTTTGTGCTTTGAGGGTGGGGAGAGCTGGAACTTCACCCACCCCTGAGCTGGGGCTGTTCCCTGCACAGCACATGGGAGGAAAGGACCTGAAATCCCATTCCCATCCCCATCCCCATCCCATCCCATCTCATCCCCATCCCCATCCCCATCCCCATCCCCATCCCCATCCCCATCCCCATCCCCATCCCCATCCCACCCCTGCCTGGCAGGGATCCCTTCCTCTGCCCCACGGTGCTCCCAGCTCTGTCCAGCCTGGCCTGGGACCCTTCCTCAGCTTCCAGGGCCTCCCCACCCTCATGGGAAACAAATATTTCCTAATATCCAGTGTAAACCTCAGTTTAAAGCCATTCCCCCCTGTCCTGTCACATGAGGTGTGACAGGAGCCCAGCCTGCAGAGCCCATGTCCCTGAGTTTTCCTGGAATTAATTCCTGGTGTCTGGAGGGGCTCTGTGCCCAGCAGAGCCCAGCCTGCAGAGCCTGTGCCCCTGAGTTTTCCTGGAATTAATTCCCAGTGTCTGGGACATGTTCTGTGCCCTGCAGAGCCTGTATCCCTGAGTTTTCCTGGAATTAATTCCCAGTGTCTGGGAGGTGCTCTGTGCCCACAGCAGAGCCCATGTCCCTGAGTTTTTGGGAATGAATTCCTGGTGTCTGGGAAGTGCTCTGTGCCCACAGCAGAGCCCATGTCCCTGAGTTTTTGGGAATGAATTCCTGGTGTCTGGGAGGTGCTCTGTGCCCTGCAGACCCTGTGCTCCTGAGTTTTCCTGGAATTAATTGCCAGTGTCTGGGAGGTGTTCTGAGCCCAGCAGAGCCCAGCCTGCAGACCCCGTGTCCCTGAATTTTTGGGAACGAAGAATTCCCAGTGTCACATCCCGGCAGAGGCTCAGCCGGAGCCAGCAGGGGGAGCCAGCCCCATTCCTCTGGATTCGGGGAAAACGGGAAAAGTTAAAAATAAACTCCACGAATTGGGGAAAACGGGGGGAGGTAAGGGAAGAGCGTTCCGTCAAACTTGTTCTTCAGTCTCTTCACACATTATTGTCCTCACAGCTCACTAAAAACGTCAAGTTAATTTTACTAAGTAGCTAAATTATAGACACTCAGATGTAATCAGAATCCGCTATACGTTTCAACTTTCAAAATTAATCATCCTGTGTTTCTGAGTTATCACACCTGAAGGAAACAGCTGTACAGCTATATATAGCATTCCCCTGACTCTTGGTCTTCTTGCAGCCTTTTATTCCCCCCACACCATCTGCACTTCAAAATAAATAAATGACCAGGTTAAATGTTTCCCTTTCCTGAGATGATTTGCCTCTTACTTCATAATGGTCTCTGCTGTGCCCTCTCAGAGATCTTCTCCTGACCCCTTTTTTTTATTTTTTGATAGGCTCTAATTGCTGCACCCAGTTCACACCTGGGCAGGTCTCAACACTGAGATTGGTTAAAAAAAAAGGATGCAGGATATCATTACCTCTTTAAAAACAGATGATCCTACAAGATCAAAGTATTTCATCTTAATGAGAAGTGCCTCTTAACCACACACAATTTACTGGGCTGGTTTAAAAATAATTAGGGAAAAAAAAATCCAGGAAAAAAGCTCACCAGATGGTGGCTGTGGAAGACAAAGCTTACCAAGTGTTAAACTTTGTACCCATTAAACAAAATTAAATTTTCCTTTAAAAATAATTATGCAGGAGAAAAATAAGCAGCATAAGCAAATGGAATTATAGGAGGGGCTCATTTGCTTAGTGAGTTGCTGCCTGTGCTTTCATTCTGTGGGCAAGGTGAATGGAAACATTGCTGAGAGAGTGGTTCAGGAAGGAGCTCAGGGGGGAGAGGGGAGGCTGCTCTCACCACCTGTGACCTTGAACCTCCTGCTCATTCCCCAGGCTCACAGGCACTGAGCAGGCTGAGGTCTTCCTCAGAGAGGATGCTGAGGGCCAGCTGAGATTAAGGAAAAAAAGAAAGGGGGGAAAAAAGTTAAAAAACAAAGGCAGGGGTTATTCCAGCTCTCTAGGCCCCCTGCAATATGTGCAGCTGTGCAGTAGCACAGAAAGTGCAATATTTACTGCCCTGGGGGCAGAGCAGGGCCTGTGCCCACCACTGAACACCCACCTCTGCCAAAGGGAGCAAACACAAACAATACCCAAAGCTCACAGGTCGCTGCTGTATTAAAAACAAATCAATGCAAATGCATTCAGGTGTTTTTAAAAACAAAACCACAGCAGATCTTGTGGTATTTTAATCTCCACCAAAGCTGTCCATTCTGTTTTTGGGAGGCTTTGCAGGGTGCTGTGTGCTGGGTTTGAGGCTTCCTGGGGCTGCTGTGGGATCACAGGGAGATCTGGGGAGAGGGCAGAGCCCTCCTCACCCTCCATATGGAACCACAGAGCAATTTGGGTGAACTTTTCCCATTCCAGCCTGGCCCAAAGAGCCAAGCAGAGCTGAACGTGCCCTCTGGACATTTTGGGTTTATTTTAAACACTCCTGAACTAACAAAAAGCAAATCCTGTCATCACTCTCAAGTTAAATGACAATGTGGGAAGAGAAATATAAAAAAGGAAGTGGCAACACTCTGCAGCTCTATTGATACAAATTCCCGAGGTGCAAAGAGCCCAGACCTGACCCTGGTCCCTTGTGGTCCCTCCTTGGAGCCCAGAGGGTCCCAGCACAGGCAGGGCAGGGACTGGGCAGAGCAGGAACCTGCAGGGAGGTCAGTCTGTGCTGTGGTGACATCCAGCCACTCCAGAGCCACTGAGCCCAAGCTGCTCCTGGTGTCAAACCCCACTCTCAGTGGCTGTGCAGGGGGATTTGCGCCTCCAGCCCTGGCTCCTGCTGCTAGCAGAGGGTTTTTAGCCTCTGGATGCTGGGAACGGCCATGTCACACTGAGGATGCCACACAGCAGGGCATCCTCAGGGCTGTAACAACCTGGGAAAAACCTGCTTGAATAGCACAGACCACCTCCATGCACTCCTCCCTTACCCCCCTTCCCTCCTGGGCTGGTCCCTGGCTCCTTGGAGCGGGAGGAAAAACCTTGGGTGGTTGTGCCACTAGATGGCAAGAGCAGGATGTGCTGGCCCTGAGCAAGTTGTGCTGGCCAGGGCAGGATTTGCTATCCCAGGCAGGGCGTTCTGGCCAGGGCAGGGTGTGCTAGCCCTGAGCAGGGTGTGCTGGCCCCAGCAGAGTGTTCTGGCCAGAGCAGGGTGTGCTAGCCCTGAGCAGGGTGTGCTAGCCCTGAGCAGAGTGTTCTGGCCAGAGCAGGATGTGCTGGCCCGGCTGTACCCACAGCTCCAGGGGTGCTGCAGGACCCAGCTGAGCTTGAGCTCCTGCCCAGCTCCTGCCTGCAGGGAGCTGAAATAAACCCAAACAGCCCTGCTGGATCGGGCTGGGCTCATTAGTGTGAGTGACATGAATAAGATGAGATTTGGAGCCTGAGTTATTACTGAAATTAGGGAAAAAATCCCCAAGCAAGCCTGGTCTCAAGTTGTGCCCTGCATGGATCACGGGGATCCAGAAGCCCTGGGCATTACTGTCCGGGGGAAATGATGAGTGAGTTTACTGCTTGCTGAAGTTTTGGGGCTGCCTCTCTACATCCCTGGAGGCAAATTCCTTCCTCTGATCCTTTTCAACAAGTTTGGCCTCCAGCCTGAACAGGTTTGGGTTGCAGAGGAGCAGAGTCCAAACCCCTCTGTGCTGCCTGCACAGCCCGTGGGGATGGACCCCTCACCCTCCAGGGGAAAGGAAAAGTGGGGATGGACCCCTCATCCTCCAGGAGGAAGGAAAAGTGGGGATGGACCCCTCATCCTCCAGGGGGAAGGAAAAGTGGGGATGGACCCCTCACCCTCCAGGGGGAAGGAAAAGTGGGGATGGACCCCTCACCCTCTAGGAGGAAGGAAAAGCAAACCAACCCCCATCTGCTCCTAAAATACCATTTTCCTCCACCTCAAAGTGAGACCCTGGCCCCACAGCTCAGCTCCCAGGGCCCACCACAGTGCTGGCTCCTGAGGGATGAGGCAGTGGATGATCCAGCCTTAGCAGGGGCACAGGGAAGGAATGTGGTCCCTTACTTTGGCACCTTTTGCAGAAAACTCCTCTTGCAGGGAGCAGAGGCATCATCCTTGTCTTGCAAAGCAGCAGTGGGGGAAGCCAAGGCTGCTCCTGGGCTGGTGATACCTGAGAAATAAGAAAGGTTTTGGTGACTTGTCCCCATCTTTCTGTCCCACTCCTCACCATCCTCCACACCTAAAATGACCTCCCACACAAAATCTGTATTTTTATGGCTTCTGTTTCCAGAGAAGTGACACCAAGTCCAGTGTCACACAGCAGCACAGAGCCACAACGCATCCCTGCAAACCCAGCACACTGAAAGCAATAAATAAACCAAATAATCCCTTTTCCTACCTCTCTCCATGGGAAGTCACTCTTTTAATAAGTTCCCAACACCAAACCAAGCCCTCAGAGACCTCCACAGGCAGCTTTGGGCTCCCCCTGTTCTCCAGGAGCTCCAGGACCTGCAGCCGCCCCTGCCTCATCCCCAACCTGCTGCTCCACATTCTCCAGTCCCATCATCCTTATCTTTAATTTCTGAATTGACCCCCTGGAGAAAAATCTCTGCATGCCTATTTTTTATGTGTTTATCTTGTCATTTCTTTAGAAAGATACTTGTTACAAATATATTTTTCCCCTCCTTCCCCCCAGCCCTGTCGGAGGGATCTACTTGGGTAATTTGTTGAGCGGGTTGCTGGGCCATGCATTATGCATGAGATGCAATCTTGATTTTTGCACTCCACTGTGTGCATTCAGAAACAGGAACGGCATCGTGCCCACACGCAAAATGAACATTAACAGCTAAAAAAAAAAAACCAAAAACCTCCAAAAAATAAACCAAAAAAACCCAAACAACAGAAAATGCCCATTTATTTAAAGGAAAATGTGAAAAAACCCCTTTTTTTTTCAAGCTGTTTTCACTGGGATTGCTCAGAGCAGTCAAGTTGTTCCCATGTAAGCTCTGCTGGGGACTAACTGGGCTCAGAGCTGCTGGGTGGGACAGCAGTGATGGTGCTGCAGCATCCAGGGATGTGAATTGGGATCCTGGGTGAGTGGAAGGTGTCCCTGCCATGGCAGGGGGTGGAATGGGATAGGCTTTAAGGTCCCCTCCACCCCAAATCATTCTGGTGTCACCATCATATTTTCTGGAAAAATCACTTTGCCAGGATTTGTCTCCTGGGAAGCCTCAGAGAAAAAATGCAAACAATAATTATCTGATTTGCTTCTCCTGTGTTTGGCTCCTTTGGAATGTGGTAGGTGATTGTTTCATTGGTTGCATGTGAATTGTTTTTACTTATTGGCCAATTATGGGCCAGCTGTGTTGGACTCTCTGAGGAGAGAGTCAGGAGTTTTTCATTAGTGTCTGCCTAGCCTTCTGTCTGTATCCTTTCTCTATTCTTTAGTATAGTTTTAGTAAATCATTCTTGAATATAATATAATATCATAATGTAATAAATTAGCCTTCTAAAAACATGGAGTCAGATTCATTCCTTCCTCCTCCATCCAGGAACCCCAAAAATACCACATTCTGGGACTGTGTGTGAGCCCAAAGGCAGCAGTGGAGCCCGGGTGGAACAAACACAGACACTTCTGCTCTCAGGGACAAACAAATCCTGCCTCAGCCACTCCTGTTCTGTGTCTTGTGCTACAACAGCTTTTGGAGCACTGTGGGGCCAAACATTTTGGGTCAAACTCCAAAGGCCACCGTTCACTGAAGCTTTTTGCCAGGTGTGCCCCTGTTAATCCACCACACCTCCACTCCCCCTTCACCTTCCCCTGGCAGGGCTGGATGCCTGGCTCCTGAGCTGGAAGCAGAGGATTTGGGGACATGGTGGTGACACTGGCAGGTAACACAGTGAGGGTAGAGGCTGCTAAGTGTGGTGTCAAACACTTCAGGTTAAAAGCACAAAGCAGAAACACAGGCACAAGAAAAGAAATGCAGAAGGTTCCCAGCCCATCCACCCTCCCAGCACTCTGCCCTGCAGAATTTCATGCTCAGAGGCCATGGAGCATTTCAGAGCAATCACACCTGTGGCTCGCTTTAAAGTCCATTTAAAATCCAGTGATGTCCTTACCAACCTCTGCTGGGGCACCTCTGTCACCTGCCTGGGCAGGGGCTCCTCCTGCAGCCCCCCAGGTGGGACACAGCCAGCTCAGGCCACGCTGCTCCCCTGGACACAGCTTGGAACATCTGCAGGAGAAAACAGGACAAGAAACCATATGATCATGAGCAGTGGAAAAGAATCAGAAAGTGGCCCCTGAGCAGGAATTGCAAAGGGAAAAAAATGTCAGAGAATGAATAAGAGGGAGAGAGAGAGGACAGGTGGAAAGGAAAAAAGAAAACGGGGACCAAGATATAAAGCCAATTATTTTTGATTCTTTGGCTTAGGGCTAATTTATTACAGCAGTAAATCATGCTTAGGACAGGTAATACAGCAGCCAGAGCATGGACATTATTTAGACAGTGTGATCACGGTATTAGCGCTCAGAAAAGTGGAAAAATTTAAATTTTAACTGCCTCCAGGCCACATCTCACCCTTTACAGTCTCCTCTTGGCTCAGCATGAAGAAATATGGTATTTTCCCAGAGCCAGGGACTCCACGTGGAGCCAGAAGGGTTTCATGAGAATGCACAAGGCTCTACTCCCATCCCATCCCACCCCGAGCCTGTGCCTGGCTCTCTGCACCACTTTTTGGGGTGTTCACCCCGTGCCCTCCTGGCCCTGGTGTGAGCATCCATGGCCGAGGCACAGGCAGGGACCTGAGGGGCAGCGAGGGATGTTGGGAGCCCTGAAAAATGATGTCAAAGACGTGAAAAACCCCACCCTGCCTCCCTTCCAGTCCTGCAGCAAATTCTCCAGCAGAATTAAGTAATTCCATTATTGGATTTGCTGGGAATGCCCCAGTGAAGGCAGGAATGATGAATCTGACTCCATGCTCTCAGAAGGCTAATTTATTATTTTATGATACTATATTATATTAAAGAATGTTATCCTAAATATACTGAAGAATACAGAAAGGATACTTACAGAATGCTAAAAAGATAATAATGAAAACTCCTGACTCTCTCCAGAGTCCTGACACAGCTTGGCCCTGATTGGCCAAAGAGTGAAAACAACTCCCAGCAGAATCCAATGGAACAATCACCTGTGGGTAAACAATCTCCAAACACATTCCAGATGAGCACAACACAGGAGAAGCAAATGAGATAAGAATTGTTTTCCTTTTCTCTGAGGCTTCTCAGCTTCCCAGGAGAAAAACCCTGAGTGAAGGGATTTTTCAGAGAGTGTGAACGCCACACTCCATCCCGCACAGACCTGGCTGCGAATGGGAGGGAAAGCTCTCAGCTCCCCCCAGTGCAATCTGAGCCTGTTTGCTCTGATTTCACCTGCTGGGAGCCCACAGTGAATTCCCAAGGCGCTGCTTGGCAAACTGACACCAGCACAAGCAGCTGCTCCCTGCTTTCTCCTGCTTTCCTCAGGCATGGAGCACAGGGAGACAGAGATCCACCATCCAGCCTGGGGCTCTGACTGTCCCCACCAACATTTTGCCTGCCTAAAGCCACGACAGGATATTTTTCTTTTTGCAGATGGGAATATATTTAAGAAATGTGTTTACTTCTATCCTGTAAAAGCACAATAAACTTATCTCCAGCCGTTGCATCAAAGAAACATCGTGATTTTAAAAGCTACTTTGTTCGAAAACTCCTCCAGGCAGGAAAGATTAAAAAAAAACCTGGCAGGGTAATGGTGGCTGAGGAAAAACAGAACCATGCTGTTGTAATTTCACTGTCCCTAACAGGGCAACACACGCAGGGCGCATGTGGGATGATAAGTTAAAATAACTTGGAGAAAGCTATTAATTTCTAACAATGGCAAACACGGACAGCAGAGGTGTTGTAAAGCACTGTTCAAGTTATTGAGCCCAGCAGATGCCACACAGGCACTTTGAAGCCTCAGGTGGTTGGAAATGCAGCACAGATTGTCTCGTGTTTGATCTCCCACTCCTGTCTCACTCCATCACCATCAGTGGATTTCAGGATAACTGGGGCCAGCATTGATGGGGGCCTGATTGGTTTGTGTTGGGCCCAAAACCTGACATTTCTACCTCTTCTGTGGGAAAAATGTGACTTTAAGCAGAAACAGGGCTAACTTCCACCCCAAAGCCAATCTGCCTGATGGAATTCAGGCTGCAGAGCAGGAAGGATTTTTGTATTTCCATCTGCCTGAGTGCAGGCGTGCACCCACCTGCTCCTTGATTGTTTTTAGTTACAGCTGATGATAATGCAGAGAGAAAGATCAATATGAAGTGTGTTGGCCTGGTAACCTCCTGAAACTGCAGAACTTGCACTGAGTTGTGGCAGGGAGAAACTGAGAAACAGCAGGAACATTTTATGCAGCCAGAGGAGCTCTCTGAGGATCTGCTCCCCATGGGCCATGACGTTTCTGTGCTGGGCTGGTTTTCCTGACTGCTCAGGAAGGATTTTGCAGCTGCTGCTGGGGTTTGTCAGCTGTGACAAACTGCTGGGAGACCCAGAGCAGAGCCTGACCAGTCGCCTCCATGATCTCCTGCATGGATGGGAGCACCCTGGACCTTCTCCAACCTCAGGGCAGTGCCCAGAGCAGCTGTGGCTGCCCCTGGGTCCCTGGCAGTGCCCAAGGCCAGGCTGGACAGGGCTGGGAGCACCCCGGGATAGTGGGAGGTGTCCCTGCCCATGGCAGGGATGGAATGAGATGGGATTTAAGATCCCTTCCAACCCAAACCATTCAAATATTGTACGGCCTGGATGCACCCTCTGCCTTTCAAAGGGCTGAGCCACCCCCTGCTGCAGCAGTGGCCACCCTTGTTATGGCCACCACCTTGGGGACCTTGTGGCACCACCCCTGCTGCATCTCCTCCCCTACATATGCAACCTTCAAGCCCACTTGACTGGGTATTTCTAGAAAATAGAATTTTCCCAGAAATTGGGGTTTCCTCCTCAAAGCCAAGAGCAAAGGACCCCCTCTTGTGAGGGCAAGAGCGCACATCCAAAAACGAACCAGCCCAACCCAAAGCTTTGCAGCTGCACTGATTAAAGGTGGGGGCCTGCTGAGCCCACCAGACCCCTGAGCTTTGCAGGGATGTGGCCTGGGGAGCCTCTCAGAGCCTGGCTTGGCTCCATCCCCAGGGATCAGCCACCTGGCTGAGGGCACCAGGATTTGGCTCAGGCGACCAGAGTGATGTGGTGTCCATTAAAGGTTTTATTAGCACTGGCTCCTGTGGCTCAGCAGTGCCAATAAACCCCTCATGCCACACCACTCACTGCTCTGCAGAAGCCACATCACTCTTCTGTAAAATACTTCATAAAGCAGTTTAAATTTTTCCACTGTCTTTTTTCCCCTTGGCCATAAACCCAGGCTGGGTTTAACAGTGCAGAGCTCAGCTGAGCAGAGCTGGTTGGGACAGGGAAGCCATGCTCACCTTTTCACTTCTTCCACGGTCTTAAAAAGTTTTTCTTAGCTGGGAAAGCATGAAATGGAGTACAAGAATGCAATGTGTAAAATACAGCATCCAAAACAACCCTGCAATTTCTCCTGAGCCCCATGGTGGGCATTGAGACCCAGGGTTTGGGGCTGGTATTTTGGAAAGTTTTCACACAATAAGGCAGAGGGTGCCCTGGCAGGCTGGGATTTTCAGTTTATTTTAATAAGACTGCAAAGGACAGATTTGAACACAAGGACAGGTAGAAAGGAGGACTCATCTCCAGCAGGGTTGGGAACTGTTTTCAAAACAAGGAATCACTCAAAGCAGCTCCCAAACCCAGCCCAATGCTGGTAGCACATGATCCAGCTGATTGCTTCCCAGCTTTCCTCAGTGGGCACTGAATTTATTCTGGGCATGAGGAGCCCAAAACCCAACATAAGGTCAGTCAGAGTGAATCTGGCTTGTTCTTGAGGGATGAGGAATGAATTGACATTAGGACAAAATATGTTCACTTCAGCTCAAACCTCAGCCAGGATAATGTGGGAAAAATTAATGTTTGGTCACTCCTAAATCTCTAGGAAAGGGGAAGCTGCACAGGGCTGGCAATGAAGATGAATCCTTTCCAAAGATTCAGTTTTAAACCACTTCCTTTCGGTAACCTTGAACTTCAACTCCTAGGGTGTTGTTTTAACTCTTCTTTTTTTTTTTTCTTCCTTTGTCCCTTCAGGAGTTGACACAGTTGAGAGAGCAGAGAAATTAAACTGTGCAGAATTGCTTCCTGCATTGATAGACTCAGATTCTCATTCATGCAGAGACTTAAAAAAAAAAAAAAGTTTAAAAAATCACTGGGATCTCTCTTTGCTCAGAAATCTGTATTCCATTAACTCTGACATAAGGCACAAAGTAAACCAGGAGAAAGAGAAACTCACCCCAGTGGGTGGCTGGAAAACAGAGGCAGAGCCCATTAGCATTCTCTGTGTGTGCAGGGAACACAGGGCTTGGGCACACAAAAAGTGATCCTGATGGAAGGAACAGCTAATCCCTCCTTGTAGCTGCAGTGAAAGCCTATGGCCAAGAGAGTCTGCATGGATTTGGTAGCAGAGATAAGAGGGAGCCAAATTCCAGTGAGCATCCCCTTCCTGCAGCTGATTAGCAGCTCCACTCCAAGCTGGAGAACACACACCCCAAAATCCTCTGAGTGGAGAGCACCCCTGAGCACAGGCACCTGGGACAGAGCTGGGGAACACCAAAGGCGCAATAACCCCATTCTCAGGGACTAAAGTTTGGTTCTGTCCTTCAGGGAGCAGACACAGGAGGAAAGTGGAGCTGGGTCCATCCCCCCCTGGTGAAGAATTGGCTCCTGAGCTCCTCAGGGAGCTGCAGAGCCCAGGAGGGGCTACAGGAGCACCCAGGAACCTTCCAGCAAACCCCATTCCACCTTAAATCCCAGCAACACTGGCCCTGGGAGCTGCCTGGGCTGGATTCTAGTGGTAAATAATTTTAAAGCTAATGCTTTGAAGGTACCTGCTTGCAGGTGAGTTGTTCATATAGATTAATTTTCCAGACAAGCTGTGGCTGGATGCCTGGAAGTGTCCAAAGTTGGATGGGGCTTGGAGCAACCTGGGATAGGGGAAGTGTCCCTGCCATGGCAGGGTGGAATGGGCTGAGCTTTAAGGTCCTTCCAACCCAAACCACTCTGTGATTAATTAAAATAAATGTAGGACATCTTTGTCAAACTGGGATGAAATCCAGAAAAGCCATTCAGATGGGTGTCCATACAGGTAGAGACTTATCACATCAGCCTGTTCCTAAAAACATTTGCCTGCAAAAAATCCTTTAAAAAGCAACATTTCCCCAGGCCCTGCAGAGCACACCTTCCCTGCTAACAAATCCCCTTCATGCACAGCACGTCAGGCCTGGGGCACTTCAAGGGAATTCTGCACAGGGCTGAATTTCACCAGGAGACAAAGGAGGGAGAAATACTCCAAATCCCAGAAAGGCTCCCTCAGCCCCAGCAGCCCTTGTGGGAGCCCTGTCAGAGCTCAGCCAAAAAGTAAAACCCTCACAGAAGCCAAATGGCAGAGTTTGAACGGTCCACACAGGCAGAGGTGATTATGTGATGCAGGCATGGATCCTTCCAGCTGGAGGTATTTTAAACACCCAGGAAATAATGTCAGAATCATAGGACTGCAATCTTTAAATTATATTCAAAAAAGATGCTCAAAGCATATATCATTGAATTATGAGCAGCTTTGGCAGCTTTATTGATGATGTTGAATCTGGTTGACAGATGCATTTACACTGCATAAGCATTCGAGATGCAAGAGTAATTGCTTATTAGTCTTGTTGTGAGGCAAAACACCAGATTGAAATAAATAGGAGCTCATGAACACAATTTTGCTGCCTCTTTGATTATTTTTTCAAGCTAACCATCTGCTAAGCATCTGGGATTCTTAGAATCCAAGATCCATAGCCCCCACACAGGTGGGAATTAAAAAATACAAATAGAGGGAGCTTAAAAACCCAAACAAACTATAAGATGAAATTGTCCAAAATGACTGGGGAGGTTCTTTCACAGCTTGAATACAAATGTGGGGAGTTTGGTTCTTGCAGGATACATGGAGCAGATGCTGCACTGGTGCCCTTCAGCTCAGGCCAGGGCCAAAACATGCTCTGTATGACCCCAGGGAGGGGTGTAGGGACCACAGAGATCAGCTTAGCAGGACATTCAGCACAGGGGTCTTATCCACATATCCACACATGAGACACAGTGGGACCGTCCAAGTCCCCTTGAGGCCTCCAGGAAAACTTCCAGGACTCTCTGGGGCTACTTGCAAGATTTTTGGTGACATTGTAAGACTTCAATTTCTCTGTCCCTTGCTGCTGGGTTTTTAAACTTTCATCAGAATATAAAGAAAACACAAAGGAGGGAAGAGAGAAAACACAAACACAGGAATGAGGAAAAGAAACAACATAGGAAAGAGGGGGAAAAATACCCCAAAAGTGCAGCCAGTGAGGGAGAGGCTGCTGTGGCTCCTCAGCACTTTGCTCCAGTGGTTCCTTTCCTCTGCCCAGCAGTGCTGGGTGCCCACACACCATCCAGATCCAGCCCTTTCCACCCTCTGTCCCTCTCTGGTTTCTGCCCCTCATAGGTTCCCCATTTGTGTCCCCATGGGGTCAGTGTCAGCTCTGCCACCAGCAGAGGACAAGGACAAATCTCCATGAGAACAAAGCCAGGAGCCAGAATGAAGTTTGCAGGGTTTATTGCAGCCTGTGGGATGGCAGCTTTGATAAGAACATAAAATTGATATTTGAATTTTCCCCAGCTGCCAATGCACTTGGTGCTGAGAACATGAGTTAATAAAAACAGCCAGTTAAATAACTGTCAAACTCAGGCAAATACCCATAAAGCAAATGTTCTTTTAAAAAACCAAATTAGACATGCATTTTCCTCCATGAAAAAGGGCAATTAGAGAAGCTTTATAACTAATATTTGGTTTTGGTTCTAAAATATTAAGGATCTTTCCTAAACACAGCACAGTGAAGGGTTTCAATTAATCTCCTTTGAACACAGACATTCAGGTGGTTAAAAAGGAAAAAAAAAAAAAGAAGAAAGAATGATTTGTGCATCAAGATCTGTCATCTCCAAAAAGCTGTAAACAGAATCTTAGAGAGCAGAGTTTGTGTGACAAATTTGAGATTAGGCGGATTCTGATCTAAAAATTAACTTGCTTATCAGAGAAATAATATTAGAGTAAAATAAATTAGAATCTCTACTGAAGACTCTAAAAGTAATTTTTAAAATTAATTAGAATCAAAAAGATGGATCTCAAAGGATAGGACAACTCTAATTTAGACAGACGGTAATTAATTCCTTATTTCAAAAATTCATTAACAGGCTGTAAGAGCAAATCATTCCTTTGCTGGAGTTGAGCTCCAGAGGGAAAGATTCATCTGGAAAGGGGCTGTGGGAAGTCCCCTGCTGCTGGAGGGCCGGGGAGCCTCTCTGGCAGCAGCTGGGGCTGAGGAGGGTCATTGGGGTTTGTTTGGGGTGGAAGGTTTGGCCCCACAGCTGCTCACACTTCAAGCACAGAGGCTCAGCTGAACCACGGCCCTCACAAGGATTTGTGGATGGGGAAAACAAATAAACCACTGAATATTGCTCTGATTTGCCATTAAAGATGATATGATGCGTTCCATAGTCCCTGTCTTGGTTGGGGCAGCAGCTTCCACATCTTCCACCTCCACCAAGCCCCTGCCAGACACACCACAGGTCCTCAGAACCTGGTGTGGGGACAAAACCCTGAAGATTTGGGGCATTTCACCTCCAAACTCTGTCATGCAACAGCAGGGAGGTGATTTCAGAGCAGACACGTCCCCCCTTTTCCTCTGCTCCCACCTCAGTCCGAGGAGCCTCTCCCACAGCCCCACCATGTCCCAGGGTAACACCCACAAGGAAAACACCAGCCCTCACAAGGACTTATGGATAGGGAAAACAAATAAACCACTAAATATTGCTCTGATTTGTTATTGAAGGGGATATGATGTGTTCCACACACCCCATCTTGGTTGGGGCAGCAGCTCCCACACCTCCACCTCCACCAAGCCCCTGCCAGACCCAGTCCTCAGACTTTGGTGTGGGGACAAAACCCTGAAGATTTGGGGCATTTCACCTCAAAACTCTGCCATGCAACAGCAGGGAGGTGATCTCAGAGCAGACACGTCCCCCCTTTCCTCTGCTCCCACCTCTGAACCTCTCCCACAGCTCTAAATTCCAACATCCCCAACCCCTTCCCAGGACAACATCCACAGGGAAAACAAACACCTCGTGTGAGTTTGCAGCCCTAAATCCCAACATCCCCACCCCGTCCCAGGGCAACATTCACAAGGAAAACACCTCGTGTGAGCCTGCCCCGGCCCTGGGGACGTGCCTGGTGCGCTGCCATCCCTCAGAGCACTCCCAGTGCCACTCCACAGCCCTGGAGAGGCCAGGCCAGCCCTGGCAGTGCCAGCCCGGCCCGGCAGCTGCGTCCCACTGATAACTGGGATAAGCTTGGAGCTGATCCTCGGAGCTGGAGGGCTTGGCAAGGGGAGGATAAGCCAGGCAGGAATCTGCACCCAGCTGGAGAGGAGCCCAAAATGAAATCCTTATCTGAACAGAGCTGGGCTCTGGATGCCAGGAGCGTCCTGCGGCCTTCCCATCTGCAGCCCCGGCCCCAGGGCTGAGCGAGGTGACAGGGAGGCAGCCAGGAAAATGGATTTATGATTTATTCCTTTGGACTCGGCTCTGCCACATGCCTCGTGGCTCTGGTGGTCCTGGGCTGGGCTGGTTTCTTGGCCTGCGACCATTTCCCCCAGGAGGAGCCCTGGTGACCCGTGCAGGGATTGACAGACGGCTCCCAGCTCTTCATCCAGGAGGAAGGAGGCAGGAATACAACAGGATTAGCTCCTGCTGGCCCCAAACCAACCTCCCTCCGAGGGGAGAGCAGCTTCCAGAGGGGCAGACAGGTCACCTGGCAGCAGGATTCACCATCTGGGACCAGGGAGGAGCCACACAGCCGGACACAGCAAAATCAGTTTAGCACCCGGTCCCACTCACAATTGCTCAAATTTTGCTCACAATTCTCTCCTTGAGGGCAAATTCAGTCCCCCCCACCATGGTTCTTTTAAGCCCAGTTTTATTTCACATAAACAGAGGTAAATGTCTGCAGTTTCTTTTTGCCTAAGTCACAAGTCAGCCCAAACATAATTTGTTGGAGAAGGGAGTTGCTCCGGGTTGCAGAGCACTCAGCTCCGAGCCCCAGGGGCTCCAGAAAACAAAGACAATTAGTTGCTACTTCTGAAAAATTAATTTAAGTGACAGACTGTGAAGCTGCCAAAAACTAACAAGCATGTGAAAACTGACTTAAAAAAAATTATAGCAGTCTGTCTGTTTTTCTTTTTTTCTCAGGAAGAGCCATTGCTCCCTTGAAAGACATTGCTCAAAGCAAAAAACCCAAAAACCCAAACTACTGATTAAGAAAAGGAAAGTCAAGCAAAGATCTCTTTTCTCCCACATTTTGTCTGAAGTTTCCTGGGATGTTTTATCTGGAGGCAGGCACACTGGCACAGACTGGTGAGGATGTAAAATTGATACAAAGCATGAAAATGAGAAGGTTTTGGGGACTGGTGTGGTGCTCCCATCTGCACAGCAGTAGGTGTTTGGAGCAAGGTCTGTGTGCTGGAGAACTTATTTTCCTTTCCAGTGGCATTAACAGGTAAAAAACCTCACATTATCTTCCTGACAAGCCTTGCATTTGTAGCTGCAGCAAGCCAGAGCTGCAGGAGCTGCAGTGATGCAGCCATGGACCCGCTCATGGTGAAGCCCCTCTGCAGGAATGAGGAAATATACATAGGAAAGAGGGGGGAAAAAAATCAAAAAGAAAGAAAAATGCTGCCAGTGAGGGAGAGGCTGCTGTATCCCCTCAGCACTTTGCTCCAGTGGTTCCTTTCCTCTGCCCAGCAGTGCTGGGTGCCCACACACCCTCCATGGGGACAGATCCAGCCCTTTCCACCTTCTGTCCCTCTCTGGTCTCTGCCCCTCACAGATTCCCCGTTTGGGTTGGTGTCAGCCCAGGCTGGCTCCAGGGTTGTATCTTGGCACCTCAAAAACCCCACTGCTGCTTCCATCACCTGAGTCCTTCCCAGCTCCTGGGGGGCTGGAGGACCCCAGAACATGCTCCAGAGCTGATAGAGGTGGGTGGAACAGCAGCTGTGACCCCCAGGGGAGGTTTCCAAAAGAACTGAGAGAAGAGTTGGGTTCTGCTGTGGTTCAGGTGCCAGAGACACTCAGGGCATGGAGTGACACTGACAGTGCAGGGGCTGGCTGGGAGATCACCCCTCCACCACGCCAGCTGCAGCAGAGCCATTCACATCCAAACCACAGCTCCATCTGTCACACAATGGGCTTTAAACAAGATCTGTGCCACAGTTTTAGAGTTTAGATTTAACTTGAACCTCTCCCGATACCCACCCAGCCTCTGTGGCACCTCAGTACCCAATGCACTGAGCAGCGTTGGGGCTGCCATAGCACTTTCCTCCTCCTCCTCCTCCCACCAGCTTGTTCACTCCATTTTCTCCCTAACAAGCCCTTGAAGGTGGTGTTGTGGGCAGCTGCCTCCACAGCCCAGTGAGCCCCACACTGCCTGGTGCCACCTTGTCTCATTCACTGTGACAAATGCCTGGCACTTGTTTGGTTTCTGTTATTATAACCCAAGGATATTAAATTTACATCAACCTGACAAAGACAGCAGGGCTGAGGACATGAAGTGCTGCCTCCAGAGAGAGGGGAGAGGACAGGCATCCCTTGGAATGCACAATGTGGGTTCTGCTTCTCCTCTTCTCCCAGGCTGAGCACAAACAGTTTGGTTTTTCCAGGAGAGTGGGCAGAGGTGGCAGAAGAGATGATGCTGGGGTGCCTCTCTCTCTCTCAAGTTCCTTTCAAGCCTGCATGCCCCAAAGTGCAGGGCACCATCCCCTGGCTGGCTCCATGCCACATCCCTGGTGACCAAAGGCACATCTGGACTCTGCCCCTCATTCCCTTTCCTGTCCCTGTCACTCACTGTCCAGTTCCCCATCAGGGGCAAACCTCAGCCCAAGCACCAGGAGCTGCAGGGGTTGGTCCCTGCCCACCATGGCCAGTCCAGCACCTCCTGCTCCCCTCAGCAATCCCCAGGTGCCTGCTCAGCTGCCTCCTAATCCTCAGGAGGCCTCTCCATCCCTGCATTGCCACCAAAAAGCAGTTTCACTGCAATGTAAGCTCATTATCTCACCAAAGAGCGTGCTCAGTGTCTCTTATCCCATTACCAAACAGGAAGAACTTCCATTATTTTCACCTACCAGAAAGAATATTTTTTTCTGTGCATGTATTTACAGCTTTGTTACCCAAATACCTCCCTCCCACCCACGTTTCCCTGATTGTTGATAAACATGAAAATCCATTCCCCTCCTAGCAAGGGGAACAGGGAATCTTTTATCCTCCCCTGATAAACAGTAATAAGCTTCTTATCCTCTTACCAAAAACCAAGAGCGTTGCAAATCCTGTATCAGGCACACTAGGGTTAGGGCTGTTTGCATTACGTGGAGGGATTTTGTAAAGTGGCAAATAAAAGGCATATCATTTTGTTCTTTTATCTGAAGCTTCCTTCTAGGAGGGAAGGCAGAGCTGTTTAGAAGTACATTTAATTGGGTATTATTCAGTATCAGGTTGAGGCAAGTTCTCCTGTCTCCCACAAAGAACTTCTGCACTAATTTGTTCCTACTCGTGGATGAAAGGTCATTGTGCTGACTAGGAAGTTAAGTAAACAAAATTAGCATCTGATTTAAGAGACTTCTTATTCCCTCTGGTGTAAATTAGTGTAAAAATTAGCAAGACTTTCCGTTGCTTCTGTTTTCTGCATTTGAAATGCATCAGCTGCCTGAATTTAATGGTGTGAAGGCTTATTATTTCTTTATCTATGGAAGTGCATACAGATGGGTGGGGAGATGGAAGGGGCTGTCAGCTTCAGCATCAAAGTCATTCAAGGTCAGCAAAAGTGACACAGAAGAGCTCCCAGCAGCTCTGACACCTGGACACTGAAGGAGCCACAAGAACTCACAGATGGGGAAACATTTTAGAAAGGCAAAGTGGGCTTCAGCTGTGAAATTCAGCACCACACAAAACCCACCATCACTACAGAGGACACAGGGAGCTTCAAGCAAAGGTTCGATTTTTTAAAAATTGAAATAAAAAATAGCCTCTCAAGTGTTCTTTCAAATCTGAGAACTTTCTAGACATCAGAAAAAAACCCAGGCACTGCTTGGGATTACAGTAAAAAATCCCAACAAATGCGTTCCAGAAGCTGATTCCTGATAAGTTGCTCATTAAAAACCCTCAAACTTCATCCAGAACATCTATTCTTGATTATTGCTGCCTATTCTAACAAGTAACCTGATGCTGCTGCAGCTTTCCTTGCTTGGCACTGCACTCCTGAAAACACACGGGGATAAAAGGATGCAAAAGTAAAAAATGCATTGGAAAAAGGCAAAAATGTGTTGGAAAAAGGTAAAAATGCATTGGAAAAAGGCAAAAACACACTGGAAAATAACCTAATAGAAGGAAGGTGATGGAGAAATATTTTTCTATCCTGCTGGGCAAAATGGTTCTCCAGAAGAGTTGGAGTGGCAGAAAGGGAGCACCTGAGCCGTGGTATCTTCCAACATAAGAGTGGGAGAGATTTTTCCAATCACCACTTCTGTGGTGTAAAGACTACTCCCAGTGTTCCACAGATTGCATGGCAGCTGCAGCTGGGAGGGATGAAGGCATCTGGTGAATTGGAAGGTCACAAAGAAAGCCCAGGAGGGAGATTTTTGGGAGTCTCTTTGATAGAAATCTTTAGCTGTCCTGTAATAGGGGGAGCTGGAGCTTTGGGGTCCCACAGATACAGAACATCTCTCCTAAGACGTTCTTGGTTGGAAAAGAACTGGAGAAAAAGCCAAACCAAACCAACCTTTCCAAAACAGGTCTGGCTTCAGATTTTGGCTAGAGATGCTGGAAATTTTGTATTTTTTTTTGTACCAGCACCTCATGCTCTGCAGAGACCCACTGGAGTCCCACTGCACTGACCTCAGAGAAAGGTGTCTGCATGCAGCCCAGGCAAGGAATGATGCTCTGACCCCACCATAAACCTCCCCAAGGACAAACATTATGCAAAGGGGGCAAAACCAGCTCTCCCAGAGAGCCTCTTGAGCTGAGGGTTACACTGGTCTCTGGTGAGGTCCCACCATTGCATTTTCAATCTTACACATTGTAAATATGCCTGTTGATTTTTCCACTGTGCAGATCATATTTCCACTTTAATTGGTAAAACTCACATCCCCCGACCCCAAAGAGAGGTGCAGCATTTACAACCACGCTCATGATTTTGAGTCTGCAATTGCTTGTTAAACCAAAAAGATGTGGAACTGAGAGCAATATGTTAAATTTAATAACATGAATATTAATTCCCTGAAGAGTTATGGAATATATCTATCTCACCAGCTCAGGAAAGGTAACACTGCTCCAGCCCCATAAGAGAAAGGCAGGCACTGAAGAAAAAGTTTGCATTTCTCACTAATTCAGCTTAAAATATAGGCAGGAACTCTGGGTTTATGGTTAAGAGAGCAGATATTGCACTGACCATGGAGGGCTGGCTCCAGCAGAGCTCTGGGACCTCCCAGTTGTGGCTGGGCACAGAAGGGAAGGGGCACTGATGCCTCACTAAAGAGGGCAGTTCAGAGACAGCCCCTCTGCTGGAATTCCCACTGTCAGGAATCACACACCCAGGCCTGAGTGCCCAGACCTGCCTCGTGTGTCATCACACAAGCTCCTTCCTTCCTGGGCTGCTTCCCTGCACAGACACACCAGTTCTTCCAGGAGAACTCCACCATGGACTTTTCCCTCTGATTACAGAGGCTGGGAACACCAATTTTGCCCATTCTTGTTATCCACGGTATAAAAATGCCAGCTTCCTCAGAGACTGAAATGAATAAACTCCCCAGGCCATGGCGTGCAGACACCTCTAGATATAGCTGACATCTGAGCAGGAGTTTCAGGAAATAACCTTAAGGAAGTGGGATCTGCAGTCCACCCCAACCATCCCTGAGGGATGTGTTCCTACATTGGACCCTACATCCACAGTCATCAATCAAATAATTTCAGGCACTGAAATATAAGAAAAACCCTCAAATTTGTCTTCTCCCATGGGGACAATAGCAACCTTGCAGCTGGGATATTTTCTCCTGTTGCCCAGCTCATGTTTGGATCAATCAGCCCCCTCTGATGGGTCTGGCCTTGATGCCACTCTGAGACAGGATTTGGTGTCACAGCTCTTTTCCTCTCCATTTTATAGCTCCTTGCAGTTCTTCAGCCAAAAGCAGGGCTAGAGAGGGGGACAAAAGTTCACAGCCTGCCACCAAAGGTACCTCTTGCCAGAAGGTCAGCAGCCCTTGCTGGGCAGGGACAGTTTGTGCCTGCTGTGGCCACAGTGCTTCCAAAAAGAGTGAGGAAAACCACAGTGACAGAGATGAGCAGCAGAGCCATTAAGCATATGCTGGGCTGGAGCTCATAAACACATAAACAACAACAATTCTGGTTAACCACAGGCAGAACTTCTGACGAGCCGCAGGTACCAGGCACAAATTGACAATAATGAGGTTTAATGGGGGTGGTTTACAGTCTCCCTGGTTTGCATGTTTTATTGTTTCCTGCAGAATTAGCCAGTAAAATAAAGTCTCTCTGTGCTTGCAAATCTGTTGGGGTAGGAAAGTCCCAGATGTTGAAGGAGTCATCATCAATGCAGATCCCCAGGGACCAGGACTTTTGTTTTTTCTGTCATAGCACTGAGGCCTCAGGCAGAGGGTGAAAAGCTCAGCAACAAGGAGGAAATTTGGATCAAGCCCAGCTAACAAAATTTCTCAAGTCCAAAGAAATAAAGTTCATCCCTGGCTGTGCTTAAGAAAGGACTGGATGTGGCACTGGGTGCCAGGGTTTAGTTGAGGTGTTGGGGCATGGGTTGGACTCAATGATCTTTAAGGTCTCTTCCAACCCAGTGATTCTGTGAAAATCAAACTTTGGTTTTCATTCAGATGGAAAGACCTTTGCACTGGAAAAATACAAAAGGTTCCAAGCAGAGGGATGTGGGAAACACAGTGACTGTATTTTCAGCACAGAACTTGGAGCTTTGATTGCATTAGAAATGGAAGCAAACAGAGCTCATTTGGAGGAAAATATGGCAACGTCCAGCTCAGGGTCCTGCAGGGGCACAGGCAGCCCTCAGAGGCACCACTCTGCCTGTGGCACAGGGAGCTGGGACCTTCTCAGGATGGAAGCTTAAGGGAACACACCATGGGGGCAGGAGTCAATGCCACAGACACCCATCACTGCCATTTGTGCAGCACCAGGGGTTTGGGTTCTACTCCCCAGACTGCAGCAGGGACTCTGACCAGAGAACAGGGCAGGACACACACAAACCCCAAAATGCAGAGGTGAGAACAGTAGGGAAGAGAAGAAGGTGGAGGTGAGTACCTACTCAGCAGAACCTGAGGAGATTTCCAGCTGAGTGCCTCTTTTATCAGCACGGGTTGGGCAGCTTTGCTGCCTGTGAGTGCCCCTGGAAGCAGAAAGAAATGATGCCACAACTTTCGTGGTTCCATGAACCAAGGGCAGGTTTCAGGCAGGTCCTTGCCCCAGGCCAACCCCGATAACCACTAAGTGGAGGAGAGCACCAAGGAGCCCCTCTCCCACAGCTAAATAACCTTCTCCCCATCTCCCCCTCCAACTGCTCTGCCCTTTGCTGCCTGATTGCCCCCAGGAACCTCACACAGCACCGTGTGGGGAACTAATTACATCCTCCTAAAGACTGCTGATTAACATTTCCATCACATGCTAACGAGACACTTCCTGGCTTCAATCTGCTTTCCTTCATTATGGCTTTCTGGAGACAAACTTTATACGTTTATGAGAGCATTAAATGCACAATGGTCTGACTACAATTTATTGCTGTCCTGGCTCTGGGGTGTTTGTGTAAAGATTCAGTGTGTTACAGCATGAAATCTGCAATGGGATCCTTACAGCCCACAGCTGTTCCTTAGGTCACTTTGGAGGTTGCCATCATTGAAAAAAACAAAAGCAACCAAGCCCAGAGGTGTGGATTGATGCACCTGAAAAAATGGAGAGGAATGCCCACCTCAAAAAAACAGCAATAAAGAAAAATACCTTTAGGTCACCCACCAAAAGCACAGGATGATCCAAATACTAATTGTACCTCCAATAGAAAGATATTATTGAGGCAAAAAAAAAATAGAATTGTCATTTTGGGTAACAGCTAAAAATGAGAGAGATAAATAATAAGCAAGGATGATGGAGTAAAACTTCTAAAGATCAGAATGAAGGTGGACGCCTGGAATATTGCTTGCATTTAATGCAAGAGAAAGGTTCCAAAGTTTGAATAAAATGACTCAGCCTTCATAAAGGGCTTTGCAACCACTGCAATGTTTAGAAACCCTCACATTCAGTACATACATTCAGAGCCTGAGCCTTACTCCAATACATAATACAATAAATACACAGGAAGCTTATTGTAATAAACGCAACACCACCACAAATGCAATTGTAATTAGAAGCATAATTCAGGCAGATTTTAGTTAATACCTGTTTGCTAGAAGGTGCTAATCTCCCAGATAAATGTCCAAAGTGTACAAACTGTGCCTCTGTGCTCCCAGCTCCCCTCTGCCAAAACCTGCTCACCCCCTAATTGGAATTTTAAAAATTGCCCCATTTTTTGGAGTGTGTTGGCAGCTTTTGGAAACTAAATGCGCCCAGGTTGAACCGTTCAGCACCTCACTTGTGAGAGCTGCTGTGAGCAAAGCAATCCATCCACCCTGCCCTGCTCCAGCCAGGCTGGGATCCCTCACACCACAGCTCCAGCATAAAAGATGCTGACAATTCTGTATCACCTTTTCCTGCCTATTCCCCAGTGTGTGCCCTCTCCCATGCAACTTTCTGCAAGTCCAAGGAGCTGGGGAAGGTGCAGGGTGACCTGCAAGGCTCAGGGCAGTGTGGCATTGACCTGGCACTGATTCTCTGTGGGGTGGAGCAGGGGCTCCTCTGCCTGTTCCTGGGCCAGAGCTGCACCTCTGTTGGGACTCTGAGGGGCTCAGCTTCATGGCTGAGCTCTGCAGTGAGCCTGGGAACTCATTACACACCTGGAGCAAGAGGCACTAGAGGGGAAAATTGTTTATTCAGAGCAGAGTGGAGCCCAGAGGTCCCAGTGTGTCACAGACATCTTTTATGAGAAATCCTTTCCTTAGGACTTTTTGTCCTGAGAAGCTGAGAGGCCTCAGGAACAAAATGTAAACAATGGTTATCTGCTGCTGTGGAATGCAACAGGTGCATCTGGGATTGGTCTCATGTGGTTGTTTCTAATTAATGGCCAGTCACAGTCCAGCTGGCTCGGACTCTGTCCGAGACACAAGCCTTTGTTATTCATTCTTTCTTTTGCTAGTCTTAGCTAGCCTTCTGATGAAATCCTTTCTTCTATTCTTTTAGTATAGTTTTAATATAATATATAACATAAAATAATAAATCAAGCCCTCTGAAACATGGAGTCAGATCCTCATCTCTTCCCTCATCCTCAGACCCCTGTGAACGCGGTCACGCCAGTGGTGGGAGATGTGTCTGCTCTGCCCACACCCACAGGCCAGGCAAGGCCAGGGGACAAGGACAAGGACATCCCTCTGCCTCCACTTGCAGAAGGGGAAGGGAATCAAGCCTACAAGTCTCGCTCAGAGGCACAGATAGCCAGCCCATGGCAGGCAGGGGTGCAGCTCTTCCAAGCTCCACAACAGGATTCACACCTTCAAATTATTCAAGTTCTCAGTGAAGCACTGCTGAGCCAGCAAAAATGAGCTGCAGCCTTTGCCCAGGACTTCACCCTTGTTCTTCAGGGGAAAGATTAAAATGAGTAACAAAAATTCACTTTTCTGTCTTCATTGCATGTGGCTGTGGTGGCTCTGGAGCCTTGCCCTGGCTGGGAGGGAGCACCCAGGGGTGCTGAGGGGGCCAGAAGAAGGCTGTGCTGGCAGAGGTGCATTCTTCCCAGTGGGAAAAGGAGACCCCAGGAGAGCTTACCAAAGCTCCTGGACAATGCAGACCCCATGAAGAAGTCCATAACCCCTGTCTTGCACTCTCAAGACCTGGAAATCCTCACATCCCTCAGGCTGGAGGTGGAGCAGGCTGGGCTGCAGGGGAGTCTCCAGATCCATGGGCAAGTGAGCAGCAGCAATTCCCAGCAGCCCAGGAGTGCCTGGCAGCCCTTGATGAAGCTGAAGCACAAACCACCATGAGCTGTGACAGCCCAGGATTGATCTGGCCCTGAGGAGACACACAGGGGGAAAGTGGAGAGGGTTTGCCTACAGAGACCATAATTCTGCAGCCACAGGCTGTGCATTTGCTGAGCATTCATTTCTCCCTCCATCACTGGGGTCGTGTGCAGCAAGGAATTTTATCCTGCCAGCCTTTTATTCCAAGCTGTTCATTTTCTCCTCAGAATCCATCTTCTGGCCCAGGACACACTAACTGTGAGCCTGCATTTCTGATAAAGACCACGAGACATAAATATTTTACACTGGTAATGAGATATTTAGCATTGATATAGAGCTCAAAGCCCAGTGCAATTCCAGCTTTGTTAATTATAATGAACTATTGTGGGGCTCGATTTCATCTGCTCCTTGTAAATCTTGCAATGTGCTGGTGGCTCCTTTCCAGGGGAGGCAGGAGCTCAGCATGGGCAGAGTTTAATCAGAAGGTGGTGCCCACCAGAGGAGCAGTTAATGGTGTGTGGGTTGTGAGGTGCTGCTGCCTGCTCCTTCCTGGAGATGCAGAGATGATCCTGTGCATGGAGCCCGTGGAAATCCTCTGTTCTGCTCCTTGTATTCCCAAGCAGACACGGAAGCTGCCAGCCATGAGGATTGTCTTGACCCCCTAAATTACCATGATTAGCAGGATAGCAAACCAAATTTTCTATAATTTCACCTCTGGGAGGGGAGATGGACCTCAGCCATCACTGTTTTAAGTACCTGGACACCCTCCTCAGCTGCCTGCTCTTCAGGTGGTGCTGAAATGTGGGAGCTTTGTCACTCCTCCCAGAGCTCTGTCCCCACCTCCTGCCCCTGCTGGAGCACCTGGAGTTGGGAGATTTCAATGGAAGGAACTGCACCAGGTTAAAAAAGTGGTGCAGAGGGAACTGCCCTGTGGGAATGGCACAGTTCTGCCTTTATTTAGAATTAGTGGATACTTCAAAAAGTAGCTTAACGTTTTGTCAGATGCTGAGCATAAATCTGGATAATAATTCACGCTACGCTAGGCTCTTTATAACAGTAGTTTGCTAAAACAAATTGAATTCAAACCTATATTAATTTACTAACTTAATGCTTGACATATCTGTGAATAATTTTTCATAGCCTAAAAAAATTCTAGGCACAGGCTTAGTTGGAAAAGGGCAATGAGATCTAAAACTAATGTACATTAAAGCATAGCTGGTACTCTAAGAGCATTTGTTATATGCAGCAAAAACTGCTTTAAGCTCTTTTTTTGGTTTTTTTGCTTTTGGTTTTTTTTTGGTTTTTTTTTTTTTTTTTGAGGGAGATGATTGTGTAAGGGCCGAAAGAATTTTAGATCTGAAAATCCTGGGGTAGGATGAAAAATCAGAGCTTCATATATTTCAAACTGAAGTTGTGTGAATTTGGGAGGAGGGAAAGACCCAAGCAATTTGGCACTTGGGAGATGCAGTGTTATTAATGGAACAACTTAAAGAGGAATTTTGCCTTTTTCTTCTCAGATTGTTGCTGGGAGTGGAGGGAATGAAACTTCTTTGCTTTTGAAGATGTGTTGAAACATCTCACTCTCTCCCCACCTCTGCCTTGGTTGAAACATGACTTAAAATAAAAAAATTCACTTTTAAGCATTACATCCCAAGCAAGAAACTATTCCAATTTCATTTTATTTTGAATCTAATGGGGAAAACACCGCCAAGTTTTGTTAAAGTGGGGGCTCATTTCTGCACTGCTTGCCCACAAAGGCCAAGGATTCATATTTCAGGGAGCAAAAGACCTCCTGGCACGCCCATCCCAAGGCTGCCTTACATTTCACCTCTGTGTCATCACTTCCAATGCACATTAATATCAATTCCTTTTCCTCCCTGTGAAAAGTGCATATTATATGGCTCTATGCAGATATTTACTATATGTAAATATAGTAAATTATAGTACTATTAACATTTTAATAGTATGGTAAGTATAGTTTTGTAGTTAAAAGATAACTTTTGTGGTTAAAATAGGAACAGTAGATGGGATATTTTTTTAAGAAAGGAATGAGGTACTTGCACCAGATAGTAGCCACAGGACACCCAGATCTTTCAGAGAAAGAGAATTTATTGCTCCATTATCAGAAGAAATGAACTTCTTCCTGCCTCACTCAGCCCTGAAGGTGCTGTCAGGATTCAGAGGAAGAAGTTGACACTGACCAGACAGAATCCTTTGTTTGAATGGAATTTATGCATCATGTATGAGGTGTATGAATATTCAACAGGCTATTGCTTTTAAGGGTTAATCCTCTGTAAACTTATGCTGCCCAGAAAGAGATACCCTGACTGTCCTTAACTCTTTGTTTTTATTGTCTCATATTGTCCTAATCCAAATTGTCCAAAATTTTTATTACTCTAATTATATTGCTGTTTTTATAACCATTTTATTACTATTAAACTTTTAAAATTTTAAAAACAAATGATTGGCGTTTTTCACATCCCCCATCCCAAGAACGATTTACTCACAGAGGATTTACTGTGACACTTCAGCTGAAGGCAATGCTTATAAGCCCCACTCCTGCTGTACGAGAATTAATTTTTAGCATTCTTAATTTATTACCAATTAATTTATTCTAAATTATAGGAGAGACAACCCGCTGTAGATAACTGTTTCTTTCTAATGCCTTCCTAGAAAATCTTTCAATAATGAGCCCATTAATTTGATGGTGGCAGGGGCAAATCATGCAGAGAGGACCCTTCAGTTGCAATCTGTGTGTCCCACCCTGTATTCTTGAGAACATGGCAAGAAGAAAGCTGGATTTGTTTGCAATAAACGCTGGTATAAAATATGCCTGGATATGTATGTATGCAAATAGCCTGATCCAGCATCATTAAACCTCTTAAGGAAATATGAAGTTTTGAAGGCATTTCCCACTTTAGAGCTCAGGCAATGACTGGAGCATCTGCATTAAATGTTTAATGTTCAGCGGAAGTGCAAATCACTATTTAATTAACTCCTTCCATAAAATATGATAGTTTAGTGAAGTGAACACAGATGAATTATCATTATTCAGGAGGATGCTGAATGTGTTGGTGAATACCAGACTTTGCAGAGCTGACAACAGTGGATCAGGAGGTTCCTGGTATCTAAAACAGAGTGGAGGTTTTTTTCCAAGGGAGCATTTATTATTCATGAAACTGCATTTTTCCACAGCAGCCACTGTTATCAGACTCAGGCATGTGAATGCACAATTAAAAGCAAAATAACTACTGCCAACAGCTGGCAAAAATAGCTTCCTTGAGCAACCATTCATTAGCTTCTGAGCTGGAGCCTCTGCAAAGGCACTGCTTGATGCTAAAAATGCTGTCTTGAGAGGGAGATCATTTGAGACCTGTCTCTGTGCCTGTGATGAGGGACCAGCCATCCTCCACTTCCCTCCAAAGGCCACTGTCCCTGCAGGAGGGATCCCATGGAAAAGGCCACCACACAGAAAGCAGAGCAGGATTTCCCCTTGGTGCCTGTAAAATGTTGGGTTCCTGCCCCAGGCAGAGCTGCAGCCGAGGCTCCTCTGTGTAGAATCCAGCAGAAGAGCCCAGGGTGTACAAATGGCACCAGGAGTGGATTTCCTGGCCCTGCCTGTGTGTTCTGTGTCCCCTGAGAGCTGAGCTGTGCCTGCCTGTGCTGGGAGCAGAGATGTGTCCTGTCCCCTGAGCTCTGCAAAGCCCACCTTCCTCTGCTCCAAGAGCCCCTGTGCCTCCATCAGCTCTAAAGCCAAAGGGTGCTCACTGATCCCTCGCTCAGACTCCAGTTTTGTGGAATTCTATTCATCCCCCAAGCCATCTGGAAGGGATTAGCCACTTTGAATGGATTAATTTTATCTGACTACTGCCATCCACCACTATGCTACTCATCCATGCCCCTCTACAGCCTGTGAGATGAGGACAAGTCCATTGGGCAGCCTTATCTCAGACACATCTCCTGGTGAGTCACCCGCTTGGAATACCTCTCCCTCTCTCTGTTGATTACAGATGAACACCAGCTGCTTATTTTATTTGGAACAGCTATTTATTTTTTTTTTAAATGCTACTGCTGTACTACACACTGACAAACATCCAGACAGGGCTGTGTCTGGTTTCTGGGGACTGCAGAAGCTTCCCTACAATATGTCAGCTTAAAAGGCAGCAGGAACGTGAGCGAGTTCAGAGAGTGTCCCTGTGGAATAATGTTCAAAACAGGGGGAAAAAAAGCCCTGTGTGAAGATGACTTGAGGCAGCTCTGATTGTTTGAGGAGTAATGAAGAGTAATGAAGCCAAATGTTTCAAAGTTGGAGTTCTCCTATTTTATTTCCAGTCTTCCAGTAGCAGTGATCCTGCACTTCATCTCTCGGGTTCTGCTCTAACAGTGCCTCTGCTTGCTGAAATTTTGTTTTCCCTTTTAATAGATGTTTCCTTGAAACAACCCTTCTCAATATAAAAACACATTCCAGTTGAGCACTCACTAAAACTGTCTGCACTCCTGGCTTGAAGACAAACCCCAGCCCCAGCGAGGTGATCCTCTGCTCACAGAGGGGTAAATACATCTGTGTCAAAAGCAAATTAATTTAACGTCACTTCAGCAATCATTTAGCTCTGTGTGGCTGTCAGGAACCATCTCCTGTGCCTTGAATACTCGTGATTAGCTTCTCATTGGTAACCCCCTGACCTGTAACAACCCTGTGCTTTCCCCCTGTGCTTTTCACCAGCCCTCCCCTCCTCAGGCTCTCAGTGATGCCCACCAAGGAGGGCTCACACACAGCTGACAGGGGTGACAGGCTGAGAGCTGGCACTCAGCTTTTGGACCATTTTTTGATGATTATTTTGATCCTGTGTGCTGCTGACACACTCACATGTGCACACACATTTATACCCTGCTTCTGGCTGGAGGAGATGTCACCCAGCTGCCCTTTGCCATAGTGAGCTGGGGTGTCCAATCTGAAATTAAAAATGGTTCCTACTGAGAAAAGACAGTCAGTTGGCACACATGGGGGTACAAAATTGTTGGGGTTGTTTTTTTCAGTTTGTGAACAGGAACAGATGGAAAGAGGGTTCTATGCCCAGAAAATAAAGTGTAACAACAAATGTGTGTTTCAGTGCTTAGATAGGGGCATCCAAGAGAACCCTGGCTGGAGTTTTCACAGGCACATTGGGCACAGGGGCACTCAGCTGCTCTCAGAGGGGATTTACAAGCCCCAGCACACTAAACCAGCTTCCTGCTGCCAGATGAAAATACCAAAATCCAACCAAGTGCAAGTCAGGGATACCCTGTTGTTGTGGTGGTGTTGTTGAGAGGGTCCCCAGGACAAGGTGAGAGATGAGAATTGACTCCGAGTTCTCAGAAGGCTGATATTATGTTATATATTCTATTCTATTCTATTCTATTCTATTCTATTCTATTCTATTCTGTTCTATTCTATTCTATTCTATTGATATACTAAAACTGTACTAAAGAAAGAGAAAGGAGACATCAGAAGAATGATAATAAAAACCCATGACTGACCAGCATCCCGACACAGCCGGACAGGGATTGGTCATTAATTAAAAACAATCCACATGGAACCAATCAAAGATGCACCTCTTGGGAAGCAACCTCCAAACCACATTCCAAGCAATCAGATAAATATTTACATTTATTTTCTGAGGCTCATCATCTTGCAAGAAAAAAAAATCCTGGTGAAGGGATTTTTCATAAAATATCACAGTGACAGCCTGTCACAGCAATTCCACAACTGACCACGACCACGACAACAAAGGGTGTGAATTTTCCACAAGCGCAGAACAGAGCAGTTTTTTCAGCTCTGAAGATGCCAGAAATGCAATCACCTGAGAGGAGCATGAGAGGGTTTATGCAGGTGGTGGTTTATCAATAAATCATCACTTTCATCAACAGCTTTTCATCCCTTGTTCCCATCAGTTCCCGTCTCGGAAGGTTCGTTCCGATCAGGGCACACTAATTGCTACCAGAAAGTTCAGTGTTTGAAGATCGTATGATTAGGGAAATGTACAAATTCAATTTCTTTCAACCAGATTCAATTCTAATCTAATCAGAAAGATAGAAAACTCCAGTGTAATAATGACAAAGAAAATGACTTTGTTTCAGGCCATTTAAATGTCCCTTACTGCAAACATTCCAACAGAAGAGCCTGAGTTTAGTCAGAGATGGGGTATTTGCTTTGAATTCAACAGCAAATGGGCCATTTTCTGTCTAAATTAAGATTCTCCCTTTTTGAGAGAGAGAGGCAGACACCATCTAAGTCAAATGAACATTTGTGACATTTAATAAAGCAATTATATCTAAAGACCAGGGGCTTGAGATAGAATAGACTGGTTAATGCTGTCTGGGAGAAGTCTCTCAATATAGCAGTGATCCTTCTCTGCTGACCTTGAGCAGACTCAAAATGCTGCTGGAGAGCATATTCTACCAGTGCTACTGAAGTCAAAACCAGGTCTGGACAAAATCAGGTTATTATGAATTTCTGGGTAGATATTTCCAGACCCTAAAGGACTGGGGAGCCTTGTTGGCTCCCAGGTTCTGAAATGGCCAGAGAGCCAAGCCAAGGACTGCACCAGCTTTGGTTGCCCTGCTTGGTGCTGACTGTGCCAGAAGGGGTTCTACACCTTTAACTGAGACTAGTTAGCTGTGAGCAGCTCCAGAAGTCTGGAGATGGACATTCAAACCTCACTGAGGTTCTTGGTTGACCATTCTGGAGATCAAAATGGGAATAGAATGGTTACAAAATGAGCTTTAATTCAGTTCTAGTGCTTTGGTGGGCCTCAGATTTGGGCTGGATGGAGCAGCTCAAAGCATGAGAAAGCTTTTCCTTTACTTCCTGGCTAATAGGAAACTTGCTGGTTTTGATGGGTGACCCTGAGGTTTAATTTCAGATTTATCCTGTTGGATTGTTGAGTCCATGCAGGGATGTGTGACCACGAGCACAGGCCAACCCCTGGCCCTGGTGTTGTGCAAAGACAAGGAAATGATGTCCTGGTCATTTTAATTCAAAACCTTGGCAAAAAAAAAAACTTTTCCTGGGTGCCTTTGTGACTTCTTTGATGAGCTGTGGCTCAGTCAGTCCCAGCAGCCAGAGGGGTCCATGCTCACCACAAGAGACTGAGGCACCTTCCTAATCCTAAACTCACCCAGTGAGTCTCCAGCTTTGTGAGATTTTTGAGTTTGTGGTGGAGGAGAGAACGCTGTTTCCACACTGAAATTTTCCTCAAAGATAACCTGATTCAGTGCCATGAGAAAGCTCCTTCCAGTCAGAGGGCAATTTAAATCAATAAATATCACCATCATTTAATGACACTAAAAATCATTTCAGAAGAGAAGGTGAGCCAACACCAGCAGTCTTTTAAATTTAATGACCTCTGAATAAAACCAGATAATCCCTGCATTTGACATAATCATTTCTGTTTGATTCCATTTAATTATTTGTTAATAAACACAGACCTCAGTACTGTAATTTAATACCCTCAAATTATAGGTTAAGGTAGGGGTTACCTCTCTTTTAAGGCATTAAATGATTGGCATTTTGCTTATAGAGGATTTTATTACCCCAATAATACCATTTTCAGGAGAGGTTTTCATAAGCTTCATTTGCATGTTGATTTTTTATAGCAATTATCAGTAAAAGGTCAAATATTTGCTTTATCTATATAATTCAATTTTAGAAATGCCTTTGGGATTCAAATTAACTCCCTTGTAATATCTTCATTGAAAAAGAAGATTAATTATGCTTACAAGAAACCTAATTTGGCTTATCAGACCTTTAATGTTACAGAGATCGTTAATGCATTTAAATTTAGGATTAGTAGAGTGATCTGGTTCCATTATTTTGGTGACTTTAATATTTGTCTTTATTTTTATGCATACAGTTGCTTTTCCCTAAAGTGAAATTATAATGTCTATTATAAAGGAAATAAACATTATATATTGACCTTGGTAATTATGCTTCTGGTTTTTAAGAGTGCATAAAAAGATGTATTTGTGACTCACATATAAATTCAGCGTTCCTGTGTTAAGTGGAGTCAGGGTGGTAGCACTGCCAGATCCATCTCTGGGCGAGGATGTGGCAGGAGGATTCATGGCCAGAGGGACCCCCAGGAGGAATTCCTGAGCTCCAGCCCCATCCCCTGCACCCCTACAGGAGCTGCTGCCCACCAGCAGCCTCTGGGAGATCCCAGGATGGTTTGGGTTGGAAGGGACCCTAAAGATCATCCTCATCCCACCCCTGCCATGGCAGGGACACCTCCTACCATCCCAAGGTGCTCCAAAACCCATCCAGCACTTCCAGGGATCCAAGTGGCACTGTGATATTTTATGAAAAATCCCTTTGCCAGGATTTCTTCTGCTGGCAAGATGAGAAGCCTCAGCTTCTCCATGTTTTGCTCCTTTGGAATGTGATTTGGAGAACTGTTTACCCAGCATGTGAAATTGTTTTAACTTAATGGCCAATCCCAGTCCAGCTGTGTTGGGACTCTGGTCAGTCACGAGTTTTTATTATCATTCTTCGCTAGCCTTCTGATATCTCTTTCTTTTTCTTTAGTATAGTTTTAGTATATAATTTTCTTTTAATATAATATAATATCATAAAATAATAAATTAGCCTTCTGAAAACTTGGAGTCAATTCTCATCTCTCACCTCATCCTGGGACCCTTCACAACACCTCAACATCCAGGGGCAGCCACAGCTTCTCTGGGCACCCTGTGCCAGGGCCTTGCCACAGGGGAAAATTATTCCCAAATGTCTAATCTAGACCTTCTCTCAGTTTCAAGCCACTCCTCCTTGTCCTGTCCTTGCACTGACTTTGTTGGGAGCCGAATCAGAGCAGCCGTGAGTGTTCTGGAGAATACTGCAGGCCTGGGTTCATCACCTGCTTAAAAATACCCCAAACCCACCTCATTTCCTCATTTCCTCCAGTGGGAATGAGCCTTTTTTCCTCCCTCCAGAGCCCTGTGCCCAGCCCACCCCCCTGGTTTTTTGGGAGGCTGCAGTTGTTCCCTCTGCTGCCTGCACAGGGACAAACTGGGAGTGCTCCAGAGCAGGTGCTGCTGTATAAACCATGCAGGAATAAACTCATATCAGTGCTCTTCCACTTGTCTTCCTTCTGCCTTTGCTATGCCCTGGCTGCTGGTACAGGATGCAATTTTTCATGCCATGCTGATTGCCAGGATTTGGGGTTATTTACGCCGGGCTAATTGCTGTGGTATCACAGTGTTCATGCTAAGATAATCACCATGGTATTGGATTATTCATACTGAGCTCTCTGCTGTGCTGTTGGGTTGTTGCTGTTGAGCTCATTGCTGGGGTATTGTGTTATTCAAGCTGTGGTGTGGGGCTGTTTATCTCATGCTTATCCCTGTGATAGCTGATTAAACTGATTAAACCAGTTGCTCCTTTAGTGGGCGATTCTGCTGTCTGATCTGGTACCAGAGAGGAAAATCAGCCCCTTCTCTGCTCTCCACACCAGGCTCACATTGAGGTTTTCTTTTGGTTGACCTTCCACAAAGCCTCCTGGCTGTGTAAGTCCAGAAGAGAACTTGGATCTGGGGTTCGCAGAGGCAGTGAAGTCGTGTCAGAGCTGTCAGGGCCCTTCTGAACCATCTCTGCCTCTTCAGACACTCCTTGAGCAACCACGGTGTTACAAGCCCATTTTGTAAGGGATGACCCTTTGGAGGCCTCTCTGAGTGACCACATTGTTACATCTTGGAGTAAATAAAGACATTTGACACACCAATTTTTCTCCTGCAGCTCTGCAAGTGCAGCAGTTGGAGGGAACGTGGATTTGCTCTTTTTCAAATGGGGGATGCCCTCTTGGAAAATGATTCTGACTTGTAGGACTGTGACTGGGACCTCCTTGATGCTCTGAGGTACCTGCACAGGTAACTCCAGCCCAAATCACTGTGGCCACAAAAAGCCACTGAAGCCCTCCTGGAAAGCACAGATCTCTCCAGTCCTGCCCTCTCCCTGGCTTGGAAAGCCAAGCCCCAGCTCAATGCCTGACTTTGGGAAGAGATGGATTTCATCCTAATGGATGTGCCCAAGGTCACACAGCAGGATTCAACCCCTCAGTGTCCCCTCAGCCCTTCACATTCCTGTCCTTTGCTCCAGCATCACCTGTGACTGCTCATCTTTGCCAGTTACACACAAATAAAAATGCTCAGCTTAGGGGCACCTGCCTTTCTTTGTTTCTAGGGTTTATTTTGTGCCTCAGTCCTATCTGTGTTTCAATACTGCAGACTTTAAAGGTGCTTAATACATCACAAAAAATAAATCACTGCAAGAAACAAGCACTGATGTTGGCTTAGGAGAAAATCTTTAAAGGTGTTTTTTGTTTTGCTACCAGAATGCTGCGATGTATTATTCATTACAGCCTCTGAGATTTAATTATTATTAGTGCTACTGATGATTGCTGGAAAAATAAACGGTAGCAGAAGGTGTCCGTCATTGTGTGAAGGGCATCTATATGTTGTAGAACTCACTGTACCCATTTGCATTAATCTCATTAGCTGCTCACAAGGCAGCTCCTGAGCTGGGGAATTGAAGGGAGGGGACACACATGCCCTGCCTGTTCTGCCCTCTGTGCCCAGCTGGACTCTGGAGCGCAGAACTGACTTGATCAGCTCCATCTCTGGCTTTGTGCCCACGGTCTCTGTACCCAGGGTTCCCTCTGTGGGGCTGCTGGATCATTTTCTGCCCACCCCTCCCAGTGTCACCTGCAGCCCCGAGCACTTGTGATGGGAAGGATGAAGATGCTGTGTAAGGAACGACCCTGAGATCTGCCTGGTGCCTTGAGGCAAATGCAGGAGAGATACTGGAGTGAGTTTGAGAGGAAATCTTGATTCAGCAGGAAGCAATGCCTTTTAGCCTGCCCTGAGCAAGGCACACACCTGGCAGGCGGAGCACGCAAGAGCTCTGCCATTCCCTGCTCCCCATAGTCCCTGAGATTCACAATGACCCACGTTTTCCTCTCTTTATTCACTGTAGCTCGGCCCAGCCCTGCACAGTGCCACTCCTTATCACACCAACAGCGCCCTGCAGCCTCTCCTGGGACTGCACAGAACGTTGGAGATGCTCCTGTCAGGAGCTCTGGGGGTGAGGGAGGCAGTGGCACACCTTTTGTCCCTCCCTGCTGTGTCACAGCTCTGCACCCACCCCTCTCACTCACCCCAAGCCCTGTAGGAAGCTGGAAGTCTCTCTGCTGGCACCTAATTTACCCATTGCCTTGGAAATCTCATTAATTGCCTGCTAGATCTTGCATGGCCTCTCTCAGAGGTGCCTGAACTGGGAGTGATTGTCTGTGCAGGGGTTTTGACAGAGCCCTGCAGACATGTTGCCTTTCCATTTTGGACCTCTGACATCCCTGGCTCCACACTTGGGGCTCTCATTAGAGACCAGAGGGAGAGCAAAAGAATCTGAGTGTTTTAGGCTTAGATTCAATCTCTGCCCCTTTGCTCTTGAGTGACCTTGCCAAATCACTGGATCTTTTGAAGATTCAATGTCTCCATCTGCTCTGTTAGGACAGAGGGAGCCAGTTATGTCAGGCTGAGCATACCAGAGATGTGAGATCTGTTCTCTCCTCTTTAATCCCCATTTCTTCTCCCTTCTTAAAAGCATGCCCATGAAGGGAACAAAGCGAAGGCTGGGAGAAGAGCCAGGAGGCTCCCATGGATCAGGAAACATGTCCCCCAAGATGGACAAGTAGATGGTGATGGGTCCAGGAATGTGCAGTGTCTGATCCCAGAGGCTGGACAATGTCCAGGGCAATCCAGAAACCTACAAGGCTCCAAAGAAGGGAAGTGTGTCCAAATAACTTGCTTTTCCACTCCTGCTCTCAGATGAATGCTTTAGCAGCACAGGAGCACAGCAAAAGAGAAGAAGCAGGAGCTGATTGTTTCAGAAGAAAACAGCACCACAGATCACAGGAGAGCAGGGCAGCAGGTATCAGCCAGGGAGGTGGGTACAGGAGAGGTTTGATGTCCTTCATTTGCAGGAGATAACTTGAAGACAAAGACAAGGATTGAAATCTCAGCCAGGCCAGTGTCTCTCATGTGAAGCAGACACAAAGTTTGGTACATTTTTTTGGGTGATTATAGATACAAACTCCCCATGTATCCTGTGTGCAGATATGGAGGACATAGAATGTCCATCTCCTGCATTAGCCCAAATATTTGGATTCAGCTTTCCCCTCTCTATTCTTTATGTAGGTTGCTGTCTTGCCTGCTCTCTTTAACCACTCCAGTGGCAATTTAAAAATCTTTGCTGGGTTTTACATCACCCTTTGCTGCCTTCGGCAAAAACTGAATGAAGACCTCAGGATTTAACCCTACCCTGTCTTTGGGGCCCTGCAGAGAGAGGCAGCAGAATTGGGGGTGGTTTTCCAAGGGGAGCAGAAGAGGATGGCTCTCAGTGCTTCCATGTGGCAGCCACTCTGTCCTCAGAGCCACAACAACCAAGATTCTGTCTGGGATTTGTGTGTTTAAAGGCTGGAGCTAATCTCATAAATGAATGTGTAAAGTGCTGGACATTTCCTCTTGGATTGTTGAAAGCATATGGTCATGGGGCCACGGAGGGGGTTTCTCTGATTGCAATGCAGAAATATGCATTACATCTAAATTGACACTGGAAACTGACTGGAGCCTGGTATTAGAGAAGATTAAATTAACCCCCAGCAATAGCACCATATTACAAAAATGGTTAGATCTTAATAAATTGAAAATGATAACAGTGGCAAAAGCTGTACATTTTCCCTCGTGTTCCTTTATTGCTGTAACACTTCTTTCCAGTTTGTTGCTTCCGTGGGTTTTATTAGCACATTTCAGTGGAGTAGATTTGCTCTGAAGTGATAAAAGCCGACTGTAATCAGAAAGCTTTATGTTATCTGCAGCAAACAATGGTAAATGCCACCTGAGAAGGGCTCTGCTCAATGCCTTCATTACTGTGATTAGTCTAAGATAGCAACAAACTCCAAAGCTGCTGATAACAGACTTGGTTAGGAACACAATAAACACTGAACTCAGCCCGGGAAGGAGACAGCTCCCAGTGCCCTGGGGGTGTGGGATGGGCAAACCTGGCAGTGCTAACCAGGTGTTGTCACCTGCGGGGATGGATCCATCCAGAGCAGGGACCTAATAACCTCTTTTATGGCCTTATCATAGAGCAGAGATATGTACCCAGGGAGCTCTGTCCCCAGGGGGACAGAGAGCCCAGGAGCCAAGCTAGCTCAGGCCAGGCCGCGGGCACAACCCATTGCAAGCTCAGTGATTGAGAGCGAGTGGGATCAGCTCTCTTAGATTTTCAGCTCTGTGCTTGCTGGGTTGGTTTGCCCTTGGCTCGAGGCTACAGCAGACGAGAGAGAGGAGGAAGAAGAAGGCACGAGTTGTTCCACGGAGATGGCTTTATTTGGGGGTCTGTGGAAAGTCACCATTTAAGGAGGGTCACCAATTGTTAAAAGAAAAAATCCACCATTTAAGGAGAAATACACCATTTAAGGAAATACTCCATTTAAGGAAGGGTCACCATTTGAGGAGGCAAAGGGGAGATGTGCACATCTTAGGGGTTGATGATCATTAGTCTCCAATTTATTGATCAGGTTACATACTTTTATAATAGTGTTAATAAGCTCATGCATATTCTGTAACCTAAGCATTCTATTCGTTAAGCTAAACATCAACTCTTCTTCATTTTTTCAGTCTTGCATTCCACTTTCCCACGTCTCTCTGACTCCTTGTTATCACATTTAGAGATGTCCAAGGACACAGTATTTTCGCAGGTGCAAGAACTCAGATCAGAAGGCTAAACACAGTACTTTTCCAGCTTCTAATAATTAGCATTCCCACAGGGGTCCGCGAAGGGTCTCAGCTCTTCTTCTTCTTCTGCTAATAGGGTACAGTACGCTACTTTTATAGCCTTGGCAGGGATCTAAAACTGACCAATGGACAAAGGTTAGGTGTATACATAAATGACCAATAGCTAGGGGTTAACATTATTTTTCCTTATAAGGGTACAAAGACAGGTTTTTGAGTCAGAGGGTCGGAGAGACAGGAACTTATTTACTGCTGTGTCAGCATTCCTGTTGTTCGATTCTCCAGGGTGCCTTTGCTAAACCTCTGGCGTTTACTACAGAGACCCATGGCCCGCCCAGTCCCTTCCAGCTGGAGATAATCTGTGACCCTGCCACTGGTGGGAATCAAACTCTGATTCAGCAAAGCAATCCCTTCAGCACAGCTTTGACACCCCCCTGAAATGCACTCATTTTTTCTAAGAAAAGATCCAGGCTGTTTTGGGACCTCACAGTGTCCAGTTTACTGAAGTAAGAGACAGTGGACAGGTGTTTCCTCACTCACCTACACAGTTGCTGGCTTGGGGGAAATTATCAGCAAATACTGGTTTTACTTTGTGGATAAAAGCCTTATAGGCTCATCTGTCTCCTTCAAACGGGTACTCTAACCTAAAGACCATCTTGATGTAACTTGATGTTACCAAGTTTCAGTTGAAAGCTGAAATTTCCAGTGACACAAGCTGGTGAGACACGCCAGGATCCTGCCAAACTTGCAATTTTTTACATATTTCTTTGATATTTTTAATTACAAGACCCTGGATAAAGAGTCCTGTCCTTTGCTCACCCTGGACACAAGGGAGAATGGGATTTGACTGCTGCAGGAAATGTTACTCTGGTCTTCTGCAAGAGGGAAAATTTTACACCTGGAGATTAGCTTTGAAATGAAACAAGGTGCACAACTAATAAATGTTGTTTCTCCTTTTGTAAAACTTTTTTTTAAATAGCATCCATGTCAATACAGTAAGGTTTTCTGGAGAGTTTTTTCTTGGTGTGAATTTTTGTGGTTGTTGGGTTTGTTTTTTTGGTTTTTTTATTTTTTTTGGCTGAAAGCCACAATCATTCCAGGTGAAAGCATTGCTGTCTTGGTTTATAGCAAGTGTGGTTTGGCTCTGGAGGAAAATAGAAATCACCAACAGAAAAACTTCCTGAATGGACATCAGGTCCTAGAGGGCCCCTGGGGCTGTGGCAGGGATGGGATGGGAGCAAACCCAGGGTCTGGCACATGCCAAGGCTTGGCTGGGGAGCCCTGTGGCCACAGGGAGAGGGAACAGCAGCCAGCTGGGCTGTTCCTCCCCTCAGCACTGCAGCAATCTTCCAGAATAAAAATACTCCAACTTCCAGCGAGAAAAATTAATTTTTTTGTGCAGAATTTCTAAAAACAGAGTTAATATTTCCACAGAGCAGATAAATCTCATTGAAACACCCCTTAGAAAATCAGCAGTCAAAGCCTTTTGGAGAGAAATCGGTTCAGACAGAAATATTGTGCTCAGGCTTAGCTCTGAGCTGCTGGGAAGTGTTTTCCCTCAGCCCAGGGAGCAGCATCTTGCTTTCCAGGGCTTGGCACCCTCCCTGCAGGTAGCCAGGGGCTGTGCCTACGTGCCCAGCATGGCACATCACCCCCCCTGAAATACACTCGCTTCCAGCCCTGGTGACAAATGCAAAAGGCAGAAATCTTAAATAGATCCGGGAACAGCAATCCTGCTGCCAAAAGCTTAGTTTTGAAGTGTTTGACATTTCCTACCCGAGTTGAGCAAATAATTTATCTGATTAATTTAGTTTCCTCCCCGTCCACGAGCTGTCCAGGAGCTGTTGCTGAGATTTGCTCCAATTCATTTGTTATCTCGAGTCCCTGCCTGGGTCTGCAGCTTGTTTATGGGCAGTTTGTTATAAACAGCCGCAAAATTCAGAGCTGTGCTGATTGCTCTTGATGGGGAATACGTGGCAGGATATTGTTCTAGCTCTCTGATGGGGTGATTTAACCCTTACAATTCGACTTCTGATGTGACTGCAAGTGAAATTTGTTGCCTATAAATAGCCTTTGCTGTTTGCCTAAAGGTCGCTGCAGCTGAGGATGCTTCTGCCAGCTCCCAGAACTGCTCCATAGGGTGGCAAAGGATTGTCCTGGTAGAGCAGCCTGACTGTAGGAACAGCATCCCCCCAGCTCCACGCTGACACAGAAACATCAACAACAGACTCCTTTAAAAAATCCCACCCTTGGATTCAAGGACCATGAACTGCTGGAGAACATTTCCTGATGTGGCATTGATAAACAGGGCCTTGGAAATAAACAACTGGGGTTTTAAAGTAGTGAATCGGATAAAGAAATATTTAAATTTAAAAAAAAACAAAGTGACTTTTTCAAGAGAGAAAATATTTTTCTAATTTACTCTTCTTCCACATTTTATCAACTACTAATTGATGGGCCAAATCTCTGCCCCAAAGTAGTTTTCCATAACAAATTAAGGAGTAAGGAGGTAGGAGGAATCACAGCACTGTACTTGTGTGCAGCACAGCATCAAAGTGGGAATAATGAATCTGGGGTTTGTATAATTGAGATGTTTTATACTTGGGCTGGAGAGCTCACCTCATTCAACACTCAGCAAACAATTTTACAACATTTCATCCATATTTTTCTGCTTTCTAAGGATAATTTCCATGACTTTGTTTATGCTTTCAGTAGCAGCTGACATGTCTTGCTGATCTGTGCATTCCTGCAAGGCTCAGTGCAGGGGGGTTTCAGCTGAGGGACTTTGCAATGGAGACAGAAAGGAAAGGGAACTTCTGATCTGTGGGAAAATTCTGACATTTTGAAACAAATAACTATTGCAGAGCATGATGAATGGACACACTTGTGAAGTTCTCTGCCAACTGATTTGTCAGGAGTCTTGGTTCAGTGCCATCAAGACATGTTTTTTCAATAATGTCCAATTGCTTCAGTTTGGTGCCACTAAACCAAAATGAACAAAGTCCAAGGGAAAGCTGCCGACCTTTTAATTAAGATATGATAGATTATATCAACCCACTGCACTAGCTGCATTACAATAGCAGTGCAAGGAGAAGCTACAAAAGCAAGAAATGTTTTTCCCTTCTGAGAAGTGAGTGGAATTTGGGTGATGCCTTTAATTGAGGTTCCCCCTGACAGCAACATCCCTGGTATGTCCATCTGCCCCAGGTGGGAGAGGCAGCACCTGGATCCCCAGAGTTTCACAGAGAACCACCATTAGAAAGTAATTCGTTATTTTCCTTCACCTTTTTAAAAATTTTTTTTGGTCATTATTTTTTCAAGGTCCTATTTCTTTGCTTCACTAACTGATGTTTTTCATGCATTCCCAAGGAAGTAACACACCACAGGCATTAAAACCAGGCAGCTTCCAAAGACACTGAGGAGGATTCCATGGGACTTCCCAGAGCCAAGGAGCCTTTCCAGGGCAGCTGGGTTCATACCCACGAGGAGAGAAGGCGTTTCAGGCTGTTCTGGCCACGTGGGGAGGATTTCTGTGAAAAGTCACAGCTGGACTCATTCTGTAGCAACAACAAATCCTGCCTGCTGAAGGAAAAATCCCAGTGAGTACCCAGGGTGTTACATGCACAGTGTCCTTCCACCTGCTGTGTGTTACTCTCTTGCTCTGTGATAGCACTAATATCAAGCAAGAAATCTCATCTGATTTTTTTTTTTTTTTTTTATTGCTTGTGAGGGGGATAAAAAAAAACCCTTGAAGATTCTGCAAGAGGTGGATCAGGGTATTTCATAAAGCCAAAGCCACTAGGCATTTAAATAGTTTGACATATATCTTAATTCATATTCACAGTCAATTATACAGAGGAATGGCATTTGTACTTATTTGAAATCACCTGACACCTCTCATTAGAAAAACACTGCTGGCAATTGATTATAATTTTGCCAAACCTTGGGCTGGAATTTTCTGTGCCACCAGTTTTCCTGAGGCAGGTTTGAGTCTGCTCCTTTTGCTGTAAAATACCAGAAAATACGCTTCTGAAATATAAACCAAGCAAATACACCTCTGCTCCTGCCACTGCAGCAAGGAAATATTGGGTTTTTCCTCGTGTGAACATCCCCAGGATCTGTGTGTCAGTGACAGAGCAGGAACCAAGAGCCCAAGGATGCCACTGTCACATGGAACACAATGTTATGGCTTACCAGGGCGTGCAAAATGAGTAGGATTTTAAAAAAACGCTTCTGCTCAGGGGGAACCAGTGTGAAGTGATGGGATTCTGAGTCCAAACAGAGCCTTGCTGTGGTGGTGGGGTGTGAGGTGATGGGTGACACCCCACCTTGGTGCCTCCTGGGCTGCTGCTTCTTGTCACACACAGGGGGATGAAGGTGGGTGCAGAGCAAATGCCATGAAGGACCTGGGAGGCTGTTTAAGAGATCAAACCCTTCTACTTGTCCAACTGCAATTCAAATTTAAAATGTGGCCTATGGTTGAATGAAGGGCTTAGGAACTTGTTAAGCAAGGTTAAATAATGCAAAGCCAAAACGTTTTGTTTCACTGTGTTTGACTGTTCTGCATGGAAATATTTTAATTTTACCTTCAAAACCAAAATAACTCCCCCCCCCCCCCCCAAAAAAATGCCCACCCAAAAAACCCCAATCCAGAGCTCTGTCTCAATTTCTCTTGTTTTCCTGCTCTTTTCAGCTCCCCCCTGCTTGTTTCTGGAGCGCCTTTCTCAAGCCAAGAGGCTCTGCCTCTTCCCTTTGAGGTCTTCATTGCCTCCTTATTGAACGCACTTTGAACAATAGTTCCCTAATTGCTCTTCAGAGAAAATTCCTGAACCACTTGGAAGGGCCCTCTGGCTGTTCCAGAGGAGAGGGGCTGCTCTCAGGGTAGGCTGAGGAGTTGTTCCTCTGTGAGCCCTCTGTGTCACTGTCAGCCTTTTCATCCCGAGGATGTGCAGCTCCTAAAGCTGCCCACGTGGAGCCACCAGGGCTGGGGATTGCCAGAGGAAAAGATGCCACACCAAAAAAATGCCACAAAAAATAATAAAAAAAAGCCACAAAAAAGATGTCACCAAAAAAAAAAAAAAAAAAAAAGTTTTCCTTCAGCTGACCTTGGGATTGTAAAATGAAGGCACTCTGGAGAATCTCTCGGGCACAGGATGCTCTCCTTTGATCGGGACATGAAAGGACGCCGTGTCTCTCTAATATCTGATGGGGCCATCAATCATCCCCATGCAGATTGAGAAGTGCCACTCTGCTGTTCCACCACCTTTGTGTGACCTTGGAAAACTCCTCCTGAGTGCTGAGAGGAAATGTCAGGGAGCAGCTGTCATTAGAGTTCTGTGATTAGGTGACCAAATCAAAAGGAAAACTGAAATGAACCGTCTACAACAATTTCCTGCAATGGAAAAAGGGGAGTTAAAATTCCTCCTCAATCAATTAAAAAACCCCTCAGGCTGATTGATTTTGGAAAGCTCTATTTAATACCTGCATATTTAAGTTTAAATTTGATGAGGCTAGACTTAGGCTGGAAACGTTATTGCAAACAAATCCCCTTACAGTATTTTAACGAATTAATCCTAAGTATACAGTAATCTGTAATAAATTCCCTGATCCTTATATGAATTTGGTGCCTCTATAAAGCTTGAAACAAGGCAAGTTTTGGCTTCAGAAGGCTGTGAAAAAGCCTCAGCCACTGGAGTATTTCTCCCAATTCCACTGGAGGTCAGTGCAGCCCTACAGTTCTGCTGGCACAACTGGTCCTTCTCGCTCTGCTCTTGTGCTACAGCTGAGCACAAACCCCTGTAGAGCTGTTTTTAAACTAGATTTGTGTAGTAATAAATACAGGCTTAAGAACCGTGTTTGGTGGTTATATTTGGAACATCCTAGCAGGGATGTGAGAATCACAACTCGTTTGGGTGTTGGTGTTTTTTTTTTTTTCCCCTTACTTGTTATTGTGGCAGTTGTTTTTCAAGAGCTCGGGGTGATTTTTTTTTTTTCCTTGTAAAAGTAAAATTACTTGGAATGCAAAAGTAGAAGATTTAGTGACATGTTTTCATAGCTCCAGAGAAAAACACATCTCTGAGTTCCCAGCCTGTCAGAGGAGTGAGATAAGTGCAGTCCAGCTTGTGTCCTGTGCACTCAGGGGCTCTGGATCACATTTTTTTTGTAGGATTCAAGTGTGAACTTGATCAAGTTGATGCTTTCCTCTCTTTTCCTTCCTGATCTTCATCTCCTTCTCTCCTGTAGGGCATTCACATATTACCCTCACCCCTCCTAACTGTGCAGATTCACCTGAGCGAGCTCCAAATCATCCCCTGTGGGAGAAGGTGAGTGAGAAAACCCCAAAAAGCAGCCAATAAAAACCTGGGCCAAGCAGTTTAAAGTTATTTCAGAGGAGGCTTCAGGGGGGTTATGGGTGAGCCCCCAGCCCTTGCTGCATGCCTGGCTCCTCTGCCATGGGCACAAAATCCCAATCCTACAGCCCTGCATGACCATCACAGGCAGACCTGCTAAAACAGGGGAACAAAGAAAACAAAGAAGGGAAATGTCAGTGCTGGGTGCCACAACAGAGGTTTTGTCTGAATGATCAGTGCAGGAGGGAGGGTGACAACTCCCAGCAGGCATCACAAAAAGAGAACCCTCAGTCAAAGGCTCCAGGGTCCCAAAACACAACCTGCTCCAAACTGGGGTTGATGTGGTCCAGTTCAGCCAGCTGGGCCAGCTCTGCTTCAGAAAATCCCAGTCATGCCCAGGAGGTGACAGGGACCAGGGTCCCCTGAGCCCAGTGACAGCAATAGGCTGTGTCAGGCTGTCAGTGATCTGCCCTCGGGCTGCCAGCCTGCTGCCCAGGCACAGAGGAGGAGGAAGGTGGAGGATTTATCCCCTTCTCTGCTCTCAGAGCCTGGCTGGGAGCAGCCTGGGCACAGACTGTGGGTTTGCTGGAAATGCAGAGTGCAAAGAGCAGGATGTTTCTGCCCTTGGGGTCTTCAGGCAGGTCCCCAATCCAAAGTTTTATGTTTCTGGTCCAGGTACTCTGTTCCTGCTCATTGATTCACTTTTCAGCTGTACTGGCCAGAGAGCTCATTAGGAGAAGGGGCTGCAAACCTCAATTCCCACCCCCCCCCCCAGGCAAAGGAATGACTCAAATCTCCAGGTTTGCATCCTTCCTTCCTTCCTTCCCTGCAGGGATATTGGGGTGGGAGCTCTCTCTGGCTGAGCTGGCCATAGAGGACACTGTGTCCAGGATGTTCAGGTCTCAGTTTAATTCCGTGTACATTCAGCTGAGTCAAAGCAATGCTGGCAGAGCGCGAGATGATCAGCCTCAAACACAGAGATTTCCGAACATGCTGCTTTGACTGTGGAGGATTTCTTGTGTAGGAGCAATCTCATAAAGGAAATGCTGACAGCTGTATCCACTGGTTAATTTAAAACTCAGCTGGAACAAGACCTGGGCAAAATATTATTGTGAAGTGACTCTCATTCGCTGTTGTTCCATTACTGAAGCAACAAGTTCTACCACAGGCTGCCCTCCCTGTGTCCTTGTAGCCTGACTTAATTTCCCTCTTGGCTCCTGCAGTAATATCCTCCTGCGCCAGAACGTCACAGCACCGTCCCCCTCCTGCTCTGAGCCTGCTCTTGCAGATTTTGCATAAACACAGACCCTTTCCTGCAGGAGGGCTGTGGGACGCCTTGGGAAGGTTTCTGGTTCACCTGATTTTGCAGCTCCCTTCCATCCCCACCCTCCCAGCTGGTGGTGGGTGGCAAGAAAAGCTCAGAGCCTCTCCTGCTGTTCCTGGCCAGCACTGAGGCTCAGCTCCTCTCTTTGCAGCTGGGTTTAGGCTCTTTGGGGAGCAATAGAGAGGGTTTCCAACCCCATTCCCTACCCTTTCACTCCCTAAGAACCACCCCACCTACCAGGGTCATATTCCCCCAAATAAAGGAAACTCTGCTGGGTGAAAGAGATCCCCTCTCCCAGTCTTCCAGGTCTCTGCAGCAGCTGATTAATATAAAAACATTTTCTGTTCCAAATCCTATGATTTCCATGTCTTTCTCATGCTTTCATTCAGCAAAAAAAAAAAAAAAAAAAAAAAAAAAAGGCTCTGTATAGGCCAGAACTAGAAAAGCTGGAAACTTTGCCTTTGTTTTTCGAATTAACAAGTCTTTCTTCCAAGTGATTTTGTACAATATATGCTTTACAGTTCTCTACCCTGTCCATGACTTATTTTATGCTAATAGCTCCCTAAGTATTATTAATTAGATTTTTTTTTAAGTAAGAGAAAGTTCTTGAAAGTTAATTAAAAGTTCCACGCAGTAATTGTGCAAAAGTAGCTTTTCCGTTCTAAAAATTAAACCTCTATAATTAAAATCCGATATTCATTTAAAGATTCAAATGGGGTGTTTATGACTCATTTGTTTTTATTTATTTTTTTTTGCCACTTTGGGAGTGTAGTTGCTCCTCCAGCAGAGGAAAATCAATTGCAGCCCTGGTGCTTCCATGCCTTCTGTCCCCTCTCTGGGAATAGGACACTCCCTTCACCCCAGTTGTGTCACCCAGGGAATGACTGAGCCAGGAATGGAGGGACAGGGATTTGTGTTTGCACATATCTTGATCTCTTCCCCTAACAGCCTGTCACATTTTTTCTTTCCCTAGGATGTACAAAATTTGTTGTCTTGTTATCTCAAGGCTGGAATATAGATTTCAGAAGCTTATCAGCATCTCATATTTGCCAGCAAGAGGCTACTTACTGCACATTCAAATAACAGCTGGGCTGGAAATCCAAACACAGCAGAGCCAAAGGAGTGTTGGGAGGAGAGTTTGGGTGTTGGTGTAAATCCCAAGGGACTCCCTTCACCACAGGGTGTCTGTGGGAAATTTGGATCCTTCCCTTGGCCTGGTGTGTTTCTACAGGACACAAAATAAAATGCCATGGACACTGGAACCTCCAAGGTTAAAAAAGAGGGAAGTTTAATTTCTGACTTCAACATTTATAGATTTTCAAAAGTGACAGTGGATTGGAGGATGACAGTGCCACCTCTCCAATGACACTGGACAAACTAACAGTCCATCAAATTTCTCTTCTTCCAGAAAAGAATGCAAAACAGTAATTATTTACATAAAAGTGTGTGAGAAAGTTCATTATAAGAATGTAAACATCAGAAGGCTTAGAAGAACTTAGAAGAACAGGGTGACACTGGTGCTCTGCATGGATGGAGGGGGAGAAAACCCCATAACCAAGGCTGTGTTTCTGTGTTGTTTCCACCACTGGAGTGCTCAAAGAGAAGTGGAAGACGGAGGATCAAGCTTTTCAAAAGTGAATTTTGTGTAATGATCCCACTTCAGACACCAAGCAAGGGACGCAGTTTTCCTGCTTTGCATTTCTTACACACCAAAGGAAGAATTCCTTACTCACACCTTCCTTGCTCAAGGAAGCCCAGGTAGCTGGGCATGACCAGGGATGTCTTTGGAGTCCCTCAAAAATCCAAGAGTGACACCATACTGCAAAAATCCAAGAGTGACACCATACTGCAAGATCCAAGTGTGACACCATATTGCAAAATCCAAGTGTGACACCATACTGCAAAAATCTGTTGCCCAAGCCTGGGCAATGCCCTCTAATTAATGGTAACTAATTATCACCTCCCTCTCTTGGCTCTAGAAGTGTCCCCAGCCTTAGTGCAAAGTGGCTCATGTGCAGAGCAAGGTGAGAACCAGCCTGGGTAGGTTTTCCTTGTGTGTTCCAGAGCTCAGGGCTAACGAGTTGTACATCATTATCATAAAGTTATTAATTATTGTGCTCAGCAGATATCACCCATTCCTCCTGGAATGGCTTTTGCCTCTCTGAAATGCACAGCATGCCAATAGAACAAGAGAGTGGTGTAATAACCGGCATATAATTAATAATTATCAATAACGAATGCGTAATCAAGAGAGAACACCTCGTGCTGTGTTTAGGAAATGGCTGGGCCCCTCTTTGGGCCACAGGGTTATTAAGAGCTATTTTTACTGAACAACTATTTTGGGAGCACCAGAGTTACAAGAAGGAGAAGGAAATTTTTCTCAAAATCTAAAAGGAGTCAATAGGAATTAATTGAAAACTTTTAAAACCTGGAAACATTTGGGGGTCAACTGCACAAACAAAGGCTTTAGCAGCAGAGAGAGGGCTGTGAACAAACAGCAAACTCCAGTAATACAACTGTCAGCCACAGCAATAATCAAGAATGAACAAAATCCTTGTTGAATTAGCTCATTTGTCCTTTCAGGGCTGCATTTTCCCCCAGAGATGCTTCAGAGAGTGGCAACTGTCCCCAGAAAGAGTTTGCAAAGGTACTTTGGGACTAGACACTGATTTTTGAGCATCACATTAGGTCTGTTGAATCTCAGCCTTAAAATCCTCCCCTAGTTGGTGATTTTGGAGATGTCACTTCATAGCCCCAGACCTCAGGATGTCTCAGGGAGGCTGATATTTCCAAATTTTGAAAGAGATAATAACAATTCCTGAATATGAACCACTGTGCACCGTGGACTCCCATAAAGACAATTACAGAAATAAACCACCAGTTGATAACCAAATGCAAAAAGAAAAAAGAAGTTATTATTCCCCAGCATTATCTCTGTGCTCTGCACTTGTACATTTTGAGGCAATCTCAGCTGAAAAGATGAAGCCATAGCCATCCTTATAAACAAGGATATTTCAGTCAGTAGATAGAAAGCTCTAAAGGGTTCCAGCTTTGCTGAAGCACTGAGAGACTGAAGAATGAAAAAGGTAGGGAGAATTAATTAGACTTCTGATATTATCCTGGTAAATAAAAGTAATAAGCAAATCTCTGAAAAGGAAGACCTGATTCATATTCAAACATTTACAGAATAAACAGCTGCTGATTCTCCTATCTAGCCCAGTCCTTATCCTTTAAGGCTGCAATAAGTGACCTCTTAATCCCAGGCAAAAGACTGCATGAGCATCTGGAATTGAAAAAGAAAGCATATTTCCTTCACTATTCCAATTTCCACTCAATTTCAGTATAAAGTTGTTTGTGTCTCTTTTTTTTTAACATTTTTTTGGTCCCTCCAGCAATGAGCTTTTGATGATGAGATTTTGTGCATCTGAACACTTTGGCAGCTTTTTTCCCCCCCTTTCTCTAAATAGGAGCACTGCAGTCCTTCAGCTGGGTTATATCTCCATTGTGCTGGCCATGCTCTTAAAGCACTTATAGCAGTAATTTCTGGGCATGATGGACAGACTCAGCAATAACCTGATCCTGCAATGCACTGAATAAACCCTTTAGCATTTAGCACATGGATGCTAATGTGCTGGGAAGTAATTGCTTAGAGGTTCCCAGCTTCAATATAAGAATGCAGGGATTGCATTTATACAGCAGACAGCAGAGGGGAAAAGAATTATTATTGGCCAAAATTCCACTCTCACATTTTTATTAGCACAGCAGGAGAGAGGTGAAGGTAAATTCGAGGTGATCCCAGGTTCCCACATCCCCTGAGCACCAGGGGCTGGGTGTGGATGCTTCAAACATGGAAAAATTCCACTGATTTCAGCCCATTTGCTCTGCTTTTACACCAGCATTCCTGAGAGAAGGGCCTGACCATTAATATCCTCCTCCACTACAGTAATGCTGAAACGAGTGAAAGATTAAAAAGCCAATGCTGGCTTGGCAAAAAAAAAAAAAAAAAAAGTTTTAAAAAAAAGAGTAGCTTTACAGTAAATACATAAACATGCAGGCAGCAATTCCCTGGGTGAGCTCAGCTTAAAAAAAGCTCTGTGGAGTTAGGAGGAGAATGAACTGTGTAGAAACACCAAAGTTCTGTATTTCCACTTATGCAAGTAATTACTCCAGCCCTCATCAACATTTCTCTGCCTAAATAGTATTTCTAAATTAAAGACACTTAAGCTTTAAATGAAAACTAATTTAGGTATTTATTATTAAAAACTTTTTCCCTGGACTCTCTGGACTCATAAATGATTATTAAAGAGTTTTGCTATATTTTTGCCATCACTTTTCCCCTTTCCTAAACACTGCAAATGAGTCTTTAGCAGCACACAGAGTGGGACCACCTTTAGGATACAGAAATGCTGCTTGAAGACAATTTCTTTTTAAAATATTTGATTTTAGAGCTACTGAGAAAAAAAAAAATTATTCAGAGGGCCAAAATAAAAAGAACAGCTTTCCCAATCTATTATTAATACCAATAAATGGGAGCTGGCAGATTTAAAAGCCAAGATGTAATGCATTTTCCTGGAGCAGTGAGCCTTTAAACAAGTTGGAGTTATTGAGATTGTGTAGTAAAAACTGGTAAAACGAAATATCTTTTCAGATAGGATAATAAAGATGGGGTATATTAACATCCCCTTCCTGGGAAGCACAGGGACAGAGGTGCCATTGCTGCTGTCCTTTATGGCCTGGGCTGGGGAAGGCTGGCAGGTGACTGCACAGCTTCATCCTTTCAACTCCCTGGGGATTTGGGGATGGGAATGAGGGGGAGCCATGGCCCTGCTCCTGAAAGGTCTCTCAGGAGGTTTTTTATCCACTGCCTGCAAGTGGGATATTTCCTCTGCCTGGATGGTGGGCTGAGCCTTCTCTTGATGCCTTCAGATTCTAGTTTTATGTTTTTTCATATATTTGATTACTGCTGCAGTTCTTTAGTGTGTAACTCTAAACTCCATACATAGTGTGAGCACAAAATTCCTCTCCTTTTGTTTCCTCACTGTCTCAGGCCCCCAGAGATGGAAACAAAAGTGAGTTGGGGGGAGAAAATTTGGGGGTAAATGACTTCATTATCTGAGGCTGTAATTAATTAACCCCCAATATGCAAATGGAGCAAACTTATGAAAGTGTGAAACCTGTGACCCATTGTCCATTTAGGGTGTAACCTCTGGGGGGCTCAATCTGCCTGAAATATACCTGAAGGCTTTTCAATAAATAGAAATACTTTTTATTCTTTTAATTCGGTCTGGCCTCTGTTTTTAGGTAGTCCCAAAAAGGCATCACCCTGGTGCTTCAGCAGGTTTGCAATGTGGTGTCAGTGCCTGCTGCTCCCAGGGGAAAGGGAGCAGCACCTGGAGGGAACGGGGGAATGGGAACAAAGGGAAACTGAGGCACAGGATCAGGGCACTGGGGCACACCAACAGGTTTGAATTGAACTCTTGTTAACCCAAAAGCTGCCAGAAGGACCAAGGCTGGGGGAAGTCCTGCCAAAGCTGCCTGAGGAATGGCTGGAGGACGGCAGAGGATGGTGTGGGGCCAGGCTGGAGCTGCCAGTGGTGGGATGGGAAGGGGCTGCTGGCAGTGGGAGCTCAGCTGCCAGTCACAGCAGCCTGGCCTGTTTGTCACCCAGCCCCTCTGCCCTGCCACACACTGACATGCCAACTCTCCATTTGCCAACGTCCCCAAGTATCCTGGCAGTTTCTTACTCTCAGGCTTGGTAGTTCAAATGTAATTTATCTCTAAGAACGTATTTTATTTTAACTCCTGCAACCCCCCATGTCTTTTGTGATTCTCACCCCAGTAAAGACGGCTGCAACCCACTTTCCTGCTGGCCTCACCAGGGAACCTAATTCAGATCTGTTATTCAGCAGAGCACAAACAATCCTCTCCTAGCTGAAGCGTCCAGCTGAGAATGACTCTCACCCTCCTTTGGGCATGTATGGACCTGAGATCACCAGGGCAAGGCAGGTACCAAACTTAAGCAGCTGAAGTTTGGAAAGAAGTGCTCCTGTGGAAGTAAGACCCTGCTCTGAAATGTGACTGCTTGGAGTGAAAATCCTACCTGTGTTTGCACAGGGAGCCTTCCTGCTGGCTCTGAGAAAATAAAAATCCATGCCTCTGACTTTAAGAATTTTTTTGGATAAATTTCCTCATTTATTATTTTTCATTATTACTATTTTTATTTGTTTTGGCATCCTTTATGAAGTGGTGTCCTGCTGCAAGCTTCTGCTCTGGTTTCACCTCCTGTGGAAAACGCCAATCACTTGTTTTTAAAATTTTAAAAGTTGAATAGTAATAAAATGGTTATAAAAATAGCAATACAATTAGAGTAATAATAATTTGGACAAATTGAATTAGGACAATATGAGACGATAGAGACAAGGAGCTACGGACATCTGGGTACCTTTTTCTGGGCAGAATGAGCCTGAAAAAGGACCCACGGTTAACAAAGGATTAACCCTTAAAAACAATAGCCTGTTGCACATTCATACACCTCATACATGATGCATAAATTCCATTCAAACACAGGATTCTGTCTGGTCATCATCAACTTCTTCCTTCTAATCCTAACAGGGCCTTCGAGGCGGGAAGAAGTTAATTTCTTCTCATAAGGGGGCAATGAATTCTTTTTCTCTGCAAGATTTATGTGTCCTATGGCTGCTATCTGGCACTAGTGCCTCCTTCCTTTCTTAAAAAAATATCCCACATACGTAGTTCTTATTTTAACTACAAAAGCCACCTTTTCATTACAAGACTACATTTATTATTAAAATGTTAGTACGGCACTACTAATCAATACCTCAACGTACACATGGTAAATATCTGCGTAGAGCCACATAACATGCACTTTCCACACCTCCCCCTCGGGCAGATGCAGCACCACTGCACTTGGTGGTGCTCGAGCTAGAGGGTCAGCTGAGCTGCAGCAGCTCCTCCAGCTGCATCCAGGATGTGGAGTTTGCCACGAGCATCCTCCCTCTGCCTCCCGAGCTGCTCAGCTGCATGTTAAGAGCAAAACCAGCAATAATACATCTGTAACTGCTTGGGGAAAGAGCGTTTTAAAGGTAAAGAAAGAGATTTAAGGAAGCGGGGGGAAAAAAATGAGCAGAGATAAGGCTGAGACAGTGCCAAAGAGATGGAATATACATCTCAGAGAAAATCTAAAAGCAGATCATTACCCAGAAAATACTAGCTGTAAGCAAGGGTTTGTCGTGCAGAAGGAATATTTACCCACCAAGCTTTTGATAGTCTTTCTATTTCTTTCTTTCTCTTCCACCCAGGAATAATTTTATTCACAGGATGGAGGTGGGGGTTTGGAGGTGGTTGGGTCTGGTGTTTGATTTTAATCCTGCCCCTGCTCTGGGGGCCCCTGGCTCATTAACCCCTCTGTGCCCGGGGGCTGGGGCTGCTGTGCTGGGAGCTGCACACCCCCCAGGCAGGGAGTGCTGGAGCCAAAGGGTTTGTGTACACATGGGAAATCATTTGGATTACCAAAGATCAGCTGTTTGGGGTCACACTCAGAGTCTCTTTGAGCATCCCCTCCCTAACAGTGGGTGCTTTGAGCAGGGTATTTACAGAGTGCTCCCACTACTGCCTCAGCCCCTCTTTGACGCAGAAAAAAGGATTTTGTGTTAAAAAGCAAGAGATGGGCTGTGAATTTCAATTCTGTGGCATCTTTTCTTTTGCAGTTGGCATGCCTTATTCCTGTTTAGTTTAGCTCACTTTCAAGCAGATTAAACTAAACTGGTACACAGCACTCTTATTATAGGATAAGTGCTCACAGAGAGAGCTGTTCAGGAATAATTATTCTGATTTAAACATTTCTGAATAATCTATGCAAAGGCAAGTCCTGGACAGAGAGACAGTGGGTGGATGTGACATACAGATGGGGGAGCACAAGGAGCTGTAATCCAGTGTTCGTGCTGGAGTCCGTCTTCCAAATGTTAACACATCCAGAAACCCTCCAGGTGATCAATATATCCAGTGAAAACTGAGGTGATCATGGTGAATTCTCACCATTCAATATGCCCAGCTCACTCCTCCTGAATGAGGCACAGAGCAAATACTCCCCTAAAATAATTTAGCAAATAGCCTTGAATAAAAAGCACAACCCAGAGAAATCTGCTTATGGACAATTTGCAAACAGGAAGAAGGAGCAGCATTCTTTTAATGAGCGATCCATTATGAATTATTCACACAGCTCTAATTAACATTAAGATTCCTAATTTCTCCAGGAAGCCTCACTGAAAGGATACTTTATGATTCCTTTGCATTTTCCACCTCCTCTGAGCTCTTCCAGACGTTCAGGAAGAAACCCCCACCAGCCTCCCCTGGAAGTGGCTTCATTTGGCAGGGGATGAAATGAAGACACAGCAAATAATTTGGTGTTTTTCACCTTCCACTCCTTCATAGCACAGTGCATATCAGCCTCTGCCACTGCTGTTTGTGATAATTTGGGCAGTTTTTACACTGATGCAAAACAGCTCTGCAGGTGAGTGAAAGTGGTGATTTAGAGTATGCTCGAGTGTCACAGGGAGATTTGTCCTTCATATCTTGTTTGCTGGTGGATTTCTTTAGCTGTAATTGCAAAATGACCACTGTAATGCCTAAAGTCCAAATTTTCAGTGATATTTTGGTGCTGGAAAACACAAAATATGTGCCCAAATGGCCATGGCAACATAATACACTAATAGAGTTGAAAATAACTTCCAGGGAAAATAGAATTTTTCTAATTTTTAGATATACAAAACAAGTGTATACACCTATATTCTTTTACCACTGCTTTCCTGCAAACACAGAAGTCTCAGTCTGTAACAAATCCTCTCTTTTTGCAAATATTTAACTAAAGCAGCGATACCTCTTTAGTGACAGTATTCCCAACAATGGGAGCTGCACATTTTTTGGTCTGGAATTACAGTGAGAATTATGAGTCAGCATTATCCACTTATTATGGTGGGAGGAGGCTCCTACATTGCTATTCGAGCACGAAGATTTACACCACAGCCAAAATCAAATATGTAGAAGAACACTGAGGTTAAAGACAGCCTTAATTCTGCCTTTATGGAAATTAAATGTTAGGGGTTTTCATTACAGACGAGTTGGGCTAAAAATGAATCCTCATTAACAGAATGCTGTGATATACGGTTACATCTTCCTTGTTGGCCAGAATGTGCCGTCTCTGAATTTAGCTCAACAATTTCAGATGGCATTTTCCTGCTCCCTCCTCCTCCTTCACAGTTCAAGAATAGGAATAGCTCTTCCAGAAGGACAGAAGTTGTTTTTCATTAAAGTATCATAGTTTAGGGAAAAAGCCCAACCTGATTCATCTCCTCTCCCTGCATGTCATGAAACACGCTCAGCGTGCAGCATCTCAGGTGCCTCGCAGGTGACATCCTCACCATCTTCACAATCAAGTTTCCTGCTTCCCCCAACTCCCAGGCTCACCAGCACATCCCTCCTGCCTTCTCATTTCCAAATCAAACACATCTTTATTAACCTCTGGCTTCCCAGAGTGAAGCCCGAGCTTTCCCTGGGGAAATCAAAATCAAAACCACACTGTTATTGAAGAAATATGTACAGCTGGTTAAAACAAAGGCGCAGTCTTGGAGAAGAGCAAGGAGAAAAGGTCAGAAGGCTTTAAAACCTGGGTGTGCACAGAGTCACAGTGTGCCTGAGTAACAGCATTGTTACACACAACTGCCTGACAGGGAAAGGGAGGTGATTAATTCTGTGAGATAGGATGGAGCCTGGAGGTTATGATTTGTAGGATCAAACACCTATCCATGTCATACTTTATTTGGAAATAATGTTTTTTTATCTCCTGGCAAATCTGGGGCTCTATCCTTGCTGGGGACTTTCAGCACAGTTGTGATGCAGCTGCATGAACAGTACCAATTAAGAAACAAAAGACTTCCCAGAAGAGACAGTATTTAGAGACCCAAAACAATTCAGGAAGAAATCTTTTCCCTGGGCTACTGAGGCAGAGTCATCAGGAGATTGCATTCCAGACTTACCTGGAAATTGAAATTATATAGAACCACTGTTCTTCCCCCTAGATTTAGAAACTCAGTCCAAGGGCAGAATGTAGCTGTCAAGGATGGAAACTTTTTCATGTTGTCATCATCTTCATGGGTACTTGGTATCATGTAGAAAATTCAGGCAAGGCACTGGCTGTGCAGCCCCTGCTGCCTTTTCATCGTGCTGGGATTTTTTAGGTGAATGTGGAGAGGCTCCATCCCTCACCTGTAACACATCTGTTACAGTCCAATTTTTGATTGGCAATGCCTCTGCCCGAATTAAAGTGTAAATGAGACCATACACCAAAGTCAATAGTATGGATTTTATTTGATAGTAAATATGAGAGAGGGAGAGAAAAAGCAGGAGAAAGAAAAGAGGTGGGGTGGACAGAAAATGACAGAGACAGATTAAAGAGAATATCACCACTCTGTGGGTGCCCCTGGTGTCCTGATGATCCTCTCAAGGTGGTGTAAGTGCTGAGGGCCCCCTGAAAAGCATGGAATCCAACAGATTAATGTACCCTCAGGCCAGGTGGGCATGCCCAGGTGCCTCCCTGGGGGGAGTTGGACACTGTCTCTTGCAGCAGGCTCTGGGTCTGTTGCGTCACTTCATGTCGCATGCAGTCCTATGGTGACAAGGCCTCAGGAATGAGTCTGGGGAGCACTTTGGGGTTTTTTTCATGGATTATGGCACCTCCTCAGCTTCCAGCCGTGTGAATGTTCTTCAAGGAGGAGTGGGTTTCTGCAGTTGTAACTTCTTGGTACAGCTTTTGTTGTAATGGGCAGAACTCCTTCATAACAACGTGTAAGGCATGAACCATTTCAGTCCCTGACAAAGTGATTGTAACAAGGAAGGCAAAGCATGAATTCAACATCTTAACTTCAGTACCCATCAGCATTTCCTGCTGGGCAAGCCTTTATTGCTCACTGTGGGACCAAAAACCACAGGGCTCAGGTCAGTGCACAGAGGCTTTTATAGCACTGGAGTCGTTTGAATTCCTTCCCTTTTTGCTGGGATATTCCAGCAGCCGATGTTGGGAGCACTGGTGTCTCTGCTGCCATATCCCCTCTTGCTGTGATTCTGCAGGGAGGGACGGCTGACAGGAGCTGGAGCTCTGAGGGACTGTCATCCATGGCAACCCCAGGACTGGCACTGGATGGATGTGGATGAGTGGCCTGTCCAGAAGTGCCCAGTGAGGACAGAGCCCTCTGGGACAGCATCGCTCCTGCCCAGCACTCAGATCCTACACAACCCAATGTCCCCCTGCTCAGAGGCTGCAGGCAGTGCTGCAGTGGCACAGTCCCAGTGTTCCCATATCCCTGTGCATGTCACTGTGATCTGACTTACAAGTAAAGGGGAGGAAATCTCCCCTGGCTCCCCCTGCCCAGCTCCCCACCGGCTGCGTGTCCTGCGCTGCCTGGCTGAGCCCTGGCTGAGCTCTGCTCCTGGCTGAACTGCCGTGGTAAATCAGGATTAAACTACGGTCTCTGCTGCATCATAAAACCTTTAGCTCTTTAGCACCAGTGGAGAGGCAATACCACTCTGAGCCTCATCAGGAATGGTTTCCTCTTACAGATGTTCACTGACCGTAACTCCCCACAGCCTCTTCCCTGCCCGGCTCGCTGCAGACAGCCAGCGCTGCCCTCCGAGGACAAGTGATGCTAGAATGAAGAGATTCTTTTTTTTTTTTTTTTTTCCTTTTTAAATAAAATAGACAACAGTCCATAAATCTAGTCCTCCTGCCTGATCATTGCTCCCCTCTGTTTCCCTCTGGCATTGTCAGAAAGCGGCTCTTGGAACAACCTCTTAAAAATGTATCGGCGAGAAGAAGGGAAATTGTTCTCAGTGACAACAATGCTGTACACATATTTGTATATTTATTCTGGAGATCAAATTGATAACAACAGGTCCCTTCATGGCTGCTGATTTATCTGCTGAGCAGGTATCTGTGCCGTATGCAGCGCAGGGCCATAACTGTCATGGCTGATACAGGGATAAGATGAATAACCTCTACAGATTTCAGGTACAAGTAGGAAAATGTAATCATAACTCACTTTAGAACCAAGTGATACATATTTATACTTTGCCTATCACAGACTAGCAAGCCTTTCCCTTTTATTTTGCATTCATGGACCTGTGATGCACATCAATCTTTTTTTCAGTTTGTTAATATTGTTGTCACTCAAACTGAAATTTATTATCAAATGACTTATGATTGGGAGACAGTTTCATCTGGGGAATTTTCACTTAATTTTCCGTATTCAAATTTCCTCTCCTGGCTTGACTCTGCAGCACAGAGACCGAGACTTTGGTCGGTTCTAACCTATTCTCCCAAACTAGCAGCAGTAAATGTCACAATATTTATAAACTGAGAAAGAGCAGAAGTCAAAGTAGCAAAATAACATGGATATAAAATCCTAATCAGCCTCAGATGCTGTAATGAATGGGCTCCAATGCCTGTGGGCTGATTTCTCTTGGGAAACCTGGCCTTGAAGGACCCTGTTTGGGTCATGATTTGCTTCCTCATGGTAAAAACAAACCATTAAGTGCAGCAGCCCTGTGCTAAGGCCATTAGAAAAGCAGCTTTGCCTACTTTGGGCAATTTTTTTAGGACTTTAAGTGCCTCTTGTGCTTCCAGTCCCTCCAGATTTCCTCTGGATTTGATGCCTGAGTGCAGCAGCAGTGGGACTGGGCATGGGGACACCCCTCTGTCACCGTGGCCAAGCTGGCAGGGCTGGGCTCTCTGCACCCTCCTGCTTTTGGGGATGGGGGTGACCCTGGGCAGGGCAGCTCCACGGGGCAGGGTGAGTTCCCTTCTGCTGTGTCAGCACAAGGGCAGACCTGGCTGCTGCAGAGAAGTCTCCACAGTCAAACTTCCACTGAGGGAAGAATTAAACTTTTCTTTCTTTCAATCTTTTTTTAGAGGGTCATAAATATTTATGAAGAGCCTGTCAGTCATCTTTAGGGTTTCTGACTGAGTGTGTCACAAGAGAAGGGCTTTTATGATGATTTACAGTAAATTGCTGTAAATTGCTTTCCTTTCAGGGAGCACAGAGGAGTTACACCATGCCAGGGGATGCAGGTGAGGTCCCCAGCACGGCAGGGATGCTCTGGGGTGAGCTGCTCCCTGCCTGGGGGACACTGTGAAGCCTGGGCACTTCTCAAGTGTCACTTCAATCCTCAAACTGCAGCGAGGCATGGCTGGGAGAAATCTTCTTGGGCAGAAATCACAGCAAATATTCCTGATCTGGCGGGTCAATCACTTTTCTGGATTCCTCCACATTCCCTGCACACAGAACTGCACACCAGCAGCAGGGCTTGGTCCAGAGCTCAGGTGTCACACACAGCTCCAACCCTCCTGTGACTGCATCCCACAGGAGGCACTCACAGGTTCTCACACCAGCAGGATTTGGTGTTCACCCTTCAAAGGATGTGGAAGTGGGTCTGACATATCAGTGTAACAGCAAGTGTATAAGAGACGCTTTCTGCACAAAAAAAGCAAATCAAGACAAAGCCAGGAGTGCTTTGTTGCAGGTGCTTGAAGGAGACAGAGACTTCTGTAGAGTCACAAAATAATGGCATGGACCTTAAAGATCCCATTTCAACCCTCCCTAGTAATGAAAGACTCCTTTCCACAAGCCACATCCCAGCTGTCCCAAAGCATAACCTGCTTTTTCTCCCTATCTCTCAATGACTCAGTCCTGACAAGTTGGAAACAAAAAACTCAAATACAATATTTTGTAAACATGCCCCGATTTAATCTGATTTTGCTGCTCATAATTAGTACTACAAAAGACTTAAGGGAAGAACTGATGGCCCCCCAAGACTGGAGCAAATCCTCCATGGATTCCAGCACTTTTACATGGAGCATTACCATCCCCACTCCAGAGCCATGCTTTTATTCTTGGCCGATTCCATCACTTCATATTTCACTCATTAAAGTGGGGGAAGAATGTCAAGTTCATATTTTGCCCAACAAGTAAGAACTGTGAAGATGGGAACTGCTTTTGCATTAATTGAATCAAGGATGACAGTGCAAGCGGCTTTAAGCCCCATAAATCTAGACAGGCTCCTGTCAGATAAAGTATCAATGTGCTTTATCAAACTTTGTCCATAGATTTATAGAGTGCTCCAGGCCACAGATCTGTAGCTCCTCAATGTAATCACTTCAGCATTTTCTAGCTATGGTAGCCAAGCTCCATGTGAAATAATGGAATTTATTGACAGAGAAGCAGGCACTGCAATTTTGCTGTTGTTTAGAAAAATTGCCCATCAATGAGGTGCTGGTGGAGAAAGACAAAAGATATTACAGTGAGATGACTATCTCCTGACTCCTGCTGAATTGGTAGATGAGCCATTAGCTTCCAAGGAGGGAAAGGAGTGGCCACTCTTCCAGACAACTGCTCTGGCTTGTACTCAGAAATTGTACTGCTCCAAGATGATAAAAAAACCTAAATAAAATCAAACCCCAAACTCTAGACTTGTTCCACTCTGCTGAATTGCTTCAGTCACGGGTTGCAAGTCAGAAGTCTGGGTTTTGTCAGGGTTGTTTTGGCTCAGCTAACACAATATTTAACCTTGTAATTACGTAGGTTTGTCTTTGCACAATTCCTGTTCACATTTTCACTGTCTATTAAAATGTGTGACTACCATTGATCACATGAGCTGTGTATCATCTTCCTCACAGCATTAGAGGGGACAGAGTGTGTGAATTCAGGAAGGGCTGTTGAAATGAGGCTGAGTGTAATCTCTTTTTTTTTTGCTCTGCTCTAAGTCCTCTGGCTTAGAGGACTTGGTTTAAGGAAGGAAACGGAGGAGTCTTGCCAGGAATTCTTAAAGAAGAGAGTTTATAATTACCTCAGGTAGTGGGAATGCATGTTCACGTGGGCATCAATTTATAATGCACTGTGCTCTTGAAGCATCCTTTTCAGAGAGGGCTGCAGGAGCTGGCACATGGTCCAATGCTCTGGGAGCAGCATTTTGGGATCTTGCTGTGCTGAAGGTGACTGTAGGACGGGGCTGCCAATGTTTCTCCAGATCACCTTGATTTCAGCAATTAGCATGACCTCCCTCTGTGGTGACTGTCCTCGAAGAGTGCTCAAACTGTCTTGCAATCTTCCCGTAAAGAATTTCCATTTTCCACCTGTCAACACCTGGGAGTGTTTTATGACTGAGTGATGGCTGCTGCTCAAGCCAGGGGAAGAGCCCCCCAAGAACACACCTGTGCTGCTGTTGAAAAGCCCTGATCATGTCATCAGCACATAATGATGCAGCTTGTCTCCCCTTGGGTTCTGTTAATCCTGATTCCCCAGCATCCTCTGATGCCTCTCCTTGCTCCAATTGCTGGTGCAAGCTGCTCAGAGAGCTCCACTGGCTCTGCTGCTGGATGGACACCTTGGGACTCCAGACAAGACTCTTCCTCCTTTATTTCCTTTATTTCCAAAACTACAGGGTTGGAAATGATGCACAGGAACAGAAAGGCATCCCTGGTAAGCAGACACATCTCCTCCCTCGTTCCCCCATGACAATGACAGCGAGGCAGTGTCACTTGCTCATTAACTTCATCCTCCTGCCAAATCACTTTGTGGGATGCAGCAGAGGAGGGAATGAGCTCTTTCTTCTGTGCTGCAGGAGCTCAGGCCCCCAATGAAATCAGGGCTCTGTCGCTCCAGGCAAGATAAACTTGCTTGGAAATCCTCCTGGCTTCGAGCACACTCTGCTCAGGCAAAGGGAGGGAAGGTGGAAGGGGAAGCAGCAATCCTAAAGGAAGAGGTGACTTGCCTGAGGCTGCAGGGGAGGTCAGTGGCACAGGCAGGGCCCAAGGAGCTCTCTGAGTGCTGTCCTGCCAGCAGGGACCTTGACCTAAGAGATAATCATGAATGAGGTTATAAGCAGTCTCAAGCCCGTGTCTCTGGGCTGGGATGAATTCCTTACCTTGATAGGATATTTTAAATTGCATTAAATTCCTGGCCTTCTCCTCGTGCCTCAGTGAGGCTTAGGGAGCAGAGTGGGATGTGCAGCAAAGGGCAGCACAGGCTGTGGAGGCAGGCAGAGACATAAAATGCTAGAACAAAGCACTGTGGTTTCATGTCATCAGCAAAACCCCAAATTCCAGCCCAGCCACGCGTGAGCCGTTCAGTCAGAGACAATAAATAGCAGAGAGGAGCTCTGTGTAACTCTGTGCTGGAGTGGGACGGGTGCATCACACAGACAGGATGATTTCAGGCAGATAGATCCCACTGGAGGAGAATGTCTGGCTTGTAACACACCCCTGTAAATGGACATTTCCCAGCTGGGAGGCCACCTGGAAGCACACTTGTCCTGGCACTGTAGGATGTCATGCTTAAAAAGACATGGTGCAGCCAGGCTGCTCCAGCCCTCACAAGGAAAGGCTGCTCTCACCAGAATTCCAGTCAAACTGAGTTCTCCCATGGTTCAGGGAATGTGCACACAATCAAACTTCTTGGATGTGAGGACAAGGCACAAGTGTCCTCTTGTGACCCCACTGGGCTGGGCTGCTGTGCCCTGGTTTTGCCCTAAAAGGATGGACAGATCTTCCCAATGGTTTAATGAGAGCAATTAAAAACCTGTTATGGAGCTTCTCAGGTGAGCTGCTGGATCTGACTGTCACTCTAGGACACAAAATAAAACGAAGCTGACACTGGAGCCTCCAAGGTAAAAAGAAGGGAAGTTTAATTTCTGACTCCAACATTTATAGGTTTCCAAGAGTGACAGTGGATTGGAGGATGACAGTGCCACCTCTCCAATGACACTGGACAAACCAACAGTCCATCAAATTTCTCCTCCTCCATAAAAGAATGCAAACCAATAATTATTTAGAGAAAAGTGTGTGAGAAAGTTCATTAAGAGAATGAAAACAGCAGAAGGCTTAGAAGAACTTAGGAGAAGTAAAAAGGACAGGGTGACATCTGACTGCAGGAGCACTCTGTGTCCCTGCAGAAGCCCCACAGACTTTGGCAGTGGCAGTGGAAGGGTCAAGCCATGGAGCTGATAACATAGTGCCTTGTGATGGTCAGGCTGTATCATAATTTCCTTTAAAGCAACATTTTTTTCTCCCCTTACAATAATTCAGCTTATTCTCCTGCTTCAGTGCCAGCTGGAAACTCCAACCTTCCTCCTGCCTGAGCAGAGCAGGCACAGAGTGACACCCTGGGGGTGCTCAGCACAGCCCTGCAGCACCGCACCAGCCCCAGGCAGTGTCAGGACCCAGCTCAGAATATTTGCCATTTGGCCACCCTTCCTGTGCTCTCCCTGATCATTCATGTTCCTCACCTGGCAGCAAGGTGAGCAAAGTGTGTGGTGCTCAGGCTTGAGAGAAAATTATCAGCAGTTGGTTCATATTGTGCCTCACTATTCCTGCTCAATGTGCCTGGCCACTGGGAAGAGATATTGATGAACCTCTTACTAGGAAACCCGCCCATTCTGATTTTATTCTGGTCAAAATGAATTTACTTCACCTCTCCTCCACCTGGTCATAGCAAACCAAAGCTGCTGTTTCTGTTTCTCCACCTCCCATGGCCTTGCTGAGTGGTACTGTGTAACTCCAGGATGATTTTGTCTCTGTTTTTCCCCATCTGCAGGGATGGTGCTGGTGGTGTTGGCACGTGTCCACGCCACAGTGTGTGAACCACAACTGAGATACTGCCAGGATGATATTCATGCAAAGAAACAAGGAGAGAAGATGCATCTGGGGGAGAAATATGGAGAGAAAGAACATAGAACAAGTTAACAAAATTCTGATAAAGGCATTTACCTTTGCTCCTTACCAGACAGGAGGTTGCAATGTGGTTCCAGATGTTACTGCTACTGTCTTGGCTTCCAAGGCCTGAATTACTTTTGTTGAATGAAAGCTCAGCCAGAACAGCTTCCCCTTTGTTGGGATAGTCCCAATAAAGAACCCAAATTCCAAGAAGTGGAGCAAATGTTTTCTGAAACACCTCAAACCCACGTGTGAGTATCACAGGAGAAACTGTGCCAATTACCTTCATGTGATTAAAGTTACTTAAAATAAGGGATGGCCAACTCATGTCCATTCATCAGCCCAGCATTCACTGAGCACACAAATTGATGTCAGGAAGTTGTGCAGCAGGAGTTAATTTCTCTATTTAGCTGCAGTGCATTACTGCTTCTCACACTTAATGGGTTTAAAAGACAGAGCCCAAAATACACATTGCACAGAGCTCTTGCAGAACACAAGCAGTGCTGCCAGGCACATGCACAAACTCACTCAAACGTGCAGCAGATCCTTCTGCTTCCTCATGACCCCAGATTAATTTCTACATTAACCCTGCTCCTCTTCTTAACTAGCCCAGGCTCTTCACAGATTTGCCCTGGCTGACAGGGGTGACTCTGTGCTTCCTGAGCCTTCTCCATGCCTGGAATTGCCATCTGGATCTGTCCATCACTGTGCCCATATCTGGGATGCCTCTTGGGTGGCACGAATATTGGGGTTAAACATGATCCAAACAAAACAAGAATGTGCAGAGAGCACTGGTTGTGACAGTGCAGAGGGGTTTGAGTTGTCAGACAGTTGATGCTGGAGCAATATTCAAAATCTAAAGTCCCTTTCAACTTAATTTGTAAGTTTGCAACAGTGGAGATGAGCTGTTAATTCACCCCGACAACTTTATTCAACAATTAATGTATAGTCCTTGAAAATTAAATAAAGAGGACCGGTGATGTCTTTATTTGTTTTTAAAGGTTTGAAAGACATCAGCCATCATCCAGTAGAGAAATGGACAAGTTTCTGTAATCAGAAATAGCCAAATTCCCTGATGGGGTAGGAGCCCCTCAGAGCTCAGCTGGGAGAGCTGTTGTCTAACAGGGAAAAATGGAAATTCTGCAGAACTGTCTGAGCCCAAAGTTGCTGGAAAGAAGCTGTGGAAAACATTACAGTGGTCATCAAAAATGTAATATTAACACTTTGGCCAGTGGAAAACCCTGGTCCTCCTCTCATGGAGGTTCTACATCAATCTGGTGTTGGCAGACCAGTGTGGAAAGGGGTGCCCAAGACAGGAAAATCAGGCACAGTGCTCTGAGCTCTCCGTGGGATCTGATCTCTGGCAGGAAATGATCTCTGAGCCTAACACAGCTCCTCTAACCTCTGGGCTCTCAGTCAAATGAATATTAGCACATCTTCCCACAAGAAAATTCCCCTCTCCTATACAACATGGTTCTGGGATAAATTTCATCTCATCCTCAATTAACCATCCAGTTCTGGGGAACAAAAATAGAGTGAAATTTTATTTCTGCCTGTGAGGCTCTGCTCTGCCACTGCATGCTGCAGATATCTCTGATATGTTCCAGAGAACCACAGACTCATGGTATTTGTTTAATGTCCATGACATCATGGCACTGAACATGGAATAGCCACATGTGCCAGGGGAAAAGCTCAGGAGAAAGAAGAGTTTGTGAGGTGGGGAAGGCAGGGTGGGAATCTAGACTGAACAGAGGTGTGATTCAGAAAAGCAGGTTGCAAATTAACTGATATTAAAAAAAGGGAGGTTAATTAGTGACAGCTAGGCTGATCCTTTCATACAACATGTTTTAATGTCACACTCTTTTCCACAGAGCAGATCAAGCTGCCTTGGTCTCCTGAGCAATGGAGACCTCTGGATTAAAGCAGAGTGATTTCCATTAAAAATTACAAAAAAAGTAAAAAAAAAAAAAAAAAAAAAAGAAAACAGAAAAAAGGACACGACTTTAAAGGGGATTGGATGGCTTAGGGGTCTGTTAATAGTTGTTCACCTTTCAAGGTCTCTGCTCTGATTGCAGACCAGGTCAATAGGGAGAAAGAAAGCCATTGCCTTTAATGGCTGGGTAGTGATGGATGTGGAATGAATTGATGGGCTCAATCCAGTTCAGAGCAGACTTCACAAAAATACCTTAACCCGTCTTGCTTTTATTTATTTTTTTTTTTTGATAGACATGTAGAATTTTAAGGAAGGAAAACCTAAGATGATTAAAATGCCCATCTGGGGCACCTCCTAGTCTGTTCCTACCTCTCTCTGCTCTGCAATTTCTCTCATCTCTGGCAAATCCCCTGGTCTCTCATAATCTCAGTTCTCTTGATGTAAAGCAGAGGTGACACTTGAGTGGCTGTAGTAGAAGCTAAACACCTCAGTGTTGTGACCAGGATCTGGCAGGTTTGGGTACCCCCTGCACCCCTGGGGATCCCTGTGTCCCCTGCCCCTCTGCCTGCACAGATCTCTCATTTGCCTGGAGCTCAGGCAGCAGAACAATGTTCCTGGGTGCTGCTTCACAAAGTCTCAGTCCTCCAGGCCATCAATCAATCACCTCTCTCAAGCGCTAAATTAGTTTAAGAGAGGGAAAAATAAAAAGTGGAGCAAAGAAAGAACTAGATTTCATCATATGGGAAGACTGTGAGGGGGAGTTTGCCTTTGAAGTGCCTACAAGGGAATCCAATCAAGGCATTTACTATAAACAGAGAAAATCGATCACAGAACATTTTTAACATTTAAAACATGTCTCTGTTTGGACAGCTGAGAGATCTCATTACTGTGAATGACACCGCTGGATCAAGGGTCTGCGCAGTTTGAGAGAGCTGTAAATCAGCCCCAGACCTCTGGGCACAAAAACATTTACAGAATTGCTTTAAATTATTTGTAAATAAAGGGCCAAATTCAGCCCTGGGCAGAGCATGGCTTACCTCACATCAGGGCTGAGCTGGGCAGGTGGGACTGGACAGGTGGATTTGGGCATGACACCTGCATTAGGGGTTTAATATCTCGCATCTGAGCAGAACCTGGCTCTGAGATTTGCACAAATACAATCCCAAAAGGCACAGGGTAAATGCAAGCAGGGCAGTGAGAGCTCTGTGTGCTGTTCCATCCCTGTGAGACACTTGTCCAAAGCTTTGATGAACCAAAGGCAAAGACAGAGCAGGGAAATATTTACAGGCTGATTGATGAGGGTGATTTTGAGGGCATGAAAGGTTGGATTTCAGTGACATGGGTGGACTCTCTGCTCACTGAATGCCAGCTCACAGTGGTGCTGGAAGCAGCTGGTGCCTCCCTCGCTGCCAGCACCTGGTGGAGGAGCTCCTAACTGGGATGACAAGGTTTAAAGGATCACAGCCAGAAAAAATCCACAAAATTTGCGCCTGGGGAAATGTTTTGTGGGGGGAAAAAATAGAAAATAAACACTGCAGAAAAAATCCTCCTATTGCAGCAGTGGCTAAAACCAAGCCCAGCTCAGTTCTGTCTGGGAAAACTGTGCCATGTGTTTCTTGCCTCAGGAGATGGGTTTGTCAGTGGTCAGCTTGAGGAGTTTGTTAGTGCTGTACACAATTATGCTGATGGTGCAGTGCCCATCCCTGAAGGTGTCCAGGGAACTCCTGGATGTGGCATTCAATGCTCTGGGCTGGGGGGTCAGCCACAGAGTTGGACTCAATGACCTCAGAAGTCTTTTCCCACCTAAATGATCCTGTGATTCCATGGCTCTGTGATTTTCAGACTCTAATCAGATGGTTGGCAATAGGGCACAAAGCGACTCGGAGTGTTCACTGAGGGAAGTGGGATCATTTGGGGAAGCTGTCATTATTAATTAGCTATTTCCAGGTCAGAGGTGCATGAGCGACCTGCACCACTTACCCAGTGCACAGAACCACACAAAGGTTCTCAAAACATGATAAGGTTAAACTGATCCCTGAGGATTTTAGCTTTTATATTTTTTATATATTTATAATCCTGAAATTCTTTGGTGTATAACTCCAAACTCCACACACAGTGTGAGCTGCTGCTCTCCCATTTTGGGCAGACACAACAATTCCTCTCCAAGCCTGGCAATCAAGGACACCTCACTGCCTCAGGGCCCAAAGATGGAAACAAAAGTGAGTTTGGAGGAGCAAACTTGGGGTGAATGATTTCATTACCTGAAGCTGTAATTGGCAGATTATTGCCCAATATGCAAATGGACCAAACTTATAAAAGTGTGAAAATCTGTGATCTTTTTTGTATGTAGTCCCTGGGGGGCTTAATCTGCCTGAAATGTACCTAAAGGCCTTTCAATAAATATAAATACTTTTTATTCCTTTAATTTTGTCTGGCCTCTGTTTTTAGGTAGTTCCAAAAAGGCATCAAACCCAATAATGAAGCAGTACAGGAAGGTGACACAGCACAGCACAGATATTTTTGGGCTCCTGGACACTAGTCCTTGTGGAAGCAGTTCTGTGGTGGGCATGGGAAGGAAGGAATACTCCACAAACAACAGCTCCCAAACACACTGAGCATTTTCCTTAGCTGGTACTCAGGGTTATGTGAATAAAACTGGAGCTAATCAGCCTCCTCAGAATGCTCCCATTAATTTGTGTGGCTGAACTCGGGCTGCAGGTCTTGCTAAAGTGGGAGGTCACTAAAACAGACAGGGAGCTTGGATAGAATGAGAGGGACAGGCCCTTGAGTGAATGTTGTTCACCCCAGTGCTTTAGGAGGGTTTTTGTCTCTCTCTCTGAGTCCCTTGGTGAAGATTTCTTAAAAAGGTGATGGAGAAACGTCGCTGTAGGACACGAAATAAAACTATTCGGACACTGGAATCTCCAAGGTAAAAAGAAGATGATTTAATTTCTGACTCTAACATTTATAGATTTCCAAAAGTGACAGTGGATTGGAGGGTGACAGTGCCACCTCTCCAATGACACTGGACAAACCAACAGTCCATCAAATTTCTCCTCCTCCATAAAAGAATGCAAACCAATAATTATTTAGAGAAAAGTGTGTGAGAAAGTTCATTACAAGAATGAAAACATCAGAAGGCTTACAAGAACTAAGAAGAACTTAGAAGAACAGGGCGACAGAGAAAAGCAGCAACCTGACCATTAGTGCCAGGTTACACAGGGCGGGTGCGCAGCTGTGGGTGCCAGCCTGCCATCAGCCCAGGGCTCAGCACAGCTCTACCTCTTTGCTTTCCTCCTTCCCCAGGAAATGCCACCTTTCCCTGCCTCCACACCCCCTGAAGGAAACTTTCCTCAAGTTTTTTTCCTTTCAGCTCAAGTTTTGCTGTTGACACCATTGGACTCCTTCCCAGAGATCCATGACATCCCCCAGGAAAAGCTTGTGCTGCACACAGAAAATGTCACTCCTTGCTCCCAGGAGCTGTGATCAGTGAAGCATCCCCAGAGATGTCCCTGTGCTCCTGGGCTGCTTCTGGAGCTGTCCCCACCTCGGGGCAGGAGGGACAGGGGGGCCTGCAGAGCCCCACAGGGGTTTGGAACCAGTCCAGGCTGCAGTCCCTGGTTGTTGCAGACATCTTTTATGGAAAATCCTTTCCTTAGAATTTTTCCTCCTGAGAAGCTGAGAGGCTCAGGAACAAAATGCAAACAATTATTATCTGCTGCTGTGGGATGCAACACGTGGATCTGTGATTGGCCCATGTTGGTTTGTTTGTAATTAATGGCCAATCACAGCCAGTTGGCTCAGACTCTCTGTCCGAGACAGAAGCTTTGTTATCATTCTCTCAGATTCTTAGCTTAGCCAGCCTTCTGATGAAACCTTTTCTTCTATTCTTTTAGTATAGTTTTAATGTAATATAGATCATAAAATAATAAATCAGCCTTCTGAAACATGGAGTCAGATCCTCGTCTCTTCCCTCATCCAAGAGCCCCTGTGAACACCATCACACCTGGTGCATTAATGAACCACTGCAATGAGGATTCCCAGTTACCCTGCCCAGTTACCCTGCCCTGCACCCCCCTTTCCTCCTGACATGTGCTTGAAATACATGGCCATTGGTGGCCAGAGACAAAGCCCTTCCAAAAAAAAAAAAAAAACCCCGTTTTTGACCTGACAGCTGGCACCAGCCACACACCAAAAGGCAGTTTAGACTTAGTCAAGGATTATGATGCCATCAGAGGAAAAAAAGCTTTGTTGTTTTAGTCTTAACCTTGTCTCGAGCAAAATTAACAAAACAAAAAAAAAAAAAAAGAAAAAGAAAAAGAGAGAGAATAAAGAAAATCAATAAATCTAAAATTGTATTCAGCTGGGACAGATGGCAATGATATTAAACATTTTGGCTTTTAGCCAAGTGCACTTTTAATGCAAAAATTGATGTCAGCGAAATGACCTTTTCTCCTTTTAAAAGCCCTCTCCATGATGATTATTATCCACTAAAAAAAAAAAGAAAAAAGAACACAATAAAAAGAAAAAAGAAAAGGAAGAAAGGAAATAAAGGATATCTAGCTCAGAGATACATTAACAGATCACTGTGAGTAACAGCCCAGCAGAGTTTATGGCACAAAACACGAAGATTATTTGGAAAGCATTTGGTTGGGGTTGATAATGCACAGCATCACCAGAGAGGCTGCACTGCCTGGGCCTGAGCTGTCGCCAGCTCCTCCTAATTTAGTGCACAATTAAGACAATGTCTGTGAGATCTAAAGCAGGTGCCTCTTCCAGGGGTACTCCTCGATCCGGTTACTGCCATGCAGTGATATCTCCTCCCCAGTGAGCACCCAGGCCCTGCTGAGAGTGTCCTGATAAAAGGCACAATCCTGGCAGGTGCTGAGGAGCTCCAGTCCCCATGAGATTCACTGGAGCATGAAGGTTCTTGCACTGGGGAGGTGTCCAAAGCCCAACTCTCAGAGCTCAGCATCCCTCAGGATCTGCTCCAAAACACATTTCCATTCAGAATTAACAGCAAGTGAATTCTTATTTTCTTTTTTTTTTTTCTTTTTTTTTTTTTTTATTACAAGTGAATCAAATAAATGGACTGAGAGTTATTTCTCCCTTGAATATTTCTTGGGCTTTTGAAAGATTCCCATGGCAGACTGATTGCTCTGGAATATTTATTTAATTTACTTATTTTCTAAATTTATGCTGCACGTTCCCTCACTATTCTCTAGGTACACAGACCAGAAAAATATATCTTTTTTGAAATAAACCATGCCACAGATGTCACCAGAGAAGAATGATGTGAAGGTAGAGAGGATGCTGAAAGGAAAAGCTGAGATATAAACCCAGCAATGCTGGGATCTTTCCACTGCCTGGAAAATGAGGTCAGTATAGAAGACCTTCCATTATCCATGGAGAAATGAGGCACAGAACAAGGCTATAACCTTCCCAGCACCTCTGGGCATTTGGATCAGCATTAAGAGCACACTCAAGGGGTCTCTGCTACAGAGTGATGTCCCAAATCTTTTTGGTTTTCCCCACCCATTAGAAGCTGTGATCAGGGCCTCTGAAAATTCCCTGTAGCCAGCCTAGGAATTATCAACCTTTTCCAGAACTCTATTACCTAATTGCTTTAAAAGTTGAGCTATCTTTTAATTTTGCATTTGCTATAAAATCTATAAATCATACAGCTGCAAAAATTTTGGCTTTGTAGCATAATGAAGTCCATAGATGTTGAAAATCCATGCTTGTGCCAATCATTGATTGTCAAAAAAGAAAGAAAAGCAGGCTAGTTTGGATATCTAAATACTTCTCCTTCATAAATAAAAAAAAAAAAGAGAACCCTTGAAAACAGCCTTCAAGACCTACTCAATTTAATTCTCTAATAAATTTTCCTTTTTTCCAGACAAAATTAGCAACGCACCCATTGATTTTTGTATAGCTGGAAATGCATAGGTAGAGCTAAAAAAGGGTAAATAAAACATGATGGACTCTCAGGGTTAGAGAAAGAAAATGCTTATAAATGCAGGAGTACAGGAGCAGAACAGAACCCGTGCAGGGTTCAGGCACGAGGCCAAGGAGGCAACTGAGAGCTGATATTTGTGTTGAAATCTCCAGGAATTGACTGAGTCTGAGCTTTCTTAAGCAAAACCTTCTGCCAAAATCTATACAGTTATAGTCATCCCACATCATTTACATCACAGGAATTTCCCTAAATAGCATCTCTGCAAACGGAGGGACCAGGTGCACACGGGCAGTTTAGGCAGAGTGGGTGACATGATGTGATGCTGTTGGTTTAAGTGATCAATGGCATTCATGGAAACATCTGAGGTTTTTTTTGTCCTTAATACCAGGAGGTGTTTTAACGCTCCAGTAGTTTTAAAATCAGGGGACTGAGTCCAAGAAAATCAATATGAAAAGGAAACTCTTCCAGGTTCATTGTGGAACTTACAAAAGGCGCAAGGCAAAATGACCCAAATCTGAACAAGAGCTGGGATTCTTTGGCTCTGGTACCATTATTGTATTTGCAGGGTGCCTTCATGGGAGGAATGATGAATCTGACTCCATGTTCTTAGAGGGCTAATTTATTATTTTATGATACCATATTATATAAAAGAATACTCTACTAAACTGTGCTAAAGAATACAGAAAGGACACTTACAGAAGGCTAAAAAGATAATAATGAAAACTCGAGACTCTTTCCAGAGTCCTGACACAGCTTGGCCTTGATTGGCCAATGAGTCAAAACAATTCACATGAAACCAATGGAACAATCACCTGTGGGTAAACAATCCCCAAACACATTCCACATGAGCACAACACAGGAGAAGCAAATGAGATAAGAATTGTTTTCCTTTTTCTCTGAGGCCTCTCAGCTTCCCAGGAGAAGAATCGTGGGCAAAGGGATTTTTCCAGAAAATATGATTGTGACATACCAACACCTATTCCTTCCTCCTGTGGATGGGGACAGGTCACCTCTTCTTCCTCTTACCCTCATTATCCCACTTTCAAGGCTGATTTAAGGAATTAGATGACCTGCACTGGGCTGATCATACATAGGGTGACATTCAATATCTGAAGTAGTCCCAAACACAAAGGGTGTTAAAAGATCTGAATCACCAACGTACACCAAAAGCAACAGTGCAACAAATCAAGCCTTAAAAGTGTGTAGCTATTTAAATATGCATGTGTATGTATATAAAGCTGTAAGCTCCTTCCAAGCTGACAGGAGAGAGCTGACTGTAGCACAGAGCTCTCCTGATCAATGTTGCCTTGCCCTTCACGTGTCACGGTTTTGATGCTGACACATTTTTTGCAGAATCAGAAAAGCCCCTGCTCCTCCTGCAGAGGAATTTCCTCTATCGCAGTGATGCAGCCTGCCTGGCATTTAACCTTCAGCTCTGATTTCAATGGGGTGTGCACACTGCTCCTGGCCCAGGGATAATTTCCACCTCTCCAAAGGGGCCTCGGAGGACAGGGCAGATCCTGCATGGAAAGAGCTGCAGAGCCAGAGCACAAAGAGCAGCACAAGCTGTAATGCAAAGACATCTGATAAATGAAGGGTTGAAAATGTGATGTTAAGAGTCACATCATGAAATAATTCCCCTCTTCTTACATTAAACAAGAATGCCAGTGGCTGGAATTACGTGGATTAGTTGGTGTTTGGGATATGAGAACACAAGACTTTGTGCCAAGCTGTCAGGACTTAGTGCATCACTTCTCTGCTTCCCCTTGTCCCCTTCTCCTGGACCATCAGAAACCTCTTGGGACAAAGACTGTGCCCAGACATGACCACATGAAGGACTCCTTGGGGTGGGTCCATTTTTGGGATCTAGTGGCCACTGCCATGGAGATAATGGCTGACACCATGAATAAAGGTGAGCTCAAGCAGAAAGCTGAAGTGGGAAGGGGTTTGATGCTGCATTTTTGCCCTTAGTGAGCTGCAGACTAATGGAGTGATGCTGTTCATGCTTATTCAGATGCCTCAGCTGTCACATCTGCACCAAGGAGATAACCACACCAGCCAGCGTGCCCTAAATACTTTGAGATGTAAGCGTTAGGGAAGTCAAGATGTAAAATTTGTACAGTATACTGCAGTATTATTCACCACCTAGACATAATCAGCAAGAAGGATGACTCAGATATGGCTCTCGTTGCTCCAGAGCCATAAAAAATATCTTCCACCATAAATTTTAAAAATTAGTTTGTGCCTTTTCTGAGTTACTGGGAAAGTAACTTTGCTTGCTCTGTTCTTATAAATAAAATGTCATCGTATTATCAAACCCAGCATGAAACATGATGTTCAGCAGAGACAATCCATAGTCAGGGGTCTCTTTGTGTCCACAGATTTGAATGTGTGGCACCACAACTCACCTGTGAATTGAACCACTTGCAATTTACTTCATCCTACTATAACCAATTGCTATTAAATTCACCCATCAAGAGCATTTCCTTATGCAGAGTATCAAGTGTTTAATCTCAGACCAGAACAACAGCACCAGAAGGTTTTATTTATCAAATCAAGTCACAGCGTGTAAGTGTCAAAAGAAAGAGTAAAAATAAGGTTTTAAGACTATCAGGAGAAATTGGAGCGTTCCAGGTACAAATAGAGAAACTCAGGCTGTCTGTCACATGGCTAGCACAGAGAGAAGTGCAATCTGCAGGAACAGCACTGCTTCCTCTTTATTTTCACTTTGCCCAAAGGGCACTTCTCATCTGCAGCTCCCAGCGTGGGGGGTGGCAGCAGTGACACAGGTTCAGGAGTCACAGCCCACACTGATCTGTCCCAGCCCAGTGCCAGCCCACGGCACCCAGGCTCACCTGGGGGCTGGCAGGTGACTCCACGTGGCCTGAAGCAATTTACATCTATTTCAGGAATAAAAAGAATACAAAAATGCAGCATCCCTGCAGGGAAATGTGCATGAGCCAAGGCTGGGGTACTGCAGCCTATGACACATTTTTGGGCATTTTGTTGTTGCACAGGAGGGACTGACCCCTGAGACCAGTGGCCTGAGTATTGTCCCAAAGGCAGAAGAGATCAGAACACCTAAATACATTCATTTATTCCCTCTGTTTTATTTATTCATTCCTTCCAGGAGGGAAGAAGAGTTATATGCACCAATATTCACCCTTGGGTGCTGGGACTGATTTTCCTCCCAGGTCAGAATTTAAATAAAACTTTCCCCACCATGCTTCCCTGCCACTATTTAATCAGAAAAAGGATGTGGGGGGATTTGGCTGCCTTGAAGTGCTGCTGCTGGTCCCAGCTCTACCCCTTGCTCCACAGTGGAAGTTGCTGCAGGTTCAGCTCATTCCAAAGGCCAGGACAGAACATTTTATTTTTATTAAAGTTGTGCGTGACTTTCAGGCTGAAGCTACTGTTTGGTTTGCAAGGACAGAAATAGGACTGTGGATATTAACTGCTAACAAATAATTGACTGATAGAACAAAGAAGATCATCACCTCCTCTCTCTGCAAACTTTTCTTTTTTTCCTGGTGCCATTGAAATTAGGTTTTTTCCCCTCTAGTTTTGACAATGCAGCAGAGAAGACTAAAGATTTGCTTTCCCAGGGTGGATACCAGAACCCATTTACACCTGTAGGGAGTGGGGTGCCGGAAGCTGCTGATCAATTTGAATTAGCAGGCACTTTAATTCTGAATTTGCAATTTATTTGCTGTGCAATCAGGGCAAGAACATAAGTGGAATGAAATAAAAATTGAGGTCTCAACTCAACAGTATTCGGTAGTAGATTACCTGTGGTTATGTGCATAATTTTCAATTCCTTATCTGTCTTTCCCAGACAGGTGACCCAGAGTTATTAGCACTGTTTATAGCATTAAGAACTGGGCTGGGATTGTGGCCTGAGTGACTGCACAACACTGGATGTGAAATCCAGATCTCCTGGGCACCTGCTAATCGAGCTCTTTTGGGCTGATCTTCCATCTCTAGTCCTGGCTAATCTAGGATTTGATTTAAAAAAAAACAACCAGGCAGCCTTTTCCAACTCCTTCAGAGTTTAATCTGTGTGTGCAAAGATCACCCAAAGCAAGCTGGTGCTGTGAAGGAAGGGGAAATATCCAGGGCAGGCAGTGAGACAGCCCAGATCCACCTCACCACCTCTGTGAGGAATATTTTCAGCATCGTGGAACTCAACTAGGGGCAGAAAAGCATGCAAACACTCCAGGGTGCAGGGAAAATGCTCTCTCCAAGCAAAGCAGAGCAGCAAGATGTCGTTTTGTGTGTCTGGTTTATCTGTAGGAGTCCAGGCTGAGCAGGTAAATAGCACTTACCAGCAGAGCTTCATTAAAGCCTTTTCCCTGCTGCCACGGAGGCTCCGAGTGCTTGAGATGGTCCCCACGTCACACAGGAGGCAAATATTTGCAGTGAGGGATGAGATGAGGGTGGTTTGCTCTCAGCAGGGTGTGCTGGGGCACTGGTGCTGCTCCCAGAGGTGTCCTTGGCTCCCTGTCTGCCCCAGGACAGGGGACAGGGGACAGGGGAGAGCCTTTCTGTCACTGAGGGACCTGCCCATGCACCTGCACAGGTGTGAGGGCAAGAGAGCAAGGAGCAGAACAGGAGAACTTGGTTCACAGAAATCACAGAAATCACAGAATTCACTGATTCACAGAAATCACAGAATTCACAGAATCACTGGGTTGGAAAAGACCTTAAAGATCATTGAGTCCAACCCAGCCCCATCACCTCAACTCAACCCTGGCACCCAGTGCCCCATCCAGGCTTTGTTAAACACACCCAGGGATGGTGACTCCACCACCTCCCTGGGCAGCCATTCCAGAACTTTATCACTCTTCCTGTAAAAAACTTTTTCCTGATATCCAACCTGAATTTCCCTTGGTGCAGCTGGAGGCTGTGTGCTCTGGTTCGAGACTGGTTCCTACTTTAAAATTTGGGGTATGCAGGTAAAATATGGGTTTTTTTCTGTTAGAATATTAGCTGGCTAAGGACTGGAAAAGTACTGGACCCAGCTAATCTAGTTTCTGCACCTGCAAAACACTGTGTCATTGGGCATAGCTGTAGTATGATAACAAGTAGTGAAAGAGACATGAGAAAGAGAGTTGTAACACTAAAAGAATGAGGAAGAACTGATATTGTACCATAACCAATAGACTGTTTGGATTACAGAATATTCATGAGCTTATTACTGCTGTAAATAAATATCTGGTGCTCTAATCAATAAACGGAGCTCGCTGATCGCTCATATTGAGAGCTCGAGTTTCCCGGCATCCGCGACGTTTTTCTGCTTTTCCAACAAATGACATCACCTTTGGACCATAAACACCCTGAATTTGGACAATAAACACCCTGAATTGCTCACAGACCCTCCGACCTATGGTGTGGCTTGTGGCCAGTTCTGGTTTACTGACCATAAAAATCACTTTGGACTTCTCCACATCCCTGATCTCTTGGTGCTGGACCAGGGCAGTCAGCACCACCCAGCCTGTCTCATGGATGACACGACTGCTGTCCCTGCAAAGGATAACCAGTTCTCTTTTTGTTGTGAATAAATCACCCAGCTAGCAGCTACCTTCCTCTATTTCACGCAGAGATTAATTTAAAATAGAATAAACACTATACTACTGTTACTATAGTAATATGCCAACATAAAAAATACAACAGAGCATTGATATGCTTATTTGAGGTAAAAAAAAATAAATGTGTATTTACTAACCAGTGAAATGTCAACTAACAGATTTTTCCAGCAAGTCTGGGATATTCCAGTTCAACCTGCTGCTGGTGGCTGAACCCTGGTGTCCTCCAGCCACATTAGGTCTCTCACTCTTCAGGGAAAAACCGCAACCCAGCATCTCCTCCCTGGTCTGAGCGCTCATCTCCATGCACAAGGACAAGGTGACAAGGAGGGGTTTGTCTGTGGCTCTGCCCAGCACAGAGCTGGGCTCTGACTGGAGCCACACTCCAGCTCAGATATCCAACAGCAGTTTATAAAAAAAAGAAATAAATGCTTGGGACTCTCAGATTTTAGTTATTTTGGAAGCACTGGGCTTCCTCCCTTCCCCTACATGATTACCCCCTCCAGCAGAAGCAGGAATGCCAGATCTGTCTGGAAATCAACCCCCTCTGGCTGAGCTGGGCAGGGATGCCTGCCCATGGAGAAGTAAACAATGTGTACTTTATTTACAATTACTTCCCCATACCTATCGCCTATGTTAGACCGTGAGCTTCTACTCTAAACCAATCTAAAAGTGCCAATATCACAGCAGAAAATGGAGGCCAAGAAGAAGGAGAAAGGCTGGACACACCCAGATTCCTCCATCTTGCCCCCTGAACCCCCATTCTAAAACCACCAAAAATCTATTTTTCACCCTGTGACGAACTGTTATTCTACTTAGACTTTCTTGACTTGTAATTCTTCATATAAAGGTTGGTAATTGTTTTTCCCAAGGGCTAAATCAAAGGCACAGGGGTCTTGAGCTCTGTGCCAGGGTCTCTGAGCCCCCTGACAGAGTCTGGAGTCCTCCAGGGCAGCCAGAGGGATTTCCTGGGTTCTGACAAGCCAGTGACACCCCAGCAGCACCTCAGGTGTTTCAGGAGAGGTTCCTCACCCCCAGGTGCACGAGGGGTTTGAGGGGGCACAGGCCCAAACGCACAGAGGGGATGGATGTTGGTTAAATAAAGAGATGTGCAAGGCTCAGCTGAAGATGGACACGTATGGGAGAAATTCCCTCCTCCCTCCCTTGTCTCTGAAGTTAAATAAATAAACGTTTGTTCTTGCCTGAGGCAGGTTTCTGCTCGATGTGCAGCCAAAACCTTCCCAGTGATTCACTTAACAGTTGTGAGTATGATAATAGCAATAACAAAAACACCCAAACAAACAACACAGCAGAGCACTGGTGGGTTTTGCAAGACCTCCGAGCAGAGTGCTCCAAATAACTGACATGCCATTGCATTTTCTTGCTTGGTTTTTAGGGAGGGGTGAGATGGGAAGAAGTGGCTTATTTCACTCCTATTCTCTTACTTCTTTGACATTATTTTGATTAGGAAAGAGAAGCTATTGGGACCAGGTATGATAGGTTTATACCTCTCCTCAGTGTCAATATTTTCAAGGCAGAATTATCTCATCAACCAGCACAAATTGCTCTAACTTACTGGAAAGGAAAAAAAAAAACCAAAAACAAAACTAGCCATTTTGGTAGAAATATTGCTCACTTGGAAGTTATTTTTTATGGATATTGGAAAAAGTTTCCATCTATGCAGCAAACTCCAAACTTACAAAGACTTCCAGCTCAAAGCACTAGAAAGCAGCCAGTGTGCAGCCAGTGTGGTGTGTCTAGTTTCTCCCTGAAGAATCCAGATATTCACATTTCTTTAGAAAAGAGTTAAAGCTGTGAGCATCATCATTCCATAAGAGGACACCAAAATGTGACAGGGGAGTCTGCAGAGAGCCTTGGGATGGTGGCTACAGGGTGTGAGAGCTCTGATATCCATTTTGGGGATGATGGTTCCCTGCTCCCTGTCCCCTCTCCTGTCCCACAGGAGCTCCTACAGCTCATCTTTGCTCAGCCAGCCATGAGTGTCCCAGAACTGGTGGGACTGGGGGGATGAGGGGCAATTGCTGTATGGAGTTGGCCTTTAGAGAGCGAGGAACCGCCTGGCATCCCAGGGCACCCTCTGAGAAAGGCCAAGATGTTCACCTGGATGCTCTTTTCCCACCCCCACGAAGCAGGAGATGGCCTCAGGATTAGCTCTGGCTTTATATCAGCAGATTATATGCCTGCTTTGAGTGGGAACAAATCTGATCTCACGTGTTGCCCTGTTCTTCTAAGTTCTTTTAAGCCTTCTGATGTTTACATTGTTGTAATGGACTTCTTCACGCACTTTTCATGTCAATAATGATTGTTTTGCATTCTTTTCTGGAAGATGAGAAATTTGATGGACTGCTGGTTTGACCAGCGTGACAGTTTTATCCTCCAATCCATGGTCACTTTTGAAAGTCTGTAAATATTGGAGTTTGGAAATAAAGTGCCCTCTTCTTACCTTAGACCTTTCAGTGTGTGCCCATCGTTCATTTTGTGTCCCATTTCGATGCTCACAGTGGGCAGTTTCAGGGTTTGTGGTGCTGTGGTTGCTGCCAGCATCATCCTCCAACCCATGGTCACTTCTGAAAGTCTATAAATATTGGAGTTTGGAAATAAAGTGCCCTCTTTTTACCTTAGACCTTTCAGCACGTGTGTCCTTCATTTTGTGTCCCATTTCGACACTCACAGTGGGCAGTTTCAGGGTTTGTGGTGCTGTGGTCACATCTGTGGCACAAAAAGGCCAGGACAACTCACACAACAGATCAGATATGTTTCAGCAGTGTCCTGGGAGGCACATCCTCACACACAGCCATGGTTGGTATCACAGCACTCCAGCACCACCCCTTGCCCCAGTGCCAGCTGTCACTGTTGAGTTGGGAATGGATGAATGAGTGACACACTCCAGATCTCTTCAGGAGGCTAATAATAATTTTATTAGGAACCCATTCCTTTTAATACACTGTTCTGACACAGGTGGACCTGATTGGTCCTTTAATCAACACACCTCACAGGATTGGCTAATTAGGGATTCACCCTTTGGTAAACACCTTATGAGAAAACAACGGTTCAAAACACAAGCTGTGAGATTATTTTAATTCTTTCTCTCAAGCCTTCTCAAAACTCCCCAGAACAATTCCTGGGAAAGTTTTTCTGTTTCCCTCTCTGACCAGGCCATCAGCATCCACAGCCAACAGATAAAATTCACTTTGAGTTTGTTGTCACAGCTGCATTGGAAACACCACATCTGGCAGGATTTGTTTCACTCTTTGCCAAGTGTAAATGCTGCCACCTGCCCAGCGTGGTCTTTGAGTGAGGCAGATGAATGAAGGAATCCTCTCCCCACACAGCCCCTGTCCCTGGGGTCCCTGTGAGCACAAGGAGCATCGCTGCCTCTTTGGGCCGTCCTCTGAAATCTCATTCAGGTGGGTGCTCAAACACAGGTGAAAAAAGGGAGCCCCTTTGTGAGCTGCCAGTGCAGATCAGAGGCAATGAAAGCCCCAGGCACTTCCAAGCACCGAGATTTACCGGGATGGCAGTGGGGAAGAGCCCTCAAAGCAATGCACCTTGCTATACTTGTGCTGGGGAACAGAAATTTTAAAAGCAATTTGCATAATATAGATTCTCCTCTCTTGGAATAGCAAATTAACAGTTCATTTTATGACTCCACCAATCAACACCTATAGCCCATTAAATTTAACAACAAACTTGCCTCACGAAGGAGGCTGCAGCTGAGCCTTTCAACAAGCACTCCCTATCATTTATTCTTTGCCCTGAATTGTGTTTCTTTGTTTTATAAGCCAGCATTTCTATTTTCTCATTAGCAAGTGGCATGCTAAATTAATCCCAGGTATTAATTTACACACTGGGTGCTCAATTCAAAGCTCAGCTCTGCTTGGTGTCAGTGGGGACTAACCTTGCTGTATCTTTAGTTCTCCAGGATGAATTCAGAGCAGCCCAGGTACTGCAGGTCTCAGGTAAAACTGCCCTCACCCTCTGATGTTGCAGAAAAAACAAACAGAGCAGATCCACTAACCCCATTCTGTCCCCAGTTAGTGCAGTGTAATTTGAGAGCAACTTCACAGAATGGTAAAAAAAAAAAGGAGAAATTCCTCAGTGTGAACACTGAATATAACTGCAGGCAAAAATTGGCACAAGAACTGAAAATAGGCAAATGCTTATTGAAAAGGTTCAGTTTCAGAAGCAGCTCAGAGCATGGGGTCACTTCAGTAAAACAATGAACCTGCTGCTAATTGAGGGGAGTGCCACATCACATGGCTTCATTTGCAAAGCTATTTAGCAGGAATAATCAATATTTTATAAATACGTTAAGGTGGTGATAAAAGATGCATGATGCAGTGTGTAGTAGGAGCCCTTCTGGAAGGAAATGAAGGAATTATAGATAACCCTGGCATGCTGAAGTTATGCAGCTGGAATGGTTAAGGGGAAGGGCTTTTAAGATTCTTTAAGCTAGGAGAAAGTGATAAGAATCCTTTAAAGGAACCATGTCACTTTCTTTATATTTAAAATCTGCTTTGACAGCAGGGAAATGTTTGTATCAGCTCTTAGACAGACACATTTCACCCCTGAACTTTTGATGGGGGTGTTTCCACTGCACTCCACACTTCACTCATAAATAATGAAATAATTTGTGCTTCTTGCAAAACCTGTCCAAAAGTATTCAGACAAAATTCTGCTTAGCCCAAAGACTGGATGAAATGAGAATAAAAACACAGCAAAAGTGCACCTACAGGCAGTGAAAATGCCCATTTTTCAGTGTTTTTTCTCAAAAAAAAAAAAAAAAAAAAAAGGGAATGAGTATAATTTCTGTGGCACAGGACAGACTTACAGTGGGCCCTTGTGAACTACAACCCAGGTTACAACAGCTACTCAATGTCAGAACCACAGCAGGGAAAAATGGATGAAAAGTGATTTTTTTTTTCTCCCCTTTATAAGAAGAACTGACCATTCCTCAGTTTGTCTGAGGAAAAATAAAATCCCTACTAAAACGTTTTCTGTATTAATTTATAAAAATGTTGAATAAACATTTCTTTTGACAAAAATGGGGGGGGGGGGAAAATCAAACCCAGCTTTTTTTAACCCCACCTCCAGCACAGACAGAAAAAGAATCTCCTCCTTATGCCAAACCATGGGCTCCTATTCCAGGGGTAAAATGCTGGGAGCATTATGGAAGAGAAGATGCAAACAAGCACAATTAAGTGACTCTGCATCACACAGCAGGGGGCCCTGGTAAATACACACCAGACAATTTGTAACCACGCTTATGTTTAAACATTTTATGGGTCTCGGAGATGCCAGCTTTAATTTAAACAAACATAAACTTCAGTGTATGGAGATAAATAAAAACAGAACGATAGCTTTCAGTCTGCCAGGGCCCAAATGTGAGGCGCACTCTGCATGGTATGAAAGAATTATTTACAAAAGTACAAAAACACGATTTGGTTCCCTCTCTGAGTACAGACAACTCTTTCCATCACCAGGTTTTTAATGATTTTTTTTTCTAAATTCTGAGGCAAACAACCCAGAAGGAAAAATAAGAGGAATCGTCTTGATTGTACATTGTAAGTTTGGGACTAAAATGGTTGACATCTCTAAAAATGAGAGCTGTGTCCCAAGTATATTTCCCATACTAATTTTTCAGCATCCTTGAGGCAGATATTTCTTTTCCTAAGCACACAGAGGAAAGACCAAACTCCTGTTGCCACTCTCCATCCATTTCTGGCAAATAGTGACTTTTTAAATGTTGTTGCTGTGTTGGGCACCATTCCAACAAGGTGGTAGGGATTATACATTTTCCTCTCAAGTTTTTTTTAAATTTTAATTCCCTAAACATTGTTGGATGCTTTCCCTGTGCACAATTAACTAACCTGGATCTGCTCTGCAAGAATGAAATGGCAAAAGTAGGAGAGTCCTCCAGGACAGGGGGATAATGCTGACCAGGTATTAAATTCATGCAAATCACACACTGACCTAGAGATTAGAAACTGAGGCACTGAAGCAGGAAAAGTGCTGAGGAGCAGAACAGGCACATCAGAGCCAAAATCAAAAACAAAACCCACAACAAAAACTACTATACTAAAAAAAATAAGGTGAAATTAAAAAAAAACCCAGAAGGAAATAAAACCTCCAAACAAAATCCTCTAAAATTGTGTAAGACAGCTTTGGAATGTTTCAGCATTTCCCCTGTCTATATATAATAAACCCATAATGAGAACACTCACATGCCTACAGTAGATAATCGTCCCCTCCCTGTCAGACAAGGTTCCCTCCATGCTGGATTTGTACATTTTACAGAATCTTCATCCTTCATTATTGAATTTCCAGGGCCGAGTTCTCCCTTTCTGCAGTGCTTCAAGCATAGGTTTGGGTTTGCTTTTTTGGGGGGTGGCTGCAGATTTCCAGGACCTGCCACCGTCCCTCCTTTCCCACAGGTCTGGTTCGGCAGGAGTCACTCAGGGCCTGGGGCAGAATTTCCCTCCAACCTCATTTTGCACCAGGAATTTCAGAGGTTTTTGGGACTATCCAGACACTGATAAAATAGGCGAGAACATCTTGGGCCTGTAGAGCTTTTCTTTTTGAAGAAGGATCTTTGGTGACTTCTGTTTTCACTTCCTACAGTGAGGGACTGAACACATTTGGGGGTTCAAATTTGGGAGGGGGAGAGGTGGGAGTTAAGGAAGGAACTGTGTTCTTTGGCCTCTACTCTATCTTTATCAAAAGCAAGATCAAAAAGAGTGTATTTCTAATTATAGCATTGCAAAACTGTGTATTTCAGAAAAAAAATTATACATTTAGGACAGCATTCAACCCTTTTTTTGACTTACTACTTCTGCAAAGGACTTTTTCCTGGAGTCCAGATTCTGCTGCAGCTAAAATCCCCAATTATAGTAAGAGGTGCTTGCAATACAGGTTATTTTGATGGACATAATACCCAAAACTAAGCTTTCTACCATCTGTTTGTCCCTAAAATTTGAAAGCAAAGAGAACATATTTCACCCACTGCGTCAGTGAAAAGTAAGATAAATGCTATTTAGATGCATGTGCAGCATATGTTCTCTCTTCTGCGACAACGTTCATCTGTAAGGTTTTACTCATTTCTCTGGAGACACATATCAGCAGGAAAAAGGAAAAAGCCACCAACTTCCCACCCCAACCAGTCCCTCCACAAAGCCAGGAACTCTGAGCACAGGTTTGTGGGACATGAGGGGGGGGACACGGATTTACACATTATATTATTTATTTATTATAATGTGGGACATTATATATTTATTATGAATCTATGAATGTGGGACATTACTTATTTATTAAGTGGGACAAAACACTGGACTTGACACATTATATTATTGATTTATTCCCCCCCCTCCAGGTCCCCTTGGTGGATCTGGGGGGGCTTGGGAAGCACAAGAAGGTAAATCTGTGATGGGGTGGGTAGGACACATATCAGCAGGAAAAAGGAAAAAAGCCACCAACTTCCCACCCCAACCAATCCCTCCACAAGCCAGGAACTCTGAGCACAGGTTTGTGGGACGTGAGAATTGGACATGGATTTTATATTATTTATTTATTATAATGTAGGAACATTATATATTTATTATAAATTTTACAAATGTGGGACATTATTAAGTGGGACAAAACACTGGACTTTACGCATTATATTATTTATTTATTCCTCCCTCCAGTTCCCTCAATGGCATGACTTGGTGGATCTGGGGGGGCTTGGGAAGCACAAGGAGGTAAAGCTGTGATGAGTGGGAGAGTTTGTGTTATATATTTGAGTAGAAAGCTGGAAATTTGTTTTTCCACAGCACCTCCTTTGGCGATTCCAGCAGCTGGTAGACACAAAGTAGAAGGGAAAAGGGAAAGTAGAAGGGGAAATCACTATTGCAGAGCTTCACTGCTGTCCCCAAAGCTTTGCAGTGCTATGTGGGACACAAGACTGCCTTTTCCCCCAGAGAAAATAGTCAGAGTTAAATACCTAAAAACCACCTGGGGACGTTGGTCTTGCACTACCTGGTGAATCTTCACCTTCTCTGCAGCGGCGTGCCCCACAGGAGGGGGGAACTCAGAGGTTCTTGCTCCTCCCTGGTTCCAAGGCTTTGCAGACAGGACTGGGTGTGTGAGAACCTGCTGGCACCTGGCTCAGGGGGAGGCAGGCGCTTGGAGAGCAAATCTGGATATAGCAGAGCAACCACGGTGCTCTGGACCGTGAATCTGGACTCCAGGAAAAGTCCTTTGCAGAAGTATTAAGTCTGAATGCTGTCTTAAATATTTTTTTTTCTGAAATGCACAGTTTTGCAATGCTATAATTAGAAATACACTCACTTTTTTTGTTCTTGCTTTTGGTAAGGACAGAGCCAGGCCTGACCCTGGAGTGATGGTTTGTTCATTATCCATCACTGCTTTCCCTGTTCTGTTCTCTTTTCCTAATTCAGCAGGTGGGCCTGGTGTCACTGTGGATGCTGAGAGAGAGAAATGGATAATTTCCCAGGCATTGTTCTGGGAAAAGCTGTGATAAGCTCAGAGAAAGAACCAAACCAATCCTAAATCTCTGCAGCTGTGATCATGTTAACATGTGCTACATGATGTTTACAGTAAGATGTTTACCAAAGAGGAGTTTCTTAATTAGGCCTCTTTGGGGCTAGGTTTATTAATCAATTTTATATTATAACCAATATTATTTTATATTATACCAATATAAATAATATAATATAAACAATTTTATATTATAACCAATATTATTTGGGCTAGGATTATTTACCAATCAGGTCCACTTGTATTGGAATAGTGTATAAAAATAATAAATAGTGTGTCCAGTTAAATAGTTATAGGAAATTGTTATATATAAATATAAAAATAGTGTATAAAAAGGAATGGGTTTCTAATAAATTGGGTTATTAGCCTCTGGTCACCGATGGAGTATATGTCACCTATCCTTCCTGTTCTGTGCTGAGCAGCTTTGTCTTTGGGATTTTCCTCTTTCAGGCTCTCCAGCTGAGGGTTTGCTGAAGCATCAGCAGCCCAAAGCAGTGGCCAGTTGTTGATAAGTTGTAGGTTGATAAGATGAAGGGATTTGGTCATGGCCTCCCAGTCTCTGTATTCTGCCCATTTTTCCTTAAAATCTGCTAATTCAGCATCCAGGGGCAGCGGCTTTGCCATGAGCTCTGAAGCAGCCACCTCCTGGCTGCTCACACAAGTGCACAGAGAGATTTCTGCCCATGATTTTGAGATGCTGCAGCAAATCTTCCTTGGTTCATGGAGAAAAGGTCTGCTTTCAGTTCCTGCTGCTTTCTCACTCCCCAGGATGCTGATTCAGCCACACACAAAGCCTGGTACTGCTCAAAGGCTGCACTCAGGAGAAGACTTGGAGCTCCCAGCTGCCTGGTGGAGCACTCCTTGGTGTCCCAGGGAAATGCCCAGCACTTCCTGAGCTGGGTCTTTCTTTCAGCTGTTGGCTCCAATGGACAAAAATCTGCTTATGTGCACCAGGTTGGTTAGAAAGGAATGGGAGGAAGAGAATGCAAGGCTGATCAGGGCTTGCAAGGAAGAACTTTTTTTTTTTTTCCCCCAAAAAAAGGAGAATTTTTCATAAAAGAAATCTAACATGATTATATATTTCTAGCTCCACTTCCATCTGTTCACCTTCCAAAGTGACATTTAAGGAGATGAGTTTACGGTGCTGGAGGCATCAACAGCACTGGATTGAGTGGATCAGATCCAGGCTGGCTCTAAAGCTACTCAAACCTTGCCTAAAGCTCAGCCCTTATTTGTTTTCCTACAACAGAGGGTACCTTGATCTCTGGAAATACTGGCATCTGCCCTTTTCTTTCTTTGCAACCCTTTCTGCTGAGAGCATTATCTGCCTTTTTCCAGCACATGACTTGGCAGAACTGCTCCAAACCCCCTGACATGCCTGAAAGTACTTTGGGTGAGCAGAAAGGCAGCTCTGACACGGTGTCTGGAGTTCAGAAGCCACAGATCAACACAGTGGATGGGTTTCAGGGCTGCTCTCCCTCTCTGTCACACAGGCAGGTGAGGGTCCAGCACAACACTGAGGGTCAATGGCCAGAAAAAGGCTCATTTTGGGAGGTGCCTGGGCTCCTTCATCTGAAATGTTGGTTTTTGATGCAAAGTGGGAAACATTCCTCCTTTCTGTGGTGCAAGCAGGAAGAGCTGAGCAGTAGCTGATATAACCAAGCTTCCTCAAAGTGCAAAACCAGCCCTGTGTGGGTGTTGACTGTTTGTGCAGCACAAGGATCCACCTCAGAGGTAAAGCAAGCAGTGAGAAGGAATGGATGTCTGAGGGAGGCAGAAAGCTCACGGGCAGTGCAAAAAATGTGGAAACAGGGAATACATCTGGGTAAACTCAGCATGGAGGAGAGGGAGAAACAGCCACGTGAAGACATGGACAGGAAGAGGAAGAACACCTTTAACACATAGCAAATACAGGGGCTGAGGAGCAGAAAGTTCTCCTTCCTCAGGCAGTCACACAGCCTGACATCTGTCCTGGATTGCCAAGCAAATTGTATTCTATTTGCCATCTGCATGGCAGCTGTCTTCTGCTGATTGGGCAGTTTTTCCTTATCTCTTCCACACCCAATCCTCTCTCAGGGGAGACATCTGCAGATAACAGCTATTGAATGTCCCTGCATGGCTGATAAGACCACGGCATCCCATTGGGAGATGTGAGCCCAGAGGGAGGAGCCAAGCATTCCTGCCTGGATATAATCTGGAGATTCTGGAGCACCAGCACAGCTTCTCCACTGGATTCCCCAGAGGAACAGCAGCTGCCTCTTCCACTGGATCTTCAGAGGAAGAATCCATCCTTCTCTACAGGACCCCCTGCTCCAACAGAACCACCCCTGACACTGCAGGAGGGCTGCAGCCACAATTCCAATGGGACTGGTGCCAGCACCCTGACCCACAGGGTGTCAGGTTGGGTTCTGACTCTGGCAGTGTTGTTTAGTTTATTGCATTGTTCATTTTATCTTTTTATTTTTCTTCCCTATTAAAGAACTGTTATTCCTGCTCCCATGTTTTAGCCTGAGAGTCCCTTAATTTCAAATTTACAGCAATTCAGAGGGAGGGGGTTTACATTTTCCATTTCAGGGAAAATGGAACTTTCCTGCCTTCCTTAGCAGACACCTGTCTTTCCAAACCTAGACACACCACAGGAGAGGATTTAGCTGGTTTGCCATTGGGAAAGTGCCAATTCCACTTTTGCCACTGCCTTTCCTCTCCTGCCGAGCAGGAGCTCGTCCTGCCCAGCTCCCTGAAAGCTCTGGAGGCTGCAGGCACAGAGATCTCTGAGCTACCCTGGGTGTGTATCCTAATCCTACAATTGCCTCTACAAAATTTTGGGTTTATTGATTAAGGGCACAATTAGGGGAAGAAAGGAGCTGGCCGCCCACACTGCTTCTGTCTCTCTGTTCTCCTGTCTCCCACAGAGGAAGGGCTCTGGCAATATTTATAGGCTTGTAATATCCTGCAAGGTTATATAGCATGAAAGTAGAAGAAGTGATAAAATATGCAGTTTAATTGCAAAAAAACCCCATGTACTAATCTCACTAATGTGCTAGATTAAAACTGTAAATGTGTGAGGCTTCAAGGTGATTACACATATTTAAAGCAAATTTTCCTTCTAAGTGTCTCTAGCCAAACTCATATTTTATGGTATCCTGGACCTTACAATTGACTTTTATTTGGTTTATTTTTATGAATGATATTGGAAGTATAATATTGTCACAAGGGATTCTCTTCCTCTGTGGATTGTTTCATGATGCAGGATTTCCATTAACTTCTCTCAGAATTTTTTTTGTCACACCAGGCTGCTTTTAGCGGCTGCAAGCTCTATTGTGTCACCCTGGGCTGTGTTAATCACTCAAGCTGGAGTTTCCCCTTTGTGAGGAGGGAGAGGACGAGGACTGGACATGTTGAAAATCTAAAATTCTGTTTGGAGAATATGGTACCAGCTGAAGACTCTGCATTGCTCCCCTGAGCTGCCAGTGACCCCACATCACCTGCATTTCCTCACATCTGGGGTTTTTCTATCCATGTAAAGACATTTGCCACAATGTTCTGTAAGCCCTATTTCCTAAAGAGAATTAATTAATTAATCTACAAGCAAGCAGTGTCTGATGAGGCTCTGCTAAAAGAAGTGACCATAGAAGTTGACTCCAGTCCCAGGAGATTCTCTGACTGGTTCAATATCACATATTCCAAGCTGGAATTTTAGTGGGCTGGTTATAGCAAACTGCAAATTTGCTAAAATGCTGTTTAAACAGCTCCTCTGGAGGACACTGGGCTCTCTTTGAACAGTAATTGTTTTACAGATCTGCTGTTTATTTTCTTTGGCAAGGAGCAGGTTGATCTTTCTCTCTTCACAGCCACCTCTTTATAACTCCACTGGAGTTATTTCAGAATTTGGGATGAACAACAGTTTATTGCTAGACTCCAGGATCATCTCAGGCTGGGATTAGGACAGGCAGGGTCCTCCAAAGAGCCCCTGGATCAGGGGTGCAGAACAAGTGCAGAGCAAGCCCCTTGACACACACCCATGCATGTCACAGAATCCTTTAATCAGAAAAGGACCCTCAGGATCACTGAGTGCCCCTTGGCAGGGCTGATAGCAAAACCTTTCCTCCCATGGGCAGGGGAAACCTGTTCAGGAGCACACAGAGCAAGCTCTGGAGCCTGAGCTCACCCCAGGGGCACCACTGGGGGCTGGAGGACACCCCTTAGGTGCCTTGTTCCAGGAATGAAGACCACTTATTCTCAAAAATCCCACCAGAACACTGACTAATTACCTAAAAATCCCCCAAATCTATAAACCCCCAGACTGCAGCACCCCCCAGGCCCCTCCATTCTGGACACACTTTGTGCATCCCCAGGCAGGACCTGCTGAACTGGCAGGAGCTTTGACTTTGGGACCTGGGAGTCCTCCACAACCCACTCACATTCACTGTGCACCAGTTCTGTTTAATGCTAGGAAGGGAGAATAATCTAAACATCATTTTGCAAATGGTAAGCTATTAAACTAGCAAATGATTTGAGGACAAGAGCAACTACACCAGGTCAGCTTCTCTTTCAAACACTCCCAGGGTACATTGTGTGTAGCTCTGCCTCATGTAAATACCACGGCCTTGAGGTTTTTCCTTGTGGCTTTGTTCTTTCTCTCATTTCTGCAAGGAGGCAGAAGGAATAAATAGATGTTTTTATCACCACTTTTTTGCTTTCAGAAAGTTCACATATTGCATTTTTTGACATTATGTAAATTAAAAATCACCATGGCATTACCTGAAATAAACTATTATATCACTCCTTTCACGCTACTTTAGTTAAGATACTGTCAGCACTTCCATTACTAGCCCTTATTTCAAGGAGTTTCAGACTTAGCTGGTAAAAAAGGTGGGGAAATTCTATTTATTTATTATTTTTAATGGAAACTTCTAACACGTCGCCATCTGGGGAAAAATTTAATTTTCTCCAGATTTTAGGAAAAACTTTTTGCCCATTTTGTTGTTCAGATGCTATGAGGGTATTAACCCACTAACAGGTTGATGATACCCCAGCTCCCTGACCAATTCCCTTCTCCCTTCAGCTTCCAGTGGCAAAACAATGCAAAACCCAGCCCAGCTCTGGTGTTGGGGCACACCTGGGGACGAGGGGAGTCCTGGCACACAAATGTGTCCCTGGTGCCTTTCAGAATGAACCTTTGTGTCCCTGCTCCCCCTGGCAGGCCTGAACTCCACACACACATCTTTGGGGAGAATAAATTTGGTCTCCATGTCAGGTAGAAGGAATAATGGACTTAAAATTACAGCCAGGGAGATCCAGACCAGATATTAAGATCAACATTCTAACAGCAAGGGTAGTTAAACTCCAGAAAAGATAGCCCAGGGAGGGTGTGAAATCCCTGCCCAGGGAGGTTCTGAGTACAGATTAGACAAATGCTTGACAGAAGTGACAATTTTGATGTTCCTTTGGGGCAGAGGATTATATCTTGATTTCCTGTGACGGTGTTCACAGGGGTCCCAGGATGAGGGAAGAGACGAGGATCTGACTCCATGTTTCAAAAGGCTTGATTTTATTATTCTATGATATATATTACATTAAAACTATACTAAAAGAATAGAAGAAAGGATTTCATCAGTAGGCTAGCTAAGAGTAGAATAGCAAAGAAGTGAATAACAAAGGTTTGTGGCTCAGACTCTCTCCGAGCCAGCTGGGCTGTGATTGGCCATTAATAAGAAACATCCAACATGGGCCCAATCCCAGATGCACCTGTTGCATTCCCACAGCAGCAGATAACCATTGTTTACATTTTGTTCCTGAGGCCTCTCAGCTTCTCAGGAGGGAAAAATCCTAAGAAAAGGATTTTTCATAAAAGATGTCTGTGACAATTTCCCTTCCAGCCCTGTTTGCCACAGTGCTTTGGAACTCATTTATAAAGAAGAGGATACATATTTCGATGGCTTCCATCCCAGCCTGTGCAGTCATGTGCTGTGGGACACCTCACTCCAGGGTCTCTTGGGATCCCTGTGAAAATGCCATGAGCTTTCCCAGCTTGCCACCCCTCCTTGGCACACAGCACCTGGGGTGGCCTGGAAAGGGTCATTCTCATGGCATCTGTCAGGCTTCAGCAGCCACCACCAGCAGCCAGAAAAAGGCTGTTTTTTTAATTAATAAAGCCTTTAGCAGGTGAATCCCAGCCCCTTTCTGATGGCTGCAGCCAAGATCTCCACTGAGCTCTGCTAATGCGTCTGCCTTCCAATTTGTGAGCCCCAGGAAATTTCACAGGCAAAATGCAAACAGCCAATTCCAAGCTTTGTTTAGAAAATATTTCCCGTGTTTCCTGCTGCTGCAAGCAACCAAGAAGGGGGGAAAAGAACCCAAACAAGAATTCACTCAGGCCTCTTGAGTGCCACTCATTTTTCCGCCCCAGTAAAGCAAAAATGTGAGCTGTAAACCTGGAGGGAGCCGCGAGGTAAGGAGGGAAGAGGCTGCTTTGCTCTGCAGCCTCCTCCTCTTTCTCTTTCTGAGGTCTTCATGCCCCTTCCTTTAGCCTGTCCTTTATCTCCTCCAGCGTTATCCCAGCCCTGTCCTTCCCCAGCTGCTGAATTCCTCCCCAGTTCAAACTTTGCAGCACCAAACTTTGCCTCTCTCCCTGTCCAATTCAATGTCCTGGGTCTCTTGCTGGCACCTTAGTCTGATCAGAGCAAAATTAGTCAATATCCCCCCTTTTTCCAGCCCAGGCTGGAATTCCTAGTTCAGTAGCTGCTGAGGACAGTGTTGGCTTGTTGCAGAATTTCCCAAGGTACATCCCTGCAGTCACATTTTGTCTGGCTGAGAGCACACAGGGATGGCCACAAAAGCAAATATCACACAGAACCACATGTCCTTCCTAATTTCAGCTGGGGCAACTCCTTGGATTATGACTCTCTCCATGCCTTGGTTCTGTAACTCACCTTTCTAAACCCCCCCAAAAAACAAACAGCATTTTCTTCTTCCACTATCAAGCCCCATCTTCACACATATTAAAGTTATAACAATCTCTACACCTTCAAGCTGCTTACACACAGATTTCATGCTCAGAATACAGACTCAGTTTTCTGTAGTCATCTTTCCTATTTTTTAATCATCCCTAACCGTAATGCTGGCAAGCACAGGGACAGACAAAAGGGGCTCAAGGCTTTTAAAAAATGCATGTATGTAGGCACATATATATTTTTCATTTTTAGATGTTTCCCTTAATCATATCTTGAATTAATGCAGGGCTTGTTCATTCGGAGCTCTCATTACCCTCTTAATTAACTGTGCACAGATGGAAAAAGTCGGAATTGCTTCACTTGAGTTGTTCTGCTAGTTTTAAAATGAGATGGCAGATGGAGGACAAGGCAGAAAGGGCTCAGCTCAGAGGTAGGAAACAAGTTTTCAAGCTGTCACAGAAACGTCAACAAACACTCCATCTGTTTATGAGGTGTACCAAGCAGAGGCAGCTTTAAGTGCCATCCGCAGACGTGAGTTCAAAGAATTCCAAACAATTAGCAGCAAAACGAAAGTTGCGGTTTTGGTTTGAGCTTTACCAGGACGCTGCCAATCTGTGCTGTGACACAGGAGCTGGGAGCAGCCACCACAGCACTGCAGGAATGGTCTCAGTGTGGCAGTGGCTCAGCACGCTCAGCTGTGGGTTGGCTCGCTGAGACTCCATCCCCAAAGCCCTGCAGGCAGACCCAGGGGAAGGACAGATGTTGCCAAAGGCCCCAGAATAAGACAACCTCTTGAAACCGATCAATAACTTCCAAAGAAGTAGCTCTGAGCTTGCTCCTGTGAGCACAAACCCACAGAATGGAAGGGTCCCAAATACAGACAACACAGTTTTCTAGGAAAAAGTCTAATTTCAACTTTCCAGAAGTTTTCTGTAACTGGGTGTGTCACAGACATATTTTATGAAAAATCCTTTTGCCAGGATCTTTTCTCCTTAGAAGCTGGGAAGCTTCAGCTTCTCCATGTTTTGCTGCTTTGGAATGTGATTTGGAGAATTGTTTATCCAGCATGTGAAATTGTTTTTTACTTGATGACCAATGACAGCCACTTGTGTCCAGGCTGTGAGCAGTCACAAGATTTTATTATCATTCCTTTCAAGCCTTCTGATGAAATCCTTTCTTCTATTCTTTAGCATAGTTTTAATATATATTTTTAATATAATATATATAATAAAATAATAAATCAGCCTTCTGAAACATGGAGTCAAGATTCTCAACTCTTCCCTTGTCCTGGCACCCCTGCAAACGCCACTACATGGGTGGATTTCTGCAACTAATCAGTGTTAGCAATTGGGAAGTAGAAATGGTCAAATGTAACTGAAGGCAGGTAGACAAGAGCATAAAGCTAAGAAAAAATAAAATCCTCTCCTGTCCTTTCTTAGAATATTGTCACAATAGGACACGAAATGAACGATACACACAAGCTGAGATGTTTAAGGTAAAAAGAGGGCAGTTTATTTCTGAGCTCTAATATTTATAGCCACTTTCAAAAGTGACCATGGATTGGAGGATGAAATTGCTACCTCTCTAGCCACACTGGTTAAACCAAAAGCCTATCAATTCTCTTCCTCCAGAAAGGAATGCTAAACAATCATTATTTACATGCAAAGTGCCTGAGAAACTCCATTACAAAAATGTAACCATCAGAAGGCTTAGAAGAACTCAGAAGAACAGGGAGACAGAACACCCCTTGCTGAACTGCTCCAGTGGGATTTTAAATTGTTCTCCTGCTGGAAATGATCCCAGTGATGGAGGGCACAGCACTGCTATTGGCATTTTAGAGAAGAGTGAAATAACCGTGTCGGGGCAGTGACACATTTGCTCTGGATATTTAAATAACCAAGGAGGAGCACATCTGCTTCCCAGCACTGCAGCCAGCCCTGGGAGCAGGGCACATCTGCATCCCAGCTCTGTGGGTTTATGGATGGGTAGCAGACATGGTTATTGGGAGCTGAATTGTACCCATGTGGTTTGCACATAGGCAGGGATGCTAAAAGAAATGCACACACAAAGCACTTCTGCACAGCTTCTTGTGATATACTGGCTAATTCTTTTTCCACTAGGTTGAGCTTTTTTTGGGCAACACCATATGTTCCAATGAGGGGAAGATCCAGGATCCCATCCACGTTCTCTCATTTCAAAACCCAAACCACAGACTTGACTTTTCCTCGCGTTCAGAGGTATCTGGGTCTTTCACAGGTTCAACACTTTCCATACCCCTTTTTTAAAAATAATGAACGATTTCTAGACACAAATTAAAAAGTATTCACCTGACACATGCTTACAAACAACATCCCCACCAAAAGCTGCAATAGAAGGTTTTCTATTCCCTTTAGATATGGCACATATGTTTTTATTTATAAGAAACTCCCAACTGCTTTTCATAACTTTAGTCTAGCTCTGCACATGGAGAAACCCACACTACACAGTTAATTTTGTTTAGGCCCAGCAAATATTTAATTATTTTTGACCCAATTGGAAGGAACATATGTGAACCATGAATTCTGTCTATTCTGAGGGTGAACTGAGTGTTATGTACTGAGAGGGAAGGGAAGAAAATGGAGAGGAGAGGAGAGGAGAGGAGAGGAGAGGAGAGGAGAGGAGAGGAGAGGAGAGGAGAGGAGAGGAGAGGAGAGGAGAGGAGAGGAGAGGAGAGGAGAGGAGAGGAGAGGAGAGGAGAGGAGAGGAGAGGAGAGGAGAGGATCAGGCTGCCTGGGCTGGTTCAGAGCCCTGCCAAAATTTTCTCTGCAGGTTCAGGCAATTTCATGTTGCTCTTGTGTGTGTGCACCTACAGCAGCATTTTGAGACCAAGAGTGCATTTTTTGAATATCAAAACTGCCTTTTTATTACACTTCAGTTCACTTGGTGCTCAGAAACTGAACTGTTTTTGGATAAAGCGCACTCCTCATTCACTGATAATAGTCAGGCTTTGGGACCAGACCAGAGGCAGCCTGAAATAATTCCCTTTAAATGATTGTGCCATGGACACTGCTCCTTCACACTAAATGTTTTGCTCTCCACAGGTACCACACACACTGCATTAGTGACCTTTTTCTCGTGGGACTGACAGGAAGTGCCTTGTGATGGAAGGGAATATTTGAGATGTGAAATGACACAGGAGAGGTGGGATGCAGCTGCAGGTGGCTGTGGAGGAGCTGGGCAGCTGACAAGGCCATTTGGGTGACACGGGCTGTGTGAATGCAAGCGTTCCTTTGGTTTTTGGGGAGTTAATCCCCTCTGAAACAAACCATTAAAGGCCTTTCAAGCAGAGTGTGAAGATCCAAGGGGAAGCCATGGTCTCAGTTTTGCCTTCGGTGCTGTTGGTGCACACTGTTGGTGTGCTCAGGCCCCTGAGCAGTGCCAGCCCATCAGGGGATGCTGGGGATGCAGGGCTGGTGGTCCCTGGGAGCTGGAGAGCTGAGCCAGAACGTTTTGTCACAGCAGAACCACCACAGGTGACACTGAGACACCAAGGCTGCCCTCAGGGCATCGTGGATGTGATATGTGAAGGTTAATCCATGCTGTATAAATAAATATATGTAGTTATAGAATGTAATGAATGTAATAGAATAGACATACCAACCTAGTGGAATTGAGATACCAATGGAATAGATGTACCAACCTCCCCAGCCAGGAACAGTGTCCCATTCAAATTATAACTAACTCTGGGCAGCCCTGAGATTGTATCAAGCTTGCTTTATGTCTGAATGGGACTATCTTGGCCCATTGTGGGTGGCTTCCTTGGGCTCTGCACCTGGGAGATAACATCGAGGCCTTCCTGGCTCATGACTCCAGGAATTTCAGGAGGCTTGGACTCACCATGATGGGCTTCCAGGAACCGATATCAAGATATTCCATATGAAAACCAGCTCTGCCTCTGCTCCAGACTTTCGTCTGCAAACCAGGATCTGTCTATAGAAATGGATTTGCATTAGAAGAAATGAATAGAGAGATGTGGTCATCTATGCCTCAGGCAGAATAAACTGTATATAAGCTGGATCCTGGAAGAGATGGGGTGGACATTTGAGGAGAGGCCATCACTGTCAGTTGACTCTCTGGTCTCACCCAGCGTCTGATCCCAGGTTGACACTTGATTCTGGAGGTTGCACGAAATACAATTTTTTTTGGTAACTGACCGAATAAATAGTTGTCAAATTTTTAGATAAATTTGGCTATCGATTTGATCATTTATAACAGTGGAGGAGCCCAGAAATATTCAAGGCCCTGTCAGAAAAAGGATGTGAGCGTGATTTTCTTCAGACTGCAGCCTAGGAAGCTCAAAAGGCAAATAACCCCCAAAAAACAACACCCTCCCCTCCATCTCTCGAAGCTTTTTCTGTAGAAATAAGGGGGAAAAAAACCCCAACAGAGTAGGAAGTAAAGGAGAAACTGAGATAAGAGCAGCAGCTCATCACTGTGCATGTTCTCAAGTCTGACAGGAGAGTACCCTTCCCAGGGGCTGCTTATCAGAGCCTCAGCTCCCTCAAGGTCACAGATCAGGGTAATTACACTCTGATAAGCACAGTCCTTGCTCATTTGCAGTTACATACCATGGCTCCTCATTTTCTGCTCTGAATACTGGGACAGAATCAGCACCCCACAGCACCTGCAATAGTCTGCAGCTCCAAACTGGTTGCAGTTCAAGGGAATGATGTGTAATTCTGGCATGTACACCTCAAACAGTGCCCCAGGAGCCTTAGGTGCTAAAAAAAGGCAGGCAATGCCAGTGCTGAGGAGCCCAGTACTATCTAAGGCTTCTTCTGGGCTCATCAGGGTAAATGCTACAATCCAGATTATGGAAAAAGGCAGCAGCCCCTGTAATAGTTTTTTTTTTTTTTTCTGGTATTACAAAAATCCTGAAGGAACCACCATGGGATCATCAGCAGTGACTGCAAAGGGAAAGGATTTGTTCCTCTCCTGGGAGGCCTGCAGTGAGCTGAGGGATTAATAATCCAGAATCCTCCATCCTGGGCTGCTCATATTTTTAGCAGCTTCCTGTGCAGCTTCTGAGTTGCTCCACAGAAGTGAATCCTCAACAGCAAGTCCTGGGAAAGGCTGCTGTGTCCCCCACAAACACAGGACAGCCCCATGGAAATCCTACACCAGACCTGTGGAGCACACAGAGGTCGAGGCAAAGGGCAGGATCCCCTCCTTAGCCATTGCCAGCCCTCCAGTTCAGCAAATATTCTCCCAAAGGAGTCTGAGCAGCCCTGGGAGAAGCTGATCCCTGCTCTGAGCAAAGCCCCAGAGTCCTGCAGCCTGCCTGGCCTGGAGGCTGGGCATGGAGAACACCCTGAGGCATTGCTGGGTCATGGATTCATTTAATGGCTGAGCAGAGGACAGTTTCAGTTTTAGAATATTTCCCCCCCACGAACACACCTTCACATTTTTCTCCTTTCTAAAAGAGGCACTTAAATCATCCCAATGAATAATAAGGATGCTTGCCAACCCAATTTAAGGCAATTTCCATTCCAGTCCCAATATTGTCCTCAAACATACTTTTCCCTTTATCTGTGGAATGGCCTGTTCTGCACAGCACCTTAAATAGAAAGTGCTATGCCAGCTAAATGCCGCCTTTCAACTATTACAATAAATATCTGACAGTGAGGAAAATAAGAAAAGAGGCAGGCGGGGGCTGATCTGCTTTGTCACAGCTCCTGCCTTGGCACCCAGAGCTCTGTCAGTCCATTAGCTGCTCTTAATTTCCTTGTTCTTGGTGGCAAAGGTGGCCATAATTGGTGGAGCTGCTGGAAATATCACATAAATGGGGTGATTCACACTCAGAACTGTCACTGTAATAAAATCCCATTTAGAAAATGTCCCCATCACCCAAGGAAAAGAAGCAAGCTCCCTCCCCCTGTTTGCTCCTGTAGGGATGAGTGACCCATCAGCATCAGCCAGGAGAACAGACCTGTCCATCTCTGAAGGCTGGTCAGAATCTGAAAGGGACATCAACTCTGATAGCCTGTAATCAGTTCAGACACAACAGCTCTTATTTTGATTTTTTTTTTTTTTTTTGGTGGGACTTTTCAGACTGGACAGAAGCCAAGGAAACAGAGATAAATATAAAACAGAAAACCCCCTGTTGCTATTATCAGTATCATTAATGTGTGTGTGTGCTTGAGGAAGTGATAGATGTGAAAAGAAATAAGCAGAGCTGCCTTGGGGAGACTTGGCACAGCAGGAGCCTGCTCACTTTACTCAGCAGTGCTCTCAGATCCAGACTCTCAAACTCATCTTTTCACCTGTGAGATGGAAAGAATTGGAGGGACACCTTAACTGGAGTGTGGTACAGCCCTTTAAAATATAGGGAATATATATCAAATTTTGAGTCTGAGAAGCAGCAGAATTTTGAATACACTCCATGTTTCATATGGAAAACACCCTAATTATTTACTTTTGGACAAATCATTTGGTGGCATTCTCAGGAACCCTTCTATACTTATAACCCAGATGTTGAAACCCTGTCCCCACCCCAAACTGGGTCTATTCTAAATTCCATGGGCAAAAATGCCATGGAGACATAACAACAAGACCTGTCACTCTGTAATAAATTTCCAATAACCAGTGAGAACAAGCTGCACAGGTATCTCCAAGCATTTTCAGTGAATGGAGTAGACATCTTCAACATGTCAGGATTAATCCCAACCTGACACCAAGCCTGGGGATGGATGTCCAGGTCTTTGCCCATCTTTTGACCTTATTTTGCCAATTTTTCCCTGAAGCACAATACAAAACCCACCAGCAGATCAGGGCATGCTGCTGTGAATTCTGAGCATGCACTGAGTCCTTCTTAAGAGGATCACAAGGAGGATTTGTGGTCAAGGGTTTGGTGTTTCCTTTTGGACCAGGCTGGTTAGGTAAGGCTTGTCACTGAAAGGGCTGGATTAGGAGTGTTTTGCAGCTGTGCTCTCTAAAATATTTACTCAGTGTCCACTGGAGCAGTTTGCAAAGCCATCAGCACTCCCTCTAATCTTCCTGAGCAGCCTGAGTGAGCAGCGAAATGAAAGACTTCAGCAAAGTCCTCAAATATCTGGTGAGATTAATCTTGTCAATTATAAACACCTCTTGACTCTGAAGTGGGTTGGGATGGGGAATTTGAGACTGGTGTCCTTTTCTGACAGACCCACAAAAGCCGTTTCCCCCAGTTGTCACAGGAGAAGAGAAAAGCTGCCTGGATGACATGGTAGGAAAACTGTGATGTTAGGGAGAAACACAGCCTGCAGGTCTGGGTGGGGAGAGGCACAAGGGGTTTGGCAGCTCTCCACTCAAGCAGGAGCTGCTCCAGTGAGGAAAAGCTCTCCTGGAAAACAGGACATGCAGGTAAGGTCTGTGGTCTCCCAAAGGCTCCTCAGCCAGGAGGTTCTGTGGGGATGTGTATGGGCAATGACATTTTCTTGGTTCAAGAAGAAAAAATGAGGAATATCCTGCCTGTGGCCCAAAGGCTAATCCAATAACTTTAGGAACTGCTCTCTGTTTTTTAACCCTCTAATATTAGGAACTGCTCTCTGTTTTTTAACCCTCTAATAAGATAGGTCTTGTCAAGCCTTGCCAAGTGTCTGGAACTCATCTCCAAGCAGGAACAAGGCTAATTACCAAGGACACCAAAAAACGAGTAACACAAACTCCAGACCAGCAGGTCAATCCAGCCAAGCACTTGAGCACACAGAACCAGATCTCATCAATCCAACAGACCCAAACATTACAAAATAAGGATGTGCAGGAGTCCTTTGTCACACAGGGGCATTGTGGCCAGGGAATATCATCTGACCCTACCAACTCTATCAACCTGACACTTGGGTGCCTCCCTCCTTCCCTCACAGCCTTGCAAGACACAGTAAATTAAGAAGTCAGAGCAGCACCAGGGAATGAAAAGCACTGCAGTGAATCATGAGGGCAGCCCCTGGCTCTCAGCATTGCCTGCAGCAGACAAATCAGTGCCTCAACATCTCTCACAAGCAGCATCCTGAACTGGGGCCGTGAGCACAGCCCAAACAGTTGGTGCCAGCTATTGTGATAGCTGGAACGAGCCAAGGAAAGCAGGAATCTGGCTTGAAACCAAGCACAGGTTCTGAAGATTAAGACATTTTAGCTAATGAGGAGGTGTAGCAGAGAGAGCAGGAGAAAGATACAGAGGCAGTAGAATGGAAAAAAGGCAGTGGGATGTGAGCCTTCCCAGGAATTCCCAACAGGACAAGCTGTGGTGGCTATTGTGTTCTGTTCTGAAGGGCCACAGCAGGAGCAGGCAGCAGAGGGAAACTGTCCTTTGCAGCATCATTGACCTCCCTTCCATGAAATATCCCCCTTTTTGCCAAGGTGCCTCTGGCTGGAACACTGTAGCTCATTTGTGCCTCCTTTGCAAATCATTATGTCTTTGTGATGGCCTGAGTCAAATAAGGAGTGTCACACTAGGAATAATCCCATTTCTCTGCAGGATGAGACACCTAAATAACACAGTTGGGTCCCACCGACTCTGTGTCAGTAGGGTGGCAACCTTTTTTTTATTGTTGTTCTAAAATATTTGTGACTTTAGCACCCCCTTGTCCTATGCAAGGGGTAGCTGCCATCACAAGAGGTGCCACTGATACTCTGTACTGCTTTTTGACCCTGAACAGCACACACACAGAACCAGCTCCCCAAAACCTCACTAACTGAACCATCTCATCCAAAGGAGTTTTCTCCTTTTGACAAACTTATAGGATATAACTGAGTTTTGCTCACACAGATGCCTGTCCCTCCCATTTTAAAAGCAAATTGCTCTTCAGGGCTGCTAGGAAGTAGCAGATGAAGAGGACAGTGCTGGATGATGCACTATAAACCACATTCCAGCACAGAACCTTTGTTCTCCTGCTCTCCCTCCCACCCCAGCACAGTGTGCAATAATCCACAGCAGCTCTTTGTGCAGTCTCAGTTTTCTGCTGGCTCTCACTGCCTTTTACAGGATTCCTGCTACAGAAGACAAGCTTGGCTAGTAGAAGAAATATAATATTGTGGAGTAATTGAAGCTGGAAGGACCTCTGTGGGTCAGCTGGTACCGCCCCTGACTCAAAGCAAGGCCAGCTTCAAAGTTACATGAGATAAACTGGCAATAGTGATTATTTAGGACCCCTGTGGTCTGTTTGCATAAAGTCAGCTCAGGCTGGCTTGTTTTATTCTGCCCTTAGCCTTGCTGAAGTCACAGCACCTCTTCATCCCAGAGGGCTCCTTCTTCTCTCTAAGCTGAGACACTCTCAACTCCAAAGGAGCATCATTTCCTAAAGGACTCCAAATTTAGAGAGACTGTTCAGAGCTGGGAAAAAAAAATAAAAATAAAGCATCAACAAAGGGAGGAAGACTCAACCAAAGCCAGCAGGCAGGACCAGAATGGAATCAAGACTTTGTACAAGTCCCAGTTTGCCACCAGCTCAGCACACATCCTTCTCGACCAGCAACACCCAGCTCCATGAAACACCCACATTCCAGCAGGGAGAGACTTTCCACTGACCAGAAAGCTCACAAACGCTGTAATTGTGTCTCATCTGGCTGTAGGCTTTGGTCTCCACCAGCTCAGGGCAGAGCAGAACAAGGCGCTCCCAGATGAGGTCTGTGCCCAACTGCAAGGCTCCCCTCCCTGCTGGCAGCACTCGGTGCCTCCCCCTTCAGAGGAAAGGAGATAATCTAATTAGCACCTGAAAACAGCAGAAATGAGGTCACTTGCTTCCTGTGTAAAGCTTAATTTTGTATAATTTATTTTTTACATTTTCTAATTGAATGAATATTAATTAACTGGAGTTTAATGCAGAAGATGAAGACATTAAACTCTCATTAACAAACACTGAGTCCTATTCATCCCCAAACACTTCACATCTGCAGCATTAAGTTATCAAAGGAAAAATCTGCTGTGATTTATGTCATTTTCTGGTGGAAAAAGGGAGGCAGTAAACCTGCTTTATCAGCTAATTATCTGCAGGGTGGCACATGGCTCTGTGGGCACCCAGGGACGGTGTGTGGCTCTCGGGGAGGCACTGGCAGGCAAAGCCATTGTGGTTTTCTTGCCTGCAGCACCATCCAATGTGCTGGAAACGACCTGGAACACGGAGCTGGAAAACAAACCTGGGCCACCTGTGGCATCCCATGGAACCCATTGAAATGAACACAGCAAGGTGTCAGAGCTGGTGGGAGCTGAAGCTTTCAGAGCTGTGCATCATCTCTGCCACAGGCACTGAGCCGCACTGGAGGGAATTGGAAAGGGGCTTTATTTGTTATTCCACGAGTTATTATTTCCAAATGCTGTTATTCACAAGTGTTGTTATTAACCAAGTGCAGTGATTAAAATGTCACCCCTTGGTGGACCACCCATTCATTAGCACAGGGTTGTTTCTCCTCCAGTGTGAGGATGATGAAGGGCAGTAATTCTCATCCCAGTTGCAGAAGGTTCCCCTTGCCTGGTAAATCAGCTGCGGGTGTTATGGCCAGAGCTCCTGAGCAGGGAAATGAGCCCAGGCTGCTGGCAGAGACTCCCCCAGCTCCCCCAGCTTCTCCTGAAGATCCTTCACTGTTCACTGTCAGATCCTTCACTGGTTCAATTTACTTTAAACACAGACACTGTGAGATGTCGCTGTACTTCAGAAAGTGGAGCACAGATGAAATGTACTAAAAGTGTCCCAAAAAGTTATTCAGTGATTTTTTTTTTTAAAGGTGTTTCTTCCTTGTCATGCCTTTTATAATTTAATTAGTGTCAGGTTGTCGTGCAACAACTATAAACTATAGATTTATGCACTGGAGAAAAATAGCAACTTCATTCTTAAAGCAGCAGAGCTTGCTCCCCCTGAGCTGGTGGAGTTGCCATCTGCTGATGGTTCCCTGGAATGTCACCTGTTCTGTTAAGTACATTTATATAAATGAAACTGTATATCTTCATCACTTCCCCCCCCCTCCCACTATGATTTATTCCAGCAGGTTTTACATTTCAATAGCGTTTTCATTTCTCCAATAGAAATCTTTTGTGGATGTGAAACATGATTTTATATCTGCAAGTAGATGTTACAGTAAAAAAAGTGGCAACAGCAATCAACTATAAATCATGGAAATAGCCTAGAGAAGTAAGTCTGAGAACCAAAACAAGAGGTGACAGTGGAGACATTTAAAAGCTCAGAGAAAAAAACAAGTCTTGTGAAGCCTTTTCCACATCAACAAGAATTCAGTGAGCTGGTGCAGAGGCAAGGAAGGGAAATGTGGAAATGTGGTGAAAAAAAACCAAAGCAAAGGCAGACCAACCTTTGTGTCCTGCCTACCCAGGGCAGTGGAGGCAGAAAATAGAGCTGCTGATAACAACGAGGAGATTGGCACATGAACAATATCCTGCCCTGACACTCAGAAACCTGAAAAAAACAAAACTCCCTTGCTGCACTGCTCTGGGGAGGACAAAACACAGAAGTGATTTAACCAGTCTGGGTTTCACTGATGGATCTGTTGTCAAACCCCAACTCCTGAGAAATACAAGCAGCACCAACACACAGTGGGAGCCCTGAGGGCAGAGCAGGCTGGTGCTGGGACTGAAAACATCCAGATCCTGGAGGGACTGATTTTCCTCAGTGTGGGCACAGCCAAAAAAGCACCTTTAGACACCAAAACCACACTTTACTTGAACCCAGCCGGGAATTTTTAGAGTTGGAGTGAGCTTAAAATAAGTTGGAAATTGGCTTCTTTAGGGCTCACTCACTGTCAGGAGCTTCCTCAGCTGCTGCCAGCTCCACTCTCAGCAGTTGTTTCCTGAGCAGTGTCCCTGCAGCATTTGGGCTCCTCTCACTCATGGCAAACCCTGTTGCCTTAGTGGACAGTACAGCTTTCACTGGAAAATAATTAAATTTAGCATTAAACTCAGAAAAAGCTACCTCCTCTTGGTTAAAATGAAAAGTTCTGACCAGCTGAAAACATTTAGTGAAAGGCATCTGAAAAATGACACCAGAGGACATCATCTCCCCCTGAATGGGTTTTCCTCTGGAGGAAGTTTCCCATCAAGCAGAGCACCCAGCACCTGCCCAGCTCCCCCTGCTCTGTTCCCAGTGCTGTGACACAGAGCAGTGGCTCCCCCACCTCTCTCTGCTTGGCTTTAATGAAATGCGAGCAGCCTGAAAAGAGCATCTTAGCTCTGGCAACGCGATCCCTGCTCCTAAAAGCCACATCAAAGTGACTGTGCATCCCTGCCTGGATGCAAACACAGGCTGGTGCCTCCCTGTGTCAGGATTTCACAGGACACCTCAAGGATGTTGCTGCTGAACTGAAAGGCAGTGAGGAAAATTAAAAAAAAAAATAAATAAGGATGTTCACTGCTGTAGTCTGACAAAGGCAATTGTATGATTCAAGGACTCACTGAAGGTCAGCTGCTGTGAAGAAGACCTGCTAGGAAAAGCAAGCTAAAATCCCTTAATTAAATGGTCAATTTGCCACCAACAAAGCTCCCAGCCCACTCTGGAGTTTGGTGATAAATGTGCAGGATTATGATAAGAGATACAGGTTTGTGGTCTTCAGGACATGGGAGATCCTCCAAGAACCGGTGTCAAGCAGATTTTTATTTCTGTGGGTGGATGAGTGGTGTGGAGCAGGACCAGCAAAGGAGCCAGCAAGTCCCTCAGGACTGGAGGGCAGAGGGGAAAGGAACAATGAGAAGTTTGCTGTGTGCAAGCAAAGGATGCACAGATCTCCTCTGATGAGCAGACAGGGCTTGGAAGGACTTTGACAAAGCCTGTGAAAGAAGAGCAGAGGATGAACCCAAGGCAGTGAAAACAGCCTTGATGAGTGTGAATCTATGACATGGTACTTGGGGTCAGTGCTGCACCAAAAGTGAAATTATTGCATGAGAAAAAAGTTGTTTGTTTTTTTTTTTTTTTTTTTTTTTTGTTTTTTTTTTTTTTGTTTTTTTCATGAGGCGTATAATTCTGGGAAAATATATTTTCTAAAGACAAATCAGACATGTGATCTTTTTTAAAACAGGGTTTAATAAAGCACTCCTGCAGCTGAGTCTTCAAGAGATGAAAAGAAATTCTGAAAATCAAGATTCAATTCAAATGACAGAGTAAACCCAATTTCGTGTTTTCACAGGAAACTTTTGTCTTTCACCAGAAGGAGGGGGAGTTGTGAAAAATTTTCTACAATCTCTGCCATTAAAATGGAGTATTAAAAAAAAAAGAATTAACAGCACTTCTGTTAATCATGACACCTTGAGTGTTTCCTTGTCTCATTTTGTTTTTTCATAGTACATCTCTTTGCCTCTAAATTTCATCTGTCTTTTCTGCCTGGACTGTAAACTCTTCACAGCAGGGACTGTTTTCTTATAATGCATTTGTCCAGCACCTCAAATGTTGTGAACATAATGTGATGTGAATAATATATGACACTCCTCTCCTGAGCAAAAGATAAAACTCAGAAGCAAAACCAGACGATGATGGCTTTGTGATAGTGAAACAAAATTCAAGACAAACCTCACTGCAGCATGAGGTCTCCATTGTGGCTCATGAAAGTAAAAGCCAAATGGGCTTGACTGTAACGGAGATGAGCTCTAAATCATTGCAGGCTATGCAATTGCTGCACATAATGCTCCTAAAAAAACCCAACCCAAACTCTCCTCCGTCTAAAAGTGGAGTTCAAAATTTTATTGGAGTTACCTCCTGCCAAGAATAGCAGAGAGCAGCCTGCACGCAGCATCTGCTCACAGGGAAGGGAGCAAAAACATCTGGGAGCAGGAGCTCACACCTCCACCTGCCCCACCTGTGATAATCGCCCACAAAGGAGGAGATAACACAGGTTTTGTAGGAGTGTCTCTGTCCCTGGAAATAGGACTTCCTCCAAGGCACCACATTCTGAGGAAAACCAAGGGAAACTTCACCTGTGTGGGTTTTTCCCTGTTCCCATCTCACACCCAGCTCCTCGTGCCTTTCCCCCATGGAGAATTTAACAATAGGAATGCTGACACAGCAGCAGAGAAGCTCCTGTCTCCATGGGCATTCGCCCTATCTCAATAACCATGTAAGGCAATATGCTGTTAACCCCTGACCATTGGTCATTCATGGTCCCCCTAACCCCTTACCATTGGTCAAGTTTGGATACTTGCCAAGCCTATAAAAATAGCATACTGTACCCTACTAGGGAGAGAAGAAGGAGAACTGAGACCATTCACAGACCCCCAAATAAAGCCATCTCTGTGGAACAACTCGTGCCTTCTCCCCATCTTTGTGGCTGCTCTTGTGTGAGGTTTTCTCCATCATGGGCAGCCAGCCTGGCTCCCCAGACCTCTGTCGCATTTTCAGAGAGCAAATATCTCCAATAATCAGGAGAGATACTGCTTCATCTTCCCCTTACTAGAAAGCAGCCTTGCTCCTGGTCCTACAAACTCCCACCTTGCTGTGCAGCCTGTCCCTTTGTGTCTGAAGGGGAGCACAGGTGAGGCAGACTCTGACATGTCTGTCTCATTGAGTCAATGGCAGAATTTTTAACAAAAGGTGGAGGACAAACCAGTTCTACAAATGCAGCACAGAGAGCTGTCATTTAGCAAGGATAAATGCCTTCATGATACCTTAAATCTGTCCTGTTGTCTAATTCTGGAAAAAAAAAAAAAACCCTGATGACAGCCGTTCTAGAATCAGCATCTGGAAATATACAACAAAAGGAAAAAGCTTTATTAACACTGGAAATGTACTCTTAGCTTGGATTTCCTTTTCAACACCCAGCTTGTTCATCTCACAGCTCAATGAACAGTTAACAGCACATATTTCTTCTGTTCCAGCAGCAAGTCCAGTTACTTTGGTTTCTGCTAACTGCAGACAGATGAGAGTCAGCCTTCCTGGGGAGATGGGAGGGGGAGAGGGGAACAGAGCTGCAGGGAGGGGCAGGGAGGCACGAGGTCTCAGGAGAGAACATGGATGAGTTTCAGTTTGGACTTGGAGGTGCTTTTGGGCCAAATGCTGCAGCTTTTCTGTTCTTTGTGCGTTATGTGAGCCTTTCTGCACTCAGGTGTTTTTAAACCAAGCCAATCCCTCAGCATTCAGTAAGGATGCAGAGCATTGTGTCAATAGCTAAATTGTGGAATATTGCTGTGGGTTTCATATTCTGAACCTGACATTTTTCCCTGTCCTTTAATAGCACAACCCAGCCTCCTTTCTGGAGACCAGGAAATGTCCTTGTCCAGTTGTGCATAAGCACACCACCCATAATAAAATTTCAGATTCCCCAAGTTCAAATGAAGTTAATATTCTGTAAATAAACAAGAAGTTCCAGCTTCAAATTACAGCAGTAAGTAAAGAGTTCACAGTTGAAGTAAAGATGTAAGGGCAGACACTTGTATTACCTGTATTGCCTAATAATTGTATTTTGCTTTTATCTTCCATCCTTTGCCACAATGTCCTGTGTTACACCTGTGTTTGAGCAATGAGAAGATGGAGAAATTACCCATCTAGTCAGGTGGAGGAAGAAGAGCAAGGCAGGTGTCCTGGAGGGTGGACTTTCATATCCACCCCTTGTCTGGGAGGGTTCCAAAACCACCAGACCTGGGGGAAATCTGCTTTGTTCCAGGGATGCCAGTTGTGGATTTAGGCTCAGTCTTCAATCCTTAGGCAGTGAGAAAATCCAATGGGTTGAAGATGACAAAAAGGACCAAGAGTCTGGGGTGCCTTCTTCTAGCAATAATGTAGATTTTTTTTTTTCAGTGCAAAATTTAATCAGCTTGACAAGAAATGCTTGCTGGACACAAATGTGGGGTGAATACAGAAGATTTGAGCTGGCCTTGAAGGTGTAGGCATCCTCTGGCTCTGATCCTATCTTCTAACCCTCCCCAATTCCCTGTCAAACTCGTGCCTTCTGCACCCTGATCTGGGAGCGTTATTTATGGGAAAATATGAATGAACTTTTATTTTTAAATGACAGCTTCAGTCACGATCCACTGAACTATCTTCTCTTTGTCAACACAGTCTGCCTTTCCCTTTCACAGGCCAATTCCATGGTTTTTATGTCACTAAGCTGGGAAAGAGGTGGCTAATCTTCTGTTTTTGATCACTGAGCTGAAAGGATATGTTGCTACCACCCTACCCCTCTGTTACAGTGACCTTTGACTGCAGTTCTGTGCAGATGATGGGATTCAGCCTCATGTGGGAATTGGGAAAGTTAATATTTTTTTCTAAACATTAATTCCTCGCACATTTCCCCCAGGAAGAGAGAGAAAAAGGAAGAGGCACTTAGCATTCAGGACTGAAAAAAAAAAGAAAAAAAAAAGATGAAATCTAATGAATTCTTTTCCCTCTCGGGGGTTAGAGAACAGTTCAACATTTCTGATTAAGGACAAGAGAAAGGTGGCCTTGTGCCATGGTGCTGCCCTTCTCACACAGGAGTGTTCTACATGCTGCAGGATAATCAAGAGAATAACAACAGCAGCAGCAGGCAAGAGCTTTGGACTTGTCATCTGCCTGGGCTCCATGCAGTTAGGTCTCAGTAAAGATGACTTGTTAAAAATCTAACTAACGTATCAAGGCTCATTGGGTTTCGCTAAGCTCCTACCTCTGTAATCACCATTTACCAAATTAGAATAGGGGGAAAATGAGCCACTTCATCTCTGTGTCATATAATGAACTTTTTTGTGTGTACCAGAGAGGGTGATTGCCGCTAGGTATAATTATTATAATAAAGATCAGTACAAACTCAAGTTAAAAAGAAATTGTAGTTATTGAGGCCACCAGTGCGACTCGAATGGAGCCAGTCCCCGTGTCGTGCACAGATGAGTCCAATCCACTGATCTCAACCATTTTAGCATCCCAGGAAAGCCAGAGCAATGATCCTGCCCAGCATTTGCTCATCTGTCTAATGTAATTCAGATTATTGATTCTATTTGATGTGAAATCCACTGATTTCACTCAATGTAATCAAATCAATTAATCCCATCAACTCCAGTCCAATCCATGTGCACAATCTAGTACATCTGACAGCGATCAGCTGGCAGGCACAGAACAAGACAGGCACAGAGATAAATAATAAAAATCAATAATTTTATTAATAACACCTCCAGTGCACTGGGTGTTTTGCACACAGCTGTAAAAAGCAAGCAGCTTGATGTTCAGCCCATATGTATTTTGCAGATATACCAAAATTAGTGACTGATTTGTGCATATTTTGGTTGGCTGGGGTGCCTTTTCCCAAGTTTTTAGGCTATGGCTGGTTAGGGTAGCTCAAAATTGCCTTTGGGATAAATTTTGAAAATGATACTTATATGATTCATAAAGGACTTTGAGATGCACCTGTGAGAGGAACTGAGTAAAGTTGGTGTTATCCAAGTTCTCTTGCCCTTTAACACTGATGAACATCTTCCTCAGCATTAGTAGGAAATCCTTTATTTCAGAACAGAACATTTCACAGATGAAGGCAGAACTGTGCTTTATAACAGACTTGAGGAGTTCATTGAACAGGCTGTGGGTTTTTTTTCCAATTGAGGAGAGGAAAGCCCCCACAGTTAAAGAGATCTACCTCTCATCTGTCCATTGCTTCCTGGACACTTGAGACTCTTAAACACAACCACCATAAACAACAACAACAACAACAAAAATATCCTAGAGGAGCCTTTTAAAGTTGGTGCAGTCAGCAAAGTGCACCTGTAGTGCTGCAAACTGACCTGGCCTAAGACCCTGGCCCCACATACTGCTTAAAAAAATTCTGCTATATAAAATAAGGCCTCAGTATAAAAGAAGACAGAAGTAGACAGAACAGCCACGCTATAAACCAGTCACAATTCCATTAGAAGCCTGTTCTCTTGTCCCTTTCAGAGTATCTTTCCTTTAACTCAAGTGTTTAATAGTATTATGTGCTGATAAACGATCAGGGAAGTGGCAGCTGTACTCCAGCTTGTAATCTACTCAGAGGGTACTGATGCTGCTGCCCCTGGTACTCCATCTGCTTCTTTCACGTTTGTTCCATGCTGCAGTGCTGGAGATATTTGGGGTTAACATCTCAGATAACCTACAAGAACATGGGAAAAGAGAATCCTGTCCCTGTGCAATGCAGGAGAACAGGCCAGGTCCAAATGAGAGGCTCCCAAGGGACAGAAAATAAAGTGAAGGCTGCGTGGTTCAAATTTTCTGTCACCTCTTTGGCTCCACTGAAAATCCATGGACTTGATAAACCTTGCTGTAATTTTCTTTCAGATACAGAACTCCCCAAACACAGTTGTCCTTCAGCTCCTTTGTGTGTCCTTCAGTTTTTCTGTTTTACCCATGTGGACATGCAGCATTTTTGCTCATGTTTTTTTAATTATATTTTATAATAAGGTCAAGAAATTATGTATTCTGGCCTTGATGGGAAGAGTGTCTCAGACTCATTGTTGCAAATTGTTGTGAATTAGGGTGATACCAATGCTAATTGTCTTTTCCTTGCTTCACTGACTCTTTAAATAATTGCCCTCCTCCTTGGCCACTTTTTTCCTTGCACCTCTGAGAAATGTGCACCTCAACTCTTATCAGTCTCCTTCCACCCAACCAATGTAAAGTACATTGTGGCCACTAAATCCAATTAATCCTCCCAGCCCTCCCCAGTGAATAAAATTAGTTACATTTTCCAGCTGGGTGGTCAGGGGTGCAGGCAGCTTTCCCAGCAATGGCTGCATTATCTCTCCTCCTCCGAAAACCTGACCTGCCTCGTGAGTAGTTGGGTCTTTGGAGAAATGAGGGACTTCAACTGCAGGGAAACTCACGGTGAGGGATGGATTGGCATACCACAGGGAAAAAAATAAGGGTTTGGTGATGCCCAGTGCTGAGTTTGACTGGGTAGTTCTGTCCCCTGTGAGGGCTGATAGGATCCATCCACATCCCATCTTCAAACACACACAGAAAGCACCCACCTGCAAGGGCCAGCTCAAAAAAAAAATAAACACCAAAGATCCCTTTAATCTATCACTCCCATTTTTATAATAATGTTGCTCTATCTTTTTCCACAGGACTGCACATCCTTTGCAAGAGGAGTGGAAAATGAGGTGTTGAGCTTTCATTCAAACAACTGGCTTTGCTCATTTCAGATCCTCAATATTGGATGCAATAGCTGCTTGCAAGTGAGCTGAAGGATTTTTTTCTCCTTAAAAAATAAAAGTTAGTCCCCATGACCTGCAGACAACTTTCTCAGTTTCTGTGTCTTGAGTATATTCAAGTTTGATTTTTAAAAACTTTCCCAAGCGATTAGAAGTCATTGTGGGCTAATCAACCAAGAAATTTAAACATAAAGTTTGCTGAAATCTTTCCTTAAAGTACAGCTAGAGCATATTTCACTTTTATTGCTCTGAAATATTTGCGTATATTTCAAGTACAAAGATCCCAATTCTCTGCTGGCCCAAATCTAGGTGATGTTTCTGTCTTTATTATGATACACAACTTGGGGCTTGGCCTTCTGTTTTATGGTCTGTCCTCTTTTATCACAATATACTCTATTTTGCACAAATCTTCCAGTGGATGAAAGGGATGGGAGATGGCTGAGTACAACCCAGTGAGGTTGCAGATCCCCTGGGTGTGTTATTATGTTATGATTACTTTTATGTTTGGAAAGCTGAGTGAACTAAATGCGTGAGCTCCAGAAAGGGGGAACTTTGGCTTTGGAGATATTTAACCTACTGGAACCCATTCCAGTCTCACTGAATCAAATATGACTTTATAATGAATAAATGCTTGCAGGGTACATAACAGCTTCTGTTGTACAGCATGCAAAAAAAGGGAAAAGGTGCTTTTGATACCTTTGTGACAACTTTAATTCAAGCAAGGAATGCTCTGCATCATCCAGCACAAATTTCTAACTCAACCATGCACTGGACCATGCTGATAAAACAATTACATGGGAGTGTTCATGTGTGGAAAGAAGGACTGCTCAACAAAATCAGCAGAGGAATTTGACTGGGCTCGTGGAAGGTAGAAAAGTGTTGCTCCAGTTAATGCACTGCCCTGCTCATGAGTTTATTAGCCTTAATGGGCAGGAAAAACAAAAAATAAGTGGGAATGCAATGGCCTAACAAGGGTGCCTTTCTGTTCTCCTTTCCCCTGTGCACAGGTGGAGTCACCCCATCCATGTGGAGCAGCTGTGGCCCAGGTGGATGCGCTTGGGTGATGCTCAGGATTTTTAGGAACACGTGCACGTGGAGCACTGTCAGTTCCAAAGGGCTTCATTTATGTTGTTCATGCATTAAATGATACCCCACTAACCTAGGAATAGTTCAGGGCATGCATAATTTATTTGTAGCCAAACCTCAAAGGGAACAGTAGGAAGATGGATGAGAGTTCTTTCATGGCATTAGCATGGATTTGCTCAGCTGTTCCTGAAACATCTCATGAAGCTTCATCTCAGCTAAACGCTTGGTTGCAGGCATGTGGGACACAGGAACACTGCACTACACATGCTAGAATCCATAAAACATTTTCTGCTATTTGGAAGCTAAATCCTATAGTTCAAAAGGCCAAAATCCACAAAACCTTCAATTTGTCAGGGGAAGACAAGTGGATGAGACTGAGGCAATCAGCAGGTTCTTAGATTTCTGTCACAAAAGGAGAGAATTGGTTATTTTGCTTCAGAAAGGGCTATTCTCATGTTTTAAATTAAGCCTGCAATTAGATAATTCATTGACCTGATCTTTGCTTTCCATCACCCCAAACGGACAGGTGCTCAGAGATCTGCTCTCAGGAAAAACACAAATGGAGAGGAAAAACAAAATATGAATAAAGCAGAGCAGGGAGATCAGAGGAGGGTGGCCACAAGCACCAGCACCTCTGGCACCCAGCATGAACTTCAGCAGGACCCTCCTGCTGGGCCCCCACGCACGCAGCATTGGGTGCCCTGGTGTGGATTTGTCTCTGTGTGAGTTCCCCACAGCAACAAGTGCTGGAGCTTGTGGAGAAATGACAGCGAGACGACAGGGGGTGGATTACAACTGTGAACAGCAAGGGCTTTTCATTCCTTTCATCCTGCCAGACATGCTGTCCCTATTAAGAGCTAATGTTGGAAAATCATCTGTTTCTCTTAAGCTCTCTCTGAATCTGGTGACTGGAGCAGTAAATGTGGTTTGTGCAGTGGCTGGGGGGGATGAGCTCCTGCTGCTGTGGTCAGTGGGAAGGCCATGTGCTAATTGTTTACAAGCCCCCCCACAACCCAGTGCATTCATTTAAATAGGATTCCTTGTCCTCTCTGTTCGAGTGCTCTGTATCTCAGGCTATCTCCTTGATAATCCTTTTTAGATTAGTGTCACACCCCAGATGAAATCCTCGCTCATTCTCTTGCCACGTTTACCAGGCTGATTTCCAACACTGTTTCATATGGATTAGGCAGAGCAACTTAGTGCTCATATGTTTTTCAGTGCATCTCAGTACCTCATGAAATTACATTATAGATTCACTGTATAAATAGAAGACTGAACACAATTACAGTCCAAAAGCCCCAAAGTGCTGGACTAGAATCTGAAAGTAGATGTGACCAGATCTTGCTGTGTGCAAATATCTCAAAATAAATTGGTTGCACACTTGTATATTTATTCTCTGTTTTTTTAATTTCCTTTTATTTTTATTTTACAGGAAAATAACCTTTTCACAGTTGGGCAGAAAGATGAGGGAAGGCAGGTGCACATTGCCATTATGGCCAGGTCAAACCAAGGTCATCAGTGGTTCAACCCACCTAGGACATAAACCAGACTTCATAAAGGTCATTCAAAGTGAACTTCCCGTTGCTTTTCAAGGTCATGGCATTTTAATCACAGCTGTTATCACCACTGCCTCATAGAAGCCTAAAAAAATTGTGTTGAAACGGATGTTTGGGTCGTGTCATCCAACCAGCTCAAAGAAGGGTCAATTTTGAAATAAGTTCCACCCACAGGAGGATTGAACTGGCTGAAGTGCTGTAGACATGGGGTGAATCATCACTGGAGAGAGTCACTGAGCTTTTTTTTTACTGGTAAATAGAAAAGGTTTGCAAAGGAAATGAATAATATTGGGGTGTGCATGCCTGAGCACACAGGAGGTCACACTACTGGTGGAAAGCTGGGGTTTGTGTCAGGCAGGATTGTGCTGACAGATCCATATGTTTGAACTGCTAATTGATATTCGAAATTCCATTGCTGAAGATCATTTGGCTTCCAGTTGTTGCTAGAAACACAGGCTTCTCCCATTGATGAATATAGCTCCCTGAGTGGAGATTAGCAGAGACAGCTATGGTTGGGCCTGTAGGTGAATGGATTACCCTTGATTTAATAAGAAGTAACAGGCCATTATTTCCAAAGCTACAGGATGGAAAATGACATCTGGATTCTGGATGTAAACATTATTTATCATGTCGGATGCTTTGCTGTTCTTGCCAGTAGCCCATGCTCTGCTGAGGCTGTTCTTTCTAGGGCAAATGAATGGTGAGTGCAGCGTGGATTTATTCAGATTTATCTGTTGCATCTGAGTTCTGTGTGAATTGGCTCAGCCTGGAGCTGGGCACTGCTGGCTCTGTGGCCAGGGTGATGGGACAGGCCCTCAGCTGGTGTCAGGTGGCCTCAGCCCATGGGTGGCACTTCAGGAGCTCTCCTGTCCTGTGCTGGCCTCTCCTGCCCATCCCCATCCAGAAACATCAGGATCAAAAGCAAAATGAGATGAGAGAAGCTGCCAAGCTGGAGCTCTGTGTCGTGGCTGTGATGAGCAAAGGGCTAAATGACTTTTGCTAATACATGCAAAGGGGTTTCCACCTCTGCTTTTTTGGAAGGATGAAAGGGTTGGAAGGTATGGCCATAAATCCTCCCAGGGTTTGTTTGCACTGAACCCAGTGAACTTATTGTGCTGAATGTTTTGAGTAATTTCTGTTCAGCCCAACAGCTGGAAGGCCTCGAGATGGTAGATCACATTATATGGCACTTTCTGCACATATTTCTAACCTCACATAATGGTAAATTAAATTGAGGCAAACCCTTTCATGTTCAATGGGAGCTAAAAGTCTTTAGAATCTACCCTAGCTTGGATAATCCAAGAAATTCACCAAAAGAGCTGGCTGAGTCTTCTGTTCTGTCAAAAATAGAATACTTTAATGATATTGAATTGTTGAAACAAGTAATTTTATTCTTGCTTTCTTCACTACCATGCAAAAAGTTAAATGAAACATTGACTTAATGAAATTATTTCTCCTTCATTTCTTCTATTTTGAGTGAAAAATTCAGGAAGGAAAAAAGAGAGAATAGGGGATAAAGGATAGAAACCCATGCAGACAGCAGGTGCAGAAGTAGAAACAAAATACTGTGCAGGATTTTTCCAATAATAATTTAAAATATTTTGCAAATGAAACAAATTTATTTTACATTTCTACAATTGCAAATTTTCAAGAGGTCACAGAAAATTTTTGAAGCTGGATCTACTATGATATGAAATGCTGACTAGTATCCTGAAAGTGACATTCTGATACAATACCTTGCTGCTGTGGCTCTCTCTTCCTGAGGCAGATCAATCAGTCTCTCTGTTAAAGTGTGTTTTGTGCTGGGTAAATTTTGTGCTCACTGGCAGTTTGTGAATTCAGGCTTTGGTGCTGGGCAGAGCAGAGGAGCTGGGAGGAGATTTTCACCCAGGTCTGTTCCTTGTCTTGGCAGACAAGAAGTGCTGAGTGACTTGTTCCTTGGTATGATTTCCCACAAGCTCTGCCCGTCAGGGATGGTCAGGAATTACAGGTGCTTGAGGAGCTTTTTGCTCATGGGTGATGAGCTCTGCATGTGGGAGCCCTGCAATTCCAAACACGACTGTTCCCATTGCACAGAAACACATCCCTGAACACCCAAATGCCTCCAGACTGAAATAATTTATAACAGCACAAGCTTGTGCCCCCTCTCCCTACAAATATTACTGTCTCTGTGTAGTAATGAATTCATTGATTTTACCATTTTTTATCAAATCAGTTGTTTCAGAGATAAATGTCCTTCATTTGCAGTTATTAAATCTGCCATGTCTAGGACAGCCATTGGAATAATTGTCTAGCGTGGACAGAAAAAAAATTATCTTTGTCCTCCTGCTGGTTGATTTAATATCCAGTGTCCTTCTCTTAGTGACAGTCTGAAAGGTAAGATCTTAAAATTCACCCAAGATAAGATGAGCTGAAACCAAGAACAATCTCATGGGACTGGAGAAAGAACTCTGGCGGTTCCAACAGAATGAGAACTCTTTGGCCACAAGGTCAGAACAGAGTGACGAAATTCTGCTGCACACTTCAGGAGCAAACCCAGTTTATTTTGCTGTTCCCTTCAGCCCGGGATGGGGCAGCAGGAGGAAAGAGCTGCCTAAGGAGTGGCAGGGCCATGTGCACGGTGATGGAGGGAAATGTCCCTTCTGAGCAAGCCCCAGTTCCACATTGTTAACCTCTTGCTGTTGTTGAACAGTTGGAAGCCGAATGTTGCAAATTAAAATTACTTCCTTGGCTAGCCAGAACAATCCTTCATCTCTTCAAGGCTCTGATCCTCCCTGCTGCAGGGACAGTGAGCTCTGCAGGGACAGTGAGCTCTGGTTAATGAGGCTGGGAGCACACTCACATCACGGTCCCAGGGCTGTGCAGATTGCTCTGGATGCTCTGGGTTCCTGTGTCCCAGTGGCATCCCCACACAGGGATGGGGGCAGTCAGAGGCTGTGGGAGGCTCTGAGACACATCCCAGAGAGGGAATCCCTTAACCCTGCTCACTCCCAGCCTTTCCCTACCTTGCAATGCTTTTGTATTTGCAGAGAATGCCCCGATGAAGGCAGGAATGATGGATCTGACTCCATGTTCTCAGAAGGCTAATTTATTTTTTTATTGTACTATATTATATTAAAGACTACTATACTAAAGAATACAGAAAGGATGTTTACTGAATGCTCAAAAGATAATAATGAAAACTCCTGACTCTTTCCTGAGTCCTGACACAGCTTGGCCCTGATTGGCCAAAGAGTGAAAACAACTCCCAGCAGAACCCAATGGAACAATCACCTGTGGGTAAACAATCTCCAAACACATTCCACATGAGCACAACACAGGAGAAGCAAATGAGATAAGAATTGTTTCCCTTTTTCTCTGAGGCCCCTCAGCTTCCCAGAAGAAGAATCCTGGGCAAAGGGATTTTTTTCAGAGAACGTGAATGCCACACAGTGCCATCAAGGCATTGGCGTGTCCCACCCTCACAGGCTGGGTGGGTTCTGGGCAGTTTGGACCTTTTCTGGGGCTGGATCAGAGCCACCACAGACCTGCAGTCAGGACTGGCTCAGGCTGCTCTCCCTGCACGTGGAGTAGTTGGGCAGACATTGCCAAGCTGCCGGAATCAAGAACAGCTGAAAACAAGGTGGTGATTTTCTACCTAAAGGGGTGAATGTGCACACATGAGGTGAGTCTGAAGCCTGTCCCATCAGTGAGGGACAGCAGGAGTGTGATACAGGAGCAGGAGACCACAACCAGCACCCTCAGCTGCTTTGGCTCTGTCACAAAGGAGCAGACACCTGTACTCAGCACGCCGGTACCTCAGACCTCCCAGGTGATTCCAAGATGAGGAGTCAGACCAAATGCTATGCAAGGAATGAGAGATATGGAGATCAGCAGGACAAGCAGAGTGAAAAAGTGCATTGAACTTAATTTCTCTGTGTTTCTCTTTTTGCTGGCCAAGCACTGCAATTTCTTCTTGCTAGAGCTCAGAAATGTATTCCAGAAATGTATTCCAGAAATGCACCAGCTCCAGGGAAGGCCTGTGAGAGACTGGTCCTGCCCCACTGATCCCAGTGCTTCCTGGGAGGTGAGTGAAATGATTTTCCACCTGCAGGGATCTGGAAGACTTGAGGCCTTTAATCAGCTTATGGCCTTGTGAGTGGTTTTACTCAAATCTCATCTTCATGGTGCAGTTTTTCTTCAAACCTTTCACCTGTCTCACTTGCTCCTCAACCCAAGACTGTTCCTCCCTGTCTGCCTTCCATTTTTTTAGCTGGATCTCAGCTGTGGCCAAGGCTGGACATCCTTTGGTGCTGGGGCTGGTGAGCTTCACTCTCCCAAGGCTGTTTCCTGTGGGATGCAACAGAAGTGGCTTAAAAAATTAAAATGTCTCTGCAAGTGAAGACAGCAAGGTTGATGTTCCCTTTTGGATTGGGCTCAGCTCATCATTCCCAGGCCACTGCTCTTCTCAAAGATAAAAGATTGTTTCTGGAAGTTAAGGAAGTCCCTCCTTCAGTGAGAGCACTGCAGGCTGGTGGTCAGCAACAACCACAGAGCCCATCATTCCCTTTGGAATCATCTCCATTCCCCATTCCCCACACTGCACCAGTGAGGTCAGGATCCAACACCCTGGGGCTACATCCCCCTGAGGATCTCAGAGCTGATACCAAGGTATGCAGGACCTGTACTGCCCTTTTACATGAGCAATAAATAAATAAAAGCATCCTGATGCCTGTGCAAGGAAAATTCCACATATTCATGCCCCTGTTTCCTTTATCACTTATTCTGTAACAGCTGTTTAATTAATTGCTTGAATGATTTCCTAATACATCTTATTTACATACAAAATTACAGAATAATGGTTTGCCTTTGAGTTGAGTGAGAATTTAAGGTCTGCTTGCCATGCCTCATGGAATATGGTTACTCGACAAGAAATAAAAGTTCTGGTTGTTTTTAGCTGCTTCTTTTTTTTTGTTTGTTTTTCTTTAGAAAGAATCAAAATTCTTTTCCTCCACAGGTTTTGTTGCTGTTTTTTACAGGCATGACTGGATGATGCTTTGATAGCAGCAAGAAGGGCAAGGTTCCTTTTAAAGGTGACTCAAATCTTTGGGGTGGGGAAAAAAAAAATGTAATGAATAGGATGGCTTCTATTGAAGAATAAAGAGTCATAGAGCGCCAGTGGAGACAATACAACTTTATCACTGCTGTTCAGGTTTAATTCCTGGCTGGCAGAGCTTGTCCTGGGAGCAGGAGGCTGTGTAAGCAGGAAGGGTCCTGCTCTGGTGGGCTTCTCACCCCAGAACTCTCCTTTCTGACACAGAAACCTTTTCTTTGGGTCCCAACAGCACCAGCAGCTGTGTCACTGCTGCTGCTGAGCCTTGTGCCAGCTGATGTTGTCCTTTCATGGACTCAGCTGCACTCAGGCAGCAGCTGCACCCCTGGGCTGGAATCACCTCCTGGAGAAACACCGCACGAGCACAGCAACGTGCTTTGGATTTTCTTTATTGCCCAAAGCTTTATTGCCCAAATCCTGACTAATGTGGGGCACTTGATGAGCCTGGATTGAGGGGTTAATTCCATGTTTTTCTTGCTTAGTCAGTAAAAGAGCCAGAACCCTGAGGAGGAGCTCACCTGTGCTGCCCTCTGAACACGTCAGCTTGTCTTTGTTGGCTACAGCACAAGTCTTGGGCTCTTGAATTTCCAGCTTGGAGGCTTGAAAATGGAGTTTTTTGGAGAGCTGTGGAGGCCCTCATGCTGACCAGCAGCACAGCAGGGCTAGCACAACTGGCTTGGCTCTGCTCAGTGCTTCAGGCCATGTCTCAGGGTGGCATCACCTACATTATAAATCATGAGTGAAGCTATGGGATGGCTGCACTGGAAAATCTGTGGCTCTGGACAAATTTAGGAGCTAATTCCCAGCGTGGAAAACCATCCCAAATGAAATAATTGATGTAACCTTTTCAGTAAGGTTGCTGCTGGATCCCAGCCCAAGGTCCCAAGGCAAAGGTTCTTTTGGGTCAGGTTTCTCTTGAACCCCACCCTCTGCTCCAGGCAGCGGCAGGGAAGGGCAGCACTCCTGATCTTGGGGCCCAGATCAGAGGGGGGATGGCTTTTTCAGGAGGGCTGTGCTTTGCAACCAGTAAGACACAAGTTCTTGTAGAAGCACCTTGCTGATCTTGGTCCTCAAATACCAGAAATCAATGGCTCATACACAGATACCAACAATAAACGTGGCCTTATATGATTTTCTAGAGACTCACATCTTTGGACCACTAGAAGAAGAAATTACTTCATCTACCAGATGTCACAATTGATATCCTACTGCTGCCTACTCAAAAGTCTTACAGTATCTTTTTGGTTGCTAATGATCCAGTACAAGTATTTGAAACATTCTTGAATACACCATGACTGTGAGATTATTTTTTTCACCACTCATAGGGCAACTGATATTAAATCCATATAAAGAACTATTGCACTTTTTACTAAGTGTAAAAGGGAAAAATATAACCATTCATTTGTGTTACTCTTTCTTTCTAACTATCTTCACTTAATAAGGTATTTTCTTGCAACACAGTGTGTTATATATTCTGTGTTTTGCAAACCATCTCCTGGGAAAAATAACCAAGGAAACACAATTTTTCGGAACCATCTCCTTTTATTAAGAATAATGAAAAGGGAACAAGAGCCATTCCAGCAGTCAAACATCCTTCTACACCTTCTTATTAGTCTTTTTATGATAACTGTGTCTCAGCACATAACCTGAGCTATCTGAATTTCTTTATTTACACTTGTCCTTTTAATGCATGTGGATCAGTGTGGAGGCGACATATAATGGACACATAGTGCATCTAACATCAATGTCCCCACACAGAGGATGGAAATCCATCAGAAATACTGGACAGGATAATGACAGCAGTGAGGTCTGGCTTTGTCACCAAGTTTTAAAGCTTGAATGGAGGGTTGGATCCTTTTGCCCGCTCTGTGCACCATGCCCCCCTGCCCCTGTTATATTCACAGCGTAACAAAGAGCCTGCTCTCTCCGAAGGCACTGCTTGGGCGACTGGAGTCAATCACACACATGCAGGAATAGATCCCAAACTCCTTCTCCCAGTGGGTTTTGTGCCTTCATTATTTCATTTACAGCACCTCCCAGGGCTGCTGATGGCTCCTCTCTGAATTGTGTGCGGCGCAGTCCCAAGCTAGAGGAGCACTTTTCCCTCTGTGTCTGTCTCCACAGGACCAAGGGATGTGCCAGTGCTCATGGAGCACCAGCTGGAACTGGTGACTGCCACCAGCAGATCCCATTGCAAGGGATCCCATTTCCCTTTGGGTCTCTGTCTGAAGCTGTAATTTATACCCTTGGCAGGTGCCCAGGTTTGTTTTCAAAGCATCAGTCATTCTTGAGCAGTCATAGATGATTCAGGCTCCCTCCATAGGTTCTTCTGCCAGATATTGATCCTGGGGACATTAATTATCAATTACAAAAGGTTTATTTCTGGCAACGTTCGTAACTAAAAGATCTGCATATTTATTTTGCTGAGTGATTTATTGACGCATCATTCCATGTTTCAAGGAAAACTGCATTTTATAGATGGTGGTGGGGAGAAAAGCCTCCAAAAACTCCAATTAGAAAAGAGCACTCAAAGACAAACAAGATGACATTTGTTTGGTTTGCCTCAAACACAGAGACTGAAAATGCCTTCCAGTTCTCCCCTGCCCACTGGGGAACTGTTAAAGCACTTACAGCATAAATCACCACCCTGGTTGTAACACCTGTACAGTGTTTCAGGTGCTCCACATCCCAGTTTGCACTAATGAAAGGACTAAAGACCCTGCCACATGCTGGGACAGTCCTTTGCTAAAGAATGGCTTGGAAGATGCAATGCCCTCTGCAAGGAGGCAGCTGGAGTCATCAAACAGATCCTGATATTCTCTAAAAGCTGTCACACTAATGATCCATGAAAGGGAAAACTAGTATCTGGGTTAAGGTGAAAAGATGATTTCTGTTTCCTCTTTTTTCAGTATAAATTGCCAAAGTTTGCTTTTGTAAATTTGGTTGCAAAGGGTGTCAGTAGCTTGAAGGCTCCTTGTGGCCAAAGGCACAAGCCTTGTCCCCTTGTCCAGTGTAATGCAGTGACAGGGACAAGGTAAATACCTTTCATTGCCAGCAAACACCACTTCCATGAAATCTGCATCAGATCTTCCAGCACAGAGCTCTGCCCACTGAAGTGGGTACCTAGAACAGAGGCTGGACAAGATTAAGAGAATAAAAGCAGGCATTTATTAAAAGCCTTCAATAGGGACACCTTGGGCAGTCAAAGCCTCTGAGGGGCTGCACCCAAGCTGGACAATGGTCACAAGTTTTTCATACAGATATAAATTTGGTCTATTTGCATATCAGGGGTTAATTCTCCAATTACAGCTTCAGGTAATGAAGTCATTTACCCCCAGTTTCCTCCTCCCAAATTCATTTTTGTTTATACTTTTCTAGGCCTAAGGCTGCGGTGTGTCCTTGGATCTCAGGCCCAGAGGAATTGTTTTGTCTGACCAAAATGTGAGGACAGTAACTAACACTTTATATGGAGTTTAGAGCTATGCACTAATTCAGTACAGCATTTGAAAAATATAAAAGCTAAAATCCTAAGGCATCAGCACCATACCATGTCCACTGGCTGTGCTTCTCCACACTGACTATTAAACATATCTGTGGTAACAGGCCTTTAAAAGATGAAAGAAAAAAAAAAAAGAACAGAGTTATCCAAATCCAAATAACTGTAATACAGTAGATGCAGCAATTCCTCAGTGTCCATTCTTCTTATTTGCATCATTAATTGTTGTCTGATTAAAAATCATTATGAGGCTGGAAACAAGTTAAAACAGAAAAACAAAACCTGGTGTGGTAGGAGAGGTAGGCCTTTATAAATCACACTGAAAGCTTAAACAGATTCCAATCTGCAAACCAGAAATAATTCCACTCCATAAACAGAGAAAAATGATGATGCCTAAACATAGACCTTCCACAGTTCAAAAGGTTAACTTAAAGAAATCAATAGAGTCCTGGAAAATGAACAAGGAAAAGAGTGGAAATTCACAGTACTGTAAGCTGCTGTGGAAGTTTGAGCCTTGGAGTTCAGGTGTTTTCCTCTATGTCCCTGGAGAACCTACCTGGAGACCTAATGAATGGTCTGGAGAGGAGAACTTCTTCACTGGGATCCTGGGTTACTGTTTGTGCTGTCAGAGAGCAGCTGGTGGCTCTTTCCAGCACACAGGTTTGCCTCAAACCTGGACCTGGAGATGGAATTCTCAATTCTCCTCTTTTCTCAGGCAATGAGCAGCAGGACAAGAGGAACTGGCCTCAAGCTGCACCGGGGGAGGTTCAGGTTGGGCATCAGGGAGAATTTCTTCACTGAAAAGGTGGTTGAACATTGGAAGGGGCTGCCCAGGGAGCTGTTGGAGTCACCATCCTTGGAAGTATTCAAGAAACAACTGCAAATGGCAATTCAAAAAGAGCTGCCTATGGCACTTAGTGCCATGGTCTGGTTGGCAGTGTGATGATGAGTTAAAGGTTGGGCTCAATGATCTCAGAGGTCCTTTCCATCCTAAATGACCCTGTGGTTTTGTGATTCAGGTTGGAATGTAAATATAATTTTAGGGACAGCATATTAATGTAAATAGGTATGTGGAGCCATCAAAAGGTTAATAATCCCAGTACAAAAATTCCTAGACAAACTGTCCTGCAGTTGAGCTGTTAGCAGAGCTATTAAATTTAATTGCAGTATAATTACACAGCCATACACCTCGCTGATACCCAGCCATCCACAGGCACAGCACAGGGGCTTTGCCTCAGGTGCTCCAGCATCCTGCAGCCAGGTGCGCAGCCAGGCTGGATCCCAGCCCCAGACATGCCCAGGAATACACTGCTGATGCCTTTTTGGGCAACTCAAAACCAGAGCCCAGACAAAATTAAGGGAATAAAAAGCAGTTATGTTTATTGAAGGCCTTCAGGTACATTTTGGGCAGACAAAGCCCCCCAGGGGCTATACCCAAAAATGGATGATGGGTCACGGGTTTCCCACTTTTGTAAGTTTGGTCCATTTGCATATTGGGGGGTTAATTAATTTCAGCTTCAGGTAATGAAGTCATTCACCCCAAGTTTTCTCCCCCCAACTCAATTTGTTTCCATCTCTGGGTCCTGAGGCAGTGAGGTGTCCTTGATTGCCAGGCCTGGAGAGGAATTGTTGTGTCTGCCCAAAATGGGAGAGCAGCAGCTCGCACTGTGTGTGGAGTTTAGGGTTCTACAGTAAAGAACTACAGGATTACAGATATATGAAAAAAAAAAAAAAAAGCTGAAATCCTAAATCATCACTTCAAGGTTCAGCACCAATGCAAAGAGGGTCAAGCTGCTTTGCAGAGCAGGGATAAGGAGCAAGATAAGCTGTGGTGGCACTATTTGCTGCGAGGAAAGCTAACACACCTCTCAGGCTCCGTGGGATTAGGGCCAAAGCAAACAGCACATCTCACCCTTCTGGACCTGTCAGATACTCTTTTCCTTTTCCTGAGGGAAGCTGCTGTCTCCTGAATCACTCTCATCCCTGAGGCAGTGAGCCCAGAAATGTGGTTTTGTGCATCCTTTTGTGCAGGATGGATTTCATACTAAATGCTCCACGTGTCCTCACAGAGCAGGGGATATTCTGGGAGGGAGCTGCCCAGGAAGGGGGAGCTCAGCAGCAGCTTTAGGGAGGTGCCAGCTCTGCAGGGCAGGGAGGTGCCCTCTGTGACCCTGGATCTCTCACAGAGGGCACAGCAGGTCAAACTCTCTCCCTCTGGGCTTGCATTTCATGGCTTTAAACAAACAATTGTGTGTAAATAAAGGAAATGGCTGGAAGGAGCTCACTGAGCTCATCAATTATAGAATGCGAGTACGCGTGGAATTTGTGCTGAGCTCCCCTTTCCTTGGGGGAGCTGCCAGGAGAACTTCTGCTCCTGCATTAAGTGGCAGCAGAGGATTTGCCTTATCTCCTGTGATCACCCAGAGCATTTTCATTGCTTCCTGCCTTTCACAGTGCCCAGCCTGTGTTGAGTCAGTGGAAAATGACCCCCACCCCCCCAAGCCATTTTTCACTGGACTAATTGTGCAATGCTTTGAAAGAAATTACTTCCTCATCCCCGTGGGAATCCATGAAAGCCTTGAAAGTCTGATGTCTTTTCCTCTGGCACAGGTTAAGACAGGTACAGCAAACCCCACTGGCATCTCAGAGCACCCTTTGGGTTTCTGTATTTTTGGCATCTGGATTATTTTGCCACCAGGACCCACTGCTAGCTGCAAGTGTCCATTAAATCCTTCCCCACTTTTTCAGCCCCCCAGCAATTGCATTTGATCCTGAAGTGAAAGGATAAAGCACTGCTGAGTATTACATGCCATGCTGGGAACTCAATCGCTCCTTGGTCAATCTGACATGAGTCAAACAAACGAAAACCTAAAGAAAAAATAAAGTGAAAATTAAAACTCAATCCATGGGTGTGCCCACAGTGGGCAAGGACAAAGCAATGTGCACCTACAAAAGGAAATAAGAGAGGGGTAGGTTTTCTCCATGCTGTTTGTTTGAATAAGCCCCTACTACAAGGATTTTGTGGAGTAGTGCTTTCATTCCAAAAAGCATTTATGAGAGTGCCAAAAACATGATACCAGGGATTTTAGGAGCAAATGAGGGGTTCCCTGCTGCAAGGTAATGGTGTTGATAAAATGGGACTGGGGGTGAGTGAGAGCTGGGGGAAGGCTCCTGCTGCCTGTGCAGGGCACTCAGCCAGAGGCAGGATTGCAGAGTGTGACTCGGGGTGCCCACACTCTCTGGTCTTCCTCAGCATCAGCCAGAGGGGACCAACAAATGGAAGTTCAGGTTTTCTCCATTTTGGTCCCAGAAATCACCTAATGTGATGGATTTTCCATTTCTCTCTTACAAGCTGATTTTGTGATCACAGAGGCTTCCTTTTTCCCTTTGCCCACCCTTCCTTTAAGCTTAATAAAAGTGGTAACTGAAGTAGCTTTTCTCCCCAGTGTCTGTCTGTTCAGTCTGAAAAACCCCATTTGCAGCCTGAATCCCAATCCAAGCTCCTCACCTGTGGCATGTGGAAGTATTCGCCTTCCTTGTGATTTAAAATACCTTAAACTGATCATGTGCAGCTGATTATTCTTGAAATAACTCTCTGGCTACCCATCCCAAAATTCTGTCTGGAAGTGAATCTGATCTTTTTTCCTACCAGTGCTCTGGAGAGTTGCATGTCAGCTGCAAATTTGCTAGATTTTAAACATCTTGCAGAGCCATGTCTCCAATTTGGTTGGCAATATCAGCTCTGCTCTGTAAGAGCTCTTCATGCAGCCCAGCATTCCACAAAAGGGATCAGGAGAGTTATGGACAGGAAGAGCTCGTGTGATCTGGATATTTTATGTAAATGTGGAGTCTGCAGACACCTGGTTTCACAAAAGCAATTAGGATCCTACGTGTGGTGGACTTTATTACACACATAAGCTCCTGTCTGCTGCAAATATGTGGGGAATTTTCCATATTCTTGTGTTTATTTATCATTAGCATCTGTGTGTATTTTGTGTTTGCATCTGAAGACCATGAGGAGCACGAACAGGCAGGTGCACAGAGGTTTTGTCCACACTCCATTTGCACACAGGAGTATTGTGATTAATGCTTGAGATTTATGTGTGCATGTTGTGGGAAGCTCTGTGCCACGAGTTGGGATGGTTGCAGACTGTCCATATGTCTGTAACCATATTGACTGTCCATATGTCTGTAACCATGTACCTGCAGCCCTAATGAGGTGATTATAAATCCTTCAGACCTCTGCTTTTTGCAGGGCTGGGATGAGGATCTCCTGAGCTGTACAGGGTTTCTGTGCTGCTTGTTTGTCCACTGGGATGGGAAAGAGCTGAGAGCAAACATGCACATGTGGTGTTTGCTTGTGCACAAACACACCTTGTTTCTTTTTGGAAACTGTGCCTCACTCTTGCAAAATAGCAAAAAAAAAGAGACAACTTTGGAGAAAGCACAGGAATGAGCCCGAAAGATTGATCCTACCCAAAACCTACAAAAGTGGTGTTCAGGCCTCCAACGCAGAGTGTGGGAGGAGGTGGCACCACAGAAGGGGCAGAGCTTTATCACTTAAGTCTATTTTTTTCAAGCATTTGCTTTTTCAGGTGTTACAGCACTTAGATATGAATCTGCCCCTGGGATCCTGATGATTTTTCAGTGCACATAAGCACCACGCCTACAAGCATTACTCCAGTTCTTTGCAGCATGCAGGGGATTTAAGCCACAGGTCTGTGGGGAAGCCAGAAACATATGGTGATCATATTAATGGTGATCTTCTAGTGAGAACCTGCACCTCCTGGGCAACGTGGTGTTGTTCTACAACAGTCACTGTGTGATACAGACTGAAGAGTCAAAAATCTGTTTATCATGCGGGTGTGCACTTGATGCACTGGGAATAGAGGTCACTCTGCAGCCATCTCTGGGTATTTCTGTGTTGATCAAGCACACACAGCTCTGTGGTACAGTGGAGAGTAAAACACCTCCCCTCTCCGCAAAGACTGACAATGTTGTGAAAAAATGCTGGAGAACCCAGAGCCCACAGTGTGCCCGTGTTGATGGGAGTGGAAATCAGCCTCTTCTGGTGCCACCAGTATTTCCTCTGGTCCTGCAGAAAGGATTGGTCAGGGAAGGGACTTTGACTAATTTCTCCCAGCATGCTGGAAGGCTTTCAGCTGAGCCAGGTGCTGGAGCCAAGCAGGATTTATCAGGTAAGAACACTTTGTGCTGTAGTACAACACCCAATCATTTGTGATTGGATTTGGAGGCAAACAAAGACCCAAATAATAATAACCTGTGTCGATGGCAAATGCGCTGAGCAATAAAGGGTGAAAATCACCTTCGTGTTGGAATTGACAGCTCTGCCCTCCATCTGCCCCTTCCTTCTCCCTCTTTCCTTCACTCCACCCCTCCATTGATGGATTAGGAGCACAATAAATCACGTGCAGCCAGCAATGAGCAGAGCAAACGGGGATTTGTAGTGGAGTGGTGCTGCTTTCCATGAGCACAGCCCTCACTGGAGCACACTCTGCATTTACTCACCTGAGTTCTGCTGCAGGAAGAACTGGCCACACACACCAGGAGCACTGGTGGCTTTGCAAAACATGAGCAGCTGCATTGGAATTGCTGATAAATTGTTCACAGTGTTAGTTTTGATACTGGGTAATTGTCTGCTTTTATTTTTTAAACACAGCAGAGGAGGGTAGATAACAGAGAGAGACTCGGGATAAACAAACAAGTGTCTAGGAATGGAGCTGTAGAGGTAAACTCAACCCTATTATTTGCTTCCTTTTTCCCCCCCCTCATCTTGACCCAGAGAAATAGGTGCCAACAAAGCTGCTGGGGAAGTGGAGAAGTGGGCTCTCAATACCTCAATGCCACTTTTCCAACATTGCTCACAAAATTTCAGGCCTGTGGTGGTCAGAGCAGAACTTTTTCTGCTCTCTGGCCTCCTCTTTCACAATTTCCTGAGCCTTTTATGCCATGAGAGAAAAAAAAAAAATCTTCCTTCTTCCCCTCCAAAACAACAATAATAATGAGATTCAGTTGTTCTGAAGATTGCTTAAGAATCCATGGACTGGTGTGCAGTGCCCAGCCCTCCTGCACATGGCACTGTCAAAAAGACATTGGCTTCCACATTGACTGAATAGCTTCTAGCAGAAGGTGTTGTGTAGCTCTCCTGCTCAATCCATGTTAATCAAATTGTTATCAACTTACTGAAATTTCCTTTTAGAAATGCTTGGGCTTGGACTTTTACTTTTTTTTTTTTTTTAAATTGAAAGATGCAGCTTCTGCGTACTAAGAAATTTCCAGGTGAAAATGTTAACCTTAGATTTTCTAATAAGGGAAGGGCAACTGCAGCACTTTAATTTGTTGTTTTGAAACCTGGGTGTTTCAGTTGGCTCAACCTGAGTAATGTTTTTTTAATGTTTTATTTATTACCCTCCTGGATCTGCTTCAACACCAAGCTATATATCTCCTGAGAGGCTGGCACAGGGAAATTGGGCCGTGGCCATCTCCTTGCCCACAGCTCTGATCCTGCTGGCTGGAGCAGCTTTACCACTGCAGGGTGTTCTCCCCTGGGATGGAGGTGGGTGATGCTTTTTGGGTGCCTCCCCTGCTCTTTGCAGCTTCTCAGACCTGGACACACCTCTTGCCACCCTCACTGCTGCTTCGTTGCAAAGTTCTGCATTTTCTGAAGCTGTAAAAATCCTGCAAAAGCCCCCAAATTGGCTGACAGGTTAAAGTTAGGCCAGCAGCCCCAGCTAGGAAACTTTTCAGTGTCTTAAACTGTGTGTCAAACTGAAACACAAACCAGGAGTGTTTTATGGCTCCTGGTGCTTTCAAGTCAGATATTTGACTTTATCTTTTTAATCAAGAGATGGTCTCATGGTTTTACTGGTGGTGGAGAATATTTCAAAGCACAGAACCAGGCCAGACTGACTGAATCCACCCTGCTGGTACTTTTGTTTCCCAGAACCACCCCAAACTACTCTGCTGACACCATAAAAGGTGTCCTATGGCATTCCCAAAGTTACTGAATGATAATGATACTGGCACCCTGATGCAGACATTGGTCCTCTAATGACCTTCAAATAGAAAACTTATGTTCCATAGCTACTAAATTGTTCATGGACAGACATGGCCCCTTTTTTTGGGTAAGTTTTTAACAAAGACAATGGTAATTACAGGGTCTAAAGCCAGTCATGCTGGTATCACTGTTTGCTTCTTTATTTGTCACAGCAGGAATGTACCACAAGGACAATGCCCAGACTGTGCCCTCCCTAAGTGTCCTGCTGGATGCTCCACGAGGAATCTGGCCACTAGGAAACTCAAGGAGGGCATGGTTTTGGTGGAAAATGGGCCACAAAGCAATCCAATGGTTCCAGGTGGGCTATGAAACAAGTGTGTTATTACTGCATATAAAGAGGAAGTGAGTGGCTTTGCACAATTTATTTTCAGTGGCTCAAGCCTTCAACCAGCCCATCACTCATTTGATATCTGGCACAAGAAGGAAAAGGAATCACTTTTTTATGATAGATTGAAAACTTCATGGCAAAACAGAGGCCAAAGTGTGCTCTGGGCCATGCAGAGACAAACGGTGCTCAAATTCCCCTTGTATTGGTTTGGCCACCCAGATCCCTTCCCATGTAAATGGAATAAAAATGCTGAACTCCCTGTTCACTGTCTCTGCTAACTTTTATCACCATCCAGATCTCCCTGCCTTTCCATTCCATCCCTATTCCTTTTCCCAGCAGAATGGCTGCTGCCTCTCCAACTAATTCACTTTATTTGCTTCAGTGATTGTACCTGGCATCCTCTCCCATATCTTCGCTTGGGCTTTTCTTTAATTCTCCCTTCTCTCTGACTTTCTCAGAATATGTTCTCCATGGTATTAAGGATGGATTTACTTCTGAACAGGGAAAACGAAAAAGTCATGAAAATCCTTTACAGTTCTAATTAGAGCTGAGTAATGTGTGTAGACAGCCAGCCTTACCTGTACCAGTAAATGGAGGATTTGGGAATCCAAGTGCCTTTTGCTTTATTACTCAGTGGAGAACTATGAAACTTTCTATTTAATTATTACCAGGAACAACGTAAGCAAGGAACAACTGCCATGGTACAGTGCAGTGGGCTTGGGGAGCTTAAATATAGGATTTGGGGATCAGCCAGTCCTGCCTGATTTGGCCTCATTTTTCTCTGGCTTCAGACAAGCCACTTCCATTTTTCTGCCCCTGACTCTTTGCATGTGACAGGCAGTTAAAGGCATGTGTGTCTTTGTGGCATTCACATTTTCTGGAAAAATCCTTTCACCAAGGATTTTTCTCCTGGGAAGATGAGAAGCCTCAGAGAAAAAGGAAAACAATAAATATCTCATTTGCTTCTCCTGTGTTTTGCTGCTTTGGAAGGTGTTTGGAGATTGCTTACCCACAGGTGATTGTTTCATTGGATTCTGCTGTGAGTTGTTTTCACTCAATGGCCAATTGAGGCCAAGCTGCGTTGAGATTCTGGAAAGAGTCACGAGTTTTCATTATTATCTTTTTAGCCTTCTGTAGTATCCTTTCTGTATTCTTTAGTATAGTATAGCTTAGCATTCTTTAATATAATATAGTATCATAAAATAATAAATTAGCCTTCTGAGAACATGGGGTCAGATTCATCATTCCTGCCTTTGTCCGGGGGCAGCTCAAATACAATATGTCTTGTGTGGTAAATGTGGGGAGTGTTTTAGGAGGTGGCAAGTTTGTCAGGAATCCTGGAAGTGGTGCTCAGGTTCAAGGATGGAGGATGAGAAATAGAAGGCAGTAGAGACCCCACAGGTGGATTTTTTTCCTTCCCAGAGAATTCCCACGAGACCTCATGCAAGGCAGTTTATTCTGTGCCTCAATTTTCCATCTCTCAAGCGGGCACTACAGGCAATACTTTCATTTCTTTGGTGTGTGTAACCAAGACTGAAACCTTGATGGAACCCTGAAGCTTTGAAAATTAAATGCTCTGTCACCCAGTAAGTTGTTTTCTTCATCAATAAACAACTTTTTCTGGCAGAGGAAAAAAGTAGACAAGAACGAATCTGAAGGGAAGGGTGTTAATAGGTTAAAAGGAATCCTCCCACCTTTCCAGAAGGCAATGCACATTTCTCTGAATTGCCTGGTTGGAGTTGGTTATGGAAATTAATTGTTAATACCTACACATGCTTTATTCTGTTACAAAGAAGTCACAAATCAAATTAGGACAAAGATTTCTCTTTAATTTCTGTGCTATTCTACTCCTTCTTTTTTAATTACTGCATTTTATATAGTTTTTCATCTAAATCTGACAGCTTATTAAGAGGCTTGAAACCCACAAATTTGCGTTTTTTTAAAGCCCACAATGAGAAGAATTGCAAACAATCCATCAATATATATATATTTCTTTTGTATTTCTAGTGACAGATATTGAAACCTTAGCTTCAGTCTCTCCACAGTCAACATTTGGACAAATCCAACTCCATTCTTTACATGGTTGAGCACTTACAGAGTCACACGTGGGGGGCAAACGCATCACCACGGCTGGGTTTTGTTGGCTTAAATCAAATGCAGACATTTAAATAGATGGTGGAGGAGAGCAGAGCCCCTGCAACAGCAGGGGAGGTGAAGATTCTGCTCTCCTGACCTGCCTGTATACAAAAATTTAAAGAAAGTGGTAAGAAAAACAGGCCTGTGTTTGCAGCAGCAATCACCCACGTTTTCCAAAGACCAAAGAATCCCTGGAGAGCTCAAACAGGGAGGTGTGGTGTGAGTGCAGCCCATGGAATGATAAACGCTCCTGGGATAATTTAGATGTAGAAGGCACACTGAGAAACACAATTTCCACTGCAGCAAGGCTGGGGGGACAAAAACCTTGTGGTGCTGTTTGTTGCCTGAGAGCAGCAAGGCTCTCACAGAGAGCATCCATTCCCTGTGCCAGGATTTTGTGTGTTTTTGAAGTAAGAACCAGCTCCTTTCATGGAAGAGGATGTCACAGCTGGACAAAAGACCTCAGCAGATTAGATTCTGCTTCTTCTCCACTGTAAGTCTCTTTATTTCCTTACTGATAAATTCTTCTTCCAGCACAGCAGCCCTCACTTTTTCTCCTATTCCCTTGCTATCCCCGTGGGCACTTTCATTTGAATTTCTGATTTTTTGGGAATCCAGCTGATTCTTTGAAATCACATATGCAAGAGAACTTGGCAAATAACTGGAAATAAGAAAACTCAAAGTCAATTATTTGTGAGCATGTTATAATGCTTGTTTGTTTTCCTAACTCCCTTGAAATCTCTAGAAAGCAAAGTACTCTGCCCTTTCAAATCATGCTTTGTAACCACTTCTCTGGTATAATCAGATTTTTGTTTGCTAAGATGAGCAAGGCTATGAAGGAGAGGCCAATGTGTGGTTTCACCTGCCTCGTAGGCCCCAAAATAAGCAGCCAAGGCAAACCCCCAGTGCCCTCTGCCTGCAGCCAGGGACCTGCCCAGGGCAAGGACAGGAACTGAATAACAACAAGATTATTCCAACAGAACAGAAAATACAGGGAGAGTTTCTGAAGGGACAAGAGTTCCTGTGTTTTGCTGTTTAAGCTCCTTGAGAATTGAGAAAAGTCTCCTGAAATGTAAGTCATTCCTCATTTATCTAATCTAATTACTCTCATATTTTTTTCTTGGAAGCACAGGATGGCAGTTTCTGAGAGGCAAAACCTAGATAAAATACATGAGAATCCAGCTGTTCTTGTGCACCAGTCTTTACCCCAGTAATGCAGGAACTTGGGCTGCCCTTGCTGCCCCTCACTAAACCCACGTGCTTTTCTTGAAGAAGCTGAAACAATACTTGCACCTTTCCATGGTAAATCGGCATTTTTGGTGAAAAAAGTTTTGTACTTGCGCTGTTTGCCCAGAGCAGCTGTGGCTGCCCCTGGATCCCTGGCAGTGCCCAAGGCCAGGCTGGGCTTGGAGCAGCCTGGGACAGTGGGAGGTGTCCCTGCCATGGCAGGGGTGGAACCATGAGCTTTAAGACCCATTCCAGCCCAAAGCTTTCTGTGATTCTGTTTGTAATTCTCTCCCAAAGGTTGCTCACTGCAAGGGACCTGCCCAGCTGTGTCCCTGATATCTCTTCCACATTTCTTTGCAGGGCATAAGGGATGGAGATCTTGTGTCTTCCAGGAAGAACAGATTCCTGCCAACAACGCAAAGCTAAGAACAGAATAATGGAGGGTGGTACCTGCAGTGAAGGGCTCTCAGCTCTGACAAGCGTGAGCATGGCCAGGAGCTCACATCTCCTCATGTTTCTTTGCTGATTCTGCTTCAGCCAGACCTTTGGGGTGTGTTTAATGATGGGCTCCTCTGTGAAATAACACAGGAGGTAAAGGATATCTTGCTCTTCCAGCTGTGAGTTTTTTTACTTTACTTGTCGCAGACATCTTTATGGAAAATCCTTTCCTTAGGATTTTTCCTCCTGAGAAGCTGAGAGGCCTCAGGAACAAAATGTAACCAATGGTTATCTGCTGCTGTGGAATACAACAGGTGCATCTGGGATTGGTCTCATGTGGTTGTTTCTAATTAATGGCCAATCACAGCCCAGCTGGCTCGGAGAGAGAGTCCAAGCCACAAACCTTTGTTATCATTCTTTGCTATTCTATTCTTAGCCAGCCTTCTGATGAAATCCTTTCTTCTATTCTTTTAGTATAGTTTTAATGTAATATATATATATAATAAAATAATAAATCAAGCCTTCTGAAACATGGAATCAGATCCTGGTCTCTTCCCTCATCCTGAAACCCCTGTGAACACGGTCACATTTACTAATTTGCTCCCTTGAAATGTGCACTCATTTCTACTTTGTGGTGGAAGAAAGCAAGCCTGTGCTCACAACCACCTGTGCATGGCATTTGCTTTGCATGCTTGGACTGGGTTTTTCAGGATTACACATCAGATTTGTTACCTCTGTCTGGTTTAGAGGCACAACAGAGAATTCTGGCTGAATTGAGAGAAATCTTTGGAGAGCAGTCTGATGCTGGGCTCACCTGGTTGTTTTGTACTGCTGGAAGATCCTGCAACCACTGGCACAATTAGACATGCAGAAGTATTTGAGCTGCAATACCTACTCACAATGAAGCAATTAAGACAATTACTGTATGTTTTATGTAACAGGACAAATAGATCTCACTCTTAAAGTCTTTGAAAATCTCCTGTAAAAGCTCTAATAATGCATTAATACATTAATCCTTCTAATCCTGTCAAACTACACAAGTGTTTTTGTGGAGGGGCTGATAGGAGATCTCAGAACTGAGAGGAGGAGCAGCAGCCACTTGCTAGAGCTGCTTTTCCAACCATTTATCCATGTCAGGGGCTGCAAATCACAGTGACTCAGTGGCTGAAGGGTGGGATGACACCGGATGGTTGGGGTTGGAAGAGATCTCTGAAGTTCATTAGCCCAGCCCCTGCCACATCAGGCTCACCTAGAGCAGGATCATATCCAGGCAGGATTTGAATGGCTCAGAGAAGGAGACTCCACAAGGGAGAAGGAGAATTTTGGAAAGCCTCTCTTGACCTTGGCCCTGGAAAAGGTTCCCTGTCTTGTGCATCCTGCCATGCCTATGGAATCCAGTAAAATACAACAATTTCTCCTGAGTCACAAATCTAGAGGCAGAGGGGCTGTGGCCAGGGGTGATCCAGAGGGAATTGTGGTCCTGATATTCCCCAGGCAAGGAGCAGCCCCAGCCAGTGCCTCTCTCTCTTGGCACAGGCACAACCTGCCACCTCTGCAGTCCAGATGTTCTGGAGAACGGAGGCTGAACTCTGGGAGAGGGGCCAAATATCCAATCAAGAAGTGAAAATAAAAGCAAACGTAAAAGGAAATAGATTTTGTAAAATCAAAGGTAGAGGTAGCGCTGTGGCAGTATCATGGAGAAAGAAGAGAAATAAAAGAAAACTGAGTTTCTGTTTACCTATGCTTAGGTCAGATCCAAGAGGCTTCCCTGATTTTCCATTATCTGCCTGGCAAGCCATTTGCAATACCTGCTTAATCATGTGCCTGTGCCTCCTGCTCTCAGGCAAAGCTCATGTTCTTAGTAATCTGTCAGGGGAGAAGATGCTGATTTGGATATACAAGTTCTTAGGATTTTTTTTCTTTTTTTTTTTAATCTTACCTGATACTCTGTTCCAGCTGCAGCATCTCCCTGCATGGATATCTTTGATACCCAACATAAATTCAAATTGGTTTTAACCCTCCACCCACCAGGCTCCTGCTGCCTCAAAGCTTTGGTAACTCCTGAGCATGTTAACCTGTTGTAGGATAACAAACTCTTTTCTGCCTGGCATGGCAGTGCTGAAATCTCAGTGTGAAACCTTCCTCACAGAGCCAGCCTTGCATTTCACAGCATCCCAAAATTGCCAATCACATTTATACAATAATATACATCTCACTGCTACAAGTAGCTCATTAATAGCTCTTAATTGAGACTAGACTCAATGGCTAAGCAGCCACTTGGAGAAGATAATGGGTGTGAGGTGAGTGACCCCTGCACAGCCTTTGAGAGATTTCGGAGTGCCTGGGTTTTCAGAAGAGTCTGGGGAAATTATGCATAAAATGTCTGTCATATCTCACTGAGAATGGGATATCTGGGCTAACTCAGGGCAAAAAAAAAATCTCAATTTTAATTTTTCTGTATTTTAGGTCTTGATCTGAAAGCCAAGGCTAATGCTTCTTTTACTAATTTAGAGGGACATGGATCCCTTGAGGTCTGTGAATTAGGTAGATGTGAGTCTGCTTGGGGCTAGTTGAGTAAAGTACTGCAGGAAAATCCAGGACACCCACCAGCAAAGACTGTGACTTCTGTGTTTTCCCAAAAACACAAGGCAAAAGAAAAGCTTTGGAATCCAGTCCTTCTGTATAGCTGAGGCCATGGGATAAGAGGATCTCTCTATTTCAGGAGACACTTTAGTGGAAAATGCTGCCCTGACTCTCACCTGGACTATTTATGCTGATTTGCAGCAGATGAGGATCTGCCTCTCTGTGCCCAAATATTGTGAAGACTCCCATGTAGCAGACAGAGAACGAGGTGGAGGGAGAGGTTGTGCCCTTTATGCTGTGAAAATTTTTGAAGGGGAAGTTTCTCAACAAAACACTGAGGATTTTGCTGAGGGATGGTGTGAAACTGTTCCCAGGGGAATGCAAAGCAGGGTGAGAGTGTCATGCTGGGGGGGTGCAGACCCTGTCCCTGTGAGATCAACAAGGAAAAGTGCTGCTCATGATGCTGAAATAAATCAGGAGTTGGGTGGCTGGAGGATGGAGGTGTTGGGGTCAGGGATTAGGGTCAGCCCAGCCAGGTTGGTGCTGGGCTGTGCCATCTTGATATCTTCTATTATTTGTCACAGCAGGAATGTACCACAAGGACAATGCCCAAACTGTGTCCTCCCTAAGTGTCCTGCTGGATGCTCCACGAGGGATCTGGCCACTAGGAAACTCAAGGAGGGCATGGTTTTGGTGGAAAATGGGCCACAAAGCAAGCCAGTGGTTCCAGGTGGGCTATGAAACAAGTGTGTTATTACTGTGTATAAAGAAGAAGTGAGTGGCTTTGAGTAATTCAATTTCATGATGTCCCAACACAGAGATCATCTCCAGCAGAGGAGCAGCAGCACCCCAGCAAGGGACAGCCACACACCTTTTAATTAAGATAAAAACCCCCTTCTCTAAGGGGAGCCATGGCAATCCCATGGCAGGATGGGGCTCTGAGCAACCCTTGCAATGACTCAGCCAGGACTCCACAGGGACTGGGAAACTCCATGATTGAGTGTTAACAAATCTCTCCCTGCCAGGAGCAGGTTGTACCACCCAGGCCAACCTTTGGCACGCACCAGAAATACGTTCATGCAGCTCCATGTAAGTGCACACTGTGGGAGGGCTGGTGACCTCAGCTCCTGCTCCTGATGGCAGAAGATGTTTACCAAAATTAAGGTTATTGATTGCAGTGATTCTTCTCAATCAGCCTATTAATGCTCGTTCTGTGTAACAGGACAAATAGATCACTGTGTAAAGTCTTTGAAAATCCCCTGTGAAAGCTGTAATAATGCTTTAATGTATTAATCCTCTTAATCCTGTCAGACTCCCAAAGAATTTCTGTAAAGGCTGACAGGAAATCTCAATACTAACAGCAGAACCAGCTGCAGACTCTTTTCTATAGGTGTTTTTTTAACTATTTGTTGGTCTCCTCACTTTAAAATACTCCTGAGGGGACAGTGAGAACTGCAGTTTGTGGAACTCAGGGAAAGATTTTCAGCTGTTTTGCAGGTTGGATTGTTCTTTAAGTTACATCATGTTAAATCAAAGCCACTGCAGGCTGTCAGCATTTAACAAACAATGTCTTCTCCTGCATCTCCCTCCCTTCTGCTGTGCTTTGTGTGCCTTGGTCCCCTTTCCCTGGTCCTTGCCAGGCACTCGAGTCCCCCAGCGTGCTCCCGTGGATGGTGATGCTCTCCCCTGTGTCCCAGGCTCTGATTCCACCCTCCTGTGGGCTCCCCACGCTCTGCAGGCTGGCTCTGGGACTTACAGGGCATAAATGCTCTGTCACAATGCCCAGGCATGTCTGTGCCCAAGTGCTCCACTGCAGAGAATAACTCTGAAAAGGGAAAAATCAGATAGTGAAATGTTAGCGACATAATGGCAGTGCTCCTTTGAAAGGTGGCACCTCCACTCTCAGGCATGTCCTCAACAGTCTGTAATTTAGATGGAGCTGGAGCATTTAGTCAGTAGGATGTTGTTTTTCTACCTTCACCTTTTCTTTAACTCGTAAAGAAAATGACATTCTGCGCAAAATGTAATAACCAATAATGAATCCTTTAAAGTGCAACATTATCTTTTCAGCACACATTTCCCCTGCACCTTTCCTAATTATTTGATTAAATATGTGCCTTAGTAGGTGTAGTGTTTGCTGGAGTGATCAGGGTGAATTCATTTTCCTTGTACTGAACAGAAGACAGGGTATTTGGGGATCCTGTGCAGGTACGTGCCTTTGTGATAAAGGAGGTAAAAACAATGACAGCTTTGCAGTATCAGAACAGCCCATGTATTAACTCCAGCTCTGCTTTGGATTTCATTTACAGCAGTGCAAATGGATGGTAATTTCAGTAAATCAGCAGGCTTGGTTTGAACATAAAATCAGAAACTATGTGCTCCTCCCTGCCATCTCTGGCATGGCTGGTGTCCCCACACCTTCCTGGCCAGCTGCTTTTAAATCAGATTTTTCCATTCAAGGTAAAACCAGTGGAAATTTAAGTCCTCTCTCAGTATTCATAGAATCATAACCTCAGAAAGCGGTTTGGGTTGGAAGGGATCTTAAAGTTCATCCCATTCCAGCTCAGACACCTTTCACTGTCCCAGGCTGCTCCAAGCCCATCCAGCCTGGCCTTGGGCACTTCCAGGGATCCAGAGGCAGCCACAGCTGCTCTGGGCACCTGTTCCAGGGCCTGCCCACCCTCACAGGGAAGGATTTCTTCCTTATCTCTAATCTAAATAGACTGTCTTTTATTTTTAAATCATTACTCCTTGGACTATCACAACAGGCTCTGCTAAAAAGTGGATTACCATCTCTTACAGCCACTGGAAGGTGCTGTAAAGTCTCCCTGGAACTTTCTCTTTTCCAGGCTGAGCAGCCTCAGCTCTCACACACTGAGGGGAAATCCCTCCTCCCTGGCTGCAGCTTGCCCTGGTGGGGCAGTGCTGAAGGAGGAGAAGGGAACTTCCCAGTCTGGAGCTGCAGAGAGACGAAAATGGACAAACTTTGTGTTCACAAGTGGAAACGCACTGCTGGATGAGCCTGGGTCCATGTGCTGCTCTTCTCCCCTTTCCTGTGGCTGTGTCTGCTTTGGTCTGGGCTCCTCCCATGAGCACAGAGCTCCCTTTAGGCTTTAACTGGGGACTCCTGTGATGAGCAATGGAAAACACCAACAAATGAAATCCCAGCGCACTGGGGATGAGCCTGGATCCACCCTCGGAGCACCTGCCACACAGGAGAATGGAAACACGATGAAGACAGACACAGAGATGCCTGGGAAGTTCTGTAGCATCATTTATTATTTTCTGCTTTGGTATACATGATGTGCAAAGTGTACAGTCTCGAGGTATTCATGTAAAGATCAAAGTTTTCCCTAGGTGGGCAGAATAATTATTTTTCTGACAAAGCTTAAACTCTGAGTCACCACCAGAAGACAAAGCTGCCACTGTGGGAGCAGCTCCCAGGACAGCATCTCCATCTCTGCTCTGTGCTGCCCCAGGCAGAGCCTTGCTGGGTCTGCCTCTCCCCACTCTCCCCAGCAGATACAGAGTGGCTCAGCCTGACTCATGCATTTTCCACTTTATCCTGTGCATTGATAGTTTATTCAAGCTCCTTTTGCAAGAATAGCATTCAACATTTTCTTGCTTAATGCCTTGGCAACAGCATTTTTTGCCTTTTTTTTTTTTTTTTTCGGAATAGTACAAGATGCTGTGCCAAGAAAAATCTAATGCTCATCCAAAAGGATTAACTGGGTATCATAGCAATATCCTGCCGTTTACCCACAGAAGAATGGAAATAGTTTCCTTTTGTGTAATACATTGGTGAGAGTATTTCACCTTAACTTTTATGTTGAGACTGTTTGTAGTCCAGAGATAAGTCTTTGCAAGGAAATCGATAATAATTCATGCATGCACAACTCACATCAGCTTCCACAGGACATTAGGTTTTGTATTAACATAAGTGAAAATTGGAAAGTTCCTTTTTCAATAGAGTAGAGATAACTACTGTTAAATGCTGCTCCACGTGTGTGTGAGTCCTGCACGAGGAGGCAGAGTATAAAATATGGCTTTTTAGTGCATTGTTTCCTGCAAGCTTTGCTCTGCAAGTGCTTTCAAAAGATGGCATCAGGAATTCCTGACACAGACTGGCTTAGCTAGAGACACCCAGGGATGGAGGATTCACCTGGAGAATTGTAAATGACCAATTTGTCATTACTTTCCCTGTTGATCAAATAAGGATGAGAAATCAGGGAGTTGGCAGGTCTGGGACTGAAAGGGGAAAAAATGTCTCTTTGGTACCATAAAATGTCTCTCTAATTAGCTGGGGAAAATCAATAGAACACAGAATTTAAGGCAGAGAAAATATCAAATAAACACAGGCAGTGCTGGCCTAGGGAGGACAGACCCCCAATTGTTTTACGTGGAACCTCTGCTGCTCCTGATGCTTCACAGGGCTACCAAAGAATGCAATAAATTATATTTGTGCTTAAAAGAATAAAAGATAAAATATGGAGTCTTTCACTGTTTTGTGATGGGTTTAAAATGTGGGCCAGGTTTGCAATGATCTGTGACAGGTCAGTTCTGTAGCTCAGGTTTATTGTGCTGAAAATCTACACTGCCAGGCATATTCCAACATGAAAGCAAAGCTCTGCTACAGCCAGGATTGAAACCAAAGGGGAAAAAAGCTTCCTATCAGTAAATATAGACTTATATTTACTTATGTAGTAAAAATGTGACTTTCCCACCCTAAGATATAGAAATAAATATGATAAAATAATGATAAAAATACAAATAAAATAATGATAAAAAATATAAATAAAAAATAAATCCATCAAGATTCCCCACAAGGCACAGGGACAAGTGTAGCCCCTGGTCCCAGTTTTGTGCTCCTTGTTCTGAGGGCTGCTGAGGTCTGAGGAGTGACAATGACAGTCCCCTGTCCTACCTGTGTCTCCCCTCACAGATGTCAGAGCATGAGTGTTTAATTTCCTTGGAGAGGGTTTTATCCCTCTGCTGGGTAGGTATTGGATGAGGTTTATCTCTTTTATCAAATAATGAAAAACCAGAACACTCCAGAATCTGCTGTTGACCCAACTGGCACAAGGTATTGCTCTCTGAGCTCTTATTGATGGAAAATCTAAATCAGAAAAGCTGTTCTCTTGCTTGGTGTGAGCTGACTCATCTGTCATCATTCTCCCCAGGGAAACCAGGAGCAGAACTGGCTGCCAGGACTGCTCTGCTGGGCAGCCTCTCCAAACTGGGGCTGTGGAAGATGTGGGGCAAACCTCTTGGGAGTATTTCCTCTGGTGCTCAGCTCATTGCCAGGGTATGGCTTTGCAGAAGGGGCTCCCACCTCACCTTTGTACCTGGGGACATGCTGGAAGCAGTGTTTGAGGTATCTGCAACTTTAAAACGGAGGTTCTTCATGGAGACACCTCAAATCTTGCATGAAAAAAAACTATAATCTGTGTCCTTTATTCCTTTTGAAAACCCTGGCTGTGGATTTTCAGTCTGCTGCAGATTTCCAAGCCCCACAGCCACTCAGCTGAAAAGGGAAGAAAACTCTACCCATGAAATCTTTCAATGGAAAAGTATTTATGTTATAGAGATGATTGGTTCTGTGGTATATTTACACTATTTTATAGAGACGTGCATGTGGGGTTATATATTTATTTCAGTAATTATATGCTTCATGGTGCTCTGAGAAGAAAAAAAAAAAGCATGCCAAGAACAATTCAAATAAATATTAAGGCCTTGACACAACTTGTATTGCAGTGATGTGGTTTTCCAAGAGCAAAAAGTTCTCCAGCTCTTTGGTATGTCACGAAGGAATAATGAATGCAAATGCTGTTGATGATGACAGTCATTAAAATTCTGCAAATGAAAAATGACTCACCCCTTCGTTAATTCCAGCCCATTGCAGAGGGAACCTGTGAATGCCTTTGTCAGTGACACTGTTAGCTTTGCAAAAGTGAGAAGGTTCCTGAGCAGCTTTTCTGCTCCTCACAGACTTTGTCCTTGTATGGTAGCAAGCTTTCCCTCTGCCAGGACGATGAAGATGATGATGATAAAGATAAAAACCATTTAACCACCTTTGACGTGTGTGAAGTGTCTCCAAAAATAAAGTCTGTGTGTGACAGTGGGATCAGGACGTGAAATGAAAGGGTCATCATGGTGATTAAGAAAGGAATGTCACCTGCGTTCCTGAGGGAATTGGGGCTCCATTGTGCTGCCTTCTAAATAAAGAGTCTCTGGAGAGCTTGTAATATAAATAGGAAAGACTGACAAAACATGAGAGCTATTTTAGGGATGGAGGCTTGAAGAAGTGAAGGGTTGTTATGAACCTTGAGGCAGGCCAGCACCTCGGGGTGGTTGCTCCATCAGCAGCGACCTCAGCGAGCCTGGGGTGCCACAGGGGCTCCAGAAGGAAAGGGAGATGGGAAAATGGGGAATTTGGGAAGCTTGCTTTGGCACTGCCCTTGGAGCAAAGTGTCTTCACTGCTGTACCATGTCTCTCCATAACTGAGGTGGTATAAATGACCAGAAACTGGAGGCCAAGTTGGCTGGAAGCAGCAGTAGGAATAATTTGTCTTTGACAGAGCTAAAGTCCTTCATTTTCATTTAATTGGATAACGTGAGCTACAACCTTGCGATTTGCTAATTTGTTGCACTGGAATATGATTAGAAGATGTTTTGAGACTCAGTGATGAGGAATTTTAATAAGACATTTCTGAGGTGGGGTTGTTCTGACACCAAGGATTTTGTTACAGTATTTTAAGCTCATTGTGACTCTAATGATGTTACAAATGGGGAAGTGAGATAAATATAAATGAATTGCTATTGAACCAATCCAACGAGAAACTTTTAAAGTGTTGTGGGACATATGTAAATGAATATGTAAATTAAATGGTTTGGGTTATAAAAGGACATATCTGAGGAATGGCTCTTCGGAGGTTCTTTGAATCAGCATCAAGGATGCTGATCATTTGGAGCTTTTACATATGTTAATCATCTTGTTCTTCCAGGCCAAAGAGGCTATGAATATAAAAGTGCTAACAGCCTATTACCAAGTTGTTTGCAAGAGTCCTCATAATAGAAACATTAGCTGTAAAGCTTAATTTCTACTTAAATAAACCTGCAGCTTTCTGTAATAACTGACTCTGATTAGCTAGAATTGGATCTATCTAAAATAACCAGTGTGATTAAACCTTATCTTATCTTATCTCAGTTTAGTCTGACAGTCCACAAAGGGTTTGAGAGGGAAACAAGTTGTTTTAGGGGTGATAGAGAGGAAGTAGCTGAGGGAAGGTGACAGAGGAAAGTGTGAAGGGGTCAGGAGGGTGGGTAGAGAAGATGACGTTTGCAGCAGTGCTTGGAATTAACAGGAACAGCCTTAATTACAGCTTTCCAAGCAGAAAGCAAACTGTCAATCAGGATACAAGATGTTGAGTGGGCTTGCTTGGGTTGGCTCTGTGGACTATCTAAGTATAGAACAAAAATCTGTAAGCTTTTGGGTTTTTTTTTTTTACCAGCAGGCCACAATGTCAAAGCTCTCAGACTTCTCCTTAGGGAAAAGGCTGTTTCTTGTCATTCTTCATGTAAGACACACACAAAAAAGTCCTGTGCTGACTGTGCAGCTCAGTCACCCTCTGCAGCAGCTGCTCCCCAGGTGATGGGACAGTGCTGAGCTCTCCCTGCACTTGGTTGCTGCAGGTGGGTACCAACCTGTTTCTTTGTGAATCTCAGGTTAGGCTTGTCTTTGGGAACTTCCAGCTGTTGAGGAATCCTTTCATTGCAGGTGGCTGCAGTGCCAGCTCCAGGATGAGCTCTAGGGTTGGGAGCCCAAGGCAAGAGGCTGGGACCTGGTAAGGATTTAAAGAATGCAGGTGCCTGTCTCAAACCATGTCAAGGCCACAGGAGGAACTGTATGATGAGCCACCACAGCAGGAACTTGAGATAGGAGAGCAATTTGAAACAGGAAGGTGCTGATTCCAGGCCTAAAGGAGGTGAAGGTTTGCTTGGCATGCCAAACAAGAATTCCTGCTGTGCACACTGTGGGAAGGGAAAGGCAAGCACTGCTTGCACCCATGGCAGCCCAAGCTGTGGTAACATCTGCAGCCACCCAGAACATGGACTGTATGAAGGTGGCACCTCCAGAAGGACAATTCTGGCCCCCCATCACCAAGAAGATTGGGGTGAAGAAGGACCAATGGGATGCTGTGGCATCCCCAGGTGTGGGATGTCCACCACTTGTGCAAGCCTGGTGTGTTTTACCTGGCACCTGTGTGCTGCTGCCTGGCCATTGCCTCCACCATGGACAGTGCTCCTGGTGGCCCAGAGTGTGAGGGTTTTGTGTCCATGGTGCACATTTCTCATCCCCTTTGATCCCAGATGCTTGTGACAGCAGGAGAAGTTATTCAGCAAAGCCTGGCTGATGCCTGCTGTTTCCTTGCACACCAGCTCCAGTGGGTTCTGATGGAAAAGCATCTCTCCCTGGTTATCTTTAGCTCTTGAACCTCCTGCTTGCACCAAGCAAGGACCAGCAGGAACGATGCTCCAGGGATGTTGGGAATGCAGACTTGCTTTTTGCAGCTCTGGTCCCTAAGGGTGAGCAGGTTTTTATTGTTATCACTGTTTAGTTTTGCACTCTGCTGAGGAGGATTGCTCTTAGATCTCTTGGTCCTGGGTGGTGGGAAGGGAAACTCAAGTTTTCCCCACTTGGAAATCACTGAAGGAAAGAGTGATGCCACCAGTATTTCCATAAAACACCTTTTTTATTTTTTTTAATTTTTTTTTTTTTTAGTCCTTTGAGGAACACTCTTTCCCCAAGCTTGACATTTTCAAATAATAACATCTAATCTAATTTCTGATGTATTTAACTGAAATGTAATTTCCATTTTTTTTTTGTCCTGTGAAGAACAGCTGGCTCTGGGGATCCCTGATAAAGTGGGAGGGACCCCCTGCTTCCATATGCAAGGAACTAATCAATCTGCCACCACGAGATTGCACTAATATCTGTGGTGATTGCAGCTCACGTATAATGAAGACAAATCCTGTTCTGCTGAAAGATCAATAATTCAAGAGGGAAAAGGGGGAGCCAGGAATGGGGGACAGAGACTGCATCAGCCCCTGCCAATGAAATGCTTTTTGAAAACAATGAGCTTTAAGTATAAAGTGTAGGACAATTACTGAGAATTACTGAATGCCCAATGGGTACGAAGAAGACCCTGCGAATACAAAATATCCCCTCCCACCCCTTCCAAAATCCAATTCCTGCTAGGACCTCCTAGGAGAGGTATTTAGAGCCTATTAGAATGGCAAGGAACCAGCTGTTAATCAGCATGCTAATCCTGGGGTGACATCACAGGGACCAGTGCTGCTACCTGCATCTGTCAGAGGCTGAGGGAGCTGAGCTGGCAGCCTGGCTCTGATTGCCTCAGCCTGCAGCACCACAGAGCTCTGGCCTTTTCTGGGGACTAGGAGGCACCCAGGGAGAATGGAGCAAGCCTGGGATGTGGATGTAGAGGTTTTGTGGTTCATTTGTAGCAGGCTGCCCAGGGAAGTGGTGCGATCACCATCCCTGAAGTGTTCACAAAGCATGTGCATGTGGTGCCTGGATGGTGCCTCAGGTTTGAGCTTTTCTATTTTTCACAGTCTGTGCTGCTTTAGTGTGTGGGTGTGAGCTTCATATCAGGGGATGGTGAGCTCTGTGCACAGAGCAGGGAGACAAAACAATTCCTGCTCCAGCTGGGCACCAAGGACAAATGACCCAAATCTCAGCCCAAGAGCACAAACCCCGTGGGCTGGAGAGAGAAAAACAAGCAGGGTGGGACTGCAGGGGCTAAAGCTGGAATGGGACAATGAACTGCAAGGTGCAAATGGAGCAGAACTGATCCCAGGGAGAGACCCCGTGCCCGGCCGTGCATTTTGGGGCCATTTTGGTTCATCTTGGGTGCAGCCCTGGCTGGGCTCTTGTGCTGCCCAAGGTGCATCCATTGAGGTGATCCTTTTAATAAATCCCTGCTTTGTTCTTTAGCTCTGTGAGCCTCTGCTCTAGGACAGCCTTCCCAAGGCATGGTGGGGATGTGGGTTTGTGTTGGACCTGGCAGTGCTGGGGGAGCAGCTGCACTCGAGGATCTTGGAGGTCTTTTCCAACAAGACCTCCAAATCATAACCATCCTCTGGCTTATGATGAGGGGGGAAAGTGCTGTGTTTGCTCACTCTCAATACAATGGTTTGAGGACAAGGAGCTGAGCAGGGCTGTGAGACAGCTCAGCTGCTCCTCTGGAGATGCTGGGGGGTGTCCTGAGCCCATCAAGTGATGGATCTCACAAGGCATGAGCCCTGGGGTGCAGGGCCACGTCCCCTGCCAGGCAGGGATCCTGCTCCTCTCTACCCAGGCACTGCACTTGCCATCAGTGTTAATATTTTACCATACACATCTTGTATTTTTAAATCTTTATTGGACGTGGGCCTGGGCTGTTGTCACAACATCTCGAGTCAGATCAGAGAATTAATGTGAGCAGGCATGACAAGACACAGATCAGTTTGGAGTTATTTCTCATCTTCTTTAGAGTGGGAAAGAGTTAAAAAGCTGCCTCAGACTCTCCTTTTGCTGAGACAAGAAAACTAAAGGTGCATTGATTTCAGCTTTCCCCCCCCCCCTTTTTTTTTTGAGCACCATGATCTTTGTTTTTTGCTTGCCCTGCAAAAGTGATTATTTGACATCAGTACAGACAGTTTTCAGTGTTTACAAGTTAGCTGATATAGCAAGTCTCCTTGTCACATGCTCCTGGAATATAGGGGAGGGCTGAAGTTGCCAACCTTGAGCATTCATGAGTGAATTGCTCCTAGAAATCAAAAGCTTTGTTCCAAAATGGACATGTTTTTCTTAATGAAGAAAGGGAAGATCCAGACATTTTTTTGCTGTATCTTTTCAGACCCTGGAATGGGTCACAGGGATTCAATTTTAAATTTTTTTCTCTCCAGTGAAAAGGTAGAGACCCTTGCATTATCTTCCTATATTTTCTGAGCCTTATCACATGGCTCTGAAAGCTGAAGTTTTGAGATTAAAAACTGCCAAACAGTGTGAGACAACAGCAATATGAGCTGATGTCATTGCATCAACTCAGCTTTATCTTGATTTTCTTTGGGCATCAGAAGTAAAGGGATAGGGAAGTTCTGCTGCCTCCTCAGGAATATTTTAGTACCAACTAAATTTTGAGCAGTCAGCTGAAAACACAAAGAAATACAGAGTGTTTGCATGATCTATGACCCCCTTACAACTGCAGGTAGAGTGAAATGCTGCGTCTGTGTAAGGGAAGGGTGACAAGGCTGTAGGACAGGCCCAGGAATGGCCAGGTCTGTGCAGGGGAGAGGTTTGAAAGCTGGACACAGCAAACCCTGCTCTGCCTCTCTCCCTGCCTGGACAGGAGCTCAGAAGTGCCTCATCCCTGGGGACTGCACAGAAACAAAGGCTGTCAAGGCTGGCACAGCTTTGCTGGGTGTGTTTTGGCTGGATTCACAAGGGCTCCATTGGAGGCTGAGCTGGGCTCTGTGGGCACATTGATCCCCGGGCTGGGATTGCTCCAGGAGGGAGCTCTTGCTTCGCTCTCTCTCAAGGAGGAAATGTAATTTCTTTGGGTGGGTAGCAGGTTGGGAGAAATGGAAAAGAGACTGTGGAATGTGCTCACATCTCCCCAAACTCCCTTCAGACCATTCCTGGTGTGTTTTCCAGCTGTGAGTCGGCTGAGATCAATTCTATTAAAGGTTAAGCCAGGCTAACAAGTTTCATATCTTGATCTCAATCCCATCTGTTCTTCTGCCATGGCTGTCCTTGGGGGAGCATCCTCTGATGGTGCCTCTTGGATCAGGGATCATGGGTCTGACAGGGTCACTGCTCTGGCCCTCAGCCGGGGCAGCACCTTCCTTGGGAAGCTGCAGCACAAGGAATTTAAACCAGATTTATCAGAGCACATCCCACAGCAGAAGGGTTTGGTGGAGGAGGCACTGTCCTAGTGGGAATTGCCCTTCTGTCCCTCCTCCTGGCTGAGAGCACACTGGTGAGCATCTCTGGGAAACCACCCTCCCCAGCCCCTGCTGGAATGGTCTGTGGCTGAAAAGAGCATCACATTCCCAGGATGGACAGCCCAGGAGCTCCAGGCAGTGCTGAATTCCCCTCTCTAATAACCCTCAATGAATCAGGTGGCAAATGCCTCCCAAACCTAAACCACCAAACAACCTGCAGGATTCTCTTAAATGAAAACCCATGGAAGTGGTTGCCACCAATTTATTTTGAGGGGCGCTGGGAAAGAGAGAACAGCAATTTTATAGCATTGCAAAACCGCGGCTTGTAGTGGAGGAAAACATGATAACATTCATGAGCAAGGTCCTTCTCATTTTCTTTTTCTCCCCTCTACAATTGCAATTCTTCCCATCAGCTGGAGGAAGAACGAGAGGCCAGCATCCCATCTGTTAAGCTGAGCTTTGCAAAATGGGAGCGAGCTGGAAACCCAGTGGACTTGCCTGGGATGCAGAGGCACAGCAAAGGCACATATGCTGCAGTTCCAACTATGTCATTTTACTGCTATATGTAAAACACCATCTGTGGTGCAGAGACCTCTGACAGGAGGGAGGTGCACAATCAACCCAGAAAATTGTCAACTGAAGTGCTGTAAAGTTCTCTCTAAGTGTCTTCATCACTCATTGCTTGAGGAAAGCACCTTAATATTGTGGAATGCTGCATTGAAGGATTAATGTGGATGTAGGAAGACAAAACCAGCACGGGGGTGAATGGCTGCAACTTTCCTGCCTTTAGGAGTCAGGTCAGTCCAAGCTCCACGGATTTCACTGAGGAAAAGGGATGGAATGCCACTGAATTTAGAGGTGCCTCAGTGTGGCGCCGCTCAAAGATGCAGTGGGGGGGGGCTGCTGTGTGTTTTCCATATGATTTAATTTGGGCTGTAATCTTTTGCTTGAAGATGAATTTTAAGGAAACAGGGAGGCCAGGGGTGATGGAATTGCGTCCTCCCATAGCAAGGCTGTAATTCACAATGTTATTTGGAGTTAGTCTCCTTCAACTTCACCTTCACATCTCCTCCAGGCAGCGGCAGCTCGAAGGCAGGAGCTGTCTCCCACACACAGGGACCAGCAACTCCAGTGACATCACATCCCATTCCTGTGAAAATTTGCCTTGCAAGGAGAGGGAAAGGACTGTGCTTTGCTGAGGAGTGTGATGCCACTCATTGCCACCAAGTGACCTGGTGCAGCGTCAGTGAGGCAGGAGGTGATGAGGTACAAAATGGGTACCCAAGGCACACTGCAGCTCAGCCCTGGCCTACAAAGGTGAAACCAGTGCTGCTCTTTGCTTCAAAAGAGGGAAGAAAACTGCCCTCAGCCCTCCCTCTGTCCCTCCATCCAGCCCTGTCCTCTGCTCCTTTGGACCCAGATTAACTCAGGGAGCCACCAGTGCTCCTAAAGCTTGGGAAACCAGGGGAGATCTCACAAGGGAAGGAGTTCTCAGGAGATGTGTGGAGCAGCTGAACCAGCAGACATGCCTAAAAATGTACTAAACTCTAATAAACCATCTAAAAGAAAAATTTCTCCCTGTGTCATTTTTACAAGAGGATCTAAAGCACAGCCACTCCTTCAAGAGCCCTGAACTCTTTAATGATTAGAGACTGAATCCAAGCCCAAGTTACACTGTTTTTTTTAAATCCTTCCAGCAGTAAATCATATAACACAGCACACAGTCCAACACCTCTGGGCTGGGGTGAGGGGTGAAACCCTCCAGTTTTTTGCTGTGGGGTGCCTGTGTGAGCAGTGCTGGGTGCCCTGTCCCTCAGCTCTCCCTGTTCCCAAGGCTGGCAGGCAGGAGCTGTGCCAGGGCCAGCAGGAAGGCTGATGCAATGGAATAGAATAAGAATGGCATAAGGAAGGGGCTCAGCAGGGGAACTCACTGCTCAGTCATTTTGCTCTTCTTGGTGCTCAAGGGAGCAGCAGCAACTTTGGAGTTTTGGCAGCAGCTCAGACCTCAGAGCAGGGATAACTCTTGGGTGGTGAAGCAACCACAACCAGGGGAAAAAAGCCCTCTGGAGCTTGCAGGCAGTTTGCAGCTGTGCTGGGAGTGTAAGGGCAGAGCAGAGAGGAAAGCAGCAGGAGGAGGCTCTTTTCCTTCCCAGCGTTTGTTGAGTTTCATCACTGCAATGGGTAGAAGTGAGGCAGGTGACAGGGATAGCAGCAGAGGGTCAGGGGGAATATGAATGGTGAGTTTTGGAGAGTGTTGGACTGTGTGCTGTGGGTGTTGATTTACTGCTGGAATGATTAAAAAATGACAGTGTAACTTGGCTTGGACTCAGCCTCTAATCATTAAAGAGTTCAGGGCTCTTGGAGGAGTGGCTGTGCTTTAGATCCTCTTGTAAAAATGACACGGGAAAAGAGCTTAGATGGAGGTGGGGAGTCCCATGAATGCAGGACTGGGGACACAGGGGACAGAGGTTTCTTCCTTTCTTCCTTTCTTCCTTTCTTCCTTCTTCCTTTCTTCCTTTCTTCCTTTCTTCCTATCTTCCTTCCTTCCTTTCTTCCTTCCTTCCATCCTTTCCTTCCTTCCCTTCCTTCCTTCCTTCCTTCCATCCTTCCGCCACTTCCGCCACCTTCCCGCCACTTCCGCCACTCTCCGCCACTTCCATCCTTCCTTCCGGCCACTTCCTTCCTTCCTTCCCGCCACTTCCTTACTTCCTTCCTCCACTTAGTATCCTTCCTTCCTTCACATCCCCATCCTTCCGCCCACTTCCTTCCGCCACTTCCTTCCCGCCACTTCCTTCCTTCCGCCACTTCCTTCCTTCCGCCACATCCTTCCTTCCGCCACTTCCTTCCTTCCTTCCTTCCGCCACTTCCTTCCTTCCGCCATTTCGCCACTTCCTTCCGCCTACTTCTGCCACTCCGCCACTTCCGCCACTTCCTTCCGCCACTTCTGCCACTTCGCCACTTCCGTCCCACTTCCTTCCGCCACTTTCATTTTCTTCTTCCTTTCCTTTCCTTTCCTTTCCTTTCCTTTCCTTTCCTTTCCTTTCCTTTCCTTTCTTTCCTTTCCTTTCACTTTCCTTTCCTTTCCTTTCCTTTCCTTATCCTTTCCTTTCCTTTTCCTTTCCTTTCCTTTCCTTTCCTTTCCTTTCCTTTCCTTTCCTTTCCTTTCCTTTCCTTTCCTTTCCTTTCCTTTCCTTTCCTTTCCTTGCCTGCCTTGCCTTGCCTTTCCTTGCCTTTCCTTGCCTTTCCTTGCCTTTCCTTGCCTTTCCTTGCCTTTCCTTGCCTTTCCTCCCTTTCCTTGCCTTTCCTTGCCTTTCCTTCCTTTCCTTGCCTTTCCTTGCCTTTCCTTGCCTTTCCTTGCCTTTCCTTGCCTTTCCTTGCCTTTCCTTGCCTTTCCTTGCCTTGCCTTTCCTTGCCTTGCCTTGCCTTGCCTTGCCTTGCCTTGCCTTTCCTTTCCTTTCCTTTCCTTTCCTTTCCTTTCCTTTCCTTCCTTTCCTTTCCTTTCCTTTCCTTTTCCTTTCCTTTCCCTTTCCTTTCCTTTCCTTTCCTTTCCTTTCCTTTCCTTTCCTTCCTTTCCTTTCCTTTCCTTTCCTTTCCTTTCCTTTCCTTTCCTTTCCTTCCTTTCCTTTCCTTTCCTTTCCTTTCCTTTCCTTTCCTTTCCTTTCCTTTCCTTTCCTTTCCTTTCCTTTCCTTTCCTTTCCTTTTCCTTTCCTTCTTTCCTTTCCTTGCCTTTCCTTGCCTTTCTTTCCTTGCCTTGCCTTTCCTTTCCTTGCCTTGCCTTGCCTTTCCTTGCCTTGCCTTTCCTTTCCTTGCCTTGCCTTGCTTTCCTTGCCATTCCTTTCCTTTCCTTTCCTTTCCCTTCCTTTCACTTTCCTTTTCCTTTCCTTTCCTTTCCTTTCCTTTCCTTTCCTTTCCTTTCCTTTCTTTCCTTTCTTTCCTTTCCTTTCCTTTCCTTTTCCTTTCCTTTCCTTTCCTTCCTGCCTTGCATTGCCTTGCCTTGCCTTGCTTTCCTTCCTTTCCTTCCTTTTCCTTTCCTTTCCTTTCCTTTCCTTTCCTTTCCTTCCTTTCCTTTCCTTTCCTTTCCTTTCCTTTCCTTTCCTTTCCTTTTCCTTTCCTTTCCTTTCCTTTCCTTTCCTTTTCCTTTCCTATCCTTTCCTTTCCTTTCCTTTCCTTTCCTTTCCTTTCCTTTCCTTTCCTTTCCTTTTCCTTTCCTGTCCTTTCCTTTCCTTTCCTTTCCTTTCCTTTCCTTTCCTTTCCTTTCCTTTCCTTTCCTGTTCCTTTCTTTCCTTTCCTTTCCTTTCCCTTTCCTTCCTTTCCTTTCCTTTCCTTTCCTTTCCTTTCCTTTCCTTTCTTCCTTTCCTTTCCTTTCCTTTCCTTTTCCTTTCCTTTCCTTTCCTTTCCTTTCCTTTCCTTTCCTTTCCTTTCCTTCCTTTCCTTTTACTTTCCTTTCCTTTCCTTTCCTTTCCTTTCCTTTCCTTTCCTTTCCTTTCCTTTCCTTTCCTTTCCTTTCCTTTTCCTTTCCTTTTCCTTTCCTTTCCTTTCCTTTCTTTCCTTTCCTTTTCCTTTCCTTTCCCTTTTTCCTTTCCTTTACCTTTCCTGTTCCATTTCCTTTCCTTTCCTTTTCCTTTCCTTTTCCTTCTTGCCTTGCCTTTGCCTTTGCCTTGCCTTGCCTTGCCTTGCCTTGCTTGCCTTCCTTGCTTTCCTTGCCTTTCCTTGCCTTTCCTTGCCTTTCCTTTCCTTGACTTTCCTTGACTTTCCTTGCCTTTCCTTGCCTTTCCTTGCCTTTCCTTTGCCTTGCCTTGCCATTGCCTTGCCTTTTGCCTCTCCTTGCCTCTCCTTGCCTCTCCTTGCCTCTCCTTGCTCTCTGCTTTTTCCTTTCCTTGCCTTTCCTTGCCTTTCCTTTCCTTTCCTTTCCTTTCCTTTCCTTCCTTCCTTTCCTTTCCTTTCCTTTCCTTTCCTTTCTTCCTTTCCTTTCCTTTCCTTTCCTTTCCTTTCCTTTCCTTTCCCTTTTCCTTTCCTTTCCTTTCCTTTCCTTTCCTTTCCTTTCCTTTCCTTTCCTTTCCTTTCCTTTCCTTTCCTTTCCTTTCCTTTCCTTTCCTTTCTTTCCTTTCCTTTCCTTTCCTTTCCTTTCCTTTCCTTTCCTTTCCTTTCCTTTCCTTTCCTTTCCTTTCCTTTCCTTTCCTTTCTTTCCTTTCCTTCCTTTCCTTTCCTTTCCTTTCCTTCCTTGCCTTGCCTTGCCTTGCCTTGCCTTGCCTTGCCTTGCCTTGCCTTGCCTGCCTTGCCTTGCCTTGCCTTGCCTTGCCTTCCTTCCCTTCCCTTCCCTTCCCTTCCCTTCCCTTCCCTTCCCTTCCCTTCCCTTCCCTTCCCTTCCCCTTCCCTTCCCTTCCCTTCCCTTCCCCTTCCCTTCCCTTCTTTTTCTCTTTCTTTTCTCCCCATGTGGCAGTGTCTTGCTAAAACAGAGCCACACTGGATGCTCAGTGCCTTTTTTGGTGCAAGCTGCTCCTCCTGCTCCAGTTCTGCACCCCTGCTGAAGATAAGTAAATTCACTGAGGTAAATGGAGGTGCTGCAGATTAAAGGTAAGATTTTTGATGAAGTACACAACTCCTTTGCTTCCCTTCCTCTCTGGAGCACACAATTTTTTGATCTTTGCTGGCAAGCTGCTGTCACTTCACCATCATTCAAATATTACAGACTAATGACCCTGAGCTGCAGCCACTGTCCATTTTCCCCACTGTGGATTTTCCCATCTTCGCTCTCCCTCGTTTGTATCTCAGTCTCCACAGGACAGAGCCTGTACTCCTTCTCTTCTCCCAGTAGCACAGGGGAGCCATCAGAGCCAAGCCTGTAATCAAATTGCAATAATCTGCCCTGACTGTAATTAGACTGCCTTTGCTCCTGTGGAAGGCACAGGGCTGGGAGCCCGGGGTGAGCTTGGCGTGCCAAGCCCAGAGCACAAACCCTGGGTGTTGCCAATTCACACTCTCATTTATTATGGGGGAATTAAGATAGCAGCTCGAGATGCTGCTCCTGAGCAGAGCACACAAAGTGCTCACAGTTCCTCCCACGAAAAATTGACAATGTGTGGAGGATGCAAAGGAAAGGATTGTTGCTTCACTTGAGGTGAGAGGAAGTTGTGTTCTGATCGCTGTGCAGAAAGCTGGAGACTGAATCAGGGTGATAAAACTCTGTCTTTTAAGCTCCACCACAGTGATTCTTCTACCACACCCAAGTGATATGAGGACAGTTATGAGACAAAATATTTCATTCTTATTCTATTCCATAGCCTTTTGCTCTGCCTGCCATCTAGTCATGGGGGAAGCAAGGCCATTTTGTGCACTGATATACCCAAAAGGGTAACTTAGGCTGAAATCAAAATGTTTTGGTCTTTCTGCGCTGGAATACAGAATGACCTGAACTTCTTTATCTGTTTCTCTCCTTTAGTGGAGCCAAGTGCTGCCATTTGAATTGGAAATGTAGCCTGGCTACAACATGGAAACCCTCCTGCCATCTGCTCCACCTTGATTCACTGTAAACCCCAGCTAGCGTTAACCCCAGGCCATAAAACATAAAACCATCAGCACATTCACCTCCTGATGGGCAATCTGGCACATGGGGCTGAACCCATTCCTTCACCACCAGCTTATTTGATGGCATCAAATTGGGGTTTTTTATTCCCCTGTTTTGTGAACCATTCGAAATTTCCATCCTCATTCTCATAAGCTTTAAGCCAAAGCTGCAATTCAGCACGAACTGCTGCAGGAGATGCTGGTGCATGGTCCTGTACCCAGTGCTGGGGGAATAAACACTGGGCAGCCCAATTTCTCCTTAGTGTCAGCTGGAGGTCAGCTCAGTTTTTCCCAGTTTTTATTTTGATCCCTTACATGAAGCACTTTCAGCAGTTTTAGGGGCTGTTTTTGCCCCAGTAGTATTTCAACACTTTATGATCCCTTTCGTTTGAGGGAGGGAAGTGCAACTTGTGCATGAAGTCTGAGAGGGGGACAGATGCCAATCCTGCTTGTGCTTGCCCTGTGCTGGTTGCCACCTCATTGTCCACGCCCCTAAGTGAATGCCATGCACGTCCATGTAGCAGATTAAAGTGCCATAAATGCTCTACCATAACCATGTGCTTCAAAAAGTCATGAATGATAGATAGGTAGAGTCCCTTGGCACCCTCTCTAATTCATGTTTTTGTGACCTTTAATCCTTGGCTTGATAGGTGTTTTAATGACAGAATGTAAATTCCTTTCTGTGGTAATCCTTCTGGCACGGGGAGATGTGGAAGATGCTCTCAGTTCACAAGACAGCGAGGGGGAGCATGCAGGAGGGGCTGCTGCTGCTGTAGTATTTACTCAAAAATTCCCTGATTATTTACTTTTGTGCAATTCAGCTCATGCCATCCCACTGAAGTTCACCAGGATCGTGTCTCTGCCTCCCTTTCCAGGATTGCTGGGGGATACAGCAGCAACTTTAATTTTTTTTTTCCTGGGAGTTTTGAGCTCCTCCCCAGGAGATTCTCAAGTAAACACAGGGAAAAATGCTCAATATCTTTATGAGAAAAAGAAGGAAGCCATATCAGGCTTTTCACTAAGGAATGAACTCTCTTTTGCAGCAGCTTTTAGCTGAGGAAAATGTAAAAAAATGTACTAAACTCTAATAAACCATTAAAAGAAAAATTAGGCAGGCTTTCAAGGCTGCAGGAAGAGTGGGTGTTTGGGGTTAATTTTTAGATTTACTGTCGTTTCAAGTAGTTTGTCTACCCAGCTTATGTAAGCACATTTCCTTCTGAAAACCAGTTTTAACTTTTTGGGCTTACCCCTAATAACTGAAACCCCAACCATTTTAGTTATTTGTCATAGCAAAAGGACCCCCACTGGGTATAATCAGAGTTTTGCTATGGAGACGAAATGAATAGCATCTGGGAAAGAATTTCATCTAATGATAGAGGAGTTAATGGGGGATTTATTTAAAATATCTTAGCATTTACCAGTTAGAGGCTTTGAAAAATATTCCAAGACGTTTAGACAGATAAATTTTGACATTTCCAACTTCCCTGTTCTGCCCAGTCTCTTTTTTAGGTTTTTTTTTTGGGTTCTGCTGGTTTTTTTTAAAAAATATCTCTGTCACACACTGCCCTCATTCCCCCACACTGGAAAAGGCAGAAAAGCCAAGGGAAACT